>JAQPPZ010001678.1:2409704-4819408 GCA_028583015.1 Wollemia nobilis | reverse complement strand
TTATAGTCCATGGGGTATTATAAAGCATGTATTGAAACTTCTTTTGTAATAAATAAAATGACACGTTTTCTATTCCACATTTTGGAAATCACAATGGGACCATCTAACCTTTGACCACACACAACATTTTAATTTTATAGATCATTGAAACATCTGTTTTCTCATCATTTATTTTATCATTTGCCTTGTGTGTATTCATTTAGCTTTATTGCAAATCTTCCTCACAATTCTATTTTTTATCTCTATTTTTAGGTCTAAAATTGTCCAAAATTGTTCAAAATATAGGGATCCATCTAAGCAGGTCCCTAATCAACCATCCATAGTGCCAACCATCCTATCCTAGATGGTTCATAGTCGCAATCATTAGGACCCAGATAGTTCACAATCAAGAACACCCCTGTGTGGGTGGTTCCTGCTATCACTTCGAATTGAGATCCAAACTATCAAGTACTTGACTTCACACAACACATCACCAAGGTTTCAGGTAAATATGAATTCTTACTCCTTGATCTTCAATCATCATTGCAAAAGCACCTTTATAGGCCAAATCAACTAATTTTGGGGTGTCCAAAGGTATCACACCTTCCCCATTAATTGCTTTGTCCAATTTTCCATTTTATCATTTACTAGGGGGTATCCAAATGTATCGCACCTTCCCCATTAATCACTTTATGCAATTGATAATTTTATCATTTTCATTGCAATCTTAGCTTTGTGCTAGTTATATTTTCTCTTAGCTAAATTAAACACCTCTTTCTTTAAAGTTTTAAAGCTTTGTGGTTAATTTGGTTGTTTACTAGACCTAGACACTCTTCAAACCATTTTTTATACTTCTAGCTAATTTTTGTTGCCCTTTGTTTTGTCTTTCTTTTTCATCCAAAACCACTTGTTTTAATATTTTTCTTTTTGGATTTGCAGAACACTGTAGCAAACCAACCACCTGAGACAAAAAACCACATACAACAGATAAAAGACCAGAATCCTCTCCCAGAATCAATCGTATAGGGCTAGACGATTTTCTCTATGAACTATCCGAGGTGTAATGATTGTTGTCCTAGAAGTAGTTTCAACACAAAACCTATGAAGCAAACCATGGTAGCTTCCAGATGCATTGGACATCAGGTAGGTACTCTCCTAGTTAATTTTTGGTCTCATTTTTAGAAAGTGTATTTCATTGGGATTATTTGCTTTAAATTACCAATTGTATACTCTTTAAGCTTCCATCACACTAAAAAAACTATATTCTTATCCATATGCTCTCCTCTCACGCTTAAAAGCAATTTTGAAGATCAAAAGGGTGGGAGAAGCTTTTGGAGTGAAAGAACTTGCATTTGTTTCCTAGAACTTTCCTTTTGCACCATACACACTAAAATAGGAGAGTTGTATGCTCTCTCATTGCAGCTTAAGGTAATCTTGGAGATCAAAAGTGTGCCACCTCTTCTAGATTAATGAATCGTTCACTGCACATCACATTAATAGAAGTATGTGATCTTGTATGCTCTCTCCTCGTACCATAGGGTAATCTTGGAGATCAAAAGAGAATTACTCCTAATTTAATGAATCTCGCATCACTTAACATCACATTACATTAAGGGGCTCCTTTTCCCATGTATGATCTTCCCTTGTGCTTTGTACAACCTTAGAAATAAAAAAATGTTAAGTCACCCTTGGTCAATGAACATTTTTCTTTTCTTTGATTTTTTAGAGTAACTCTTTTTTTATGTAATTTACTTGCTTTTCTCAATTAGATTTCATTGCATGCAATTTACTTGCTTTCTAGATTAGATTTCCTCTCATGCAATTTACTTGTTTTCTAGATTAGATTTCCTTTCTCGCATTCTCTTGCTTTCATTAGATTAGATTTCTTTCACACATCTCTATGCTTTCGTAGATTAGGTTTTATTTTATGTATTTTCTTGCTTTCCTAGATTAGTTTCATTTCATTTATTTCCATGCTTTCCTAGATTAGCTTTTATTTCATGTCCTTTCTTGCTTGCTTAGATTAGTTTTATTTCATGTATTTTCCATGCTTTCCTAGATTAGCTTTTATTTCATGTCCTTTCTTGCCTTCCTATATTAGTTTTATTTCATGTATTTTCCATGCTTTCCTAGATAAGCTTTTATTTCATGTCCTTTCTTGCCTTCCTAGATTAGTTTCATTTCATGTATTTCCCATGCTTTCATAGATTAGATTTCATTTCAGGTGTTTTCTCACTTTCTTAAAATAGTTTTTATTTCATGTATTTCTTCGCTTTCTTAGAATAGTTTTCATTTCATATATTTCCTTGTTTCATTAGAATAGTTTTCATTTCATTCCTTGCCTTGCTTTCTTAGATTAGTTTTCATTTCATGCCTTGTCTTGCCTTTCTTAAATTAGATTTTCTTTCATATACTTTTTTGCTTTATTAGACTAGTTTTCTTTTCATATGATTTCCTTATTGTCGTTAAAATAGATTTTCTTTGTTGTTGTTGTGTTCTTTGCTTTCATTAGTGTAGTTTTGATTTTCTGCGTTATTTTTTGCTTTCCTTAGAATAAATTCACTTTTTTGTTTCATAATTTGCTTTTCTTAGCATAGGATATGAGTTCAAAATATCATTTTATTTCAAGTCTTGCATCTTCTTTTCCTTAGTATAGGATTTGATTTCCAATAGTCATTTGCTTTCAAACCTTGCATTTTACTTTCGTAGATAGGATTTCATTTCTTTACATATTAGGTAGATAAAGAACATTCTTAGGTTAACATTTACTTTCTTTGCATTTAGTGTAGAAAATATTTGCATTTTGCATCCGTAGGATGGTCTTGTTTGTGCATATTAGTTAGGCATACCTAAAAGAAAAAAAAATCCAAAAAATAAAAAATCAAACACACAAGCTCATTCATTTACACAACACATTACAAACCAATCTGTGACATTGGATTTCATCCCCAACCATTGGTTGTTCCTTTTAAAAACCATAGTTAATTCACATAGTTTCCTAGATTTCATCACCAAGAAGCTGACTACCCTTGGGACTAGCTTGGGGTAGTCTGAGGTTAGACACTATCTCTTATAAAGCTACATAATGAGTGAGCACACAACTATAATTTTTAATCGAGCCCACCTAAGGGTGGCCAGTTGGGTCAATACATATTTTAGATAGCATCGCCTCTTATACCCCCTAAAGGGTATTGGAGGTCTTTTTGCCTTTTAGGTACCTTGAGCCACTCTCTCCTTAGGAATATTTCAATCGTTTATGCATAACGTCTTCCCACGTACCCTCAGGTATATCGGGGAGCATGCATAGACATACCTTGTAAATCTCCCTTATCAATATTTTGTAGGTTTTAGGGATAGGATATACCAAAACACACAAACAACAAAAAAATCTAGATAACAACAATACAAAACAAAAATCAAGCCTTAAGCAACACCAAAAATCAAAACAAATCTTAATCACACACATGGATCTTAATTGTTTTTTGTCTGCTTGTTTATGTGTGTAAATAAAACATTATTCAACAAAAATAACAAAAACACTTATAAAAATAAAAAAATACCAATTAACCATCTCCATTTCTCCTATTTCTATCACCCCAACCTTTATAAACTATATTTGGAGCCAACCATCTAGGCCTGGATTGTTCATAGCCAAAACCCTCTAGGAGGTTATAGTACCCTCTAGAATCAAGCTACATGACCTCCTTTCTATATCGCCTACTTTTTTCACCTCCTATTTTATCTCTAGTATCTTATGGTTTTAACTAGAAGTTAAGCTAGAGCATAATCACATCCTTCCATGGACCATTTCAATATAATCCATCATCCTTCGATAACTCCAACTTATGTGGAAGACACGCCTCACCCTACTTGGTAGCCTATCCATGATCCAACATATCCTATATTTGAGTGATGTGGATCTTTTTGGACCCTCAAAATCTAACCAAGGCCTAATACATTAGGCCACTCACACCACTCTACCCAAGAGCCCTCATGAGGAGACCACTTTGTCTTCCTCACACCAATCCATCTCATATCTTCCACCTTTTCTTCCAATACCATCTCTTCCCCCTCTTCTTTCAACATCCCACTCTCCATTGCAAGTGGCCCATGCGGCCTATGCTCCACAACCTCACCACTCATTCTATCCTCTTCCACCACCTTTCGCCTACTCATATTCTTATTCTCACCAACTTGTATCTACAAATGTTACCATCCTTGTTAATCTTATATGAATCACTCCAAATCTATATTCAAATGAACTACAACAAATCATAGATCGCCTCGTAAATCTTGAGCTACAGTATAGTCATTTGGGGGCATCCACCCCACCACCACCTAACCAACCTTCTAATATTCATTAGCATCCTTCGTGTCCACCTCGTAGTTAGACTCCCCTATCTAAGACATTGTCCTATATCTTTCAAAAGTTGTATGCTGCAACAATAATTTCCTTACCGAAAACTCAGTCAAAGAAACCCAACAATTTCAATCCAAAATGTATCAAGAACATCACTTTTGCATTTACCATCCTCAAAATGATCATGACATTAATAATTGTTGATGCCTCAAACACTTGGTACAAGATCTACTTGATTAAGAAGACATGCAATTTGACGATCCCCTTGCCTCCACCAAACACCTTCACATATTTAGACACCACCATATGGGATGCAACAATCACCAATCGAAACCTTGACATCTCCATCCACTCCCCCAAAAAAATAATAGTTTACATCACATCCCTTCACACCAAGTTTTGGTTGGCCTGATCAATCTTATTACCAAAAATCAAGGACACCTTGGCCAGTCACCTCTACAACATGATCCCCCAATGGATTCATTATCTCCTCTCCATTCTAGTCAATTGCCTTTCTTCACCCATCCACCTCTTATTAGTTGTCACCCTTGCACTTGCAATTCCACAATCAAACCCCATCACCCCATTGCTTGAGGGGAACAAAATTACCTATCAATGTTGTTAAGAACATGATCAATATCCAAACACTCATTCTTAAAATCCTTGTCTACCCAAGAAACTTACGTAAGACTATCACTAACCCTCCTCTATTGGGGTAAAAGGAAAAAATTATATTCTTAATTCAAAATCTAATCTAATAAAATTTGGTACATTTCATGCCAATGTTTGTGTGGTTAATTATGCACTCACTGCATCGAGGTGGTAACTTAAGACCAATTATAATTGATTCATAGCATCATGAGGATACCTACCAATGGTTGGTCATATTGCTAAGTTAATTAATCTCAATACTCTATCAATGACAAGGTTCAAATATATTGATCCCTTCCATCATTTGGGCATCTCACATTGATCATGATTTAAGATAATATTACGTCTCTTATCCAAGAGTTATTATGGCTTGCTTAAAGTTACCATCAACCACTATCATCATCTATTTTCTCACTAACTTCACTCTAACTGCTCCTACACATCTTCAACTTCCTTCTCATCTCATATTTTCAATGTTTCTATGTCATTGTTGTACGATCACACACGAGTGGTTACATGCCTATGGCTGGTCTTATTTGCCCCACATTTTCCTTCTCTCCTCATTACACCTTCTTCTATTCACTAATATTATTTTCCTCTTCTTTTCTTCACCCTCAACCTTATTTTTCTCATCATTTCTATCCTTCTCTTCAATCCAATTTTAGGTCTAAGGGACTTCACCATTTTTAAAACCACTACCCAGTTTGGGGGGAGTCGACCCTCCTTCAAAATCTATTTTTCTATCTTGGGGAGTTGACACTCCTTTTGATCAATTTTGGCGCTTAAGGGAGTTCACACTCTCTCTCTAATTTCAATTTTATCACATTGTATTTATCTATTGTATCCATCCATTGCAGTCATGTATAGGGCTATAGCATGCTAACTTGATAATATTTTGAATACGTGAACATGCATCTCCTAATATCGATTGGCATACTTAATCAATGACATATAATTATTATACATATTGTATCTATCTATGTCCACGTATTTATGTCCATTATGTCTTTTTTTGTAAAGTATCATATTGTATTGTCCATTGTGTTGCATGCCCATCATTTATATTTCATATTTTATTAGTCAAATCTGCTAATTATTCCACTTGTCACAATATCTTATTCAATCATTTTCTTAGTTTACTTGGAAATAGAGGTTGTTTATGTTATTTGACCATACCTAGTGTTCCACTCAACCTTTATCAAACATTGTCATGTTCTAAAAATATTTTAGGTCTTCCCTAGATAACTCAAGTTCATTTTTGGACCACATACATATCACACATTAATCAAATATTGAGTCTAGGGAAAAGGACACCATGAGTATTCTTGCCATAAAGCAAAAATTTTTCTTGCTTATCCTATCATGCAAATAATTCAAACATAAGGATCCAAATTTTAAGTTTAAAAAAAAAGAGCAAAAGAGATCCAAATATTGGTCCCCTTAGATATTTTAGATGACTCCATTAGGGCTATAGATGTCTGGATAGTAGTGGAGCTATGTAAAAGGAGTATGAGGCTAAAATCCATCAAGGTTATAAACGTCTGACTAATAGTGGAGGATACCCTTCGAGTGTTGACATGTGTATTACATTAGCAACCTTTTGTGCATACCTATAAACACTCATGAATGAGCTAGCTTATATTAGCTTGAGTTACAATTGGTTAGTCCAACCTCATTCAATATGGAAAATAAACTTCATTGCACACACGTTGGTCCCTAATTGGATTGATCTTTTTCAAGATAGTCTAGGTTTCAATGGGATATTGATTGACCAGTAGATGAGTTTGATTGATGCCATTAGGGTGTTTGAGTTTCCTGAAATACTTTTATAATTTAAAGCCCCTAAGGTATTTGGGTGATAAGCATCTTGGCTTGCTAATATTCATTGTACAAATGTCCTAAAGTCTCCATTCATTTTGTTAATAATATGTCATTATCCATTTTTTATCTGGTTAGTACAACATCAATTATAGGTTACATTCACATTCATGTCCTACATCTTGTATCCATTGTAATTACCTCATTTTATGTTGTGTTAATTTCTCCTTGGGACTATT
Source organism: Wollemia nobilis (assembly GCA_028583015.1). Taxonomy (NCBI): domain Eukaryota; kingdom Viridiplantae; phylum Streptophyta; class Pinopsida; order Araucariales; family Araucariaceae; genus Wollemia; species Wollemia nobilis. The sequence continues at coordinate 4,812,361 of JAQPPZ010001678.1, read as the reverse complement.
TATTTATCATTTATTAATGAAACTAATTTTTATTATGACATGTATACACAAATATCCAAAAAATATGATCAACCAAACACATTTAAGTCTACACCTTGTCAACAAGTAAACACATCATCATCCATCACATCAACATATCAAATCCCTAACCTCTACCATACCATATCTATCTAATTAAATACATTTATCAATCATACATATCACTATCATCTACACATAGGAATCACATTATAACAAAGATCAACTTATCCTTATCTATATATCATGTAAATACATCATCTATACATCATCATCAATTCCCATAGGCTACATCAAAATTACCCCTTAACTATTGGAATATATTGTATTATTTGGTACATGCTTGTTAGCTATTGAAGCTATAAACTTAAATAAAATACAACCACAAGTAGTAAAATAAGCATGCATTGTTATATCCATGAAAATGGCAATATACTAAGCATGTAAATATGATGAGAAACTTGAGAAAATACTCATAAAATAAGCATTAATGAAAGCTCACAAAAATTGTACAATGCTATGCAATGGAGGTTTTTAACACTCCATATTGCAAAAATGCTCTACATTGTACTACTCTACCTTATGCACTCCAAAATCCTCTCATTCTTCTACTCTAAGAAGTTTTATATATAATGAGACATGACTCTTGGCCTTCCATATTCCTATGAATCTTCATCTTCCTATTCTTAAGGACTCATGTACATGTGGGCTACATGCACATTTACATCATTGCACATTCTAACACTTGTGCATTTATTACTTGCATAAAGTAAATACTCAAACCTTAATCCAAGACAAACTCCTAATCTAAAGACGTGATCATGATGATACATTAGCATGTACCAAACAATGTAATATATTCCAACACCCCCTGTATTACACTATTTGGGTATTGAAGACTTTAGTCTTCAATTTGGTCTTCATATTGGTTTTGGAACTTGATCTCTTCTTTCTTGCTTTTTCATTGTACTCTCTATCTATACCCTTATCAAGTAAATAACTAGTATCTTCATAAAATACTATTTTTTTGAGAAATCTTTAACTTCATGTTCATCTGTAGGTTCTTCTAGTTCCTAAATTTCTTGAATCTCTTGAACTAAGTGTCCTTTTTGTTTCCCTTCTCTATATTGCAGTTGAGGATAATTAGGGTTATGCATAAGGGGTCGGCCCTAAAATGTATTTATAAAAATTTGGTAAATTAGTTTCAAAATCCAAGTGAATAGTGTCCAAACACATGTAGAAGATTCACTATTATTAGGGTCAATATTGGAAATTTAAACGTAAAATGGTTAAATTATTATAAAATTGGGGTGAATCGACCCCAAACAAAATTTGCACCCAAAATTTTTTGGTTAATGGACCCTAGTCAAGGGTCCCAAATATTAGCCAATTCCAAATTTTGAAAATCCTAATTTTAGCCAATTTGGCGATAAATAGCCACTATGCATAACCATGAGGATAATTGTATTGATTCTGAGAATATGGACATTGAAATTATTACTGATGTGGATTATATTGATTCTGATATTATCTTGGTTAGAATAGCCTATTTTATTGGCTTCCAAAAGTTGTTTGATTTCCTTTATTCTAGTTTCTAGGATTGAATCTACTGTAATTGGTACTATGTCCTTTCTTCCTGCATACTTGATAATATCTAGTATTTCATCTTGATCTTCCTTTTTGAAATGAGGTAACATTTCCTTGTGGATTATCTTTTGAAACTAAGACATTGTTAATCATTTCATATTTTACTATATTTTCCACCTCATATTTTTATAGAATATTGACTAACTCATCATATGATGTATCTTTACTTAAAATCTGTAAAGATCTAACTAAATACTTGTAGCTTTTTGGAAGTGCTCTTAGGATTACTTGAACAAGAAACTTATCTTCAATATTTTCTCCTAAGGTTAATAATTTTTTTTTTTATATCTGCTACTCTCCTTAGAAACAATTCTATACTTTCACCACTATTAACTTTTAGAGAATGCAATTGAGTTTGAAGGTTCAAGATAGTGGCTTTATTCTTTCCTTAAAATATCTTGGCTAAGGTTTTCCAAGTTTTTGTAGATGCTCCTGCTAAACTAATATAAGGTTGTATTTCATCTGTAATTGCAAATGTTATTATCATTAGTGCTTTTGCTTCATATTTTTCAATCTTTTGAATTTCACTATCACCTGTAGCAGGTTTAGTTTTTGTTCCTTTAATAATATCCTAAATCTTTTCAACTATCAATATTTCCCTCATCTTATTTTTCCATGAAGAGTAATTAGGACCTTTAAGAAGTTGGGATTCTATAAGAATGAATTTATTTGTTGTCATGATGATACTTGTAGACTACCTTATGTCTCCATAGTTTTGAGTATATGATAAGTTCTATCTTTAAATTCTTCAACTTTGAAGTATGCTTTGTAATTTCTTATTTATATTCTTTCAAATATCTAGGTAGTATTCCTTTTGGCTCCCTAGTATTTGATAATATCTTTCAATTCTTTCATTTTGTAGAATACCTTGTGTCTACCAATTGATTTGGATATGGATTTGATAGTAGACTTAGCTTTCTAGGTTTTTCTTTGAGTTGAATTCATTTTGTCTCCCTAATATTTAATGATAATTTTAATATATAATGATAATTTTAATATATAATGTTCAACTCCTATTCTTTAGAAAATCACTTTATTTCTCCCTATAGAAAGCTAGATATATATTTAATGCACTTTTCAATATATCTTCAAGAATTTATTAGTTGAATTCCTTTTGTCCCTTCAATTTGTATGAGAGACTAGTATCAACAATAATTATTCCAACTTTGAAGTAATTCTAGGTTTTTCTTCTTTCAAGTTTCAATTCTCAATAGAGTAATTTCTAAATTTCACTAACTTAAATTTGATGTTGGACTCCTTATAAATCCCTAATTGAAAATTTATTAAATCAATATATTTGCACTTGCAATGTCAATTTGAAAAAACTTATATCTCCAAGTTTAATAATTTACAAATACTTTAATGCAATTGTGAATTGAATAGATTAATTTCAATGCTTCTCACTCCAAGTAACTTCTAAAGCATTCAATATTCAAGGTTATATTTTAATCACCTTATTACTCCTATTTATTAAATGACTTTAAGCATAAAAACTTAATTAATTATATCCTTAATATATGCTTTATTTCTCCTTTGTACTTTGCAAAGGTTATGAGAATAATTCTTATCTTCTCAATGTGCCAAACTTTACATGCAAAAACTTTGTACCCTATGCTCGAACAAAACTTCAATTTGCTTGTAATCAATGTAGTCTCTTGCTCATTTAATATGGTCTCTTGGTGTTTGATTGTCCTTAATGCTTTAAATTTTCCAAGGAACTCTGTACTCTATCCTCTATTCTTTCAACATTGGTCTTCACACGCTCCCTTTGTTGTTCTTAGTCTATATTTAGCTTATGCACTATATAGACACACTTTGGATGTGCTTCTCCATTTAGTTGTAATTAATATGCAATGTATCTATTACCAAGTGTCACTAAAGGTCTTTCACTCCCTAGTAACACCTCCTATGGTGCTTCTACCAACCTTTATTTTCTCAACACTTGTGCCAAGTGGAACTAAAGATCTTTTCTCTTCCTTCTAATATTCTGAGGTGTTCTAACAACCTCTCATTTTTTAACACTTCCTAAGAGCATTATATTGCATGAGTGCAAAATTATTAGGTATTATTTAATGTAGCTTCTCCTCTATCGAATATGACATGATCTCCAATAGAATATGACATCTTCTCCATGTGGAAAATATCCTCTTAACACTTGGTCTTCCCTATCATAAAACTTACACACTCTAATCTTGGTTTTGCCTTATCTCTTGATGCTCCTTAATGCTAACTAAGATTATTTCACTAGTAACTTCTTCAACTCTTCTCCTTCTATGGTAGATTTTAAGTAGTTGAGTTTACAACTGGTTTGGTGGTACTTTTTCCAACTTCTTGATGGTGTTATGAAGATGGAAGTAGCTCTTATTTTTCAGCAATCCTCTTAGATGCCAACTATGCATATGCCATGGCCTAGAGTGTTGATGTTGGCAGTGAAAACTATCCTTCTTCTCCTTATACGAGTGGTGTAACCTTGGTGAATAGGCCCTATAAACTTATGTGTCTCCTCTTCTCATTGGTGGTGCAATATTGCTGACTTAACCTTACAATTTGTGATAGTCTTCAATGTTGTTATGTGGGCCAAATAAATATTGTGTATCAATACCCAACGTTGCTATACAAGTTGTTTCCTTCTGATGGCATTGCTTGGGGTAATCCTTTCTATGCCTTGTTTAACCTTACCATCACCAAAGGGTTTTAAATACTTAACACACCTTCTTGGTATCTTTAGGTTTTACTATTGAGTCTTCTTATTTTAGCTCAATAGACCTTAGAAAAATATATACCTTGAAGAGTCTAAATCAATCTGATGCTTTCCTTTTTATGACTCCTCTAAGAAATATCTAATTTACTTTATTGCTTTATTTAAATGTGCATGTTTGATGATGTTCAATATTTCTCTTTTTCACCTTGGAGATACTAAATCTTAGAGCTCTATTTAATGGCTCTAATGTGGTGCTCTTGAGATTTTAAAATGTATTGATTTAAATACCTACAACCACTTATATAGCACCAATATAACTAAGTCTTCTCCTAACTTAGAAAATGTAAACTTGTAACTTTTATTTTTGCTACTCAACTCTAGTGTTAAATGCTTAAATATACTTGAATAATAAAACTTTAATAACACCAATTTTCAAACCTTATTGTGGCTTCCCTTGTAGCAAAATTTCTTGGTGATTCGACTCACTTGTTTATTGTCCTGATTTTTATGAATTTGCAACTCTTCCTTGTTGTCCAAAACAACTTCTAAATACTTACAATTTGTAGCTTTAATCCCTATTACTTTGCTGCTTGAAACTTGTAATGTTACAACATTATTTTCTACTTGGATGCTACCTTAGATTTTCAGATTTTTAGCCTTTAGTTTTCTACCTAAAAATATGATGTTTGTGGCTCCAATCCTCCTTCAACTTGCAATTCTAGGACCCTACAATTTGTAGCTATTAATTTTTGCCCAAAATGTTGCCCTCTTGCTATCGTTAACCCTCTTAAACTTGGTAGGAAGCTCCTCCAATTATTAGCTATATTTATCTCTTCTAATGATGCTCTATAATCTCTTGAACTTATGCTATAAAAATAACAATCTCTTCTTTTGCAAATCAGCCTTCAAGCCTTCAATGTCAATATTTTAATCTCTCAAATTTGTGGGCTTCTTCTAGTTCCTTTATCCTTCAACCTTCTTTTCAAATTCTGACTTAAATCTTGGCCTATTTGCTGGTCTTCTTCTCAAGAATTTGAATATCTTGAGGTCTTCAAAAAACTCTTCCAAAAATTTGACAAACATCTTGCCAAATCCTTCTTTATTTTTGGGATTATTGTCAGATGACGATAATTGTCTCAAATTCTTCTCTATCAGGAACTTCTTCTTACTAGAAATATTCTTCCTTGAGTTCTCCTTGAAATCTCCTTCAATGAGACTTCCCTAGCCTTCTCCTTCTATCTCCTTTTAAGTTTTATTGAGACCTCTTCTCTTGGGTCTTTTATTTTTGCAGCTTCTAAAATCTATAGTAGGAACTTTCCTAGTCCTTCTCTATCTTCAATATTTCAAATTTAAAAGTTCTTCAATGTAACCTCCTCCTTGATTTGTAGTCTTTAATGTGGCTCCTTTGGAATCTTCCTCTCTCTAAATATTCTACTAGGAATGTCCAATCTGCAAATCCTGCAATGGGACCTTTTTCTTAGGCCTCCAAATCTTCAATCCTTCAACTTGTTGCTTCAATTACTGGATTGATTCCAAAGAAGATATTATTCCTAGCTCTTGTAGGAATATTCTCAACTTTATTTGAATCAAATATTTTTTGCAACAAAGTATTAGAAAAAAATGATTATAGAAATTTATTTAAATCTAAAGAAAATGAACTTCACTAGTTGATTTATCAATCCAGTGGAATCAATGTTGAGTCCTAGTCTTCACAAATTTTTTTGCAACTTTGTGAAAAGACTCCAGCCAAATAGTAATTTCTAAAATTTTGAAAATGATATTTCCTATATCCTCTCAATCTTCTCGTGGATATCTCTATCTCCTATCAATATCCCTTGTGGCTATGATACCACTGTTATATTTTGAAGCTATAAACTTAAATAAAATGCAACCACACGTAGCAAAATAAGAATGCAATGTTATATATATGAAAATGGAAATATACTAAGAATGTAAGTATGATTAAAAACTTGAGAAAATATTCATAGAATAGCCATTAATGAAAACTCATGAAAATTATACAATGTTATGCAATGGAGGTCTCTAACACTACATATTGCAAAAATGCTCTACATTGTACCTACTATTACTCTACCTTATGCACTCCAGAATATTCTTATTCTTCTACTCTAAGAAGGCCTATATATAATGAGACATAACTCTTGGTCTTCCATATTTATATGACTCTTCATATTCCTATTCTTAAGGACTCATGTACATGTGGACTACATGCACATTTACATCATTGCACATTCTAACACTTGTGTGTTTATTACATTGCATAAAGTAAATACTCAAACCTTAATCTAAGATAAACTTCTAATATAAATATGTACCCATGATGGTACATTAGCATGTAACAAATAATGTAATATATTTCAACAATTCTAATGTACCACCTTGGGTACATCATTATATTAAGAGTGTGTCTTAGTTTAGAGTGTGAGTAAATATTTTATGTAATGTAATAATGTACTGAAAATGCATAAGTGTGATGATTGTAAATGTGCACAAGTGTTCATTATGTAAGAGTACACATGTGTCCTTAGAATAGGAAGTAAAGAGTCTTAAAGAAAAGTGAAGGTCAAGAGTACTTCATATGAAGAGTCACATTCCATTATATATGTGACTAAGTTTGGTCATGTGAGTGTGAGTGTGTGGTGTGAGAATAAAGGGTGACATATAGAATGAATGTGACAAGACATAATGTAAGGAGTATGTGATATTTATTATCTACCATTTCACTATGTTCATGATTATTTATTAGTGTCCATTTTATGAGTTATATTTAAATTTATTTGGGAGTTATATGTGAATAACATATTTTCAATATTGTATATTTTATGTTGTAACTTTATATGAGATTTTATGGTTATTTATATTAAGTATTAAGCATCAAAATCTAATAGTGGTATTAGATCCACAATGGAGAGATTAATAGGATATAGGGATATTTCTTTTATAGAATTGGAAAGTTGCATTTGGCTAGAGTCTTTCCATAGGGTTGCAGAATAACTCGTGAAGACTATGAATCATCATAGATTTTTACCACTAGATTTAAGAACAACTAGTGAATATTATTGATTCCAAAATTTAGGAGATTTATATATTTGATTGTTATTGTCTAAGATTTTGTTGCAGAAAATTTGTTTTGGATTTGCCAAAAAAGAATAGATATTGAATATTGAGGAGACCCAAGAAAAAGGCTCCATTGAAGATTGAAGATTAAATATAGATAAGACCCAAGAGAAGAGGTCCCATAGTATACTAAAGAGATAAGAGAGAAATATGCTAGAGAATCCCTATTGAAGTTTGAGAAGAAGGATACCCAAGAAAAGAGGTCCCATTATAGTTTTTGAGAAAGGAGATAGGAGATTTGAGAGAGAAGATTGAGGAGACCTAGGAAAATATCCCATTGAATTTTGGAAGGAGAATTAAGAAGCCCTGTTAAAAATTGAAGAAGTGGCCATTGGAGAATATTTTAAGAAAGTTTGAGGTAGAATATTCCAAGAATAAGAAAATACTAAAAATAGATAGTCACATCAAAATTGGGATAATTATCATCATCGGGCAACAAGCCCAAAAATATTTGTGAAATTTATTCAAGGAGGAAGGATTTGGTAAAGAGTTTGTCAAATTTTGAGAAGATATATTTTTGAAGACTTCAAGACTTTGAGATTCTTGAAGATTAGTCCAGCAAAAGAGGTCAAATTTGAAGATATAAATCAACAAGAGATTAGAGAAGAAAATTTGGAATATAAGAGACCATGATTACCCAGGTGTTGTAGGTGATTTGGAGAGGAGAGGGCAATCCTCCAAGGCAGCTCCCAAGTTCAAATATCCACCCTACCAAAAAGTTGAATTGGGTATCTAAAATCCAATTGATAATGTTGGTGCGAGCAGGGTTGGGTGTGACTCCTGGGTGACTTTGATGATGTAGAACCCCCTATTTGTGGTCTCTCTGACCAAGGAGGCTCTGCAAGGGGTTTTTCTCTTAAAAAAAAAAGACCATGAATTGAAATTTTTGAAGGTAGCTATTAAATAGTTTAAAGCTTAAATTTGAAGGAGAAGTTTCAAAATTTTGGGGCAGAATTTAGAGATTTTTTGGACAGGAAACTAAAGGAGAAGGTAGAAATTTTGGAAAACATTGGAAGCTTTTTGGAAAGCAAATTTGGGCAACATTTGGAGAAAAGAGTAGAGTTGTGAATTGGAGATATTTTGGGCAGTTTTTGAAGTGTTTTTGGGACAAAAAATTAGAAGAGTAAAAGGATACATTTGGAGAAGACATAGAGCTATGAAATTAAGAAATTCTAAGCAGCAAATCCGAGGAGAAGAAGATATATTTTTGGAGTAGTATTTGAAGTCATAGAAGGGCTAAAAATTTCAAAATTTTGGGATAGCTATTTATAAATAGAAAGAGAAATTTTTTGCAAGCATTTTGAGTAGGAGAATAACTACGAATTTTACAATTATTGGGAAACATTTTGAAAGGAGTTAAAAAAATTTTTTGGGCAACAATTTAGGAAAAGTAAGAGCTACAAAATTGATAGTTTTGGGGAAGCAAGTGAAAGGAAGAAGCTGAAAATTTGTACAAGTTTGAATGACGAAGAGGTAAACAAAATTAGTAATAAAAGCAAGCTATGAAGGAGATAAATAAAAGGAGACAAAGCAATTTTTAAAGGTTTGGGTAAAACAAGTTGAGCCAAACTAGCAAGAAAGCAAGATATGAAGACTACCAAAAAGAGGTTTGCAAAGAGGTGCTTAAAAGTACATTTTGTTTAATTAAAATGAGTGGATTTATATTTAGTTTTGAAAGCACCATATTCAAGGTTTTAAAATAGCAAATAGAAATCATTATGTTTTATATTTCCAAGTTGACGGAGCAAGCATCTTCATCATTTTTGAATCTGCAAAATATTATAGCAAAAGAAGAATTAGATATAGAATAAAGAAAGTGGAAAAAGAAAGGATAATTTTTGGCTAAAAGGATAGTTTGAATGTTGTTTTGTGAGAATCAAATAAAACTAATGAAGTGCAAATTTTACAAGTATTTTTGAAGCCAAAGAAGAGATAAGATTCCATAGCAAAGATTAAAGAAAATTTTGTCAAAGGGTAGTCATAATACCAAGTAAAAAAACTACATTATTTGGTCAGATATTATTCAAAGAAAGGGTTAAAAATAAAGGAGGAATTAGGGTGTGTAAAAACACCAAAATGGAACGTTAAAAAACAACAAAGAAGAGTGCATCTCAAAATTTTGAACCATAAAACACCTTGGGCATTAAAATAGCATAAAATCACCACCAAGCTTAGGGAGGATCCATCAATTTTGGAAGGAAGCACCACCATAAGGATATAGAATGTCCATGAGCCATTTGGAAGCCACCACAATCAGATAGAACATCAACCAACCATGAAGAAGGAGATATATCATTACTACGGAAAGGTAGAGCAAAGAGTTATTGAGGAATATTATAAGAAAAATGAAGTTCAAATGTTAAAAAATGCACAAGTTTGAAACACCTTGGATAGAAGAGTTATCATTCAAAATTTTTGCAATAGTCCATACATGGTATTTTTTTGGTGAAAGAGTCCAAGTACCATATGTCCTAATGGAAGGAGTTCCAACCACCATTTCAAGAGAATGAAATACCTCTTACATACTAGTAAATGCATGGGATGAAGTTTCATATGACATACAATTAATGAAGCTTGGTCGAGCACTACAAAAGGATTTTAGTGAAGGAGTGCCTTTTCTAAGAGAAAGTCAACAATATTTGACCATAGATTTCATGCGCCACTTTGGGAGGTAAAATTTATTTGAATTATTTATTTATTTATTGCTAAAAATAAGAGTTATAAAGTTGAAAACAATTATTTTGGTTAAGGTCTTACAAAATTGATCAAATTTCATAAGATAAGTTGTATGATTGGAGAGATAAGTTTCAAATCAAAATATTGAAACCCTAGAAACCTTATAGCAAAATTTTGAAAAGTTTTGAAGTATTTTGAAAGATCAATTTGGAATTTTGGAAATTGAATTACAAATTTTGTAATTAATTTATTTGATTTTGTAAATCAAGTTTTTAATGTTTGCAAATAATTTAAAGGAGAATAAATAAGGTTTTCTACATCAAATTAGGAATACAAAACTTGCAAATATCTTTTACAAAAATTCTAAATTTATAATTAGGGAGCCATAAGGAATTCAACATCAAAATAGTTTTGTGAAATTTATATTTTGGAAACAATATATTCAAACTTGGGGAGACAAGGAATCCAACTCAAAAGCTTAGAAAATTTGAAAAATTATCTTCAAGTTTCTTATTCAAAATTAGGAAGACATAGAGTGGTCAACTACAAAGTTTGTGAAAATTCAAAATATTTATCTAGGGAGTCATAAGGTAGTCAATCTCAAAGGTTTAAAGATTTTAAAGTGTTATTTCAAATAAAAAAGAATTATGGATGAAATAACTAAGAATGCATTTAATGAAAATGGTGAAGAACTATTTCATGAACTTAAGTTTTATTCACAAAACTTAATAGATACCTTTGATGGATACAAATACGTGTCTACCAATTTAAAGGAAAGTTTTTCTTTATTTCTCAAGGAAGCAAAAGAAGAGAATTTTATGACATTGAATGGTTATCTTCATGAAGTACTTTTCAAGAATTGGTATAATGCTCAAAATGTAGTTGTACTTTCCTTAGAGGAATGTTTGATGATTTATCTATCATTAATTACTTTTGAATTCTTTCAAGGAATGAAACAAAAGAAAGAAGAACATACTAGTAATGAATTGTTGAATCCAAGTCAATATTATTGTGATGATCTACTAACTCATTACATTGAAGATATATCACTAGCAAAGGTGTAGAAACAAAGGAGAAGAAATAAGAAAATGAATCATATCAAAAGAGGCAATATGAAGACTGAACTTAAGGAAAAAACTTATTTGAAGACTCCAAGATTAAAATCAAAGTTGTATTATAGTGATAGTTTGCTAACACAATGCTTAGAATGTGCATCATAAGGTATATCTCAAATGGACACTACACCAAAACGGGATTTAATGACAAGTTTTAACTATCCTTAAATACCTTTAACGATGGTTATTCAGCCACCTTCTATGAGGGCATCATAAACAATCCTCATCATATGACGATGACTAAAAACCACTTAAAAAACTGCCCTCTTAATATATAAGAGGGCGGTTTAAAATCACCCTCTTAGGGCTACGAGGGTTGTTATAAACCACCCTCATAGACAAAATGAAATTTATAAATCACACATGGACAAAATGAAATTTTGATGAAGAAGATATCTATGGAGGAGCTACATGAAGAAATTTTCTCTTTCCATCCTAATAATGCACTTGGCCTTGATGGATTTCCTACAATTTTATTTCAAATTTTTTGAGATTTATTGAATATGATATGTTGGTTACATTTGAAGACACCCAAAAAATAAAGGCTATAATAAATGATATTAATATCACTTTTATTACGTTGGTTTCCAAGAAAAATAGTACAAAATATCTTGATAATTTTCATCTAATAAACCTTTGTAATATTATTTATAAGATCATTTTAAAAAATTATGATAAATAAGTGGAAAGGCATTCTATATTGTATTATCTCAAAGAAACAGGTGGTTTTTTTCATGGTAGATAAATTCTTGGTGGCATAATAATTACATAAGAGGTCATACATTCTTTTTATTCCATAAAAAATCTAGGTATGCATATGAAATTAGATATGAAAAAAGCATATGCTAGGTTTCCTAGAGTTTTCTACATGATATTTTTAAAAACTTTAGTTTTGATTATAGTTGGTGTAAATGGATTAAATATTGTTATAAAATTGTATAACATTCTATTTTGATTAGTGATTCTCCTATTGGTTACTTATTTTTTATTAGGTTTAATAAGAGGTTTTGAAAGGATCCTCGAACCTCTAGCAAAGCAACATGAATATTCAATGAGAACAGAAGCAAATCACAAATGGGTCAGAACCCCCAGGGGAAAAGAAACCAAACAATCGAAGGCACCAAGCCAAGAGAAACAAGATCCAAGAAATCTAAGAGAACCAAGAGATACAAAAAGGTATATCCCACCAAAAGCAAGATGACCCAAAGAGAATTTTGAAAAATAGGATCAGGGGTAGGAACAATCGGATCCCACCCAAACCAAACCAAGAACGATCATTTAAAAATTTGAAAAATAGAGCTTTTTGTGCAAACAAGAACTCTATTTCTGGATCTTGACTTCTAATAGCATGTTCACATGATCAATCTTGATAAGCTCTAGCCAATGATTTCTAAAAAGGATGCTTGCAACAAACCACCTCAAGTCGAGGGATATTTCTCCAACTAGATCTGAGATAGAAGACACATTATGTTAAGAGCTCTAGAAGGCATGGACAAAAACATGTGAGAAGGAATCAAAATCCACACATTCTTCCATCGAGCATCTCATCACATCAGCCGAGAAGCCATACCTTAGTGGAAGACTATGTGGTTACCTTAAGTCATAGAATTTTTAAAAATAAATCTCAAAATCATGTCCAAATTTACAATTGTATTATTGCCTCTCTTGCATAATGTTTACAAATATGGTGCTCATCATAGGAAGTCTCAAGTGTAGAAAAGAAAGGTTCAAACAATTTGGTTAATAGGATTTGAAGATACATGGAAAAATCATTACAATAATGACCTTAAAAAAAATAATCTATTTTAATCTAGGGTAGAATGAAAATGTCCAAAAAGTGGCTTTATCAAAATTGATTTTGATGGTACTTCTAAAGTAAATAAAAAAAATTTAGTGGAGGTTATTTTTTTTTTTGGAAATAATGAAGGCAAAATTCTTCTCACTTACCTAGAATCATATGAAACTTCAACTAACAACTATGAAGATGCGACGAAGCTACTTACAATGATTAAAATTACAATTGAAAAAGGATGGAAATATATTTCAATTGATGGGATTCAAAAATTATCATTAATGTTATCAACAAAAATAGATGTGGAAATTGCATTAAAAATAATATTATTGTTGATATTTATAATCTATTGCTGAAGGTAATCTCTTTGAAATGTTAGCATATCTATAATTTAGCCAATCACAGTGTTGATCTTCATATTGGTGAAATTCAAATTTTAGAAGCCAACTAGCCTAGTGAGATTTTATTTTTTAATGAAAATGATAAGGAGTTGATTATGAAAACTTAGAATTTAGGAAAATGGAGAATATATCTAATAGAAAAAACTAAAAAATATTTATAATAAAAGGCATGTTGAATATGATTTAGTTGATCTAACAAAGAAATATAATATTTTTATATTTTGATGGAATGGCCTCCAATAAAAGCCACATATAGTTTATTGAAGAAAAAATATAATTTTTTTTAATTGCATTAGTTTTAATATTTTTTAACGTGACTTTTATGAATGGTTATTAATTTTTGTAATCACTTGAAATCTAATACAATTAAATCATAATTATATTTTTTTATGGATTTAAAAATTACATAAATTCAATACAAAGAAACAAAAATGTTGAAAGAAGACTTTTTGTCTCATTTAAACTATTAGAGCTTTTAATATATGTAATGTTTTGCAATCATATTATTTAATAGTAATTATAATTTATGAGTGCACCATATTTTATTATAAGGAACATAAAAAAAATTATAATACTTTTACTGTGTTATAACACATACTTTAAATAACATTAATTTCTAAAAAACTCTATTTCAATGCATACTTGCAAATTGATAAAAAAATTAGTACATGAATGAAATGGCTATGTCTTGTTAGGATAAATCATTAGTATGTTTTGAAATAAGAGGATTTTAAGCATATTCATTGTAATAAAGGTTATTATAAATTCTTTGATCAAGTTATTATAGGACATTTTCAAATAATATTTTATATTTGGTTATTAATTTTTAATAATTATTTTGAATTTTATATAATTTAATAGTTATTATTTATCTGGTCTATAAATATTTGGAACAAAGTCACATACTACTAAAAGAGTTGTTGAAGTGTGTGATTACTTTACCATCTAGTATTTTTTTTTATGCAAGAGCAACAATTAGCAAATTATCTTGCGTCTATATAGAAATTAGGTCTCTGAATTTACTTTGATGTTATATTTAGTTGACTGCTTAAGTTATATTAAAATAAATAATTAATATAAAATCTTAAAATTCTAAATATAAATTTAATATGTATTTTAATTGTATTAATAAAATATAATTTTATTTATGTGTTGTAGGTGATTTGGAGAGGGTAGGGCAATCCTCCAAGGGAGGTCTCTAGTTCAAATCTCCACCCTACCAAATGCACATCTGTACCCAAAATCCAGTTGACAATCTTGGTGCCCTAACCCAACTCTTGGGTGATTTTGACGGTGTAGAACCCCTAGCCTTGGCCCCACAGGGGATTTTTTTGTTAAATTAAAAAAAAAAAAAACTTTATTATAATTTATTAATTTCATCAAGTTATTATTATAAGCTTTTAGGACTAGTGGTAAATTTGTGATTTTCATATTATAGATCAATGTTCTAATTTCATAGATAAACTTTAATATTTATTTAAAAAATAATTATACAAATAATACCAAAGTTTGAGGGTGATTTTACTAGTGTAGAACCCCTAGTCGTGTTTTTTCACACCAAGGTGACCTCGTAAAGGGTTTTTCATTGAATTCAAAAACAAAAAAAAACTTTATTATAATTTATTAATTTCATTATGTTATTATTATAACTCTTTAGGACTAGTGGTAAAGTTGAGATTTTCACATTATAGATCAATGTTCTAGTTTCATAAATAAACTTTAATATTTATTAAGAAAAAAATTATACATATAATACCAAATTATGTTATTTTTATTAGAAAATTAGATACATTCAAACATCATTTATTACAATGGAGTTAATATAAAGGATCCATGTCAATTAACACAAAGAATTTATTAAATGGTATTAGCTCAACCCATTATATTTTTCAACATTCAAGGATACCTAAGTTCAAATCTTACAGCCTTGTAGATTACTTTTATTTTATTTTAAACATTCCATAAACTTATATATAAATATTTATTTTTAAAATTTAATTTTTAAATTTTCACAAAATTAATGAATAAAATCTTTGTATTCCTTATTTTTACAAAATTGATATATATAAAATATTATTATTATTTTAATTTTAAAAATATTTGATTTAAAAAGAATGCTTTTAAAAACATTAAATATTTTCAATTTAATAGTATTAGCGTAACTAGTTATATTCCTTAACTTTCAAGAAAGAGACTTCATTAAATCTTATCAAGTGATAAAATAATAGATGCATAATTTTCAAATTATTATAATACTATTATGTAGTGGGTGGGCAGCGTGCAGCAGTTGTTATTGCTGCCCACCCTCATTATTATTGCTGGCCACCCTCCACCCTCAGTGGGCAGACAATAACCAGCTGCATCGTGCAGCTAGCTTGTTATTGCTGCCCACCCTCCACCCTCAAAGTGCAGCAGTTGTTATTGCTGCCCACCCTCAAATGGGCAGCAATAACAACTGCTACACAACAATTGTTATTGCTGCCCATTTGAGGGTGGAGGGTGGCCAGCAATAACAACTGCCGCACTTTGAGGGTGGAGGGTGGGCAGCAATAACAACGCTGCACACAGGTGCAGCTTGTTATTGTCGCCCACCGAGGGTGGAGGGTGGCCAGCAATAATAATGAGGGTGGAGGGTGGGCAACAATAACAACTGCTGCACAGTGCAGCAGTTGTTATTGCTGCCCACCCTCCAAAGGCAACAATTTTTATTGCTGCCTGAGGGTGTGCAGTAGTTGTTATTGCTGCCCGGGTGGAGGGTGGGCAGCAATAACAACTGCTGCACTATGCAGCAGTTGTTATTGCTGCCACTGTGCAACAGTTGTTATTGCTGCCACTGTGCAACAGTTGTTATTGCTGCCCACCCTCAACTGCTGCACAGTGCAGCAGTTGTTATTGCTGCCACTGTGCAGCAGTTGTTATTGCTGCCCACCCTCGCAGTGCAGCAGTTATTGTCTGCCATCGTGCAGCAGTTGTTATTGCTGCCCACCTTCCACCCTCAAATGCCTCGTAGCAGCAGTTATTGCTGCCCACCTTCCACCCTCATCATTTGAGGGTGGAGGGTGGGCAGCAATAACAACTGCTGCACAGGGGTGGACAGCAATAACAACTGCTGCACAGTGGCAGCAATAACAACTGCTGCACTGTGCAGCAGTTGAGGGTGGGCAGCAATAACAACTGCTGCACAGTGGCAGCAATAACAACTGCTGCACAGTGCACTCCACCTCTTGCCGGTCCCATTTATTGAAGAAGCAACAAATATCTAAAAAGGATTCCTGTGCAAAATCTTCTAACACCCTATATACAGAATCTATAAGACGTTCGGTTAAATTTTCCTCTTTGATTTTTTTCCCATGCTCCAAAGATTCTAGTATTTGAGTGCACTTTTCTACCTTGTAGTCCATCTTTCTCAAATAAGCACCCACTATTTTCAAAACAAGCGGGATGCCACTGCAAATTTGCAGAATCCTTTCCACATCATTGTCTTTGATAAGCTCACGTTTGGCAGCGTCCTTGCATAAAATTTCCATGGCTTGATCATCTGGTAGAGTGTCCATTGGATGAGGGATGCGCTTCAGGCCGCGTTCTTCACAAAAGTCTGTCTCTTTCAGATTTCTGGTTGTCAAGAGCACTCTACTACGCTTGGGAAGGCTTTCCAACTCTATTGGCAGAAGATTTTCCATATCTTCTTTTCGAAGAACATTATCGATAAATAAAAAAATAGGTTTGTTTCCTTCACATTGGAAAGCCTCTCTAACATATCTATATTTTTTAAGATTTAATTTGGAAACAACAGCATTCGCCAATGTGGTTTTCCCAATGCCTTGTACACCATAAATAACCACAGCTTGAGGTGACTCGTCTTCAGAGTTCAGGTTCAGCTTGTTTATTACCTCGATTACTTGCTCTTCAATTCCAACTGTTGAAAAAGAAACAAAGCATTTTGGTATAAGTTTTACAAGTGAAAAATATGAGGCTCTACATGCCAAACAAGAACTTCCTTATCAAGTCATTAGAACAACGAGGCAAGAAACAACTGCGTTACCAATAAACGTGGAAATTTCAGTTTCGCACGTAGTACCACGGACAATATCTGAGGTTGCAAGAATTTAAATCTATAGAATGTACATTTCAAAGTCATTTTAAGTTTTATTAAAAAGAGTGAAAGACCATAAATAATAAATGTCTCAATCTTATTGTTCGAACGTTAATTGGCAAACATAACAGGCAAACATAACGTATAGTATTATTGTTCGAACGTTAATTGACAAACATAAGGTATAGTATTATTGATAAAGTTGGGTAATCTAGGAGATCCTCCAACAGCAGGATAAATTTAAAACAAAATATATTATAATAATTTAAAATTTTATAAAATAATTAAAATAGTATAATTAATTTTATATATTATAATTTAAATTAATAAAATAATTAAATTAAGTTATATATATTAAAATAAATATAATATTTACTTTAACAAAATATGAAATGGCTAAAATTCTTAAATGTAATTAGACAACTTTATTGCAGGTAAAACAATTAGATCATGTAAAATAAAAAATATAAACTGTTTATAGTGGCCAAAGGAGAAGACTTGCAATTCATCTATCACATTAAAGAGGCAACAATCATTTACTATTCACTATTAATCGACTGCACAAGTTAAGTAAAAAAAGAAATCATAAAAACCATTGAAGAAGGTTGATTTATAGTTACCTGCCCTTGGATAAGTAGGTTGTGCGAGAGGAAGAGTCACTTTTTCTTGTCCTTTCGCTAATCTAACTGATCCTACTGACAATATAACAGAAAATACGTCATGATAAACGCTACATGTACGAGCTAATGTTAAAAAATCAAACATACATGTACTCGTGTACTAATGTTAAAGAAACATTGTTGAACAAAGCTTCTACCTCCTGCATGGTATATAACGAATATTTTTAAGGCACACAGATATCTATTCGAGACAGACAGACAGACAAATATAAAATGGAAAATCATGCTCTGTGGTTACCTGACAAGGGAAGTAGATTGCGGATTGCTTTAATAATTTTGAAACTCACTTCATTTCCACGTTCCTTGACCTCCAAGCCTTTAATTTTACGCACTACTGTTAAGGCTTCCTTCCATTCAGTCCGCCTCTCCTCCGATTTCTCTAGACTTGTCCAGTTAAGGATGTCTTGTCTATTTGAAGTAAGATCCTTAATATCGCATGGGGAGATGTTAAAGAACAATGGTAATATTTGGAGGTCGGAATTAGGAGACTTTTTAGCTTTCACAAAAGCAGAAAGTTCCAGCATTGGCCATCTTGATCGAATGAAGTCCATAGAGAGAAGCAAGACTGCTACTCTGCATGTGCCCGCCGCTTCAAATATAAGAGGGGCAAACTCCTGCGCAAAAGGGAGGCTTTGACTACACTCATCAAAGAAACACGACACTCCCTCTCCTGTGAGGTCTTTGTGTAACTGCCGAACAAAGTCTTTCTGCACACCACTGTGACTGAGAAATACATCATACCGGTTATCTGTATGACATTAAAAAATATATTAAATTAGGTTGAGAATAAGTAATAAGAAGTCAAAAAAATATTATTTTACTTGAGGTACAATAAAATTAAATGTTTAAAGATAAAAAGTTTTTGTTTTTTTTGATATATAGAAGCAATGGTTACATTAAATGTTTAAAGATAAAAAGTTTTTGTTTTTTTTTTATATATAGAAGCAATGGTTACAATCACGATTTTTAGTAACTATCAAAGACAACTGGTAGGGTTCAAACTATCTACGAAGGCTCCCAGGACTTCCACAGTCTCGGTACATGGTAACTTGGCGTGAGATGGGGACCGTCGGACGCACAGGGGTTGCACCGTCATCATCAATCTGGTGCACCACTCAGAGGAATTGGATCTGGGCTACTGTCTGGGCAGCCCGTGGGATTGGAACCTAGGTCTCCTCTCGGTAAGCGCTCCAACTTACCAATCCACCTAGACCCACGGACTTTTAAAGATAAAAAGTTGGAATTTACAAAGATCTAAAGGTTCAATAGTTCAAAAATTTGGATGGTATTAAATACCTCAATGTGATCAAATTTATGTAAAAAAATTATTTTTTATTAAAAAAATTCTAGACAAAAACAACAATTAATTAAAAAAAATTAAAAAATTAATTTAATATATATTGATAAAAACCATAAATAATGGATAAAACAAATTTTAATTAAAAATGAACTTAATACTTTAACAAATATATGCTTAATGTTTATACTTACCAAATATAAAAATAGTAAATTTAAAATATGATAACCACTAAATCACAATTTAAAAAAAAATAACAAAATATAAATTCAAAAAACTCTGACAACAAAATAACCCCTTTCAATAAACATGAAAAAAAACATTAACCTTCATTTCTTTAATATATGTTTTGTTCACTTACTATGAGTTTAAAAAATTTAGTTCTCATAACAAAATTAGAAAATAATTAATATACTCATTATAATAATTTTATATACAAACCAACTTTTTTACTGTAAATTTAATTTTAAAATAATTTATACTCATTATAATAATTTTATATTCAAACCAACTTTTCTAAGAAAATACCCTTCTGAGGAGGCATTGATGTTGAAGCTAGGGGCGACTCCACTGGATTATGCTTCGTCTTTAAATCCGCCTCAACAACCCCAACGGTTGATGGCTCCTGCTTAATCTGTAAATCCGGCTCAACAACTCCAACGGTCGGTGGGTTGGTGGCCTTCTCTGGAGCGGAGGAAACGACATTCGTTTCTTCTTCACTGCATATGGAGATAATACCCTTCTGAGACATTGATGTTGAAGCTACGGGCGACTCCACTGGAATCTGCTTAGCCTGTAAATCCGCCTCAACAACTCCAACGGTTAGTGGTTCCTGCTTAATCAGTAAATCCGCCTCAACAACTCCAACGGTCGGTGGCTCGTTGGCTCTCTTTGGAGCTGAGGAAACGACATTCGTTTCTTCTTCACCGCATATGGCACTCATGGCCTCCTTCATACAACTCCACCAGTTTCCCATGCCGAATGTAAATACAAAACAATAGCAGAAATGGATATATAAATGAATGTTTTTTTCTCCTCAAATACTCTCAATTACAGATTTTCAATCGCCTTTCTCCCTTCACAAATGTAAAATGCAAGATCAGATGCCTTTATCAGAAATGGAACACCACAACCGCGTTATGTATACATTCTGCTCTACTTTGTTGGCCAGTTTATTCTTTGGGTGCATACACACGCAAATCATTTGTCCCTAATTTGGTTCGCTTTATGTCGATGTCCAGAAGAAAAAATAAAAGACCGTGGCCCCTCGACTCCTTATAATAATGGAGGTGATGTGCCAAAAAGAACGCAAAAGTTAAAAAAAAATAAAAAATAAAATAAATAAATAAATAAATAAATATATATATATATATATATATATATATATATATATATATTACAAAATTATTGTTTTAAAGATATATAAGTTAAATATTTGAAGTTTTTATTAAGCACACAGTTTGGAATCTAGGAATTGGTTTTATCTGCTGGTAAATATGGTTGGAATGGAACCACAGAATTTTTAAAGAGGAATTTGGCTAAGAAGAAAGGACCTATCAAAGAAGAATCTCCCATAATATTAGGTATAACAAGACATTTGGGTATAACTATGGAATCAAATGCAACATGAAAGGTTATCACTAATAAAAAAACAAAAAAAGACATTTGGGTATAACTATGGAATCAAATGCAACATGAAAGGTTATCACTAATAAAAAAACAAAAAAAATTTTAGTAATCTTTGTTAGAAAAGGACGTGAAATTTAAAAAACATATAAAAGAAAACGAAAATGAATTTGTATAAACTGATCAGTATTTTTGAATAAATTTTTTACCCATTTTTATTATAATTATGTTAAAACATCTCAATCTCTCCGCACTTCATAAAAGATTTTTTTTTGTTGTAACTATATTTGGCCCTGCCTCTTGCTTTTGTCTGATTGGGATGGGCAAGGAAATTTTAATATTCCGACCATATGCTAAGCCATTATTGAAGAGGCACTCGTGATTTACAGCTGAAAAATGGTACGAGGTCTATTGGCAAAGTGATTTACATTCCTTGCGTTGAAGGTAGAAAGTAGAATTTACTTGGCTTTTTATTACTCTAGCGATCAAAATTTCCCATTTGTACTTTTCTTTTGTCGGTGGTCCTTGTGGGCTCCACTTAGTTTAGAAAAGTTATAGTGGGTGCATGTGCGTTTGTATAATTGGGATGGGCAAGGAAATTTTAATATTCCGACCATATGCTAAGCCATTATTGAAGAGGCACTCATGATTTACAGCTGGAAAATGGTACGAAGTCTATTGGCAAAGTGATTTACATTCCTTCCGTTGAAGGTAGAAAATAGAATTTACTTGGCTGTTTATTACTCTAGCAATCAAAATTTTCCATTTGTACTTTTCTTTTGTCGGTGGTCGTTGTGGGCTCTACTTAGTTTAGAAAAGTTATAGTGGGTGCATGTGCGTTTGTCTAATTGGGATGGGGAAGGAAAAAGAAAAAGAAAGAAATGCACTATCCCAAGGAAATTTCAAAGATTCCCACCAAATGATATCAATTATATTTAAAGCTAGGAAATAGGATCATAGGTAGGTGGGAATTAGATTTTGGGTTTGTAAATTCAAAGCTTTCGAGCTGTTCCATGCTAGGAACTACCTTGGTGGTTGTGGCTGCTGTGGTGGTGGATTTTGAACCATGTGGACTGGTGTGTAGTTGAGATTGAAAAATGCTAGTAGCAGTACTAACTAGACTTATAGGAGTTAAAAACACACTAGCTAATCGTGAGTATATTATGGATGATGTATGAGATGTATGAGGTAACGATGATGTACGACGTAAAGTAACTAGTTGAGGATGCTCTCTTAACCTTTGGGTATCAAGTTCGTATAACTCAATGGGATTTTCAAGATTTTTGGCCTTCAATCTCGTAATCATGAAGCACAACTTTCGTTGCCCTCACATTTTGAGGCTTCTGGGTACAATCATGTCACCGGATGTTCGAACTATACGACACGAAGGCGAACATCAAATCTCAATACTATTGAAAGTGGAACTTTTGAGGTCCCATCGAGCATGCCAAAAACTATTGGTCAAATATCTGCCTAATTATACAAACATGCATTTGTATGCCCTAAACATGGCCAACATTGAAATGCCGAAGGAAAGGAATGTCCTCCATGCCAATCTCTAAAGAGGGTTGACTCCCTTACTAAATCCTACACTAGTTTAGACTAAGGTTACAGGAAATAAATTAGAAATGACTGAAAGAGATGGGAAATAGGGCCATAAGCCGAAGGTGTAGGATTGAGGATAGATTAGCAACAAGAATTCCACACAAGTATTGAAGCAACATATAATAAAAAAAACAATAAAATTTACTTATAACCTTGTAGAAACAACCTCCAGGATCGCATTCCAAAACTCACTCCCTCATCAACAATATTCAAATTCAGATGCAAAATTTAAATTTAACAGCAAACAATGAATATGAGTGAAAAATAGAAATGCATAAAATCGAAGAAAATCACACACAAGATCACTTGCAAATTTAGAAGCTCTGTATCTTCGATTAATGTAGAGAACTTGAATAGTTTTTCTGCAGAATGTCTAACCTCCTTTTTTACAATGAAAATTGAGTAGTATTTATAGAGGATTTTGTCCCTTTCATTAAATGCATATGGAGACAGAATGTTCATAGATCAAGAACCATAGTGAGAAAATTCCTCCTTGGAAATATTAAAACTCATCCTTTCAACACATCGATCTAGAGTTTAAGGAAATTCCTCTAGGAAATCAACATTTTTGGGTGTTGGTGCATGGAAAACTGTAAGGCTTGGTTGTTGACTAGATACATTCGCTATCTCAAAAATATGCTTCTACTTGGAAATCATGAAAATTGCCTGGCACTTTTAATACAATTGTTTCCTTTACTCGAGATCCATAATTTAAATTGCTCCTCACTTCAATCATTCAATGTCCTCCATTCGCCTGTCGTGGGCACTTCTTTAAAACCCGTGACGTTATTGACTACACAGTTCACCTAAACTGGACAATAAACGAATGCACATTCACTCTAATGGATTTTATTCCTTTCTTGGTCATAGCAGCAATCATCCTTTTCTTCCTTGACAAAAGCACCTTCAATAGCTATTGTGTTCCCTTTTAAATCCACGTTCTTCCCCAAAAGAGGCGAAAGGAGCCATCGCCTTATGTTTGGGGCAAACATGAAGTTGACAATTCAATGTTGCTTCGATATTTTAATTACGTTCACCCGAACTCAACTATCCATAGTGTATTCGTCCCTGGGAGAGGCGAATAGAGATTTCGTCCCTCAACCAGGACGAACACATCATTGACTTTTTAACACTTCATATTTTAATGACGTTCACCTCAACTTGGGGTGAACAAAACTTTTGCCCCATCCTCGGGGTGAATGCACCCATGTTTAAAACTTGTCGATTTATTTGCTGAGTCCATCACAAATTAAGATTTTTGTTGAATATATTTCCAACCAATCAACGCGATGGGCAGGTGTGCTTCTTTAATTTTTGAGGACGTTCACCCCAAAGTGGGGCGAATGAAGCTTTCACCCCACCTTTGGGGCAAACGCGATTCCTTTTGCGTCTTAACTTCGAATGACTTCGAGACTTAGCCATTTTTTGAAATTTGATTCTTTTTAAATTTCTTTTCTTTCTTCACCCCAACGGAGGGCACATAGATCTTTCGCCCCTCAATTGGGGTGAATCGTACTCACCGAAGTTGGTCATGTCTACTTTCTTTTACGTTCACCTCGAAGTAAGGTGAACGAGCCTTTCACCCATTGCTTGAGGCGAACATGATTTTCATCTTCAGCGAAGCTCTCATTTTATGCACTTAGTCTTTTATGCACCATTTTACAATTGTTTTACAGGCAATTCGAACCAAAGTCTCCAATCCATTTCCCCAACCATTTTCCTTAAAACACCCATTATTTTCAAGCCAAAAGGATGGAGGAAAACAAAGAAGAAAAATGAAATATAACTATAGCATATTATATCGATCAAAATATTGTATGTTAATATTAATATATTTTACCGTATTACAATAAAAAAACTCATCAAAAATATTACTGTGGCATATTGCAAAACTGTCAACAAAATGTGAGGGTTTTTTAATTTAAAAATACTATAGCAATAAAATCACTTTATATTTAATTTTTTTATTATTGTATATATATAAAATAATAATATTTTTTTATTAATATAGGTAAAAAGCATGTTTTGCATGTATATTAGTTTAGTTAATTAAAAAATTTAAGAGTCATAGTTTTATGAAAAACCATTAAAGTTTAAATTAGAGGGGTAATTTTTAGGATTGTTATGAACTTTAAAAATTTTAATTAATTGGTTTAATTTGGTGTTTTATGTAGAATGTTTAAAAAGGTTTACATGATTATACTATATATATTTGATTTGTTGAATCAAGTTCAACATTAAAAAAAAGATTCATTTAAATTATATGTTTTATATATATTATACTTTTAAATTATGTTAAAGATGTAGGGAGATACCAATTGAAAAAAAACAAAGATGTAGTGGAGAAATGGGTGGAGATCCAATGACCAGCTGGTGAGACTCATGTACCTGGATGACTCATAAACAAGATGTCAAATTTATGGTGTTATAGATGACTAGGATCATTTACCTATGCCACAATGTTTTTTTATTTTGTGGATGGTCTAAAATGTTTTAGGGGATTTCATTTAGGTGAGGAAAACATTTCATGAAGCTTTTCTTTTTGCTTTCCTTAGGATTTCCTTTTTTCCTCTGGTTATAATGAAGCATTTTATGGTTCTTAAGTTTATTTGTTTCAAAAAAATGCTTAATGATGTGTTTTATGTTTCATAATTTTATTTGGTTCTTTAATATATTTTATAAAGATTTTTTTTTTTATTTCATAATTTTATTTGGTTATGAAAAATATTTTATAGTTTTTTTTTTATTCTCATAATTTTATTTGATCACTTAAAGAAAATAGTTCATGATCATTTTATATTTCATAATTTTATTTGGTTTTTAAAAACATCTTATTAAAACTTTTTTATTATAAAAAAATGTTTTATAACCTATTTAATTTCATAATTTTATTTAATTATTTGTGAAAACAATCTAAAACTTATTTTATATTTTATAATTTTATTTGATTTATAAAATATTTTATTAAGACTGGTAATTTTATAATTTTATTTGATTATAAAAAATATTTGATAATTTATTTGATTTTATAATTTTATTTGTTAAAAAAACACTTCACAAATACCTTTCATTAAAGTAGGAAAAAAACTTTACTAATAATAAATATAAATTGAATTTTTTGAATACAAATAATAAAAGGCCAATTACTTTTACCGTCCACACTTTATTGCGGTAGACGAAAAACTAATCTCCCTCTCCCACGTTGAAGTGTCAAGGATTTGAATAATAAAATATTTTAGTGGTTACATAGTTGGTTGGTGAGCAAGAATCTTTAAGAGAATAAGACATGAGTTGGTAATCACTATATAGTTTTAAGTTTCAGGTTTAAACTTCAAAATAGTCTATTTATAAAGGTAGTAGTTTGATCTCAATCCTTTGAGTGTGTGCTAAATCAACGATGACGGTACGAAACACGAGCGACCGATGATCCCCTTCACGTCGGTCAACAATAACGAAGCGGAATAGGTTTGATGGAAGCAACCCCTATGTGATTGTGACCAAATCTCCTATGTAATCGAAAAAAATAGTTTTGAGTTTCAAACTTTTAATTATTAGATCCATTAAAGTTGAATAAAAATATATTTAATAAATAATATATATATTATATTATTATTTATTGACTTTAATTTTTTTAAAATTAAGTTATAAGATTGTAAGATACAAATTCAAATTATTATTATCATATATGGTTAATTTATAAATGTTTAAATCAACATGGTTCGCTTATTATTATTATTATTTGATTCATAGGGAAATCAGTAACTCCATGAATGAGTTGCTTGTATAAACCCTAAGCTTATTGGGTAAAGCACAATGAGATTATTAAGGGGATTGGTGTCTCTTTTGGATAGAGATCCATGAAGGGAATTGGTGTATCCTTGAGACAAAGATCTATAAACATTGTAATAGGGAAAGGATTTCCAAGATATTGATTGAGAAAGTTTTTAGTAAAATATTTTATTCGTGGAGTAGCCCACATTGGATGAACCATGTAAATTTGGTGTCTCCATTGTGTGTGGTGATTTGTGCATTGCTTTGATTACTATTATTGATATTGCTTTCTTAACATTGCATAATATTGATTGAAAAAAAAATCCATTGAAGAGTACATTGCATAATATTCTATGTCATCCATTGAAGAGTACATTGTCATTCATTGTTGATTTCATATTTGAAGCTTTGCCTTGATAGATTTGTGGATGAGATTTGAGTGCTACTTGTGCATGATTGATTGAGCCTTTGAGAAGGTCTTTGAGGACAGTTTTGGGATAGTTTTGTGGATTGGGACAGCTTTGTGGACAATTTTGGGACAACTTTGTGGACAGTTTTGGGACATCTTTATGGACAACTTTGTGGACAACTTTGTGGACAACTTTGTGGACAGTTTTGGAACAGCTTGTTGGAGCAGATTTGAGCAAGTTCTTGGTGAGCTTGCTAGAGTAGATTTGGGAAAGTTCTTGGTGAGCTTTCTAGAGCATATTTGGACAAGTTCTTGGTGAGCTTCTTAGAGCATATTTGGGCAAGTTCTTGGTGAGCTTGCTAGAGCAGATTTGGGCAAGTTCTTTGTGAGCTTGCTAGAGAAGTTTTGGACAAGTTCTATGTGAGTCATAAAAGTATGAATGAACAAAGTATGAATGGAGAACTAAGGGTAACTACGACAAAACATGATACATTAGTTGTTGGTGGTGTGTAAAAATAATACAAAATAGAAGATTTTCTCTATTGTGTTTTATTTAAAATTTTAAAATATCTAAATATTATTTAAAAAATTATTTATTTATTATTATAATTTTATTTTTATTTGATTAATTTTTTTGGTGGATAATAAGGGATTTTATTTGGGTCTCCCATTCTAATTACATCTCTTTTCTTTAGAGCTTGAGAGTTTACAAATAGATACACTTCTCATCTCAATTGAGATGTTATAGCTAAAAACCTACATCATTTTACATAAAATGTTTGAATTCTTGATTTTCATTTTTTTGATCTTTTCAAATTTTTGTATGAATATAATTACTCTAGAATTTAGCATCTTTCTTGAAATTTTTCTTTAACAGCCATTACAATGCCAAAACTTCACCTTTATTATCTATGCCTTGCATCTTAGTAGAGTAATATTTCCAAAACATCGCACTATCATAGTTCACTTTACCCAATCTGAATTGCTAGTAAAGTCATAGCGCTTCATTGCTCTTCCCATCGTTTGAACCCTAGTTGGCAAATATTTGCAATTTTGTTTTTTGCAACTTGAAAAATCATCACTGCATTTGTTTCAAATGGTTAAGTTCACAGTGTCGTATCTCCCTCAATATTGCTCAAAATCTTGCATATGACCACTCATTTTAAAACTATTCAAGTTCTGCACAAGTTGGTCCAAGAATCACTTGAATTGGATAAATCTTTGCAAAGATATGACTCCTAAAAGATGAGATATTTTTAGGAAAACCCTAATCCTTCGCACTTTGCAATTTAATTTTTCTCATTGTAAGCACCTTCCACGCTACTTCAGCCTTCCCAACCTTACACTTAGCATCCCAGCCTTCCGTTGCAGCTCCTTTAGCCAACCCAACCTTTCACGTTCCTTCAACCTTATCAGCCTTCCACATTCCTTCAACCATCACAAACTTCCACCCAACATCCTAGTTTTTTGTTGTAGCTCCTTCAACTAGCTCAGCCTTCCACGCTCTTTTAGCCAACCCAACCTTATGTGCTTCTTTCGCATTGACACTCCAAATATCAACTCATCATTTAGCCTTGGACACTTCTTCAACCTCTAACCTTCCATACTAATTCAACCTCTAGCCTTCCACACTGCTTCAACCTTCAGATTTATTGATCGTAGAAACATTAAACCATTTATGAGACCCCTTCAAGATTAAAAATATATATTTTTAAGTGTTAAATTTTTTATTTTTTTTTTAATTTCATAATAATAAAAACAAAATAAAATGATATACATTTAAAGCATTTTACATAAAGAAACAATAACAAAAAATCAAGAGATTTCCATTATCTTAAAGTTTTAAAACTCCTAATAAATAGTCTCTTAATTTTTATAATTTAATAAGATGAAGTATTTAAATTTAATTTATTTTTTAATATCATAAAATTAAATACAAAATATTTATAAACACAAAAGCTCTTCCCCGGCCAGAGATAAAGATGTATTAATAAATAAATATAATTTGAAGTAACATTATGGGATGGTTTCAAAAAAATTATAAATACAAAATACTTAAAACGTATATATAAATAAAAGATTTTGTTAAAAATTAAATATATTTTTAATTAATATATTTATGTTTTAAAAATGAAAGTTAAAAAATAAAATAATTTATTTATTTATTTTAACCATATTTTTAAATGAATTATTGGATGAGTTTGTTACTTAAAACTGATACATTAAAAACTTATCATATAAAATTTAATAAAAATTAGGTAAACCAAACATTCAGGTAAGATATTTCGTCGACATTATTTTAAAAATAAATTAATGTAAGTTCACATCCTATTCTCACGGGGCGCAATTATTCTAAACATATGCTTTTAAATATTATTTTAAAATGTATTTATTAATACATACTGTAAAAAGCATCTCCTTTTATATATATATTTTTATTTATAAACTTTTATGGCATTAAGGGCAAAATGTTTATTTGACCCATTTTACACAAGGAGACAAAAAAAAATTAAAAGATTCCCATTATCTTAGAGTTTTCAAATCTCTTACTATTTTTGTCTTATTAAAATGTCATTTTATTAGTTTATCAATGCCTTAGATTTGTATATAAATACAAGACGGCCAAAGATAAAGATGTTTTAATTAATAAATATATTTTGAAGTAACATGGCGTGTGGAATAAGTTTCATTAGTGTAAAATGCTTTCGAATAGTATATAAATACGACATACTTATCTTGGCCGGCCAAAGATAAAGATGTTTTGATAAATAAATATATTTTGAAGTAACACGTCGTGTGGAATAATTTTCATGCGTGTGGAATGCGTCAAATGAGCATATGATGCGATGGAATCTTATAATCACTACATAAGCTCTTGCCGGCTAAGAAAAGGATTTGTTAATAAATAAATATATTTTCAAGTAACATGGCCATGTTTCGACGATGAAAGGAAACAAAAATATATAAAAATAATTAATCAAGTTATTTTAATAGATTGATTTAAGTGTATTATGAATGAGTTTGTTATTTAATTAAATTAGGTTAATAAATTAAAAATATATTTATATGAAATTTAATAAAATTTAGTTAGACCAAATATATAGGTAAGATGTTTTTCACATTATTTCATAAATAAATTGATATATTTTAAGTCTCTACTAGTTGTTCTTCAGGATACCATAATTATATGTATGACACCTAAAAAATATTATTTTAATATTTGTTTAATGTTAATAATTAATAATTTTGTAATAAGCCTCTTTAATCCAAAAATGTGATATGGCAACCTTAAAAAAAAAAATAGCTCATCCTAGCTTCCTTAGCCCACTAAGCACCTTCCTAAACCTAATTTTTGGTCAACATGTGACTACCCTATCCTACCAACCTATGTGCATATTCCTCTAATCTACCCTTGGACCATAGCTTAGGTCCACCTCACTCTAGCCTAGTCTATCCCATATCTTCCACATCCCCATGCACCCTTACAACTCTCATGCTTCTTAATGCCACTTGAGTCGGGTGAGGACTCTCCTCACCCAAGGTCATTAATAAAGCATGGTACACACATGCCACTTGAGTGGGTTGAGGACTCTTTCCGCCCAAGGAAATTAATAAGGAATGGTGTGCACATCCCTCTTTGACCATCAAAGTGGAAAATCCCATATTTTCCTCTCCCTCACCCAAGACTCTTGGCTGCCATGTCATGTCCGCCTCATGTCCATCTCACTACCCCCTCTCTCTTGGGAAATTTTATAAACACACTCTCATTTCCTTCATTTGCAAATGAGTTTGAGATTACTATACCAAAATCTTGCAAAATTTAGTTAGAACCCTTTTGTGTGTATATCACTACTTGTATATCAGCCATGGAAAACCTTGTATCCTCCCATTTGCATGCATCTCTTTTGTGAAACTGTTCATAGGTGGAAGTTTTAGTTGACTCCAAACTCAAACTAGAGATTCCTGACACTATACCAAAGGTTCCTTGAAGATTTCATCTCAATATGGGTAGCATAGAAGGAACCGCCTAGCCCTCAATAGTCAGGACCATCCACCCCTAGACGATTCCCTCTATGGACCAGCCATAATTTGACACTTTACAACTAACAACTTATAGGAGGTCCCTTGGAAGTTTCACTACATTCTGGATAGCATAGGCCCAACCGTCTACCCCTGGATGATTGACAATCAGGATCAACTACCCCGATGATTCCCTCCTAGGACCAGTCACAATCACTTAGTCAAAAATAGACAATTAGTAGAAGGTGAGCAAGGTAATATTTCTTTGTTTTATCTACTTTTAAAAGTTTTATCAATGTTTTAATACAAGCTTTCTTGCTTTGTTATTATTTTCATCTTTCATTGACTTGCGTCCAACCTAGGTGGATCCAAGAGGTGCTCACAAAGACACATTCAACCAAGGGTGGTCATAACAAACATAAAACCCACCCATCCCTTTGAGGTGGTCTAGAAGACTCTTGGTGCCATCATACTTGAATTTATAAAGGGAATGTTTCATATTTGGAATCCCTCTTATAGTCCATGGGGCATTATAAAGCATGTATTGAAACTTATTTTGTAATAAATAAAATGACACGTTTTCTATTCCACATTTTGGCAATCACAATGGGACCATCTAACCTTTGACCACACACAACATTTTAATTTTGTGGATCATTGAAACATTTGTTTTCTCATCATTTATTTTATCATTTGCCTTGTGTGTATTCATTTAGCTTTATTGCAAATCTTGCTCACACTTCTATTTTTTATCTCTATTTTTAGGTCTAAAATTGTCCAAAATTGTTCAAAATCTAGGGATCCATCTAAGCAGATCCCTAATAAACCATCCATAGTGCCAACCATCCTATCCTATATGGTTCATAGTCGTAATCATTAGGGCCCATATAGTTCACAATCTAGAACACCCCTACATGGGTGGTTCCTGCTATCACTTCGAATTGAGATCCAAACTATCAGGTACTTGACTTCAGACAACACATCACCAAGTTTTCAGGTAAATATGAATTCTTACTCCTTGATCTTCAATCATCATCATTGCAAAAGCACCTTTGTAGGCCAAATCAACTAATTTGAGGGTGTCCAAAGGTATCACACCTTCCCCATTAATTACTTTGTCCAATTTTCCATTTTATCGTTTACTAGGGGGTATCCAAATGTATCGCACCTTCCCCATTAATCACTTTATCCAATTGATAATTTTATCATTTTCATTGCAATCTTAGCTTTGTGCTAGTTAGATTTGCTCTTAGCTAAATTAAACACATCTTTCTTTAAAGTTTTAAAGCTTTGTGGTTAATTTGGTTGTTTACTAGACCTAGACACTCTTCAAATCATTTTTTACACTTCTTCTAGCTAAATTTTGTTGCCCTTTGTTTTGTCTTTCTTTTGCATACAAAACCACTTGTTTTAATATTTTTCTTTTTGGATTTGCAGAACACTGTAGCAAACCAACCCCCCTGAGACAAAAAACCACATACAATAGACAAAAGACCAGAACCCTCTCCCAGAATAAACCGTATAGGGCTAGACGATTTTCTCTATGAACTATCTGAGTTGTAACGATTGTTGTCCTAGAAGTAGTTTCAACACAAAACCTATGAAGCAAACCCTGGTAGCTTCCAGATGCATTGGACCTCAGGTAGGTACTCTCCTAGTTAATTTTTGGTCTCATTTTTAGAAAAGTGTATTTCATTGGGATTATTTGCTTTGAATTGCCAATTGTATACTCTTTAAGCTTCCATCACACTAAAAAAACTATATTATTATCCATATGCTCTCCTCTCACGCTTAAAAGCAATTTTGAAGATCAAAATGGTGGGAGAAGATTTTGGAGGGAAAGAACTTGCATATGTTTCCTAGAACTTTCCTTTTGCACCATACACACTAAAATAGGAGAGTTGTATGCTCTCTTATTGGACCTTAAGGTAATCTTGGAGATCAAAAGTGTGTCACCTCTTCTAGATTAATGAACCCTTCACTACACATCACATTAAGAGAAGGACGTGATCTTGTATGCTCTCTCCTCGTACCATAGGGTAATCTTGGAGATCAAAAGAGAATTACTCCTAATTTAATGAATCTCACACCACTTAACATCACATCACATTAAGGGGCTCCTTTTCCCATGTATGCTCTTCCCATTATATGCTTTTCCTTAGTATAGGATTTGATTTCGAGGAGTCATTTGCGTTCAAACCTTGCATTTTACTTTCGTAGATAGGATTTCATTTCTTTACATCTTAGGTATAGAAAGAACATTCTTAGGTTAACATTTACTTTCTTTGCATTTAGTGTAGAAAATATTTGCATTTTGCATCCGTAGGATGGTCTTGTTTGTGCATATTAGTTAGGCATACCTAAAAGAAAAAAAATCCAAATAAAAAAATCAAACACACAAGCTCATTCACTTACACAACACATTACAAACCAATCGATGACATTGGATTTCATCCCCAACCATTGGTTGTTCCTTTTAGAAACCATAGTTAATTCACATAGTTTCCTAGATTTCATCATCGAGAAGTTGACTACCCTTGGGACTAGCTTGGGGTAGTCTGAGGTTAGACACAATCGCTTATAAAGCTACATAATGAGTGAGCGCACAACTATAATTTTTGATCGAACCCACCTAAGGGTGGCCAATTGGGTCGATACATATTTTAGATAACATCACCTCTTATACCCCTTAAAGGGTATTGGAGGTCTTTTTGCATTTTAGGTACCTTGAGCCACTCTCTCCTTAGGAATATTTCAATCGTTTATGCATAACGTCTTCCCACGTACCCTCAGGTATATCGGGGAGCATGCATAGACATACCTTGTAAATCTCCCTTATTAATATTTTGTAGGTCTTAGGGATAGGATATACCAAAACACACAAACAACAAAAAAATCTAGATAACAAAAATACCAAACAAAAATCAAGCCTTAAGAAACACCAAACATCAAAACAAATCTTAATCACACATATGGATATTAATTGTTTGTTGTTTGCTTGTTTGTGTGTGTAAATAAAAAATTATTTAACAAAAATAACAAAAACAATTATAAAAATAAAAAAATACCAAAAATACCAATTAACCATCTCCATTTCTCCTATTTCTATCACCCAACCCTTATAAATTATATTTGGAGCCAACCATCTAGGCCTAGATGGTTCATAGCCAAAACCCTCTAGGAGGTTACAGTCCCCTCTAGAATCAGGCTACATGACCTCCTTTCTATATCGCCTATTTTTTTCACCTCCTATTTTATCTCTAGCAGCTTATGGTTTTAACTAGAAGTTAATCTAGTGCATAAGCACACCCTTCCATGGACCATTTAAATATAATCCCTCATCCTTCGATAACTCCAACTTATGTGGAGGACACGCCTCACCCTGCTTGGTAGCCTATCCATGATCCAACATATCCTGTATTTGAGTGGTGTTGATAGTTCTGGACCTTCAAAATCTAACCAAGGCCTAATGCATTAGTCCACTCACACCACTCTACCCAAGATCGTTCATGAGGAGACCACTTTGTCTTCCTCACACCAATCCATCTCATCTCTTCCACCTTTTCTTCCAATACCATCTCTTCCCCCTCTTCTTTCAACACCCCACTCTCCATTGCAAGTGGCCCATGCGGCCTATGCTCCAAAACCTCACCACTCATTCTATCCTCTTCCACCACCTTTCCCCTACTCATATTCTTATTCTCACCAACTTGTATCTACCCATGCTACCATCCTTGTTAATCTTATATGAATCACTCCAAATCCATATTCAAATGAACTACAAAAAATCCTAGACCGCCTCATAAATCTTGAGCTACTGTATAGTCATTTAGGGGCATCCACCCCACCACCACCTAACCAACCTTCTAATCTTCATTAGCATCCTTCGTATCCACCTCATAGTTAGACTCCCCTATCTAAGATATTGTCCTATATCTTTCAAAAGTTGCATGCTGCAACAATAATTTCCTTACCAAAAACTCAGTCAAAGAAACCCAACAAGTTCAAGCCAAAATGGTATCAATAACATCACTTTTGCATTTACCATCCTCAAAAGGATCATGACATTAATAATTATTGATGCCTCAAACACCTGGTACAAGATCTACTTGATTAAGAGGACATGCAATTCGACGATCCCCTTGCATCCACCAAACACCTTCACATATTTAGACACCACCATATGGGATGCATCAATCACCAATCAAAACCTTGACATCTCCATCCACTCCCCAAAAAATTAATAGTTTAAATCACATCCCTTCACACCAAGGTTTGGTTGGCCTAATCAATCTTGTTACCAAAAATCAAGGACATCTTGGCCAGTCACCTCTACAACATGATCCCCCAGTGGATTCATTATCTCCTCTTAATTCTAGTCAACTGCCTTTCTTCACCCATCCACCTCTTATTAGCTGTCACCCTTGCACTTGCAATTCCACAATCAAACCCCATCACTCCATTGCTTGAGGAGAACAAAATTACCTATCAATGTTGTTAAGAACATGATCAATATCCAAACACTCATTCTTAAAATCCTTGTCTACCCAAGAAACTTACGTAAGACTATCACTAACCCTCATTTATTGGGGTAAAGGGAAAAAATTATATTCTTAATTCAAACTCTAATCTAATAAAATTTGGTATGTTTCATGCCAATGTTTGTGTGGTTAATTATGCACTCACTACATCGAGGT
This sequence comes from Wollemia nobilis, assembly GCA_028583015.1. Lineage (NCBI taxonomy): Eukaryota > Viridiplantae > Streptophyta > Pinopsida > Araucariales > Araucariaceae > Wollemia > Wollemia nobilis. The sequence goes on along the minus strand of JAQPPZ010001678.1, from coordinate 4,776,675 downwards.
GGCAACTTAAAACCACTTATAATTGATTCATAGCATCATGAGGATACCTACCAATGGCTGGTCATATTGCTAAGTTAATTAATCTCAATACTCTATCAATGACAAGGTTCAAATATATTTATCCCTTCCATCATTTGGGCATCTCACATTGATCATGATTTAAGATAATATTACGTCTCTTCCCAAAGAGTTATTATGGCTTGCTTAAAGTTACCATCAACCACTATCATCATTTATTTTCTCACTAACTTCACTCTAATTGCTCCTTCTACACATCTTCAACTTCCTTCTCATCTCATATTTTCAATGTTTATATGTCATTGTTGTACGATCACACACGAGTGGTTACATACCTATGGATGGTCTTATTTTCCCCACATTTTCCTTCTCTCCTAATTCCAACTTCTTCTATTCACTAATATTATTTTCCTCTTCTTTTCCTCATTCTTTTCCTCATTCTTTTCTTCACCCTCTCATCATTTCTATCCTTCTCTTTAATCCAATTTTAGTTCTAAGGGACTTCACCATTTTCAAACCACTACCCAGTTTGGGGGGAGTCGACCCTCCTTCAAAATCTATTTTTCTATCTGAGGGAGTTGACACTCCTTTTGATCAATTTTGTGCTTAATGGAGTTCACACTCTCTCTCTACTTTCAATTTTATCACATTGCATTTATCTATTGTATCCATCCATTGCACTCATGTATAGGGCTATAGCATGCTAACTTGATAATATTTTGAATACGTGAACATGCATCTCCTAATATCGATTGGCATACTTAATCAATGACATATAATTATTGTACATATTGTATCTATCTATGTCTCACGTATTTATGTCCATTATGTCTTTTTTTGTAAAGTATCATATTGTATTGTCCATTGTGTTGCATGCCCATCATTTATCTTTCATATTTTATTAGTCAAATCTGTAATTATTCCACTTGTCACAAAATCTTACTCAATCATTTTCGTAGTTTACTTGGAAATAGAGGTTGTTTATGTTATTTGACCATACCTAGTGTTCCACTCAACCTTTATCAAACATTGTCATGTTCTAAAAATACTTTAGGCCTTCCCTGGATAACTCAAGTTCCTTTTTGGACCACATACATATCATACATTAATCAAATGTTGAGTCTAGGAAAAAGGACACCATGAGTAGTCTTGCCATAAAGCAAATTTTTTTCTTGCTTATCCTATCATGCACATAATCCAAATTATAAGTTAAAAAAAAAAGAGCAAAAGAGATCCAAATATTGGTCCCCTTAGATATTTTAGATGACTCCATCAAGGCTATAGATGTCTGGATAGTAGTGGAGCTATGTAAAAGGAGTATGAGGCTAAACTCCATCAAGGTTATAAACATATGACTAATAGTGGAGGATGCCCTTCGAGTGTTGACATGTCTATTACATTAGCAACATTTTGTACATACCTATAAACACTCATGAATTATCTAGCTTATATTAGCTTGAGTTACAATTGGCTAGTCCAACCTCATTCAATATGGAAAATAAACTTCACTGCACACACGTTGGTACCTAATTGGCTTGATCTTTTTCAAGATGGTCTAGGTTTCTATGGGATATTGATTGACCAGTAGAAGAGTTTGATTGATGCCATTAGGGTGTTTGAGTTTCCTGAAATACTTTTAGAATTTAAATTCCCTAAGGTATTTGGGTGATAAGCATCTTGGCTTGCTAATATTCATTGTAAAAATGTCCTAAAGTATCCATTCATTTCGTTAATAATATGCCATTATCCATTTTTTATCTGGTTAGTACAACATCAATTATAGGTTACATTCACATTCATGTCCTACATCTTGTATCCATTGTAATTACCTCATTTTATGTTGTGTTAATTTCTGCTTGGGACTATTTATTTGTCATTGATTAATGAAACTAATTTTGATTATGACATGTATATACAAATATCCAAAAAATATGATCAACCAAACACATATAAGTCTACACCTTGTCAACAAGTAAACACATCATCATCCATCACATCAACATATCAAATCCCGAACATCTACCATACCATATCTATCTAATTAAATACATTCATCAATCATACATATCACTATCATCTACACATAGGAATCACATTATAACAAAGATCAACTTATCCTTATCTATATATCATGTAAATACATCATCTATACATCATCATCAATTCCCATAGACTACATCAAAATTACCTCGAACTGTTGGAATATATTGTATTATTTGGTACATGCTTGTTAGCTATTGAAGCTATAAACTTAAAGAAAATACAACCACAAGTAGTAAAATAAGCATGCACTGTTATATCCATGAAAATGACAATATACTAAGCACGTAAATATGATGAGAAACTTGAGAAAATACTCATAAAATAAGCATTAATGAAAGCTCACAAAAATTGTACAATGCTATGCAATGGAGGTTTTTAACACTCTATATTGCAAAAATGCTCTACATTGTACTACTCTACCTTATGCACTCCAAAATCCTCTCATTATTCTACTCTAAGAAGTTTTATATATAATGATACATGACTCTCGGCCTTCCATATTCCTATGACTCTTCATCTTCCTATTCTTAAGGACTCATGTACATGTGGGCTACATGCACATTTATATCATTGCACATTCTAACACTTGTGCATTTATTACTTGCATAAAGTAAATACTCAAACCTTAATCCAAGACAAACTCCTAATCTAAAGATGTGATCATGATGATACATTAGCATGTACCAAATAATGTAATATATTCCAACACCCCCTGTATTACACTATTTGGGTATTGAAGACTTTAGTCTTCAATTTGGTCTTCATATTGGTTTTTGAACTTGATCTCTTCTTTCTTGCTTTTTCATTGTACTCTCTATCTATATCTTAATCAAGTATCTTCATAAAATACTAATTTTTGCTGAGAAAGCTTTAAATTCATGTTCATCTGTAGGTTCTTCTAGATCTTGAATTTCTTGAATCTCTTGAAATAAGTGTCCTTTTTGTCTCCCTTCTCTATATTGTAGTTGAGGATAATTAGGGTTATGCATAAGGGGTCGGCCCTAAAATGTATTTATAAAAATTTGGTAAATCAGTTTCAAAATCTAGGTGAATAGTGTCCAAACACATGTAGAAGGTTCACTATTATTAGGGTCAATATTGAAAATTTAAAATGGTCAAATTATTATAAAATTGGGGCGAATCGACCCCAAAAAAAATTTGCATCCAAATTTTTTTGGTTAATGGACCCTGGTCAAGGGTCCCAAATATCAACCAATTCCAAATTTTGAAAAGCCTAATTTTAGCCAATTTGGCGATAAATAGCCACTATGCATAACCTTGAGGATAATTGTATTGATTTTGAGAATATGGACATTGAAATTATTACTGATGTGGATTATATTGATATGATATTATCTTGGTTAGAATAGCCTATTTGATTGGCTTCCAAAAGTCGTTTGATTTCCTTCATTCTAGTTTCTAGGATTGAATATATTGTAATTGGTACTATGTCCTTTCTTCCTGCATACTTGATAATATCTATTATTTCATCTTGATCTTCCTTTTTGAAATGAGGTAACATTTCCCTGTGGATTATCTTTTGAAACTAAGGCATTGTTAATTATTTCATATTTTACTATATTTTCCACCTCATATTTTTGTAGAATATTGACTAACTCATCATATGATGTATCTTTACTTAAAATATGTAAATATCTAACTAAATACTTGTAGCTTTTTGTAAGTGCTCTTAGGATTACTTGAACAAGAAACTTATCTTCAATATTTTCTCCTAAGATGAATATTTTTTCTTTTATATCTGCTACTCTCCTTAGAAATAATTCTATACTTTCACCACTATTAAATTTTAGAGAATGCAATTGAGTTTGAAGGTTCAAGATAGTGGCTTTATTCTTTCCTTAAAATATCTTGGCTAAGGTTTTCCAAGTTTTTGTAGATGTTCCTGCTAAACTAATATAAGGTTGTATTTCATATGTAATTGCAAATGTTATTATCATTAGTGCTTTTGCTTCATATTTTTCAATCTTTTTAATTTCACTATCACCTGTAGCAGGTTTAGTTTTTGTTCCTTTAATAATATCCTAAATATTTTCAGCTATCAATATTTCCCTCATCTTATTTTTCGTTGAAGAATAATTAGGACCTTTAAGAAGTTGGGATTCTATAAGAATGAATTTATTTATTGTCATGATGATACTTGTAGACTACCTTATGTCTCCATAGTTTTGAGTATATGATAAGTTCTATCTTTAAATTATTCAACTTTGAAGTATGCTTTGTAATTTCTTATTTATAGTCTTTCAAATATCTAGGTAGTATTCCTTTTGGCTCCCTAGTATTTGATAATATCTTTCAATTCTTTCATTTTGTAGAATACCTTGTGTCTACCAATTGATTTGGATATGGATTTGATAGTAGACTTAGCTTTGTAGGTTTTTCTTTGAGTTGAATTCCTTTTGTCTCCCTAATATTTAATGATAATTTTAATATATAATGTTCAACTCCTATTCTTTAGAAAATAATTTTATTTCTCCTTATAGAAAGCTAGATATAGATTTAATGCACTTTTCAATATATCTTCAAGAATTTATTAGTTGAATTCCTTTTGTCCCTTCAATTTGTATGAGAGACTAGTATCAACAATAATTATTCCAACTTTCAAGCAATTCTAGGTTTTGCTTCTTTCAAGTTTCAATTCTCAATAGAGTAATTTCTAAATTACACTACTTAAATTTGATGTTGGACTCCTTATAACTCCCTAATTGCAAATTTAGTAAATCAATGTATTTGCACTTGCAATGTCAATTTGAAAAAACTTATATCTCCAAGTTTAATAATTTACAAATACTTTAATGCAATTGTGAATTGATTAGATTAATTTGAATGCTTCTCACTCCAAGTAACTTCTAAAGCATTCAATATTCAAGGTTATATTTTAATCACCTTATTACTCCTATTTCTTAAATGACTTTAAGCATAAAAACTTAATTAATTATATCCTTAATATATGCTTTATTTATCCTTTGTACTTTGCAAAGGTAATGAGAATAATTCTTATCTTCTCAACGTGCCAAACTTTACATGCAAAAACTTTGTACCCTATGCTCGAATAAAACTTCAATTTGCTTGCAATCAATGTGGTATCTTGCTCATTAATATGGTCTCTTGGTGTTTGATTGTCCTTAATGCTTTAACTTTTCCAAGGAACTCTGTACTCTATCCTCTATGCTTTTAACATTGGTCTTCACGCGTTCCCTTTGTTGTTCCTAGTCTATATTTAGCTTATGCACTATATAGACACACTTTGGATGTGCTTCTCCATTTAGTTGTAACTGATATGCAATGTATCTATTACCAAGTGTCACTAAAGGTCTTTCACTCCCTAGTAACATCTTCTGTGGTGCTTCTACCAACCTTTATTTTCTCAACACTTGTGCCAAATGGAACTAAAGATCTTTGCTCTTCCTTCTAATATATTCTGAGGCATTCTAACAACCTCTCCTTTTTTAACACTTCCTAATAGCATTATATTGCATAAGTGCAAAAGTATTAGGTCTTATTTAATGTAGCTTCTCCTCTATCGAATATGACATGCTCTCCAATAGAATATGGCACCTTCTCCATGTGGAAAATATCCTCTTAACACTTGGTATTCCTTATAATAAAACTTACACACTCTAATATTGGTTTTGCATTATCTCTTGATGCTCCTTAATGCTAACTAAGATTCTTTCACTAGTAACTTCTTCAACTCTTCTCCTTCGATGTTAGATTTTAAGTAGTTGAGCTTACAGCTAGTTTGGTGGTACTTTTTCCAACTTCTTGATGGTGTTATGAAGATGCAAGTAGCTCTTGTTTTTCAACATTCCTCTTATATTCCAACTATGCATATGCCATGGCCTAGAGTGTTGATGTTGGTAGTGAAAACTATCCTTCTTCTCCTTATACGAGTGGCTTGGTGACTCAGACCTATAAACTTATGTGTCTCCTCTTCTCGCTGGTGGTGAAATCTTACTGACTTAACCTTGCAATTTGTGATAGTATCAATTTTGTTATGTGGGCCAAATAAATATTGTGTATCAATACCCAACGTTTCTATACATGTTATTTTCTTCTGATGGCGTTGCTTGGGGTAATCCTTTCTATGCCTTGTTTAACCTTACCGTCACCAAAGGGTTTTAAATACTTGACACACCTTCTTGGTATATTTAGGTTTTACTATTGAGTCTTCTTATTTTAGCTCAATGGACCTTAGAAAAATATATACCTTTAAGAGTCTAAATCAATCTGATGCTTTCCTTTTTACGACTCCTTATCTAAGAAATATCTAATTTACTTTATTGCTTGATTTAAATATGCAGGTTTGATGATGTTCAAGATTTCTCCTTTTCACCTTGGAGATACTAAACCTTAGAGCTCTATTTAATGGCTCTAATGTGGTGCTCTTGAGATTTTAAAATGTATTGATTTAAATACTTACAACCACTTATATAGCACCAATATAACTAAGTCTTCTCCTAACTTAGAAAATATAAACTTATAACTTTTCTTTTTGCTACTCAAGTCTGGTGTTAAATGCTTAAATATACTTGAATAATAAAACTTTAATAACACCAATTTTCAAACCTTATTGTGGCTTCCCTTATAGCAAAATTTCTTGGTGATTTGACTCACTTGTTTATTGACCTGATTTTTATGAATTTGCAACTCTTCCTTGTTGTCCAAAACAACTTCTAAATACTTACAATTTGTAGCTTTAATCCCTATTACTTTGCTGCTTGAAACTTGTAATGTTACAAACTTATTTTCTACTTGGATGCTACCTTATATTTTCAGCTTTTTAGCCTTTAGTTTTCTACCTAAAAATCTTATGTTTGTGGCTCCAATCCTCCTTCAACTTGCTATTCTAGGACCCTATAATTTGTAGCTATTATTTTTGCCCAAAATGCTGCCCTCTTGCTATTGTTAACGCTCTTAAACTTGGTAGGAAGCTCCTCCAATTATTAGCTATATTTATCTCTTCTAATGATGCTCTATAATCTCTTGAACATATGCTATAAAAATAACAATCTCTTCTTTTGCAAATCAGCCTTCAAGCCTTCAATGTCAATCTTTTAATCTCTCAAATTTGTGGGCTTCTTCTAGTTCCTTTATCCTTCAACCTCCTTGTCAAATTCTGACTTAAATCTTGGCCTATTTGCTGGTCTTCTTCTCAAGAATTTGAATATCTTGAGGTCTTCAAAAAACTCTTCCAAAAATTTGACAAACATCTTGCCAAATCCTTCTTTCTTTTTGGGATTATTGTTGGATGACGATAATTGTTTCAAATTCTTCTCTATCAAGAACTTCTTCGTACTAGCAATATTCTCCCTTGAGTTATCCTTGAAATATCCTTCAATGAGGCTTTCCTATCCTTCTCCTTATATCTCCTTTTAAGTTTTATTGAGACCTCTTCTCTTGGGTCTTTGATTTTTGCAGCTTCTAAAATCTGCAGTAGGACCTTTCCTAGTCCTTCTCTATCTTCAATATTTCAAATTTAAAAGTTCTTCAATGTAACATCCTCCTTGATTTGTAGTCTTTAATGTGGCTCCTTTGGACTCTTCCTCTCTCTAAATATTCTACTATGAATATCCAATCTGCAAATCCTGCAATGGGACCTTTTTCTTAGGCCTCCAAATCTTCAATCCTTCAACTTGTTGCTTCAATTACTGGATTGATTCTAAAGAAGATATTATTCCTAGCTCTTGTAGGAAGATTCTCAACTTTATTTGAATCAAATCGTTTTTGCAACAAATTATTAGAAAAAAATGATTATAGAAATTTATTTAAATATAAAGAAAATGAACTTCACTAGTTGATTTATCAATCTAGTGGAATCAATGTTGAGTCCTAGTCTTGACAAGTTTTTTTGCAACTTTGTGAAAAAACTCCAGCCAAATAGTAATTTCTAAAATTTTGAAAATGATATTTCCTATATCTTCTCAAGAGAATACTAATTTTCTTGAAGTTACCATAATAACCATTGATACGCCCGTGTACCTAGTTTAGAAGCTACAAAAGCAACACGACCTATTTTTGAAACATGGTGCAATCGGATAAGGCCTTCTATTTTTTCCAGCCATCCTCGAGGGTCAACCCCTTCAAGTGTGGTCATGCCAATTCGAGAAACTTGAATATCATGAGGCTATTCCAAATATTTGGAAGCACCACCTAATTATGGATCTAAATAATTGGCAAAGCCTCGGTTAGAAGTGACCACTTATCTTTGATGAGTGTTTAAGGGCTTGGGATTGAGAGCATCATGTGACTTGAGGGTATGAGGAGGTGTTGTAGAGGTTATATGGGCTTCAAGGTTTCTTAGCGTAGTACGAATATCCCTCAACATTGTTTCTTGTTGAGTAAGATATTGACGTAAGGGGGCATCCACATTATTGGGAATTGGGATAGATTCCCTAGGAGGAGGGTTATTGAGAAAAGGGTTAGCATTATCCGAAGAAGGAGAAGCCATGGAATTTAATGAAGAATAATGCTGTTGGTCGAAACTATTGATGTTTTTGGAAGTATTAGGATGTGCACCCTAACTTCTTGGTGGTCGCCTTCTTGTCATATACACATTAGTTGGCGAGGAATTTCATTGTAATTCACTCCATAAAAGAGAATACTAATTTTCTTGAAGTTACCATAATAACCATTGATACGCCCGTGTACCTAGTTTAGAAGCTACAAAAGCAACACGACCTATTTTTGAAACATGGTGCAATCGGATAAGGCCTTCTATTTTTTCCAGCCATCCTCGAGGGTCAACCCCTTCAAGTGTGGTCACGCCAATTCGAGAAACTTGAATATCATGAGGCTATTCCAAATATTTGGAAGCACCACCTGATTATGGATCTAAATAATTGGCAAAGCCTCGGTTAGAAGTGACCACTTACCTTTGATGAGTGTTTAAGGGTTTGGGATTGAGAGCATCATGTGACTTGAGGGTATGAGGAGGTGTTGTAGAGGTTAAATGGGCTTCAAGGTTTCTTAGCGTAGTACGAATATCCCTTAACATTATTTCTTGTTGAGTAAGATATTGACGTAAGGGGGCATCCACATTGTTGGAAATTGGGATAGATTCCCTAGGAGGAGGGTTATTGAGAAAAGGGTTAGCATTATCCGAAGAAGGAGAAGCCATGGAATTTAATGAATAATAATGGTGTTGGTCGAAACTATTGATGTTTTTGGGAGTATTAGGATGTGTACCCTAACTTCTTGGTGGTCGCCTTCTTGTCATAAACACATTAGTTGGCGAGGAATTTCATTGCAATATTTCATTTACTCTATTCCACTCATGAGGAATTTTGAGATTAAATTGTTCAAATTTTGAATGTTCAAAATCGATATATATATATTTTTATTTTGAATGTTTGGAATCTAGAAAAAAATGTGGTTTCTAGTGGCCAAAAATTTTGATTTTCAATATCAACAAGATCACAATTTGAACTTAAATTGATTTTGCACCATGGTCAACTAGCATGGGTGACAATGATCATGATCAAGTTTGCAACGGACATGAAAGTTTGCAACAATCACAATCAAGCATTAACTTTGGGAAAAAATAAATGAACATGCAAATTGTAGTTAATTGGACAATCACAATGCTTGAAAGCATGTGGGTTGAGACAACTGGAATGGTCACAACAATGGAAAGCACGTGGGTCGAACGCGCAAATTGTGGGTAAACTACAGATCACAGCAGGTCAACATGATTAAGATACCCAATAGTAAACAGGACAACTAGTACCTAGTGTCAATGGTCAGAAGAAGTAGGTCAAAGAGCTCGAATGAAGTACACCACTAGACTCACACATACGGGTGAGGGAATATGTGACCACCACGAGTGGTCATAACACTCTTAGTGTGTTAACGTGTTAATAAAACCCACCTAGGATGAATGCACACTCTATGTGGGATATTGGATCCCATGTCTTGATTGTCTATTACTATTTTGTAGTTCTACTTACCAGAAAATAGATATCGTAAACTTTATTAAAATTGCCACATCAAACCTTATGTTAGAATTACCATGTGCCAATTGTTTACTAGTTGAAGAATTAGGGTAGAAATTAGGTATTTGTTAAAATCTTAGGAATCATTTCCTACTCAATCTACAATTCACTACAAATGTCGTAAATTATGGATTGTTGTTTCTCCTGTGAAGGTTTACTTGTGTGAAAATATATGACTTGAGATCATAATATTATCCTAGAATGGAGTGATTTATTTGGTAGTTGATGTGTATTCCGTGGATTTGATGGGAATGTGAACTGGCTACGACGAGTACATCTTAGAGAAATGAGAGAACGTAGGTGCTAAAAAAAAATTATTTAGGAAAAGCATTAAACCATTGAAAATTTGGAATTTGACCACAATGTACTAATAAATAGATGGACTATTAAAAGATGTTTCATCTACACCATGAAGATGCTTGTCAAAAATTTAAAATTTAAAATGGCATAATCTACTGATAAATCGATGGACTGATAAAATATATTTTGTCTACGCTATGAAGATGCTTGTTAGAATCAGTGTTGTTGGTCGGAACATTCCATCTACGCTATGAAGACGCTCACCGAAACAATTTTCATTGACTCTCTTCCTGTCGTTAATTTTTCTTGAATGCAAACTTCTACATCTAAGTTAGGAGTTATGGGATGGAAACAATTAACTGCAATGCAAATCCATTTACTACTATTGTGAAACTTTTAGAAACTTAGCTTCGATACCACTTGTAAGGAAATTGCTTACTAGTAATCAAATATTTGATAATTATCAATAAAATCATATGCCAATCAACAAGTACAACCACTCAGAGAGGGCATATCTCGTAGCCTATTAGAGAGGGTAGAATCTCTTGTGAGGACATGCAATGAAATAAGTAAATTGATGATGGTCAATTGAATAAACTATTCAACTTATAAATAGATGAACAAATTTAATGAAAGGATATGCACCTTGATGAACCGATGTCTACTTTGGGATCATTACAGAATTTCAACAAAGTTGGAAGGACTTGCCAATGGCTTATTTCAACTTGTGACTTTAGGTCAGCTCCTTCACTATCCTCATGTTATACTCCTATGCTAACCTACACTATCTTGCATTAAAAGTACAAGTGTAAAAAGTAAAATTCAAATAACTAAAGTGTGGAAATTAAATTGCATAAAAGTTTAAGGGTGCAAGTGATTCAATCAAATATGGGTATAAATAGTAGCAAGAAAAATGTATGATCAACCAACACATAAGAAGTCAAATAACATCAATGTCCATGCTTTCATTATATTAAGAAATTGATTAAGAAAATGACATGATGGGCTATACCACAACCACCATACCCTTAGCAAACTAGTAGGGTGGTGCCACTAATGGAATGCCTAAGGACTTGTCAATTTCTTATAATATCATGAAGTCAAAGAATAATGTGGGTTACAAAGAGTGTACCTTTGAATTGTCATGGCCAAAAGGTGAAGGTATTCTATATACATGGAGAATGTTTATATTGTATAATACTGTATGACAAAAAATGCACCATTTCATTGATCAATATAAAATATATTACAAGATTTTTTTTTATTACAAGTAACCCTCTTGGAATTATATAACTGGGGCCTCCAAAAGAGGAGAGTGACCCTTTTACAAAATAACAACAATGGTGCTATGAAATATCCTATGCCACCAACAAGAGTTGGATGGGTTTTGTAGCTCTAGTAGCTTGATGGACCACCCTAGCCTGAACGCACACCTGCACACAACACACGAAAAGAAGTAAGTAGCATCAAGGGGGCCTACCTTGGTTAGGCCCCAAATCTTATAAAAGATGCAAACAATAAATTTTAAAAATCTATTTTAAACTAAAAGCATGATGTTAAAATGTAACAAAACATTAAAAATATACCTTTACTTACCTTACTTCTTCATCTATTAATGGGGTATTGACTAATTTTATTTTTGATTATTGATCATCCTAGAGTTGATGGTATTCTCTATAGGCCATTTGAGGCCTGATGATGAAAACTGTAGGTCTTTGGGGGTCAGATGATCTAGATCTCCGCTGCTCTAATGCTGATGAAATTTTTTGCAAATCTTAAGGGGGTATGATTGACCTCTAGTAGTGATTTGGTGCTGAAATGATTCTTTGTTTATGTGTAGCTTTAAAAATGGGTCATATGCATGATGGGGTTTGCATTCATCTTCACGGTTTATTAGTGATGGGTAAAGGGGGGGTTGACAACAAATAGAAGCTAAACATAAAAAGGGGAGTTGAGTGGAAATTTCAACAGAGTTTTGGCATGTGAAAGTATGTGTTCTTGCAAACGGGGAAGGAGAGGGGGTATTTATAGAATTTGTGAGGAGAGAGGTTGGTGATTGGGCAATCATATGGAATGATGTGGCAACTTTGTGGAAGGTGTGAAGACCGAGAAAATTATGGAGAATTATCTTTTGAGGAATGGACACCTCTCCACATTAATGACCATGGGTGGTGAGAGTCCTCACCCACCCAAGTGTCATAAATTGGCATGGGGAAGGGAGACCTAGGGAGATATGGAAGAATTTTCAATTTAGAAAAATGTGTAAGGGAGGATGTGGGAGGACTTAGGAATTTATGAGAAGTGTTCATTAGAAGACTTGTATAGGAATTTGGAGGAATTTTAAATTCCTAAAAAAGTGCAAGATGAATGTAGGAAGATTTGGAATTTATTATGGATATTTAATATGAGGGTTTGACCAAGGGTTTAGAAAATTTTTAATTCATTCAAAAACTGGACGGAGTATTTTGGAAAGATTTGAAAATCGAATGAAGGCATTTATTAGGAGATTTGATAGGGACTTTGGGGAATGGTTAGGATTTTTAGGGATTTGATTTGGGATTTAAAAATTTATTTTGGGTCTTAGCAAGGGTTTGGTTAGGGATTTGGGAGTGATTTGGTCCTTTACTAGGGGAATTGATTAGGGATTAGGGGTTAATTAAGATTTTAAAAACTTTGAGGCTAATTTGAGGTATTTATTGGGAGTTTAGGGAAATTAGAGGAATTAAAGGAAATTAGAAGCATCTAGAGATAATTAGGGAAAATAAATGAATTAGAGAAAAATTAGAATGGTTTAAGGAGGGATTAGAAGAATTTAAAATGGGATTAGAGGAATTATATGAGAATTAAAGGAAATTAGAGAGATTTGAGAAGAATTATAAGAAATTAGAGATATAAGAGAAGAATTAGAAGAATTAAAATAATTAAAAGGGATTAGAAATATTTAGAGGAAATTAGAAGACTTTAGAGGGATTAGAGGGGAATTTGGGGAATTTCAAGAAATTAGAGGAATTTGAGAAATTAGAGGGGGAAATTAGAGGAATTTGAGAAATTAGAAAGATTAGATAGGAAAATTAGAGGAATTAGAGAAATAATAGAAATTTGAGGAATTTGAGAGTGGAGTTAGAGGAATTTGAAGAATTTAGAGGAATAAAAGGGGAATTAGAAGGATTTAGAAGAATTTAAAAAATTGGAGGGGGATTAGAGAAACTAGATGAATTAGAGAAATTAGAGAAATTAGAAGAAATTAGAAAGGGAAGTTAAAGGGATTTGAGAGATTAGAAAGATTAGAAGGAATTGAAGGAAATTGGATTAATTTAGAGAGAGAATTAGGGATTTTAGAGATTAGAGGGGAAATTGAGAATTTTGGATGAAATTAGGGAAATTTGAGACTTTGGTGGATTGATTGTAAGACAAGTTTAGATGGTTATATAAATTGACATATTTTGGGTGTCTACATTTACCTCTTTTTGTACCACATTGTGTGTGAACACAATACAATGCAAAAATAAATGACACGGACTATTGGATTGATGATGGATAATGATGAATGAATGATGATGATTAGAGAGTGGTGAAGATTGATTTTGGCTTAAGGAGAATTAAATGAAATTAGAGATATTAGAGAAGAATAAGAAGAAATTAGAGAATAATTAGAAGAATTTAAAGGATATTAGAGATATTTAGAGGAAATTAGAAGACTTTAGAGGGATTAGAATAGAATTTAAGGAATTTCAAGAATTAAAGGAGGAAATTAAAGGAATTTGAGAAATTAGAGAAATTAGAGGGGGAAATTAGGGGAATTTGGGAAATCAGAGAGATTAGAGAGGGAAATTAGAGAAAATAGAGAGGGGAGTTGGAGGAATTTGGATAATTTAGAGGAATAAAAGAGGAATTAAAGGATTTAGAAGAACTTAAGAATTTGGAGGGAGATTAGAGAAACTAGAGGAATTGGAGAAATTAGGGAAATTAGAAGAAATTGGAGAGGGGATTTAAATGGATTTGAGAGATTAGAGAGATTATAATGGATTGAAGGAAATTAGATGAATTTAGAGAGAGACTTAGGGATTTTAGAGAATTAGAGGAGAAATTCAAAATTTTAAATGAAATTAAGGAAATTTGGGAATTTGATGGATTGATTGTGAAATGGGTTTAGATGGTTATAAAACTTGAAATATTTTAGGTGTGTACATTTATACCTTTTATACCATGTTGTGTGTGAACATATTGTGGTGCAAAAATAGATGACACTAGCTGCTAGATTGATGATGGATAATGATGAATGGATGTCGATGATTGACGAGTGATGGATTTTGGCTTGAGGAGGGTGATGTAATATTACCTCAAATCAAAGATAATGTAGGATACCCCAATCATGGAATGGAAAAATGCCCTTGAATATTTTCCTTTGATGTATTGATGATATCATTTGATATGGTAAGTTGAACAACCATTGGTAGGTATTCTCATGATACTTAGATCGATTTATCGAAGTGTTATGGGTGAGTAACTTTACAAACATAGGTGTAGGACATACCAAATTGATTGATTTGGAGTTTTTTATTGAAGGAGAGAAGTTTTTCTTTTACCCCAATAGAAGAGGTTTAATGATAGCTTTAGGTGAAGATTTTTGGACATGTGATTCCATAATTCAGTTTTTGGGTATTGGACCAATTTAGGATAAACTGTTATGGATATTGTCTACCCTCTCAAGTGAGGAGTGGATGAAGGAAATAATGGATGACAACAATGAGACAATTGACAAAATGTGTAATGGAAGAATGAAGATGATATGGTCAAAGAGTGAAGCTTGGCATGAAACAATTTTTTTTGAACAACGATGAGTGCCCTAATGATAATATTTCCATCCTACTAGAGTGTATGGATAACCAGTCACTACAAATTTTAGGTGTACTAGATTAGATCACTACATATGAGGTTCACTCAAAAAGAAAGTAAATTACATGAAAATAACACTATCCTAGGAAAAAAAGTAAATTGCATGAAAAAAAACCTAACAAATTAAGAAAAAGACATGAAAATAAACCTAATCTAGGAAAGCGATAAAATGTAGGAAAGTAAATCTAGACTATGAAAGTGACAAAATGCAAGAAAGTAAATCTAAACTATGAAAGCGATAAAAGGTAGGAAAGTAAATCTAGACTATGAAAGTGACAAAATGCAAGAAAGTAAATCTAAACTATGAAAGCGATAAAAGGTAGGAAAGTAAATCTAGACTATGAAAGTGATAAAATGCAGGAAAGTAAATCTAAACTATGAAAGCAATAAAAAGCATGAAAGTAAATCTAAACTATGAATTAGTATGAAAGCAATTAAAGACAAGAAAATAAATATAAACTATGAAAGTGATAAAAGGCAAGAAAGTAAATCTAAACTATGAAAGTGATAAAATGTAGGAAAGTAAATCTAAACTACAAAAATGATAAAAGGTATGAAATGAAATATAAACTAGGAAATTGGAATGAAATGAAAACTAAACTAGGAGAGCGATAAATAAAATGAAACAAAATCTAAACTAGAAAAGTAGAAAATGATATGAAACAAAATCTGAACTAGGAAAGTGATTAAAGGTATGAAACGAAATCTAAACTAGGAAAGCAATATGAAATGAAATCTAAACTAGGAAAGCAATACATGATATGAAATGAAATCTAAACTAAGAAAGCAGGAAAAGACATGAAATGAAATCTAAATTAGGAAAACGATAAAAGGAATGAAACAAAATCTAAACTAGAAAAGTGATAAATGAAATGAAACAAAATCTAAACTAGGAAAGCAGGAAATGAAATGAAACTGAATCTAAACTAGAAAAGTGATAAATGAAAAAATGATTTATGGGAAGGTGATGAGTGATTGATGATTTATGATTAGGTTCTAAGGATTCATACACAACTAGAATTGTTGTGATTGATGGAGTTGATTAATGATTGATTGACAATTGATGACTAGGCGCTAAGGATTCATATACAATTGGAACTATTATGATTAATGAGGTTGATTAATTATTGATTGATTATTTATGATTAGGTAATAAGGATTCATACACACCTAGAACTACTTTGATTGATGGGGAACGTGAAATACCTTGGACACCTCCAAATTTATTGATGATTGATGATTAGGTGGTAAGGATTCATACACACCTGAAATTGATATGATTAATAGGGAAGGTGACATACCTTAGAAAACCCGAGAATGATTGATGATTTATTATTAGGTGGTAAGGATTCATACACACCTAAAACTGTTATTATTGATAGGGAAGGTGACATACCTTGTATAACCCCCAAATGGATTTATGATTGATGTTTTTTTCAAAATAGACTATATAGGATGGGCATGAGATGCAATCATCCAATATGGTCAGAAAGATGACATCTAATATGGTCACGCACATGAAAAATATAAATAGGGTGTTCGAGCACGCAATCAGTCATTTTCATCATTGAAATTGAGAGAAAAGAGGAGAGAGATATGTGGGAGAAAAAATTCCACAAAGTGCTTGCAAATTGATGATTTGAGGGGACAAGATGGCAATGGGAGGATTGAAAACAAGAGTTGGATGGAGTTCAGGGACAGTAAGTTCAAATATGAACCTTATTCATGTTTACTTTACATGCTAAAATAAACTTTAGGGTATTGTTTTGATGCATTTGCGTGTTTTATTTTTTGGAAAATGAAACCATAGATTAATGTAAGCCAAACTAGGAAATATATGGGGAGAAAATGTATTATTTTATATTGTGGGAGACAGAGAAAGAGTCAATCATCAAAATTAAAGGATTTCAGGGGTATAGACAATCCTTGACATATATTTCTATCAACACTCAAAAGAAATTTGAAGGATTTGGAACAATCAAGCTATCTTGATTGAAGCATTAGGGAAGTTTATAGTCACCTTGATATTATTAGTTATTTGGTGTAACCTAAGATATTTATCCAACAAATATTGATCATCGAAAGAGTGAGAAGCTTCCTACAATAGATAGAGAAGACTCATTTTCAAGTTGTAGAATATTAAAGGATTTTAGGTCTTGAATGGCAGACCTTTATGGAAATATTTTAGGTCTTGAAGGAAGACCTTGACATAATAAATTCAGGTTTTGAAAAGTAAACCTTGATAGAGGAAGTTTTAGGTCTTGAAGGTAGACCTTGACATAAAGGATTCAGGTCTTGAAGATAAACCTTGACAAAGTAAAGGACTATAGAAGATTCAAGTCTTGAAGAGAGGCCTTGATAGAGATAAAAGCACTTATTCAAAAGGATAAATACTCTTCAAATAAAGAGCTCCATGATGAATATTTGAGGCCCTTTTTAGTGAAAAAATACAAGAGGCCATATACAAGATCCTTATTAAAGAAAAGAAATAAGGATTGAATATAGATATGATATTTAGGTTCTAAAGAAACAAAGAAATAGGCTCGAGGCTGTTATTAAAAATAGGGCCCTTATAAATTAAAAGAGGCCTATATAAAGTTGATAAAGAGGCCATTAGAAAAAGCACCATGATATATAGAAAGAGAAAAAGTTTCATAATAGAATATTAGTTCATTTAGCCAACTACAACATAAATAAAATGCTATTTAGATAAATGGAGGAGAAGATCTATATGACCAATGATAGATAAAAAAGGCCAAGTTTCTTTTCTACGTAAAGAAGGAGACTTTGCTACATGGTAAAGGAAGTATTATAAAATTGCTAGTTATATATAGAAGCTGATTATAAGCTACTATGATATCAAAAAATAAGGATATTACAAAGCTACAAGTATTGGAGAAAGTATAGCATCTAAGCATTGCTAAAATATTATGGAAGAGCAATAAGGTAGAAACATCACTGAAGAACAACATTGCAGAAAGATAACTAGTGCTTTATTTCCTGTGGTAAGAGTAGATATAGAGATACTTGAAGTAAGGTTAGAATATAGGTAAAATTAGAAGAAGAATGCTCTTGGGTTCACTTGAAAAAACATAGCACTTAGAAGAGAGTTGAACCAACAAATGTAGCATGTAGAAGAGAATTGAACCAGTATAGCACTCATATGAGAGCCAAACCAACACTCAAAAGATAGCTAAACCAACATAGAGAACAAAAAAGTAAGCACCTATGCAAAGCTATCAATTCAAGCATAGAAATATTTACAGTGAGCCATTGCTCATTGTTCAATGCTCAAGATAGTGGTATTTGAAATATCTCATTCAACCAAAATTACCCTAGATGTGGTGCCAATAGTCAATATGAATAGGCAACATAGATAGCTCAACTTGGAACTAGGAAGGTGAACCGAACTTGGAACATGAACAAGTAGCTCAACTTTCAAATTAAAAGATGAACAAAACCTAGAACATGAACAAGCAACTCAAAATTCAACTCAAAATGTGAACATAACTCAACATAAAATTTGGAACGCAACAACCAACATTTTAGAAGGAACATCAAAGGGAAATTGAAAGGATAGGAAGATTCACTCCTCACAAGAATGTATAGCAAGCGTTAGAAAGTCGTTTGAGAGCCAAATACATTGAAATCAACATGGAGCATTTTCTTGATGAATTTTACTGTAGATGCACCTGCCATGTAAGAAGTGAATAGACAAGGAAGTTAGAACGTCTACTAAGAATGAAGCATGCAAATTTTAACAAGGTTTTTAGGATAAGTTAGTGGCAATCAAGGCATTCCAGAAAAGAGTGCGAGCATGAGTGCGAATGTGAACGAAGGTATACTTTTTTTCAAATTTGATTTTGCTAAGGTTTCATTTATTTAATTTTCAGAGTTATAAAGTTAAAATATTTAATTAAGTTGAGGAGAGATAATTAATTTATTATTGATGGAGAGATAAGTAGGATTATGTAGATTAATTTTGGAGTTATAAGGTTTTTAATTACTTTAATTTATTAGCTTTTTGAAATAATAGCTTATTGAATCTTTGCAAACTAATTAAGTTGGGAGACAAAAGGTATTCAACCTCAAACTTAGGAAATTAATTTTAAATTTTTTATATTTTCTTAGTTTCTAAGCATTAAGGAGACATAAGGGATTCTACTTCATAGGTTTTGAAATTATTTAAAACCTAGGGAGATATAAGGTAGTCTACATCAAAGGTCATATTAGTACTACTATGTCGAACAACAAGTTTTTCTTTCTGAATCTCAACTTCTAAAAGGACCAAATTATGCTTCATGGAAAAATAAAGTGAAATCAATTTTAATAGTGGAAAAACTTTGGGATATAGTTAGTGATGCAAAAATAAAACCTACTAAATATGTTAGAGAAATTCAAAAATATGAATATGGTGAAGCTAAAGCACTTATGATAATAACATTTGCAATTACTGATGAAATACAACCTTATATAAGTTTAGCATATACTTCTACAAAATCTTGGAATACTTTAGCTAAAATATTTGAAGAGAAAAAAAAGCTACTATTTTCAATCTTAAATCCCATTGGTATTCCTTAAAATTTAATAGTTGTGAAAGTATTGAACTATTTCTTAGGAAGGTAGCTTAAGGTAGAAAACTATTAACTTTAGGAGAAAAGCTAGAGGACAAATTTCTTGTTCAGGTGACTTTGAGAGCTCTTCCAAAAAATTATAAGCATATAGTCATATATTTTCAAGTTCTAAATAAATATACTTCATTTAATGAGTTAGTGAATATTATACAAGAGTATGAAGTGGAAAATTTAGTCAAGGATGAAATTGCTAACACTGCTTTAGTATCAAAATAAAATGCACAAGGTAATCTTGCTTCAACTTCAAGATATAGGTCCAAATGGAATCCTAGATATTGTCAAGTATGTAAGAAGATAATACATAGCACAAATTTATATAGATATAATCCAAGGAATCAATATCATGGAAATCAGAGGAATCAAAGTGGTCAAAAAAATAGGTTAGTATAGTAGAGACAATATCAAACTCAATACAAACCATAAAACATAAATTTTGATATTAGTATCATCCTTAGTATTAGTATAGTCAACCTCAATTGCAATATAGAGAGGGAAATAAAAAGGACATCTAGCCCAAAAAATTAATGAAATTCAAGATTTAGAAGAAACTACTAAAGAAAATGAAATCAAAGCTCTTTCAGCAAAATTGATAATCAATGAAGATGAATTTCTCTTACAGAATTTGAAAGATACTAATCTTACAATTGATTAGGATACAAGAAGACAACATGATAAGAACAAGTAAGAAAATAATAGACTGAAGAAGTAGAAGAAGAAGATCAGGAAAATTTAGAAGGTAAAAAGAGAACAAAGAAAGCTTAGGTCCCAAGATCACTTGAAGAAAGAAGACCTTGATTTAAGACTAAAGTTTTTAATAACAAAATAATATAATACAAGGGTATGTTCAATAATATTACATTATTTATTACATGCTAATGTACCTCCTTGGTACATCTTGTAAATATTAGATTAGGATCAAGTATTAGATTAGAGTGTGAGTAAATATTTTATGTAATGTAATAATGTGCAAGAAATGTACAAGTGTCATGTAAATAAGTGTGCAAGTGTTATATGTGTAAATGTGCACAAGTGTCTCATATGTAAGTGTGCACAAGTGTCTTTATATTAGAAAATATTATGTGAAGAGTCATGTCTAGGTGTGCATACAAGATAGAGTCATGTATGCAAGTGTCAAGTAGAGAAGCCAAGAGTCGTGAGACTTGGCATAAGGAAAGGAAGATTCAAGTAACCAAAGATTCATTCTACTATGTATAATTCCATAGAGGATATATCAAACATAGTGATCATAGTGATCATTGTGAGTATTATCATTATTGTAATAGAGTTTATGATACATTTGTAAGTGAAAGAATAGTAATAAAGTTTACATACATTTTGAGCAACTAGTATAGTAAGTTGTACTACATGCTTTGTACATGTATGATTAAGGATATTTACATTCATATTGCTACTTATTAATGAATGTTAGTTGATATATTATTAGCCTTGATTTACATATTAGTTGGCTCATATTATTCTATTTATATCATTATTTTGATGTTACTATATTGTGACTATCATATATTTGATCCTATGAATTCTATTTTGTGAGTTTTACGTTAATATTCAAGTTTCAAAAGCCATCAATGCACTTGCCACATTCAATAGGATGATGGATGACATCCTACATCTCTCCACTAACTCATTTATAGTAGTCTACAATAACATTGTCATCTATAGTAATACATATTTTCAAAAATCATATGAATTTCAGAATAACACCTTACACTAACACCACAAAAACCTTATTTCTCCATTATTAAAACTTAATATAAAGCTTTAATATTATAAAATAATCTCTTATTTCTTTCTTGTATAATCCACAAAATACAAATTTCAATTTCCAATGCTACGCCTTATTACTCCAACTTATAAAATGCAATAATGAATGCCACAACTTATAACTCCTAAGTTAATAAAAATAATTTTCATACCTTGCACAGTAAAATATTCAACTATCGTGAAGGGGATTTTACCCCTAGACCTTCCAAAGCACAACATCTTGCCAACGTCTCCTTGATCGGCTGGTCTAGCCAAGTGGGTAACACCAAAAGGAGGTATTACTTTATTTATTTCTCTTATGCATGTCTGCCCAGCAAAAAACCATGATGTCTTCCAAAACGCACCCGATGGGATTCAACCATAGGACTTCACACATAGTAACGACTTAGAACGATCTAGCAAATCGATTGGGCTACTCCACAACTTGAGAATAAAATGGAAGCACTTCGCATATAAACCTTCACTCCTTCACAATTTTGTCACAAATAAAAAATATGACACCACTAGGAATCTAACTTTGCACTCTCTGCTTTGCAATGCCCTAACCAAGGCTAGACAACCAGTTGGGATAGCCTGATGGTTGGAAAAAATAGGGGACCTCACTCTTCCTTATCCACTATTTCTCTTTGCTTTTAATTTTTGAATTTTTGCACGAGTAGGAGATATAATTTTTGAATGGTTTCCTATTTTTGTCACATGCCCGTGCATTTAATTATCAACCCAGGGAGCTTCGTAAACTTGCAAAGAGTCGGAATTAGGTTACTACAATACCACTGGAGGTGAATCTACTAATCTTACATTTTGGGGGTGTTCTTGAAATGGTTGTCAATCATTCCCGCACTCCTCAATAAATTACGTAAGAAGAACAAAATTAAATCTACAAAATTAAATCATGTACAGATTTCTAAAAATAAACCTACTGCAAATACTGGAATTAGAAAACTAATGAACGTTTCTATGAAAGCAATAAACTGATAAATAAATAGAAAAGAAATGGGGAAGAAATACTGGCTTGGAGTGGGCCCAGGCTCCAGCAGATTCCTCCCGATCGAACACGTGCTCAGAACTTCTAGAACTGGAATATATTTATCAACATATTACAATATATATTCTGTAATTCGAAATGGATATTTATTAATTATTTCTATATATTCTCAGAACGATCTGCGTGTGTTTATATAACACACCCACAGAACTTTTGTTACAGAAGTTACAACAGTCAATTCTTCCCAGACTAAATTAGAACAGTCTGGCGAATGCAATCGACGTCTGGCATTCTGTTTTGATGGCGGCGTGTTCGTTTTGGTTCATGCTTTGCCTGGCATTAGTAAGACGTTTGGATACATTGTTGCTATCTCCAATTTAGCTTTGCATGACGTAGAGCTGGAACTGCACTAGCCGCTGTCGTCCACGTCATTCAAATCTGGTCAACGGGCAAAGAATCAGTGGCGCCTTTTGGTTGTAGGGAGGCGCTTGCATCCTATTAGCGCCTTCCAACTGTGGAGAGGCGCTTGCCTTCTATTAGCGCATTTCGGCTGTGGAGAGGCACTTGCCTTCTATTAGCGCCTTTCAGCTATGGAGAGGCGCTTGCCTTTGGTTGGCACCTTCCAGTTGCAAGGAGGCACTTGGATTCAGTTCGCACCTTCCGACTGCAGGGAGGGGCTTGCATTTAGTCAATGCCTTTCGACTGTAGGGAGGTGCTTGTATTCAGTTGGCACCTTTCGACTGCAGGGAGGCACTTGCATTCAGTCGGTGCCTTCCAACTGCAGGGAGGCACTTGTATTCAGTACATGCCTTTCGACTGTAGGGAAGCGCTTATATTTAGTTGGCACCTTTCGACTGCAGGGAGGCGCACATATTTAGTTTGTGCCTTCTGACTGTAGGGAGGCACTTGTTATCTTGGCACCTTCCGATTGCAGGGAGGCGCCTATGTTCTCTACATTGAACCTCGATGAAATAAAGTGCCAGGTCCATCAAAAGACCTCGACCATTCCAAATCTAACTAAATCAACTGCAATTCCACAAAACATACTAAAAGCACACAAATTAGATAACACACATAATTATACCAAATATCTATATAATCATTCATAAAAGTATGCAATCCTTATTATACATCCGCATATTGATCCAAGAAATATGTACAAAATATGAGCATTTATGGTGCTCATCATCCCCTCACTCTTGACATATGCCACACTCTCGTGGCATCCAAACTGTAGGTAGCCCTCTGAATTTTCATCATCGCCATCTCTTGGAGGATTCGGTTGCCCCTACGACCCAAGTTTGTCTTTTTGTGTTGGCATGTGAAGGTGTGGTTCGCCTTTGCCTATGGGAAACTGTGGCTGTTAATTGCCCCCTTCTTGTTCTAGCCGCTACCGGTGGTGGTCTAGCCAGCGTTGTTCCTGCCAATTGAAATGTAGCTTCGGTAGCTTGCCAGAGGTCAGCATCTGGAGGTTTGACCACTGCCAAAGGGATATCTGAGTTATCCTCTCTAGAAGGCACTACTTGGGCCTTGTATAATCCGGCCGCTTCAGGGGTAAGCCCCGCATTCTCCTTTGCAATTGCAGCGGCCTCCAATTGTGGGCCATATACTCCCCACCATTCCAAGTACCTCCTCATCATGGAAGGCCACCCTCAGGATGAACCATAGATTTCCCAAAACTTGATGTCTTCTGTCATATTGACGTAGATGCCAGAATCTCCTTTTATCCTTGAGGATGCCTTCCTGGCCACCTTGGCTGCTTTCATTTCATTGTGCAGCTGCTCAAAATATTTTTTTCCTTTCGAAGAATGGCTGCATGTCCCATTCATCCTCCTCTGACTTGGTGAAGGTCACTTTTGCCTTCTGTCGAGCCGTCCTAGGCCTCTTTGCTTTGGCATCTGTAGAAAATGTGGCGGCTCGGATCGGGGTCTCTTCTTTCTCCTTTGGGGACTTCTCTTTACTTCGAAGGATCGGCTGTGCTACTATCTCCAGGGGTGATCCTTCATTCTCTTGTCTACCTGGTGTCGACCCCTCAGGATCTTCTCCTTCTTCAGGCCTGGGGAGGTCCTCCGTATCCTATGGTCTTATCTGCTGCTGGAGACCTTCATCCTGTTCTGTGTCACTCAGGACAATGACAAGGGGCATTGTAGGACTTCTTTCCTTTTCACCCCTAAAAATAGAGGAATCCTCCCTGTTGATAAGCAACACACCCCCACTGAAAAATGAGATTCCATCCTTAGAAAATTATGAACTTCCATTTTTGCAGCAGGGACCCTCTTGGTCATTTTCAGTTTTAAATCCATATTTTGCTTGCCTCCTTTTTAAAGTTGTGCTTTTTCTTGCATTCTAGCCGTGTTATCCAAGAATTCACTTTTTACATGCTAGAATCATTCATGCACAAGAAAATCTTGCACCATTACCGAGAAAAATCCGAAAACAGCTTGCATAAATTCACCGAAAAATCAAACTTTCCATTTTTGGTAGTGTCGCGATATCGCGACACTTCCATTTTTCGGAAATGTCGCGATATCGCGACGGTAAGTCAAAATGCGGCTAAGTGCCGTAAAGGTCGCGATTTCATGACATGTCGCGAAATCGCGACGCTTTTTGGGAGAGAGAAGCAAGCAGTACGGAGGGCGCGATTTTGCGACATGTCGCGAAATCGCGACATGTCGCATTTTCGCGCAGGAGAGAGAAAATGGGCCGCAGGATGAAAAATCGGTTAAGTCGTAAACATGTTCCAAAATCGCGGTCAACGCGGTCAACGCATGCGTGAGGGAACCGTCGCGATATCGCGACGTGTTCTAAAATCGCGGCTGAAAATCAAGAAGCGTACGGAGGCCGTGAAGGGTCGCGATTTCGCGACATGTCGCGAAATCGCGACATGTCGCGTTTTCGCGGCAGACGAGGGAGGAAGTTGCCGATGCTCTGGCAGGGTCGCGATTTCGCGACATGTCGCGAAATCGCGACATGTCGCAGAATCGCATTAGGAGAGAGAAAGTCATAGTTGACCTGAAAGTGCATTCCGGCGGGAAACATAAGGCTTCCTGGGGTAGCGACACGTGTCAAAGCGTGAATGGGACAAACAGAGGCCGACATGCAAGCTTATTTTGCGGATTTAATCTGCTTTTAATGTTTTAAGCTTCCGATTTAATTAAAATGCTAATCTAATGCATCTTTTTGTCTTTCATGCAGGATTCCACCTGGCACTTACGGGACAACCGGGAAAGACCATAAAGGTGAAGATAAAGTGCGGATTTAATCAAGGACCGCCATGCTAGGAGAGAAGCTGCCGGTAAATGCATTTAATGCAAATTTATTGCAGAATTGATAGCATGGAGACCATTTCAACTCGTGGATGGATTTACGGAGATCGAATTGATGGAGAAGTGGTGACTCATCCGGCTCACCAGCAGAATTAACGAAGGCATTTATTTGCAGCTGCGGATGAATGCAAGTTGCATTTTATTTTATCTTCTCCATTTATGGCAAATTGATCGCACGGATTTGCCGAAGGGTTAAGTTCTATCCGGACTTTGATTTTTAAATGGATTTTTATTGTAAAACCCGGGTCCTAGGGTTTAAGTGCGATAAGATTTAGGGTTTGAGCAAGATATTTTGGAAAAGATCAGTGGTCTCGTCCCGAGTCTATAAATACAAATTCTAAATGTAATCGCAGGAGGCTGAGACTTAGAAATAAAGGCTTATAAGCAATTTCTTGCAAATTTTGTGAAATCCTTTGTTTCCGGACTTGGAGTTGATGTGCTTTAGCTTTTCTCGTGATAGCATGGCCAGGAGCCTAATCTTTTGCAGAGTGTGATAAGTGTATTTTCTTTTGTTATCCGTTCCATTTAAAGTTTGTTAGATATATGTCATGAATCTGCCATTGTCAAGATTAAATATGTCGTTAGGCTTCAGCTTGTTCTATTGTCTCGCTAGGGGAAATTACAGATTTCAGGTGTAAGTTTGTTCTAATTGCTCTGTCTTCATCGTGCGAGCTAGGGTCGCGGTGAAAGATACCAGCTTTAACCAACTGCCCTTGGATTTATGATTTTCTCGCTAGATCCGTTTCACTCGCCTTGTGCTCTTAGTTGAAAGTGATCTTAGACCGACCGGACACTTTCTTCTCGGGATTTGTTCTGTTGTGAAGCCGATAGCATAGATAAGATTGATAGTTTGGAGTTTTACAATTGAAGTCTGATAAACTTCTCTTTCTCGCCTTACCCTACCCTCTCTTTGCTTTCCGTGAATGATCCATTTTTATTTTCTTTGTTTGCCTTTTATTTAAATCACTGACCCATGAGAGCTAGATCTAAGAATTCAAGTCAAATCTGATTGTCAACAACTTTTGCAACTACCGAACAAGTTCAGAACCCCCCGTAAGGTAACAGAGCAGTCCATATCGAAATCTATTCCCGAAGTGGAAAAGAGTGAATTGCCATTCGACCCAACTCTGTAACTCGCACCTTGGATAACCAGCTAGATCCTAAAGATGAGTGGGATCAGTCCCGTGGGTGTCTCCGGAGCTTTCCTTGCCTCCATCCTTTTTCCCGGGTGTGCATGAAAGCCGGACCAACACCTAATTGGCGCTAGAAGGAGGGCCACAGAACATCTGTTCTTAGTGCACTTGAGTTGAGAAATCTGACTGTATGTGGTGCTTGACAAATACTGTATTTTATCCAAATTCTGGTAGCTAATTTTCCCCTCCTCCTCAACCAACACCTAATTGGAGCTAGAAGGAGGGCCTATGAACTCCGTTCAAGTATTGTAAGGGCATAACAAAGAACATTTGAAGGACCCACAGTGAACTCCTGACAGCTTTTATAAATTGTCGAGATGATGTTTTAAATTTCCAAATGCGGAACCTCGTTAAGAACTCGTAAAGTTGTATGTACCGTATTTTATCCGTAGTCCGGCATTTTAACATTTAAAAGTGGCTCGGCTTCATAAATTTTAGTGCAGCTTTTGAAAGTTGTCGTACGCTTTTAAATTGTCACTGCAGTTTTTAAATTGTCAGTGCAGTTTTGTAAATTGTCAGTGCAGTTTTTGAAAGTTGTCAGTGCAGTTTTTAAAATTGCCAGAGAAGGCCTTAAGTTCAGTGGTTTGTTAAGAACAGTTCTATCATCACTTGCGCTTATCCAATTACAAATCGAACATCACCTGTCACCCAAGTATTAATGGCAAATTGGTTGGGCCCCACCGCTTTGAACATTCCGGGTATAGCCCATGACCCGCCCGAAGTCCGTAAAGGTATCTCCCTGTGTACAAACATGATGGGACAAGAACCGCAGAAGAACATCTCGCTAGCTTTTAAAAATGCTTTAAGATTATTGAATATACAAGGATGAAGATGTTGCCCCGCAGATTGTTCCCGTTCACTCTCCAGGAGGGAGCTTATGACTGGTTTTTAAACCTCACCAAGGAATTCCATTACTAGTCGGGATGATCTAGAGAAAGCTTTTATATCACAGCTTCGATGAAGTGATAGATCCCAACGATTTTATATCAAGCAATTTTCCAAAGATCAAGAGAGAGTCGGGAGAAACCGTCAGTGTCTTTCAATATGAGGTTCCAAAGAGCTTACGGTAGAATGACCGGCCATTACATCCCAAATGCAAATCTGGCCTTAGAAATCTACAAGAATGCATTGGATTCGGTGACCTCTATTTTCCTCAAGAGAGACATTAATATCACAACCCCGGCAGGGGCTTATAAAGAAGCCTTAATTCTTGAAAGACAAACTAGGACCTCAAATTTCGAGCAAGTCCTTTGATATCCTATGTTACACATAACATGCCTGTTCCAGACCCCATTCCACATCATGAGTTAGTGCCAACATGTCATGCTCTACCCAAGGAGACTCCGTTAACCGTGACATCCACTCAGCATGTGCAAAATACAGAGAAAAGTTCTGACAAATTCAAAGTGCAGTGCTTGAACCGAACAGCTGTGATCCGGCACCACCCAAATCGAAGTTTTTCCCCGGTGAGTTAAATTTTCCTGGAAATCAAAGAAATATTGATATTTCTAGTTCACCCAAAAATAGTACAACCAGGGTTTCAGATTCTGTCACTTTTCCCGAAGAGACATAAAGTCTTGTACAGACTTCTGTGGATGAAATGCAAGATTTTCAACAGTTCAAAATGGACAGTTATGACTTGAAATGTGAGAGTCCATAACTTAACAATGATCCTTCCTCATCGTAGGATGATGAAAGTGAGATTCAATCTCACTATGCGTAAGTAACCGAGGAGGATAGCATCATTGAGGATATGAGGGAACTTAAAGCCGACATCACCCTCTATGAACCGCCTCGCATTGTTGGACAAAACATTAACTTGATTGAGGCTTACTCTGGACCACCCGTTGAATTTCAAGAAAAGGAGGAAAAGGTAGTAAATATGAATGTGGTCAGCCAACTTGGAATTGATGAACTGTCTCAACATAAGCCTGCAACTTCTGAACATAATATCAAAGAGGAGGCTATAAACTGTGTTGATGCAGATATTGGAGTTTATGATTTGGCAACTGAAAAGGTGAGAACAATTATAGCCCTAATCAATAACAACAATGATGTTTGGACATTGCACATTGATGAGGTTAAGTCTAAGCAAGGCTCAGGTGAAAAGGAAAATTGTAAACACTCTGCTAGAGGGATAAAAATTGAAGTCCTGGATATTGAAGCAAGTGCAAAGCAACCACAAAATGTTCAAGTTGTTAAGAACCAGGGCATACAGATAAAACATGATTTCTTTCAGCTTGTCACATCAATTTGAAAATGTGGTGGTCCTGGTCCGTCAAGGTTTTAAAGTATTTGATCCCCGGGGGTTTTTTACATTCACATCCTTTTGAAAGAACTCGCAAACCCTTTAATTAGAAGCATAAACATGTTATCATATGATTTGTTATTATATGATTTGTTTAATTTGAAGGAGTTGCAGATTTGTTTTTCAAATGGGACAGGGAAGACAAGAAACCCAAGTCTTTCCCGGATAGCAAATTTTTGAAGCACGATCTGAGTGCATTTCGTCAACAGGACTCGAAAGGTAATTTTTTTTAAATTACTTGCATGGTCAAAATTTTTTAAAGCACCATTTCTCCCGCTTTCCCAACTCGCCGCATTTTTTGAGTATGAAGGGAAGTTGTAACATATGTATGCATTGTAAATAAGCTTTGAAGTTTTTCAGCTTTTATTTCTTTGTCGGTGCAGCTTTTATTTCAATGTCCGTGCGCTTTACGCTTTAATTTATTTCAGTTGCAGTTTTTTTTATTTGCTTCGTTCTTTCAGTTTATTTCTTTTATTGTCGTACGCTTTTATTTTCTTCCTCGCTTTTCCTTTTCTTTGTTGTCTGTACAGTCTTTTTGTTTTAGTTTTATTTTGTTTCTTGTGCAGTTTTGTTTGTTGTCTGTGTAGTTTTAATTTATTTGCTTCGTTCTTAGTTTATTTCTTTTAGCTTATTTTGTTTTGTCTTGCTTTGATCCTTTGTAATAGCCTTCTTGTTTTTTCTTTGTCTCGTACATTGCGTTTTCAGTGTTTAGTTTATTTTATTTGCAGTCTATGCAGTTTTATTTTGTTTTGCTTTAAAGCCTGTGCCTGTCCTTGGAAGCCTGTACAAAGTCCTTTGGCTTCTAAAATTCTATTTTTTAACCTCTGCCTGAGCAATCAATGAAAAGTCAGCCTGCTGAAAATTGTTTTATTCCTAGTCGATAAATCCTCAATCCAAGTGCCTCCCCATTCTCGCTCATTATTCTAATTGAGATAGTCTCGCTTGCACTAAACCCGTGGAACTATTTTGTTATCCAGGATGAAGGTAGAGAGATGATTGGATCTTGTGTCTTACTTGCCACGCTTGTTTTAATGATAGAAAAACTGCTATGCTGTTTAGTTGGAGGAACTCCCTGGGAATCCAAGAAAAGCTGGTTATAAGAGGGGACTATGGTTCATGCAATTATTTGGGTGTCACCGCAGGCTATCAATGCCTAGACTGAAACAGTTCCAGATTGATCAAATATTAAAAGAAAATTGTAATTTCTCTAAGGTCTTCCAGATAGTGATATATTTCAAAAAGAAGAGAGATAAAAAAAAGAGAGATAAGAAAAAAAAGAAAAAAAGAAAAAAAAAGAGTTATATGATCAAAAGAGGCAGCCAATATTAGATTCTGCCCTACAGTTGTAAATTGGGTCGTGTAAATCTAAAGGGTAACTCTGTCTAGGCTGTAAAAAGCTAAACTAGTAAACAGAGCTCTACTCGGTTTCCCCATTTACAATCTAGAAAAGTTGATTAATCCAAGTTTATCATTCAATTCAGTCATCCTTGAAGAAAGTTCTATACCTTTGTAATTGCACATCATAAATCTTCCTTGAAGTAATCCAACCCAAGTATGTCCTTGGGAAATTTTAACAACTTGCGCTAATGAGTCAATTTATTGTGAAGAATGTCCGTGGCAAGGCATGATGCATGGTCTTTTTGTTTTGAAACCAGAGTCTTGGGTTCTAAAATAGTGCTACTATTTTACCCGCAGATATCGCCATTTGTTGATAAGCAACACACCCCCACTGAAAAATGAGATTCCATCCTTAGAAAATTATGAACTTCCATTTTTGCAGCAGGGACCCTCTTGGTCATTTTCAGTTTTAAATCCATATTTTGCTTGCCTCCTTTTTAAAGTTGTGCTTTTTCTTGCATTCTAGCTGTGTTATCCAAGAATTCACTTTTTACATGCTAGAATCATTCATGCACAAGAAAATCTTGCACCATTACCGAGAAAAATCCATAAAACAGCTTGCATAAATTCACCGAAAAATCAAACTTTCCATTTTTGGTAGTGTCGCGATATCGCGACACTTCCATTTTTCGGAAATGTCGCGATATCGCGACAGTAAGTCAAAATGCGGCTAAGTGCCGTAAAGGTCGCGATTTCGCGACATGTCGCGAAATCGCGACGCTTTTTGGGAGAGAGACGCAAGTCGTACGGAGGGCGCGATTTTGCGACATGTCGCGAAATCGCGACATGTCGCATTTTCGCGGCAGGAGAGAGAAAATGGGCCGCAGGATGAAAAATCGGTTAAGTCGTAAACATGTTCCAAAATCGCGGTCAACGCGGTCAACGCATGCAGGTAAGGGAACTGTCGCGATATCGCGACGTGTTCTAAAATCGCGGCTGAAAATCAAGAAGCGTACGGAGGCCAGGAAGGGTCGCGATTTCGCGACATGTCGCGAAATCGCGACATGTCGCGTTTTCGCGGCCGACGAGGGAGGAAGTTGCCGATGCTCAGTAGGGTCGCGATTTCGCGACATGTCGCGAAATCGCGACATGTCGCAGAATCGCGGTAGGAGAGAGAAAGTCATAGTTGACCTGAAAGTGCATTCCGGCGGGAAACATAAGGCTTCCCGGGGTAGCGACACGTGTCAAAGCGTGAATGGGACAAACAGAAGCCGACATGCAAGCTTATTTTGCGGATTTAATCTGCTTTTAATGTTTTAAGCTTCCGATTTAATTAAAATGCTAATCTAATGCATCTTTTTGTCTTTCATGCAGGATTCCACCCGGCACTTACGGACAACCGGGAAAGACCATAAAGGCAAAGATAAAGTGCGGATTTAGTCAAGGACCGCCATGCTAGAAGAGAAGTCGCCGGTAAATGCATTTAATGGAGATTTATTGCAGAATTGATAGCATGGAGACCATTTCAACTCAGAGATGGATTTACGGAGATCAAATTGATGGAGAAGTGGTGACTCATCCGGCTCACCAGCAGAATTAACGGAAGCATTTATTTGCAGCTGCGGATGAATGCAAATTGCATTTTATTTTATCTTCTCCATTTATGGCAGCTGACTGCACAGATTTGCCGAAGGGTTAAGTTCTATCCGGACTTTGATTTTTAAATGGATTTTTATTGTAAAACCCGGGTCCTAGGGTTTAAGTGCGATAAGATTTAGGGTTTGAGCAAGATATTTTGGAAAAGATCATGGTCTGTCCTGAGTCTATAAATACAAATTCTAAATGTAATCGCAGGAGGCGGAGACTTAGAAATAAAGGCTTATAAGCAATTTCTTGCAAATTTTGTGAAATCCTTTGTTTCCGGACTTGGAGTTGATGTGCTTTAGCTTTTCTCGTGATAGCATGGCCGGGAGCCTAATCTTTTGCAGAGTGTGATAAGTGTATTTTCTTTTGTTATCCGTTCCATTTAAAGTTTGTTAGATATATGTCGTGAATCGCCATTGTCAAGATTAAATATGTCGTTAGGGCTTCAGCTTGTTCTATTGTCTCGCTAGGGGAAATTACAGATTTCAGGTGTAAGTTTGTTCTAATTGCTCTGTCTTCACCGTGCGAGCTAGGGTCGCCGGTGAAAGATACCGCTTTAACCACCTGCCCTTGGATTTATAATTTTCTCGCTAGATCCGTTTCACTCGCCTTGTGCTCTTAGTTGAAAGTGATCTTAGACCGACCGGACACTTTCTTCCGGGATTTGTTCTGTTGTGAAGCCGATAGCATAGATAAGATTGATAGTTTGGAGTTTACAATTGATGTCTGATAAACTTCTCTTTTCTCGCCTTACCCTACCCTCTCTTTGCTTTCCGTGAATGATCCATTTTTATTTTCTTTGTTTGCCTTTTATTTAAATCACTGACCCATGAGAGCTAGATCTAAGAATTCAAGTCAAATCCGATTGTCAACAACTTTTGCAACTATCGAACAAGTTCAGAACCCCCCGTAAGGTAACAGAGAGTACCCATATCGAAATCTATTCCGAAGTGGAAAAGAGTGAATTGCCATTCGACCCAACTCTGTAACTCGCACCTTGGATAACCAGCTAGATCCTAAAGATGAGTGGGATCAGTCCCGTGGGTGTCTCCGGAGCTTTCCTTGCCTCCATCCTTTTTCCCGGGGTGTGCATGAAAGCCGGACCAACACTCCCCTACCTCCGGGCTGCTCTGTCGGGCATTCGATCGAATCTCCCTCGAAGAGAATACTCATTCGACGAATGTGGGAGATTTTGTCGGCACTTCCTCTGCCCAATCAGTCTGAGTGGATGCCTCCTGTCTTGCTGTTCCTCTATCCTGAAGTATTTGATTTTCCTCCTGCAACTGTCAAACCAACTATTCGATCTAAGTTATTCATCTATCCCTTTCCTCCAATTCCATTTGATGTTGTTTCTGGAAATCCTCCAGAATCTATTATGCCATCTAGCAATCAGTTTGCTAGTCGAGCGCCTCCTGCAAGGCCGCATCGATCTAGTCGTTACTCCTGAAAGTTCCTTCATTTTGTGGGCTCTAGTTCATTAATTCTCGAAGGGTTTGAGCAACAACATCTATCTCTGTGTCACTCTATTCTTCCTCTATCGAGAGGAATCACAGTAGATGTTTCCTCCTGGGAATTGGTTCGTCTTCACCACCAACGAGTGGAGCTCCTTCCTCCTCATACTCGGGTACTGGGGAATACCCTCTATCCTTTATGTCTCCAGGCACTGGTGACTGCTCTGCTCCTCCTAGAAAATAGGGTAGTGCCAATTTCCTG
This sequence comes from Wollemia nobilis, assembly GCA_028583015.1. Lineage (NCBI taxonomy): Eukaryota > Viridiplantae > Streptophyta > Pinopsida > Araucariales > Araucariaceae > Wollemia > Wollemia nobilis. The sequence continues at coordinate 4,742,483 of JAQPPZ010001678.1, read as the reverse complement.
ATGTTTGCTATCTCCTCCGCAGGGGATGCTTCACCTTGCCCTAATTTGGCAACCGCATTATGTTGCTCTATTTGGCCGCCATCTCCCTCTGCATCGCGGTTCTGTCCTTATGCTTCTGCATGGTGGACCAATGCCGATATTAGCCCATGGTGGGCTAAGGTGGATGGTGCCCCTTTCTGGTACCGAGCCGCTTCATATTTTAGAGCACTCGCTAGGTAGAAAGGTATATTCAATTTCCTCCCATGCACTAGGTGATTGAGGAAGTGCACATGATTAAGGTGCAGATGGGTATACTTCCCTGTGCATGTGAAGAATAGAGCAATCTGCTCGAACATCTTCCGCATATTCATGGGGAGACTATTTTTGAGTAACCCCTCCCTATCTACCTGCACATTTCCTCCTGGCAGTAGTATTTCGGTGTATACTTTTAATACTTCGCCCTTGTATATACATTCCCCTGTGAGAGGCAATCCAGTCACTTGTGAGATGAAATCAGGGGTGACTGGAATTTCCATCCCTCGTACTTGGGCCGCATCACCCCTCAAAGAGGCAATGAATTCTCTTGCTGCCTCCACGTCCTGGCATTGACTGACCAGGGTGCAGTATTCAAGCCACCCCTCGGATTCGAATTGGGTCTTTACTGCCCCTCTGATCCTATCTGTGTCACTGGGTTCATTCTTCTTGATCGCATGGTTCTTAGACCTTCCTCCCATGGTGCCTTATGCTGTATTTTTTTCTGTCCTTCCTTCTTCAAGAAGGCACCTTCTTATAGAAAAGATGCCTAACCCTAGCAGTTATGGAAGGCGCCCTACCATTGGCACGCATTTTTGGCTATGGGGGGTACGATCTCTATGACAGCTGTATTTTTTGGTACTGCATATTTATAAATAATTATATAAAAGATTTGATTTAATATGCACGTACCTGATTCGGAATTCTAGTTGTCATGGTAGCTTCTGATTTGCTGACTTGTGACATGAGGGAGGGGTATGGTCATTTGATGTCATTTATTCATGCGATGCTTCATTATACTCGAGGCATCTGGTAGATGTAAAATGTTGTACGCGAGAGGTGTTCTTTGGTACCTTCCCCATGTGGATGGTGCCCTTGTAGTGCCTTTCCAACATTGTCGGTGCTCTTCTTCAAACGAATGCGCCTTCCAGTGCTACGAGGTGCATCTGATTTATGGGGAGGCACTTTTGCCTGCATGTGTCTTCCCAATGTGGGGGTGCCTCCTTCTGGTTCATGCCTTCCCTATGTTGGAAGGCGTTCGTCTTGATAAATGCACCTTCCTGATGTTGGAAGGCGTATTTGATTGGATGAATGCACCTTCCTGATGTTGGAAGGCGTATTCGACTGGTTTTTATTTTATTTTATTTTATTTATTTATTTAATTTTTTTGTGGTGCCTTCCTGCCATGGAAGGCACCTATTATATCCTTTTTTTTTTAATGCCTTCTTTTGGATGGGCGCCTTTCGGATGCAGTAAGGCGCCTTCTTGTGGACTTGGCACCTTCTGACTACGGTAAGGCACCTTCTTCTTGTCTTGGTGCCTTCTTCTGGATGTAGTAAGGTGCATTCTTCTGGACTTGGCACCTTCTGGGTGTAGTAAGGTGCCTTCTTCTAGTCTTGGCACCTTCTTCTGGATGCAGTAAGGCACCTTCTTCTAGACTTGGCACCTTCTGACTGCAGTAAGGCGCCTTCTTCTAGGCTTGGCACCTTTTGACTGCAGTAAGGTGCCTTCTTCTGGTCTTGGCGCCTTCTGGGTGCAGTAAGGCACCTTATTCTGGACTCGACGCCTTCTAACTGTAGTAAGGTGCCTTCTTCTTGTCTTGGCACCTTCTTCTGGATGCAGTAAGGTGCCTTCTTCTGGACTTGGCACCTTCTGACTGCAGTAAGGCACCTTCTTCTTGTCTTGGTGCCTTCTTCTGGATGCAGTAAGGCACCTTCTTTTGGACTTGGCATCTTTTGGGTGCAGTAAGGTGCCTTCTTCTGGTTGGCGATTTGACTGGAAAAAGGGTGATCAAACCTTCCCAGTTTTTCATGCTGCCCAGATTCTATCTACGAGCCGGTGTCGAAATGCTGAGCCAAATCAGGCCTGGTTTCCCAGATACCTATCCCTTGTGTTGTCAGGTCCTCCACCTGCAAAAGGAAACAAAAAAAGAAAGGAAAATAAAGGCAGTTAGACATATTTCGTGCCTGTTAGGCCTTGGATTAGGATGCCTATAGCTTGCATGCAGGCATCGTCCTTGCAAAAACACACATTAAAAAAAAGCTATATTAACTAACTAAAAAATTTGGGTGAGCACTTTCGTGCCCACCATTTCACCTATGAGAGTTCAGTCCAGATTTAGCAAGATGGGGTCTCCCCCACACCTACTCTGGATTCCACCTAGTCGGTGGCAATTGACTGTGAACATGGTGTTGCTACCATCAATTGTCTTAACGTGCATCGCCCTATTCCTAATGAGCTCTGCCACCTCATACAGCCCCATCCACCTCTACATAAGTTTGCCCTTCCTTTCTTGGAATCGAGAATAATACAACAGTACCCATTCCCCTACCTGGAACTTCTTCAGATTAATGTGGTTATCATGCCACTTATTTCTATGCTTCTGTATAATCTCTGTCCTCTGCAAAGCATCCAATCGGATTTCGTCCAGTTGATCTAGCTGGCGAATCCTCTATTTTTGAGCTTCGTCCAAGCTCAAATTTAATTCTGAAGCCATCCTCAGAGTTTTGATTTTGAACTCGATGGGCATCATCGCATTTTTTCCATAGACCAATTGGAAAGGTGTGCATCCTGTGGTGGATTTCCACGTGGTGTTGCATGCCCAAAATGCCTCTGATAGTCGTGTGGCCCAATATTTCTTGTGTTGCTACACGGTTTTGGTCAGGATGTTTTATATCTCCTTGTTTGTCACTTCTACTTGCCCGTTCACCTGCGGATGGTAGGGTGTAGTTTTATTATGTCAAACTCTATACTGCTCCATCAGCTCCTCAATCAATTTGGAGGTGAATTGGGGCCCTTGGTCTATTGTTATCTCCCGAGGAACCCCAAATCGTGTGAAAATATGGGCAAATAAAAAATCAGTGACCGTTCTTTCCTTTGAATCCCTTAAGCCTGCACTTCCACCCATTTGGTGATGTAATCCATGTATACCAGAATAAACCTCCTTCCCATCGAAGGTGGATTAAATGGTCCCACGAAGTCCATGCCCCATTTATCAAAAGGTTCCAAGTGTACCTGGGGCTGCAGGGGAATTTCATCTCGGTGGGTTGGTTTACCCATCCTCTGGCACTCGTCACACTTGCTGGTATATGCTACCACATCCTAGAACAGAGTGGGCCAAAAATACCCAGCTTGCAGGATTTTGTAGGTAGTTCATTTCCCTACAAAGTGTCCTCCACATGGCTCATCGTGACATGCCTTGAGCACTTCTAAAAAATCCTGTTCTTCTACGCATCTTCTTATAATTTGGTCCCATCCTATTTTAAATAGGAGACCATCCATCCAAAGGAATGATGCACTCTTCTCTATGACCGCCTGCTTTTCTCTGTAGGAGAGGGTAGGTGAGGTCCTTCCGGTGGCCAAGTAATTGGCTATGTCTGCATACCATGAAGTTTGTTCACTAATAGTGAATAGATGTTCGTCTAGAAACTGATCTTCCACTGCTTGATGATCTGCTGGTATCAATCTGGATAGAAAATCTACCACGACGTTGTCCTTGCCTGGTTTATTGACTATTATGATGTCAAATTCTTGCAATAGCAACAACCATCTGATAATTCTACCACCAATGGCTGGCTTGCTCATCAGATACCTGATAGCCGCATGGTCCGTATGGATGAAGACCTTGTATCCCATTATATAGTGGCAGAATTTGTTTATTGCATGGACAACTACGAGGAATTATTTTCTATCACCGTATAGTTGAGCTCTGCTCCCGCCAAGTTTTTACTAACATAATAGATGTCGTAGAATTCTTTGCCATCTTTCTGCCTGAGGACTGCTCCGATCGCACCGTTAGATGCATCGCAGTAAATATGGAACGGTATGGCCCAATTCGGTCCTCTCAAGACCGATGCAAATATCAATTTTTCTTTTAGCAATTGGAACGCTTCTTTGCAATCTCCCGTCCAATTGAACTCTACGTCCTTAGAAAGTAGGGTGTGCAGTGGTTTGGCAATCTTACTAAATTCAGCGATAAATCGCCAGTAGTACTCGGCTGATCCAAGGAAACTTCTTACCTCTTTCTACGTTCTGGGGCTAGGTAGGTCTCTGATGACCTCAATCTTCCTCTTGTCTACTTTTATTCCTTCTACAGAGAGGTGGTGTCCCAACACGATGTCTTCTCGCATCATCATAAAACATTTTTCATTACTTAGGGACAAATGATTTTCCTTGCTCTTGTCGAGCACTCTTTCCAGATTTGTCATTACCTCCTCGAAGGTTTCTTCATAGGCGGTGAAGTCGTCCATGTATACTTCCACCCCATCTCCTATCATATCAGAGAATATGCTAAGCACCGCCCTTTGAAAGGTGGCCAGTGCTTTGCATAGTCCAAAAGGCAATACCTTATAGGCAAACGTTCTCCATGGACAGGTGAACGTTGTTTTATCTTGATCTTCTTCCCCTATCTGGATCTGGTTGTAACCACTGAAACCGTCCAGAAAGGAGAAGTATTTTCTTCTTGAGAGTGTGTCCAAGACCTGATCGATGAATGGGAGTGGGAAGTGGTATTTCTTAGTCACCTTGTTCAACGCTTGGTAGTCCACGTAGATCCGCCATTTCCTATTCTTTTTGGGGACCACCACTAATGGTGATACCCATTCACTGTCAAAAATTGGATATATGAATTCGACAGCCAAAAGTTTGTGCAGTTCTTCTCTGACAATGTCTTTCATTGCTGGGTTCATCCTTCTCTATGGCTACCGACTAGGAGTTGCCTGGTCATCTAAGTAAATCCGATGGGTACATATTTTTGGGTTGATGCCATGCATATCTGCATAGTCCCATGCAAATGCTTGCTGGTGTCTTACCAGAAGCTCTTCCAATTTTTCTAGCTATGTGGCTGTCAACATGCTGTTGACATTTAATGTCCTCCCTGGCCCAACATGTATTTGTCGGATGTGCTAATCTTGGGTGCCAGTCAACGACAATCCAAGTGCGGGGGTGGACGATTCTCCATGGAGAAACTCCACGATAGCACCATCCTCGTCCTCTTCTGCCACCTCCTCCAAGGTCATCACCGACTGGATTATGGACAACTCCGTAGTTCCATGCTCGGTGATCCTGGGTTCTTCTGTCGAGTCCATAGACTGAGCTGGCGATGAAATGGTCAGCCTTTTGATGTTTTTCCCATTGGAGATGGTCATTAGCCCATACCAGTAGCTGATGTAAGTGTCAGCTGTTGCCAGCCATGGCCTCCCAAAAATGAGCAAGTAACCGTCCAGCCTGGTCTTGGTTTACAAAACTAAAAAATCGACTAGATATTCCCATGCACTGACTGTTACGATCACATCTTCCAACATCCCTTCCAGTGATACGGTTGATTGATCAGATAACTGCAAAGACTGTCGTGGTTGGCTTCAGGTTCATGAGCTGCAGCCTCTGCATGGTCTCTTGAGGCATCACATTGATAGCTGCCCCAAGGTCAACCAATGTGTTGGACAGGGAATGTCCACCAATTTTTACGGTTAGCACTGGGCTGCATGGATCTACATACTTCGGATGACATGTTCTACCCATCATTAGATCTACCAGTTTACCCACGACATTGATAGTCTGGATAGCTTTTCGTCCCGGTCTCCTTAGACACATTTCTCTAATTGCCTTGGTGTAAATGAGGACATATCGTATTGCTTGAAATAATGGAATTGTCACTGTGAGATTCTTCAAGCTCGACAAGATGTTGAATTCAGGCTGTGTTTTTTTTCTTAGTTCCTGCAACCGACTAGGAAATGGAGCCTCCGCTCTCTCAAGTGCCTTTCCTTCTTCTACCAGATGTGTCTCCTCTATTTTTGCCTCCTCTTCTACTAGTGGAGGTATCTCTACTATTTCTTCCTCCTCTTCTACTAGAGGCGGTGTCTCTACTCCTAGCTGCCTACCTGATCTAAGCTGAATATTGTACATATGGTACATCTCACCTTCTACGTTGTATGTCGGTTGATTTACTCTATTGTTTGGGTTTGCTATCAGTTGTGTTGGTAGCTATGCAGGTCTCGCTGTTGGCAATGCTGGTAAGTTCTGTTGAATGTGAGCAGGAGCTGCATTCTGTGGATTCTGATTCCACGCATTATGGCCTCTCCACTATTGCCCAGGATATGGATATGGCATCCATGGTTGCTGATTCGAGAATGCTACTAGGGGTGCGTTTGTCTAGGGTGACGGTCCCCACCACCCCATATTAGGTGGTTGAGGGGGTCATTGGTGCATGTATGACCCTCCCCCATATGATGGTATTCCAATTGGTATATTCCCCACGGGGGGATGTGGCCAACTCTTCCTATTGCCTATGAAGTAGGCCTCCATGCTCTTAGCCGCTTCCTGGTTACTGGGCCATTATGGGCACAATCGAGTTTTATGATTCAGCCTGCAAACTGTGGATAATCTGACCTTATTTTTTGGGCATGCATTCTTTGTGTGTCTTCCTCTGCATTTTTGGCAGAAGTAGGCTAATGCTACACCATTTTCTTATTTCTTCTTTTCTAACAAAGAGCGTATCCATCTGCAGTGCTAGAGATGAGAGCATTTCGCTTTTTAAATCCTCCAGTATGTTGCCTATTTTTGTTTTGATGACTGAAGCAGTCGCCTTCATGGTCCTGGCGATGATTTTGCCTCACCTTCTCGAGTAGTTCCGACATAATTGTTGGATGTCATCCATAGCATGCTGATAGACATCACCTCCAAAGATCATGTTGAGAGCCTCCAGTGACTCATTGGTAAGTCCCCTCAAGAAGATGCCTTTGAGGGACTTATCAGATAGCTTCGAGTGAGGGGACTGTTGAATATTAAAGCTAAATCTCTCCCAATACTCCTCGATAGACTCATCTTCTCTTTGTGTCATGCTCAGGACCTCCTCCTTGGAGTCTCTTGCTCTCTCAAAATCTTGATATTGCTCTAAAAAGAGCGTCTTCATTTGGTCCCAAGTGGTGATGTGTTTGTCTCCCAGACCGATGAACCATCGTAGAGCTGCATCATCTAATGTAGAAGGAAATAATTTCAACTTTTGTGCATTTGATTTGTAATCCACAGAACTGCACAGGTCATCAAACTTGAATAAAAATAGGTCAGGGTCCTCAGTCGGGTGTCCTCTGAAGGACGGGAGGTGAGCAGGGGATATGTTTTTCATTTTGGTATCTCCTACTCCCTCCTCTATTGGGAAACTAAAGCCAGATGAGACTTCATCGTTATCTACCATTTTTTTAGGAAATGTGGTTTCTAATGCAGCATTTATGGCCTTCCGATTGTTTAAATCTTTCTGAGTCAATACTCTAAGGTTGTTTTGCGAGATCGTCTGATCCTCCACAACCTTCCACAATAGGGCTTCCTCTAAAGGAGTCCTATTAAACAAGGGATTTGTGATGATTCGTTCTTCCCCTTGTTGATGGGATGAGGTGGCACTTTGCACAAAGTGCGGTTCCTCACTCCAATGGACTGCTGGTAGGTCAGGCGAGTCTAACTCAAATCCAAAATGCTCGGCTGACTCAGGTCCTGATGGATTAGTTCTTATAAAGCGACCGTCAGGTCCTCTTCTTCTCGAAGAACTCATGCAAGGTCAAATGAAGGTTTTAGGGTATTGTAAGTAATCTAATTAAGATGCTTCCCCGACAACGATGCCAAAATGTTGCGGGCCAAACAAGGTGAATGGTTTCCTATTTTTGTCACATGCCCGTGCATTTAATTATCAACCCAGGGAGCTTCGTAAAATTACGAAGAGTCGAAATTAGGTTACTACAATACCACTGGAGGTGAATCTGCTAATCCTACATTTGGGGGGTGTTCTTGAAATGGTTGTCAATCATTCCTGCACTCCTCAATAAATTACATAAGAAGAACATAATTAAATCTACAGAATTAAATCATGTATATATTTCTAAAAATAAACCTACTGGAAATACTAGAATTAGAAAACTAATGAACGTTTCTATGAAAGCAATAAACTGATAAATAAATAGAAAAGAAATGGGGAAGAAATACTGGCTTGGAGTGGGCCCAGGCTCCAGCAGATTCCTCCCGGTCGAACACGTGCTTAGAACTTTTGGAACTGGAATATATTTATCAATGTATTACAATCTATCTTTTGTAATTTGAAATGGATCTTTATTAATTATTTTTATATATTCTCAGAACGATCTGCTTGTGTTTATATAACACACCCACAAAACTTCTATTATAGAAGTGGTTACAACAGTCGATTCTTCCCATACTAAATTAGAACAGTCTGGCGAATGCAATTGATGTCTGGCATTCTGTTCTGATGGTGGAGTGTTCATTTCAGTTCATGCTTTGCCTGGCATCAGTAGGAAATTTGGATACGTTGGTGCTATCTCTAATTTAGCTTTGCATGACGTAGAGTTGGAACTGCACCAGCCGCTACCATCCACATCGTTCAACTCTAGTCAACGGGCAAAGAATCAGTGGCACCTTCTGGTTTTAGGGAGGCACTTGCCTCTTATTAGTGCCTTCCAGCTGTGGAGAGGCACTTGCCTTATATTAGTGCCTTTTGGCTGTGGAGAGGTGCTTGCCTTCTATTAGCACCTTTCGACTGTGGAGAGGCGCTTGCCTTTGGTTGGCGCCTTCCAGTTGTAGGGAGGCGCTTGGATTCAGTTGGTGCCTTTCGACTATAGGGAGGCACTTGCATTCAGTCGGTGCCTTTCGACTACAGGGAGGCGCTTGTATTCAGTTGGTGCCTTTCGACTATAGGGAGGTGCTTGCATTCAATCGATGCCTTCCGATTTTAGGGAGGCGCTTGTATTCAATTGGCACCTTTCGACTGCAAGGAGGCGCTTATATTTAGTTGGCACCTTTCGACTGCATGGAGGCACACGTATTCAGTTGGCACCTTCTGACTGCAGGGAGGCGCTTGTTCTCTTAGCGCCTTTCGGTTGTAGGGAGGCGCCTATGTTCTCTACATTGACCCTCGATGAAATAAAGTGCCAGGTCCATCAAAAGACCTCGGCTGTTCCAAATCTAACTAAATCAACTGCAATTCCACAAAACATACTAAAAGCCAACAAATTAGATAACACACATAATTATACCAAATATCTATATAATCATTCATAAAAGTATGCAATCCTTATTATACATCCGCATATTGATCCAAGAAATATGTACAAAATATGAGCATTTCTGGTGCTCATCAATATCCACATCAATTAAAACATTCACGTTGGTTGGTTAAATGAAATGTTTCACCTCCACATATATACATGCTTTATATTTTACCTTGGGAGGTTAGCTCATAGTTTTATGGGTGATCATAAATTTGCTCTCCAAGATATTGACACCTTATATTATAGTATTTAAATCCTTGATTTAAATATTTTAATATTTGTAGACACCAAATCCTAGCCACCTGTCCTTCATCCTAATCATCCTACCACCCACTTATCCACCATCCCCATTTCCTACCATTCAATTGGCCATTCCATACCTTTCTCGCCATCCAATGACCCACTTTAGCCCTTTCCCACCACTTTTCGACCTCTATTTAATTTTTTTATATTTATTTTTTATTATTTATGTTTAAATATAATATTTTATATTATATTTTAATATATTTATTATAAAATATATATTTATAAACCAAATTAACCTTAGCCATCCGATCTAATCTAATCTCAATTGTCCATCTTCCTTGATCCGTGTCACACCTAAATTTTAATATCAGCCTTTGGATCCGCTTTAATATTAGCCACATATCAAAAGTGTTAAGCTAAAACCCTAAGAAAATCCTAGGCTTGGTAATAAATAGGAGCATTCTCAATGCTCAACCCATGGAAAACATGAACACTGGAGCTCTAATTTACTTATGAGACCTGACCTTGTTGAGAGATTGTTTCTTGTGAGTAGATTGTGCCCTAGCTCATCCTTCCCAAAAAATCTAGCTTGCCCTTGGATTTTTGGATTCCAACCACATTCACACCCCATTTCTACCATCACCATTGTTGTCCATCCGTCGAGCCCTTCGCATTCCCCTGATCTACTTTTGTAGATTTAGCCCTAATCCATAGGTGTAGTCGAGCGCCAGCCTCATCCCCTAGGCATAGTAGAGTGCCTGCCCCATTCTACAGGTGCAACCCAACACCTCTTGTTCCATCGACCATACATTAGAATCTACCGCATAATATAATCAAGTATCACTGGGGTACCCTATCATCGATCTACAACGGAGCAACATAACATCAAAATAAATATTTTTGTACATTTATTTGTTGTTATTTTGATTTTGCATGTTTTTTTATTCAGATCTAGGGTTTTAGTTTGTATTTCCAAAGTGTTCACACAGTGGAACCCTCATTTTTTTTGCTATCAAATTTATATTTGTTATGTGTGCAGGATTAGGTAGCATAAATCAAGGATTTTTTAGTAGTTGTTGAAGCTAGAGTGGCCCGATTACGGATAACTAGAAGTACACTCACCCTATTGGAAGCAAGATACATTGGAGACACTACTTGTTGTTTTAGCTAGGGTTTCAGAGAACCCTAGCATCCGTATTTACTGTATTAAAATATGTTCTTTTGAAAAAATAGATTGTAACCCATCTATTGAATAAAATCATGTTTTGTGCAATCTCTTGTTCATTGATTTATTTTACTTTCGTATTCTTTTTAGTGTCATATTTTTGCTTCACAAATGGTGATCACGGTGGGACCCCACAAGGGTTCTATTTTTTTATTTCATTTTTTGTAATAATCATATTTTGTTGTTCAACTTTGCAGGGTTTTTTGGAGCAAAAAATAGGTCGTTTTTGTTGATTAGGGTTTTTGGAAGGTCCTATGACAGTTTGCAAAAAGTGCAAAGGTGCTTCGTGATACTTGCTGATTCCCATAGGTGCCCTAATGCACTTACATAGATGACCTGTTTTGTCTAGCAGTGATTTGAAACAGAGCTTACGCTTTCGGGTAAGTCTTATAGCCATTTTTTTCACATTCTTATTTTACGTATTTTAGTGTTTCATTGTTTATTTTTATATTTCAAGCTTAAAAATGAACATACATTAAGTGATCTGGAAATAAATTCTTTTTAGATTGCATCTAGGGCATATGTGCATTCATTCACATGTTTTGAGTTTTCTATTTAAAAAAGAATTGCCAATTCAAATAATTCTTGCATCTTTCGGCTTGCATTTGAAAGTGAAAAACATTAATTAGAATTTAAATTTTAGGAGTTAAGGGTTTCTTATTTTACTTATCTAAGTAGGAAAAATACTTGAATACAAAAATTATTCCTGCCTTTGGGTGGCACCTTTGGCAGAGGGGTGGACGAACCCTCCGGTTGCTATCTAGGCAAGGGGTTTTAAGCGGTGTACTTCACACTCTTTAGAGGAAATTTGCATTCATGTGTTGGATTCTAATTTAGATGTGTGAAAATTTTTATCTTTAACATTTCTTGTCAAAAATAGAGAACAAAAAAATCTAAAATAAATCACACACAACACGTTGCACTTTAAATAGTAGTAACTGGATTTCATCACCAGTTGTTGCTTGATATTTGGTGACGGTGGCAGTCATTTCCATCCACCAATATCTACCTATAGACACCTTAGGACTACCCCCAAGAATTTTTTTTGGATTTCATTACCAACAAGAATCTTGTTGACCCATCCAGCCATAGTTTTTTACTTGTATTTTTTATTAAGCAAGATTAGGATACATCAAACACACAAAACTATCATTTCTAAAAAGAATTTACACTAAAAGGAGATAATCAATGAGCAAGGTAAGCCACACAAGGTGAAACTTAGGATTGATTGTTTTCTTGGTTTTTAAATTATTTAGTGTCATTTTCAATTTTGGAGAGTTAATTTGATAATCTTGAAATTGCATTTTGATTTAATTATTTTATGGTTTTAACTTGAAATCAAGCAAAGATATTAAATCAAAATAATTTAATGGAAAATACAACAAGCATACCTGCTACTTCAGTAGCCAACCCTTCCAATTCCATCCAACCTAGTTCATCTAGGCCCATTCACCCATATCTCTCACAAGAGGGATCCATTCCACAAAAAAATGAACAATCATGCATCCAAATTGACATGGACAAGTTAGAAGCCATCTACAAGTCTTCTAACTATGTCCTCGAAACCATTATCCAAGACTATGTTGAGCAAACAAAGTTGGCAACATCCTATCCATCCAACCACACCCGAGGATATCCTAATTATGCCTATGAATATGGTATGCCCTCCTCTCCTAGTCCATCCCAACAAAATCTAAGTGATTTTAACACTCATCCCCCATCTGGCTATACCCAAACCCATTCCAATCCTCTATATGAGGAGTATGTCAATGTTGCCTCACAAGTACCAACCTCCCAAGTTGCCACATCAAGTGCAACTTGTACCATGCCCCTTTCCTCCAATCCACCCACATCCATACCATCATATTCTAATCCATCCACATCCTTTTCAATTTCTTCTATGTCTAACCAAGAACTTCAGGATATATAGGGTTGCATGAAAAAATTGCTTCTAGAACACCAATACACTAGAAAACAAGTTCATGTAAATCCTACACTTCCTGTAGCTCCAGCCCAACCAACCATAGCCAACCAAAATTCAACCTAGATACCCCAATATTTGATGGTGTCCATACCCAATCCACCCCCAGTTCAAAATCCAACTCCTCCAATCACAAATTCTTCCGGTCAACCCAACCAATTCCTCCAAAATCTTCTTCTTCATCAGTCTTCTCCTTCTCTCAATCATCAATATCCCTCTCATCAATTTCAAACCAATCCATTTCATCAAAACCATCTAGTCACTCCTCAAAATCTTTCTTCTAGTCCATCTCCAAGTCATCAGGTTATCCAAGGCTTCCACATTCTTGGGGAAGATCTTAGGATTCAGGACATGCAGAAGCAAATATATCGGTTGATGCAAAATATTCCTTGCATGTCAAACCAAAAACCAACCCTAAGTCAATTGATCCATCAACCAATCCATCCTTCAGTACCATCATTGCCATATTCGACAGACTTTACAATATTGAAGTTTGACAAGTTTAGGGGAACCGAGGACCCTAAGGAGCATGTTAGCTCATTTTTCATCCATGATTTTGGATTCAAACTGAAAATTCTCTCATGCTCCAAACATTTCCTGAAACATTAAGAGGATATGCCATAAAATAATTCAATCAGTTACCAACGCATATTATCTATACTTTTTCTCAATTGATTGACCTATTTCTTGAGTGTTTTGTCCTAAATATTAAAAAGAAGGTTTCATTATTAGATGTGTATGAATTAAGATAATGGAAAGATGAAACTATCTATAACTTTCTAAATCGTTGGAGTGCATTCATTATAAAATTGCCATTCTTCCTCCCAATGGATGAAATCATTAAATTATTTACCAAAGGTTGCTTAAAACCCACCTTTTGGATGCTTCAAATTCATACTTACCATTCATTTGAAGAATATTTGGCATAGGCTAGCATCATTGAGGAAATAAAAATCCAAGAGGGCATAATTAAGCCTAAAAATAAGGAATGGTAAAACAAAGGTCAATTTAAAAGCAATCAAACTAGACAAAATAAGTCATCTCAAGCCTCTTCGACTAGTACATCTAATCAAGTCAATCAAGTGGTGATGATCCAACCTGTAATGGCTCAAAAACCTGTGCAAAAATCACAACAAATTTCTTATCATGCAGTTCCCTTGGTAACTCAAGCACTCATGATACAAAACACAACGCCAACTGTGGAAAACCCCACCCATCGATAATACGCTCGACCATAATGCCAATACACTCCTTTAATGGAGTCATACTCTTCTATATTATGAAAGTTGTATGAAACAAATAAGTTGGATTTACCAGAAATTAGGCCCGATGACCCTACCAAACGTAGCAAAGGTTATAAGGAACATCTATTTTGCCCATACCATAGGTAAAATGGTCATGACCTCAACACATGCAACGTTTTTAAGAACATCATTCAAGACCTCATAGACTTGGGGGTCCTTAAGGCAGATAACCCCCTAGTTCCACAAAATTAAAACTTGGGAATTTTTCAAACACCTCTTCCCAACAATTAAGAGGCCCAACTAATGTAGGAGGTAATAATCATCATACACCTCCTAACCAAGTTAACCATGTCCAACAATATCAAAACTTTGTAGGAGCAATCCATGTGGTCACAAGAGGTCAAAGGTAAAATAAACAAAATGCCCAACAACCAAATGCACAACCTTCGAATCCATAACCAATTCAAACTTCTCCAAATGCATCCCTACCAATCCATATTTCTAGCCCACCAAATCAGCCCATTCGTCGTCCTCTAATACTAGCGATATCCTTGAGCAGTCGGTTGAGCACAAGTTTGAAAATGGCTTTAGCAAAATTGTCCTTATATGAGATCATCCAAAAATCCCCTAGGCATAGGGAAGCCCTAATGGAAATTCTAAAATCTATTGAATTAGAAGCTCAAGACTCCAATGCCTTCAACAATTTTATAGGGAGCATTAGAACATGCATGGAGCCATCCATCACTTTCTATGACATTGAAATAAAGTCTATGACCTAAGAATCTGTAAATCCTCCATTGCATATCATGGCCTTAATAGACAAGAAAACTTTTAAGAGAGTCCTAATTGATACCAGCTCATCCATCAACATCATCACTACCACTGCCCTTAGCAACCTCAAACTTCTACCATCCCATATTTCTAAGTCATCATTCACCCTCAAAGCATTTAACAATGCTTTGTGTACCACTGTTGGCACTGTTGTTTTGCCCATTGAAGTAGGGGTTAAAATATTGCACACCATGTTTTACATCTTGGAAGGAGCCATGGCGTATAATGTACTCCTTGGTAGACCTTGGATAAGGGAAATAAAATGTGTTCCATCAATTTTCCACCAATGCTTAAAATACGTTCATGACAATCAAGTCCATTGCATCCCCATAGATGTAGAACCTTTTATGTATTGCAATTTAATTTCAAATCCCTATGAATACATGTTACCTTCCATGCATCTATTCTTATCCCCATCATCATCGAATCCATCCACTTCATATTCGAATCCATCCACTTCATCTTAGAATCCATCCACTTCATATTTTAATCCATTCACATCTTCTTTCAAAGCTCCTATTTTTGAGGAGTTACCCATCACAAAACTCCCTCAATCATCCATTTCTTCTTGTACATGTGGTTAAAGGTCAATCCACTTTCACCACATTATCCCCCACAAAAACTCCTTCTACAACCACTTCTTGTTCATCATTATTACCTCATCGACCTTCTTCTAATTCCAAGCCATCACCCAATATTTCTCCAACAATCAATGTTTCACAAGTCAAACTTTTGGAATGTGAAATATTCAACCCCCCACCACCTTCCACAGCCTCCTTCAATCCTGAGCCACCTGTTTCCACATCATCCACCACCTCATCCCAAGTTGAGGTCCACATCACTAGTCCTGGTATTGGTGAATACATGGTCTAAGACATAACTGTTACCCCTCTAGTCATCCGTACAACCAAGGATTTTGGTCTCCCATGTGACCCACCTTTAACCATAGATGCTATCTACGATATGAGTTTCGCTCCTAATAGTATTAATTTTGTTTATGGAGGGTTGGATTCCTCAATTGAGGTAAAACTTCCTGAAGAACCACAAGAACCAAGATGTACCAACATACAAAATATGATGGGATTTCCATCTCGTTTCTTTCATATAGTCAATTGGTAAGGTCAATTTCTAGGTTCCCATGAACAAGGGATACCTGACATCATTGATTTCCCATATCAAGGAGCACATGATCGTTCAAGCTTAGGATATACCCCGCTTTCCAAAATCGCTTCTCATGAGCAAGCTTTCCAAAGGCTTAGCCTAAATGAAGAAGACAAAGCCCCCATTCCATATTCCTCAACCATTTCCCTTGAACAAGCTCTTCAGGAGTTTAGCTTCAAAAAGAAGATCCGCTAAATTTTTCCTACCTGCTCCTAGATTCCAATGATGAAAGTTATGAAGAGTATGAACTTATGTCCAATGCTTTTGATTATTCTGACGAGGAATCTTAGACCATTATTCCCCTTATCCAACAGGATGAGTTTTACCTCATACTTTTCCCCATCCATTGGCCCATATTTCACTTGCTTCTTCCACAAGAATAATATGAACCACCTGGTGAACCACCTCCCACATGAGTTCCATTGAGCCATTCAGCCAAGCCAAAATTTATAACATATGTATATATAAAAAAAATTGAAACATTAAAAAAAAAACAAAAAAAAGAGTTTTCTTTGCATGTACATAAAATTTAATTTCATATTTTTTTGCTGCTATCCAGGGTTAACAAGATTTGATATCGGTTCCCATCCATTCTTTCAATCCATCCATCCTCCTACTAAGTCAGTATGACTCCTACTAATTTATTCACCCTACTCTGTAATCCATACAACTTGGCTAAGAAAATTCTAATTGACATAAGCCTTGTTGATATGGACCAGATTTCTTCCCCATCCTCCTTTTTGGAGTTCATCTTATTCAAGAAATTGTTAAGGGCTTCTACCAACTACATTCCTCCTTCCCCTCCACCTTCACCTCCATATTCTATCGAGAATCCTAAGGTATTTCAGGCAGAGTTAGATGATGATAAGTAGGAAGAGTTGGATGACATATTAGATGAAATTCATCTGATTCCAACACCACATCAACTTGAGGAGGGTTCACATATGTTTATTATAGATACTATCAAAGTAAATCTTAGTTTAGATCCTGATAATACCAAATTTTCAATATTGGAAAAAGCCTATCATCCAAACGCCAATAGGAGAAACACCATTTTCCTTGGTCTATGGGGCCAAATTTATCATGCCTCTTGAGCTAGAGATTCCCTCCTCGTAAATTCTTTGCAAGAATTCATATATGATGACACTTCTAGACAAGAACGTCTTGACTAACTCACTCTTTTTATGAGAGGTAAGTCAATGCACTAGAGCACTTACAATTTTATCAAAGACCGCCTAAAGCGTGCTTACAATGCCAAAGTCCATCTTCATGGATTTCAAGTAGGATATCTTGTACTTAAAGAGAACCAACAAAACACCAATGCTTTGTCACACCTTTGTGACAAATTCGTGGCTAATTGGTTAGGCCCATACATAATTTCTCAAAAAGTGGGTAATGGTACATATAGACTTGCTGATTTAAAGGGTGTAGAGGAACTCGAACCACTTAATGTTATCAATTTGAAGACATTTCACTGTTAATATGATAATTAATGTATATATTACATGGCTAAAAAAAAACACAAAACAAACAAAAACAAATCATTCACATAGGCATATTCCCATTGCATACATATTGCATTTTTACATGCATTTTTCAAATTGCATTCATACATACTGCATTTTGACAATCACATTTGCATTCATTCCACATACATTATTTAATTTTCCAAATTACATTCATCCCATCCCATGTTCAATGGTATTTTATAGTAGTGATGATATGGCCAAAAATAAAAAGTCAAGTTTCCACAATTGGGGGTACCTAGTTTTTGTTATTTATGCAATTTTCCCCAATATCATAAGCCAACAACCTCGTTTGTAACTGATCATAAACTCCATGTTTTTCAATTACTCAACCACTACTAGTGTGTCTAGAAACATCCTAAATGATGTCCAATTTTCTTTAGGACCAAAAACACTTTTCTCACATTAAAAAAATCTTGAGTATTGTCAATTGATTCTGAAAACAATCTTGCACCAACCACACTTTTTACATATTAAAGAAATTTTGAGTCAAAGAGAGATAACACCATACTTGGGTGGCACATTGAAGTAAAAAGGGTATTCCTCGATTTTCCTATCATGCAACATAGTCCAAAATAAAAATTAATGATTTTCACCACTATCACAGTTGCTCTCCAAGTATAAACACAAAATATAGAGTAGTAAGGATAGGATCACATTCTCATCACACTCCGGTTGAGAATATAATTACCCAAAAAATTCTATACGCACACCATAGATTCCTAAAGTTGTAAGGATCGTACTATATTTCCCTCAAAAATTTATGTAGTCATCCCCAAGGCCTAAATATCAGATCATTGGACTATGGAGTGAGTCTCCACCGGGGCTATAGATGCTTGACTAGCAATGGAGTAAGCTCATGCAAGGCGATATGTCTCTCTTTGAAAAAAGGAGACCTCTGATTGCACATACGGACAAGCTAGCTTCTTGGTCCTCTCCATAACATGTCATGCCTAATTTACTCATAATGGGTTAATGAACTTCACATGCACACACATTGGTTCTTGATTGACTAGGGTCATTGTCATGCTCAAGATGTAGTACATGAACTTCACTCACAAACACCTTGGTCCTAAATAAAGTTAGACAACCTTTAGTGAGTTTGGTTGATAGCACTAGTCTATTTGAGTCTTTAAAAATCCTTCAGCATTCCATATCAACATCCATATCTTCTTCCATGTCAGCATCCATGTATTCATCATGGATCAACCTGCATAATCCCACCAAGATTGGTACCCCTTATTGCAACACAATAAACAAAAATGGCCAGAAAAATTCTAAACTATAAATGATCATTCAAACATCATGCATTCCTCTCATATAGTTTGCATACATGATTCATATTCATGCCATTTATCTTACATTTCACCATCCATAAATTTACCATTTATATTACATTCATAATCCATATAATAATTACACATACACATCATGATTAGCTTGTGTGAATCATCCATAAGATGTTCATAAAATATTTTTATAGAACATGCATTGGATACACATAAAAAATTCACACAAAAGATAATATAAAAGCCACATATATATATATATATATATATATATATATATATATATATATAAATATCACATGTACAATGAGTGCTAAAAAGGCTACAATAGAGCACCAAGGCTCATATACAAAAGTGCATCTAAGCACTAAGCTAATGTCTATGAGAGGACCCCTGAGACCTAGTAGGATCCCTAGACCTAGAATTATGCCTAGATGTCGTGTACCTAAATGAATCGGTCATAGATGACGATGGAGGATCTGGCAAAGGAATGTGATTAGCCATACCCAAATCCTCCAAGGTATGCACATATGTCTCGCTAGCATGTAGTCGTCACAAGTTGAGTTGATGTTGATGTTCTCTCACCAAAATCTCTGCCCAAAGCCTCGTGATCGTCTCTTAATCACCAACCCTAGCAACTGACCGCTCTACTTTCATCTAAGCAATAGTATCTTGCAACCCAACTATGACTCCATCTCACCCAACAAGAGCCTCCCTATGAGACTCTAGTGTAGTCTCTTGCTCCTCGCAGAGCTGCTCCACCTCAACCCGCAACCTAGCCAACTCAAATATCTCCCTTATCTCCTCATCATCCTCCCCCTCATCATATAACACCTCAACCTTAGGAGTATGATGGACTGCTCCCATTGATCACCTTCGAATCATTGATCGCTGAGGCCTCATCCTCTTCGGAGTTGTCCTTGACCCTACAGCTATCGCATCCTCACCCATCACTACCTTTGGCACCCATACTGGTTGGGTACCAAACCATGATGCATACTCTTGAGTAACCTTGACATCATCTACATCTGAAACCTCTAGCCACTCATCATCTCCTATCTCAAATCTCTAGGGCTCGACACATGGAAGCCCCACTTCATCCTGTCAGTGCCAGTACAACACTAGCTCATTTGGCACATCCTAAGGTAAACCAAAATGCCTCAACACCCATGAGTACTGAAATTACTCCACCTCATCATCCCTCCTCCCCACCAACTATTTTTCTTGCCTCACCTGATGCAGCTGCTCCTCATCACCCTCCCACATGGTCCCTTACCATGGCCTCCATATCACATCATCCTGAGTCAACCTCGACCATATATCTCTATACCACTGGCTGGTATGCACCTCTCGAATCAGTTGTACCTCCTCAACCACTACCCATATCCTAGCATAGGGATCACCCATCTACCATTCTTGGCAAGGTAACCCCTCCACCTGAGCCACACTAAAGTGCTATCTGAAAACACGAGATTTCGAAAACAAAAAATGAAAGACTAAACAAAATTGCATTAAAAGGAAAGAACACAAATGAATGAACACAAGATATAAAAGCAATATAAAATACGACCTTTTTTATTGATATTCTTTCAGCAATGTGTTACAATATGTCTCCTTCCTTTTTAGGGGGTAGGAGCGTCAAATGTTGATCTTTTACAACTTGTTTCAGAATTCCTCCTTCCACGTGCCCACATGTAAAATGGGCAGGCCAAAGTGTTGCCGCTGCTTGTGTTGGTAAAAGTAGATTCCTCGCTGCTCCTCTAATGTTGAAAATCTGCGTTCAAAGAAACAAACAAAGAATCAGTAGCACCTGTGTATGAAAAGTAAAAGATAAATATAATGATGGTTAAAATGAGTCCAAATAAACTTTGTAAAATGAAAAGAAATAGTCACCAAAGGCAATAAGGCAGGGGGTGCCCGAAGGCAAACCACCCGTGGGTGAAACTTTGTTTCGACACCAATCCGCTTAGGATGGGTCCGAAACCTGTTGTGATGTTTTGTCGGCAGATTGGTAGGATATTGTGGTCAGAAAAATTGGTGTTGGTTCTTGATTCGTGCCTTCAAAAGTCACCCAATAACCTCTCTTTCGATTAAGAGATTATGGATGTTGAAAACACAAATAGCAAGTAAGTGAATTAGCAACACTTCGTCACTCAAAATGCTCCTTCTCTATATCTCTTTTGGGTGAGGAAGCTCACCATTTTATAGACCCAAGGGGTATCTTTGAATTAACATGCAAAAGTGTTTCTTTGCATAAATGCTTTTTTGTGAAGAGAAGACTTCTTCTTGATTAAGGGCTTCTTAACTACCTCTGTGCATGTCTTTGTATGTTTAGAAAAGCTCACTCGCACTCCCATGCAATGAAGGGATAGTTAAGTGGCAAATCTGAGTTGTCTTAAAAAGCTCACTCCCATTCCCATGCAATGAAGGGAGAGTCAATTGGTAGATATGAGTTGTCAAAAGAACTCACTCGCACTCCTATGTCATGCAAGAAAAGCTAAGTGGTAGTTCTGAGTTGTCATGTGCCGAGGTATGACTTTTTGTCGGTCAAACCTGATATTCGTTCCACCTAGGAGCGAGCGCGAATTGAAAATCCGTATTCGTTCCACCTAGGAGCGAGCGCGAATTGAAAATCCATATTCATTCCACCCAGGAGCGAGCGTGAATTGAAAATCCGTATTTGTTCCACCCAGGAATGAGCGTGAATTAAAAATCCGTATTCGTCCCTAGGTGAGACGAATATGGGGCAGAGTGCCTAAAAGGTGCCAAAATGGTGTCTAATATTCTAAAGTCGTGTGAGTGGTTAGAACCATTGTTTTAACCTCTGGGGCTACCATAGAGGCTATTTGTGTCAATACAATCAGCGCTTGTTGTCACATAATCGGATTGGTGCTGTTTTGGTGTCTACAGATGCCCCTTTTTGGGAAGCGTTGTGCAAGGCGCAGCGCCAAGCAAAAATAGATAACCAAAGCACTAATGATTAGGGTTTCTTGGTAACCTAACCAACTTTTGATGCCCCAAGTATGGAAAGGGCATGCATTCTTGAATCCTTGCTTCTGATGAGCTAAGGAACTTAAATCAAGTATTAACCTATTTTGGTGAGGTGTGACTTGAGCTTGGACATTGATCAGTCATGAATAGGCAAAGGGCGCAACCTTTTATCCACGGGGGAACCTTGTGTTCATGCTTCGAGAATGCCAAGTGTTTAATCAGTTTGTGATAATTGCTTGTTTGCTACCCCAAGCAGGAGCGTGATTGTCTTTGTCAATGATTCTTTGAATGCATGCGATTGCCGTGATTGGGTGTGTTGTTGTTGATTGGTGACTTAAGTGTGACTACCCCCCTCAAGCGATGAATCGATGAAGGAATGACTGCCATGAGAAAAGTGACGAGTCGCTTGACCCAAGATGACTTAAGTGAGGGTGCCTTCAGATGTTATTCGATGAATGCTCGAGCAGTTTCTCGATTGTTTTGACCTAGTTTTGGTGGGTGTGAACCCATTTTGGGATGCCGTTTGGGGGTAACATTGGTGAAAATCCATCTTCTCGTGGAGCGGTCCGGCTATGGTAGCCTTCTTGGGGAGTAGGATAGCGACAAGGGAGACCCCGACATTAGTTTTTTTTTTTTTTTTCCAAGAGGTTAAGTGCAAGAGCACTTGGTCCAACAATTTTTAGTGGTTTTGTTGGTATTTGTCATTTTTATATTTTGGTTGTTTTGTTGTGTTTGTTTTTTTTTATGGCGTGTTTTTATGTATGTGTTTGATGTATGCAGAGGCGATTATGAATGTGATGTTTCTAATTTGTATGATGTATGGATATGAAATGAATGAGATGAGTTGTTGATGATGTGTCGATGCACCATAGACTGTACAAGATTTGACTGACTTGCGATACTAATGGGATGACTTTGCATGTGAAAACTTTGTTTTTGTATTTTGCATAGATTTTGATGGTGATGTATGGAATAAAATGTGACAGTTGTTTTTAAAATGTAGTTAAGCTTTTCTGAGATTTAGATATTTTAACTAACTAGCCAAGACTGTACATTTATCTCGCAAGACTTTTGAACAAGGTATAAATCTGACTTGAATTTAACCAAGTTATTTCACATCCCTGTGTGTGCAATTGAGTTCATTTATGTGGTATTTTTTAGGATACCGCCAGTGCCAGATGGGCTTTCAACCGAACCTGTACTGAGGATCACCTAATTAGCGCCACTAACTCCTTTATTGCATTTAGTCAGATTAATCTGCGGTGCTATCTAGGATACCATAAGCTAGCTCATCCACATGCAAACATTGATCTG
This sequence comes from Wollemia nobilis, assembly GCA_028583015.1. Taxonomy (NCBI): domain Eukaryota; kingdom Viridiplantae; phylum Streptophyta; class Pinopsida; order Araucariales; family Araucariaceae; genus Wollemia; species Wollemia nobilis. The sequence continues at coordinate 4,719,394 of JAQPPZ010001678.1, read as the reverse complement.
TACACAAGTTAATGTGATAGATATATCGTCATGCGGGAGGTTTATCGCCAGTGACCAATAGGCTATCAACCAAACTGGTACTGAGGCTTGCCTCATAACCTGTCGAAATACTGAGAGTTCCAGGGATTCAAGTTCGACTCCCTTATTTTATTCAATTGTATTGGGATACTTGCTCCTTTGTAGTGATAAAATCATTGTTTATTTTTGTTTTATTTATGTTTTTTTTTTTTGAGCAAGGGATTTGGATATGGAGTGACGAGAATCACTATTGTTTGTGCCTTTTGATGTGTGCACTGTAGGATGTCAAATTTTAGTGTTTTGACATTTTGCAAATTTTTGATGTTTTGCAACTCTTGGGATTCTTGGGGAATTGGGTAGGGAGGATGCTTGTCCTTTTGCCAACTCTCAGCATTCTTGGGGTCATTCGCACAGGGGGATGAGCAAGATAACCGTTTCGCTTATGGGGACCTGGATTACTTTGCAGGTTTCATCTTTCGTTCACACAACTGGGGAATTTGTTTTTATGTGTTTTAGCTTGTGATGGGATGTTACATAACAAAGCGTATTTCAAGTATGACTCTACCTTTGTAAAATCTGTTTAACTTTGTACAGTTTTTGGCTAGAAATTTAAAGACAGCTGAATGACGAAAACCCTATATACATTAGGAGACAACTGACTATGCTAAAAATGACGGTGGTGTTATGATGGATGTATGCATTTATGAAAATGGATTTGATGTGGAAAATGATGAACTTGTCAAGTAACGACAGTCTATGGTGCTTTTGACTTGTATGACCAGCAACTATGCAATGTATGGATGCGATGCCGAATGCAACCTATATTTTTGTATTTTGAGTTTTTTTTATGAGAATGCATGGAATTGAAATGCAATTGGTTTTGGGATTTTTGATTTTTATATGAGTATGCATGGAATGGAAATGCAAATGTTGTTGTGATTTTGATTTTTTTATGAGTATGCATGGAATGGAAATGCAAATGTTTTGGTGATTTTGATTTTTGTGTTGTTTTTGTTGATTTTTGAATATGTATTTTGACCAAGCAGTTATGGTAATGCTTGGAGCATTTGGTGTTGACCAAAGGGTTTATAAATACCTTTGGGGCATTTAGGGCTGACCAAGAGATTATGAGAATCCTTGGAGCTATTGGGGTTGACCAAGAGATTGCGATAATCCTTGGAGATTTTTGGGATGACCAAGCGATTGCGATAATCCTTGGAGCTTTTGGGGTTGACCAAGAGATTGTGATAATCCTTGGAGCTTTTGGGATGACCAAGAGATTGTGATAATCCTTGGAGCTTTTGGGGTTGACCAAGAGATTGTGATAATCCTTGGAGCTTTTTGGGATGACCAAGTGATTGCGATAATCCTTGGAGATTTTTGGGATGACCAAGCGATTGCGATAATCCTTGGAGCTTTTTGGGATGACCAAGCGATTGCGATAATCCTTGGAGCTTTTGGGATGACCAAGCGATTGCGATAATCCTTGGAGCTTTTGGGATGACCAAGCGATTACGATAATCCTTGGAGCTTTTGGTTTGACCAAAGGGTTTATGGACACCTTTGGAGTGTTTGGTGTAACCCACTGGCTCTTTAGGGAATAGAGGTACCCCCAGCTTGATGATCTATGTGCACCGGATCTGGCTCTATAGGAATTGGCACGAATGGATCGGCCTTATGCATGGAGGACAGGGTCTGCCTTCGACACTGATGGTGCTATGATATCTCTGGGTGGAAGTGGCTTGCGATCTTCCCAAAGGAGCAAAATCAACATGTGATTCCAGTGGGCTAGGTCTATGTGCCACTCATGCCCTAGTATTATTCCTAGTTGGGCCATTAGTTCGTCATGGGTTACAGGGTGATTGTGTCGTCGCGCATGATTAAGATATGCCATCTCAGTTTCATCTTCATAATCATTGTTGGTGATCCAAAGGCCCTCATTGGCTTTGACATCTATCTATGACATGCTAGGCTCTTCTTGTTCGAGCAGATTGATGTGGTCCTCATGGGGTTGTTCCGCTCGTTGCGGGGGGACCTAATTTTCTTGCAATGGCACGGGCTCGATGGGAGCCTCCAAAGGGAATACGATTAAGAGACTTTGGTGATGATCACCCATGGGGACCACCTGTGAATTAGTGCTGTCATACACGAACAAGTCCCATGATGCTATTGCATATGCTGACTCGTCTTTGGCGAGAGAGTCAGGCTCATCAAAATTTGGTGATTCAGAGATATGGGAGACCTCGTCATCAAGTAGCTTTACAACCAAGGGTTGATCCTCTTTGAGAGAATTTTTGCATAATTTGGGCTTTTGGGGCCCCAAAATATTGGTCTCTAATGACTCTAAGTGCTCTGGCAGCGCATTTCTTGTATCAGGGGATTTGGGCTCCTCCTCTTTGGTTTGTTCCCGTTGCAAGTTGTGGGAAACTTGGGGCCTATGGAGGGGTGGCAGGATAGCACCTCCCATGCCTTGGTATGGCATTTCATCCCACTCTTATTCTTGCTCATGTTCCTTAGAGGCTTCTTGAAGAATTTTTGAGGGTGGCCCATGAACCTGGGTGGGTACCTAAAGAAGGCGCCCATCATTGGTCTTAGAATTGGCCTCCCGCTCAAGTCTAGGAGGCATCAAGGGCAATGTTTGATAAGGTCATGGAGACCTATCTCGCACCCAGTTGTGTCTCTCATAATGTTCTGTCTTATGCGTGTGAGGGGTTGGAGTCTTCACCTTCATAGTGTGTTGTAACAACTCATCCTCTTGGCACTGAAGGCAATCTTGATTTAAAAGATATCTTTGCTCTAACTGTTGTTGTTCTAGCTCAAGTAGCATGAGTTGCATACGACGTGCAATATGCTTGGCAGATTCTAATATAGTTGGTCCTACCGTATCATGTCTAGAAGGCCTAGATGCCTCTCCTAGATATCTATCCCGGTCATGGTGATCCAAGATCTCTATAGGCCGCCTCCCTCTGTTGGGGGTAGCAACATTCCCCTAAGGCTTTGGCCTCAGTAGGTGATCCTGATAGCTAGCAGTTGCGGAGGCGTATTGCTCTCATGATGTATATTGTTCTTGAGGAAGATAAGGATTTTCATTGTGCCCCCTTTCATAAGTGAAAGAGGAATAGGAAGAGTTGGCTCGCCCCACCTGAGGAGCCTTGTGCTATGGATTTGTCCTTGTAGTCCTGACAACTAGAGGGGGTGAAGGAGGGATAGTGTAATCATGTGGTTCCTCCCGTCGAACCCTATGTTGACATAGAGCTTCATCGCATGGTGACCACTCATAACGAGCATCTAAGGGAGCTCTCCTATGGATGTACCCCTCATGGGAGGGTGCATGCTGGGTGCTATGCTGAACAGGAGTGCCCCTGGAAGAGGTACCCCTATAGTCCCTTTCTGTTAAGGTGTGTAGGGGACTGCCTTGTGTGTTAGGTCACCAAGGTGGTATGACCAAATCCTTGGGACTATAACGGAGGTGACTCATGCCTCCTTGGACATTCCCCACAACATCCGCCCGTGATTGGGCTTGGCTGCGAGTGAACACCATGACAATGTCTCTCTAAAAACCCTAAAATTTGAAATGAGTCATATGGGGCCCAAAATTTGGGTGCGCATCCCTCTTACCATATATAAGCCATAAATAGAGTTTCAAGTCCTAACTCTAAATACATTAGGAGATATTGACCTCCGAACAGCTCAAAAAGCATAAAAAATTAGGTTATCAATTTTAAAACCTAATTTTGGGGCACTAGATGATGGAATTTGGCCTTAAAAACTGAATTTTTTGGGCAAATAAGACTCCTAGGAGTCATATTTGTTTAAAATTATCCCAACTAACTCCTTGTAAAATTTCACGTCAATCGGAGCTACGGTTGAGAAGTTATGGCCCCGGCAAGATGCACTAAAATTTAGGGAAAAATATAAAATTTCCCATATTTTGTTGGATGCTCCTGCATCACTTATGGGCACCTTCAGGGTGCTTTTGGGTTGACCAAAGGGTTCATGGACACCTTTGGGGCATTTTGGAGTGACCAAGCGATTGCGGGAATCCTTGGAGCTTTTTGGAGCGAGTGACAAAATGCGTATATTTTTATCTTTTTGTTTATGATTTTTTGATTTTTTTTTGTTACACTAAGCATAAATGAACACACACATACACAAACGGTGATTATCTCTTTTAAAGATTAATGGTGTGTCCTAAACTGGTTTTAGTGCATTTTGATGATTTTGTTTTGTTTTTGCAAGTTTTGAAGAATGTTTAAATGCAGAATGTTGGCTCATATGACTCCCATAAATGGTCGCCCCTTCAATATACCATTGCCGAACCGATATACCAACCTCTCTATATACCCGCCCTTACGTGAGGGAGACTATAGGTATGTGAGAGCAGATGATACATGGAACATAGGTGGTACGGAAGGGGAATCGCTTTATTTATGACACCTACCATAGAAGACTTATCCTCATGCGCTAGGAATCACCCTAGCTACACTCGGTCAGCTTTCATCAGGATTTACGTCTAGCAAGAGTCGCGATCGAGGTAATGGATGCAATTTCTCAAGCCAAAGTGATAATGGAATCCACCTTTGGTCTTGCTCAAGGGTTGGGGTTTTACGACCAACGCCTTGATTTAAAATACCACGTAATGTGTGGGGTTCATTTTAATTTGCAAAAATTGAAACAGGCAAACGAAAAAGAAATCTTTCCCTAAGCCATGCAGAATTGAAAACCAAAAAACAGAAAAAAAAAAATTTGACAGAAGCTTTAAAAAAAAAAAAACACGAGATTCCATAGCTTGTCCTTTTGCCAACTCTCAGCATTCTTTGGGTCATTCGCACAGGGGGATGAGCAAGATAACCATTTCGCTTATGGTGAACTGGATTACTGTGTAGGTTTCATCTTTTGTTCACACAACTTAGGAATTTTTATGTGTTTTTATTTATGTTGGGATGTTACGTAACGAGGCTTGACCCAAGTAAAACTTTCCCATGTAAAATTTGTGTAACTGTGTACAGTTTTGGCTAGAAATTTAAAGACAGCTGAATGACGAAAACCCTATATACATGAGGAGACAAATGACTATGCTAAAAATGACGATGGTGTTATGATGGATATATGCATTTATGAAAATGGATTTGATGTGGAAAATGATGAACTTGTCAAGTAATGACAGTCTATGGTGCTTTTGACTTGTATGACCAGCAACTATGCAATGTATGGATGCGATGCCGGATGCAACATATATGTTTGTATTTTGAGTTTTTTATGAGAATGCATGGAATTGAAATGCAATTGTTTTTGTGATTTTGATTTTTGTGTTGTTTTTGTTGATTTTTGAATATTTATTTTGACCAAGCAGTTATGGTAATGCTTGGAGCGTTTGGTGTTGACCAAAGGGTTTATAAATACCTTTGGGGAATTTAGGGTTGACCAAGTGATAATGAGAATCTTTGGAGCTTTTGGCTTGACCAAAGGGTTTATGGACACCTTTGGAGAATTTAGGGTTGACCAAGTGAATATGAGAATCCTTGGAGCTTTTGGCTTGACCAAAGGGTTTATGGACACCTTTGGAGCGTTTAGGGTTGACCAAGAGATTATGAGAATCCTTGGAGCTTTTGGCTTGACCAAAGGGTTTATGGACACCTTTGGAGCGTTTAGGGTTGACCAAGCGATTATGAGAATCCTTGGAGCTTTTGGCTTGACCAAAGGGTTTATAGATACCTTTGGGGCATTTAGGGTTGACCAAGCGATTATGAGAATCCTTGGAGCTTTTGGCTTGAACAAAGGGTTTATGGACACCTTTGGAGCGTTTAGGGTTGACCAAGTGATTATGAGAATCCTTGAAGCTTTTGTATTGACCAAAGGGTTTATAGATACCTTTGGGGCGTTTAGGGTTGACCAAGAGATTATGAAAATCCTTGGAACTTTTGGGGTGACCAAGTGATTGCAAAAATCCTTGGAGATTTTGGGAAGACCAAGCGATTGCAAAATTCCCAACACTGCAGGAACAAGCTGCACCCAATTCCCTTCCTCCCTCTCTATTTCACCTTATATAGCTCCTGGTATAACTGCACCAATAATGCAATATCCCATGCATACGCCCTCGGATCAATAAGTCACTCACCAATCCTAATAGGTTCCAAGGGAACCTACACCCCGTGCTATTGGGGAGCACTATGTTTGCCAACACGAACATGATCAAGGCTGATAGTGCATCCAAATCCTTAGCCTTGTACATGCTTAGATAGCATATACCTCCATCTCCCATCCTTACCTCTCACCATCAATCACCAAACATCTTCTCCATCTTCACATTCTTATTGTATCCAACCGTCACCTTCTCCCCCTCCAATGGCACCTTGAGGATGTCGTATACATCCTCAAGAGTGAAAATAACCTCCCCAGTCAATAGCTAGAACGTCTCCCTATCTGAGTCCCATATCTCTATCAACAATGAGAAATACCCATAATCACCCCTCACCACATCCAACCACGCTACTCCCTCCAAGACCACCTCTATTAAAAGATCCCAATCCCCCTCCGTAAAATTCTTCATCATCCTTGAAATGAAAGGAGAGAAGCGATGTTGAGGCTCTATCTCCCTCAACTATAGTAACAAACATTTCACATTAGTATTAGTTCAAAAAAAAACTTCAAAATTTTTGCACAAAAAGAAAAAGTGTCTTTCAACATCACCGAGGCAAACCATATCTCCACTCCACCAGCAACATGCACTCCATCCATCACCATATCTCCCATGTAGATTCGCACCAACCTCACTCCCATCACCAATGAATTCCACTCCTTAGGCATAGACTCAAAAAATATCAAGTGCACAAACGAGCCACAAAATCCACCCTGTAAGCTATTTATAGCTGCAAATAGTGCACTCAGGCACAAAGCGGTTCCTGCTGCTCCTACAGGTGCACCCAAGAACAGTCAGACGCTTGTAGGATACCACAGGTGTAGGCGGGTGCTTAGCGCCAAAGTGACATAAAAGCAAATGGGACCAAAAAAGTAGCTTTCCCCCTCAAAATCTCATCAAATTTCACCCACGCATCATGCACATCATAAAATCATGTTTTGTGAAAACAAAAAATTTTTTGTGCACACATTTTTTGAATACAGTGCACATTTTTAAAATACACAAATCAAGTTATTAAACACATCAAATGATTTCAAATTTTACAAAACGGACACTCATATCCTCTTCTCCATATTCCTCATCATTCCATAAAAATTCATGAAATTTGGAGTTGATTTGACCATTGAATCAATTGTTGCAATCTGAAAGAGTGCAAAATCAACCACAAAAAGCTAAAACATTTATAAATCAACCCTAGCTTTGGCAACACATCCACATTTCTTCCATCAGTATTCTTTCATTATCATAATCTACCATCATTTCTTCTAACATGTGTCAATATTATAAGTAAATCTCGTATATCGTGGTTTGTTCTATATACTTGGCGATTGCAGCGATTTGCATCCCTACAATTCAGTAAGATAAATGAACTACCATAAGAACACTTGGTCATCATAATCATCCCATATATCCTAGTTCAAAAAGAACAATCATATTTAGAATTTCCTCATCTTCAGAGTGAAACATTGCCAAGAATAATTTGCACAATCGTTGTCATTGATGGCCTAGTCTGTGGGGATTAAAATATGGACACAACTCAAATTTAATCATTCAAAATATCCTTAACACCTTCGAGATATGCACTAGCCAGGATGATTGGTTCCAAATGTGGAAATTATTCAAACAGTCACTAGCAGTACATCCAAGGTTCATTCTTCCTTTTTCCTTACATCATCATTTTGCATATCAATGACGCTAAAAAGGCAAAATGTTTCAACAACATCGATTCACCCCAAATTTGAGGCAACCAAAATTTGATTATGACTTCCCAAAATGGGACACACCTTACATGATCATGACATCTACATCTGACACAACCCCCTTCCTATCGTTGGGGCAAAAATAGTATCACATTTTACATCATTCATATCATACATATCATATCACATTTTACATCATTTATATCTTCCACATCATATCACATTTTACATAATTTATATTGTCCACATCACACCATATCACATTTTACACCAACCCCCTTCACACCATTGGGGAAAAAATGGTATCACATCATTCATTATTTACATAATTTTTTCAATTGGCTCATGCGTTCATCATTAACTCATCGCCAATTGAGGGGTAAGCTACACAAATTCTAAAATTCTTTATTATTGTCTTCAACGTTATCACTCAAAAATCCAACAAGAGAGAGAAGCTGCTTCTGTGCCTAAAAACCCAACCAGGTGTCTCGTATTTTTGCACCATATTGTGTTTCAGGTAACATGGTACAAAAAGGGGCATATGTAGACACCAAATCCTAGCCACTTGTCCTTTATCTTGGTCATCCTACCACCCACTTATCCACCATACCTATTTCCTGCCATGCAATTGGCCATTCCATGTCTTTCCTGCCATCCAATGACCCACTTTAGCCCTTTCCCACCACTTTATGACCTTTATTTGATTTTTTATATTTATTTTATATTATTTATGTTTGAATATAATATTTTATATTATATTTTAATATATTTATTATAAATTATATATTTATAAACCAAATTAACCTCAGCCATCTGATCTAATCTAATCTTAGCCATCTATCTTCCTTGATCCATGTCACACCTAAAGTTTAATATCAACCTTTGGATCCGCTTTAATATTAGCCACACGATCAAAAGTGTTAAGCTAAAACCCTAGGCTTGGTAATAAATAGGAGCATTCTCAATGCTCATCCCCTGGAAAACTTGAACGCTGGAGCTCTAAATTACTTGTGAGACCTACCTTGTTGAGATATTGTTTCTTGTAAGTATATTGTGCCATAGCTCATCCTTCCCCAAAACCCTAGCTTGATCTAGTATTTTTATATTCTAGCCACCTTTGCACTCTATTTCCACCATTGTCATTGTCGTCCTTCCACTGAGCCATTCACATTCATTTTTTGCTTCTACAGATTTAGCCCTAATCCGTAGGTTCAATCAAGCGTCTACCTCATCCCCTACGCGCAGTAGAGCATCTACAACATTTTGTAGGTGCAGCCCAACACCTGTTGTTCTAATGAACATACACCAGAATCTATCGCATAAGATCATCAAGTGTCACTGGGGCACCTTGTCATCGATCTGCAATGGAGCAACATAATAGCAAAGTAAGTATTTTTTGCATTTATTTATTGTTAATTTGATTTTGCATGTGTGTTTATTCACATCTAGGGTTTTAGTTTATATTTATGAGGGTTCACACAATGGAATGCTCATTTTGTTTGCTAATAACTTTATGTTTGTTATGTGTGTAGGATTAGGTAGCATCAATCAAGGATTGTTGAGTAGCTACTGAAGCTAGAGTGGCCCGATTACGGATAACCAAAAGCCCACTCACCCTGTTGGAAGCAAGATACATTGGAGACACTACTTGTTGTTATAGCTAGGGTTTTAGAGAACCCTAGCATCTGTATTTACTATATCAAAATAAGTTATTTTGAACAAACATATTATAACAAAGGAGTTTCTTAGCTCCCCCCAATTTAATAAAATCATATTTTGTGCAATCTCTTGTTCATTGATTTATTTTACTTTCATATTTGTTTTAGTGTCATATTTTTGCTTCATAATATTTATCTTTTAACCCAACCTTATATTATAATATTTAAATCCTTGATTTAAATATTATAATATTTATATTTTAAATCTTTGCCCTCCTTTTTAATATTTAAAATATTTTGTCCCAAGAACTTTTAAACCTTTGTCCTTTGCTTGTAATATTTAATTCTTTTTGTCCCAAGAAACTTTTAAACCTTTCTATCCCAAGCCTTCAAACTTCTCTTTATAATATTTAAATTGGATATTTAAATATTATAATCCTTTCCATAAAAATATTTGCCTTGCTTTGCAATAAACCTTACCTTGAATAATTTGTCCATCCTTATAAACTCATCATCCTTGAAGAATATTTCTACCTTGAGTACCATGCACCCTTTGACATCAATGACAACTCAATATTTCTAACAATGTTTTCCTTTGTCATTGATGGCAACCCTACTAAACATTTTCTTTGACTTCAATTGGATTCCCAATCTGCTCCCTTTGACAAGCTGCTCCCCCTCACTGAATTCTCTCCCTTTGACATCAATGGCAAAGGGCTTCTTGGGTCTAAAAATAAGACACTTAGCATAGCCTCCTCACCACCTCCTTGACTTGAGGTGATTAATTATGGTATGGGAGTAAAGTTACTCCCAACTTACAATGCTCTTCTTCCTTTTCAATTTTCTTTTTCCAAACTCTTGAAGTCATACCCTTTAGAACATTTTTAGCATAATTTTTCTTGCTTGTCTTTGGTAGTTCCTAGAACATTGTTCTACACCATTTTGCCTTATGCTCAAAATTATTGCAATTGAAACACATGATATTGTAGTCCTTGGAAAGTGCAAATGAATTGAAATTTCTCTTGGTGAAGTCATAATAATTCTTACCATGAGCCTTGCAATATATAGCTTTGCGACCAAAATGATTACATGAGAAGCAATAACCCTAGAATAAGTATTCATATTGCCTTGGAGGATATGGTCACATGATTATTTTGCTTTTTCTGTGATGGTCCCTGTTTCTTGATGGTACATTGTTTTCTTTCTCATTGATGTTTCCACTTCTAAAGCCATAAGTACAAGTCTTATATTCTTCTTAAAATACATTATTTTATGCTTCTATTTCTTTTGATATTGACTCCTCATTTTGTACTTATTGAACTTCCTCAAAGCCAAGTCCAATGTTCATAAATGGAGATCTCTGAGTTTTGATAATATCATCCAAATATTTTGAGATTTTCCTAAACTAATATATCTTATTATTGAATTTCTTAAGTCCCTTCCTTAGAATGTCAGCTTCATGTTCTAGTATTTCACATTCTAGTTCTTTTGCCTTTAACTATTCAACCATACCCTTTTCAACTTTCCTTGCTTCTTCAACCCTAACTTTTAAATCAATGAGATCTTGTAGAAGATTTGCCTTTGTTGTCTCATTCTCTTGTAATTGAGCCTTCAATATTAAGTTCTCCCTTTTCAACTCTTCAATATAAATAAAAAGTTCCTCTCCCATATCAATTGTGTCTTCCTCTTCATATTTTGAAAATTTCTCTTCTTTTTGATCTTCAATAATAGGGGCATCTTCTTTTTCTTTTTCTTGGTCTTTGAAAACAGGTGTGTCTTATTTATTTTCTATGGTAAAAAATAGAATTTTTTTTTTTTTCCACTATCGAAGAGACTTTCATCATTGTCACTGGAAGCACTACTTGATTCTTAAACATAAAAAATTTTATTGTGCCTTTGAAAGATCTTCTTTTCATGCTTCCCTTGACCGTGCCTGTTTTTTATTTCATGAAATTTTTTTCTTTCTTTCTATTTCTTGTATTCATTTTCTTCTTCACTGCTACTATACCCAGATTTTGGATAATAGGTTGCATAGTGACCAATGTTACCACAACTAATGCATTTCACAGTTTGCATAATTTTGTGTTTTCTTGGACCTTTCTTATTTATTCTCACAAAGTTAGCATCTTATTCACTACTTGATTCATCACTTGATTCTGGTTCTTCATTTTTTTCCTTCTTTAAAGCTTTGAATCCCATGTAGCTCATTCATACTCAAAGTTTTGAGATCTTTAATTTATTCAATTGCTGAAACCTTTGCATCAAACCTCATGGGAACTGACCTCAATATTTTTTGAACAATATTAGAGTCTTCAATACTTTATCCCAAGTCCATGAATGTTGTTGACAACCTCATCAAAATGAAGTATATACCTAGCAATATCTTCCTCATATTTCATCTTCAAGTCTTTAAACTTCCTCTTGTGAGTTTAAAGTTTTACCATCTTAACCTTGTCATCTCCTTCATATGTTCTCTGTAACTTATCCCATATTTCTTTTTTTGAAGTGCATTACATGACTTTCACAAACTCTGATTCACATAATCCACTTAAAATTGCATTTATTGTTTTGATATTATTTTCATATGGTTTCTTACCATTTGCATCTGTTGGAGGAGTTATAGGTGGTGTGAAACCATTCTCAATTGATTGCTATGTATCATATCCCTGTGTCATCAAAAATATCCTCATCCTCACACTCCAAAAAGAATAGTTAGTCCCATCAAACAAAGGAGCTCTATTTTTTGAAAAACCTTCTTTGTGAGCCATTTGTGTTCCTGTAAGATCTTACTTCAAGCTATTAGACTTTCACGAAGAAACCTACTCTGATACCAATTGAAGAACACAAGCTTATACTGAGAGGGGGGTTGAATAGTATAAGATAAAACTTTTTACTTTTCTTTCCAAAGCAATATTATCCAATATTATCAATTGCAATAATGAAACAATGCAAAAATCATCACACACATAAGAGACATAGATTTAATGTGGTTCAACCAATGTGGGCTACATCCATGGAGAAATATTTCTTATAAATTTTTTAATCAATTTCTTGGGAACCAATTCCCTATTACAATGTCTGTGGACCTCTATCCATAGGAGACACCAATCCCCTCTACTTTGGTTAGTGTACCTCTATCCATAGGAAACACCAATCCTCTATACTCTAGTTTGTAGAACTCTATCCATAGGAGACACCAATCCCCTCTACTATGGTTCATGGACCTCTATCCATAGGAGACACCAATCACCTCTTGATTTGGTTCATGGACCTCTATCCACATGAGACACCAATCCCCTATTCTCTAGTTCGTGGACCTCTATTCACAAGACACCAATCCCCTCTGCTCTTGTCTACTCCAAATCCTACTTACAACTTTGCTCACAAGCCTACTCACAACTTTGATCATATCTGCTCAAGTCTTCTCCAAAACCATGCTCATAGAACCTACTCAAATCTATCTTATAACTGCTCACAACTCAGCTCATAGAACCTTCTCAAATCTACATCATAACTGATCACAACTTAACTCATAGAACCTGCTCAAATATACCTTATAACTGCTCACAAATCAACTCATAGAACTTGGTCAAAAATTTTCTCATACCTTCTCATATATTTCCAAATCTTACATACAAAAAAATGCTAATCTATTCCTCTATGTGCTTTTCTCAAAACCCTTATCAAGAATGTGGATAATAAAGCCTTATTAATCAACAAAACCCTTATTTATCCTTTTAATAATTTTCAAAAATGATTTGACTTTCAGAGTGACACCTTACACTAACACCACAAAACCTCATTTCTCCCTTATTAAAACTTAATATAAAACTTTAATATTATCAAAATAATCTCTTATTTCTTTCTTGTATAATTCACAAAATACAAATTTCAATTTCCAATGCTACACCTTACTACTCCAAATTATAAAATGAAATAATCAATGCCACACCTTATAACTCCTAAGTTAGTAAAAATATTTTTCATACCTTGCACAATAAAATATTCAATTGCCGTGAAGGGGATTTGACCCCTAGACCTTCCAAAGAGCAGCACCTTACCAATGTCTCCTTAACTGACTAGGCTAGCCCAGTGGGTGACACCAAAAGGAGGTGTTTATTTATTTCTCTTATACACGTCTTCCCAAAAAAATACCACAATGCCCTCTAAAACACACTCGACAGGATTCGACCCTTAGAATTCATGCATAACAACAACTTAGCGTGGCCTAGCCAACCGGTTGGGCTACTCCACAACTTGAAAATATAAGGATAGCACTTAGCATATAAACCTTCACTCCTTCACAATTTCATCACAAATCAAAAATATGATGCCGCTGGAAATTGAACTCCGCACTCTCTACTTCGCAGTGCCCTAACCAGGGCTAGACAACCAATTATGATAGCCTGACAGTTGGAACGAATAGGGGATCCCACTCTTCCTTATCCGTTGTTTCTCTCTGCTTTAGATATTTGAATTTTCACACCAGTAGGAGATATCCACTTCAATTAAAACATTTGTGTTGTTTGATTAAATGAAATGTTTTACCTATATATATATATATATATATATATATATATATATATATATATATATAGCTTTGTCATTTACCTTGGGAGACCGACTCATAGTTTTATGGGTGATTTTAAATTTACTCTCCAAGACTTTGGCATCTTATATTATAATATTTAAATCCTTGATTTAAATATTGTAATATTTATATTTTAACCCAACTTATATTATAATATTTTAAATCCTTCCTTTAAATATTATAATATTTATCTTTTAAACCTTTGTCCTCCTTTTTAATATTTAAAATATTTTTTCCTAAGAACTTTTAAACCTTTTTGTTTTTTGCTTGTAATATTAATTCTTTTTGTCCCAAGAAACTTTTAAACCTTTCTGTCCCAAGCCTTCAAACTTCTCTTTATAATATTTAAATTGGATATTTAAATATTATAATCCTTTCCATAAAAACATTTGCCTTGCTTTGCAATAAATATTTCCTTGAATAATTTTTCCATCCTTATAAACTCATCATCCTTGAGGAATATTTCTGCCTTGAGTACCATGCACCCTTTGACATCAATGACAACTCAATATTTTTAACATTGCTAGCAAATCAACAATTTTCTCATTGAATCTTAAGTTTGTATTCTCATATACATTCAAAAATAACAACGACAATAACTCACTAAAAATATTATTGATAAATATCTACTTAATAAATGCAAATAAAATGTACTACATAGCTTATTCAATCACCATTACAATGCTTTATCTTCAATATATACAACTTGGACATAATACTCTTCACATTCACAAAAATCTTGATCTTTCTACTTTCACTAACTTTTCATCTCCTCAAACTTACGAGAGATATGGATCTTCATATTTATTATAAGAGAACTATATATTATTGACTCATAATAATGACAAACCTCTAATGATTACTAAATAACACATATTTACAAGTCTTTTCACACCACAAACAAGTTACAAACTAGAATTAAATATTTATAGGGTACTTGCAATATTCTTGCAAGGTACCAAATAATTTAATACTTCAACACCCACCACCCCCTATATGACATTATTTGATACTGAGATGTCTTGATCTAATCTTATTTTATTTTAATTCTTGATTCTTTATCAACTTCATAGTATAGTTGTTCCTTTATCATTTTGGAACTCTACTTTTGGTCTTGTTCATTTTATTCTTTTCTAGTCTACCTTTGTCCCAACACTTATTTGTTATTTATTTGAATCTATCATAGTAGTTGTCATCTATTCTTGTTTCAGTTCTATCTCCAAAAATAGCTTTCTTATCTTTGATCTAAGTTCTTTATTTCCTGCCATAAAATTCCTAATACTAGAAAGCAAGTTATCATAATAATATAGATCATGGCTTATATCATTATTGTCTATGTTGCTATTAAACTTGTTATCAATGTTATCAAATGTAGAATGTAGCAATTTATCATACTTATTTTTTGTATGTCTTGTTTTATCATATCCTTGTTTAGTTCCAACAAATTTTGTGTATTTTTTCAGTTCATCATAAATTTCTATAGCTAATAAGTTATCAAAAACCTTGTTATTATTTGAAGACTTGAAACCAACACATTCTATACCAACACATATGCCTTGTAATAATACCAAAAGCTAACCAAATTGAGAGAGATTTTTATTTAAACAAAGGTTTCACAAGAGTATCCATGAAATATATACATCAAGTAGACACCCACATTTCAATTTTAAGA
Source organism: Wollemia nobilis (assembly GCA_028583015.1). Classification (NCBI taxonomy): domain Eukaryota; kingdom Viridiplantae; phylum Streptophyta; class Pinopsida; order Araucariales; family Araucariaceae; genus Wollemia; species Wollemia nobilis. The sequence goes on along the minus strand of JAQPPZ010001678.1, from coordinate 4,703,616 downwards.
TGTTGTAGACATCACTCAAGTGGACAGGAGGAGCCAAGATCCCATAAGTAACTGGGGTTCACCTTATATACATTTATGGTATAAAGGACACTTTTAAAAGGTCTCCCCACTTTTCTATCATTCTCCATTAATGCAAAATTTTTGACCTTAGCATTAACATTATTCCCTCCCATTCTTTAGAGAAGGGGATGCCAATTCCCACTTCTAGCCATAATTCCATCTATGCTGGTCTACTAGGCATAGTTTCTTAGTCTAGTTTAACTACATGTCATTGATCTCTTAAATCCCAGGTTTATCCTTACTATATCTATGATGGTTTCTAAGCTACAATCACTCTGCATGATTGCCTTCTCATGGACACATAATCTAGGTGTTGTCATCCGACAATAGCCTAAGTTTTAGAGAGATTTTAAAACATAGTTAACTTTAGTGTCATTCCTAAAGAAACCTATATAACTCTCTCTCTCTCTCTCTCTCTCTCTCAATATTACAAGCAATAAAGCAAAAGCATTCTCAATGAAGAAACAATACTAACATCTTAATCCTGTAGAAATAAATCATTCTATCCAGTAAATTAAAGCACTAGTACAGATATGAATTATAAATCTATTTAACAACATAGCAACATGTAGTCATTCTTTTAAAGGCTTAAATTACAAAAGAATAGTCTTTGCTTCTATTACAATAAATCCTCTTTCACCAAGAGTGATCAACAATAATACTCCAAGAACAAGGTGGAGTTATCTTAGCATGACCCTACACCATCTTCCTTCGGTCTCCATAGTAGTTGATAAGAAGGCAGAGATCAGAACAACTCATATGTAGTTATGAATGCATTCTATAAGAATCAATGCACAACAAAAAGCAACCCATACTACTTTCATAAAATAGTCTCCATAAGGTATGGAGGTCCAAGGTTCAAATATCAGGTCTTGTTGAACTGAACGCTTGTCTCTTTCTTGGTGCTTTCAACAACGTAAAAGGTTTAAAATGATTGTGGCATGGTGGTTATAGGGGTGGACTGCACAAAGAACTATGTGGCAACTTCCATGGTGGACAACATAGAATACTGTGGTGACCATAAAAGCTAGACAACCTACTCGAATTCATGGCAGCTACTGATTCCACGAGGTAAATTCAAAAAAAAATATTCTCCACAATATTTTAAGAACCGAGCACTTACATTTCTATAATTCTATTTAATATAGTAAACACAAACAAAGAGTTCCATACTTCTTTCCAAGATATTTTCTGCAAATATCAATTTCTATCATTTCACATAGATAAATACATTTAAAGCAAATACATAAAGAAGCTTATACTTATTTTCAAAAAAATCTCCACAAATGTTAAGTTCATTCATTTCAAAAACACAACTAATCCAATAAAGAAGCCCATACTTATTTTCAAAACATTCTCCACAAATATTAAGTTCAATCAAGACCATAACTACATCATTCCATTAATAGTTATAGTCTAGCCCTTAAAGTAAGTCTTGAAATTCATTTGCAAGACCAAAGATTAATCTATATTTTGACCATCTTCCCAAACTAGTTTTATTTTAATACAAAATCGACAACAATTAATCCTTCATTTGACTACTTGAAAAGCAAGACCAAAAGTAATAATTCATCATTTCATCAGTTGCCAAAACTATTTTTTCTTTGTATCGATTTGAATATAAATATTAATAGCTTAACATTAGATTCATTTCCAACTAATTTATCATTGAATTAGTTTGAATCTAAATATTAATAATTTAATCTAACATTAGATTCATTTCCAACTAATTTATCATTGAATTAGTTTTAATCTAAATATTAATAACTTAATATAACTTTAGATTCATTTCCAATTAATTTATTATTGAATTAGTTTGAATCTAAATTTTAATAACTTAATCTTACTTTCGATTCAGTTCCAACTAATTTACCATTGAATTAGTTTAAAACTAAATATTAATAGCTTAATCTAACATTAGATTCAGTTCCAACTAATTTACCATTGAATTAGTTTGAAACTGAAGATTTATAACTTAATCTAACATTAGATTCAGTTCCAACTAATTTACCATTGAATTAGTTTGAAACTGAAGATTAATAACTTAATCTAACATTAGATTCAATTCCAACTAATTATCATTGAATTAGTTTGAAACTAAAGATTAATAATCGAATCTAACATTAGATTCATTTTCAACTAATTTATCATTGAATTAGTTTGAATCTAAATATTAATTACTTAATCTAACATTAGATTCATTTCCAACTAATTTATCATTGAATTAGTTTGAATCTAAAGATTAATAACTTAATCTAACATTAGATTCATTTCCAAATAATTTATCATTGAATTAGTTTGAATCTAAAGATTAATAACTTAATCTAACATTAGATTCATTTCCAACTAATCTATCATTGAATTAGTTTGAATCTAAATATTAATAACTTAATCTAACATTAGATTCATTTCCAACTAATTTATCATTGAATTAGTTTGAATCTAGAGATTACCTAAGTTATCCATTGTAAAGCATACACAACAATATCATAAAACTCAAAATTTAGATTATTTAATACTATAACCTATTATAAAATCCCAAGCATTAATAAACCATTGATTCATGTGACCTTAGACTAAGACAATATTAAAGCCCTAATCTAAAATTCAACAACTCTACAATCCAAGAACCAAAACTCTAAATGTACATGAGCATTATGTTAGAAAGAGACCTTGCTCTACATACCACCAACAAACTAGGGGTTTGTTCAAGTCTTGGGCAAAATAATATGCAAAATGAAATGGATAAACCTAAGATCTACAAACATCTAACATAATATAACATGGACCAGAGCGACATACTTAAACTGACAAGTGCACACCGTGACCAAACAACGAAAACTAGGTGAGCAAAACCTAGAGATACCCTATAGATTTCAAATAGTGCAAGCCACCTTTAACAAGCATGGTTTGGTTAGCAAGGATCTAGGGATGCATAGCTACATCATAAACATACGGAAGGACATCCCAAAATTTTCATTCCCATAGCATGCTTTCACCACCAAGGAAAGCCCTTTCAAGATAACAAAGGTACATAGTCAAATTGAACTCCACAACTCACACCAGCAAGCGAAATCAAAACAACACATAGAGTAGAATTAGTAACAAAAACAACTAGAAAAGATAAAGAAAGAGCACTCCAAGAAAAGACCAAATTTTACCTAGCTCAACAAAAGCTTCATGATGTCCACAACTTGCTCCTTGCTTCTCAAAACACTATTGCAACCTCCATAATATTTCCCTAATTCCTCCACCTAGCATCCCTAAGCATAGTAGCAAAGAGCTCTTAAATAGACTTGGGTATAGGGAAGAGGAAACAACATGTGCTAGGGTAGAGTGGCCAAGCTGTAAGAATTTCCATAATGCTCTAATAATCCACTCAACGCCCCCCCTCAATGCAACACAAGAATGAGAATTAAAACTAAAAGTGTGTTAGCCAAAGGTGACTCCTCCCATGACACCCAAGGCATTAAAGGCACACTCATAGCAAGGAAAGGTAGATCACAACAAGGCAAATGTAGCTCTCTCAACCACCTTCGTGCAAGATAAATGGTAAAAACCAAGCAAAACCATAGTCTTAGGCTATGGTAAAAGAAAATATTAAAATATTAACAACATTAGAAGGACAATAATAAATAATCATTCTTCTAAAAATAATAAATAATCCTTGATTAATAATATCATTAGATTAATCATTTCCTTATATTAATACTAACATTAATTAGATTAAACCAACATTAATCATTCTTTTGATTAATATTAAATCTAACATCAATTAATGCTAACATTAGATTAAACTAACATTAATCATTCTTTTAATTAATATCAAATCTAACATTAATTAATTCTAACATTATATTAAACTAACATTAATCATTCCTTTGATTAATATCAAGTCTAACATTAATTAAGGTTAAGTTTAATCAAACAAAGTAGATAGAAACAATCCAGTTAAACTATCAAGGAGAATATTTAGCCACATTCACCAAGAAGGAGATCCAAACAAACATTCTATTGATGTTTTGTACCATCATTTTATCCCTAAATGAGTGGCTCCTTATTTAAGATAGACTCAAGCTATCACCGACTCATGTTAAGGAGACTCATTGCATGTAACTTTCCTAGTATGATGGCACAAACATGAGCATACACAAACTATAATGCACCTACATGAAGGAGGATATTCATTCATGTTACCTTGATTCGATTGATCATCATTTTCCCTTGTAATATGGTCTCTCGTTCCTTGTGGCCAATTATCTTGTCCATCCATGAGAGTACCTGATTCTTACAACCAAACAAAGCATCAACAACACCATGTACTTATGCAAAAATATATATAATATCAAATCATACAACCACAAACTAACTATTAAACATCACTCATAATACATAATCCAACTTGAGTAGATAGTTTTGCCAAGGAGGGTCATGATATACTACCCTCCTAGGACTAAACACAATCCGTTGTGTTTTCTTGTAAATAATACATTTCATCATTATTCAAACAAATAAGGAAAATATCTTTACATCTCATCCACTTTTTCCCAAGTTGCATTATATTCAAAATATTTGTCCCATTGGACCTTGCATTATTCTAGAATTTGTTTCCTCATCACTTTGGAATGAAACTCCAAAATCCTTATTGGTCTCACTTCAATGGTTGATGGATCTATCACCTATAATTTTGAGACATCCCACACATGATTAGGATCAAAAACATACTTCCTAAGCAGGGATATGTGGAAAGAGTCATGGATATTTGATAGGTTGGGTGGTAAGGTAAGTCTGTAAGCCATTGGATTGATCTTCTCACAGTGATCTCAAAAGGCCAAAAAAATCAAGGATCCAACTTAGTAGACTTGATGGCACTCTTCATTGACTTGAATATTAGGAAAAATTTGTCCCCTCTAGATAATTCTCTAGGTGAATGCTTTAGATCAGTGTAGCTCTTTTGAAAATTGATCGCTTCATTAAGCCTTTGCCTAATTGTCCTAAGCTACTCCATATCTTTGACTGCATCTGGTCCAATGAAAACCCAGTCCTCTAGGTTGTCCCAATATAGATAAGTTTTGTATCTCTTGCCATACAAGGCTTCAAACAATGACATCTTCAAGGAAGCATGGTACCCATTGTTATATGTGAACTCAACTAGATGCAAAAAGTCTTCCCATCTAGACTTTTGGTCCATGCAATACATGCAGAGCATATCTTCCAAGATTTGATTCACTCTTTTTATTTGACCATTCATCTTTGGATGATATGCAAAGCTAATATTCAACTCCGTAACAACTTCATGATGAAGGACCTACAAAAATTTAGATGTGAATTTGGAGTCCCTATCTAGAGTGATCATCTCAGGAAACCCATGCAACCTAAAAATATCTTTGATAAATCTATTGACCAGTATCTCAAGGCACCATCCTTAGTGTTTCCTAGAATAAAATAAGCAATCTTTGTCAATCTATTGACCACTACAAGGATTGCATCATGTTGATACCTAGTATTAGGTAATCCCACTATGAAATCCATGGATATCACCTACCATTTTTGTATTGGTATATCATGTGGGTACAAATGACCTATTGAATGTTTGTGTTTGAATTTCATGGTTTGACATTCCAAGCATAGAGCCATAAAAATAGTGATATCTTTCTTCATTCCTGACCAATAGAAGGTCTTATTCATGTTCTCCCTCATATTTACCCCTTTGAGATGAGAATAGTAAGGAGATCTATGCATATCTTGCCTGATAAATTTCTTAAATACCATCTTTAGGGATCACCACCCTATTCTTAAAATATAAAACTCCATCCTTTATGCTAAAACCCTTATTATCATCAGAGTTCCTTTCCATATTGATTTGAATTTCACTACAAAACAAATCTTGTGCTTTATTTTCCTTGACTTGGTCCATTAAGTCAAAGTGACATCGAGTTAAAGCAACTATATACCTTCTACTCAAGTCATCAACAACCTTATTTTCCTTACCATTAATATATTTTATAAAAAAATTGTATTCTTATAAGAACTCGATCCATCTCCTCTGCCTTACATTGATCATTGGTTGTGTAAATATATACTTTAGACTCTGATGGTTAGTTCTTAACTCAAAAGGCTTCCCTAGAAGATAATGCCATAAAATATTAAGGGTGTGCACAACAACTGCAAAGAACACAAGCTTATACTGAGAGGGGGGTGAACAGTATAAGACCAAATTTTACTTTTCTTTCCCAAACAATATTATCCAATATTATCAATGGCAATATCAATAGCAGTAATCAAAGCAATGCACAAATCATCACACACAATAGAGACACCAATTTAATGTGGTTCACCCAATGTGGGCTACTCCACGGAGAAAATATTTCTACTAAATTTTCTCAACAAATCTCTTGGGAATCACTTCCCTATTACAATGTTTATGGACCTCTATCCAAAGGAGACACCAATCCCCTAATGCTCTGATTTGTGGATCTCTCTCCATAGGAGAAACCTTTCCCCTTTTCTCTGGTTCATGGAACTTGACCCAGGAGAACTCTTTCTCCTCAACTGGTTCATGGATCTCTCTCCATAGAAGAACTCTATCTTCCCAGCTACTTCATGGATCACACTCCATAGGAGAACTCTTTCCCCTTGCTCTGGTTCATGGATCTCTATCCATAGGAGAACTCTTTCTCCTCTGCTCTGGCTGGTGATCTTCTAGAAGACTACTACCCCCACTGCATTGGCTTGTGGATCTCTCTCCATAGAAGACCTCTATCCTCACTCAAAAGACCTCTATCCTCACTACCCTGGCTAATGGATCTCTATCCACTGGAGACTATTATCCTCTACTCTATCACCTCCAAATATTACTCTCAACTCTATCTCAAATCTACACCAAACACTATCCTTGATCTAGTACAAATTTGCTCTAACTCTATCTCAGGTCTAGCACAAATCTACTCTCAAATATGCACCAAAATCTATCCTCAAATCTATCCTCAAGCCTTAACACAAAGCTTGATCCAATCACAAATCAAATCTACTTAGATTTACCCTAAGCCTTAACACAAAGCTTGAACAAATCAATCAATCAACTCTACTAATATTTTCCCCAAGCCTTAACACAAAGCTTAAAATTATTCAATCAATATCTCTCAAGTCTTCACAAAGACTTACCTCAAATCTGCCCTCAAGTCCTCTCAAGAACTTGCTCAATATGCTCTCAAGTCTTCACCAAGACTTGTCTCAAATCTACCTACAAGTCTTCACCAAGACTTGCTCAAATCTGCCTCTCAAGTCTTCACCAAGACTTACCTCAAATCTGCCTACAAGCTTTCACAAAAGCTTGCTCAAACTTGTCCTTAAGATTTCACAAAATCTTACTCAAATCTGCTCAAACATATGCTCAATACAACTCACAAGATATGCTCAATCAAACTCAAATCTTGCACACAATGCTATCAATTGCTTTGTCTAATATTCAAAGTAATTCCTTTAACTTGAAGTAATTTAGACATATTCTATTCAAAATTCATTTAACCTCTGGAACATATAGAGAATGATGTACTCTATCAAAAACTCAATATGTTCTACTCAATCATTAAGTCTGTCACTTTCACAAATCTGATTTCTAATGTTTGCACATTCACTTTCAATATCACTCAAAACCAATGCTCAAGAATTTCACTCAATCATTCAACCAATGAAGCACAACTTGCTTACAAACCCTAACCAAGTGTTTCACACTACTTCCAACAACAGCACAATATGGGTCTCAAACCCTAACTCCAATAATCTTCAATCTCTATCTCAAATGTTCTCTAAACATTCACCAATCATGCATATAAAAACCACTCAAATATTTCCAACAATGCTTATCAAACAATCCTTTTCACTCCACCTTATATTTCACAACATTCAATTCAACAACACTCTAATCAAAGGATGATGTGCCCATACCTTTTGTTTTGATGGAGATATATCTTCAAAACCTGTTTCACTCACAATGACTTTTGCTACTATAAATGGTTAGCACAACACTTCTTTATGAGTTAGCAAACCTTCAATATGTGTGCCCAAATAAATTCCAAACCACTCTCTTGGTTTCTCAAAATATTGCATCAACTCCAATAATCAAACCCTTCAAAATATTTTAGCAAAACATACACACATTCAAAAATTCCTCATACACCTTTTAACTCCCTCTTAACACACTCAAAACATAATCAATAATTCTCTTTCACAATAATTCACTATAACTTCCTTCAGAAATTTAATGCATAGAATAATCAAAATTACTTCCTTATATCTCCCTACTTATCAAAAATGCATTTTCAAAATAATTATAACCACCATTCAGAAATATTCCAATGCACTTATTAAATCACAATTTAAATCATTCAACACCCTCAAATATGGCAAAAATAAAATTTATTTTAACCACCTTATATCTCCACAAAGCGCATACCATACGACTTAGACAAAGATGCAAATTATTAATGCAAAAATTAAATACCTTTTGCACGCTACCTCGGTGGGATTCGATCCCCTGTTGCGTTGCTTCTAGCGCCTTAGCCATGGCCTAACCACCACGTGAGCTAGGCGCTCACTTGAGACCACTAAAGCACCTCCTGCACTATGTACCTTCCACTTGGCACCAAAAATATTTAAAACAAAACTTTCTCCCCTCTGCTACCACCGAGAATCGAACGTGAGACCTCCGTTCGCCCAACGACTTACGCTGCCAAGCTTTTCCACTAGCCCAACCACTTGGTTGGTGATAAGGGTATGAACTCTTGTCGATTTTATCCTTCCACGATTTTTCTTTTGCTTTTAAAAATTAAAAGCTTCTGTCCTTTTGCGCTCACGAATTCGCATCAACCAATTTATCCACTATACGCATATGCATTCGGAGACTTACATTAATGCCTCAAACCTTATGGTATAAATACCATACTCCTTTTTGCTCGAACATCGGCGAGGGGAAAATTAAACTTTAATGTTTTTGCGCCCAACCCTTACCAAGGGTTTTAATTAATTTATTTTATAAATTAATTATAATATAAATATTATAAATAATTTATAAGTAACCTTAGGCATTATTTTTAACACTTAATATTATAATAATGAATATTATAATATTATTTCCTTTGGGCCTAGGTATTTTATTTTTTCAACCTTAGGCCTTATCTTAACAACCTTTAATATTATAATAATAAATATTATAATATTATTTCCTTTGGGCCTAGGTATCTCCTTCCTTCAGGGTATTTAGCCAACCTTTTGACCAATCATGTGAAGCTTTAAACCAAATCTCTTGGGCTTAAAATATAAATATTTTAACCCTCCTTTTGTCAAATCCTTGCACTGACTTTTGACATCACTGACACTGACTCTTGACATCAATGACAACACAACTACTCAAAATTTCCAACAATCTCCCCCTTTGTCATTGATGGCAACCCTTTTTCTTTAACCATTCCTTTTTCCTTTTTCCAATTTTGCTCCCCCTGAGAAACTGCTCCCCCGACTGAATGCTCTCCCCCTAACTCAAATATCTCCCCCTTTGACATCAATGGCAAAGGGACACCTTTGGGGCTAAATATAAGACTCTTAGCTCAGCCCCCTCCCCACCTCCTCTCCTTGAGGTGGTTAATTTTGGGGTGGGAGTATTTCTACTCCCAGCATACACTGCTCTTTTTCTTTGTCCACCTTCTTCCTCAACTGATCCTTCTGATTCTTTTGAGTAACCCTGTTCTTGCTTGACTCTGGAAATTTTGTTCTACACCACTTAGCCATATGCCCAACATTATTGCACTTATAACACTTAATGTTGTGGTTCCTTGAAGGTGCAAATATCTTGAAGTTCCTCCTGGTGAAGCCATATCCATTCCTATCATGAACCCTGCAATGAATTGCTTTATGACCAAACTGATTACAAGAGTGACAATACCCTTGAAAGAGATGCCCATTTCTGAAATTCCTCTTAGTGAAACCATATTCCTTCTTTTCATGTGTCCTGCACTGCATAGCCTTGTGACCAAACCTGTGACATGAGAAGCAACATCCATTGAAGAAATCTTGCCTTGACCCCATTGGTCTCTTAGTCCTTTCTTCCCTGTGATGTTTCTTGTTCCTTATTTGTGCATTGTTCCTTTCCTTGTTGAACCTTCTATTTTCCAACTTATCCTCATAAGTCTCACTTTCTCTTTCACTCTCTTCTTCTGAAGCTTCTTCTTCTTTGGAGCTTGAGATTGACTCCTCTCCTTGTTCTCCTTGTTCCTCTTCAAAACCAAGTCTTGTCTTGTTTGATGAAGATCTTTGTACCTTGATAATCTTATCCAAGGTCTTTGAGCTTCTCCCAAACTTGTGTAGCTTGTCTTTAGACTCTTTCACTTCCTTCCTTAGTGAAGCTACCTCATGCTCTAATATTTCACATTCTAAGACTTTTACCTCTAACTTCTCTTTAAATCTCCTTGTCTTAGCTATTGAATTTGTCAGATCTTGTATAAGCTTTCCTTTCTCTTCATCACATTCTTGAAATTGAATCTTGAGTTTTGAGTTCTGTTTTCTTACCTTTCTTAATTCCTTAAGAGCAAAAATAAGCTCACCTTCTAGATCAACTTCTCCTTCCTCTTCATTTTTTGATTCTTCCTCTACTCCTTTGTCTTCAAGAGCATCCTCATATCTTTCAGATTTATCTTCAATAGAAGCACTTCCTTCTTCCTCTATTGCCAAGAAGAGAATTTCTTCTTCTTCATTACCTGAAGATCTTTCATCACTATCACTTGAACTCTTGCCTGTCTTATCTACATAAAAACTCTTCTTATGCCTCTGGAAAAACTTCTTTTCATGCTTGTTTTGTCCATACCTATTTTTCTTTTGATACCTGGATTTTCCTACTTCCTTGTTCTTATGATCTTGTTTCTCTTCACCACTACTACTTCTAGCTTTTGGACAGTTAGATGCATAGTGACCATATTTACCATAATTGAAACACTTAACTATTTTTGTACCTTTGTGCTTTCTTGAGTCCTTGTTCCTTCTGCCATAGTTTACTTCTTCATCATTGGATGACTCATCACTTGAATCTGACTTCTTATCTTTTGTCTTCTTTGCTACTTTGAAGGCTGCCTCTTCCTTGGGGATAGGATCCTTTCCTATTCTCATCTCAAAAGCTGTGAGAGTTCCATGTAACTCATCCCTAGTCAAAGTTTCAATATCTTTTGTTTCTTCTATGGCTGAAACCTTTTCACTATACCTCTTAGGGAGTGACCTTAAAACCTTTTGACAAACATCTGATTCTTCAACTTTAAACCCAAGTCCTTGCATGGAGTTAACAACCTCATCCACATGAAGTAAGTATGTAGCAATGTCTTCCTCATCCTTCATCTTCAAGTCTTCAAATATTTTCTTGTGATTTTGCAATTTTGCCATCTTGACCTTTTTGTCTCCCTCATATGTTTTCTTCAACTTTTCCCAAATATCTTTTGTTGATGTGCAATGCATAACTTTTACAAACTCTTCTTCACGTAAACCACTTAAGATTACATTCATTGCCTTTGAATTATTCAGATGTAGGAGCTTACCATATTTATCTATAGGAGGAGTAGTTGGTGGTGTGTACCCATCCTCAACTGCTTGCCATGTCTCATTTCCTTGTGCCATTAGGTAAATCTTCATTCTTACACTCCAAAATGCATAATTGTTCCCATTGAACAATGGTGCCTTATTTCTTGAAGATCCACTCTGAGATGCCATCTGTGTTCCTATATACTTTTCCTTCAAGTTGTTAAACTCTTTTGAAGGAACCCACTCTAATACCAATTGAAGAACACAAGCTTATATTGAGAGGGGGGGTGAACAATATAAGATCAAATTTTACTTTTCTTTCCCAAATAATATTATCCAATATAATCAATGGCAATATCAATAGTAGTAATCAAATTAATGCATAAATCATCACACACAATAGAGACACCAATTTAACGTGGTTCACCCAATGTGGGCTACTCCATGGAGAAAATATTTCTACTAAATTTTCTCAACAAATATCTTGGGAATCACTTCCCTATTACAATGTTTATGGACCTCTATCCAAAGGAGACACCAATCCCCTAATGCTCTGATTTGTGGATCTCTCTCCATAGGAGAACTCTTTCCCCTCTTCTCTGGTTCGTGGAACTTGACCTAGGAGAACTCTTTCTCCTCAACTGGTTCATGGATCTCTCTCCATAGAAGAACTCTATCTTCCCAGCTACTTCATGGATCACACTCCATAGGAGAACTCTTTCCCCTTGCTCTGGTTCATGGATCTCTATCCATAGGAGAACTCTTTCTCCTCTGCTCTGGATGATGATCTTCTAGAAGACTACTACCCCCACTACACTAGCTTGTGGATCTCTCTCCATATAAGACCTCTATCCTCACTCAAAAGACCTTTATCCTCACTACCCTAGCTAATGGATCTCTATCCACTTGAGACTACTATCCTCTACTCTATCACCTCCAAATCTTGCTCTCAACTCTATCTCAAATCTACACTAAACACTATCCTTGATCTAGTACAAATCTACTCTAACTCTATCTTAGGTCTAGCACAAATCTGCTCTCAAATCTACACCAAACTCTATCCTCAAATCTATCCTCAAGCCTTAACACAAAGCTTGATCTAATCACAAATCAACTCTACTCATATCTACCCCAAGCCTTAACACAAAGCTTGAACAAATAAATCAATCAACTCTACTCAAGTCTACACAAAGACTTAACACAAACTTAACAAATAATTGCAATCAACTATGCTCTCAAGTCTTCATAAAGACTTACCTCAAATATACCCTCAAGTCCTCTCAAGAACTTGCTCAATCTACTCTCAAGTCTTCACCAAGACTTGCTCAAATCTCCTCTCAAGAACTTGCTCAATCTACTCCCAAGACTTGCTCAAATATACCTACAAGTCTTCACCAAGACTTACCTCAAATCTGCCTACAAGCTTTCACAAAAGCTTGCTCAAACCTGTCCTTAAGCTTTCACAAAAGCTTACTCAAATCTGCTCAAACATATGCTCAATACAGCTCACAAGATATGCTCAATCAAACTCAAATATTGCACACAATGCTATCAATTGCTTTGTCTAATCTTCAAAGTAATTCCTTTAACTTGAAGCAGTTTAGACATATTCTATTCAGAATTCGTTTAACCTCTGGAACATATAGAGAATGATGTACTCTATCAAAAACTCAATATGTTCTACTCAATCATTAAGTCTATCGCTTTCACAAATCTGATTTCTAATGTTTGCACATTCACTTTCAATATCACTCAAAACCAATGCTCAAGAATTTCACTCAATCATCCAACCAATGAAGCACAACTTGCTTACAAACCCTAACCAAGTGTTTCACACTACTTCCAACAACACACAATATGGGTCTCAAACCCTAACTCCAATAATCTTCAATCTCTATCTCAAATGTTCTCTAAACATTCACCAATCATGCATATAAAAACCACTCAAATATTTCCAACAATGCTTATCAAACAATCCTTTTCACTCCACCTTATATTTCACAACATTCAATTCAACAACACTCTAATCAAAGGATGATGTGCCCATACCTTTTGTTTTGATGGAGATATGTCTTCAAAACCTGTTTCACTCACAATGACTTTTGCTACTATAAAGGTTAGCACAACACTTCTTTATGAGTTAGCAAACCTTCAATATGTGTGCCCAAATAAATTCCAAACCACTCTCTTGGTTTCTCAAAATATTGCATCAACTCCAATAATCAAACCCTTCAAAATATTTTAGCAAAACATACACACATTCAAAAATTCCTCATACACCTTTTAACTCCCTCTTAACACACTCAAAACATAATCAAATAATTCTCTTTCACAATAATTCACTATTACTTCCTTCAGAAATTTAATGCATAGAATAATCAAAATTACTTCCTTATATCTCCCTACTTATCAAAAATGCATTTTCAAAATAATTATAACCACCATTCAGAAATATTCCAATGCACTTATCAAATCACAATTTAAATCATTCAACACCCTCAAATATGGCAAAAATAAAATTTATTTTAACCACCTTATATCTCCACAAAGCGCATACCATACGACTTAGACAAAGGCGCAAATTATTAATGCAAAAATTAAATACCTTTTGCACGCTGCCTCGATGGGATTCGATCCCCTATCGCACTACTGCCAACACCTTAGCCATGACCTAACCACCATGTGAGCTAGGTGCTCACTTGAGACCACTACCGCACCTCCTACGCTATGTACCTTTCACTTGGTATCTGTTGGAATTTTTGCCACATTATTTTGATTATTGATTGTTCATGCATAAAATGTTGAAGTTCTCGCTCCTTTACAGGTTTTGATGCAAAAAACAAGCTAAGTCTGAAGAATGTCACGAAATCACGACAAAAAATAGCATGGCAAGCCAAAGTTGAAAACCGTTGCGATATCGCGACATGTCACGTTATCGTGGGTCGGTTGAGGAAAGAGAAATCAAACGCAAAGTTGTCACGATTTTGTGACGTGTCGAAAAATCACGGTCAACGCAGTCAATGGCAGCAGGGGGGTAAAACTGTCACGATATCGCGACGCATTGGATTTTCACGGTCAAAACAGTCAACGGAGGTAGAGCGACAAAGTTGTAGCGAAATCGCAACATGTCACATTTTTGTGACTTGCGATGACCAGGGAGCATAATGTTAAAAATTGTCATGAAATCGCGACATAATTGAGCCAAAGGTAATGACAATGTAAAACTATCACGAAATCGCGACGCATCACGTTTTCATGGTCAAGGGAGACAAAAAGGCTTAAGGCATGAATACATCGCGATTTCGTGACATTTGTGGGATGAAGCCAAGCAAGAAAAAAACATCACGACATCGTGACAAGAAGTGGCTATAATGAAGAAGATAAGAAAAACGTTGCGAAATTGCGACAGTTTTGAAGATGAGGGCAAGAAAGAAGTTGACGTAGCGATTTCATGACACTTTTGAAAATGAGACCAAGCACGAAGCAGACATCGTGAAATCACGATAGGAAGTGGTAACAGTAGAGAATGCAGAGAAACGTCGCATTTTCATGACACATTGAGCAAGAAAGACTAAGTGCAGGGAATTGTCGCGATTTCGTGACATGATGATTTTCATGGTCGAAGAGCAGCAAAGTCCAAGGAGACAGAACTTGTCACGATTTCATGACATGATGGAGATTAACGAACTACATGAGGAAGAATGTCACATTTTCATGGGTTAGAAGCAGGACCGTACAAGTTGGATGAAAATTGTCGTGAAATCGTGACATGTCGGATTTTTGCGACGTATCAGGAAGATAAAGCCAAAGACAGAAAAGATGTAGCGAAATCATGACATGTCAGATTTTTACGACACGAAAGAAAGCATTGAGCAGCAGCGAAGAAATCATCGCGATTTCGCAACATGGTGTCGTTTTCGTGACTTGGAGAAATGAAGAAGGCAGGTGAAAGAACATGTCATGATTTTGCTACATGTTGAGGAAGGAAGTTCCAACAAAGGAGAATGTCACGATTTCGTGACGTATCAAGAAGATAAAGCCGAAGACAGAAAAGATGTAGCGAAATCGCGCAGTGTTAGATTTTTGTGGTTTGAAGCAGCTAACAGAACAACATGGATGAAGAATGTAGCAAAATCATGCATTGTCACATTTTTGCGGCAATAGAACAGAGAAAGAGCATAATGGTATGAGACATCACGATTTCACGACGCGTCACATTTTTGCGGGCTAAGGTAGCGAAGAAGATAAAGAAGCCGAACCTGTAGCGATTTCGTGACATGGTTGATTTTCACAGTTCCGAAGTGACAGAAGTGTACGAAGCAGAGATATGTCATGATTTTGTGACATGTGTTTTTGTGACCTGTTACAGTTTCACGCCAGAAAGCAGTTTAAACGGTCTGATGACGCATTACGATTTTTGAGGATTAAAAGCACTCCAAAATTTAATGTTTTACTGCTTTCTGATGCGGTCAAGGTAGAAGAACGTGTTCAAGCCATCAGAATTAAATATTTCCATTATTCAAAGTTGTTGTTCGTGGTTTTTCTAATGGTTCAAGCATATTTCAAGAACGACCATTTAATGAAGACGACCGACTCCTTGTTTCATTCAATTTCTAGTTTCTCCGAGGCTGGATTAAGGGGATCATTTCCTTGTTTTTGTTGCACATTTTGTAGATCTCGAGGAGGTCCGTTTCATATTTTTAATGCTGCAAAGAGGCAAGACCTCTATATAAATTAATGTAAATCTCAAGAACAAGTATCGGGAGTTTGAGAGACAGATTGCATGAAAGCTTTCAAGTTCTTTGCATGAATGAAAGAGATTTGGCCTTTGATTTTGCAAACATATTTCTGTGTAATTTCATTCTATCCCATGTATTTCTCAGTGATGCTCGTATTTCTAATCCGCTATTAGATTTCAATTCTGCATTTGAGTTTGAATATTGCTTAAAAGAAAGTGAGTTCTGGAATGCCATACTGGAGGTTGTCTACGCAAGGTCGTAAGTGGATTATGTTGTATTCTGTTATTATATGTTATTTTTACACTTGAGGTTTAATTCTTGTTGAGTTTCTTTCCCGATATAATAAATTCGGCCTACGACTATATTTCCCATCTCTTTCCATGTATTTCCTGTTTCTTTTTGCACATTTATAATTCCTTTCCAAAAACTTTCATCTGAAATCAAACTTAGTTTTAGTAAAGGAACCAGCCCTCTCTGGAGATTGGTCTGGGAGACATCTCTTTCTCCCAGCCTTTCAATGTTGGTCGGGTCTAGGGTGCATAAACATAGAAAATCCTTTCCTGTGGCAGATTTGTGACCAACAGTTTTTGGCACGCCTGGTGGGACATAATTCTTTTGTCTCAGAAAGATCCCATAGTATTGAGGGTTTAATGTTTGCCTTCATGCCGTATAGTTAGAACATTTGATGACTCTGTAGTACCCAAAAATTGCTGAACATGGATGCAGTGAAAGCTGTACTTCATGATCACGAGATCACAGTCCAAAAAAGTTGAAGATCTTGTTGAGTTTTTTGAACTTGACAGCACAAAAAGAGGTGAACACTCTAGGTTGATTTCCCCATCGCTTGCATCATCTGCCATACCCACACAAGCCTCTGGTATTGTTACTAGTGTTCCATCTTCTCAGTCACATCCATTAGTCCCAATGGCCTAGTATCCTCCACCCAAGAAGTTCTTGGCATGGAATAGTTTAGGAGCCTTGAATCTGTAGGCTCAGAATCCAGTTCCTCAGGCTGCTTTGAAGGTTTTGCTGACCTATGATGGTACGGGTAAGACTGCATATGAACATATTAATGATGTAGCTTCTCTGGTAGCCATTCACAATATAACAGACGAAGATGTGATGGTGAAGTTGTTGGTGTTATCACTAAGTGGTAAATTGTTGTATTGGTACTGAACGTTGCAACCAGGCACCATTACATCATGGGATCAGCTGGGAGAACTCTTAGTTAAGAATTTTCATGAACAGGCTGATCCATTTTCATTGTTGCATCAGTTTAACGCAATCCAGAGGCACCTGCAGGAAGAGATAGCTAATTTTAATGTTCGTTTTACCAGAACCTGACAAAGAATTCTTGATGGTCTTCGGCCTACTGATGAGCTAGCTGCATTTTATTACCTCAGAGTGTTTAACACAGACATCGGTTGGGTTGTCCTGCAGTCCAACGTGATTACATTTCCAGAGTTGTTCGAACAAGCATTAAAGGCAAAAGCTAAATTGATTGCTATAGGCAGACTTCCTTCGAAGGTAACAATGCCTATCATCCCTGATCTACCTAAGTATTTGTACTTCGGTTCACTTCCACAGCCCATGCCATCTATGTATCCTACCCCATCATGGAGCTCAAATGCACCTCAGATCACACCCATCCTAGTTCCTCAGCTTCCTGCTCCAACTGTTCCCCAGTTGCCTGCATCGAGCATTCCATGGTTAGTCCCTCCATTTCCAACTCTTTCATTACATTCCCCATAGGTTCCATTACATTTATCGACACCGCTTGTGTCCTCAAGCCCAGATCCTCAATTGGTTATGTTACAAGAAATTCAGTCGGCTATGAGATCTCTCACTGACAAGGTGACATCTATGGAATGGAGAGAGGCGGAAAGAAGCTATCAGCCATGAAGATTTATGCCGGTAGTAACTAGAGAACAACCTGCTCCAAGCAAGGCTATGGAGAAAGCACCTGAAAGGAACTCAACAGTTCTGGTAGGTGAAGAGGCTAGCCCTTCTGAAGTTTCACATGAGCCATCTTCCTGGTGTTCTTCCTGCAATGACCCACATGATGAGTCCACTTGCATGGTCCACCAAAATTATTTGCAAGTTCTGACAGGGAGCCGTGTAAACATGATTCGAGAGGTCGATCTTACTTTTGTGGAGTCTCTAGAGGAACATATAGCAGTACTAACACGCAGTGGCAAAAAACCAATGTTGGTAGATCTGGCTAAGATGGAGCCATTGAAAGTCCCTCCTATACAAGCAAAAAAATAGTAAATGCAAACAAAGGCTCATGATTCCCCAGTGCAATGATAATCACCTGTTTTGTTGAAGGATCCACTTCCATCACTAGTAAAAAACAAGGAACAAGATTCTACTTCCCAACCGCAAGCAGAAACAAAGGAGCAAGCCAAAGAGATGTTGCGGTATCCATCATTGACCAAACGACAACGAGTGGAGGCTACCCAACAATATAAGAGCAAATTTGAAGCTGCTAGTGGCGAGAAGGAACAGACCTCCATGGAGTACAACATTGTTGAAGAACTCAAACGAATACCAGCCAAGGTAAGTCTGTATGACACCTTACAGTTGCCTGGACAGGTAAATCTCTTATAGGAATCCCTGAAGACCATACAAAGTAAGGGGAAAGCTCCAGCCCAGATAGTTATGGCTCAAACGTTAACTTTTGCAGCCGCTAAAAGGAATAGACCACCCCCGTTTTATCTGTCACTCAGGATGGAGGGTTTGATCGTACATAATTGCCTGATCGATTTTGGTGCCGCTACAACTGTTATGCCAAAGGCAATTTGTGAAGCGATGGGAATGGAATTCACACGAAGTAGCCCTGGAATTTTGCAGTTAGATGGTACTCCAGTGAAAACAGTGGGTGTAATCAAAGATGTCCCAATTGTTTTAAACACTATGCCTCAGATTACAGTCATCCAGGAGATTGTTGTGGTCAACCTTGAACCATATTTCAGTATGTGCTTATCCAGAGAGTTTACTGCAAAGTTGTGAGGTTACCTTGCATTGGATTATTCCCATTTGGAGATTCCTTTCAAAGGAAAGAGACTCCGGATTCATAATGAAAAACCTTTCTCTTTTCATATTGAAAGGTTGGATGAAGCAGGAAAGACCATGTAGTCTGTCAACATGCTAACCGAAGAGTTAGAGGAGTCTAATTTGATGAATGAGGTTTTGAACGAGCTTCAGATGGAAGACGGGTTTTCCATGCTTAATTTCAATGCTATGCTGGAGACCGAAATTGGCTGTTATTCCATCACGAAGCCTAAAGAGGTTGCAGTCAAGTTGCCTCCTGATCAAGTTGGTCAAGATTTTCTGCCAGATCATCTTTATTCTAATGGAGCACAATACAAAAATGGTGCTAATACCGGGACTGAACGATCATGCCTAGGTATCAAGACGGCTGGGACACTTGGAGTGCAACAGTTACAAATCTTTGGTGACTCTGAGCTGATCATCAACCAGGAGTCTACTGAGTGTATATCAAGGATATTTGATCCAAGAGACAGAACAGTGTTTGGGTTCATGTCTTTCCCAAAATTTCACAGCTAATTTGGGAGTTACCTTTTGTACATAGTAAAAGCAAAAAAAAAAAAAAAAAGTATTGTTTTCCCCTGTCCAACTTTGGCTCTTTTTGCATGCGAGCCTGCAGGTACATATTTCTTTCCTTTTTTTTCTTTCTTCTTTCCCAGCAGTTAGTGGCTTCCTCTCCATTTCTTACTTCCTTTCTATTTCATCCTTCCAATCTTTATCCCCTTCTTCTCCTACTCCTTTTTCTTCTACAAGTAATCAAGCCACTGTTGTTGTTTCTTTTCCCTTTCTAATATTCCTGCTTCTTCATTTCCACTTTCTTCTAATCCTTGTTTTCTTTTCAGCATTTATCCACCGTTCATCCTGTATTTGTCATCTCTTCCACTTCCATTCTATTATTTCATCATTTATCATTTCCATTCCATGATTAGCTAAGCCAAATACAGATTTACTTGAAGTTTTAGTCATTCAACAAGAGTTGTTGCAGCAGTCCATCGAGATGTACCCCATCAGCCAACTTTTTGTTCTTAGTTTTTCTTGACTCTGTTGCCCAATGGATTCAGGCCTAGGATTCGTGCATACAACAAAACTGTATACCCCATGAGCCGCAAAGAATGTTGGCATTTTTGCCACATTATTTTGATTGTTGATTGTTCATGCATAAGATGTTGAAGTTCTCACTCCTTTACAGGTTTTGATGCAAAAAACAAGCTAAGTCCGAAGACTGTCGTGAAATCATGACAAAAAATAGCATGGAGAGCCAAAGTTGAAAACCGTCGTGATATCGTGACATGTCGCGTTATCGCGGGCCGATTGAGGAGAGAGAAATCAAATGCAAAGTTGTCACGATTTTGTGACGTGTCAAAAAATCGTGGTCAACACAGTCAGTGGCAGCAGGGGGTAAAACCATTGTGATATCACGACGCATTGGATTTTCGTGGTCAAAACAGTCAATGGAGGCAGAGCGACAAAGTTGTAGCGAAATCGTGACATGTCGCATTTTCGTGACTTGCGATGACCAGGGAGCATAATGTTAAAAATTATCGTGAAATCGCAACATAATTGAGCCAAAGGTAATGACAATGTAAAACTATCACGAAATCGCGATGCATCGCGTTTTCGTAGTCAAGGAAGACAGAAAGGCTTAAGGCATGAATACGTCGTGATTTCATGACATTTGTGGGATGAAGCCAAGCAAGACAAAGACGTCGCGACATCGCGACAGGAAGCGGCTATGATGAAGAAGATAAGAAAAACATCGCGAAATCGTGACAGTTTTGAAGATGAGGGCAAGAAAGAAGTTGACTTAGCGATTTCGTGAAACTTTTAAAAATGATACCAAGCACGAAGCAGACATCGTGAAATCACAACAGGAAGTGGTAACAATAGAGAACGCAGAGAAACGTCACATTTTCATGACACATTGAGCAAGAAAGACTAAGTGCAGGGAATTGTCGTGATTTTGCAACATGATGATTTTTGTGGTCGAAGAGCAGCAAAGTCCAAGGAGACAAAACTTGTCATGATTTTGCGACATGATGGAGATTAATGAACTACATGAGGAAAAATGTCGTGTTTTCACGAGTTAGAAGCAAGATCGTACAGGTTGGATGAAAATTGTCATGAAATTGTGACATGTCAGATTTTCACAACGTATCAAGAAGATAAAGCCAAAGACAGAAAAGATGTAGCGAAATCGTGACATGTCAAATTTTCGTTACACGTAATAGAGCATTGAGCAGCAGTAGAGAAATCGTCGTGATTTCGTGACATGGTGTCGTTTTCGTGACTTGGAGAAATGAAGATGGTAGGTGAAAGAACATGTCACGATTTTGCTACATGTGTAGGAAGGAATTTCCAACAAAGGAGAATGTCACGATTTCATGATGTATCAGGAAGATAAAGCCGAAGACAGAAAAGATGTAGCGAAATCATGCAGTGTTAGATTTTTGCGGTTTGAAGTAGCTAACAGAACAACATGGATGAAGAACATAGCGAAATCATGCATTGTCACATTTTTGTGGCAATAGAATAGAGAAAGAGCATAATGGTATGAGACGTTACGATTTTGCGATGCGTCACGTTTTTGCGGGATAAGGTAGCGAAGAAGATAAAGAAGCCGAACCTGTAGAGATTTTGTGACATGGTTTATTTTCACAGTTCCAAAGCGATAGAAGTGTACGGAGCAGAGATATGTCACGAGTTTGTGACATGTCGCGTTTTCGTGACCTGTTACAGTTTCGTGCCAGAAAGCAGTTTAAATGGTCTGATGACGCATTGTGATTTTCGAGGATTAAAAGCACTCTAGAATTTAATTTTTTGCTACTTTTCGATGTGGTCAAGGTAGAAGAATGTGTTCAAGCCATCAGAATTAAAAATTTCCATTATTCGAAGCTGCTGTTCGTGGTTTTTCTAACGGTTCAAGCATATTTCAAGAACGACCATTTAATGAAGACGACCGACTCCTTGTTTCATTCAATTTCTGGTTTCTCCGAGGCTGGCTTAAGGGGATCATTTCCTTGTTTTTATTGCACATTTTGTAGATCTCGAGGAGGTCCGTTTCATATTTTTAATGTTGCAAAGAGGTAAGACCTCTATATAAATCAATGTAAATCTCAAGAACAAGTATCGGGAGTTTGAGAGACAGATTGCATGAAAGCTTTCAAGTTATTTGCATGAATGAAAGAGATTTGGCCTCTGATTTTGCAAACGTCTTTCTGTGTAATTTCCTTCTATCCCATGTATTTCTCAGTGATGCTCGTCTTTCTAATTTGTTGTTAGATTTCAATTCTGTATTTGAGTTTGAATATTGCTTAAAAGAAAGTGAGTTCTGGAATGCCATACTGGAGGTTGTCTACGCAAGGTCGTAAGTGGATTATGTTGTATTCTGTTATTATATGTTGTTGTTACACTTGAGGTTTAATTCTTGCTGAGTTTCTTTCTCGATCTAACAAATTTGGCCTACGACTATATTTCCCATCTCTTTCCATGTATTTCCTGTTTCTTTCTGCACATTTATAATTCCTTTCCAGCAAATTTCATCTAAAATCAAACTTAGTTTTAGTAAGGGAACCAGCCCTCTCTGGAGATTTGTCTGGGAGACATATCTTTCTCCCAACCTTTCAATGTTGGCCGGGCCTAGGGTGCATAAACATAGAAAATCCTTTCCTGTGGCAGATTCATGACCAATAGTATCAAAAATGATTTAAAACAAAACTTTATCCTTTTGCTGCCGCCAAGAGTCAAACATGAGACCTCCATTCACCCAAAAACTTACTTTTCCAAGCTTTGCCACTAGCCCAACCACTTGGTTTGTGATAAGGGTATGAACTCTTGTCAATTTTATCCTTCCACGATTTTTCTTTTGCTTTTAAAAATTAAAAGCTTTTGTCCTTTTGCGCTCATGAATTTGTATCAACCAATTTATCCACTATACGCATATGCATTCAGAGACTTACATTAATGCCTCAATCCTTATGGTATAAATACCATACTCAATCTTGCTCGAATGTCGATGGGAGAAAATTTAAACTTTAATGTTTTTGCGCCCAACCCTTACCAAGGGTTTTAATTAATTTATTTTATAAATTAATTATAATATAAATATTATAAATAATTTATAAGTAACCTTAGGTATTATTTTTAACACTCAATATTATAATAATAAATATTACAATATTATTTCCTTTGAGCCTAGGTATTTTATTTTTCAACCTTAGGCCTTATTTTTAACACCTTTAATATTATAATAATAAATATTATAATATTATTTCCTTTGGGTCTAGGTATCTTCCTCCTTCAGGGTATTTAGCCAACCTTTCGAACAATCATGTGAATCTTTAAATCAAATCTCTTTGTCTTAAAATATAAATTTTTTAACCCTCCTTTTATCAAATCCTTACACTGACTTTTGACATCACTTACACTGACTCTTGACATCAATGACAACACAACTACTCAAAATTTCCAACAAAATGCTAGTTCTAGGTCATGCATAGCATAGTTGACCTCATATTTCTTGAGTTTCCTTGACTCATACACTACAACTGAATCAACTTGAGATAAAACTCTTCACAATCCTCCCAAAGAAGCATTAATACAAACTGAGAAACTTTTCTATGGGTCTGGAATATTGAAAACAAGTGCAGTAGTAAGCATTTTTTTAAACATCTCAAAAGTGGCTTCAAACTTGTATGTCTATTTAAATTATTTCCCTTTTCTTTGAAGGTTGATTATAGAATAGGTTATCTTGGGGTAGTCTTTTACAAATCACCTATAATATCCTATTAAATCCATACAACTCCTTACTTCAGGAACATTAGTGGATGGTGGCCAACTCAATATAGCCTCTATCTTCTTTGGATCTACTGCTATCTCTTCAAAATATATGATATGTCCTAGGTACTATATCTTAGGAACATAAAAATCACATTTTGACAGATTCCTATAAAGTTGATTCCTTCTCAACAAATCTAGCACAATCCTTAAGTGCTTATCATGCTCCTCCTTATTCCTAGAATATATTAGAATATAATCCAAGAATACTAGGACAAATTGATCCAAATTATCCTTGAACACATTGCTTATGAAATTCATGAATGATTTTGGGGTATTGGTAAGTCCAAATGGTAAAATTGTAAACTCATAATGCTCATATCTAGTCTTGAAAGCAATCTTATGAGTATCCTCCTCATAAATTCTAAGTTGATGATAACCTGATTTCAAGTCAATATTTGATAAAATGGTTACATCCTTGAGCTAATAAAAAAAATCCTCAATTATAAATAAAGGTTATCTATTCTTTACAATCACTTTATTCAAAAATTTTAATCTATACACAACCTTAGAGAACAATCCTTCTTTTTGATAAAAATAACCTATGCATCCCATGGTAATACGCTAGGTTTAATCAAGTAATTTTCTAGCAACCCCTAAATTTGCACCTTTAACTCTTACATTTCTATAGGATTCATATTATAAGGAGTTCTATGAATAGGTTTCAAACCTGACAATAGTTCAATGGTGAAATCAAATTCATACTTAGGTGGTAGCCTTGGAAGATCTTCAGGAAAAACATCCTCAGACTCCCACAATATCAGGTGTTTCTCCAACAATTATTCCTTCTTATCATCCTTGGTCTTGCAATTCAATTTAATGATATAGACCGTACCACCTTTCTTGGTAGATTTCTTTAGCTACATTGTAGAGATCATCTGTGGTCAAAAAACCCCTTGTTCACTATGCACTCTCAAACTTTGCTTGTCCTTATATTTAAAATCTATTAAGATCTCATGAGCCTTTAGCCAGTCCATCCCCAAGATGATGTCAAAGGCATGTAGTGGGGCCACATACAAGTTCCAAAGGGTAGAACTATTAGGTAGGGTAATCTCGGCTATGGGAAAATATTGATCCACCAAGTAGGTCTATCCAGACCTCTAATGTCATTGTTCCTCAGAAAAGTGTGAAAAATTCTTAAAATTTATCCATATAATGTTTTTCAATAAGGAATATTTTTTTAAATACCTCCACAAACCCTGCCCATGATAGGTTACCAGACTTAAATGTGTTCCATCATTCCAACACAATCTCCTACAAATGGAGAGTGTCCCAACAAGTCCAAGTTACCGAAGAATAGTTTTTCATGGAGAAGTAGCTCTCCAACTTATTTAGCCAAGCTTCAACTTAATCACCCCAATACTTTTCGATAAATTTAGAGGTCTTAACATTATTCAATTCTTTGGCTAGTTTTGCCTCTATAAGGGCTCTAACATCTTACTCATTTGAGGGAGGGTTTCCTTCCTGTCTACCATTAGGATTTCTATTTTAACTTACAAAGGTTTGTAGTCTCTTCCTCTATTGGTCTCTCTGCTCTCTTTGTTGTTCCAGTTGTTCTTGCAAAAGTGAGACAGTAGCAGTGAGTTTATCCATCTCTTTGTTGTAATTCCTAAAAATTTCCCTAGGGGGTCTAGCATTAGCATTATCCTGCCTATTCTGTCTTGGTGGGATAAAGGATCCTCTTCTTCCTCTCCTAAAATTTGGTTCCATAGTTTCCTGGTCACACAAAGATTATTAGGTTAGGTTGCAGTTTTCCTTTCCATACCTCCTACCTACTAGTTAGTCACATTTCTCCAATGTACTAACATCAAGATACTATCATCCACTGATAGTATTAATAGAATTCCTAATTCCACATAGAATGCCATCTACCTAGAAGTCATCCATCAAGTCAAGTTTATCTAAGGATATTCATTTTTGGGGGAAGCTCCTAGCCCTATGACCTAGAGATTTGGTACCAACTATAACAACCCCAAAAGCTAACCAACTTGAGAGAGATTTTAAAAAAATAAAGGTTTCACAAGACTATCCATGAAATACATACATTGACTAAACATCCACATTTCGATTTTAGAATACTGTAAATATCACTCGAGTGGACATGAGGGACCAAGATCTTGTAAGTAACTGGGGTTCACCTTATATACCTCCATGGCATAAAGGATGCTTTTAAAGTTCTCCACACTTTTCTATCATTCTCCAAGAATGTATAATTTTTGACCTTAGTGTTAGGATTATCCCTTCTCAGTCTTTGGAGAAGGGGATGCCAATTCCTACTTCTAGCTATAATTTCATCTATGCTATACTATTGGGCGTAGTGTCTTACTCTGGTTTAACTACACCTCCTAGGTGATCTCTTAAACCCCAAGTTTATCCTTCTCATATCCACGATGGCTTCTAAGATACAATCACTCTTTGTGATTGCCTTCTCATGGACACATGATCTAGGTGTTTCCATCCCACAATAGCCTAAGTTTTAAATAAATTTTTAAATATAGTTAACTTAAATGCCCTTCCCAAAGAAACCCAGATAACTCTTTCTCTCTCTCTCTCATTCTAGCAAGTAATAAATCAAAAGCATTCTCAATTAAGAAGCAATGCTAACATCTTAAGATCTTAGAAATAAATCATTCTATCCAGTAAATTAAAGCACTAGCATGGATATGAACTATAAATCCATTTAACAACATAGCAACATGTAGTCATTCTTTTAAAGGCTTAAATTACAAAAGAATAGTCTTTGCTTCTATTACAATAAATCCTCTTTCACCAAGAGTGATCAACAACAATACTCCAAGAACAAGATGGAGTTATCTTAGCAAGATCCTACACCATATTCCTTCAACCTCTGCAATATTTGATAAGAAGGTGGGATCATAAAAACTCATATGCAGGTATGAATGCATTCTATAAGTATCAATGCACAACAAAAAATAGCCCATACTACTTTCTTAAAAAATTCTCCAATTTTTTTTTAAAAACCAAGCACTTGCGTTTCTATAATTTTATTCAATATAGTGAACACAAGCAAAGAAGCCCATACTTATTTCCAATATATTTTCTGTAAATATCAATTTCCATATTTTCACATAGCTAAATACATTTATATCAAACACACAAAGAAGCCCATACTTCTTTTCAAAACATTCTCCACAAATGTTAAGTTCATTCATTTCAAAAACACAACTAATCCAATAAAGAAGCCCATACTTATTTACAAAACATTGTCCGCAAATATTAAGTTCAATCAAGATCTCATCATTTCATTGATAGGTATAGTCTATCCCTTAAAGTAAGTCTTGACATTCTTTTGCAAGATCAAATATTAATCTATATTTTGATTATTTTTTCCAATCTAGTTTTATTTTAATACAATATTAATAACAACTAATCCTTCATTTAATTACTTGAAAAACAAGGTCAAAAGTATTAATCCATCATTTTATCAGTTACCAAAACTAATTTATCATTGGATCGATTTGAATCTAAATATTAATAACTTAATCTAACATTAGATTCATTTCCAACTAATCTATCATTGAATTAGTTTGAATCTAAATATTAATAACTTAATCTAACATTAGATTCATTTCCAACTAATTTATCATTGAATTAGTTTGAATCTAATATTAATAACTTAATCTAACATTAGATTCATTTCCAACTAATTTATCATTGAACTAGTTTGAATCTAACGATTAATAACTTAATCTAACATTAGATTCATTTCCAACTAATTTTTCATTGGAATAGTTTGAAACTAAATATTAATAACTTAATATAACATTATATTTATTTCCAACTATTTTATCAATGAATTATTTTGAATCTAAATAACTTAATTTAAGATTAGATTCATATCCAACTAATTTATCATTGAATTAGTTTGAAACTAAATATTAATAACTTAATCTGACATTAGATCCATTTCCAACTAATTTATCAATGAATTAGTTTAAATCTAAATATTAATGACTTAATCTAACATTATATTCATTTCCAACTAATTTATCATCGAATTAGTTTGAATCTAGAGATTAACTAAGTTATCCATTGCAAAGCATACACAACAATATCATTAAAATCAAACTTTAGATTATTTATTACTATAACCTATTCTAAAGTCCCAATCATTAATCAACCATTTATTCATGCAACCTTAGACTAAGATAATATTAAATTCCTAATATAAAAGTAAACAACTCTACAATCTAAGAACCAGAATTCTAAATCTACACGAGACTTACAAATCAATGCTTGGCAAGAGACGTTCTATGCACCACCAAAAAACTAGGGGTTCATTCAAGGCTTGGGTGAAAGAATACATAGAATGAAAGAAATAAACCTAAGACATCCAAGAACATGATATACACTGATGTGGACCAAAGCGGTATCCTTAAACTAGCAAGGGTGAACTATGACCAAACAAGGAAAACTAGGTGAGCAAAACCTAGAGATGCCCTATGGATTCCAAAAAATGCAAGCCATATTCCACGAGGGTTTGGTTAACAAGGATTCATGGATGCATAGCTACATCATGGATTTATGGAAGGACATTCAAACATGGTTATTTCCATAACATACCTTCACCACCAAGGAAAGCCCTTCCAAGATAACGAAGGCACGTAGTCAAACTGAACTCCACAAATCACACCAGCAAGCAAAAGCAACACAACACAGAGAAAAATTAGTAACAATGACAACTAGAAAAGAGAATGAAAGAACACTCCAGAAAAAGACCAAAATTTACCTAGCTCAATAAAAGCTTCGTAATATCCACAACTTGATCCTCGCTTCTCAAAACACTACTACAACCTCTATCGTCCTTCCTTTACTTCCTCCACCTAGCATCCCCAAGCACAACAACAAAGAGCTCTTAAATATACTCTAACACAGGGGAGAGGAAGCACCACACACTAGGGTGGAGTTTCCATGTTATAAGAGTTTCCATAATGCTCTAATACTCCACTCAAAACCCCCCCTCAATGCAACACAAGAAGGAGAATTAAAACTAAAATTGCATTAGCCAAAGATGGCTCCTCCCATGCCACCTAAGGCATTAATGGTGCACTCATAGAAAGCCAAGGAAAGCTCACAACAAGGTAAAGGTGGCTATGCCAACCGCCTTCGCATAGGAAAATGACAACCAAGCAAAACCATAGTCTCAGGCTATGGTAAAAAAAAGATTAAAATCTTTACAACATTAGAAGTACAATAATCAATAAAAATTCTTCTAAAAATAACATTAGGAAATGAATGATTTAACATAACCTTTATTAATCCTTTATTAATACTATCATTAGATTAATCATTTTCTTAGATTAATACTAATATTAGAGTCATATTAATTTTTTTCCATTAATATTAAAACTAACGTTAATTTGATTAAACCAACATTAATCATCTTTTGATTAATAATAAATCTAACAATAATTAATGCTAACATTAGATTAAATTAAAATTAATCATTCCTTTGATAAATATCAAATCTAATATTAATTAATGCTAACATTATATTAAACTAACATTAATCATTCTGTAATGATCCTCCTCGTATGGTTTATGAAAAATAGTGAATTATGAATATACTGACCCTTTTCTATGATTTTTGGTACTGTTGATGGCTTCTAGGAGTGTAGGATAGTTGCCTAATGGCAATGAATAGAAATAGGTTAGGGAAAAAGGTGAGATAGGGAAGTGATGATTCAGATCATGAGCACATGGAAACTCGTGCTTGCATATCATTTAGGTGCATTGCATATTGCATCATTGTGTGGATTTATTTGGCTCAAATATTGCTTGTATGGTAAGAAATAGGAAATGTTGTTTTAAGTGGCAATGATGATGGGAGCCACTAGTTTGGAAATGCTTGTGTGTGTGATTGCTTGTTATGGCATGAGAAGTATATTATTTAAAATGATATTTGTTTATATATGAATTTATTATGGTAAATAAGTTTACCATGTATGAAAGTTTTTATAAATATCATTGTTGCATTACTTAGAGGTGTAAGAAGATTGGTTATAATATTATTAATCTTATTCTATTTTAAAGTGTGTAAAATAGTTTATACGACTATGTAAATAGTTATTGTTAAGAATATTAAAGAAATGATTAGATGATGGGCAAAGCTAAGTTTTAATTGAAAACATCCATGTGGAAAGATGTGTTCTCCATGTTTGTTGTAAAATCATCGTGAATGATTAATGGTTATGATAACTTGGTATGCACATGAATTTGAGGGGTGGTGACTCAACAATATGGTGCTACGCATGAAGGGGAAAGGTAAACAACTTGTGCATCCTTCACAAATCATTTTTGGGGAAGGAAAAACAAAATAAATGAAAGGTATTGTTGTGAGGGAGAAGAAAAGAAGAGGAGAGGTGAGACAAGGGAGAGCGAGAGCTAATGAGCAAAGAACAGAGTAGTTAGAAAGCATGAAATGTACCAATTTTTTGTAGTTTAAATATAAAGTACATGTTCCCAATGCTTGTTAAATATGTTAAACATATCTAGATTTTTGCTATGTGAAACATTGTTGTATTGCCATGTTAGTAGATGGTAAAATGAAAGCAAAGGATTTGATAATTTAATATTGTTGTATTAGTAAGCTTTTCACTATGTGAAATATTGTTGTGATGTTGTGTTGATAGATAGTAAATGAAAGTAATGGAAAGGTAGATGAATTACTGATTTACGAAGAATCAATCTATTTTTTTGAAGTAATGTAAATTTGGTTAAACATTATTGTTATGTTTTTTTAAAAATTGTATTACCAAGATACTTTATGATTGTTACAATGTTGTGTTGTGGTAAACATTGCATTTGGAAGCAACGAGGTGTTGAGTGTCGTGAGTGAGTTGTACCTTAATTTTTTTTTTAAATTAGAAAAACTAATTTATACTTCTCTGGGGACTGGGAAACACCTCATGAGATGGGAGGAAAGTTTCAAGGAAGTCTTAACTAGTGAGAGAAGGTAGGAAGAAACAAAGAGAATTATAATGACAAATCTTTGGAAAATCTAGGAAAGAAAATTTGTGAATTTTTGTATGTTGCATATGATAGCTTGATTTGCATCTAGGCATGTTAAAATTTGCATGTACATTAATTGAGAGCCGTATCTGATCCTTGGTAATGACTTTGAGCTTCTTATTGTTGTTCGCAATTTTAGGTACTTTGGGTACATTGCATTTGCTCAAATGAATAAGTTGTCATTGATGTCAAGAAGCTTTTGAAGAAATTTGATTTGATGTCAAATAATTTGTTTTGATGAAGGTTATGGCATGACAGTTTCAAAGGTCTTTTGCAAACCCCATGTTGACAGAGAAAAAGGCAAGTGGAAAAACTATCGCGATTTCACGACAAGTTCGAAGAAATAGAACAAGTTGGAAAAGTTTCGCAATTTTGCGACATGTCGCATTTTCACGACTCGAAAAGTGCAGGAATGCAAAGAAGGAAAAGTGTCGCGATTTCACGACATATTGCAAAGAAGGTTGTACGGACGAAAAAGTGTCACGATTTCGTGACATATTGCAAGGAAGGTTATCCGAGAGAAAAAGTGTCACGATTTCACGACATAATGCAGGAGAGAGAGTCCGATAGAAAAAGTGTTGCGATATCGAGACATGTCGGGTTTTTGCGACCCGAAGAAAATAAAAGAGCTAAGGAGGAAAAGTGTCGCGATATCGCGACATGTCGCATT
The DNA here is from genome assembly GCA_028583015.1 of Wollemia nobilis. Lineage (NCBI taxonomy): Eukaryota > Viridiplantae > Streptophyta > Pinopsida > Araucariales > Araucariaceae > Wollemia > Wollemia nobilis. The sequence goes on along the minus strand of JAQPPZ010001678.1, from coordinate 4,671,672 downwards.
TTCACGACTTAAGCAGGAAAGTAAAAGCAAGGTAAAGTGTCACGATTTCATGACGTGCTGCAGAAGAGCTAGAGTCCAGTGTGAACTATCGAGATTTCATGACAAGTTTGAAGAGAGAGAAAGTAAAATGAGAATTTTCATGATTTCATGACATGCAGCAGAAGTCAAAGTGAGATCTGTCGTGATTTCGCAACATGTTGCAGAACTCGAAGGGAGAACTATCACGATTTCATGACATACAACAACAGAAAGAGTTCGAAGTGAGAACAGTTGTGATTTTGTGACATGCTACAGAACTCGAAGGGAGAACTATCATGATTTTGTGACATACAACAACATAAAGAGTTCAAAGTGAGAACTGTCATGATTTCACGACATGCTATAGATGAAAGTGTTCGAAATAAGAAATGTCATGATTTTTGTGACAAGTTGCAAAGTAAGCATACAAAAAGTTGATAGCATCGCGATTTCACAACATGTTGAAGAGAGCGTACGGATGCAAAAAGTGTCACGATTTTGTGACATGTTGAAAAGAAAGCTTACGGATGTAGAAAGTGTCATGATTTCATGACAGATTGATATGGCAGCATACGGTTGGAGAAAGTTTCACGATTTTACGATAGAAACAAAAAGCAGGTCTTCAACAGGAGAAGTGTCGTGATTTCGTGACAGAAGCAAAATGAAAGAGCATGGAAGAAGAAGCATCATGATTTCACGACAAATTCAAGAAGGAAGAGCTCAAATGCAAAAGCATCGTGACTTCACGATATGTTCTGCTTTCACGGGTGCAAGCCGAGAAGAGGTTAAGAAAGCGAAAAGTGTCATGATATCGTGACATGTTGTATTTTCATGGTAGAATCTATAGAAGAGTTACAGAGGTAGTGAAGCCGATAAAGTCAAATGTTAGCCGATGAAGATTAGGGCCTGCAGCCGACGAATATTAGGGTTTGCTTTTATTATAACAGTCAACTAAGATTAAAGTTTTCATCATGAAAAATTTGTTATAAAAGGAGGGTTGTTTGGAGAGTTGAATAGTGAATGGATGTGTGGTTGAAGTGCGACGTTCGCAAATAGTGCACAGAGCAAGAAGTTTGATCATCGAGAGCAGAGTGCAAAATTCGATCGTAGTGTGCAGAGTGCATTTTGTTGAATCATTCTAAGTGTGAAAGATCACAAAGGAAGCAAAAGTTTGACCAAGTGCGGCTATGATTGCATAAAGAGAGCAGAAGGCGTAGAGAGCACAAAGGGTAAAGATGAATGCAAAGTGCTACTTCTTGAGGATAGAGGTGCATTGGTTCTTTGAGAAGAACCTGAGGACAGATTTGGTTGCTGAGCTGCTGTGGACGTGATCATAGAAGGCAGAGGTCTCTTAGGCTAAGCATTGAGGATAGGAGGTCTTCGGTGGAAAGGAGTTCCACATGCTGGAAAGAGGTAGAGATAGTTGATCTTCTGAGGGATCATTTCCAGAGTAGAGGGGAAGGTATCTCCTTTGATTAGATGCTCATAAATTCTGATTGGGGGAAGGTATCTCCTTTGAGAAGAGGCTCATAAATTTTGATTGGGGGAAGGTATCTCCATTGGGCCGAGGCTCATAAACATTGTAATTGGGAAGGATTCCCAAAGAAATTTGAGATAAATTTTAGAGAAAAGTTTTGCGGACGTATCCTAGCCATTCTGGGTGAACCACGTTAAAATTGATGTCACTTTGTGGATGATTTTGTGCATTGCTTTGATATTGTTTTGGGTATATTGCTTTACTAGTTTGAAATATAAAGAAAAAAATAAAAAGGGGTCTTATACTGTTCACCCCCCCATCTCAGTATAATCTTGTGTTCTTAAATTGGTATCAGAGCAGGTGCCTTCGGAAAGTTTAACAGCTTGAAGGAAAAGCTAGTAAAGAACACAATGGATTATTCAAGTGGCAATGCAACACCTATTCTTGATGGGTCAGATTTTGGTCTTTGGAGTGCAAGGATGAAGGTTTATCTAATGGCACTTGGTAATGAGGTATGGGAAGTAATTGAAGATGAGTACACTATTCCTGTACATGGTCCAAATACTAAAGAAGTAAGGCTCCTACATCATAGCAATTCAAAAGCAATGAATGCAATCCTGAAAGGCTTACAGAAAGCAGATCACCAAAGTAATTCATAGCAAGATAGCTAGTGAAATGTGGAAACAGTTACAGGTGGTTCATATAGGTGATACAAATGTCAGAAAGGCCAATTTGAGACACTTCAAAGGTATGTTTGAACAACTCAAGATGAATGATGATGAAAATATTAGTGATGACATGCTTCGTATGGATGAGGTTGTTAACTCCATGAAAGACTTAGGTCTTGAGCTTGCTGAAAATGATGTTTGTGATAAGATTTTAAGATCTCTTCCTAATAGATTTAGTGAAAATATTTCTGCTATTGAGGAAGCTAAATATTTGGATAAGTTGAAAAAGGATGAGCTCCATAGTATACTTGCGAGCATTTGAGTTGAGAACTCAAGTGAAGGTTGATGTCAAGAAAGAGGCATATTTCAAGGCTACCAAGAAATCCAAGGGTAAATAGCTTCAAGAGAGTGATGAGTCTTCTAGTGAAGAAGAGGCATATTACAGCAAGAAAGGCAAGTTCTCTAGAAAGCACAAAAGCATGAAAAATATAAGATGTTTCAATTGTGGAAAGTTTGGTCATTATTCTACTGACTGTATTGTTCCTAAGAATGAAAGTGATGAAGACAAACATGATTCTAAGAGCAAGGATTCTGAAAAGCACAAGCATCACAGAAAGAACAAAGATGAGCACAGCAATCAAGGAAAAAGGTATTCTCACAAGCACAAGAAGAGTTTCTACCTAGACAAAGCAAGTAAGTGTTCTAGTAGTGATAGTGAAAGTTCTTCAAGTGATGATGAAAATGAGATGTTCATATCGAGAAAAAGAGGAAGAACCGAAACATAGATTCATTATCATGAAATGTCTTAGATGTGGAAATTTTGGTCACCTTGAGGATGATTGTACAAATAATGATTTGGTTTCAAGTATGTATGAGGATGCTTCAAAAACCTATAAGGAAGATGCATGTATGGTTTTTGAAAAAGGTAGCACCTCAAGTGATAAGAAATCTGAAAAATGCTTTGATGATTCAAAAAGCAAACAAATAAAGGATCTTGAAAGTGAACTTATTAGTGCTCTTAGTGCTTTGAAAAAGGAAAGAAAGAAGAATGCTAGACTCAAGGATAAGTTAGATGAATGTTGTATGGAGAGAGATGATCTTATATAAAATATTGATTTCTCTATAGCTAAGACACAAGAACTCAAGGATGAGTTAGAGTCTAAGGTTCTTAAGTATAGTGAGTTGGAACAGAAAATGGCTTCTTTGAAAGAGGAAACTAAAAAGTACAAGGATAAGCTTTACGAGGTTTCAAGATAGCTCCAAAAAGGTTAAGTCACTCATCAAAGGTCAAAGAAAAACAATAGATAAAACAGGCCTTGGTTTTGTTAAGCCACACAAAACTAAGATTAAAGTTTTCATCATGAAAAATTTGTTATAAAAGGAGGGTTGTTTGGAGAGTTGAATAGTGAATGGATGTGTGGTTGAAGTGGGACGTTCGTAGATAGTGCATAGAGCAAGAAGTTTGATCATCGAGAGCAGAGTGCAAAATTTGATCGTAGTGTGCAGAGTGCATTTCGTCGAATCATTCTAAGTGTGAAAGATCACAAAGGAAGCAGAGTGTGCGAAGACGGTGTCATTGTGATTGCGCAAAGGTGTAAAGGTTGAAGTTTGACCAAGTGCGTCTATGATTGCATAAAGAGAGCAGAAGGCGTAGAGAGCACAAAGGGCAAAGATGAATGCAAAGTGCTACTTCTTGAGGACATAGGTGCATTGGTTCTTTGAGAAGAACTTGAGGAAAGATTTGGTTGCTGAGCTGCTGTGGACATGATCATAGAAGGCAGAGGTCTCTTAGGCTAAGCATTGAGGATAGGAGGTCTTCGATAGAAAGGAGTTCCACGTGCTGGAAAGAGGTAGAGATAGTTGATCTTCTGAGGGATCATTTCCAAAGCAGAGGGGAAGGTATCTCCTTTGAGTAGATGCTCATAAATTTTGATTGGGGGAAGGTATATCCTTTGAGTAGAGGCTCATAAATTTTGATTGGGGGAAGGTATCTCCTTTGGGCCGAGGCTCATAAACATTATAATTGGGAAGGATTCCCAAAGAACTTTGAGATAACTTTTAGAGAAAAGTTTTGTGGACGTAGCCCAACCATTCGGGTGAACCACGTTAAAATTGATGTCACTTTGTGGATGATTTTGTGCATTGCTTTGATATTGTTTTGGGTATATTGCTTTACTATTTTGAAATATAAAGAAAAAAGTAAAAAGGGGTATTATACTATTCACCCCCCCCATCTCAGTATAAGCTTCTGTTCTTAAATTGGTATCAGAGCAGGTGCCTTCGAAAAGTTTAACAGCTTGAAAGAAAATCTAGTAAAGAACACAATGGATTATTCAAGTGGCAATGCAACACCTATTCTTGATGGGTCAGATTTTGGTCTTTGGAGTGCAAGGATGAAGGTTTATCTAATGGTACTTGGTAATGAGGTATGGGAAGTAATTGAAGATGAGTACACTATTCCTGTACATGGTCCAAATACTAAAGAAGAAAGGCTCCTACATCATAGCAATTCAAAAGTAATGAATGCAATCCTGAAAGGTTTACAGAAAGAAGATCTCACCAAAGTAATTCATAGCAAGATAGCTAGTGAAATGTGGAAACAGTTACAGGTGGTTCATACAGGTGATACAAATGTCAGAAAGGCCAAGTTGAGACACTTCAAAGGTATGTTTGAACAACTCAAGATGATTGATGATGAAAATATTAGTGATGGCATGCTTCGTATGGATGAGGTTGTTAACTCCATGAAAGACTTAGGTCTTGATCTTGCTGAAAATGATGTTTGTGATAAGATTTTAAGATCTCTTCCTAATAGATTTAGTGCAAATATTTCTGCTATTGAGGAAGCTAAAGATTTGGATAAGTTGAAAAAGGATGAGCTCCATAGTAAACTTGCAGCATTTGAGTTGAGAACTCAAGTGAAGGTTGATGTCAAGAAAGAGGCAGCTTTCAAGGCTACCAAGAAATCCAAGGGTAAATAGCTTCAAGAGAGTGATGAGTCTTCTAGTGAAGAAGAGGCATATTACTGCAAGAAAGGCAAGTTCTCTAGAAAGCACAAAAGCATGAAAAATATAATATGTTTCAATTGTGGAAAGTTTGGTCATTATGCTACTGACTGTACTATTCCCAAGAATGAAAGTGATGAAGACAAACAAGATTCTAAGAGCAAGGATTCTAAAAAGCACAAGCATCACAGAAAGAACAAATATGAGCACAGCAATCAAGGAAAAAGGTATTCTCACAAGCACACTAAGAGTTTCTACCTAGACAAAGAAAGTAAGTGTTCTAGTAGTGATAGTGAAAGTTCTTCAAGTGATGATGAAAATGAGATGTTCATATCATAAAAAGAGGAAGAACCGAAACATAGATTCATTATCATGAAATGTCTTAGATGTGGAAATTTTGGTCACCTTGAGGATGATTGTACAAATAATGATTTGGTTTCCAGTATGTATGAGGATGCTTAAAAAAACTATAAGGAAGATGCATGTATGGTTTTTGAAAAAGGTAGCACCTCTAGTGATAAGAAATCTGAAAAAGGCTTTGATGATTCAGAAAGCAAACAAATAAAGGATCTTGAAAGTGAACTTATTAGTGCTCTTAGTGCTTTGAAAAAGGAAAGAAAGAAGAATGCTAGACTCAAGGATAAGTTAGATGAATGTTGTATGGAGAGAGATGATCTTATATAAAATCTTGATTTCTCTATAGCTAAGACACAAGAACTCAAGGATGAGTTAGAGTCTAAGGTTCTTAAGTATAGTGAGTTGGAACAGAAAATGGATTCTTTGAAAGAGGAAACTAAAAAGTACAAGGATAAGCTTTACAGGTTTCAAGATAGCTCCAAAAAGGTTAAGTCACTCATCAAAGGTCAAAGAAAAACAATAGATAAAACAGGCCTTGGTTTTGTTAAGCCACACAAAACTAAGATTAAAGTTTTCATCATGAAAAATTTGTTATAAAAGGAGGGTTGTTTGGAGAGTTGAATAGTGAATGGATGTGTGGTTGAAGTGCGACGTTCGTAGATAGTGCATAGAGCAAGAAGTTTGATCATCGAGAGCAGAGTGCAAAATTTGATTGTAGTGTGCAGAGTGCATTTCGTCGAATCATTCTAAGTGTGAAAGATCACAAAGGAAGCAGAGTGTGCGAAGACGGTGCCATTGTGATTGTGCAAAGGTGTAAAGGTTGAAGTTTGACCAAGTGCGGCTATGATTGCATAAAGATAGTAGAAGGCGTAGAGAGCACAAAGGGCAAATATGAATGCAAAGTGCTACTTCTTGAGGACAGAGGTGCATTGGTTCTTTGAGAAGAACCTGAGGACAGATTTGGTTGCTGAGCTGCTGTGGATGTGATAATAGAAGGCAGAGGTCTCTTAGGCTAAGCATTGAGGATAGGAGGTCTTCGGTGGAAAGGAGTTCCACGTGCTGGAAAGAGGTAGAGATAGTTGATCTTCTGAGGGATCATTTCCAAAGCAGAGGGGAAGGTATCTCCTTTGAGTAGATGCTCATAAATTTTGATTGGGGGAAGGTATATCTTTTGAGTAGAGGTTCATAAATTTTTATTGGGGGAAGGTATCTCCTTTGGGCCGAGGCTCATAAACATTGTAATTGGGAAGGATTCCCAAAGAAATTTGAGATAACTTTTAGAGAAAATTTTTGTGGACGTAGCCCAGCCATTCTGGGTGAACCACGTTAAAATTGATGTCACTTTGTGGATGATTTTGTGCATTGCTTTGATATTGTTTTGGGTATATTGCTTTACTATTTTGAAATATAAAGAAAAAAGTAAAAAGGGGTCTTATACTGTTCACCCCCCCCATCTCAGTATAAGCTTATGTTCTTAAATTGGTATCAAAGCAGGTGCCTTCGGAAAGTTTAATAGCTTGAAAGAAAAGCTACTAAAGAACACAATGGATTATTCAAGTGGCAATGCAACACCTATTCTTGATGGGTCAGATTTTGGTCTTTGGAGTGCAAGGATGAAGGTTTATCTAATGGCACTTGGTAATGAGGTATGGGAAGTAATTGAAGATGAGTACACTATTCCTATACATGGTCCAAATACTAAAGAAGAAAGGCTCCTACATCATAGCAATTCAAAAGAAATGAATGCAATCCTGAAAGGCTTACAGAAAGCAGATCTCACCAAAGTAATTCACAGCAAGATAGCTAGTGAAATGTGGAAATAGTTATATGTGGTTCATACAGGTGATACAAATGTCAGAAAGGCCAAGTTGAGACACTTCAAAGGTATGTTTGAACAACTCAAGATGAATGATGATGAAAATATTAGTGATGAAATGCTTCGTATGGATGAGGTTGTTAACTCCATGAAAGACTTAGGTCTTGAGCTTGCTGAAAATGATGTTTGTGATAAGATTTTAAGATCTCTTCCTAATAGATTTAGTGAAAATATTTCTGCTATTGAGGAAGCTAAATATTTGGATAAGTTGAAAAATGATGAGCTCCATAGTATACTTGCAACATTTGAGTTGAGAACTCAAGTGAAGGTTGATGTCAAGAAAGAGGTAGCTTTCAAGGCTACCAAGAAATCCAAGGGTAAATAGCTTCAAGAGAGTGATGAGTCTTCTAGTGATGAAGAGGCATATTACAACAAGAAAGGCAAGTTCTCTAGAAAGCACAAAAGCATGAAAAATATAAGATGTTTCAATTGTGGAAATTTTGGTCATTATGCTACTGACTATACTGTTCCCAAGAATGAAAGTGATGAAGACAAACAAGATTCTAAGAGCAAGGATTCTGAAAAGCACAAGCATCACAGAAAGAACAAAGATGAGCACAACAATCAAGGAAAGAGGTATTCTCACAAGCACAAGAAGAGTTTCTACCTAGACAAAGCAAGTAAGTGTTCTAGTAGTGATAGTGAAAGTTCTTCAAGTGATGATGAAAATGAGATGTTCATATCAGAAAAAGAGGAAGAACCGAAACATAGATTCATTATCATGAAATGTCTTAGATGTGGAAATTTTGGTCACCTTGAGGATGATTGTACAAATAATTATTTGGTTTCCAGTATGTATGAGGATGCTTCAAAAAACTATAAGGAAGATGCATGTATGGTTTTTGAAAAAGGTAGCACCTCTAGTGATAAGAAATCTGAAAAAGGCTTTGATGATTCAGAAAGCAAACAAATAAAGGATCTTGAAAGTGAACTTATTAGTGCTCTTAGTGCTTTGAAAAAGGAAAGAAAGAAGAATGCTAGACTCAAGGATAAGTTAGATGAATGTTGTATGGAGAGAGATGATCTTATATAAAATCTTGATTTCTCTATAGCTAAGACACAAGAACTCAAGGATGAGTTAGAGTCTAAGGTTCTTAAGTATAGTGAGTTGGAACATAAAATGGCTTCTTTGAAAGAGAAAACTAAAAATTACAAGGATAAGCTTTACAGGTTTCAAGATAGCTCCAAAAATGTTAAGTCACTCATCAAAGGTCAAAGAAAAACAATAGATAAAACAGGCCTTGGTTTTGTTAAGCCACAAAAAACTAAGATTAAAGTTTTCATAATGAAAAATTTGTTATAAAAGGAGGGTTGTTTGGAGAGTTGAATAGTGAATGGATGTGTGGTTGAAGTGCGACGTTCGCAGATAGTGCACAGAGTAAGAAGTTTGATCATCGAGAGCAGAGTGCAAAATTCGATCGTAGTGTGCAGAGTGCATTTCGTCGAATCATTCTAAGTGTGAAAGATCACAAAGGAAGCAGAGTGTGCAAAGACGGTGCCATTGTGATTGCACAAAGGTGTAAAGGTTGAAGTTTGACCAAGTGCGGCTATGATTGCATAAAGAGAGCAGAAGGCATAGAGAGCACAAAGGGCAAAGATGAATGCAAAGTGCTACTTCTTGAGGATAGAGGTGCATTGGTTCTTTGAGAAGAACCTGAGGACTGATTTGGTTGCTGAGCTGCTGTGGACGTGATCATAGAAGGCAGAGGTATCTTAGGCTAAGCATTGAGGATAGGAGGTCTTCGGTGGAAAGGAGTTCCACGTGCTGAAAAGAGGTAGAGATAGTTGATCTTCTAAGGGATCATTTCCAGAGTAGAGGGGAAGGTATCTCCTTTGATTAGATGCTCATAAATTCTAATTGGGGGAAGGTATCTCCTTTGAGCAGAGGCTCATAAATTTTGATTTGGGGAAGGTATCTCCTTTGGGCCGAGGCTCATAAACATTGTAATTGGGAAGGATTCCCAAAGAACTTTGAGATAACTTTTAGAGAAAATTTTTGTGGACGTAGCCCAGCCATTCTGGGTGAACCACGTTAAAATTGATGTCACTTTGTGGATGATTTTGTGCATTGCTTTGATATTGTTTTGGGTATATTGCTTTACTATTTTGAAATATAAAGAAAAAAGTAAAAAGGGGTCTTATACTATTCACCCCCCCATCAGTATAAGCTTGTGTTCTTAAATTGGTATCAGAGCAGGTGCCTTCGGAAAGTTTAACAGCTTGAAGGAAAATCTAGTAAAGAACACAATGGATTATTCAAGTGGCAATGCAGCACCTATTCTTTATGGGTCAGATTTTGGTCTTTGGAGTGCAAGGATGAAGGTTTATCTAATGGCACTTGGTAATGAGGTATGGGAAGTAATTGAAGATGAGTACACTATTCCTGTACATGGTCCAAATACTAAAGAAGAAAGGCTCCTACATCATAGCAATTCAAAAGCAATGAATGCAATCCTGAAAGGCTTACAAAAAGCAGATCTCACCAAAGTAATTCACTGCAAGATAGCTAGTGAAATGTGGAAACAGTTATAGGTGGTTCATACAGGTGATACAAATGTCAGAAAGGCCAAGTTGAGACACTTCAAAGGTATGTTTGAACAACTCAAGATGATTGATGATGAAAATATTAGTGATGACATGCTTCGTATGGATGAGGTTGTTAACTCCATGAAAGACTTAGGTCTTGAGCTTGCTGAAAATGATGTTTGTGATAATATTTTAAGATCTCTTCCTAATAGATTTAGTGAAAATATTTCTGCTATTGAGGAAGCTAAAGATTTGGATAAGTTGAAAAAGGATGAGCTCCATAGTATACTTGCAGCATTTGAGTTGAGAACTCAAGTGAAGGTTGATGTCAAGAAAGAGGCAACTTTCAAGGCTACCAAGAAATCCAAGGGTAAATAGCTTCAATAGAGTGATGAGTCTTCTAGTGAAGAAGAGGCATATTACAGCAAGAAAGGCAAGTTCTATAGAAAGCACAAAAGCATGAAAAATATAAGATGTTTCAATTGTGGAAAGTTTGGTCATTATGCTACTGATCGTATCTGTTCCCAAGAATGAAAGTGATGAAGACAAACAGGATTCTAAGAGCAAGGATTCTGAAAAGCACAAGCATCACAGAAAGAACAAAGATGAGCACAACAATCAAGGAAAAAGGTATTCTCACAAGCACAAGAAGAGTTTCTACCTAGACAAAGCAAGTAAGTGTTCTAGTAGTGATAGTGAAAGTTCTTCAAGTGATGATGAAAATGAGATGTTCATATCAGAAAAAGAGGAAGAACTGAAACATAGATTCATTATCATGAAATGTCTTAGATGTGGAAATTTTGGTCACCTTGAGGATGATTGTACAAATAATGATTTGGTTTCCAGTATGTATGAGGATGCTTCAAAAAACTATAAGGAAGATGCATGTATGGTTTTTGAAAAAGGTAGCACCTCTAGTGATAAGAAATCTGAAAAAGGATTTGATGATTCAGAAAGCAAACAAATAAAGGATCTTGAAAGTGAACTTATTAGTGCTCTTAGTGCTTTGAAAAAGGAAAGAAAGAAGAATGCTAGACTCAAGGATAAGTTAGATGAATGTTGTATGGAGAGAGATGATCTTATATAAAATCTTGATTTCTCTATAGCTAAGACACAAGAACTCAAGGATGAGTTAGAGTCTAAGGTTCTTAAGTATAGTGAGTTGGAACAGAAAATGGCTTCTTTGAAAGAGGAAACTAAAAAGTACAAGGATAAGCTCTACAGGTTTCAAGATAGCTCCAAAAAGGTTAAGTCACTCATCAAAGGTCAAAGAAAAACAATAGATAAAACAGGCCTTGGTATTGTTAAGCCACACAAGGAACAAGTTGGAGAGTCTAGTAAGAGACTCCAAAAGGAAGAGAGTTCTGATGAGGAAAGTATTTCAGATCATGAGTCCTTGAATGATAGATGCACAGAAATAGAAAACAGAATTTAGAATGAGAAGAAGTTTTCGGGACCCAAGAGGTCAAATAAAGGAAAATTTCAAGGTAGATGTTTTACGTGTCACAGGTTTGGTCACATGGCTCAAGTGAAGAAGGTAAATGACAATTTCAGAAGTGCTAGTTTATTTCAATGGTATTGCTACTCTTGTCAACAATTTGGGCACAAGGCAGTCTATTGCGAGGTAAATAACAAGAACAGGTTTGATCAAAACAGGTTCAACCAGAATAGGTTTGGTCAGAACAGGTTTGGGCAAAACTGGTGGATTCAAAGATCAGGTTTACCTCAGAGAAACAACATCGTCAAGTGTTTCAAGTGCAACAATGAAGGTCATATAATCAGACAGTGTAGAGCTAAAATTCTAGAATATAGGTACAGGAACAGTGGCATGATCAAGTCCAAGGATCAAGGCATGAACAAGAACAGGGATGAGAACAAGAACAAGAATAGGAATATGGACAAAGAATTCAAGAGAAGGCCCGAAAAGGAAGTTATATATGTTGATGATGATCAGTGCCTAATGGGAGTTTTACTCCCACCCAAAAATTAATCACCTCATCAGGAGGTGGGGGAGGGACTGAGCTAAGAGGCTCATTCTTAGTCCCGAGCCCCAAAGGTGACCCTTTGCCATTGATGACAAAGGGGGAGAGATATGAGTAAGGGGGAGAGCTTCAAAGTGAAGAGGAAAGCTTCAAGTCAGGGGGACCAAAACTTCAAAGGAATATTCTCAGTTGTGGGCATAGTTGGTCAGTTGTTAGCATAGTTGGTTTCAGTTTTGGCTCTTGAGAAGTGTTTTCAGTAAAGGTTTGCCATCAATGACAAAGGGGGAGATTGTTGGCAATTTTGGGTACTTTGGGTACATTGCATTTGCTCAAATGAATAAGTTGTCATTGATGTCAAGAAGCTTTTGAAGGAATTTGATTTGATGTCAAATAATTTGTTTTGATGAAGGTTACGGCATGACAGTTTCAAAGGTCTTTTGCAAACCCCATGTTGACAGAGAAAAATGCAAGTGGAAAAACTGTCACGATTTCACGACAAACTCGAAGAAAGAGAACAAGTTGGAAAAGTGTCACGATTTTGCGACATGTCGCATTTTCACGACTTGAAAAGTGCAGGAAGGCAAAGAAGGAAAAGTGTCGCGATTTCGTGACATATTGCAAAGAAGGTTGTACGAACGAAAAAGTGTCACGATTTCGTGACATATTGCAAGGAAGGTTGTCCGAGAGAAAAAGTGTCATGATTTTGTGACATAATGCAGGAGAGAGAGTCCGATAGAAAAAGTGTCGCGATATCATGACATGTCGGGTTTTCGTGACTCAAATAAAAGAAAAGAGCTAAGGAGGAAAAGTGTCGTAATATCGTGACATGTCACATTTTCGTGACTTAAGCAGGAAAGTGAAAGCAAGGTAAAGTGTCACGATTTCATGACGTGCTGCAGAAGAGCTAGAGTCCAGTGTGAACTGTCATGATTTCGTGACAAGTTCAAAGAGAGAGAAAGTAAAATGAGAATTGTCATGATTTCGCGACATGCAGCAGAAGTCGAAGTGAGATCTGTCATGATTTTACAACATGCTGCAGAACTCGAAGGGAGAACTATCATGATTTCATGACATACAGCAACAGAAAGAGTTCAAAGTGAGAATAGTCATGATTTCGTGACATGCTACAGAACTCAAAGGGAGAACTATCATGATTTCATGACATACAACAACAAAAAGAGTTCGAAGTGAGAACTGTCACGATTTCATGACATGCTACAGACAAAAGTGTTCAAAATAAGAAATGTCATGATTTCACGACAAGTTGCAAAGAAAGCGTACAAAAAGTTGATAGCATCGTGATTTTGTGACATGTTGAAGAGAAAGCGTACGGATGCAAAAAGTGTCGTGATTTCATGACAGGTTGAAGAGAAAGCTTACGGATGCAAAAAGTGTCATGATTTTGTGACAGATTGAGATGGCAGCATACGGTTGGAGAAAGTGTCATGATTTCACGACAGAAACAGAAAGTAGGTCTTCAACAGGAGAAGAGTTATGATTTCATGACAGAAGCAAAATGAAAGAGCATGGAAGAAGAAGCATCGTGATTTCGTGACAATTTCAAGAAGGAAGAGCTCAAAGACAAAAGCATCATGATTTCGTGACATGTTCTGCTTTCACGGGTGCAATCCGAGAAGAGGTTAAGAAAGCAAAAAGTGTCACGATATCGCAACATGTTGTATTTTTGTGGTAGAAGTTACAGAAGAGTTACAGAGGCAGTGAATCCCACAAAGTCAAATTTTAGCCGACGAAGATTAGGGCTTGCAACCGACGAAGATTAGGGTTTGATTTTATTATAACAGTCGACTAAGATTAAAGTTTTCATCATGAAAATTATGTTATAAAAGGAGGGTTGTTTGAAGAGTTGAATAGTGAATGGATGCGTGGTTGAAGTGCGACATTCACAGATAGTGCATAGAGCAAGAAGTTTGATCGTCGAGAGTGGAGTGCGAAATTCGATCGTAGTGTGTAGAGTGCATTTCGTTGAATCATTCTAAGTGTGAAATATCGCAAAGGAAGTAGAGTGTGCGAAGACGGTGCCACCGTGATTGCGTAGAGGTGCAAAGGTTGAAGTTTGACCAAGTGCGGTTGTGATTGCGCAAAGAGAGTAGAAGGCATAGAGAGCACAAAGGGCAAAGACGAATGTGGAGTACTGCTACTTGAGGACAGAGGTGCATTGGTTCCTTGAGAAGAACCTGAGGACATATTTGGTTGCTGAGCTACTGTGGACGTGATCATAGAAGGCAGAGGTCTCTTAGGCTAAGCATTGAGGACAGGAGGTCTTCGGCGGAAAGGAGTTCCACATGCTGGCAAGAGGTAGAGACAGTTGATCTTCTAAGGGATCATTTCCATAACAGAGGGGAAGGTATCTCCTTTGAGCAAAGGCTCATAAATTTTGATTGGGGGAAGGTATCTCCTTTGAGCAGAGGCTCATAAATTTTGATTGGGGGAAGGTATCTCCTTTGGGCCGAGGCTCATAAAAATTATAATTGGGAAGGATTCCCAAAGAACTTTGAGATAAATTTTAGAGAAAATTTTTGTGGACGTAGCTCAGCCATTCTGGGTGAACCACGTTAAAATTGATGTCACTTTGTGGATGATTTTGTGCATTGCTTTGATATTGTTTTGGGTATATTGTTTTACTATTTTGAAATATAAAGGAAAAAGTAAAAATAGGTCTTATACTATTCACCCCCCCTCTCAGTATAAGCTTGTGTTCTTCAATTGCGTGGACTACTAACCTTTGTAAGTAAAAAGCATGGTGCTAAGTGAAACCATAAAGCACATTGCCAGAAGCTAGTGTCGAGGGATGTCATACCAAAGTTGTAGTGTGAATACCAGTAACTAAAGGTTATGGTCGTATACTACTTGATTGTACCAAGCCTAAGTAGTAGAGCAAAACCATAGAAGATGAATAGTTGTGCAGTTGGACGAACCAAGCCTAGAGGTGAAAGTGATTCAAACTCAAACAATGAATATATGGAGTCTATGTCATTAAAGAGGAGATAAAGCCTCATGTATTGTTGTTGTTTCTTTTTCTAAACAAAATATGTATTTGAGAAATGGTTCATGTGTTTATGGTGTTGTTGAGAAAATTTCATGTATTATATTAAAAATTGTGTATCCTTATTTAAAAGACTTTGGTTTAAAATTCTCTCTTACGGAATGTTGCAATTGGAATTTCTGGAATTAAGAGTTCAATAATGCAAACCGTGTTTTAACCTTGTTGAATATTGGAATACCTGATAGGAAAACAAGTCATATTTAAATAAATGATTGATGTCTATAAACTAAAACCTTTTTGTGGAAATCGTTTACACTCTGTTGCTAAGTTGACTAGTACCTTGGTAGTGTGGGCAATCGAGACCCGAACCTTAATGAGGAAAGTTGATGACTAAAGCTTTTGTACGTAAATGTGGAGGCTATGAAAAACTCATGAAAATTTATTATCAAACTTCACTTAAATAAAATATGGTGTTTAAGCTATACTTGCATAAGTAGCTAGTGCTATCAAAACTCTTCTTGTGAATCAAAAGACCAATAGATTTTAGGGAAAGCACAACTATATTCTAGAATGGTTTAAAACCCGATATAGTGTAAAATAGATTAATAGTAAGTGACTATTAGGATATACTTCTATTGTACACTATAATAATCTTACCTTAGGGTAAAGTAGTTATAACTCTTTGGAAATAGATGATAATGAAATAATCCTGAAAAGACCCTTAGAAGGTTGAAATCAAAAAATTAAACAAAATAACATCCAAGTATGTTGAGGTGCGGGGAAGCACACAACAAACTTTGAGACAACCTAGTTCTAATGGAATTGGTCAAAATGACTTGGTTAGGATGGGAATGAGAAGGGTGGTATGGGACACCTTTTTCAGGTTGGACTCGGATAGCACAAGTGCTCATTACCTACTCATTGAACTTAGCTGGAACGACCACAGGGTTTGGTATGGGACAAATCGTTGCGAGTTATAGTTAGTATGAGTAATGAGGTCTAAGGTCAGGGCATTGACATGGCGCTAACTACCTCTAAGAATAAGGGAGTCACCAGTTAGTCACGGAGACATAATTACGCTAACCTCTTCCATGTTGAGGAAAAACAAGTCGACAAGATTGTCGAGGGTTCGGTATGAAGAGGAAAGGGAAGAAAGCATCTCCCCTCTAGGTGTTATGGGCCCTAGAGGATAACCCTTATCGTGGTTCAAACCTCATGCTAGAAAATATGGATGATAAATGAGGATGATCGAATTCACAAAATGGCTATTCAACGAGATAAAGTCGATCTCATCCACTTAGGTGACTGGTTGCAACAGTCTTAAAATCAAATATTGTGGATATGTCTATGTTATGAATAATTTATTCACTTGTATGATTCAAAAATAAATTAAACAAAATCAGTTCTATGACTTCTAGGTTTTTTTTAGAAAGTTTAATTTAGAAATAAAAATATTTTCTATTCTTTCCTTATTTTCTTTGGTCAACTAGATATGAAGTAGGTTTTGGGTTGTTACACATTCCTTTGATTAATATCAAATTTAATGTTAAGTTTAATCAAACAAAGCAGATAGAAATAACCCATTTAAACTATCATGGAGAACATTCAACCACATGTACCAAGAAGGAGATCCAAACAAACATTCTCTAATATTTTGTACCATCAGTTTATCCCTAAATGAGTGGCTCCTTATTTAAGATAGACCCAAGCTATCACCGACTCATGTTAAGGAGACTCGTTGCATGCAAATTTCCTAGTCTAATGGCACAAACACGAGCATACATAAACTATAATTCACCTACATGAAGGAGGGTATTCATTCTTGTTACCCTGAGTTATTTTATCATCATTTCACCCTGTTGTATGGTTTCTCATTCCTTGTGGTCAATTATCTTATCCATCCACGATAGTACTTTATTCTTGCAACCAAGCATAGCATCAGTAGTACCATATCCTTATGCAAAAATAGACAAAATATCAAAGCATACAACCACAAATTAAGTATTAAACATCATTCGCAATACATAGTCCAACTTGAGTAGCTAGTGTTGCCAAAGAGGATCATAAAATACCTTTTGTACATTCTTCGTCTATGCTCAAATCCTTTTTTCATATGTTATATTTATTTCTTGAATAATATTATAACATACATTTTCTATCATGTTTTTATAAGTACCACAATTGACAACCTTCATTTCTTGAATAATATTATAACATACATTTTCTATCATGTTTTTATAAGTACCACAATTGACAACCTTCATGGGTTTCAAATTATAAGTGTCTTCTACCATGAGTTTCATATTTTTCTTCTGATGAAGTTTATTAGTATCACGGTAAAGTAAGTCGTGTTTATTTATTAGTTTTTTCTCATATTTTTATTTTGTTCTTCCACTTTTTTTCTATTCTTGTTAACCATTTTGGCTAGCTTGGTGATGTTTTTGCTGGAATAAAATCCATGATTGACATTATTTCTTTCAACTCTCTAGATGCCTTAGTTTATTCCTTAATCAAGTTAGGGTTTTCTCTACAAATTTCTAAGTACCATTTAGCTTCTTTTTTTGTTCACGTATCCTATCTCGGATATCATCATTAACATATCAAAGAAATATTTATTGACTCAAACTCTTGAATGCACTTTAATCAATATTCTTTTCCCTAACATAAGTATTTAATAAATTGTTTTTTTCGATCAAATATATCGTTTTCTTTTTAAAATAATTTTCCTTCTTCACAAATCAACAATCATTTTCCTTAATAATTTGGCACTTTCAATAATTAATTTAAATTTCTTCAAATCTATTTTCAAATTTAGTAAACTCTTTCTTTATTTGTTTGAATGATGTCAATAAAGTAGAAGACCTTTTATCTTCCTAATTTATTATAGAATATTTTATGATCTTTCCAAATCCACACTAGATAGAAACGATTCCATACCTTAATGACCTTAAAATATTTTTCTTTGACCAACTTCAATGCCTTTGCTTTAATTCTTGTCCTTAAAAATAAGATGCCTTTCAATTTTTTTTTTTTAATTTTTATAAATTTACTTTTATCCTTGCAATCTACTAATTTTAATTTAACATTGTCTTTCAATCAAATACTCTTCATCATTTAAACTTCCTTCTTCAAATCAACATTCTTATTTAATAATTCTTCTCTTCTCTCTTTAATAATTTTTTTTCTTTTTTTTTTCTCAATTTAATTTCCTTCAATATTTTCTTTCAAATAATATCCCTTCCAATTCTTCTTTAATAATTTTCTTCTCATGTTTTAAATTATTCTTTAATAATTTTCTTCTCATGTTTCAATAAGTATGCTCACAATAATTAATCTCCTTCAAATAATTCAAATTCTTTCTTTCCTTCTTTTCTTCAATCTTTATCTTGTTCCTTTGTCTCTTTATTCTTTTTTCTTCTAACAATTTTCTTTCAAAAATTCAGTAACTTCTTTTCTAATAATATTGCTCATAGAAATTTATTTCCTTCCCATTATAATCTCCTTCAAATAATATATCTTCTTCCAATATATTTTTTACCATTAATTTTGCATTCTTTAATTATGCTTTCTTTTAAATTTCTTCAAACCTTCTTTAATAAATTTTATTTCTTAATATTTCCTTTTAGCAATAATAATTTATTCTCCTTTAATATTTTCTTAGATCAAATATTTCAACAATTCATGTAAATACTTTTACACCCAATTATTATTAGGAATACATATATTTTATTCTACAATTCTTCCATGATTCAAAAATATTCTGACTCCTTTTCCAAATGTTATAATGTCTTCTTTACCAGGTATCTCTAGCAATATTTGCTACCAGTAGTTTTACTTTCCCATTTTAGTCTATGCTTCTACTTTTACACTTGGATATTTCTAGAACCTCATCGGTATCATTCATTTTTATGGTCTATGCACTCTAATTTTTTATGGACTACTTCAATGCCACACTTCTACAAGAACTCTCTTGCTCCGTAGGCAGCTTGCTAATGAGAATCCTACAAGCAAATTAATAAAGCAACCGAAAGGAATCACAATTTACTGAATCACATTGGGTATTATTTGGAAAACCAAGTAATAGGATAAATGTAATTGAATTGATTTGATTTGATGCTTTATGACATCAAATCTAATGGTTATAAATATACATGAAACATGTGAATGAAAGGACACGTTGGTCCTTAAATGAATTAATGAAATAATAAATGATGTGTTAGGAATAGGGTCCTAACATGCCACCCCCCTTAAAAGAAGCTTTGTCCTCAAAGCTGGAATTGAGGAAATTGTTGTTGAATATGATGAAGGGTCTCCCAGGTGGCATCTTCGGAAGGTAGACCTTTCCATTGGATTAGCACTTCAGTGATGGAACGATTGCGGAGGTGGCGAATGCGACGATCTAGGACAACTTCAGGTTCAACCATGAGGGCTCCATCTTCAGTAAACTCAGGGAGTTGAGTTTGTGTGGTGATGTGTGTGCCGACTACTGGTTTAAGGTAGGAAACATGGAATACTGGATGAATTTTTGATGACTCGGGCAATTCAAGTTTATAAGCAACAGACCCAATACGTTGTAGAACTTTATATGGTCCATAGAATTTGGGGGCTAACTTCTGAGAGCCTTTTATTTTTAGAGACGTTTGGCGATATGGTTGTAGGCGAAGAAATACCATATCCCCTTCTTGAAAATTGCGCTCTATTCTATGTTGGTCAGCCTGCTGCTTCATACGATGTTGGGCGGATTGTAAATTTTCCTTGAGAGTGCAAAGGATGTTATCTCGAGTAAAAAGTTCCATCTCTACTGATGGGACGTTAGTACTTCCTAGGGATATAAGAGGTAAGTGAGGGTGGTGATTGGCCATATAAGGCTTCATATGGAGTCATCTTAATGGCAGTATGATATGTGGTGTTATACCACCATTCTGCTAAAGGAAGCCATTTAACCCAGTGAAGGGGTTGGGTAGAAGTAAAGCAACGAAGGTAATTTTCCAAACATTTATTAACAACTTCTGTTTGGCCATCGGTTTGGGGATGGTAGGCAAAACTCATACGGAGTTGAGTGCCTTGAATTTTGAACAATTCTCTCCAAAATTTGCTAGTGAAGGTGGGGTCGCGATCACTAACTATCGTGGATGGCATGCCATGTAATTTGAAGATATTATCAAGAAAAATTTGGGCAATGGTACTAGCTGTATATGGGTGAGTTACTGTACAAAAATGGGCGTATTTGGATAAGCGATCCACCATAACTAGAATGGTAGTTTTACCGGCAGACTTCGGAAGACCTTCGATAAAATCCATGGAAATATCAGCCCATGTTTTAGTTGGGATTGGGAGGGGTTGAAGAAGACCCGGAGTAGCCACTGTCTCTCCTTTGTATCTTTGGCAAGTCTCGCATTCATTCACAAATTTCTTGATATCATTCTTCATCCCGACCCAATAAAAATATTTAGCCATTCTTTTATAAGTTTTGAGAAATTCGGAGTGTCCAGCGGTGGGTGTAGCGTGGAGCTCATGGAGGAGTGTTGTACGATATGAGGAGTTGGGTGCTAGGACAATACACCCTTTGTACCTAAGTAGGTTATTGCTCCATGAATAGTGGGGTTTACTAGCGGGGTCTTGTTGAAGTTTTTGAATCACTACATGAGTGGTAGGGTCATTAAACCATTCTTCCTTGACTTGGTCTATCCAATTAGGAAGAGGAGAGGACAAGGCCTGTAATTGAGGTAGTGTTTCAAATTTTTGAGAAAGGGCATCGACAACCGTGTTATCTTTTCCTTTTTTATATATGATTTCGTAATCATATCCTAGTAGTTTTGTCACCCATTTCTGTTGTTCGGGAGTGGTTATTCGTTGCTCAAGGAGGTATTTTAGACTATGGTGGTCTGTGCGAATAATGAAATGTTGGCCGATAAGGTAAGGTCTCCAATGTTGAATAGCATGGACAATGGCTAACATTTCCTTTTCATATGTAGAACGGGCCAAATTCTTTTTCGAAAATGCCTTGCTTGTAAAAGCTAGGGGTCTTTCATTTTGCATGAGTACTGCACCTATGCCTAGTCCTGAGGCATCGCTCTCAATAACAAATGGTTTGGAAAAATTGGGCATGGCTAAGATAGGGGTGGTACACATGGCATTTTTTAAAGTGATGAAGGCATCTGTAGCTTTTGGAGACCAAAGAAAAGCGTGCTTTTTGAGTAGTGTTGTTAAAGGGGCTACAATTTTGCCATAATTTTGGACAAATTTGTGGTAATACCCTGTTAATCCTAAAAAACCATGCAAGCCTTTCAAGGTTTTTGGGATAGGCCAATTTTTCACATCTTCAATCTTGCGGGGGTCCACTTTAACTCCTTCTTTAGAGACAATGTGTCCGAGGTATTCCATTTCTTGTTTTCCGAAAGAACATTTTGATCTTTTAGCATATAATTGGTTGTCCTTCAAGATTTTTAGTGCTTGGTCTATATGGCGTAAGTGATCTTCCCATGTTTTGTTGTAAATCAAAATGTCATCAAAGAAAACTAATATAAACTTTCGAAGGAAGGGATGAAATACCTGGTTCATTAAACTTTGAAATGTGGAAGGAGCGTTAGTAAGACCAAAAGGCATAACCATGAATTCATAATGCCCTTCATGAGTGCGAAAAGCTGTTTTGGGAATATCACTTTCTTTAACTCGGATTTGGTGGTATCCCGATCGTAAATCTAGTTTGGAGAAGTATGCTGCCCCATGAAGTTCGTCCAATAATTCATCGATGACTGGGATAGGAAATTTATCCTTGATGGTTAATTTGTTAAGGGTGCGGAAGTCTACACATAGGCACCATGATCCATCCTTTTTTTGAACCAATATCACAGGAGAAGAGTAAGGACTTTTACTGGGTCTAATAACTCCTGCTTTAAGTAGTTCTTTTACTAGTTTTTCTATTTCTATTTTTTGAAGATATGGATATCGGTAAGGCCGAATATTAGGGGTTTGGTGTCCTGGAAGAAGTTGAATGGCGTGATCATGACTTCGTTGTGGGGGTAATCCTTTTGGTTCTTTAAATACTTTGTCATGGTATTCTAGAAGTTGTAGTTCTGGTGCCTCCTTTTCTTCTGCCATAGGTGATTGAATAGAAAACAATTGTGCAACCATTCCTTTACTTCCTTTGCGCATAATTTTCTCCATACGGTGAGAACTCACAATTTGGGATGGGCCTGATTGTAAACCTCTAAGGGTATATGTCTGGTATTTTATTGTAAATTGCATCCATAATGCCTCAAAATCCCATTGGATTTTTTCGAGTGTTCGTAACCATTGTACCCCTAGGATGATATCACATCCCCCTAACGAAAGTACATACATATTATTTTTCATGCTATAATCACCCATGGTGAGCTTAATATTTTGGCACTTTCCTTTACAAGCAATTTTTCCTCCGTCCCCAACCATGACTTCAAAACTATTACAAGGTTGTATATAGCAATTAGCTTGTTTGGCCACACGTGGGTCAATGAAATTATGTGTACTACCAGAGTCGATAAGCACAATGAGGTTTTGTCGTTTGAAATATCCTCTGACTCTCATGGTTTGTGGAGAAGAAAATCCTGCAAGGGCATTGAAAGAGACTTCTGGCGTATTTTCAGTGCTATCTTCTGTCCCACTCATCACCACTTCTACTTCTATTTCATTTTCTTCTTCTTTTGCCTTATCAGGGTCAGCTGCATCCAGAATATATAGTTTTTGTGTAGCACATTTATGATTTCTCTCGAATTTCTCATCGTAATGATAACATAGGCCTTTTGCTTGTCGTTCTTTCATTTCTTCAAAACTGAGACGTTTAATTGGTAGGGTTGGGTTAATTTTGGGGGTTGTGTAAGTGCTTTGTGCCCTTTCCATTATGCATCGGTTTGGGGGCAATGTAAGTGGATTATGATTTCCCCATAGGTGGTTTCCCTAATCGACGTTGTGCGTTGATTTTGTCCTCGGCTAATTTGGCTAGTCCAATAGTTTGTATCATGGTAGTGGGGTAAAACATTTGTACTTCTAGCCGGATCTCTTCCTTTAATCCACTGATGAAACAATCCTAAAAAAATGAGGCATCTAGCCCTGTTGTGCGGTTTGCCAATTTCTCAAATTCTGCTTGATATTCACGTATCGACGTGGTTTGACATAGTTTGGTGAGAGCTCCAGTGAAATTTTCGAGCTTGCTAGGGCCAAATCGTACTAATAGGTTTTGTGTAAAGTTTAGCCAAGTAGGGGTGTCGTTGGTCTTCTCGAACCACTGGTACCATTGGATAGCCTCATTTTCTAAGTGAAAAGATGCAATATGCACTTTTTGTGCTTCCAGAATTTGGTTTAAGGAAAAATATTGCTCTGCCCGATAAATCCAGTTATTGGGATCACCACCTTCAAATTTTGGAAAATCTAACTTAGTAGTCCTGGGAAGGATGGATGTTTGTGGTCCCCCTAATGTTGTCTGGTGCGTTGGTCCTCCCGTAGTTTGGCTAGTTTGAACTAGTGCCATATTCTGATTGAAGGTGTCCATTTTCAAGTCAATTGCTAATATCCTTTGCTCCAATTCTTGTCTTGTAGCTACGCTCTCCTCTTTGCATTGGCGAAGTTCCTGGTAAATTTTCTCGAGAGTGATATCTTGTGATCTCCTCCCTTCTGCCATGGTGGGATTTTTGTAAAAATTTAATTTCCATTTGTCAAATTTGTAAAATTTTGTTGTCAAAATTTGTAAAATTGAAAAAAAATTGTAGGGACTTCAAATTGTCAAAATTTGCAACTTTTGGGTTTCAAAAATTGTTGACAACTTTTTTTTTTGGGTTTCACAATATTTTTGACAACTTTTGAGTTTCAAAATTTCTTGACAACTTTTTGGAGAGGCAACGGTTGCGACGCATTTTTCGAGGGAGATTATGATTGGGCGATCAAGGAAAAGTGCCATGTGTGAGCGTGAGTGCCTAGGTGACAAGGCACTTCCTTATGTGCTTGACTTTGGTTTTAAACCCACTTACTCTTTTAATAAGAGCAATGTGGGAAAAAATGTTTTTTCCGCTACAAAAAAATATATCGATGATGTTGTCGGTACTTTTTTGATGTCGAAAAAATTTCTTAACCTTAGTAAAATATATTGATGATGTTGTCGGTACTTTTTCGATGTCGAAAAAATTTCTTAACCCTAGTAAAATATATCGATGATGTTGTCGGTACTTTTTCGATGTCAAAAAAATATATCGATGATGTTTTTTCTACAATTCTCTTGATGTTGAGTTCATGTTGGTTTCTTGTCCCTACTAGTGTTCTTAATGTTTGTTTGTTTCTTCTATGGATGCCTTCAACTATGGCTTTGTGGCTTGCCCTACTTGCTTTTTCTCTCATAACTCTTTGATATTTATAACTTGAACTTCAAACATGGGTGAACTATTCAACTCATTTTTTTAAAACATGTTTGCTCTTTTTAACCCAACTTACCTCAAAGGTGGCTCTGATGCCATGGTTAGAAAATCAACAATTTTATTATAGGATCTTAAATTTAAATTTTCACATACATTCAACAATAAAAATTATAATAAATCACTAAAATATTATTTATAAATACATCTATTTAAGCAATGCAAATATAATGTATTGCATATATTATTTGATCATTGTTGCAATGCTTTATCTTTAATATATACAACTTGAACATAAGACTCTTGAACTTTCTACTTTCACTAACTTTTTATCTTCTCAAAATCACAAGAGATATGACTCTTCATATTTCTCATAAGAGAAATATATTTTATTGACTCATAATAATGACAAACCTTTAATGATTACTAAATGACACATATTTACAAGACTCTTTTCACTCCACAAACTAGTTACAAACTAGAATCAAATATTTATAAAATATTTACAAGGTACTTGCAATATTCTTGCAAGGTACCAAATAATGTAATACTTCCAACAGTATTTGGGTTCTCACACATTGCTTGGCCACTACACCAAGTGATCAAACAAGATTTCAAATCTAGGTTCCATGAGGGAGCTACATAATAAAGGGCATTTGAGATGTTGAAGGACCAGTTATGTTCATCTCCTATACTTTTTCTACCTGATCTGCATCAACCTTTTAAGGTAATTATTGATGAATCAATATATGCATTGGAAGTGATTCTCACATAGCATGATGTTTCCATTTCCTATCATAGTAAAACATTAAATGAAGTAGTTTTAAAATATCCAACATATGAAAAAATATCTGTACCATTATCCAAATATTTAAATAGTGGAAGCACCCAATATTGGGTAAGGAAACCATCATCCAATATTTAACATTGAACTTCTTAGACCCTATCATCCACCTTTATTGATCACTTCCATAGAATAATATATATAATTTAGCACCAGTAGAGGAGGATTAAATTTTTTAAACATGGACCAGGATCTCTAAAAGGCAGTCCACTCAAATGTACAAAGTGGTCAAGGTAGGACAAATTGGTTTCCAAGGGGATTGGTTCATAAAAAATCAAATAAAAAAAATAACTTTTATCTAGATATAAAAATTTTACATAAGGAGGGCCATTTTTTTTCAAGGAGGATGAATTATCTAGGCATATGACCTTTATGGGGCTTGGATTTATGCTCAAAAATGTCAAAACATCTATTTTTCAATCCTATTGATATCGTTAGGGGCATAACTTTGTGCTTAGGAATTTTTTTTGATCAATTCAAGAAGCATTAGAAATACTAGAGAGAACAACAATTTCAATAGGCAACTCTATCAGAGATAGATTTTCTAACAGCTTTGTATAAAAAATGATGTTGAAGCCCTCATAAATGCAAAACAAAATGCTTAATAAAAACAGAAATTTTCTATTTTTAGATTTTTGTAGACAAAATGTATCTTTAGTTATGTTGAATGTTAGTAGAAGAAAAAATACAAAAGGAAAATCATATATATGTAGCTTTTTTTTAATGTGTACTTTGTACTCATGGAAAGTAAATCACCATATTTCCATATGGGTGAGCTTCTAACACATGAAAGAAGAAATACCATATTTTCATATGGGTGGCCTTCCATAATAAATAAGTTGGATTTCCAATACACCAATTATTATGTAAAGAGAGATGACCCATGACTATAAAAAATATGAATAATCGATTCATTGTTATAGCCTCATATCTCTTCTCGGAGATTGCTTGCATTATACTCTTTTTCTAAGTAATAAAATTGTTATACAATTTTGTTTATATATTTTTGTGTTCTAGTTTTTTATACTCTAGTCATTTATGATCTTCCTAAACTCAAACTTCTAAGTTTTTGATCATAATAAAATGCTAGTTTGACAAGAAAGCTATAGGTGTTGATTTTAAGGTTGACAACTTAGTATGAAAGTGGAATGTAGATTGGACTAAACAAGGCAAACACATCAAGTTTGATTCATTATGGAGTGTTCCATATCAAATCACCAAGGTACAAGATGTGAATACTTGTGGATTAACAAATATAGACAAGCAACTATCCATTTTAGTGAATGAGTATCACCTAAAATATTTGTGACTTATCCAAGATGACTACCATCATTTTTAAAATGTATAAAAATTTGTATGTACTTGCATTTATTTTCTAATTTTTCATTTTCTTGTTTTTCTTTCTATTTTGAGAAACACAAAATAGAAAAAAAGGAAAGAAAAAAAAGAAAAGAATTAAAAAAGAAAATTTTATATCCTACCTAAGTGAAAATATAAAAAAGAAACACCTGGGTTTCTTGGTTTTTTTCATTCATTTATCCATAGGAACAAGTCAAATTTTCTCTAAAGTTGGTCATAAATTTTGCTAAGGCATGTAAGAAATGATTTATTGGTTTATCTATACATTGCATTAAAGTTAGAATCCAATAATCTATTTGGTACGAACAAAAACATTTTTACAAGGACTTAAGTTTACCTTTCACCAAAATAAATGATGATTCACCATTTAATATGGCCATGTCATGTTGTGTTAGGAAGACACTCTACCAAAAATGACCAAATACTTAGAATAATAATTCATTGTCTACATGGGTAATTCATCAGTATAAAGGCAATGATGTTGCGCTAATGATATAAAACTTTAGTAATCACTTTGAAAGAGCTAAAGAATCATCTATGATGTTGTGCATGTAGTATAGGATAGAGATAGTTTCAAGTTTGGTTAGGAGTTTTTTTATGCTTAAAATATGCATTCTAAGTATTAAATATCTATCACTTCATAAGACAAGGTATCAAAGCATTGATTTCTAACTGTTAGAAATATTGAGTTGTCATTGATGTCAAAGGCAAAAATATCTTCAAGGATGAAATGTTGAGTTGTCATTGATAATAAAGGTAGAGATATCTTCAGAGGTGTCAAAGGTAGAAATATCTTCAAAGGATGAAATGGTAAGTTGTCATTGATAATAAAGGCAGAGATATGCTTTAATATTTAAATAAAATATTTAAATATTAAAGTGGAAGGTTATATTTAAATCAAAAGTATTTAAATATATAAAAGGTTGAAAAAGTGGAAGGTCATATTTAAATCAAAAGGATTTAAATATAAAATATTAAAGAATTTAAATCTGCATGGGCCGACCTCCTTGAGCGCACAAAAGAGAGTGAAAATTCAAATATTTAAATAATGAGGCCGACCTCCTTGAGCGCTAAAATCAAAATGCATATTAAAAGCCCATCAATTCATTTTGGTAAGGTATGAAATTTGAATATCCTTCGTGCAAAAATCGAGCAACGAGAAGAAGACAAGAGGAGGAGAAGAGCATGTTTGGCGGTAGCGATCGAAAAGAGGATTTAAATAATTATTCGTGCTACCTTTGGTCTCATCCGGGTGGCTAGCCTAGTCGGTTGCCTAGCTTGCGCTAAGGCATTACGGAGTAGGAGGTTACAGGGTCAAATCCTCGCGACACAGGTTTTGCAGTGTTTTGTTGAGAAAGCACGAAAGAGAATTCATATAGTTTGTGCTACGATTTTGGTCTCATCCAGGTGGCTAGCCCAACAGGTCGCCTAGCTTGCGCTAAGGCACTATGGAGCAGGAGGTTACAGGGTCGAATCCTCGTGACGTTATTTTGTTTTGGTTGGTTGAGATAGAACGAAGAAGGGATTATATAGTTCGTGTTGCGCTTTTGATTTCACCTACTAGGGTAGCCCAGTTGGTTGCCTAGCCTATGCTAGGGCATTGTGTTGGCAGAGGTCAGGAGATCGAATCTCCTCCGCGTTCACTAGGCTTTGCTGTGCAAGGTAAGGGTAAAATTTTTGTTTAATTTAATTTGAGTGGGAGATATAAGGTGTATCATGGTTATTTTAAAATTGTATTTTGCATGCTATGAAAGGGAGTTATAAGGTATAAGGTTGTTATTTTTAAAAGTTGTATTTTGCATGTTATAAAAGGAGATATAAGGGTTTTTGTTGTTAATAAAGCTTTATATTGTGAGTTTCAGAAAGGGAGATATAAGGAGTTATTTTTAAGCTTTATTGTGTATGTTTTTGATAAGGGTTTTTAAAGTGGTTGATTTGATATTTAATCAAGAAAGGAAAAAGAGAATTGCTAACCAGATTTTGAAGGGACAAACAAAAGGAAAATTATTTTTGTCAAGACAGGTTTGGAAAGCTCATGCAAAAGAAGATCATCATCATTGAGGCAGATTTAGAGGTATAGTGTTCTTTTCTCAAAGTGGTTTTAATTTGAGGAAAATATTTTGTCATATGGTTGGAGGTATAAGGAATTATTGGATGTGCATTGTTTTTTCTTGAAATTGGAAGTAAATGTGCAAGGGTTATAGATCATATTTGAGAGCAAATTTGTGCATTGTTCATGATTGATTTTGGGAGTAGATGAGAAGGACAGATTTGTGCATTGTGATTGGTTTTGAAGTGAATGTGGAAATAAGCAAAATAGTATAGTCTCACACAAATAGAAGGGTTGTTTTAAAGCAAGTCAAAGTGTCACATAGTGCAAGGATAGTGTGAAAGGATTCAATTGAAAATAAGGATATTTTTAGCTATCTACAAAAGGGAAGGAAAGGTGCAAATCAACAATTACAAGGTCAGTTATCAAGTGCTAGACTAGAGCTACCTTTTAATGTAATAAATGTGAGACATGTGGAAGCGACAGACTTAATGAATGTGAAGAACATATTGGGCATTTGTTAGTGCATATCATTCTCTATATGTTCATGAAGATAAAATAATTTTGGGTAGAATATGTCTGAATTGCTTTAGTTGAGGAAAGCACATTGAAGAATAGGTGAAGAACTTGATGACATCATTATGCAAGATTTGGGAATAGATGAGCATTGTTTTGTATGCAATATTTGGGAATAGATGAGGATTGTTTGTATACAGTTTTGATATTTGTTGAGGATATTTGATAAGGTTTTGGATTTGAGTTTGAGAGGTTTTGTGAGCATGTTTTGGAGCATGTTTGAGCAGGTTTTATGAGCAGGTTTTGGAGCAGATTTGAGCAGGTTTTATGAGTAGGTTTTATGAGTAGGTTTTGGAGTAGGTTTGAGCAGGTTTTGTGAGTAATATATGAGAAGGTTTTGAGTAGAGTGTTTGAACAGACTTGAGAAGGGGATTGGTGTCTCTTATGGATTGGTGTCCATGAACTTGAGAGAGGGATTGGTGTCTCCTGTGGATTGGTGTCCATGAACTTGAGAGGGGATTGGTGTCTCCTATGGATTGGTGTCCACGAACTTGAGAGGGGATTGGTGTCTCTTGTGGATTGGTGTCCATGAACTTGAGAGGGGATTGGTGTCTCCTATGGATTGTTGAGAGAGGGTATTGGTGTCTCTTGTGAATTGGTGTCCATGAACTTGATAGGGATTGGTTTCTCCTATGGATTTGTGTCCATGAACTTGAGAGGGGATTGGTGTCTCCTATGGATTGGTGTCCATGAACATTGTAATAGGGGATTGGTGTCTCCTGTGGGTTGGTACCCATGAAATTTATTGAAGAAATTTATAAGCAATATTTTTTCATGGTTTTCTCCTAAGAAGGTGTTTCCATGTAAAATCTGTGTCTCTTATGTGTGTGGTGATTTGTGCATTGTTTCATTATTGCAATTGATAATATTTGAAGTTATTTATTTGGAAAGAAAAGTAAAAGTTTTATCTTATATTGTTCACCCCCCTCTCAGTATAAGCTTATGTTCTTCAATTGGTATCAAAGTGGGTTCCTTCATGAAAGCCTAACAACTTGAAGGAAGATCTTATAAGAACACAAATGGCTCATCAGGAAGGGTTTTCATCAAATAGAGCTCCATTGTTTGATGGGACTAACTATGCTTTCTGGAGTGTGAGGATGAGGACTTATTTGATGGCACATGGATATGATATATGGTAATCCATTGAGAATGGGTTCACACCATCTACTACTCCTCCCATGGATGCAAATGGTAAGAAACCATATGAAAATAATGCCAGGGCAATGAATGCAATCTTAAGTGGGTTATGTGAATCAGAGTTTGTGAAAGTCATGCAATGCACTTCAGAAAAATAAATATGGGACAAGTTACAGAGAACTTATGAAGGAGACGACAAGGTTAAAATGGCAAAACTTCAAACCCATAGGAGGAAGTTTGAAGACTTGAAGATGAAATATGAGGAAGATATTGCTAGGTATCTACTTCATGTTGATGAGGTTGTCAATACCATTCGTGGACTTGGAGAAAGTATTGAAGACTCTAAGATTGTTCAAAAAATCTTGAGGTCACTTCCCATGAGGTTTGATGCAAAGGTTTCAACAATTGAAGAAATGAAGGATCTCAAAACTTTGAGCATGGATGAGCTACATGGGATTCTCATAGCCTATGAGATGAGGATAGAAAAATATCAAACATCCAAATGAGAGGCAACATTCAAATCTTCAAAGAAGGCAAAGAATAAAGAACCAGAATCAAGTGAAGAATCAAGCAGTGGAGAAGAAGCTAATTTTATGAGAAGGAATAAGAAGGGTCCAAGAAAACACAAAGGTATGCAGTCTGTGAAATGTTTTAATTGTGGTAACTTTGGTCACTATGCATCTAATTGTCCACAAGCTAGAAGTAGTAGCAATGAAGAAGAAAAGGAATACAAGAAAAAGAAAGAAAGAAAATTTTATCATGAAAAGAAAAATAGGCATAATCAAGGCAAGCATGAGAAGAAGATCTTTCAAAGACACAAGAAGAGTTTTTATGTTGAAGAAGCAAGTAATGCTTCTAGCGGTAGTGATGAAAGCCTCTCCAATAGTGAAAAAGAAGAAATCCTATTTTTGGCCATAGAAGAGAAAGAAGATGATCCTGTTGTTGAAGACCAAGAAGAAGAGAAAGATTCAGAAGATGAAGAGGAAGCCACAATTGACATAGAAGAGGAACTTATTGTTGCTCTTGAAGAGTTGAAGAGGGTTAGAAAGAAGAACTCAAAATTGAAGGCTCAAGTACAAGAGGATGAGAAAACAAAGGCAAAGCTTCTACAAGATCTCACCGACTTAAAAGTTAAGGTTGAAGAGGCAAAGAGAATTGAAGAAGGTATGGCTGAGCAGTTAAAGGCAAAAGAGCTAGAATGTGAAAGACTAGAACATGAAGTTGTCTCTCTAAGGAAGGGACTTGAAAAATTTAATGATAAGATATATCAGTTTAGGAAAAGCTCAAAAAACTTGGATGATATTATCAAAGCACAGAGATCTCCATTTATCAAGATTGGACTTGGTTTTGAAGAAGGTCAAGAGAAACAAAAGGGGGAGTCAAGCTCAAAAGAAATAGAAGCATCAAAGAAAGTAATTGAAGAAGAGCCCAAGACCTATGTTGATATGTTGAAAAGTGGAAGCATCAATGAGGAAGAAAATAATGCACCATCAAGGAACAGGGACCATCATAGAAAAAGCAAAGAAAGAACCATGCGACCATATCCTCCAAGGCAAGATGAATATTTTTTCCAAGGTTATTGTTTCTCATGTAATCATTTTGGTCATAAAGTTATAAATTGTAGGAGAAAATTCAATTCATATGCACCTTTCATGGACTACAACATCATTTGTTACAATTGCAACAATTTTGGGCATAGAGCAAAATGGTGTAGAACAGTGTTCCCTGAACTCCCAAAGTCAAGCAAGAAGAAGGATAGTCAAAATGTTCAAAAAGGTATGACCTCAAAAGTTTGGAAAAAGAAAATTGAAAAAGAAGAAGAGCATTGTAAGTTGGGAGTAACTTTACTCCCATCTCAAAATTGATCACCTCAAGACAAGGAGGTGGTGAGGGGGTTGTGTTTAGTGTCTTATATTTCAGCCCCAAGGAGCCCTTTGCCATTGATGTCAAAGGGGGAGAATTTCAGTAAGGGGGAGCAGCTATTCAAGGGGAGCAGTTTGTGATCATGTTGCAATGAAGGACAATTTCATTATAGGGTTGCCATCAATGACAAAGGGGGATATTGTTAGAAATATTGAGTTGTCATTGATGTCAAAGGTAGAAATATCTTCAAGGATGAAATGTTGAGTTGTCATTGATAATAAAGGTAAAGATATCTTCAAAGGTGTCAAAGGCAGAAATATCTTCAAAGGATGAAATGGTAAGTTGTCATTGATAATAAAGGTAGAGATATGCTTTAATATTTAAATGAAATATTTAAATATTAAAGTGGAAGGTTATATTTAAATCAAAAGGATTTAAATATATAAAAGGTTGAAAAAGTGGAAGGTCATATTTAAATCAAAAGGATTTAAATATAAAAGATTAAAGAATTTAAATCTGCATGGGCCGACCTCCTTGAGCGCACAAAAGAGAGAGTGAAAATTCAAATATTTAAATAATGAGGCCGACCTCCTTGAGCGCTAAAATCAAAATGCATATTAAAAGCCCATCAATTCATTTTGGTAAGGTATGAGATTTGAATATCCTTTGTGTGAAAATCGAGCAGCAAGAAGAAGACAAGAGGAGGAGAAGAGCGTGTTTGGTGGCAATGATCGAAAAGAGGATTTAAATAATTATTCGTGCTGCCTTTGGTCTCATCCGGGTGGCTAGCCCAACCGGTTTCCTAGCTTGCGCTAAGGCGCTATGGAGTAGGAGGTTATAGGGTCGAATCCTCATGGTGCAGGTTTTGTAGTGTTTTGTTGAGAAAGCGCGAAAGAGAATTCATATAGTTTGTGCTATGATTTTGGTCTCATCTGGGTGGCTAGCCTAGTCGATTTCCTAGCTTGCGCTAAGACATTGTGGAGCAGGAGGTTGCAAGGTTGAATCCTTGCAACACTATTTTATTTTGGTTGGCTGAGATAGAACAAAGAAGGGATTATATAGTTAGTACTACACTTTTGATTTCACCCATTGGGGTAGCCTAGTTGGTTGCCTAGCCTGTGCTAGGGTACTATGTTGGTAGAGGTTAGGAGATCGAATCTCCTTCGCGTTCACTGGGCTTTGCTATGCAAGGTAAGGGTAAAATTTTTGTTTAATTTAATTTGAGTGGGAGATATAAGGTGTATCGTGGTTATTTTAAAATTGTATTTTGCATGCTATGAAAGGGAGTTATAAGGTATAAGGTTGTTATTTTTAAAAGTTGTATTTTGCATGTTATAAAAGGAGATATAAGGGTTTTTGTTGTTAATAAAGCTTTATATTGTGAGTTTCAGAAAGGGAGATATAAGGAGTTATTTTTAAGCTTTATTGTGTATGTTTTTGATAAGGGTTTTTAAAGTGGTTGATTTGATATTTAATCAAGAAAGGAAAAAGAGAATTGCTAACCAGATTTTGAAGGGACAAACAAAAGGAAAATTATTTTTGTCAAGACAGGTTTGGAAAGCTCATGCAAAAGAAGATCATCATCATTGAGGTAGATTTAGAGGTATAGTGTTCTTTTCTCAAAGTTTTAATTTGAGGAAAATATTTTGTCATATAGTTGGAGGTATAAGGAATTATTGGATGTGCATTGTTTTTTCTTGAAATTGGAAGTAAATGTGCAAGGGTTATAGATCATATTTGAGAGACAAATTTGTGCATTGTTCATGATTGATTTTGGGAGTAGATGAGAAGGACAAATTTGTGCATTGTGATTGGTTTTGAAGTGAATGTGGAAATAAGAAAAATAGTATAGTCTCACACAAATAGAAGGGTTGTTTTAAAGCAAGTCAAAGTGTCACATAGTGCAAGGATAGTGTGAAAGGATTCAATTGAAAAGAAGGACATTTTCAGCTATCTACAAAAGGGAAGGAAAGGTGCAAATCAACAATTACAAGGTCAGTTATCAAGTGCTAGACTAGAGCTACCTTTTAATGTAATAAATGTGAGACATGTGGAAGCGACAGACTTAATGAATGTGAAGAACATATTGGGCATTTTTTAGTGCATATCATTCTCTATATGTTCATGAAGATAAAATAATTTTGGGTAGAATATGTCTGAATTGCTTTAGTTGAGGAAAGCACATTGAAGAATAGGTGAGCATTGTTTTGTATGCAAGATTTGGGAATAGATGAGCATTGTTTTGTATGCAAGATTTGGGAATATATGAGAAGTATTTGTAAGCAGGTTTTTATCAGATTGTTGAGCATATTTGAGCAGGTTTTGGATCAAATTTTAGAGCATATTTGAGAAATATTTGTGAGTAGGTTTTGGAGCAGATTTGAGCAAGTTTTGTGAGCAGGTTTGTGAGCAAGATTTGAGGATAGGCTTTGTGAGCAGGTTTTGGAGTAGACTTGAGCAAATGGGATTAGTGTCTCTTATGGATTGGTGTCCACGAACCTAAGTAGAGAGGATTGGTGTCTCCTGTGGGTTGGTGTACCCATGAACCAGTAGAGGGAATTGGTGTCCATGAACTTGAGCAGAGGGGATTGGTGTCTCCTATGGATTGGTGTCCACGAACTAGTAGAGGGATTTGGTGTCTCCTGTGGATTGGTGTCCACAAACCTGAGTAGAGGGGATTGGTGTCTCCTGTGGATTGGTGTCCATGATACAGGAGAGGGGATTGGTGTCTCCTATGGATTGGTGTCCATGAACTTGAGAGGGGATTGGTGTCTCCTATGGATTGGTGTCCACGAACATTGTAATAGGGGATTGGTGTCTCCTATGGGTTGGTACCCATGAAATTTATTGAAGAAATTTATAAGCAATATTTTGTCGTGGTTTTATCTCGAGAGGGTGTTTCCACGTAAAAGCTTTGTCTCTTATGTGTGTGGTGATTTGTGCATTGTTTCATTATTGCTTTAATAATATTGTTATTATCATTTGGATTTAAAATTGAAAAGTTTTATCTTATATTGTTCACCCCCCACTCTTAGTATAAGCTTGTGTTCTTCACTAACATATGATATCAAAGTAGGTAGAAGGAAGAAAAAGTTTCCTTCTAATACTCCTCTAGCTTTGAAATACAGAAGCCACAAAGAGCACTCTATTCTAGAAAAGAAGTTTCAAGGGTAAAATTACCTTGTATAAAATTATTTAAGACAAACTTAAAAAAAGATATAATCATCTTTGTGAAGCAAAATTCCATGGAATATTCAAAGGTCTAAAGGTGAAATCCCCTTCCAAAGACCAAAGAAGCAAAAAATATCTCAACTGTTTAAAAAATTCACCAAGAAGGTCATAATATCCCCTATAGAATCAAACTTCCCCTTTGAGGGGACCAAGGAAGCCATATAAGCTTCTTAAATATTGCAAGAAAAATCATCAACATTAAGGAAAAACATTATACTATAAGAAAGCAATAATTAATTGTTGCATTACCCCTTCTAGATTATTCAGAATCTAGTTTTTCTGATAAGAGCATTGACTCTTCAATAAAAAAAAAGTAAATTTTATTACTACCTCCATCTAGAGAAAAAATATTGCACAAACATTTCAAGAATGAACATAAGATATCACAAAGTAAGAAGGTTAGAGTTGAATGAACCACATAATTTAAAATATTTTACAAAAAATCCATACAATTGCATAAGTCATAGCATCAAGTGTAGCTAATAACAAGGGAACACAATTCTATCCCTATCAAATCAAACAAATACGTTCCAAAATTGGAACAATAGTTAAAGAATATGCAAAGTATCATAAGTCATGTAGTAACATATTGTTAAATTAAATATTCTAATTGGAATAATTGTTAAAAGGTAAAACTTGCATGAACAAAGAAACAAATAAATATCCAAGAGTAAAAGAGAATTATGCACACCCAACCTTATCAAGGACTCAAACCACCACTCTAAGAATCAGTTTTATAGAGTGGATATAGATTCTTGATGATCTGTAAACAAACAAAAGCAAGGTTCCCATGTGAATCAAGGATAAAAAATTCATCAAAGTGTGTAACAAGCACCTCATGAGAAGTTTAAAATTAGTAAGTTTACTATTAGGTAAAACTCACATATTTCAACATTCCATATCAAAGAATCAAAACATACAGAGAGAAAGGAATCACTCTATATTATGAGAGGCAAAAGAAGAATATATGCATAAAAACTTGAGTGGACATCTAAGGCGCTAGACTGGAAATGACATAAGGCATCAAACATAAGGAAATAAGGCAAAATAAATATTGGTTCAAGAAAGAAACAAGTAT
The DNA here is from genome assembly GCA_028583015.1 of Wollemia nobilis. Taxonomy (NCBI): domain Eukaryota; kingdom Viridiplantae; phylum Streptophyta; class Pinopsida; order Araucariales; family Araucariaceae; genus Wollemia; species Wollemia nobilis. The sequence goes on along the minus strand of JAQPPZ010001678.1, from coordinate 4,635,241 downwards.
TAGAAAAAGTAGGACATTGGTCCAAAAGAGAACATTCAACAAGATAATAAGCACACAAAACATATAAAGGTTCCTCCTAGTACACAAATTGCCCAAGGAAGAAGATAAGAAATCTATAATTTCTAGCACAAGAACATTGTGATGAGTAGAAAGGAAAGACGTAGGTGCTTTCACAACATCTCTCCATATTTTTTTAGTGATATCCCTACTTAATTGGTAATTTTCACCATTGTATTTATATTGTTATCCTTCATATTTATTTTGTGTTATCCTTTCTTTAGTTATTCTTTGTTGTTCAAGTTCATTTATTTCTTTCTTCCTTCTTTTTTCCCTCTCATTGGGTCACTATATTATATCATCTACTTTGTGGATGATTTTCTCCCTCATTTATGTATTATACCTACACAATGTTTCATATTCTTCTTACAATCGTTGTATCTCCTTCTACATTCTTTATTGTACAAAACCAATTTGGCGTAATGGTATCAAATCCTCAAACTTTGCTTACCCTCTATTTCATGTAGTTGATAATTTTTTTTCTTGCTCTTCACTACCTCTAATAATTGGACATGAACCTATATTTTTATTTCTTTATTTGAATTTGGTACCAATTCTTGTTGTTCTACTATAGGTTGTATATCCTCCTCATATGCAAATACTTGTCCTAGTCTCATATTCTCTTCCTTTGTGTGATGTTCCTGATTATTTTCACTTGATCCCTCATTCACAGGTCAATATTTACTATCTTATTACTTCATTTACATAGATAAACAAACATTACATTGTATTGTATGGTTTCAATCTAGATATGTTAACTATTTTTGGAATCATCATCCCGTTTAGTTTTTGAAATTTTATCATCATATTCTCTATCATTTCTATTACTTGGTGTTAGAAAATGGACCCTATGTACAACAATGGTATAAATTTTAGATTCACAAAATAATTCGCATAAAATAATTTACATAAAATACTGAACATTATTGATAAAAATCTACAATAGCATGCAAGACAATGCTTTGTCATCAATACATAATTTTATGACTCTTCATATGCATATCTCTTGATCTTACCTCTTCTATCATAATGATAAAGTCTCTCATAATTACATTAGTCTCACACATGACACTTCACATAACTATTCACCTACTCATATGACACATTATGCTTATAACTCACACTTGCACACATGACACATAAACACACTTTACAACATGCCACATACTGTTAAATAAATATTAAACACACTCATATTAAATAATAAACACTCCCTAAACTAGTAATCACACTTCCTAAACTATTATATGACCAAATAATGTATTATCGCAAACACCCTCTTGTATAACATTATTTGGTAAAATATTTTCCTTTAGAACAAAAATTATAAACTCTAACCCAAATTTTAGATTTTAATAAATTCCAACTCCATATAAAGAAATAAACCTTCATTCTTATTATATCTCGATGTTCCCTATTGTTGAACACTACCTTCCTTAATTTCTTTGATGTTGTCATTTTATTTTTTGATGACATTATGTCAAAATATATGATTTTGGGCCAAACTTCAATATCCTCCCCATAATAAAAATATAGGCCACATCCATAAAATTATGGGTAGCTCCACATCCTTCTAATGTAGTTCTTACACCTCATATTTTCTTCCTCAGACTTTATAATGACTCATTTTTTGTTGCATCTTCTTAATTTATCATCACATTTGTCTTTAAATTCTAAGGTTATATTTTTCTCTTAGGTTTTGCACTTTGGATTTGGGTATTATTTTCTTTTTAAAATATTAGCAGACAAGCCCATTTTTTCATCAAATTTTGTTTCTTTTTCTCTAATCAATGTGATATTGACACATTTGTAGTCTAGAGTCGATTCCCTCTGTATTGTATGTTCATTCCACTTATCTTGGAGCACTTTTTCTGATATCTCATGTATTTTATCCTCGTTCTTTGACCTATACTCAACTTCCTTTCCCCTTCCATTCTTGAATATCTTTGAATCAAACATCTCATTCTAAATGTGCACTAGATTCTTTTGTGCACAAAGGTTGCAAAATATGCTATTTCTAAGCTAATCTCTATCAATGATCAAATTAGTAAATTGATTTTATTTATATTTAGTGGTTTTTTTGTGGAAAACATCCCAAAAGGGATACCACTTTCGGGTAAGACCCAAGGAGGCAGGGATATCTCTTTCACCAAATCACCTAGGACTTGTACCTGGCCTACCACCTTTGACATACTCAAGGAGTAAACTTGAAACAACAAAAACAAGAACGCACAAAGACAATCACACAATAAGAAAAAAAAATATGCTTCTTGAGTGTGTCGAAAAGAAAAAGCACAACCAAATAGGCACAAGAAATAAAAACACAAACCCCACAAAAAAACACAAGAACAACATAAAAAAAAACAACAAAACACTACAAAGACCCGACCAAAAAAAAATAAAAAACAAAAACAACCAAAACCTAAAAAATAAAAATAAAATAAAAAAAAGCAGCCAACAACAGACAAAAAATAAAAATAAAAACAGAAAATACTCACACCAAAAAAAAATCTAATTAACACAAACATACAAAAACAACAACACTAAAAAACACAAAAACACCCAAAACCAACTAAGCCAGTGGAGCTATTGAAAACTCCCATGACAATATCTATCAAGGAAAGAGTCGAAGAATAGCACCCAGACAAAAAAGATCATAATAAATGCAAAACCATAGTAGGGTTTAATTTAAACATTGCTTCTTGCATTGCCATCAAGAGATTAAGCAAGGAGAAAATCAGTCCTAATTTGTTCTGGCCACCACCTAGGAGGATATCCATAGCACTTATTTTTTTTCAAGAGCCTAATTTGCCATAGCATCTACCAGTTTGTTCTATTCTCTAGGCACATGATTGAAAACAACCTCTTGAAAGTTGTTTATGATTAACTTGATCTTATCTATAATATTTTGGATTCTCTAATCAATCTTCTTAGATCCTGAAGTTGAATTTATGTAATTAATCATAACTTGAGATTCTAATTTTGCAATCACCCTTCTCCACCCTATCTTAAGAGCATCCTGCAAACCTCTCAGAGTACCCTACGCTTCTGCTAAGTTATTGTATAGAATTCCTAATTTTTTTGCAAAAGTAAAAATTGGAGTACCATCCTCCAATCTACCTATCCCTCCTATACTAGCTCTTCCAGGATTTCCTCTAGATGCTCCATCTGTATTGATTTTTATGAAGTCTTGTGGGGGAGGTTGCCATTATTGAGTTTTATCCATCATTTGATCAGTCCATTTCTTCCTTTTATGTTGGGCTCATCTATTTCTTATCTTTAATCGAGTTATAATTTGTTTCCATAGTTGATTTGAATTGTAAGGATGAATTAATAATACTCGATAGTCTCTCTCACATTTTCTCTAGTATTTTTCCAGACATAGTGGATGTCCCTACTTTCTTGTTGAAAAATTCATTTTTTTTTCGCTCCTTCTAGATGTTTCAAGAAATAATAGTCATACTTGTCCAAACTATCTGGTTCACATACCGGTTTTTTTCTTCTTGTTTGCTCCAATCTCTCCATAGTTGTTCTATGGATTGATCATTGGACCATCTTAAATTTATAAGGGATTCCATCATCTTCCATAATGTTGTAGTTATGGGGCACTCTATGAATAAATGGTTAATAGTTTCATTGTTATCCCAACATATTACACATTGAAAGGGCCCATTAAAACCTTTCTTTATAAGTTGCTCCCCTGTAAGAACCCTTTTATGGAGCAGTAACCAACTAAAATTTTTGACTTTTGGCCATAAATTTTTAGCCCATAACTACTTGAAAAGATATTTATCCTGATGGGGATTAATAGGGCTTAATGCTAAGTAGCCTTGAGCAACAATGCACTCACCATGTCTTGAACTATTCCAGCCAATGCAGTCCTCAACTTGTGACCATGAAGGTGATCTCATTTGAAGGATTCTGTAAATATCATTTTTTGAGCTTCATAAAGTTGTATTGGCCACTCTTCTACTGGGATTCAACACCTTCCTACATCAACATTTCTTGTTTTATCTGTATAGTATTTGGTAACTTTTATCCAATTCATCCTATATATTTTCTTCATTATAGGCCTCAATTCCAGATGTTGGATAGACAATGGAAGGTGCCCATCCCAAGAGTCCATCTAAAAATATCTTTTGACCATTTTGAGTAACACAAAAGAGAAATTTATTTATCAAATCCTCTCTAATTTTTAAGATATTTAAAATTGGAGACCCTAAAGAAGGCAATTGATGACGAATTAAGTCATATGAAACTTTATTTTGCATACTTGGCTCTTAGATTTTTGGTCCATAAGGCATTGGGGTGGCTAATTAATATCCAATATAATTTTCCTACCAAAGCCTTATTATTCTTGACTGTCTATCTGAGACCTAATCCCTCTTCATGAGTAGGAAGATATAGAGTCTCCCAAATTACTAGGGCCCATTTCTTCTCCATTTTTGAACCTCTCTACAAAAATTTGTGACTAATTTTATCCAGTTCATTGAGTACTGACTTGGGTTTGTTCAACATTGTTGAAACGAATATTGGGATAGATTGAAGAACTAATTTTTTAAGATTTATTTGACCTCCTGACGAAAGATATTTATTGGTCCAATTGCCTATTTTTTTCTTCACTTTCTCTAATAACCAGCTCCAATGCTCTTTATTTTGGATACCCAAATTAATTGGAACACCCAGGTATTTAATTGGAAGAGAAGTTTTTTTGAATCCTAGTTTGTCCATTATCAACATCTCTTTTCTAGGTGAGCAATGAAAAAAAAGGATTTTAGATTTATCTTCATTTATAAGTTACCCTGGGCTCTAGTGAATCAGTAAAAAAATTACTTTATAGAGGTTGCTTCCTTTATAGTTGCCTTCCCCAAAAGGGTGGAATCATCAAAAAAATTTAAATGAGTGATAGTTGTGACTCCTTTAGCTATAGTAACTCCTTCTAACCTCTAACAATCCTTATTCTTATCAAATTTCTTCCCAAACATTCTGCAATTATGATAAAAAGATATGGAGAAAGAGCGTCTCCTTGTATGATATGTCTAGAAGCTGAGAATTAGTGAGTAGGGCATCCATTAAGAATAACTAAATAAGAAACTGAGGAAATGCAACCTTTGATCCATTTTGTCCATTCTTGAGAGCATCCAAAATTTTCTAGCACTTGGATGAGAAAGTGCCAATCCACCCTATCATATACTTTGAATAAATCCAATTGAATGAACATGGAGGGGAAATTTTGAGCTTCCATAGAATGAATTGCTTCCTGGGCTAACAATATCTCATCAACTATTTGTCGACCTTCAACAAATCCTCCTTGTTCTTGAGAAATGATCTTATGAAGCAAAGGTTTGAGCCTTTTTGACATATCTTCGAAATTATTTTTAGAATAACATTACATAAAGCAATTGGTCTATATCTAGTAATGTTATCCACCTCTTGAGCTTTAGGAATTTGAGCTATAAAACTCTTGTTGATATTTTTGAGGATTTCTTTAGCCTTTCTAGCCTCTTCTACCACCTCAAGAATGTCATCCTCAAACCATCCCAAAATTCCTAATAAAATTCAATAGGGACCTGGGGTTTTTCTTTTTGCATTTTTAAAACTACCTCTTGTAGTTCCTTCTTAGTAATTGTAACGATACCAAAGTATACGTCAGTTCATTGAATGGTCATGTCATTTCATTGATTCATTTTTTCTATTAATAGGTAGATTCATTTATTACATTATCATCATCAAATTATTTATTCATTTGGGTATTCAATAAGAGACTCTGCCCTCTCTAAGTGGTTATAGGAGTTCACCCTCCTTAAGTGACTTAATTATCTAATTTATTTGATTTATAGAAGTAGATTTCTTCAAGTGAGCAACGATTCTGAATTGGGCAAAAATTTTCCAAAACTATTTGGTGCCTAAAATCATACAACTTCCAATTTTATATATATATATATATTTTTTGGCACGCATTATCTTCACCTTGAGAGCTGGGCACAAATTACACTGTTCCACAAGGATCATCGCATCCACAGGTTGAAGAGACGTAGCATAAGCAACTGTTCGTGGCCAGCAAAGGTTTAATCTAGGAGTTATGTGTGTTTTACTAAACGTGCCTGTGGATGATAGCTTCCATTGACAAGTTTTTCCTTTCAGTGGAAACGAATAAACAGACATTGGTATGACTTTGTAGCTATCTCTCCCATTGAACACGGTGAATGCATAGCTGAAACGAATTGATAAGGAAACCACGTATCAAGAGACGTACTTCGCAGACATAGTGATCAAATAGCTGAAACGATAGCCGACAAACCAAAAAAAAAAAAATTATTAACAATTTTTATAAGGTTAATCTGCCAATCGCGTCGCACGACTACAAACCCAGTTATCAGAAAACCACAGGAAATACGTTTGCATGACTATATTATCCATATAACGCTTTGCGATTTTCGACAAAAAATATATATATGTGCAGAAAATGGTCTAATATATCCAACGACTTAATACCGGTGGTTTTTCGATTTCGGTGACCTAATATATCCGACGACCTAATACCGGTGGTTAGCAAATCCAGCGAAGTTCAAATCTGACTGTTTACTGATTTTTTGCCAACCTGAATTTTGGTTTCCAGTGCAAAATTTTGGTGATTGCAGGCATCTCAAATTATTTTTGATGTCTTGGAACTTCAATAGAAGGTGACAAAACATTCACATACGGCGAACTACAGACACACAACAGGAGAAAATAATTAAATCTAATCAAAATTTTAGACGTCCAGAAATCCTAATACGCTCCTACATTCCAAACGTGACACGTGGTAATTGAAAATTGGCGGACTGAAGCAAGAGGTTGTCGAGGTTGTTTTCTAAGCCATAGCAGTTTACAGATGGGATTTGGGCAACCCCGACGAGTGACCTAATCGTTCCATATTCTCCACCAAGAAATCTATTTCCCTAACCATAAAATTCGGTAAATTCTAGCAATTATTTAACATTTCGAAGAATAATTAACTTTTTCGGCATCAATCCGCATGGTTTCCCAAGGAAAGCATTTGTTATTTTTGGGGATTCAATATAAGCTGCAAATACTATATAAAAGGAAGTCAATCTGGGAACAAATCGCGTCAATTTGTAAATACTATATAAAAGGAAGCAAGTTTCCAGACGATAAAAATTAAAATTCGGTAGAAGTTTCACAAATCCCAGTGATGAATCTGAGAGGAAAATGGATATTTTGGTGAGATTATTTGTAGACATTGATGATTTGTTTGGCGTCCTCAAAAAAGGAGCACATTTGTTTGAGGCACATTCATTTGTTTATTACTCTTACATATCTGCATTTAGTTGCAGTCAGGCATCTTGGTAGGGTCAGTGTGAAACATAGCCGACTGATTTGAAGCGTGAGCAATTGAATACCTCTGAAGCACATATTCAAACATCGAATTAGGTTATAACGGTGTTACGAGCTTTTGTTGAATAATTTTCAAGATATCCCACATTCGTTCACTATACAAAATTTTTGGGGATAAAACTGCTGAAGCACATACAGTTACTTGACCAGCTTACTGGTCACGCCTACCTTACACGTCAGTTTTAGCTGACTCATACCACGTTTCACCATCTCGCTTTAATAGCCGCACCCTTATCCGTTTTAACCTTCGCTTAGCTGTCAGTTGAGTTCTCCGCACCGTGTTCGTTGTAACTTTTGCTTAGCTGTCAGTCCAATTCTCGTCAGAGTCCACTGAATTTTTCTTTTGCCGCTAGAAAAAAAAAAAGTGACCGTTGGAAATACCATCCAAAATTCGAAAGGTGACAAATCAACCCAGAATTTTGCAACTTTTTAGCACCAATTTTAGCGTCAATTTCAATTTGGGAATTAAACTTAGCATCAAACAAGCAAAACATTGGTAAAGTTTTCAATTTGGACTCCAATTTAGCTCCAAAAAAATAATTTTTGCGATAATTTTTACGAGCAACTTTTTGCAACAACTTTTGCGACAATTTTTATGACAATTTTTGCATCAATTTTGTAGAATTTTTTGCGTTAATTTTTCGTGCAATTTTTATGACAATTTTTGCATCAATTTGTCCTTGCTACTCAAGTGACCATTGTCTTTTAAAATCTTTGATCGTTGAAAATTTGTGAAAATATAAAAATGACGCCCGTAATACTACAATCCAGAGTACGTCATCATCGCATACACCAAATTCAAGAGTTCCTAATTAAATGGCAGGGACTTCTAGATGAAGATGCTACATGGGAGACAAAGAGTATTTTTCAGTCTTTTCTAGCTTTGAGGACAAAGCTTTTGAGGGAGGGTAGCCATGTAATGATACCAAAGTATACGTCGGTTCATTGAATGGTCATGTCATTTCATTGATTCATTTCCTCTATTAATAGGTGGATTGATTTATTACATTATCATCATCAAATAATTTATTCATTTGTGTATTTTGCAAGAATCCACCCTCTCTAAGTGGCTATAGGACTTCACCCTCCTTAAATGGTTTAATTATTTAATTTATTTGATTTATAGAAGTGGATTACTTCAATAATAGGAGCAGTTAGGGTCACATTATCCTCATCAAAGATAAGAACAGATATAGCCTAAAGAAATTCTTGTTGAGCTTCTAGGTCAAGCAATTGGGCTGTAAAGAGGTTTGAAAAATAATTCACAGCTAATGAAGACATGCCTTTCCAAGTGTGGACTATATCTCCTAGATCATTCTTTAGATAAAGGATAAGCTTATGAGTTATGCGGGCTAGGAGAGACTTGTGAAAGAAACTTGTATTCTAGTCTCCATCTTGTAGCCATTGAATCCTTGACTTCTGTTTCCACATTATTTCTTCCCTTCTATCCCATTCCTTCACCTGGGATGAAAGATTAATTTATGTCTTCACCCTATTTTCAGTGAGTCCCTCAAGACGAATTTGCTCATTCATATCCTCAAGCTGGATTAGTTCTTCCCTTTTATTAGCCCTAACATCTCCAAATTTCTCCTAATTCTAAGTCTTTATTTTAAATTTAATATACTGCAATATTTTGATAAAATTATACATCTTAGTACCATGTCTTGGCTTGCCTTTTTGCCACTACCATTTTATCCTTGACTTGAGAGATTCTTTTATGATCCATATTAACTAAAAATGAAAAGGAGTTGGCTTAACCTTGGTTTTCCACACTTCAATTAAAATTAGCCAATGATCAGATCCCGCATTATTTAAGATTTACACTTTTGGAATGTGTCCTTGAATTAAACACTTATTTGAAAGCAATAACCTATCTAGCCTTTCAAGAATACATGGTGAGCCTTGTATTGTATTGGACCAAGTCATCAAACCATTGGTTGGCTTGATATCCACTAGATGAAGGTTGGCCATGTATTCCTTCATGAGTTTGAAACTCCCATCCAACTTCCTACTTCCTCCCATTTTTCTTCTAAAGAAAGGATAGAGTTGAAATCTCCTCCTATCAAAGCCCAAGATTTCGAGAATTGAGAGGTGATAGAAGATATATTTCTCCATATTGTTTGTTTCTCTTCTATAGTACATGGAGCATAGAAATTTATATAAAGAATAACCTTATCTAAATATCTATTTTGGGTAACCATTGCTAGCATTTTCTTACTCCCCATCATGAATTGTACTGTAATTTCCTTTGGATCCCAAAGACTTGCCACTCCTCCCGATGCCCCTTGGTGTTGAAGGACACTACTTTACTGGATGGCCAAATTGTTTTCACTTTAATTTCCATTTCATTGATAGAAACCTTATTCTCTTGAAGAAAGAGAAGTTGAGGCTAATTGTTTTTAATGATTCTTCTAATTTTTATTGTTTAGGACTTCCTTTAAGTCCCCTAATATTCCAAGTTATAATATTCATAATTAACCTGATTTGAAGTATTGGGTAAGCTCTACTACCTTACCTTCATCAATTAACTTTTGATCTTCCTCTGCCATAATATTTTGGTTGGATTTATGTCCTACCTTTTGGTTGGTATCCATCCTCATATTTTTATTTGTATCTTGCTTCATTCCTGTAAAGGCTATATAATAATTACTTGGAACCAAGGCACTATTGTTGGGATCCATATGAACTTTTTGAGGAACTAACTTTGCTATTGATTGAATTTAGTTTTTAGTTTTATACTTATTTAAATTTTCTATGTTCTTTTCTTGAAGGCCATTGTTGGATGAGATGGCTCTCCTTCATTATTTCTCAAAATTAGGGTAGTTTCTTTTATTCCTATTTCATCATCCATTCCTTCTTGTTCCTTCTCTTTATCATATTGTGTTTCCTTAATCATTGCTTTCGTTTTGTCATCCTCCTCATCTGATTGTTCATCTATAGATAGAACTTCAAAGATGTTAGGTGAAATTACTATTTTATTTTTTGGTGTTATATTAATGAGGGATAGTTCTGCAGGAGTTATATATTAATTCTTTTGTTTGGGGATTTGAAATCCTGTTAAATTATCATTCTCTTTCTCTTTATTGGGGATATTTTGAGAATAGTCCTTGGCTAGATGACCATATTCATGATAAATTATACATTTAAAAGAGACATTTTTATAGTCTACTTGTTGCTCCCATATTTCTTCCCCATATTGTAAAGTAATCCTCTCTGGAAGAGGTTTGTCAAGGTCAATTAAAACACAAATCCTAGCATAGATCATGTGATCCAACTATTGAGTGCTATCAGCTATCATCATGAAGAATTCTAATGAATTTCCTACTACTACTAAAGTATTTGGATTCAAGTATTCTTCTAGGATGCCGAATAAACGGACCCATACAGGTGCATTTGATAATATTTCTTCCTCAGATTTGAACTTGGTATGCTAGGGCTTCATGAAAATACTTCCCTACCTAAGAACCATGGCCCCCCTTGAAAAATATCCTCCCTATATTTTTCAATGGCAAACATAGCAATAAAATAACCATTAGGGTAAATAGAGATTTGGAACTCACCTTTAGTTCTCTAGTTTTGGCAGCCCATTGCTTGACGGTAGCCAGATTTGATCAAAATCCGACTAACTAAAAAATTAATCATTGAAGAACACAAGCTTATACTGAGAGGGGCGGTGAACAGTGTAAGACCACTTTTTACTTTACTTTCATAAATAGTATTAATCAATATAATCAATGGCAATATCAATAGCAATAACCAAAGCAATGCACAAATCATCACACATAATAGAGACACAAAATTTAACATGGTTCACCCAAATATGGCTACCTCCACGGAGAAAATATTTCTTCTAAATATTTCTCAAATAATCTCTTGGGAATCCTTACCAATTACAATGTTTATGGACCTCTGTCCAAAGGAGATGTTGATCCCCTAAATCTAGTTTGTGGATATCTATCCATAGGAGAACTCCTTCTCCTCTACTCTGGTTGGTGATCCTCTAGAAAATACTACCTCCACTACATTGATTGTGGATATCTCTCCACTTGAAGACTCTTGTCCTCACTCAAAAGACCTATCCTCAATGTCTTGGCTAATGGATCTCTATCCACTGGAGTCTCTATCCTATCTGCTCTATCACCTCCAAAGCTCTGTCTCAATACTATATTAAACACAGTCTAGTCGGTCTAGCACAGATCTGTTCAATCTCTTACACTAAACATTGTACATTCGGTCTAGCATAAATCTTCTCAACTCTTGCACTGAACACAGTTCATTCGATCTACCACAACTCTGCTCAATATCTTGCACTAAACACAGTTCATTTAGTCTAGCATAACTATGCTCAATCCCTTGGACAAAACATAGTTCATTCAGTCTAGTACAACTCTACTCAATCTCTTTCACTAAACACAGTTTATTCGGTCTAGAATAACTCTTCTCAATCTCTTGCAATAAACACAGTTCATTCGATCTAGCACAACTTTGCTCAATCTCTTGCACTAAATATAGTTCATTTGGTCTAGCACAACTCTGCTCAATATCTTACACTAAACACAGTTCATTCGATCTAGCACAACTCTACTCAATATCTTGCACTAAACACAGTTCATTCGGTCTAGCACAACTCTGCTCAATATCTTGTACTCAAGTCTTCTCAAATAATTATCTCAAATCTTCCTTGTAAGCTTCCACAAAAGCTCACACTAATATTTTCACAAGTCCTCTCTAGAACTTGATCAACTCTGCTCAATAGGTCCACACAAAACCTAATCAAATTTGCTCAACAGGTTCACTTAGAACCTGATCAAATCTACTCAATAGGTCCACACAGAACCCGATCAAATTTGCTCAACAGGTCCACACAGAACCCGATCAAATTTGCTCAACAGGTCCACACAAAACCTGCTCAAATCTTCTTAATAGGTCCACATAGAACCTACATAACTCTGCTCAATAGGTCCACTCAAAACTTGCTCAAATATGCTCAATAGATCCACACAGAACCTATCCAAATCTGCTCAATAGGTCCACATAGAACCTATCCAAATATTCTCACCAGGTATACACAGACCCTATCCAAATATTCTCAACAAGCTCACATAAAACTTGTCCAAATTTTCTCAATAAGTCCTCTCTAGGACTTGCCCAAATATGTATTGTAAGCTTCCACAAAAGCTCACATAAAATCAGTCCACGAGTTTTCTCAAAGACTTGCCTCAAAGCAGCTTAACAAGTCCACACAGAACTTGTCCAATCTCATAGAAACATAGACAGAATTATTTGAGACTCAATATATTCTATACTCAATGCTCAATCACTTTCTCAACTCAAGTCATCATAGAAGCATAAAGAGAATTTTTAGAGACTCAATATGTTCTATACTCAATGCTCAATCACTTTCTCAACTCAAATCAGTCTCATAGAAGCATAAAGAGAATTTTTAGAGACTCAATATATTCTATACTCAAAACTCAATCACTTTCTCAACTCAATCTCATAGAAGCATAAAGAGAATTGTTAGAGACTCAATATGTTCTATTCTCACAACTCAATTTGTTTCACAACTAAAATCAGAATATAGAATATTTTGTTTTATGGAACTTGAACAATCACTTCATACACCCACTTGACTAGGTTCACTCAACTCTACTCAACCAATCACTCAAGAACCAACTCTCACTCACAAACCCTAGTCCAAGCATGTATCATCCAACTCAAAATGTTTCCAACAATGCTCAACAACAAATCTCACATAACAATGATACTCATGATCTTTTCAAACCCTAGTTCAAGTTCTTTGCATAACAACTCACTTCAACAACCATGCTCATCAAACAATTTTTTAATCACAACTCTCAACTTTAGAAAACCTTGAAGAATTAAATAAAACACTTCACTCAACCAATGATCTCAACAACAATGCTAATAAAACAAGGTTTATAGCATTCATCTCTATTTCAAAAAACTCATCAACTCATCAAACAAATAAGGAAACTTAACCAAGTCCTTTTCACTCCAACCTTGTTTTAAGAAATTCCCAATTAAATCAACAATGGAGAATATTGCCCATACCTTTTTGTTGCCAAGGAGTTGTCCATAAAATCTACCACACTTCACAAAATCTCTTTTCCAAACTCACATAAGGGTTAGAGGACTTCAATTAAAATCACAATGCAAAATATAACTTTAAATACACCTTTTTACTCCAACTTAATTTTCACATCCACCAAAGTCCTTTTAGAAGAAAACCCTTATCAAAAATAATAACCAACAAGTCTCAAAATAAATATCAATTAACACTTTATCATAACTCCTTATACCTCCTAAAATATAACTCTCAAAATAATAATTTCCAAATAATAAAGCTCAAATAATTATCAACACTCCACCTTCAAAAATTAATCACTACAACCTTTATTTAATAAAGTTTATTAAAAATTTAATAAACCTTATAACATCCTTATCACTCCAACCTTAGGGCATAAACTATAAAAATTTAATTTAAAAATCATACCTACCTCAAGGGGTTTCGACCCCACGTCTTTCCCTCACCGCGAGCGTCTTAGCCATGGCTAATGTTGCCACATGAGCTATACACTTGTTTGCAAAGGGAAAAGCATGATGTGTTTTCTCTTTGTTATTCTTCTTTCCCACGTCAACAAAAATGTGCACCTTGGGCGCTTCCACTTTGCACTATCACCAAAACCACTTTACAAGAATCAAACGCACGACCTTAGTGCTCAAAACGTCTTCTCGCTATCCAAGCTGCCACTAGGCCACACTACCAATGTAAATTTGGGGGTGGTCTCTCTTCGTCTTATCCTCTGCTTCCTTTGCAAAATTTTTTTAAAAACCACACGAGCTCGTTCCCATATACCATGCAAATTTCATTCAAGCAAGGATAATTAATTAACAACTTTGGGCATATATTTATATTGCCCTCCTCCTTTGTTTTGGAACGTCGGTGCTTTGATTGAATGCATCACGTCGGCGCTCTAAGGCTTCGAAAGCCTTAGTAAAACCCAACCTTTGGGTTTTTAATCTCTTAAAAACTTTGTGCTCGAATATATTTTAATTTTCTAAAACCCAACCATAGGGTTTTAATCAAATGAACTTTATCCTTTAAAATCTAATTATATTATAATTAAAAATTATAATATTTTATTATATTTTTACAACTTTGGTAAATATTATAATAACAATTATAATATTTTTAACCTTCCAATGCTTCGGATGAATTGCTTCCATGGAGAAATAAAAACCTCTTTCTGACCCAATCTTTTTGGGTGTAAAATAAAATATTTTAACCCATTATAAAATTCCATTAAAATTTGTACTTGAGTTGAAGAAGAACTCTCACTGGCATCTTGAAATCAATGAAAACTTTGGCTTAGGGACTCAAAATTTCCAACAATCTCCTCCTTTGTCATTGATGGCAACCCGCATTCTTTTTACTTGAAACCTAACCTTTCTTTTTCCTTCTGATCCCCCTGGGATTTTTCTCCCCTTGGATCAATGCTCTCTCAGATATCAAATCTCTCCCCTTTTGACATCAATGGCAAAGGGTCACCTTTGGGTATCAGGTCTAAGAATGAGCCTCTTAGCTTAGCCCCTCCCGCACCTCTTCATGAGGTGGTTAATTTTGGGGTGGGAGTATTTGTACTCCTCGAAAACACTATTCTTTACCTTTATTCTTTTCCCCTATTTTCTGAGTTTCCTGAATCCTCTAACTATTTCTATCCAAATTATCATCTATGTTCCTATTATAATTTCTATTCATGTTCCTATTCTTGTTCACATCTAGGTTCATGTTCCTGTTCTTATTCCTGTTCATGTTCTCATCCATGTTCTTGTTCCTGTTCCTGTTCTTGTTCATGTCCCTATTCATGTTCCTGTTCATGTTCCTATTCTTGTTCTTGTTCATACCTATTTTTGGAATGTCTTCTCTACACCACTTTGCTATGTGACCATCATTATTGCACTTATAACACTTAATGTTATTATTCCTTGGAGGTGCAAATGTCTTAGGATCTCTTCTAGTGAAGCCATATCCTCTTTTGTCATGAACCCTGCAATTCATTGCCTTGTGACCAAACTCATTATATGAGTAGCAATACCCATGAAAAAGTTGTCCTTTCCCATATTCCTGTCTTTCATGTGTCCTGCACTATGAAGCCATGTGCCCAAACCTGTGACATGAAAAACATATTCCATTGAAGAAACCTTGCCTAGACCCCATTGGTCTCTTAGTCTCTTCTATCTGTTTCCTGTTCCATTTGTTCCTTACTTGTGCATTGTTCCTTTCCTTGGTGAACTTTCTATTGTTCAAATTATCCTTAGAAGTCTCACTCTCTCTTTTACGTACTTATTTTGACTCTTCTTCTTTCTGGTGTTTGAGCTTGATTCTCCTTTTTCTGCTTCCTGTTTTCCTTGTTCTTATTTAGAACTAAGTCCGGTTATGGTGACTGATGACCTTTGTGTATTGATAGTCCTTTACAAGATCTTTGATTTTTTCTCAAACTTGTGTAGCTTGTCCTTATAACCTTTTACTATCTCATGCTCTAATCTTTCACACTCTAGATATTTTGTTTTTAATTTTTCGGCCACACCTTCTTCAATTTTTCTTGTCTCTTCAACTTTGATTTTGTAGTTGGTGAGTTCCTATAAAAAACTTGCTTTTGCTTTTTCATCTTATTCAGATTGAACTCTTAATATTGAGTTCTCACTTTTTAATCATACCTTCTTCAACTCTTATTGCTTTTTCAACCTTATCTCTCAAGTCAGATATATCCTGTAGAAGCTTTGTCTTAAATTTCTCATCTTCTTGTATTTGAGCCTTCAATTCTAAATTCTCTCTTTTCAATTCAATAATTTCCTTAAGAGTGAATTTCCCTTTTTCTTTTTCTAAAGCATCTTTTTTCTTTTATTACTGAAAGTAGAGTTTCTTCTTCATACCTATTTTGATTGTCCCTGTTATCCTTTCTTGAACCAATCTCTAGGATTTTATTTCATAGAATATCATATTCATCTTCACTTCTACTAAACCCATTACAATAACTTGCATCATGGCCAAGTTGACCACAAACAAAACATTCTTGTGGACAATAAGCTGCATGGTGACCTATGTTCCCACATCTGGTATAATACTTTATCAGTCTGGATATTTCTCCATTACTTGATTTATCTCTTGAATATATTTCTATTTTTCCTCCCAACGCAACAATGTTAAACTTATCTTCATTTTATTTCATGACCATAGGTGTTCTTTTCTTCTTGTGTCTCATACTCTTGCCTTTTTTTGTCATTTGTGTTCTTGTAGGATCTTCCTTCAAGTTGTTAAACTTCTTTCGAAGGAACTGGCTTTGATACCAATTGAAGAACACAAGCTTATACTGATAGGGGGTGAACAGTATAAGACCACTTTTTACTTTAATTTCCAAAACAATATTAATCAATATAATCAATGGCAATATCAATAGCAATAACCAAAGAAATGCACAAATAATAACACACAATAAAGACACAGAATTTAGTGTGGTTCACCCAAAGATGGCTACCTCCATGGAGAAAATATTTCTTCTAAATATTTCTTAAATAATCTCTTGGGAATCCTTCTCAATTACAATGTTTATGGACCTCTATCCAAAGGATATGATGATCCCCTAAATCTAGTTTATGGATATCTATCCATAGGAGAACTCCTTCTCCTCTACTCTAGCTGGGGATCCTCTAGAAGACACTGCCTCCATTGCACTGACTATGGATCTCTCTCCACTTGAATACTCTTGTCCTCACTTAGAAGACATGTCCTCAATATCGTGGTTGATGGATCTCTATCCACTGGAGTCTCTGTACTCTCTACTCTATCACCTCCAAAGCACTATCTCAATACTGTACTAAAACATTTTCCAGTCGGTCTAGCAAAGCTCTACTTAATATCTTACACTAAACATAGTACATTCAATCTAGCATAAATCTTCTCAATTCTCACACTAAACACAGTTTATTCGGTCTAGCACAACTATGCTCAATATCTTACACTAAACATAGTTCATTTATTCTAGCACAACTTTGCTCAATATCTTGCACTAAACACAGTTCATTCGGTCTAGCACAACTCTACTCAATATCTTGCACTAAAAATAATTCATTCGGTCTAGCACAACTTTGCTCAATCTCTTGCACTAAACACAATTCATTCGGTCTAGCACAACACTATTTAATCTCTTGCACTAAACACTTTTCATTCGGTCTAGCACAACTCTACTCAATCTCTTGAACTAAACATAGTTTATTCGGTCTAGCACAACTCAGCTCAATCTCTTGCACTAAACACAATTCATTCGGTCTAGAAAAACTCTGCTCAATCTCTTACACTCAAGTCTTCTCAAAGGCTTATCTCAAATCTACCTTGTAATCTTCCACAAAAGCTCACATTAATCTATTAACAAGTCCTCTCTAGAACATGCTCAACTATGCTCAATAGGTCCACACAGAACCTGATCAAATCTGTTCAACATATTCACACAGAACCTGATCAAATTTGCTCAATAGGTCCACACAAAACTTGATAAAATCTGCTCAATAGGTCCACACAGAACCTACTAAAATTTGGTCAATAGGTCCACACAGAACCTACACAACTCTACTCAACAAGTCCACTCAGAACTTGCACAACTCTACTCAACAAGTCCACTCAGAACCTACACAATACCTACACAAGACCTGTTCAAATCTACTCAACAAGTCCACACAAGACCTGTTCAAATCTACTCAACAAGTCCACACGAAACTTATCCAAATCTACTCACCAGGTCTACACAGAACCTATCCAAATCTTCTCAACAAGCTCACATAGAACTTGTCCAAATCTTCCCAATAAGTCCTCTCTAGGACTTGCTCAAATCTGTATTGTAAGCTTCCACAAAATCTCACACAAAATAATTCCACAAGTCTTCTCAAATACTTACCTCAAATCATCTTAACAAGTCCACACAGACTTGTACAATATCATAGAAACATAAAGAGAATTATTAGAGACTCAATATTTTCTATACTCAATGGTCAATCACTTTCTCAACTCAAATCAATCTCATAGAAGCATAAATAGAATTGTTAGAGACTTAATATGTACTATACTCAATTCTTAATCACTTTCTCAACTCAAATCAATCTCATAGAAGCATAAAGAGAATTGTTAGAGACTCAATATGTTCTATACTCAAAACTCAATCACTTTCTCAACTCAATCTCATAGAAGCATAAAGAGAATTGTTAGAGACTCAATATGTTCTATTCTCACAACTCAAATCAGAATATAGAATAGTTTGTTTCATGGAACTTGAACAATCACTTCATACATCCACTTGACTAGGTTCACTCAAATCTACTCAACCAATCACTCAAGAACCAACTCTCACTCACAAACCCTAGTCCAAGCATGTATCATCCAACTCAAAATGTTTCCAACAATGCTCAACAACAAATCTCACATAACAATGATACTCATGATCTTTTCAAACCCTAGTTCAAGTTATTTTCATAACAACTCACTTCAACAACCATGCTCATCAAACAATGTTTTAATCACAACTCTCAATTTCAAAAAACCTTGAAGCATTAACTCAAACACTTCACTCAACCAATGATCTCAACAAAAATGCTAATAAAACAAGGTTTATAGCATTCATAT
The DNA here is from genome assembly GCA_028583015.1 of Wollemia nobilis. NCBI lineage: Eukaryota > Viridiplantae > Streptophyta > Pinopsida > Araucariales > Araucariaceae > Wollemia > Wollemia nobilis. The sequence continues at coordinate 4,616,091 of JAQPPZ010001678.1, read as the reverse complement.
CTATTTTAGAAAACTCATCAAATCATCAAACAAATAAGGAAACTTAACCAAGTCCTTTTCACTCCAACCTTGTTTTCATAAATTCCCAATCAAATCAACAATGGAGAATATTGCCCATACCTTTTTGTTGCCAAGGATTTGTCCACAAAATCTGCCACACTTCACAAAATCTCTTTTCCAAACTCACATAAGGGTTAGAGGACTTCAATTAAAATTACAATGCAAAATATAACTTTAAATACACCTTTTTACTCCAACTTAATTTTCACATCCACCAAAGTCCTTTTAGAAGAAAACCCTTATAAAAAATAATAACCAACAAGTCTCAAAATAAATCTCAATTAACACTTTATCATAACTCCTTATACCTCCTAAAATATAACTCTCAAAATAATAATTTCCAAATAATAAAGCTTAAATAATTATCAACACTCCACATTCAAAAATTAATCACTACAACCTTTATTTAATAAAGTTTATTAAAAATTTAATAAACCTTATAACATCCTTATCACTCTAACCTTAGGGCATAAACCATAAATTATTATTTTTTAAATCTTACCTTCCTCAAGGGATTTCGACCCCACGTCTTGCCCGCATCGTGAGTGCCTTAGCCGCGGCTAAGTTTGCCACACGAGCTATACACTCATTTGCAAAGGGGAAAGTACAATGTATTTTCTCTTTGCTATTCTCCTTGCCCAAGTCAACAAAAATGTGTACCTTGGGTGCTTCCACTTTGCACTATCACCAAAACCACTTCACGAGAATCGAATGCACGACCTTCGTGCTCCAAACACCTTCATGTTGTCCAAGCTACCACTAGGCCACACTACCCAATACAAATTAGTGGGTGGTCTCTCTCTGTCTTATCCTTCGCTTCCTTTGCAAAACATTTTTAAAAACCACATGAGCTCGTTCGTATATACCGTACAAATTTCATTCGAGAAACGATATTTAATGAACAACTTTGGGCATATATTTATGTTGCCCTCCTCCTTTGTTTTGGAACACCGGCGCTTTGATTGAATGCATCACGTCGGCGCTCTAAGGCTTCAAAAGACTTAGTAAAACCCAACCTTTGGGTTTTTAATCTCTTAAAAACTTTGTGCTCGAATATATTTTAATTTTCTAAAACCCAACCTTAGGGTTTTAATAAAATGAAATTTATCCTTTAAAATCTAATTATATTATAATTAAAAATTATAATAATTAATTATATTTTTACCACTTTCGTAAACATTATAATAACAATTATAATATTCTTAACCTTCTAATGCTTCGGATGAATTGCTTTCATGGAGAAATAAAAACCTCTTTCTGAACCAATCTTTTTGGGTGTAAAATAAAATATTTAACCCATTATAAAATTCCATTAAACTTTGCACTTGAACTGAAGAAGAACTCTCACTAGCATCTTGACATCAATGACAACTTTGGCTTAGGGACTCAAAATATCCAACAATCTCCCCCTTTTTCATTAATGGCAACCCACATTATTTTTACTTGAAACCTAACCTTTACTTTTCCTTCTGCTCCCCCTGGGACATTGCTCCCCTTGGCTCAATGCTCTCTCAGATATCAAATCTCTCCTCAATACACAAATATCTCCCTCTTTGACATCAATGGAAAAGGGTCACCTTTGGGGCTCGGGGCTAAGAATGAGCCTCTTAGCTTAGCCCCTCCCCCACCTCTTCATGAGGTAGTTAATTCTGGGGTGGGAGTATTTCTACTCCCCGAAAGCACTGTTCTTTACCTTTATTATTTTCCCTTATTTTTTGAGTTTCCTGAATCCTCTGACTATTTCTATCCAAGTCATAATCCCTATTCCTGTCATCATTCTTGTTCCTGTTCCTATTCGTGTTCACATCTAGGTTCATGTTCCTGTTCTTGTTCCTGTTCATGTTCTCATTCATGTTTTTTTTCTTGTTCCTGTTCATGTTTTTTTTCCTGTTCATACATATTTCTAGAATGTCTTCTCTACACCACTTTTTTGTGTGACCATCATTATTGCACTTATAACACTTAATGTTATTATTCCTTGGAGGTGCAAATGTCTTAGGATCTCTTCTAATGAAGTCATATCCTCTTCTGTCATGAACCTTGTAATCCATTGCCTTGTGACCAAACTCATTACATGAGTAGCAATACCCATGGAAAAGTTGTCCTTTCCCATATTCTTGTTTTTCATGTGTGCTACATTGTGAAGCCATGTGCCCAAATCTGTGACATGAAAAACATCTTCCATTGAAGAAACCTTTCCTAGACCCCATTGGTTTCTTAGTCTCTTCTACCTGTTTCATGTTCCATATGTTCCTTACTTGTGCATTGTTCCTTTCCTTACTAAACTTTCTATTTTCCAACTTATCCTTAGAAGTCTCACTCTCTCTTTTACTTACTTCTTTTGACTCTTCTTATTTTCTGGTTTTTGAGCTTGACTCTCCTTTTTCTGTTTCCTATTTTCCTTGTTCTTCTTTAGAATTAAGTCCTGTTATGGTGACTTACAAACTTTACACATTGATAGTCCTTTCCAAGATCTTTGAATTTTCCTCAAACTTGTGTAGATTGTCCTTAGAACCTTTTACTATCTCATCCTCTAATATTTCACACTCTAGATATTTTATTTTTAATTTTTTGGCCATACCTTCTTCAATTTTTCTTGTCTCTTCAACTTTGATTTTGTAGTTGGTGAGTTCCTGTAAAAACCTTGCTTTTGCTTTTTCATATTCTTGATCTTGAACTCTTAATCCTGAGTTCTCCCTTTTTAATTCTCCAAGAGTAATCATAAGCCTTTCACATTTTATCTCTTTTACCTTTGATTGTTTAATCATACCTTCTTCAACTCTTCTTGTTTTTTCAACCTTATATCTCAATTTAGAGATATCTTGTAGAAGCTTTGTCTTACATTTCTCATCTTATTGTATTTGAGCCTTCAATTCTAAATTCTATCTTTTCAATTCAATAAGTTCCTTAAGAGTGGATTTCCATTTTTATTTTCTAAAGAATCTTCTTTTTCTTCTATTACTGAAAGTAGAGTTTCTTCTTCATACTTATTTCGATTGTCCATGTTATCCTTTCTTGAAACAATCTCTAGGATTTCATTTTTGAGAATATCATCTTCATATTCACTTCTACTAAACCCATTATAATAACTTGCATCATGGCAAAGTTGACCACAAATAAAACATTCTTGTGGACAGTAAGTTGCATGGTGACCTGTGTTCCCACATCTGGTACAATACTTTATCAATCTGGATATTTCTCCATTACTTTATTCATCTCTTGAATCTATTTACATTTATCCTCCCAACACAACAATATTAAACTCATCTTCCTTTTCTTTCATAACCATAGGTGTTCTTTTCTTCTTGTGTCTCATGCTTCTACTCTTGCCTTTATTTGTCATTTGTGTTCTTGTAGGATCTTCCTTCAATATGTTAAAATTCTTTTGAAAGAACCGTCTCTGATACCAATTGAAGAACACAAGCTTATACTGAGAGGGGGGGTGAACAGTATAAGACCAATTTTCACTTTACTTTACCAAACAGTATTAATCAATATAATCAATGGCAATATTAATAGAAATAACCAAAGCAATGCACAAATCATCACACATAATAGAGACACATAATTTAATGTGGTTCAGCCAAATATGGCTATGTTAGGATCCTCAATCCTAACATTATTAGTTAGTATTAGTTAGTATCATTAATCATTTAATTATTATATTATTAACTTATAAAGTGAACCATCACAACCCTTCATAACGTGAACCATCATGTATCTTCATACGTGAACCATCATGTCTCTTCACCAACATAGATTTAGGGTAGATATATATATTAGGTTGGCCATCCATATCAAATCATCCAAGAAGAATAATAATAAGCATAGATTCTAAGGAGGGAGCCCCTTATAGTGGCAAAGTGATTACAAGGGAGCCCCCTTTGAGTGGCCTACGATTACATTTACATTAATTTGTTAATAATTTTATAGTAAGACCTTGGGGTCTTACCATTTGGTATCAGAGCCATGTGGGGCCCAGTCATGTGGAAATTGCTCAAAGATCTTCATCAAATAACTTTTGTGCATTAGTATCAAACTCGATTTGAGGATATCACCAAACACAACACAATATTGGATGAATCAATTCTCATCAATGGCTTCATTAGGGGATTAAAAGAGGAAATTAGAATGGAGGTGACAAGGTTCAATCCCTATACAATGATGCAGACCTATGGATTGGAAAAATTAGCTGAAGATAAAATCAATGCACAACAATGATTAGGGAAACCACTTATGGAAAAATTGTCGACCACTTACATTGCTCCCAAACCTATGCATAATGGAAGGGCACAAAGCACTTACACAACCCCCAAATCTAACCGAACTTTATGAATTAAACATCTTAGCTTTGAGGAGATGAAGGAACGATGAGAAAAAGGACTCTGTGATAATTGTGATGAACAATTTGGACCCCACCATAAATGTTCTACACTAACATTATATTTATTGAAGGAAGTTGATCCCTGTATCTCCATAGAGAAAGCAGATGAGGTAGTTGTGTCCGAAGCAACCAGTGCACCTACTTACCGCAATGAAGACAATGAGGTCGATGTGCAAGAAGTGATTGATGTACCAAGCAAGGATGAGGTAAACATACCCAAAGTGATCAATGCTAGCCAAACATGCACTCTACAAGACCTACACATACCTTCCTCACCAATAGTGTGTTCTTGCCATATGACCAAACCTATTCGAAACCAACGTAGAGTGACTACACACTCCTCCGTTGGCTCTACCAAGGAACCAAAAAAGGATATGAAATCATTACCATCACTTTTGATGCATCATTCTGAAGTATTTGATGAACCCCAAGGGTTGCCCTTCCATCCTCATCATGACTTTCCTAAGGAATATTCTACTATTGTTCTTGGCAACCCCCCGCTAATGCTTCATCATTCTCGATATCCCTGCCTACGAAAGGATGCCATTAAAAGAGTCCAAGAACTTACACAAATCCTTCTTGGAAAATCAAGTACAAAGCTTCTCACTTTGAGCTTTGAGGACAAAGCTCTTTTAAGGAGGGTGGCATGTTAGGATCCTCAATCCTAATATTATTAGTTAGTATTAGTTAGTATCATTAATCATTTAATTATTATATTATTAACTTATAAAGTGAACCATCACAACCCTTCATAACGTGAACCATCACGTCTCTTCATACATGAACCATCATGTCTCTTCACCAACGTAGCTTTAGGGTAGATATATATATTAGGTTGGCCATCCATATCAAATCATCCAAGAAGAATAATAATAAGCATAAATTCTAAGGAGGGAGCCCCCTATAGTGGCAAAGTGATTACAAGGGGGCCCCCTATAGTGGCAAAGTGATTACAAGGGGGCCCCCTTTGAGTGGCCTGCGATTACATTTACATTAATTTGTTAATAATTTTATAGTAAGACCTTGAGGTCTTACCAGAGCTACCTCCATAGAGAAAAATTTTCTTCTAAATATTTCTCAAATAATATCTTTGGAATCCTTTCCAATTACAATGTTTATGGACCTTTATCCAAAGGATATGATGATCCTCTAAATCTAGTTTGTAGATCTCTATCCATAGGAGAACTCCTTCTCCTCTACTCTAGCCGGTGATCCTCTAGAAGATACTGCCTCCACTGCACTGACTATGGATATCTCTCCACTTGAAGACTCTTATCCTCACTCAGAAGACCTATCCTCAATATCCTAGATGATGGATCTCTATCCACTAGAGTCTTTGTCCTCTCTACTCTATCATCTCCAAAACTCTATCTCAATATTGTACTAAAACATAGTCCAATCGATCTAGAATAGCTCTACTTAATCTCTTACACTAAACACAGTACATTCAGTCTAGCACAAATATTCTTAACTCTTGAACTAATCATAGTTCATTCGGTCTAGCAACACTCTGCTCAATATCTTGCACTAAACATAGTACATTCGGTCTAACACAACTCTGATCAATCTTTTAAACTAAACACAGTTCTTTTGGTCTAGCACAACTCTGCTCAATCTCTTGCACTAGACATAGTTCATTCGATCTAGAACAACCTTGCTCAATATCTTACACTAAACACAGTTCATTCAGTATAGCACAACTCTACTCAATATCTTACACTAAACATAGTTCATTCAGTCTAGCACAACTCTGCTTAATCTCTTGCACTAAACACAATTCATTCAGTCTAGCACAACTATGCTCAATCTCTTGCACTAAACACAGTTCATTCAGTCTAGCACAACTCTGGTCAATATCTTGCCCTCAAGTCTTCTCAAAGACTTATCTCAAATTTGCATTTTAAGCTTCCACAAAATCTCACACTAATTTGTTCACAAGTCCTCTCTAGAACTTGCTCAACTCTACTCAATAGGTCCACACAGAACCTGATCAAATCTGCTCAACAGGTTCACACAGAACCTAATCAAATCTACTCAATAGTTCGACATATAACTTGATCAAATCTGCTCAATAAGTCCACATAGAACCTGCTCAAATCTGCTCAATATGTCCACATAGAACCTACACAACTCTGCTCAATAGGTCCACTCAAAACCAGCTCAAATATGCTCAATAGATCCACATATAACCTCTCCAAATATACTCAATAGGTCCACACAGAACCTCTCCAAATTTGCTCACCAGGTCTACATAGAACCTGTCCAAATCTGCTCAACAAGCTCACACAAAACTTGTCCAAATCTGCTCAATAATTCCTCTCTAGGACTTGCTCAAATTTGTATTGTAAGCTTCCATAAAAGCTCACACAAAATCAGTCCACAAGTCTTCTCAAATACTTGCCTCAAATTATCTTAACAAGTCCACACAAAACTTTTCCAATCTCATAGAAACATAGAGAGAATTATTAGAGACTCAATATGTTCTATACTCAATGCTCAATCACTTTCTCAACTCAAATCAATCTCATAGAAGCATAAAGAGAATTGTTAGAGACTCAATATGTTCTATACTCAATGCTCAATCACTTTCTCAACTCAAATCAATATCATAGAAGCATAAAGAGAATTGTTAGAGACTCAATATGTTCTATACTCAAAACTCAATCACTTTCTCAACTCAATATCATAGAAGCATAAAGAGAATTGTTAAAGACTCAATATGTTCTATTCTCACAACTCAATTTCTTTCACAACTCAAATCAGAATATAGAATAGTTTGTTTTATGAAACTTGAACAATCACTTCATACATCCACTTGACTAGGTTCACTCAACTCTACTCAACCAATCACTCAAGAACCAACTCTCACTTACAAACCCTACTCCAAGCATGTATCATCCAACTCAAAATTTTTCCAACAATGCTCAACAACAAATCTCACATAACAATGATACTCATGATATTTTCAAACCCTAGTTCAAGTTCTTTGCATAACAACTCACTTCAACAACCATGCTCATCAAACAATGTTTTAATCACAACTCAAAATTTCAAAAAACCTTGAAGCATAAATCAAATACTTCACACAACCAATGATCTCAAAAGCAATTCTAATAAAACAAGGTTTATAACATTCATCTCTATTTCAAAAAACTCATCAACTCATCAAAAAAATAAGGAAACTTAACCAAGTCCTTTTCACTCCAACCTTGTTTTAAGAAATTCCCAATCAAATCAACAATGGATAATATTACCCATACCTTTTTTTTGCCAAGGAGTTGTCCATAAAATCTTCCACACTTCACAAAATCTCTTTTCCAAACTCACATAAGGGTTAGAGTACTTCAATTAAAATTACAATGCAAAATATAACTTTAAATACACCTTTTTACTCCAGCTTAATTTTCACATCCACCAAAGTCCTTTTAGAATAAAACCTTTATCAAAAATAATAACCAACAAGTCTCAAAATAAAACTCAATTAACACTTTATCATAACTCCTTATAGAGCAGCAATAGTGCAGCAGAAGCAGCAGCCGCCATCAGTCGGAGAGGGGAGCAGCAGTCTCCCATCAAATTCGGCACTGTAGCAGCCGACACTGTAGAAGCCTGCATATTGTAGCAGCCGCCGGTAGCAGTCACAAAATTTTGGCCCTAAAAAAAAAAAAAAAAAAAAAAATGGCAGATTTTGGAGGCAACAAGTTGTGACGGATGGAGCAACAAGGAGGAGGAGCGAGAGGTCTAGGGGCATCAAACCCTAGGTGTGGGACTTCAGAGGGCAGATCAGCAGACGCGGCAGGTGGGGGCTCTGGCGAGATAGCAGGCCCCCAGGCGGAGGATGTGGACAAGGAAGTTCTATTGGAACCGGTCCAAGGGCGTTGGGCGGATGCGGTTGAAGATTTCTCTGAGGGGGACCAGGACTCTATGCGTCAGGATCAAAGGAAGACCCAAGAAGGAGACAAAGAGAAACCTGGCAACTGGAGACCTTCATATCTTAATGCTCTTCGCGATAAGCAAAAATTATCCGACTCTTGTTTTAATCTAAAATCTGTCAATGGTAGGTTGCATGTCCCGGATTCCTTAGCTCAGCATGTGGCTATGGAGGGCAGAACATCTCTGGTGGCTAAATTTATGGGGTTGAGGCCAGACATGGAAGTCATAAGGAGATGGGCCATACAAAAATGGCAGCCAAGGGCCGGTATGATGATTAAGGCTTTACCCAAGAGTTTTCTTTTGGTGACATTTCAATGTGAACAGGACATGGAAAGGACTCTCCAAGGAGGTCCTTGGTTTTTTGGGAAAATGGGCTTGTATCTGAAGCGTTGGTCCCCCGATTTCAACCCCCAGACTCAGGTGCTAGATTTGGCTCCTATTTGGGTTAAGATGCCAGGATTACCTCTGCTTTTCTGGAACGAACAAATCTTGGCTGGGATAGCTACAGAGATTGGAGAACTAATAGCTATTGATCCTGCAACCTTGAGCAAAACAAGACTCCTGTCTGCTCGCATGTGTGTGTTGGCGGACCTGAGTAAAGAGCTCCCTAAATCCATTATTTTTTTGTCTATGTTTGGCCTTCATACTCAGGTCTTTGAATATGAAAATATGTCTTTTAAGTGTAGTTTTTTTGGGAAGGTAGGGCACCAGGGTATCCACTGCATTTCCAAGAACCAGCCCCCACTCCAAAATACTGATCCTCAAACCCAGAATAATATCCCTCCCCTGCAGATCTCCATTCCTACCCAACCTGGGCCTCAAGGACGTGGAGCTCGAAATCCGAATATCAGAGACCCTGTTCGCCCTATTGTAAGCAAGAGGCAACGTTTTAACCCTCCTCCCAAAAATTCCTATGCCCCGAAACCCTCTCACAGGGGAGCTGGTCCCTTTGATGGGAACCCTCAAGCTCAACCTGCTCCTAAGATGATACAGCAAGCCTCAGAGCCAAATCACAAAGGAAAGAACCCCATAGATCAACGCCCTGGGGCAAGTAAGTTTGATTGGGTGATACGGGAGGCCTATGGAGGCTCGGTGGAAGTGGTCCCATGTACTACAAAGGAATTTATGGGAAGAAATTCCAAGGAGATCAACATCCCAGTGGAGAACAGTTTTGATGCATTAAATCATTTGAAGGGAGATCAGATGGACAGCCAAGAAGTGGAATCTGAGGTAGAGGAGACTCAAGAGAAGGATTTAGAGGAGAAAAATCAGAGGAAGGAGCAGGAAACTAATAATACAAGCAAGGATACTCAAGAGGAAGAGGTGAACCACCAAGATCAGTGTAACCCCAAAGTAGGGAAAAAAGAATCTACTAATCAAGAAGCTAAGAGCACGGAATCATCTCCACTGTCAAAAAGACCAGTTAACCTGGAAAGCCAGATTGTTACCCCAAAGACCAAGACTGACCTACCCAAGATGGTTACTAGAAGCCAAGTGAATCCCAAGGAACTTCAACCTAGAGCGGATGTATGGGGATATGGTTCGGTAGGAAGAGGGAAACCTAGCAATGCTGCCTTAAGGCAGAAAGAAGCAGAGCGAGGAGTGGCTGATGGCACTCAAGCAGTATTGCTCTTTGGGGCGAAGGCTCGAGGATCCAAAGCCCATAAATGAAGATTCTTTCATGGAATATTCGTGGGAGTAATCCTGCAAAAATAAGATCTTTGTATGCTCTTAGACAAGAACACAAACCGGATATGATTTTACTGCAAGAAACTAAAATGGAGGAGAGTAGAGTTATTCCTTTTAAGAATAGGACTTGGCGAGAAGTCAAGTAGTAGGCCAAGAGGCCACCTGGAACAAGCAGGAGGGTTACTCGGTTATGTGGAACAAAAATGTGATTGATAGTAGAGTGATTCCGATGTCTAGTTGGTTTATTTGTCTCTTATGTGTGGATAAAACCACGCAGAAGAGTGGATCTTAACGAATGTATATGCTCCAGTTAGACAGGGACTGAGAAGGGTTCTTTGGAGTCAACTAGCTGAATTGAGGGAGACGGTCCCCAACTACCCTTGGATTGTGGCGGGGGATTTCAATTGCTACCTTAATCCTGTAGATAAATTGGGGGCTCTCAAAGAATAACTGCTGATATCTACGAGTTTAGAGATTTTGTTGAGCAACATGAGCTGATGGATGTGGACCTGCGTAGATTCTCCTATACATGGTCTAACAAAATATTGAAGGAAAACCAAATTCAGATAATATTAGATAGGTTTCTTCTTTCTCAAGAATGTCTGGAGAGGTTTGGGGACTCTTCATTAACGACACTCCCAAGAATCGGGTCTGATCACAACCCAATTCTGTGGGAAACAGGGGAGGACTCTAAGAAAAGATACATCAGACCCTTTCGATTCGAACTTATGTGGTTCCAACATTAGGATCTCAAGGATCTGGTTGCCCAATGGTGGGACAAAAAGTATAATGGTTCGAAACTGGCCCAAGTGGCATGTAAACTAAGGAATGTGAAGGCTAACATTAGAGAGTGGAACAAAACTTCCTTTGGCAATATTTTTCTTAAAAAGGCAGAACTAAAAGACAAGATCAATGAACTACAGGAGAAGTCGAAGTCAGAGCAGACTTACGGAGGATCCGAGAAACCGGGAGAGGGAGTCATTAGCCGAATACCACACGATGCTAGGATTTGAAGAAACCTTTTGGAGGCAGGAAATCCAGATCGCGTTGGTTAAAGGAGGGTGACCGAAATACAAAGTTCTTCCATGTCTCTACTCTTCGCCACAGGAGTACTAACAAAATTAAGGAGATCAAGATGGCCGATGGGTCTAACACCAAATATATGGAAGACATAAGGAGGGAAGCGGTTGAGTACTTTAAATCGTTGCTAGAAGATGTAAATCCGACTATTGAAGAAGAGGACTCTCTGTTAGCAGCCATTCCACCCCTCGTAACTGATAATCTTAATGGATTCTTACTTAGTCCTTTCACAAAGGAGGAAATCAAGAAGGTCATTTTTGACATGGATGGTAACAGCTCCCCAGGACCGGATGGCTTCCCTGCAGCTTTCTTCCATAAGTTTTGGGATATCCTAGGCAATGATGTAGTGGAAGCTATAATTGAGGCTCAAAAGGACATGGAAATCCCAGAAGGAGTTAATGCTACTTTTTTAGTCCTCATCCCTAAACTAGTGGGAGCAATGAAATTTTCCAGTTTTCGCCCTATCAGTTTATGTAACACTCTGATGAAGATTCTCACAAAAACAATCGCCAATAGGTTGAAGGTTATCCTTCCTTTCATCATTGATATGAACCAAGGTGGCTTTGTGAAAGGGCGACAAATATTGGATGGTATCATCACAATTCATGAGGTTATTCATTCAATGGTGACTAGTAAGGAAGCGGGTATGTTACTAAAGCTTGATATGAATAAAGCCTACGACCGGGTCTCATGGCGGTTCCTCACCAAGATTTTGGGTAAGTTTGGTTTTTGTCCCCAGTGGATTAAGTTGATTTTTAGTTGTATCTCTACTACAATATTTTCTGTCATGGTGAATGGGTCACCCTCCGGTTACTTTAAGAGTGAAAGGGGGTTGCGACAAGGAGATCCTTTGTCTCCATACTTGTTTATTATTTTAGCGGAAGCATTGGGTAGGAACATTTTAGCAGCGGTGGCAGATGGTCAATTGGAAGGTTTTAAACCAGCCTCAACAGCAGAGCCAGTGTCTCACCAATAGTTTGTGGATGATACAATCATTGTGTCCAAAGCCTCGGTGCCTCAAGCTAGGAAGTTGAAGAGAATTCTAACCAAGTATGAGACAGAAGCAGGACAATACATAAACTATAAGAAGAGTAGCATCTATTTCTTTAACACGCCTGGTGGGAGGGAGGAAAGAATAGCTAACCTCTTTGGTTGTGGAAAGGAGATTCTACCAGCAACTTATCTAGGCATGCCTATGTTCGAAGGAAGAATGAAGGCTACTTTGTGGAACTCAGTCATTGACAGGATCTCCAAAAAGTTAGCAGGGTGGTGGAAGGGCAACCTTCTCAGCTCCGCAGGAAAAGCCTTATTAGTTCAAACTACTTTACAGAGCATTCCAATTTACTGCATGTCTCTATTTAGAATTCCTGCAAAGGTCCGAGCTACATTGGAGCTAATTCAACGCAACTTCTTGTGGTCAGGTTCAGAGGAGAGAAAGAGAATTTTGTTGGTAGCATGGAATCAGGTGTGTGCAAGCAAGGATCAGGGGGGCCTGGGGTTAAAGAGAATGAAAGAAATGAATCAAGCTCTGATTGGCAAACAGGTATGGAGATTTATCAATAATGATCAATTGGGATGGGTAAAACTTCTTAAGGAAAAATATATCAGAAATAATCAAGACTTCCTGAAAGCTGATAATCTTCCTAGAGGATCCTATTTTTGGAATTGTTTGCTCGAATGTCGAGAGGTAGTCAGGAAAGGCATCAGATGGAGAATTGGTAATGGAAGACAAGTGGACTTTTGGAAAGACCTGTGGTTGGAAGAGGCCCCTCTGAAAGATAACTTAGACCTTCAGGTCCTCCAACATAAACTTTCGAAGGAAATGGGAGGAAAAGTAGGGGATTTTATTGCTGTAGCACAGGAAACTTCTTCTTGGAAGAAAATCATAGTTCATAATCCGTCGAGCAAGAGAAGGTGGCCCTAACCAAACTCAATGATGCTTTAAGGGTGTTCCCGATCATTCCCGGGGGAGGAAGAGACAAGGCGATTTGGGGCAAAACTACAAGTGGGATCTATTCGATAGAAAACTGCCTATAAGTTAATCCACTCGGGATTCAATGGCTTGACTCCGACTTCCGTTATTTGGTTAAATAATTTAACCCCAAAAATAGCTTTCTTCTTTTGGTTGGCGATTCAAAATAAGATCCCGACAACGATAATCTGCAAAGGAGAGGTTTCCAATTCATCAATCGATGTATCTTGTGTGAGAAAGCAATATAATCTGTAAGTCATATATTTCTAACTTGTGATTTTTCTTGTACAGTCTTCCAAATGATCCTGTCCAAATTTCATATAGATTGGGTCTGTCCAAATAGCATGTCTGACTTCTGCATACAGTGGGCTTCCCCCTTTCGGGCAAAGCTTTTGACTTGGCTCTGGAAGCTCAGCTTACCCCATTTTTTATGGGGGATATGGAATGAGAGAAATAAGAGAGTATTTAAAGGACGTAAGAAAGATCCCAGGTTATGTGGTAATAAAATAATCAGAGCTTTGAAAGAAAACTGGAAAACTTTCTTCTTCAAAAATGAGACCATGTCTCTAAGGGAAAGGAGGATTTTGCGAAACTGGGGAGAGGAACTTCCAAACCTAGACATTACAAACAACCCACGGGATGGTGTCAAGTGGATACCCCCCACACAAAAGTGGGTTAAGTTTAATTTTGACGGGGCAGCTAAAGGAAATCCGAGGGCTGCAGGAGCAGGAGGAGTTTTGAGAAATGAGGAAGGAAAAGTGGTCCTTGCCTTTGCAGAGCCTTTCGGAACTCAAACAAATCATTTTGCAAAAGCCCGAGCCTGCATGCAGGCAATGAGAATTGCCAGACTTGAGGGTTATAAGGAAGTTATCTTTAAATGGGATTCGCTTAATATAATCAAGGCAATTAAGGAGGATAAAGACCCCAGCTGGACCATATTGGAGCTTATCCTAGAAGCAAAGATTCATAAATCTCATTTGGTTAATGCCCGAATCCAACACACCTTCGAGAGAAGGGAACCAAAGCGGCGGATCTAATGGCAAATATTGCGCTTTCGTTGGGGAGATGCAAATTTGGAAGGATAACTTCCCTCAAGAACTATTGGTGTTGGCTGCTAGAGAAGAGCTTAGATCAAACCTGTTAGAGCATCAGGAGATCAGAGGGGCTGATGATGAGTAATCCGACAGATGGAATTAGGCAAAAAAGGCATCCCATTTGTCGGGGCCTGGGAGGTGACAAGTGTACAGTACAGCAACCTAGTGTTAGTAAGTGCTAGGTGTTGTTTGGTTTTTGTTTTATCCTGAATAGTCAAGCGACAAGTATAGGACTGTGGACTCTAAGTATGGCTTAATGTGAGTCTTAGAAAGATCCATTTTGTATTTTGATTATACGGGCTTGATGCTAGAACCATCCCATTTTGACTTTGTAAAAGGTTTGTGGACCTTATAACCACCTCTACCTTATACCAAAAAAATAACTCCTTATACCTCCTAAAATATAACTCTCAAAATAATAATTTCCAAATAATAAAGCTCAAATAATTATCAACACTCCACCTTCAAAAATTAATCACTACAACCTTTATTTAATAAAGTTTATTAAAAATTTAATAAACCTTATAACATCCTTATCACTCCAACCTTAGGGCATAAACTATAAAAATTTAATTTAAAAATCATACCTACCTCAAGGGGTTTCGACCCCACATCTTGCCCTCACCACGAGCACCTTAGCCACGGCTAAGGTTGCCACATGAGCTATACACTCATTCGCAAAGGGGAAAGCACGATGTGCTTTCTCTTTGCTATTCTCCTTGCCCATGTCAACAAAAATGTGTGCCTTGGGTGCTTCCACTTTGCACTATCACCAAAACCACTTCACAAGAATCGAACGCATGACCTTCGTGCTCCAAACACCTTTACGCTTTCCAAGATGCCACTAGGCCACACTACCCAATGTGAATTTGGGGGTGGTCTATCTCCGTCTTATCCTTCACTTCCTTTGCAAAACATTTTTAAAAACCACATGAGCTCGTTCGCATATACAACACAAATTTCATTCGAGCAAGGATAATTAATTAACAACTTTGGGCATATATTTATATTGTCCTCCTCCTTTATTTTGGAACGTCGGCACTTTGATTGAATGCATCACATCAGTGCTCTAAGGCTTCGAAAGCCTTAGTAAAACCTAACCTTTGGTTTTTCAATCTCTTAAAACCTTTGCGCTCAAATATATTTTAATTTTCTAAAACCCAACCTTAGGGTTTTAATCAAATGAACTTTATCCTTTAAAATCTAATTATATTATAATTAAAAATTATAATATTTATTTAGATTTTTACCACTTTGGTAAATATATAATAACAATTATAATATTTTTAACCTTCCAATGCTTCGGATGAATTGCTTCCATAGAGAAATAAAAACCTCTTTCTGACCCAATATTTTTGGGTGTAAAATAAAATATTTTAACCCATTATAAACTTCCATTAAACTTTGCACTTGAACTGAAGAAGAACTCTCACTGGCATCTTGACATCAATGAAAACTTTGGCTTAGGGACTCAAAATTATTAATAATCCTCTCCTCTCCATCATGTCTATTCGCTCTTGTATATCCTCCATTGCCAACTCCACTAATGGGATCCATTAGCTACTTTTATACAACCCATATTTTTTTCCTTGGATTCGTTTTCGGCATCCTCAATGGTTTCCTTGGAAGTTGTCGACTATTTTTCCTCTTATTTGATATGGTCCTACATTGATAGATTCTTTAAAATTTAATTTTGGAGGAAGGACCTTAAACTCCATCCCTTTAGATTTTTTTGTTATGACTGGATATTTTTATTATATGCCCTAGTCGTAGTTGTAGCTTTGCCAAGATCTAAATCTTCCATCAGCATGTTATCTCCCTTTGCTTGATCCATCTCTTGAATCTTGTTTCTATTTCATTTAAGCCCTTGTTTGTACCTTCAAAAAGGATACCCTTCCTCCTTATTTTGTGCTATGAACTGAAAAGGGTGATTTTTTTCAATACTTGTTCATTTTTTGGATTTACTAGTCCACATGCATGGAGGAATATTGGATATTAATTTCCCCTATTCACCTTGCTTGCTGCTCACTTGATTCGGTGTCGTGAAGATTATCCTTGTTGAACATAATATTTGCATGATCGTACTGGATTTGTTATAACTCTCAAGGGGGACCATAGACACCCTGAATATTTAGCCCCAAAGGGCCTTCTTCATTATTCTATACTACTTATGATTAGAGCACTTAACCTCCATATAACCCAAGAGGTGCTTTGATGATTAATAGCCATAAAAATTTACATTTTACACTCTGCAAAAACTCTTATTCTCTACCAAAAAAAAATCCCTTCTCTTTCTCCATATAAGTTTTACTAATATCAATTTTTATGATCATTACTCACCTTTAGTGGTTTTCATATGCAAGAACAACAAAATATTGCAACAACACGCCATAGAAAACTTACATTTTATGATAATTTTGTGTAGCCAAGCTAACAACATTGCATGTTTGAATATGATGAATTGCTTCAAATATTTGATCATCTGGACAATTATCCAACAAAGATTTCAAATTTTTTAAATTACTTGGAGCATCTATAACAAAGGATAAATTTTTAATTTCATGAGTGGTGATTATCTTTTGAGTGGTACCAATTTTATCCTTGGCATTAGTTCTTATTTCCACCTAGATTTTATCAATTTGAATATGCATAGCCTATCATAATTTATCGTAAGAATTCATTATCCTCATATTATCGATATGGAACCCTCTAGAAATGCATAAAATGTAAAGATGACCCCATCCAATCCTACTTTTCTTAACTATCATATCTAACCCATGAATATTTTTGTTTCCTTCTAAAAAATTTATTGTGTCTGAATTTACAAAGAAACATATATCTTTATTCACAAATAAATATCCCTCATTCAATCTCTCTTCCTTCAAAATTTTCAATTCTTCACAATTCTTTCTTTCTTCAATATTTAATTTCAATCAATAATTCAATCATTCATCAATTCAATAATTTATCTAATCAATAAATTGATTTATAACTCTCAATTATTAAAATTAAAATTTATTATTTATCTTCTTATTACTCTAAATTATTTAAACAACTTCTTATATCTCCCAATAATTAAATTAATTCCTCCAAATAATTTCTCCAACTATTAAAAATTTCACTTTATTTAAATCAAATCTACAATTTGGGAAATCTCATCCCTTATTTTCTTAAATATTTGGATGACCTCAATTCAACTTATTTCTTCTTCAATCTCCAATCTTCTATCACTTCTCCAAATTCACACGTTCAGTATTCACACTATATTTGGTGCCAGCTTTCTTTCTCTGTAATATATTTTGCTAATATTCTCCAATCTCATCTTATCTAATATTCTCTTCCTCTTTATCAACAATATTTCCACCATATTTTTGATACCATATTGAATAATGTACCCAATGCACAACAGTGGTATAATTTCTAGATTCACATAATAATTCTCACAAAATTATTTACACATAAAATTTTGAATACTATTGATAAAAATCTACTATAGCATGTAAAATAAATTCTAGTTTGATTCCTTTTACAATACTTTGTCATCAATATATAATTTGATGAGACTCTTCATATGCATGTACCTTAACCTTCCCTCTTCTCTCACAATGACAAAGTCTCACATAATTGCATAACTCTTACACATGACACTTCACACAACTCTTCATCTACCCACATGACACCTCAAACTTATAACTCACACTTGCACACATGACACCTAACACCTTTTACAATTTACCACATACTATTAACTAAATATTAAACACACTCATCCTAAATATTAAAAACTCCTTAAACTAATAATCACACTTCCTAAACTATTACATGCCCATATAATGTAAGGGTCTAAGCCATAAAGTTTTCAGCTTGCCAATTTTGATTTATCGTTTGTTGTTATATCTTACGACCAAGTCACCTGGTTTTAGTTCCATCTTTCACAAGTGCTTATCATGTCACAAATTTCTTATTCATTTAGCCAACTTCAATTACCATTGCACCATTACTCATTGTTCTTCCAATTGGACTAGTATTGCTTGCCTCTCCTCTAGGATCTCCTAGTCTCCTAGATGATTTTGTACCACTACTATCAAACTAGGTACTAAGAACTCCATCCACACTACTACTACCCATAAATTACTTGAAATGGTGCATAGTTTATCATTGGATTAAAAGTTGTCTTGTATTCCCATAGGGTTGTTGGAAATATTTTCTCCCAATTTACTCCTTCTACTCCATAGGACTTATACATAATGGATACCAAGATTCTATTTGTTGCCTCCACCTACCCATTTTCTCTACGATAATATTGACTAGACAATGAATGCAAAATCTTAAATTTTATCGTTCGTCAACTTTTTAATTAATTCATTCATAAAGTGGTATTCTTTATCACTTTTCAACTATAGAGAAATCATGAACCTAGTGATTACTTGTTCATATAAGAATTGGGTTGTATGTTTTATTGATTTACTTGATAGTGTCCTTGTCTCTACCCATTTTGTAAGGTATTCAATTGTTCCTACTATATACTAACATTCTCTCGTATGATTTATTTTTAAGGGTCCTACAAAATCTAAGTCTCATATCTCAAAAAGTTCATGTGGTTGGAATGGATGTAATGGCATAAATTCCATTCGTAATGACTTCCTTTATTCTCTAACATGTATCATATGCTTTAACAAACTCATTTAAATTATGATAGAGGATGGGACACCATAGTCCAACTAGAAGTACCTTTCTTATAGTTGCATATGGTACCATATGTCCTTCTTCTAGTCCTTCATGAGATTCCATTAATGTTATGTAGACTTTTCCATTCATTATGTATCTCCTCAAAATTCTATTCAGTCCCATTTTATATAGCAATCCTACTATCAATTGAAAAGGTGTTGAATTTATAATTATATTTCTCTTTTTCACTACCAACATCTCCTTTGAAAATTCTCTTAATGATAAGAATACTCCAATCCATTTATTCCATGACATTATAGTGCTTATTGCAAATAATTCAGTATCAATAAATTCATGTGATACTCCTCCTATAGGTTCTCATCTAGAGAAATATCAAGAAAATAGTAAGTACATTATCTTCTTTTTGCTTATGGTTCGTTGGAGGCTTCTCAATGTCAAGGAAATTGACATTCTATGTATTTATTGTACTAGACTTCTTTAGGCAACTTGTCTCCTTGTGGTGGTTTGGTCCACAACATCTACACATATGTATTATTTTGTTTCTAGCTACTCATTTGGTTTGAGGATTGGGATTTATTTTGCAAAGTGCCTGTATTCCTAACAATTCTAACATTGTATGATTGGTATTTTTTCCAAGTTGTATTGCAACTAACTTTGGCCACCTTGATGATTGCTTTGTTGGTACTATCTTCCTCCATGATGGTTATTCCTATAATCATTTCTGGTTGCACCTTGTCCATTCCTAGAAGTGTTTGGTTTTTTCTTCTTTATTTCCTTGTATCGTTACTGTTTGGTGTCTTGCACCTCTTAAATTAAATGGACATTTTCCAATTGCATGTCCCAGTATATCACATATATTATAATATGCACCTTCAGAAAATTAACATCGGTGTATCATTTAGACTTACAATCTAAACACCATATGTCCTTTTCTTTTAATATTTTAGCTTTAACTTCCTTGATCATTATATCAAATTCCTTCTTCATTCATTGAATTGCACTATGCAATTCTTCTTTGTCATTATCAAAGTCATCACTTTTGGTGTGACCTCCTATTTTGGTTGTGGTTTGTTTGGCTTTAATTTCAAAAAAATTCTAACCCTCTTGTATGTTTCTTTGCATGTCAAGAAGGGCATAATCTTTATTTTTGCTTATATTGGGGTAGTGACCTATCTATAAAACATCATTTAACCATTTCATATGTTGGTTGTAACTTCATTTTATCCACAAGTTGCTTTAGTCATCGGTTAAAGTTATAATACCTTCATATTTATTTTGTTTAGTAGAAAGTGTTCTATTATAAATTTTGTATCATCCCTTAATGGAAAAAAATCCTTCTTAAAATCATATGCTGAACTTTCCCATGTGGTGAAGTGTTCTAAAGGTTCTCTTTTAAGATGCCAATCTATTGTGATCCCTCATAATACAACTAAAAATAATTGTAACCATCCATTGGGTTATCTTACCCCATTTGCTTTCCACATTGTTGTGTAGGTCCCTATATGTCTTACAGGATCATGCTTATCTTCTCCTATGAAGGGTGGGGATTTTTGCTAACCTACTCAAATTTTGATTTTAACCATTGGTGAATATTTTCTTCTAAATATTTTTCACTCAATTCTTGTTCGAAAAATACTTCTACCCAAGATGCTTATGTCTAAGGTGGTTTTATTGGTTTTTCTATCATGGGTGCTTTAGTCTCAGGTACTATGTTAGCTATTAGTACATTTTATCCTTTGTGTTGCCTTAAAATAGCCTTCTACTAACCTCTGGTGCACTTAAACTTCATGATCTTCTTTGTAAATATACAATTGATGGATCTAATCTACTTACCCAAACACTAACATACGATTTCCTTGGTTCTTGATCCTTGTCCTCTATACTCCTTAGCAAAGTCCTCCTTACTTGTTTAGGGGTTACTATTTATCCTATATCTCCTTGTACATGTTCCACATTGGTGTCTTGACTTATGAAAATGTTCTATTTAGCTATTTTATGCGATTCTCTTTGTACGTCATCCTTCATTGTTAAAAACAATGCATGCCACCTTTCATTATTCTCCTCTTAAGGATTCCAAACTCATTTAAGTATTGGTTCATGCATTTTAAAAAATTGTAGTCCTTAATTGGTTATGGTTTGATCTCTTCTTTGATAAATCCTTGTGCTTCTTCCTATGGGCACTTGGCTCTCTCTGTGATCTTGTCTTCTACATCCTAATGGTATTGTATCTATTATTCACTTATCTCCATTCATGTGTGCTATTTTTTTACTAACTTGACCATTTTCAATTAAGCAACAATAATGGTGTTGAATATAGAACAGTGGCAAGATTCCCAATACTGGGGAAGTAGGATGATAGACTTATGAATAAATCAAGACTGTAGTTATAATAATATTATAACAATCATAACAGATGATAATCACAAGATGGTAAGGTTTCACTTGTATAGTACAGTATTACACTTGTATGACATAGTATTATATGGAATAGTCTTACACTTGTACAACATTATGCATAAGATAATTTATTGCATGAGATGAGGGAGTACTTAGTAGTTCAATCCCTCATATCTGTATGATAGCAATTGTATAGTAATCACACATACAATGATCCAACCTTGCTAAACAATATTTATAGAGGTAAGATGATGATATTTCTAAGACTACAGTATGGACTTGTATGATAATTCTTACATACAATTTTACAATAACTAACTCACCATTCTCCTTTAATGGTTTTCGTTCCCTACAACCTGTAATTATAATAAGCATACATAGTAATGCAATGGATAGCAATACCAATGTACAAAATGTAAGTGGAATACAATTGGAATAAACGTATTGGCATTCAATTATTAATCGCATTACAAAGGATTATAGATGATAATATATGCAATGACATTCATGCAAGAAATATACTATGCATCCTCCATAATACACACCTCATAATCTTAGACTAGATTAAAATAGAATGGAATAGATGTATTGAATGAATGAGGGAGATATATTTATTGGCTAGACCTAACCATTGCCTATAATGGTTTCCAGGACAATGCATTGCAACCACCACCTCCTCCAAATGTATATTATTTCATGACTTTGGAAAACCTTATGATATTTCCACTTTATCAAAACTTAGACTCTAATTATATTTCATTGTCATTTCATTTATGTTTGTATTTGAATTTTACATGCATTTAATTACAATTGCTTTTGGTTTTCATTTACATTTAATTGTATTATTCAAGTCTAATACAAAATTGCCCATTAGAATGTTGCTTTCTCTTCTTTTTCTAACAAGCTATTTTGCTGCCTACAACAACCCTAAGGTTTGAGCTTTTAAGTGTTTTATTTTTTAGGGTCCATTAGGGAAAAAATTCTAGAGGCCATATCTTTTGCATATGGAAGTGTTTCAAGCCTTTTTTAAATCATATTTTTTTCAAGATCTATGTACTAATGACATCAGTTCATGGGTCCACTATGGTGGTAGAGGTCGAATTATGTAATATGGACCATAAATCCCTAATTACTTGCATCGATAGACAAAAATAGAGTGTTTGGTCAACTGATATGATCAGCATACTATGAAGTAAGAACCTATGATGCATATTTCAAGAGGATAAAATAGTTATTCTTGATGATAAAACTTACCATCAAA
The DNA here is from genome assembly GCA_028583015.1 of Wollemia nobilis. NCBI lineage: Eukaryota > Viridiplantae > Streptophyta > Pinopsida > Araucariales > Araucariaceae > Wollemia > Wollemia nobilis. The sequence continues at coordinate 4,593,532 of JAQPPZ010001678.1, read as the reverse complement.
GAGAAGAAGAGGTTTTTGGTCTATTTTCCTTATTGATTGACCAAGAGTTTTATTTCCATATTGAATAGGAGAGTGACCCCATCATGGTATGATCAAAAGCACAAGAGCTTTTTGGGAATTTTAATACAATGGAAGTAAGTCACTTGGAATTGGAGCTTTCTTCTCTTAAACTAGTTGAGTTTGATAATGTTGAGGACTATATTGTAAGATTCAAGGTTTTGAGGGTAGATATTACATCTTCTAGAGGTAAAAAGAAAGACAATTAAGAATGCATAAAAATTATCCTTGCTAATATCTTCCCTTAATTTATATGTTTAAACTAATGGTTGATATGATATTATGTTTCTAGAATCTCAAAAGACTCTTCCTCTTGATCAAATTTTTGCTCTCCTATTTCACTTTTAAGTGGAAATTCAAAATTGTGGTGGAACTCCATAAATATAGGCTCATGCAAAGGAATTCAAATATAAGGAAGCTAAGACCTAGGGGCTCAAGGGTGAGGAAAAGTCTTTAAATAAAATGAATACCACTTGTGGATACTATAGGAGGGAGCGGCATCCAACAAAAAATTACTTACTAAAGCTACAAAGGATTAAAGCTAAGTTCTTGAAGTTAGGTGGATGTCCTTTAGATGATAATGGAAATTTAAAAGGATCTGCCTCAACTACATAGGCCCTTTAGAGCATCCATTATGGGGGAAAGATATTATTTTTACTAATGTCTTCTCTCCTTCGCCCCTCAATTCAAATTATGATAGTGTTGAAATTATAGTCTAATTCATGATCAAGGTCAACATTGTGCAATGTATTGAATAGGCCTAAGGGAATCTCATTGCATAATATATTAATTATTTGTAATAATTTATTATGTAATACCTATAGGTTATGGCTAACATTGTTATGGTTAAATCCTCTTTACAGATTATAATTAACCTAAAATCCCTCTTGTTGTGTTGGATTAGATTAAAATTTATCATGTATTCAGGAGTTTTGGTATTATTATTAATACCACCCTCCCAATCCTTATTTTCTCATTCGAGTGTTGTGTAATATTATTTGTGAATATAATAACTATTTATGGTTCCTATGGTTACCCACCAAATATTTCTTTTTTTCATTTTGTTTTCTATACTAGATTTGAGCAAATGTTTTGATTTCATTTGTTTCTAGATAATATTGTGAGTTCCAATACACTTTCCCTAGATACATATAAAATAACTCATAAAAATAAGACACACGATATAGAAATTCATTCATATACTTGAAAATATCTCGCTAAAGAAAAAGAAATACATTCCACCTGATAATGAAATAGTTGGTATAAAAGGGTTTTTTATAGTCAATTATAAAAACCCTTTAGGTCAAGGTTAAATAACTAACCTTTAGGTTAAATAATAAAATACTACAATGAATTCATTTATATAAGGTATATTAGGGCCCAAAGAGCTTATATAAAGAATACAATACAAAATTTGATTGTGGCCTCAAGTGAAGCTTAATCAATATATATTTCAAAAAATATAATATCTAACATAATATCAAAATGAGTATGAAGCACCATTGGATCGTCATGCAAACTATCTTTTTCTTTGGTGGATCTATTCTTCTTTTTTATTGTATAGTTAATTATCACGTCTAGACATTCATAAATCATTCTAAAATAAGTAACAAAAGGAGAGAGGGTGAGTCTTTATTTAAAACAATCTAATTCATTAAAACTCATGGGTAGAATTTAGTTCACAAATGAAAACCTTATTTTGCACAATGAGGAAGCATTGGTTGTTCCACAAACTTTTCATTCTAGCACAATTAAAATGGTATTTTTCAAACTCTATGTAATTTTTGGTGCATGAACTATATCAATGTTTTATCTATTTCGGATATTGGATATAAGATATAAGTTTTGGAGGAAATTTCAAATTTTAAAATTACTAAAGTTGTAGACTAGGAAAATCTAAGTTTAATTATAAATGCAATTTGATCATTCAGGTAAGCAAATAAAATACCCTTCTCATCCTTCTTGATTAGTGGTGCTTCCGTTAAACAACGGGTGTGGAAAGAGTGAGAAAACCTTGAAGTTCATTAGTATTAGATAGCTTGAAGATAAACCAATATTTAATCATAATTTAATAACCTTCGTACCTAGTAGACACAATATAACTCAATATCAAATACCTTTGATATGAAGTTATGAATGTATTGAATGACTTTAAAAGTTTATCTTAAAATAAAAGTTTGAATGTATATAAACAAAAAAAAATCATCTTTCCATAAATCTTATACAAAAAGAAATCATCTTTTCATAAATCCTCTAAGCTTTATGTTTGTGTCTACAAAATATATATATATATATATATATATATATATATATATATATATATATATATATAAGTTGAACGCTTAATTATTTACTTTAATTTTAATAATAGAAGTGGAGGTGGCATGCCACTTAATACAAAGACCAAACCTACACCAAATATCTTGAAGCATTAAAATTTTAAAACTATAAATAAAAATTCAAGATTCAAAACCAATAAAAAATACAATTATGTACTATACTTTACTAATTAAAATTTAATTAAATAATACATTATTTATAAAAATCAATGTTTTTTTTTTTTTTTACGGTTTGGGTTTTGGCTCTTCTTCAGGAGATCTAAGATTTAAACCGTAAAGCTGTTGTAACAGGTTGAGGATTCTAATCACCCCATCTCTTAATATTACCGAAAAGAAAAAAATCAAATTATTTTAATATAAAATATAATCTCATAAATATTAAATAATACTTTATTTTTTAATAATTAAAAAACCATAGCTTTGGCACACTAGTTTACTTCTTTAAATTTTAAAGATAATAATAAAGCATATTTTGTAGGAAAGGGCTCTTACATGAATGAAATTGACTGCATCTAATCCTTTTCATAATACATCCCGTTCCTTACAAGTTAATCGGATATACCATTTTTTTTTTCATGGCCAAGGTGAGAAAATATTAAAAGAGAAAGAAAGCTTCATGTTTCCGACGAAAATTTTATTTGAAAGCGTTAAGGTCAAAATTTATTGAAAGTATTATTATTATTTGATATAGGGAATGGTAACATCCTAGCTTAACATCTTGAGCATGAGGTTCAAAGTCTTGAAAAACAGGTCAAATTATTGAAGTTGTTTCTATAACCTTTGTCTCACCTGGATAAATGTGGCCCAAAATGAAGGAGACTCGAATACTTTGGGGTTGGTGTCTCGTCAAGCTAACATGTATACCCTGCCCCTAAAATTTGAACCTAAATCTCCTCTTAATAAATATTTAAAATATTATTTTATGAAAAAAATTTATTTAAAAATACTAAAAATAATCTTTTTTATCTAAGTTTACTTTTTAAAGATCCAAGTTTACGTGAAATATCTTTGGATCCAAGTTTACTTCTGTGTGAAGTGTTGTAAATGAGATGCGAAGGCTATTAAGCTAATAATATTATACAACAAAATTATATTTTTAATAATTTATTTATAAATTTTATTTAATATATTAATTTTTTTTTTTAATTATAATATTTTTTAATATTGTGTATTTATAATAATAATAATTCTATTAGTATTTAACATATGTTGGTTTAGTTAATAAGAAATATTTAAGAGTAATAGTTCTATAAAAATATTAAAATCAAAGAGAGAATTTTAAAATTGATATAAATTTTTAAAATTTAAATTAAATGAATTGATTTAGTGTTTTATGTAGAATGATTGTAAATGTTTGCATGATTATATTTAATAGTTATATTTGATATAATGAACCAATTTTAAAATTAAAGAAAATGGTTCATTTAAGTTATATGTTTTATATATGTTATGCTTTTAAATTATATCAAGAAAGTAGGGAGAGAAATAGGTGGAAACCCATCGGTTGACTAGTGATGACTCATGTACATAAATAAACTAGGTCAAAATGCTAAATTATGTGATGCAAGATTATGCACAACAACAAACATTCGTTAATAAGCGAATATTAGTATTTTAAAAAATGCAAATTGACAAATTTTGGGACCATGACAGTTGACCCATTCGCCTGAAATTTTCGAGGAAAAAATATTTTTTTGGGTCGGTTCACCCGAAAATTATAATACTTTAAATTTTTAAAATTTAAAATCGCTAGCTCTCCCACCCAGATTTTGGAATGATTCGTCTTAAAATTATATTAACCTAGAAATTTTAAATCGCTAGCTCTCCCACCTAGATTTTGGACTGATTCGCCTTAAAATTATATATAATTTTATTAACCTAGACAAATTCGCCCCACTATATATACCAAAACATACTTGTTAAATATTCAACAAAAAAGGAGAAGCTAAAATTTGAGCCGAAAAAAGAACAGAACCAGAGAAGCCAAAAAAAGAGTGATTGACAAGAGACGAAGGCCAAAATATAAAAGACTACAGAGAAAAGACTACAAGTACATAATTTATTTTGATGCCTTGTTTTAATTTTGTCGTCACTGCTTCCATGCATACAGACTCTCTGCTTGTCCCAAATTTGATGACTATATGCTCTCCTAGGTCGTCCCTCACAGGAGGTCTACCAACTCATCCAGGTTGTCCCTTGCATGAGGTCTACAAACTCATGTAGATCATCCCTTGCATAAGGTCTAAGGATTCATGCAGGTTATCCTTTGCATGAGGTCTATTGACTCATATAATTCATCCCTCGTATAAGATCTAAAAACTTACTCAGGTCATCCCTTGCAAGTCATCCCTCGCATGAGGTCTATAGAATTACCCAGGTTATCCCTTGTAGGTCGTCCCTTACCTAAGATCTATGAACTCACACAGGTCATCCCTCACATGAGGTCTATCGACTCACATAGGTCATCCCTCACATGAGGTCTATAGACTTACCCAGGTCGTCCTTTGCATGAGATCTATGAACTCACCCAGTTCGTCCCTCACCTGAGGTCTATCGACTCACGCAAGCCATCCCTCACTTGAGGTCTACTGACTCACGCAAGTCATCCCTCACATGAGGTCTACCAACTCACACAAGTCATCCCTTACATGAGGTCTACAAACCTATTTTATTATTTTTATATCTACGGGCTCACTCATATCATCCTTTGCATGAGATCTACTGAATCACCCATGTCATCCCTAACAAGATGTCTATGGACTAACCCAGGTCATCCCTCGAATGACGTCTATAAATTCTCCCTATTATATCTTCTATGATGCCTACAGACTCTTCTAGGTCGTCTTTATTTACTACATCCTGATCATCCCAACTTTGTTGACTGCATTATCGTCTTTGCTTCCTTGCCTATAGACTTTCTGCTTATCTTTTCTTTGATGTATGTAGACCCTGCCTTACCAACTCTTCATTGATACTTGCAGAATCGTCCCAAATTTCATACCTATATATACTCTTTATTGTCTCTTCTTTGATTTTTACCAACTCTGCTAGGTCATCTTTGTCACCTCATATTTGATGCTTATAGACTCTGCTAGGTTATCCCTCGTATTTTTTTCCTAGCATTTCCCTTTATAGGTACAATGGCTCCAACTCACAATGGAAACAAGGGAGAAAAATCTTTTGGAAAAAAAAGTATCCTAAAATATTTTAGCAATATCTTGAAATCCAAGGGGTATCAAAATACATTGAGGCACCAAAACCTGCATAGTTACAAGGTACATACTTGTTTTACCTACTTAATAAGTAATTTCAAAGTAGTAATTTTAATAAATAATTTTAAAATATGATATAGAACATCTTTGAATGCAAAATACCCAATTGATCCTGATATGCCTCCACTAGAAGATATTCCCCAGGATGAAATACATCATGAAAATTTGATCAAAAATGACATGCAACAACTTGAGCAATTACAAGGTACATACTCGTTTTACCTACTTGATAGTAATTTTAATAAGTAATTTCAAAAAATTATATAGAACATACTTGAATGCAGAGTACCCAATTGATCTTGATATACCTCCACTAGAAGATATTCCCCAAGATGAAATACATCATGAAAATTTAATCAATAATGACATACAACAACTTGAATATAATCTTGAAACTAGCATACAAAGTCAAAATAAAAATGATCATTCCAACCAAATGTACACTATAGGGGAATCTTTAGCTAAGTCTAAGAAACATAGATGTAGGAACTCACCAAGCAGGATTATTGGAAGATCATTTTAGTTTGAATGGTCATCAAAATATCTGTTTATTGAACCAATGCTGCAAGAAGATAGTAATGTAGAACCAAAATAAGCTAGATGCGTTATTTGTAGTTGGAAAATAGGAAAATATAAGAGAATGCAACCTAAGATAGATACAATAGAAAAACATTGTGGGAAACTTTATGTTAAAGTAAAACAAGCTGATGGAAAATTTAAGAGAACCCACAAGTGGAAGAATGCATCAGAATGCACACATGTTAGATATGCACTAGACTATGATAAAGCGATGAAACAAAAAAAAATACTAGCTCAAAATGGTGGAACGATTCTAGCATAGTTTCAAAAAAATCATAAAACCATGTTAGCTTCAAAAATCTTGCAGTTTGTTGTCGTATTTACTATTCTTAAAAAAGGTAGAGCTATGTCAGACTTTATTGATTTTAAGCATCTCTTTCGACTAGTTGATGTATAGAACCTCCCTAATGCTCATTGGTCATATCGAAGTGGTTGGAAAATGGTAAAATATCTATCTTTAGTTGAGAAGGAGGACTTGAAAGAGAATGTTAAAAATTCTAAATTTCACTTTCTATTGATGAGGTAATTGTAGTTGACAATACATCTTGGATTTGCATGGATGTTTACACCTTTCAAAATCATGTAAGGCAACCTCATTTGCTAGCAATACATAAGATGGTGGAAAACTGTAATGCTGAAAATATTTACAATGTTGTTGTTACTAGCTTAAAGGATATTGCTAGAATGGATGATGCAACAATAACCAATAAATTAATATGTGTTGGAGTTGATGGTGCTATTGTAATGCAAGGTAACATAAATGGTCTTTGTGTTCGACTTCAAACATTTGCTACCCCATATTTGATCCCGATTCACTGCATGGCTCATAGAATGAATCTTGCATAGAAAATTGTGAGTAAATTTCAAAATATTGCAAGAGTATTGCAAGAGTTGAAGAACTCGTTCGGGAAGTACATTCATATTTTTCATGTAGTCCAAAAATGTTTGCAGAGTTTCAACTATTTGCACTAGGACTTACAAAAAGTAAATAAATGTTGCAAGATGTAGATACTAGGTGGATTTCATTGTTTCAACCTGTAGCAAGAGTTTTCAAATAATATAAATCCTTAGTAGGCTTTATGTATGATAATATGAGGGTAATTGATAAAGCGAAATATTTGTTATATCGTATGAGAGACCTAGAAACACTACTCACTTTATGTGGTATTCTTCCAATGTTGCATGAAATGAATACATTGATAAAACTTGCACAACAAAGATCCATTTATATAGTTGATTTCATTAGAATTAGAAAATAAATTTGTATGCATATTGATATGTTATACTTATTAAGTGAGAATTTTATGGATCATTTGTTTGATGATTGGAGAACTCTAACAAATGTCAATGAACAAAATAGTTTATTGTAGTTCAACATTAACGATCATCTCTATATTAATGTTCACGGAAAAGAGATACCTTTATATTATTTTGATAAGTGATTGGATATAGTTAGTGAAGATGTTGAACAAATTCCAATCACATACAATAGATTTGAAGAATTTTTACAAAATACAAGGATTAAGTTGAGAAAAATAGTAGAATCATTGAAAAAAGAAATTAGAAGTCATTTTCAAAGAGATGAGTTGCTAGAAGCAATGGGTGTGGTTAACCCTATGTTTTGGAATTCAGGAACAGATAATAATAGCAAAAAAAAACCTTGTTTATAAAATATATGGGTACACTTATCAATCATTTTGCTAAAAGTGTGGAAGTCAATGGTACTGAGATCAATGATATTTTGAATAAAGATATTTTGACCAAACAATCCTCATATTTTGAAAATACAATGGTTGATCAAATTCCACATTTGACTAATTCTAGCGAACCGGGTTCTATTATACGTTTGTGGAAAAAGTTGTACCCTAGTAGTGTTTTACAGAAAATGATGAGAAAATATTTCTACTTATATGAATTATGTCAAACAATGGTTTTGGGATCAGTGGAAGATGAAAGGGTTTTTAGTGCATTGTCTTTTGTGAAATCTAAATCTTGTAATCGATTGGATAAAAATTTAGAAAATTGCTTGAGAATATATATCTCATCTTATGAGATGCACAAGTTTCCTTATGAGAGAGCTCTAACATATTGGAAATCTATAACAAGCAGAAGAGGTATCATAAATATTGATGATGATGAGGAAAATGAGAACAATGATCTGATTATTGAGACACAGAGATCAACTATGCCTACAAATGATGTTGTAGAAGATGGGAATTGTTTGTTTCAACTTCCTCCAATGTAATATTTACATCATTTTTGCAACAAATATCTTTAGGATAATGGATTTTATTGGATAGATGGATTTTATACAAATTGTATGATATTTATATAATCCTGATGTGGGAAATCAAGATTATGAAGTTTTGTTTGGATTGATGAGTTTTGCAAATGTCTTACCTTTTGCTCAAAATTATGAACTTTTTGTTGGATTGATGTGTTTTTCAACTTCCTCCAATGTAATATTTGCATCTTTTGGCAACATGTCTTTAGAATAATGGTTTTTATTGGATAGATGTATTTTACATACATAATTACATTGCATGATTTTTATATTATCCAAATGTTGCGAAACAGGATTATGAATTTTTTTTTGGATTGATGAGTTTGGAAAATAATGTCATAGATGTTAATTGTTTAAGATTATGAAATTTTCATTGAATTGATGAGTTTTTCATATAATATCAAATATTTTTTTGTGTTTTTAATTTTGTTTGTTGTTTTTTAAAAGGCTTGCTTTTTTGTATATTAATTTTTCCTTGGATGGATATAATGTCAAATATTTTGTTCAAAATTATAGGCTTGCCTTGTTGTATATGAATTTTTTCTTGGATGGATATATCGTCAAATCTTTTGTTCAAAATTATAGGCTTGCTTTGTTGTATTTGCTTTGTAACATAGGCTTGCTTTTCTGTATATGAATTTTTCTTGGAGGAATATAATATCAAATATTTTGTTCAAAATTATATGTTTGCTTTGTTGTGCGAGTATTTTATTATTGATAATGATGCCTACAAACTTACCCAGGTTGTCCCTTGCATGAGGTCTATGGACTCACACAAGGCGTATCTTGCATAAGGTCTATAGAATTATGCAGGTCATCCCTCGCATGAGGTCTACGGACTCACGTGTTAGTCTTACAATGGCACTTAGAAGGGGGGGTGAATCAGTGTAGTTCTTTAAACTTAAATTCCTAGCTCTTAAAACTAAAATAATGAAACCTTAAAACCAGATAAAGCAAGTATCACAAAAGAACATCACACAACACAAGATTTAACGAGGTTCACCAATGTGGCTACTCCTCAAGAATGACTGCTTAGACTACCATCCAAATCTAGCCTTTGCAAAGCAACAACTTTACAATCAATTTACCAGCACCAACTAGAAGGAGCACCAGCTCCTGATTTATCTGCACCAACAGAAAGGAGCACCAACCCCTGATTTACCAACACCAAATAGAAGGAGCACCAACCCCTGATTTACCAGCACCAACTGGAAGGAGCACCAACCCCTAATTTACCAACACCAACTGGAAGGAGCACCAACCCCTGATGCCAAGCACCAACTTGGACTTCAATTCTGAAACTAGAATATTGATAGTAATATACCTTTCCTTTTGCAAGACCCTAACTGGTCTTCTTCATCTTTGTGCTCTCTGGGAACTTTGCTCTCTCTACGTAATCACTTCGTACACTCTACTTTTTTACAACTACACTTTACGTTCGTCTTCGCCCTTTGCACTCTCTACACCTTCTACTTTCTTTGTGCAATCACAGTCGCACTTGGTCGAATTTCAACCTTTTCGCTCTTTGTGCACTTTGCTCTATATGTGCACTCATAGACGCACTTAGGACAATTCAACACGACTCTTCGCTCACTTTGCGCACTTCGCCATCATCTCATCGCTTTTGCGCTTTCTGCGCTCTTACGACCACATTTCACACTTCGATATGCATTCGATGACTTATCTCACTTCTACCCAATTCTCCAAACAACCCTCATTTTATAATAGCTTTTTCATGATGAAAACCCTAATCTTAGTCGGCTTGCATAACAACTAAAAACCCTAAAATTAGTCGGTTGTTCATCGGTCTTCGTCGACTTCAACTTAACCGCGAAAATACAACATGTCGCGATATCATGACACTTTTTCTCCTTACTCTTTTTCTTTGCTTAGGCCTACGAAAATACATGTCACGATATTGCGACACTATTTTCTCTCTCCTCTTTCTCTTTGCTTTGGCCCGCGAAAATACAACATGTCGCGATATCGCGACACTTTTTCTCCTTACTCTTTTTCTTTGCTTAGGCCCACGAAAATACATGTCACGATATCGCGACACTATTTTCTCTCTCCTATTTCTCTTTGCTTTGGCCTGCAAAAATACAATATGTCACGCAATCACGACACTATTTTCTCTCTCCTCTTTCTCTTCGCTTTGGCCCGCGAAAATACAACACGTCGCAAAATCGTGACACTATTTTCTCTCTCCTATTTTTCTTTGCTTTGGCCCATGAAAATACATGTCGCGAAATCATGACACTTTCGCCTCTGTATACTTTGTCTTTGCTTTTGTCGTGATATCGTGACACTTTTGCCTTCGAAGTCTTCTTCTCTACTTTTGTCGCGAAATCATGACACTTCTGCTTCCGTACTTAGCTTCTTTGTTTTTGTCACAAAATCGTGACACTTCTGCCTTTGAAGTCTTCTTTTCTACTTTTTTCATGAAATCGTGACAGTTCTACTTCCGTACGCTTCCTCTCTTTCTTTTGTCGCAAAAATGCGACATGTCGCGATATCACGACATTTTTTGTTTCTCTTCATTCATGTGCTTTCCGAGTTGTGAAAATGCGACATGTCACGAAATCGCGACACTTTTTCTTTCTCTTCCTTCCTGTGCTTTTCAAGTCGCAAAAATGCGACATGTCATGAAATCGTGACACTTTTTCTTTTTCTTCCTTCCTGCGCTTTCTGAGTCGCGAAAATGCGACATGTCGTGAAATCACGACACTTTTCCAATGAACTTTCTCTCTCCTATTTTAGTCACAAAAATGCGACATGTCACAAAATCGCGACACTTTTCCAACTTACTTTCTCTCTTCTATTTTAGTCGCGAAACTACGACATGTCACAAAATCGTGACACTTTTCCAACTTACTCTCTTTCTTTGAACTTGTCACGAAATCGTGACACTTCTTCCTGCTTTCTCTTTTTCTTCCAACATGTCACGAAATCGCGGCAGTTTTTCCACTTGCCTTTTGCTCTTCCAACATGTCATGAAATCGTGATAGTTTTTCCACTTGCCTTTTTCTCTTCCAACATGTCACGAAATCGCGACAGTTTTTCCACTTGCCTTTTTCTCTTCCAACATGTCGTGAAATCGTGACAGTTTTTCCACTTGCCTTTTTCTCTTCCAAAATGTCGCAAAATCGTGACAGTTTTTCCACTTGCCTTTTTCTCTTCCAACATCTCGCAAAATCGCAACAGTTTTTCCACTTGCCTTTTTCTCTTCCAACATGTAGCGAAATCGCGACAGTTTTTCCTTCTTTTTCTCTCTTCCAACATGTCGCAAAATCATGATAGTTTTTCCAGCTTTTTCTCTCTCTTCTAACATATCGCGAAATCGTGATAGTTTTTCCAACTTTTTCTCTCTCTTCCAAAATGTCACGAAATCACAAAAGTTTTTCTTGCCTGTTGTATATGTCGCGATATCACGACACTTTTCTTACTTGTCATTTTCTTTGATCTTTTGCAAATGGGCCACTTCGGTCTTCTTGGAAACTCACTGTCCATACTCTGAATAACCTTTGAACTCCTGTCTTCTGCATCTGAATAGCTTTCGAACTTCCTATCCACTACATCAACAGATCTATCTGATTGTGTTGACAACAATGACAATACTGTTGCTGCACGTTGCTCAACAATCTCCCCCTTTGGAATTGTTGGCAAAACATGTGCACTTTCCTGTAACTCTTCTCCCCCTTTGACAATAATACCAAAGGGCTATTGCAGACTCCCCTTGAGTCCATGCACAACATTCTTAGGCACAATTTATTACACTTAGCAAAAATCATGAACATGAGCAAACAGATAATCAAATACTTAAATGCTCCCCCTGAGAATGTGATCCTTGTAGCTAGTCAATTCTTGGGAAGTGTGACCACTCCCAATTTATTGCAAAGGTACTCTTTTTGTCATCTACACATCCTGCCCAATCTGCATCTAAATACGAAATAAGGGTGAAGTCTTTACCTTCCGGATACCATAACCCATACTCCATAGTACCCTTGATATTATAGAAGACTATGTCTCTCTGCTACACTGACTGGTGGACCTCTCTCCACTTGAAGAATCCTCACTCAGATCTATCTTCAACTGTGTTGGTTGCTGGATCTCTATCCATTGAGACTCTATCCTCTATACTTTTTCACCTCCAAAGCTCTATTAATGGGCTTACTAAGAACCTACTCAATAGGCTCACACAGAACTTGCTTAACAAGCTCACATAGAACTTGTCCAATACTGAATAACAAGCTCACATAGAACCTATCCAAATTTGCTCTAGCAAGCTCACCAAGAACTTGCCCAAATCTGGTCTATCAAGCTCACCAAGAACTTGCCCAAATCTTCTCTAGCAGTCTCACCAAGAACTTGCCCAAATCTGCTCTAGAAATCTATCCCAACACTATCCTCAAATCTGTCCCAGCATTGTCCTCAAATATTTCCCAAAGGCCTTCTTCAAAGGCTCAATCAATCATGCTCAAGTAGTACTCAAAATGAACTCAACAATGAATGATAGTCTCAAATCAAATCCACTTCATAGAAGCATAAAGAGAATTGTTAGAGACTTAATATCTTCTAACCTCAATCTCAACTCAACATAGAATGATGGAATAATTTATTTCATAGAACTTTAAAAATCACTTCACACATAACTTGACTAGGTTCAATCAAATCAACTCAACCAATCATCACCAAGCTGGAAACCATCTGGATGCTCAATATAAACCTCTTATTCAAGTTTCCCATTCAAAGACGTTGATTTCACATCTATCAACAAAATTGACAAGTGACTCACACTTGTACCAACTTTTGTCCAACACTGTACCAACACTGCAATCTTACTTCCAAGTCTGTGCAAGTATCGAACACAGTACCACAACACCAACCAAATCCCTTTTTACATTTTCAACTTGGTCTATGTTTCCTATAGTCACCACTAGTCACACCTTACTTTCAACTGTTCGAATCAGGAGACAATATTTTGTTAAACACTTCACGGCCAACTATAGTGCACCTTACTAAAACTCATACTTCTGGACCTTGGATAGGTATGATTCATAAAGCAAAGTTGCTCATCTTGATGAGCTAAACATGAATCAATGATCAGACTTCAATATTTTTCACCACAGCGTCATAAAAGATCTAACAATATTCACATCAATGTGTAGTTCACATGCCCACTGCTTTTATCGAAACACATATATGCAGCTAGAGCAACATTCTTTCACTAACCAAATTATCTAAACTGTTATAATCCTTAAATTTGGACAGTGGCAGTAAGAACCATCACCAGTACAACAATGACATATAGCAATACTACCAATAATGAGAACTCTCAATTTAATCACCACCCTTCATGGCACTTCCACAAATAACTACATGAACTGAAAACACACTTCGACAACTCCCTCTAACTACTTGCCTTTCATACTCAAAAACCCAAACAAATACATAGGAGCATTAAAATAAAACTTTAAGATTGCTCCCCCTGAGGATGTGCTACCTGGAGTTGCTTAGTGCAGTAGAGGAGTAGTCTCCTTCAGTCCAAGGAGACACGATTTCCTTTCTTCTATCTTTCTCCAAACTTTCTTGAACTCAGGCTTGGATTTTTCAACTGCATCCATGTTTTGCACCTTTTTATGAACTCGAACATTTTTCTTGTGGGGTTGTCTCTTGTGCATCCTTGATGAATGATTATTTTCCTTTCTTTTATGTACATGATTTATTCCCTTTCTGTGTTGCGTTCTTTGCGTCTGATGAAATCTATTTTTTTGCCTTAGATTAGATATAGAAGTGCTTGGACAAAAACTTGCTATGTACCCATGACCATTACATTGAAAACATTGTACATAGTGTTCACTCAAAAACGCAAATGTATTTCTACCAGCATAACTCTTTGGTTTATTATTCAATCCACAATAAGTTGCCTTGTGACCTGTTGGTCACGAATCTGCCACAAGAAAGGATTTTACAAGTGCGCCCTAGACCCGGCCAACATTGAAAGGCTGGAAGCAAGAAATGGCTCCCAGACCAATCTCCAGAGTGGGCTGGTTCCCTTCACTATTCTAAACTTGGTTAAGATAAGGGTTACTGGAAAGAAATTGAAAAGTTGCAGAAAGGAATGGGAAATATGGCCGCAGGCCGAAGTTATGGGATCGGAAAATAACAGCAAGAAATTTAAAGTGCAGCAACAGCAAGCAATAAAAGTTATCAACCTAACTTTCGCACGATGTACGCAGAGAAACCCTCCAAAATCACATTCCAGGAATCATACTCTCATGGCAGTACATAAATCCAATATGCAGAATTTAAATGCAACAGCCATGAAGAAATACAAATACTATTAGAAATGCAACAGGAACAGAAAGGAAATCACCAATGCAACCGCTTGAAAAATTAGAAGCCAATCCTTTATTCCTGCAAATGCACTTCAGTTTCTAGCAGAGAACTTTTTCCAACCCTTTGAAATGAAGCTTACATTGGTTTTTATAGAGGTCCGTCCTCTTTGCAGCATTTAATGTTTGAAACTGACCATATCGTGATCTACAATTGTGCCTTGGAAACCAAGAACACGACCCCTTGATTACAGCCTCGAAGAAACAAAAATTAAATGCAATGAAACGTTCGCGGTCCTTCATTAAATTTGATTCTTCGAACATGTGCATGAAACCGTTAAAATAGACCACGACCAGCCACTTCGAACAAATAAATCTTTAATTTTTGAAGCCTGGGTGGTTCTTCGACCTTGAATGCCTTGGAAATCCACAAAATATTTAATTCAGGGCAGCATTTAATCATCGAAAACCCAAAAACCCTTCTCGGCCGTTCATATTGCGTTTTGGCGGGAAACAGTTGCAGGTCGCGAAAACGCGACGGGTCACAAAATCGTGACATATTCTAATGTCGTACGCTTCGCTGCTGAAGACCCATGAAAATGGCACCTGTAGCGATATCGCTACATCTTCGGCTTCCTTTTCTCCATCGCTAGCTTATCCACGCGAAAACGGCACATGTAGCGATTTCGCTACGTATTTTGGTCGTTGGCTCCTTTCTTCGCTTTGCTCCGTGAAAATGGAACATGTAGCGATATCGCTACATGTTTCGGGCACCTTATACGGCCTTGCTGACGGTCCGCGAAAACATAACACCTTTTGCCCTTGAATGCCTTCAATTCTTCCTTGTCTCCATTTCGCTACCAATTTGAGCACTTAATCATTTTTTTAACGAGGCATCATGGAATTGCTACCGTTTCCATGCTTTTTGATCAATTTTCATCCCTTGCATGATTTCGCTGCATATTCATGTCAGTTGGCCTTATTGTTGATATTGCAGCGAATCGCTACAACTTATCGCTTCTTTTGCTTCTTGGACCAAAATGGCCACGATTTTGAAGCATGTAGCGATATCGCTACGTTTTTTCTCTTTCGTACCATTTGCCACTTTGTCATCGCGATGCGCCGCATCTTTGCCTTGCAGAACCCTTCCTAAAAATGTGCAGCGATGCGCTGCAACTTTTTCCTTAGACTCTTCTCTGCTCGAACATGCAGCGAATCGCTGCAAGTTTTAGCACTTGCCCCTTCGAAGCCGCCAGCGTCGCGATTTGAGAACATGTCAGCGATGCGCTGCAAATTTTCAACTTGAGTCTTTGAAGCCGACCGACGTCACGATTCTGGAACATGTCGTGATATCGTGACGGTTCCGCCCAACCTGCCTGCGTTGACCGCGTTGATCGAGATTCTGCGACATGTCAGCGAATCGCTGCAATTTTTAGACTTAGCCATTTTCTACTCAATTTCGCTCCTTTTTTGCTTCAAAGCCGCATCAAAGCCTGTATAAATGTTAGATTTGCAATAATGTATACATTAATACTTCAATGAAAATCAATGTGGCAAAAATGCCAACATTCTTGGCAGCTCGTAGGGTATACAACTCGCTGTATGCAAGAATCCAGGCCTTAGTCCATTGGGCACAGAGTCATATTAGAACAGGAAGCTGGCTGCTGCAATACATGTTCTGCTTAAAAATTGAAACTGGAAAAACCTGCATATAACTGATTATGAAACGACTAATGGAACGTGATGATGGAGTGAGCTCTTGCGATTGCGCAAGCGGTGACTGCAATGGAATGATGTGGAAGTAAGTGAACGAATTTATGGAATGGTAATGGAACTAGGAAAGCTGTGAAATGAAATGAACTAGACTATGAAATAAATGCATAAAAGACTGAACTTAGAGGAAAGGGATAAGAAGGGACGGGGAAAAATAGAAAAATGGAAAAGAAACAACAGTCGTGGCTTATTTTTGTTTTAATGCAGAAGAAAAAGAAGGAGGAAGAAGATAAAGAAAGGAAAGAGAGGAAACGGGGAAGGGAAAAGAAGAATTTTCTGAAAGCCACCAACTGTCGGGAAAGGAAGAGACAAAAGGAAAAAAGAAGCACCTACAGCTCGCAGGCAACAAAAGAGCTGAGATGAACAAGTAATAACAAAAAATATATATATTTTTTTTTTGTTTTTTTGTTTTTTTTTTTTTCTTCTCTTTTCTATTTTTTTTTTGTTTTTTCAAAATACTATATACAATAGTTCACGACATGATTGGCATGTCGCCACCAGACACCTAGTCTCAGAGGATTATCCGATAAATCTGCAATGTCCCGACCAGATACAATCATACTTGAGTCGGTTCTTGAAATTGGGCTGGCTCCTTCCTGAAGTTCTCCATGGTGTGAATAGGATGCAATGTGGCAGATTATCCTTCTTACTAGTACCCACATGGAGGACTTCGTCGTGCATCGGATGTAGTGGTCGGAACCAACACCACCACTTTGCAGACTTTATCGGTCGTGGGCTGAGTACGGGCTCCTCTAACTCCTTGATGTGATCACAGGGCTCTTCAAGTGAGAAATCTGATTCTGGGATCTCCTCAAGTTCTGGAATTTGAACTTGTTCTTCTACTTGGCCCATCTCTTGATGAAAACTGCAAGCAACCATATTGTTCATTGCTGGAAAATTTCTTGCATGTTCCAATCCTTGACTTTGGACGAGATCTATCCCTTGAACTCCACATGACTGCATCTCAGGTTTCTGCTCAGTATAAGGGATCTGGCATGAAAAGTACTGTGCAGGGTAGACAGGAGCAGCAACCACCGAAGAAGGTAATGGAGTTTCTCCCCACGGTAACTTTCTCGATAAGAGCAAAAGATGTTCCGCTTGCACTGCTTCCTCAAAGATTTGTGGGAACCGTTGTTCACCTAACCGCAACAAAAAGAGACCTATGTCAGAATTAAAAGCTCAAACATAAAAGAGGTGGGCTTGGGTGGGTGATGGACGAATCTTCTCTGGAATTCTCTTCCAACTTATCAAGAATCAGAAATTGAAGTCCGTGATGCTTTCTTGAGGTGCTCTCTTGATGTACATGAAAAATTGGTAGAGATCCAAAGAACTATAGAAAGGATCTTCGTCAAATATTTTGATCAGTGCCCCCGCTAGATCGTCCCATGAGCTGATGCTTTGACGTTTGAGCAATTTGTACCACTGCAACGCTCTTCCTTCCAAAGACTAAACCAGAAGTCGGATCATGACATCTTTGTGTTCTATGACATGGATCATGGATAGAGTAGCAATGTCTTCAACATGTGCCAGAGCCATGCCTTCGGTACCATCATATTTTGCCAGGTTCTTCAGGGCACCTTGGGGAATTTCATGCCGAACTTGGAGATTCAGAGGGCCAGGATCATCCCATCTAGAAAAAACCCTCGCCTTTGTGGCAGTGGTCTGCAGAATCACGGCTATCGCCATTAAGTCAGAGTCGCCAGACGAACATTCTTTGAATTTAAAAAAAATAGGCGTCCACGAACAGATCTTCAACTCAGCAAAGTCACCAGATGAACTTACAAATCTCCGCTGTGAGGCCAAGACAGCTCATCAAATCTTGAGACCTCCGGGTGTTTAAAAAACTTATGTGGATTTGTGTGAGACAGAAGAAGTCTGTCCCATCGGGCGTGCCAAAAACTATTGGCACCGGTGGGTTTATCACTTTGGAGAATTATGTTTATCCCACCGATTATGAATTCTTGGAGACAGAAACAGTCTGTCCCACCGGGCGTGCCAAAAACTGTTGGTCACGAATCTGCCACAGGAAAGGATTTTACAAGTGCGCCCTAGACCCGGCCAACATTGAAATGCTGGAAGCAAGAAATGGCTCCCAGACCAATCTCCAGAGTGGGCTGGTTCCCTTCACTATTCTAAAATTGGTTAAGATAAGGGTTACTAGAAAGAAATTGAAAAGTTGTAGAAAGGAATGGGAAATATGGCCGCAGGCCGAAGTTATGGGATCGAAAAATAACAGCAAGAAATTTAAAGTGCAGCAACAGCAAGCAATAAAAGTTATCAACCTAACTTTCGCACGATGTACGCAGAGAAACCCTCCAAAATCACATTCCAGGAATCATACTCTCACGGCAGTACATAAATCCAATATGCAGAATTTAAATGCAACAGCCATGAAGAAATACAAATACTATTAGAAATGCAACAGGAACAGAAAGGAAATCACCAATGCAACCGCTTGAAAAATTAGAAGCCAATCCTTTATTCCTGCAAATGCATTTCAGTTTCTAGCAGAGAACTTTTTCCAACCCTTTGAAATGAAGCTTACATTGGTTTTTATAGAGGTCCGTCCTCTTTGCAGCATTTAATGTTTGAAACTGACCATATCATGATCTACAATTGTGCCTTGGAAACCAAGAACATGACCCCTTGATTACAGCCTCGAAGAAAAAAAAATTAAAAGCAATGAAACGTTCGTGGTCCTTCATTAAATTTGATTCTTCGAACATGTGCATGAAACCGTTAAAATAGACCACGACCAACCACTTCGAACAAATAAATCTTTAATTTTGGAAGCCTGGGCGGTTCTTCGACCTTGAATGCCTTGGAAATCCACAAAATATTTAATTCGGGGTAGCATTTAATCATCGGAAACCCAAAAACCCTTCTCGGCCGTTCATATTGCGTTTTGGCGGGAAACAGTCGCAGGTCGTGAAAACGCGATGGGTCGCGAAATCGTGACATATTCTAATGCCGTACGCTTCGCTGCTGAAGACCCACGAAAATGGCACCTGTAGCGATATCGCTACATCTTCGGCTTCCTTTTCTCCATCGCTAGCTTATCCACGTGAAAACGACACATGTAGCGATTTCGCTACGTCTTTTGGTCGTTGGCTCCTTTCTTCGCTTTGCTCCACGAAAATGGAACATGTAGCGATATCGCTACATGTTTCGGGCACCTTGTACGACCTTGTTGATGGTCCGCGAAAACATAACACCTTTTGCCCTTGAATGCCTTCAATTCTTCCTTGTCTCCATTTCGCTACCAATTTGAGCACTTAATCATTTTTTTAACGAGGCATCATGGAATTGCTACCGTTTCCATGCTTTTTGATCAATTTTCATCCCTTGCATGATTTTGTTGCATATTCATGTCAATTGGCCTTATTGTTGATATTGCAGCGAATCGCTACAACTTACTGCTCTTTTGATTCTTGGACCAAAATGGCCACGATTTTGAAGCATGTAGCGATATCGCTATGTTTTGTTCCTTCCGTACCAATTGCCACTTTGTCATCGCGATGCGCTGCATCTTTGCCTTGCAGGAACCCTTCCTAAAAATGTGCAGCGATGCACTGCAACTTTTTCCTTAGACTCTTCTCTGCTCGAACATGCAGCGAATCGCTGCAAGTTTTAGCACTTGCCCCTTCGAAGCCGCCAGCGTCGCGATTTGAGAACATGTCAGCGATGCACTGCAACTTTTCAACTTGAGTCTTTGAAGCTGACCGACGTTGCGATTCTGGAACACGTCGCGATATCGCGACGGTTCCACCCAACCTGACCGCGTTGACCGCTTTGATCGCGATTCTGTGACATGTCAACGAATTGCTATAGTTTTTAGACTTAGCCATTTTCTACTCAATTTCGCTCCTTTTTTGCTTCAAAGCCACATCAAAGCCTATATAAATGTTAGATTTGCAATAATGTATACATTAATACTTCAATGAAAATCAATGTGGCAAAAATGCCAACATGACCATATTGGTTGCATCTGAAATAATAGCCATTAAAAGTATTATTATGAATAGAGTGAGAGAGATAGAACCTCTTTTGTTGTCGTTGCTTTACTGTAGATCTCCTTTGATATTTTATTCCTTTTGAAGATTCAGCTTCAAACTTTTCTTGCTTCAATCCTTCAACAGTGAACTTCTTCTCTACAGAGTTGGAAGATGAAGATTGTTCAGCTTCATATCCAAGACCACGCTTATCCGTGGAGCTTCTTTGTTGGCTTATCATTTTATCTAGCAACTCTGTGCTCTTCTCGAATTTGAGATTTTTATTGGCCTCTTCTAGTTGTTTCTTCAATAAAACAATCTCTTTCTCTTGTTTGTAGCAACCAATCTCTTTCTCATTGATCTGTGACCTAAGATTTTCTTCAATCCTCTTGAATTTTTCTACCTGTACTTTCAAACTGGTTATTATTTCATTTTCATCATCAAGCTTTCTTGAGATTTCCTTATTCCTTTTTCTTTCTATCTTCAATTCTTCCAGAGCTGCAATTAGTTCCTCTTTCAAATTTATTTTTGCATCAATTTCTTCTTCATCACATTCCTGTTCTTTTTTTGTTTCTCTTTTAGAATCATCCTCTAGGACTTCATTAACTCTCAACATATATGCCTCTATGTTCTCATCGTTATTCAACTTTAAAGCTTCGAACTGAGCTTGATGTGTTTGTAACTTGGCCTCCTTGATCTCATCATCTCCTTCATGAATACTCCTCAGTTTGTCCCATATTTATTTTGCCATTTTACAACTCATGATCTTTACCAGTTCACTATCTACTAATTCACACCTGATAGCATTCTTTGATTTTGAGTCATTTTCAAACAAATTCTTATCGGCAGCATCAGTTGGAGTGATGGGTATTGTGTATTCATTGTCTACTGAATCCCAGATGTTGTATCCCAAAGCACAAAGATATGCCTACATCCTGATTCTCCAGGTCGTGTAATTAGTTTCATCAAACAAAGGTGCTTTGTTTGATGAAAAGCCTTCAACCTCTTCTGGTTCAATTTTCTCTTCCATAGGAACTGAAACTGACTGAGATGCCCTTTTGGAGGAATATCTATTCTTCTTACCCATTGCATACTAATCCAAGATCAACCCTAGCTGATTTAGCATGATAAGGGAACTTGGCTTTGATACCAATTATTAGTCTTCCAATGGCACTGAGAGGGGGGGGTGAATCAATGTAGTTCTTTAAACTTAAATTCCTAGCTCTTAAAACTGAAATAATGAAACCTTAAAACCAGATAAAGCAAGTATCACAATAGAACATCACACAACACAAGATTTAATGAGGTTCACCAATGTGGCTACTCCTCAAGAATGACTACTTGGACTACCATCCAAATCCATCCTTTGCAAAGCAACAACTTTACAATCAATTTACTAGCACCAACTGGAAGGAGCACCAACCCTTGATGCCAAGCACCAATTTGGACTTCAATTATAAAACTAGAATATTGATAGTAAGATACCTTTTCTTTTGTAAG
The DNA here is from genome assembly GCA_028583015.1 of Wollemia nobilis. Classification (NCBI taxonomy): domain Eukaryota; kingdom Viridiplantae; phylum Streptophyta; class Pinopsida; order Araucariales; family Araucariaceae; genus Wollemia; species Wollemia nobilis. The sequence goes on along the minus strand of JAQPPZ010001678.1, from coordinate 4,571,401 downwards.
ACCCTGACTGGTCTTCTTCACCTTTGTGCTCTCTGCGCACTCTGCTCTCTCTATGTAATCACTTCGCACACTCTACTTCGTTACAGCTACACTTTGCGTTCGTCTTCACCCTTTGCACTCTCTGCGCCTTCTGCTTTCTCTGCACAATCATAGCTGCACTTGGTCAAATTTCAACCTTTTGACTCTCTGTGCACTTTTCTCTATCTGCACACTCACAGACGCACTTAGAACAACTCGACATGACTCTTCGCTCACTTTGCGCACTTCACCATCATCTTGCCGCTTCTGCGCTTTCTGCGCTCTTACGGCCACATTTCACACTTCGATACACATTCGACGACTTATCTCACTTCTACCCAATTCTCCAAATAGCCCTCCTTTTATAATAGCATTTTCATGATGAAAACCCTAACCTTAGTCGGCTTGCATAACAATTGAAAACCCTAAAATTAGTCGATTGTTCGTCGGTCTTCGTCGACTTCAACTTAATCGCAAAAATACATGTCGCGATATCGCGACACTTTTTCTCCTTGCTCTTTTTCTTTGCTTAGGCCCACAAAAATACATGTCGCGATATCGCGACACTATTTTCTCTCTCATCTTTCTCTTTGCTTTGGCTCGCGAAAACACATGTCGCGAAATTGCGACACTATTTTCTCTCTCCTCTTTCTCTTTGCTTTGGCCCATGAAAATACATGTCACGAAATTGCAACACTATTTTCTCTCTCCTCTTTCTCTTTGCTTTGGCCCATGAAAATACATGTCACGAAATTGCAACACTATTTTCTCTCTCCTATTTCTCTTTGCTTTGGCCCACGAAAATACATGTCATGAAATCACGACACTATTTTCTCTCTCCTATTTCTCTTTGCTTTGGCCCACGAAAATACAACACGTCGTGAAATCGCGACACTATTTTCTCTCTCCTCTTTCTCTTTGCTTTGGCCCACAAAAATACAACATGTCGCAAAATCGTGACACTTTCACCTCTATATACTTTGTCTTTGCTTTTGTCGCGATATCGTGACACTTCTGCCTTTGAAGTCTTCTTCTCTACTTTTGTCGTGAAATCATGAAACTTCTGCTTTTGTACTTAGCTTCTTTGTTTTTGTCGTGAAATCGTGATAGTTCTACCTTCAAAGTCTTCTTCTCTGCTTTTGTCATGAAATCACGACAGTTCTGCTTCCGTATGCTTCCTCTCTTTATTTTGTGAAAATGCGACATGTCGCGATATCACGACACTTTTTCTTTCTCTTCCTTCCTGTGCTTTTCAAGTCGTGAAAATGCGACATGTCGTGAAATTGCAACACTTTTTCTTTCTCTTCCTTCCTGCACTTTTCGAGTCACGAAAATGCGACATGTGAAATCGTGACACTTTTTCTTTTTCTTCCTTCTTGCGCTTTTCGAGTCGCAAAAATGCGACATGTCGTGAAATCGCGACACTTTTCCAACGAACTTTCTCTCTCTTATTTTAGTCGTGAAAATGCGACATGTCGTGAAATCACGACACTTTTCCAACTTACTTTCTCTCTCCTATTTTAGTCGCAAAACTATGACATGTGAAATCGTGACACTTTTCAAACTTACTTTCTCTCTCCTATTTTAGTTGCGAAACTGCGACATGTCGCGAAATAGCGACACTTTTCCAACTTACTCTCTTTCTTTGAACTTGTCACGAAATCGTGACACTTCTTCTTGCTTTCTCTTTTTCTTCCAACATGTCACGAAATCGCGACAGTTTTTCCACTTCTCTTTTTCTCTTCCAACATGTCACGAAATCGCGATAGTTTTTCCACTTGCCTTTTTCTCTTCCAACATGTCACGAAATCGTGACAGTTTTTCCACTTGCCTTTTTCTCTTCCAACATGTCGCAAAATCACGACAGTTTTTCCACTTGCCTTTTTCTCTTCCAACATGTCGCAAAATCGCGACAGTTTTTCCACTTGCCTTTTTCTCTTCCAACATGTCACGAAATCATGACAGTTTTTCCTGCTTTTTCTCTCTCTTCCAACATGTCATAAAATCGTGACAATTTTTCCAGATTTTTCTCTGTCTTCCAACATGTCACGAAATCATGACAGTTTTTCTAGCTTTTTCTCTCTCTTCCAACATGTCATGAAATCATGACAGTTTTTCTTGCCTGTTGTATATGTTGCGATATCACGACACTTTTCTTGTCTTTTCCTTTGATCTTTTGCAAATGGGCCACTTCGGTCTTCTTGGAAACTCACTATCCATACTCTGAATAACCTTTGAACTCCTATCTTCTGCATCTGAATAGCTTTTGAACTTCTTGTCCACTACATCAATAGATCTATCTGACTGTGTTGACAACAATGACAATACTGTTGCTGCACCTTGCTCAACATCACGTAGGTTGTTCCTCGCATGATTTATACTAACTTACCTAGGTCGTCCATCACATGAGGTCTATGGACTCACGAATATCGTCCCTCACATGAGGTCTATGAACTCATGCAGGTCGTCCCTCGCATGAATTCTATGCACTCACGTGGGTCGTCCCTCACATGATGTCTACCGACTTACCTAGGTTATCCCTTGCATGAGGTCTATGGACTCAAGAAGGTCATCCCTCGCATGAGGTCTATAGACTCACGCAGTTCATTCCTTGCTTGAGGTCTATGGATTAACTTAGGTCGTCCCTCGCATGATGTCTACCGACTTACCCAAGTTGTCTACAGACTCACGTAGGTCATCCCTTGTATTTGTAATCTTATCGAACCACATTACCAGGTTGTCTCTCGCATGGTGTCTATGGACTTACCTAGGTCATCCCTTGCATGAATTCTACAAACTCACATAGGTCATCCCTTGCATGATGTCTATAGACTCATGCAGATGCATTGTACTCTATTTTCTCAGCAATAAAATCATTATGTTATTCTTCTCATATATCTATGTTCAGATTTGTTACTGTTATTTCTAAATTGCACTCTTTCATAATCTTAATTAAAAATTCTGATTTTCTTATCATTCAAAATAAACAAGTTATGATAAGTTACATGCACCATGATGTATCTTTCAACAACCTTAAAAATACATAGATAGAATAGGGGAAAAGAGAAATTTATGTGGGTTTTATTTCTTTGTGTAGGTGTCATTTAGACATTTGAAGCTCAAGACTCAAATGTTTCTTTGACATAAAATACAGAAGAGTGTTTAAAGGCTGTATATAAACATTGGAATTTTTATTCCTAAACTTGGTTTTGTTAGCTGATTTAAATAATGAAAATGACCATTCTTGACTCTTTAGAAGACAATGTCTAAAATGGATAAAAAGTTCTAATTGTATTTAAAATTGTATTAGTAGAAACTTTGTACTAGTTTTTCATACCCAATGTGGCATTTATTTAAAATCAACATAATAAGGAGCCAAATCAATATGTATGTTTAGCTTTTTTAAGTTAGTTCTTATGTTTAGATTTTTTGAACATATGTTAGACATCATTTTGTTATTTGTAATAGAAAATATCAAGAAATATGTACCATTTTGTACCCTACATATGGAGAATTTTCACATGATAAAAATGTAAGTTATTTGTAATAAGGACGATCTAAACAAAGATAAAGTAATCTATATCTATGGTGATTTAGGGGAAAGATCAATTATTGGTAGACTTTAAATTTTGCATAGAAAAAAGTAAATGATAAGAATTACCCCTAGAAGTACCAAAATAAAAAAAATGGAAACTTTAACCTTTAATTCAAAAATATTCATTCAAACTTCAGAGCTACAAAAAGTCTTCTTATTTATTTTAAACAAAATTTCATTACAAAGTAAGTGAACTATGCGTCCACTTTCAAACTATTGGGTTGAAGGGCATGTTTCAAGTATTTGCATAGATGAAGGATCTAGCTACTTTTCTTCATGACCTTTCTAAATGCCACCTCTAATGATGTTTCTCCTTCCAGCACGCCAGCTCTCCATAGGGAATCTTCACCAATATTCAAACTTTATGCCAATCCCCTCTCCTCTATAACTGGATCTTCTTTTGGAGTCATTTCATTCTCTTATTTCTTGAGCAAAATATTTTAATGTATATTATGTTTGATGATGATTCTTCTGAGGGCATTATTCTTTCTGATGGTCTCATAGAATCGTTTTTTGAATTTAATTACATTTAGTATACTTTGATTTATCATGACCAGAAAGACCTTCACGCTTTCCACTTGATTTTTGACATTATCAAATTTGGACTGCACAACAGAATATTTAAAATGTTACTTAATAAATATCAAAATATTATAAAAATAAATTAATTTATAAAAATATTATTCTTACCTCTACAAATACCTAGGCAGCCTTTGCTACTTCAACTTTTTTCCTATCAATTGTCCACTTATTGAAATAGACTTGAGCTTCAACATTCAGATTATTGATCCTATGCAAAAGGAGATCTATAATTTCATCACCATAATATTAGTGGCCTTTACAATTCCTGAGGCTGCTTCATATAACAAAGCATCCAAATTTTCAGGGTGTTTCTAAACCAAAGAAAATAAATAGGCCTTGGTGAAATGGGATACTTTATGTCTTCCTAAGAATTAAGGAGGGTTAGGATTTTTATCTACTATTAATAACAACAAGGGTTTAGCTACTAAATTATATTGGAGGATTTTATATAACCCCAATGCTCTTTGGGCCAAAAATCTCTGTGCTAAATATGCTGAGAAGAAAAGTCCTAAAGATCTTGTTTGCTATCAATTACCTACCAGAGGTTCTCCTATTTTGGCGGTTCTTAAGATTTGTGAGGATTTGATAAAGAAAAATTCATTTTAGATCATTCATAATGGTCAACAGGTAAATTTTTTGACAGATTTTTAGGATGATCACCAACCTTTGATAACTCAGTTTTCCAATTGGAGGCCTTGGATGGAGGAGCTTCACCGAGCTAACTGGATAATGATGGTAAATTACTATCATTGGTAATTCAAATGTTGGTAGATATTGGATCCCTGTTGAGGACTGACCTATTCAAATTCCAAAAAGGTAAAGAAAAGACATCCAATGCATCCTTCATATGAGATCTCTCTCGGTCCCATGATAAAGATTGTTTTGGATTGAACAACACTACTAAGGGTGAGTATTCAGTTGCTCAAGGTTATTTGGCCTTATGCCATAATAATCCCAACCAATCTTGTGATATATTTACTTAGTTGTGGGCTCAAAAGATTTGGCCTAAGGTGAGGTTCTTTGCTTAGCTTTTATTGCATCACAAGGTGCTAACTTGTGAGTAACTTATGAAATGTGGTTTGTCACCATCCAAAATCTCCTAACTTTACCAAGTTTTTTTTTAAATCCTTACATAGAATAGAGTTATTTTGAGCTCCTTAGTGTACTATTTTAAGCAATTTTTAGTCCCTACATGGATTCTTTTCTCTTCCTTTGAAAATGTTCCAAGAATTACCCATCCCTACATCTTACATATATCATTTAATGTAAGTGTACTAGGTAACTAGTAGGCTCAATATTATCCACCTCATATTTCTTTTGATGAGCTAGTTTTATTCCCTTCAATATATCGAAAGTCCATATCAATATCTACACCTTACATGAATCCATTAATGTAGGTGCACTAAGTGTGTTGAAAGCAAGCCTACCAATTTATTTTATATATAAGGCTCATATTTCCATTATTTCTTGCTTAAACCCTTCTTGAAACACTAAGTCATTGTAAATTATTTGTTCTATGTTGTTTGGATCTTCATTAAAAGTCTTGTACTCATAAAGCACATTCTTCATCAATAGACTATTCACTACAATTTGCTAGTAGCATATATCATGAGCTATCCCTTTTGTTATTCCCAATGAGCTAGCTTGTGTCCTCTCTCCCTATCAAAAGGAGCATGTTACATTCCACACTCTACTTAAGTCCATATAAGTAGATTTTTTAGAAAATATAGAATTTGACTATCTTTCTCATCTTTGTGATGAGCTAGCCAAACCAATAACAACCTATTTATTTTCTTACTTTGTGGAAATAAAATTGTAGTTTCTATATTTTTCATTTATCATTTCTTTGGGCTACATCACAAGCTTATCTATGGATCTTTCTTCTCACAAACTAGTTTCATTTCTTAGTTACACCCATCAAGCTCTTCTATAATGTATTTGAGTAAAGATATAGCTCATTTCATTCTGAGGCAAATTATTAGTTACCATACTATAGACACCTAAATCATGTCATGCTTAGGGGAGCTGCTCACATAGACACATTCATAAGATCAAATGACATAATATTGGACTTTCCAAGCATCAACAGTGGTTCTCACCACTCATTTGGGGCCTTTTCAAGCCATCCAAGCCTAGCCGCTCAAGCCAAGAGTGGCCAGATCCTAGCCGCTCAAGCCTAGAGTGGCCAAACCTTAGCCACTATAGATGACAGTGGCCAGATCTTAGTCATTGCAGACAATAGTGGCTAAACCCTAAAAGTAGTTTTATCAATAAATATGCCTAATCATGGGTGGAAGTGGTAGTCTGCATGCAATAAAGGTGAGCGAGAGTAACTTTGCATTCCTTTTCATGACCAGTTCACATAGGAGACTTGAGTTTGCATTTAGACTTTAGTTAACTAGCCTCCAAACATAAACAAAAGACAAAAATCCTCTCATGCTAACTTGCACTACGCATGAGAAATTCATTCCTAGGGCTTGGACATAGACCTAGGGTTTCACACTATAAAAGGTGCAAGCCTAAGAGCACCAAAGGGACATATATCCATCATCATCAATATTTTATCCATCAATCTTGGTCATTGAGGAGAGCTTTCGAGACTTGGAGAGTTCCCTTGGAGATCACGTGTACGGTGAAGCCCTGATGGATTGAAGAGCATAGCACCTATTATTTCAACATCGGATACAAGCTTTGGTCCATAGCTTTGGAGCAAAGAGGACGAGAGTCACTTTAGCGGCCGTTGTCTTGGATAGTGGCCCGTAGGCTTAGCTTAGGGTTTTAGACATTAGATTCATTATTTTAGTATATCATTAGCATAGCATCATTTCATTCATTTGCATCCATAGCATTAGTCTAATTTGCATTTGCTTTCATTTGTTATATTCATTACTAACAACCTCATCCGAGGAGGCATTCTCGGACATCTAAGTGTGTGTTGTTGTTTCATTGCTTACAGGGCCACAGGTTGATCGGACGGAATCTACAACATACGAGAGCAAAAGGGATCCCTCTAGGAAATAGACCTGGAGAAGGAGGCATCTGTAAGCCCTCATACATTTCCGTGTGTGGAACCAGGAAGCTTTTTGAAAGCGCACCACCTCTTCGTGAAAGGGGCACTCTTTACCTATTTGTAACCTCATTGTATCAAAATGGGTATCCCTAAGAGGGACCGACATGTAACCAAGTTTCAATATGAATAAAGAGATCCATATTTGTTATTTCTATGTTATATGCTTTTCATTGTCTTCCATTTCATCTTGGGTTTTTAATAACATTGCAAGTAGAGTAAAAGCGGTGCGTGCATCCCGGGGTCACTACAGATGGCGATCATGATGGGACCTCCACTAATTTTTCATTTTCTATCAGAATACTAACTTAGTTTTGTGTGCAGGTCTAGCCGCTCTGAGCTACAGTAGCTAAAAATCAGCCGCTCTAAGCTACAATGACCAATAGAGATTTAGCCGCTCCTACTAACGGCCAAAGAACCAGCCACTCTGGTCAACAATGGCCAGAACTGGAGTGCAGCAGAGGTCAAAACACCGACTCTCTGAGCTGGATCAAAGGTTGGTACAACTTATCTGATATTTTATAGCTTTCTATCTACTTCTGTGTGTCTAAAATAGAGAACTTAAAGCACATTTATGTTTGGAAATTGAAAGAATAAAAGGAGAAAGAATTAAGCATTTTGCATATCTTAGATCTTCTTTTAGATTTCCACTAGGCATTGCTAGGAACAATGGCTTATGCCTAAAAATTTTGCCCTAGAATCCAATGTGCTAGACATTGTATGTTGTTTGCTTGCTTTGAGGCCCTGCTAGAGGCCATAGCTGCACGAAATAAAGTGCGCTCATACAAATCATAGTAGTTCATGCATCTTTCTGAATATTGAAATGTATTTTTGCACTTAGGCATATAGGAAAGATTCATTGCTGCTATATGATGCACTTTATGTTACGCAAGCTTAAAATGAACACCACACACGCACGTCTCATTTAAACATTGGGGAGTTGGATTTCATCACCAACCCTCAATTCAGTCTAGTGACATTGGAATTCATCTCCTTCCACTGGTTTACCCCCTAGAGCTTCCTAGAAATGGATTGAGAAACTTATTTATAGTGATACTAAGTTACTTGTGCTCAAACTGTCTCCCACTATTGGAACAATCATTGGTTCAGAGTGGAAGAGCTAGGCGAACCCCCCACTGGGTCTTCAATGGTGTACCCTAGCTTCTTTTGAGAAAACCATGTTTGGCATGGGTGTACTTGATTGTCACTATGGATGAGTCTTCTCATTCTTAATCCAAGAACAAGAGCAAGAAATCGAAAGAACAACACATCAAAACACACCAAATAGTTTAGGGCACACTTAAAATGATAATCAAGATAAACATTTGTTTGGTATTGTGTGGCTATTCCTAAATTGCAACTCAAAATATCAATTCATAGACAACATGGTCAAAACAAGAAGTAAACACCCTCGGTCTGATACCGAGGGAGAGACTGAAGCAACTCATACCCATAGGCGGAGTCGTAGTAACATTGAATGACCCACCCATAAGATCGTGAGACGTAGCTCCACGAGCCTAAGGGGTGATAACTCAACCCTTGGGGGATCTCCTCAAGAAACCCCAAGTAGGGAACCACATCATGGAACAAAGTCACATAAACAAAAAGAGGCTTCACAACCATCCTCATCAAGGAGACATGAGGAGACCTCAAGGGCCTCCTCTAAACACACAGAAACATCTCAAAGATGTGAGGAAGCTTCAAGGGCTTCCTCCTCACATGGACATAAAGAAGGTTCTAAAACTCATTCTTCACATAGGGATGATGAGACTGCTACATCTCCATCCACATGGAGAAAACATGTCACAAAGCCCTCTTCATCAAGAAGACAAGCAAGAGTCACAACACCTCAAGATTCACAAGAAACATATGAAACAGGTCTGCCCACTGAAGGGTAGGAAACTAGAGCTACATCTAGCCATGGGAATAAAATAGAAGAAACCCTTCACACAAAAGGAAATATTCCCATAGACTATGACCTCATAGGAGTGAATGGCACCCCATGGGACCAGCCATGGAAAACAAGATAGCTAGATGGGTTGGATCGATTTCCTACATGACCAACTCAAAGAACTGTAGCTACTGAGAACTCTGCATCTGGAAGCTCATGAACTATGACTTCTAAACACATCTCTCAGTCTGGGGGTACCTCAGAGTGACCCCATAGTAGACGCATAGAGTCTTATCATAGGGATACTCAACAGTACACTGAACAAGTCACATTAGCTAGCAAGAGTATAGGTACAATAGAAACCTCCTCGAGGAATCTGTGAGTCAAGACAACAAGAATAGAGTCAGATAAACATGAGTCTTCTATGATAGTGCAAACTAACTGAATGAGGTAGTTATAAAATGCATTACGTAAGGAGTGAGAGCTAGTGGAAGCTCTCAAATAGGATAAACAAAGAGAAAGACTCTTGCACCAACATGAGCAGTGCTTAAGAGAGCAAGTTGAGTGGCTAGCTCTTAACAATTTATAGATAAATGGTGGTGACCACCAAAGAACTAGATGCATTGACTCACCTAAGGAGAGGTGCACTAGACAAGATAGCCCACAATGAAATCCCCCACCAAACCATGAATGAAATCCAACTAGTGGGGAAAGGGCAAACACAACAAACCAGGATCACAATCCTGAGTCCCCTCGTAGGAGGGAGGAAAATAGAACAAATCAAATGGATAGAGAGTTACCTCCATTGCCACTATGAGTAGGCTTACAAGAGGAAGAAATCCGTGCATCAAAGGCATTTCAAGAGCTTGCTAAAAATATGAAAGCCTTTGAGAAACAAGAGGCAGCTGGGAACTCGCCAACATTAAGCAAGATACACAACCAACCATTGTGCCCATCAATCCCTAGCCCTCCATATCCTAAGCACTTTGAGATGCCTAGGTTAGAGAAATTTAAGGGTGAAGAGGATGCACAAGAGCATGTCACCAATTTTATCAATGCCTATTTTCATCTTGAAGACAATGACGCTCTCATGCTAAGAACATTCATAATGACATTTTTAGGTGCTGCCACTCAATGGTTCAACCAACTACCTAAGCATAGCATAACCAACTTTGAACAACTAGTAAATGCATTCTTAAAGCATTTCTCCTTTGGTGCTAAGAAGAAGGTGAACCTTTCAGACCTGGCCAACTTGAAATAATATGATGATGAGCCAGTAATGGATTATGGGAATAGATGGAGAAAATTCATGGCAAAATTATCATTCTCCATTCCCATAGAAGAGATCATTCACATGTTCACCAAAAGTTTCTCTAAACACATCTCCCTCTTGCTACAACTTCAGTAGTATCCTTCATTTGAGGAAGCTTTGGCACATGCCAAGCTCATCAAAGAAATAAAAGTAGATGAGGGAACCATTAAACTCCAAAACAAAAAGGAGTGGAACAAGAATGGTAAGAATGACAAGTATAAATAGAAGCAGGCCAACCCTGCTCTAGTCAATCAAGTCGTATTGGCTACACCCAAGGATGGGGGTGCACAACAACCCCAGAACTATCAAGCACATCCCCCGCCAACCAATTATGACCAAAGGAACAATCAGGGAAGAAACAGAGAATGCAAGCCACCTCGTTATTTCATGCCTCTGACATAGTCAATGCAATCAATATTTAATCAGTTGAGTGAGGCTAGGAGGATCAGATTTCTTGATATACCTCTTATAGATCCCAACCATCCTAAGCCAAAAGGATATAGGGAAGATCAATTTTTCCCTTATCATAGGATACCGGGGCATGACATTGAGGCTTGCATTGGTTTTAAGCATCAAGTGCAAAACATGATTGAGGTAGGGAGAACTCAAAGTTGACAACCCACTGGCTCCCGATAATAGAGACATGGGCATATACAGAAACCCATTGCCCAATCATGAGGCCCCTAGAGAGCAAGGGGCCCAAGTCAATCAGGTTCGAGCTGATATACCTACCCACGGATGCATTGGGATGGTTGAGATTGTTAACATAGCAACAAGGACTAGGCGGTATGGTCAACCACAACCTCCTACAGCTCCCATGAATGTCCCAACCACACCTAGGCAAAGGCAAGACAACCTTCCAGGTCCACCAACACGACCTATGGTAACTATCCGGAGTAGATTGGAGCAAAACCTATAGATGACTCCAGCTAAGTTATCCATCTATGAGCTCATACAATAGTCCCCAAAGCATAGGGAGACTTTAATGGAAATTTTAAGGACAATTGAGCTCCAACCACAAGATGCGAATGCATTCACTCACTTTGTGGGACAAGTACAAGAATGCCAGGAACCTATAATTCGATTCTATGATCATGAGATTAAGATAATACCTGCTACCTTACTAGACCCTCTGCTAAACATTGTAGTGGAAATCAACAACTTACCTTTCAAGAGGGTCTTGGTCGATACAGGTTCATCAATAAACATCATTACAACAATAACAATAGAGCACCTCAAGATCCCCAAGTCCAATATCATTCCAGGAGCTTACACATTGAGAGCTTTTAATGATGCTTTATGCAATACTATGGGAATGATAGTCCTACCCATCAAGGTAGGGCACAAGACCATCCCTGTGATGTGTCATGTCTTGGAAGGAGCTATGCAGTACAACATCCTCTTAGGGCATCCTTGGATAAGGGCCATGAAGTGTGTGCCTTCGATCTTGCACCAGTGTGTCAAGTATGTGCACGAGAACAAAGTCTATGTGGTTCTGGCCGATGAAGAGCCTTTTAAATACATCCATCAGGTGGACATTCTAGGAGAATTTGTAATCCCTTCTACCCACCTGTACGTAGCACCTTCATCCCCAACCACACAAGTGGATAACGAAGACAAAGGGGTAAGAAAAGACCCATGCACATCAACACCTCCTGGTGCACTCAAAGTAGTCAATGCTTCTAAAGTACCATCAACGTCAAAACCAAAAGATAATCAGAAGCTAAAGGTACCCTTAGTCAAGGAAGAAAGGCCCAAGGAAGTGCCAACTATAGCCATTGCTGAAATGCCAAGTCCTATGGAAGAAGAAGATCTTCAAGATCAAGATGAAGATAGTGATTACCACCCCGCTTCACCAGTATCATCCGTAGGGTCATCCACGTCGCATGCATCAATACACTTGGCAAGCATAGGCATAGGGGAGTACCTTGTGTAGAACATTACCTTTACGCCTATCATTGAGTCTGCACAAAACATGGGAAGACCTAAGGACTTGAGGCCACTAGTGGGAATAGTGGTTCCACTTGGAATCCCTCCCAACCAAACCAATTTTGTCTATGTCAGCCTGGACTACGCCCATAAGTCTTCAGACATAGAAGAGGATAGTGACAAATTATTCATGGTCAATGTTCATTACCTCTCTAATCTCGAGTTTTCTCTAAGCTACTTTGAGCATTGCCATTGGCATGGCTATGGCCTTGGTATATATGAGCAGGGGTGCAGGCGGCCATACGAGCCACAATATCAGCTTCCCTCCGATAGGTTTGGGTTAGGCTATTATATCAGAGGTCGAGATGACTCTCTTGTAGTGGCATTGGATAGATTAAGCTTAGGGTTAGGAGAAGACATTGATTTCATTCCTTATCACCCCCTAAGAATAGGAAATTTGAGCAACAGACAAGTGGCCATGGTAAACATACCACCACCAAAAATTTATCATCCAAACATCTCAATTGATTCCACCCCAATAGGGTACAACTCATGGGATGAGGAGAATGGATATGAAGCAAGTGATGATGAGGTACAACTTGGCTTAGCCTACCAGGGGCCTCACTATTTACAAATATTCACATGGTCCATCCATGATGAGAGTGGGTATACATCAGAGGAAAGTGACTATGAATCAGAAGACTCAATAGAAAGAGCCTACTTAGGCCTAAGCCATCAACCCCTGACTTTGGGGCAAGAGACAAATGCAAATGGATTCTTCATAAGTGATGAAGAATATGAAGATGAAATAGAGATGGCCTACTTAGGGCCAAGACATGAGCCCCTTGTCTTAGGGCCGCATACCAATGCTAACGGTTTTTGGATAAGTGATGATGACTTTGAGGATGAGACCGAGATGGCTTATCTTGGGCCTCACCACTTGCGACAAGTCAATGAGCTAGTAGAGAGAGAGGCGGCACTCCATGCTATAGACCCTCATCTATGATTTTTGGGGAGACCTATTGACCTAGCTGCCATTCACCAGATGGTCAATCCCCCTCCGCCTACATTCAGAGAGTGATTAGAGCCCAATGATCCTATTGTCTGCCCTACTCATGGGCCAGATCCAAAAATTCCCATTCCTCTAGAACCTCATCATGAGTATGGAAAGGAAACCCCTGAGATAAGATTACACCCATGTGGTCCTGGAGATTTCATCCCATCCATCAATATGATCTCCATTGATTTGACCACTCCACTTCATAATCCAGCAGATCCTACCAAATCATTGCATCTTGATGTAGAGGCTATTGATTGGGATCACGCTAATTCACCCATAGAGCCTGAAGACCTCTTCCCCAATGAAGAGATGTTACAACCATTCCATTTTGCATCAGGTTGTGCGTATGACGTCTTCCATGTTGGTTTGGAACCTGAGTCAGTAGGTCCTGTAAATCCCACCAATGACATTCATTTGATACCCATGCCTCATCAGCTAGAGGATGGGTCACATATGGCTATAGAAGCAACTTTCGAGGTGGACATCAGTGATGATCCTACCCAACCAAGAAAAGTCAAGTTTGGAGAAAGTCTATCTCCAGAGGAACAAGCCATCCTAATTCCTCTCCTCAAAGAGAGGCCAAATATTTTTTCTTGGACTTACAAAGACATGCCAGGGATAGATCCAAAGTTAGTCATTCACAACCTTTCATTGGATCCCATGAAGAAGCCAGTCAAGCAAAAGTTGAGGAAAATGCATCCAACCATCGCTTTGATGGTGAAGAACGAATTGCAAAAACTACTGGATGCAGTATTCATAGTTCCTATCGACTACCCTGAGTGGGTGTCAAACATGGTACCCATGGGGAAACCCGATGGAAGAGTCCATATTTGCATGGATTTTAGAGATTTAAATAGGGCAACACCAAAGGATTCATTCCCATTGCCAAACATAGATGCTCTTGTAGATGCAACCGCAGGTCATGAGATGCTCTCCCTAATGGATGGTTTTTTTGGATACAACCAGATCTAGATTAAGCCCGAAGATCAACATAAAACTACTTTCATTACTCCATGGGGAACATTCTATTACAAAGTGATGCCATTCGGTCTCAAAAATGTTGGTGCCACATATCAATGGGCCATGACATACATATTCCATGACTATATGCATAAGATCTTGGAGGATTACATGGATGACTTACTGGCCAAGTCCCTATTGTGGCAAGAGCACGCCGAAGTCCTTAGACAAGTCTTTGATCACCTCATAGAACACAATGTCCGATTGAATCCTAAGAAGTGCGTATTTGGCATAACTTCTGGCAAGCTTTTGGGATTCATCGTATCCAAGAGAGGCATCGAAGTAGATCCTGCAAAGGTAAAGGCTATATTGGAAATGGCCACCCCTACCAACATTAGGGAGTTGAGGAGCCTACAAGGCAAGATAACATCCATCAAAATATTCATCATGCAATTATCAAACAAATGCCGACCTATGAATCGGTTGCTATGCAAGGAGGTCCCCTTTCATTGGGATGAAGAATGCCATCAAGCCTTTGTAGAGATCAAAACTTATCTGGCAACACCACCAGTATTGGCTCCACCAAGGCCAGACATACCATTTTTACTATATATATCAGCTACTAATTTTGCATTGGGCACCATGTTAGCCCAAAAGAATGCACAAGATAAAGAGCAAGCCATATATTACATTAGTCACACCTTGGTGAGTTATGAGCTAGGATATGCGTATGTTGAGAAATTGTGTTTAGTAGTGGTCTTTGCAACTCGAAAGTTGTGACACTACATGTTGAGCCATACGACCTACATCATATCAAAACAAAATCCTTTGTAGTACATGATGAGCAAGACATATCACAATACATGTACCACAAAGTGGATCATGCTATTGATAGAATTTGATCTAGAGTTCATAAGCCAAAAGTCCATCAAGGGACAAGTCATAGCAGATCAATTAGCAGAGGTACCTCTTCAGGATAACAAGCCTCTCACTATAGAATTTCCTGATGATGCGGTCTTTGCATTATCAGATCCACCAAAACTCGAAGAACCTAAGAAAGAAAGAGACATGTCATTGTTCTTCGATGGTTCAAAGTGTGAACAAGGGGTGGAGTAGAGATTGTCTTTATCACACCATAGGGTGCTCCATTGCCCTTATCATTCAAACTAGACTTCTCATGCACAAACAACAATATAAAATATGAAGCATTGATCCTGGGACTCCAAACAACCATAGCAATGGGCATTAAAAGATTGAATATCTTTGGTGACTCCTTGCTCATAGTAAACTAGGTCAAAGGACTATTTCAATGTAGGTGCCCACTCCTGAAGACTTACAAGGAACTTGTTGACACCTACCTAGCTTGGCTGGAATGGTATGACATCGAGGCAATCCCTCATACATCAAATAGATTTGTAGACACCATGGCCTCTTTGGGATCCTTAATCCCTCAGAATCTATCTACTGATTTTACAACCGTTCATGTGAAAGTGCTTTCACACTCAACAATACGTCATGAAGCTTTTGACAATCAAGAATCAGTCAACATGATCAACATCGAGCCAAATCAGGATTGGTCCTTCGTAGCTAGATATTTCTTGCAAATGACACCTTGGGGGTCTTTGATCTCCCAAGGACCTATGGAGTGTGGTGCAACCATACACCATAGAGTTGTTCCTCAATCCATGTTCACTAGCTCAAAAATACAGGAAAAGCAAGTCATCTTTTCTATAGAAGTCATGGCTTATCAGGATTGGCTTTCCCAACTGTGGGACTTCCTAAAACTTGGAATAGTACCTCAAGGTTTGTCACATACTGAAAGGTGAACGTTCAAATAGAAAGCAACAAGATACATCTTGCTAGGAGAAATCCTCTATAGACGAGGATATGATGGAGTATTACTCCATTGTCTTGAGCCCCAGGAAGCATCCTGGGAAATTTTGCAAGCTCACGATGGCACATGTGGAGGGCATTTCAGTGGCATGGCCATCATTAAGCGCATCTTGAGAATGGGTTACTATTGGCCCACCATGGAAAAGGACTACTATGAGTATGTCAAGAAATGCAGTAAGTGCCAACATCATGCAAATCTAATGCACTTACCATCGCAAGCCTTGCAACCCATCCAGGCAAGCATGGCCATTCTCATAGTGGGGACTAGACTTGATTGGGAAGATCTCACCCCCATCCTCATGCCGACACACATTCATCATAACAACCATATAATACTTCACTAAATGGGTGGAAGTGATCCCCTTAACATCAACAATTGGACCAAGGATTGTGGAGTTTATACTCCACAATATCATAAGTCATTTTGGGGTCCCTTCTAAGATAATATCGGATAATGGGCCATCTTTCAAGAACAAAAATGTGCATGCTTTAATGAACAAATACCATATTCAACATAGTTTTTCAATACCTTATTATCCACAAGCAAATGGGCAAGCAGAAGCCTCAAACAAAATAATAGTCTCCATCTTGAGGAAGATGGTGCAAGACAATCACAAGGATTGGCACATGCAGTTACCTCTTGCACTATGGGCATACAAGACTAGTATACGGATGCCCACTAGGGCAACACCATTTTCACTAGTATATGGCACTGAGGCCATCATGCCACTAGAGTTGGAAATTTTGACTCTATGCATAGCATTAAAGGACTTCATAGATGATGATGTCATGCGACAAGGCCACCTTGATCAGTTGATGCTTCTTGATGAATGTCGAGTCAATGCTTTAGAGCATCTTCATGTTTACCAAGATCACCTTGCGTGAGCTTACAATAGTAAAGTCCACTTAAGGGAATTCAAGGTTGGAGATTTAGTGCTCAAAGAAAACTAATAGAATTCGAATCTACCGTTGCATCTACGAGATAAGTTCATGGTAAATTGGATAGGCCCATACATGATTTCATAGAGAGTTGGGCTTGGAGCATATCACCTTATATCATTAGATGGTGTTGAGGAGCCTGAACCTCTCAATATCATTCACTTAAAGGTATTCTACACATAAAAACAAAAAATTCAAATATGTAAAAAAAAAAAAAAAATCAAATATGTCAAAAATACAAAAAAATCATAAAAACATAAAATTTCAAAAATACAATCAAAGGCTCCAAGGGTAATTCATCCTGCTTGGTCAAAATCAATTCAAAATGCTCCAAGGGTATTCAAACCGCTTGGTCAACTTCAATCAAAATGCTCCAAGGGTACTTCATGCCACTTGGTCAAAATCAAAAAGCTCCAAGGGTACTTCATGCTACTTGGTCAAAAATCAAAAAGCCCCAAAGGCATAATAAGCCCTTTGGTCAAAATTAAACAAAAATACAAAAACAACATATAAATAAAAAATACAAAAACAATTGCATCTCACATCTTGCATCCACATCATTGCATTGCATTTTCATATCCACTACAATTGCATATGTCATGAGAGCCTTAAAAGTGATACCATAGTTTGTCACACAAATCATTCAAATCCATACCTCCATTAACACATGTGTGTAATTGTGTTTTTCAACACAACCATTATTTGTTGCTATACATAATATACTAAGGTTTTTTGGTTAATCAACCACACCTAGTGATCTTATCAAATTTTGTGGAAAACAACTTTGATTAGTAGAAGGTAAGGTCTAGTTGTGATAATGCCTTGGATATTCAAGATCTCGTCACTAATTGAAACACTAAAATCCTAGCTGGTACAAGGAAAATATGAAAGTTGCAAAGTGGTCTAGGTTACCTTAAGTGAAAAGGATTTTCCTTGCTTATCCCCCTGTGCAACCGGTTTAAAGGTGCTGAGAATTGGCAAAAGGACAAGCTTTGCCCTATCCAAATCCCTTGCTTAAATCAAAATAAGCAAAATCCCAAAGCAAAGTACATATTCAAAAAGCCAAGCATACAGTCCAGATTTCATAGCAATGATCCGATACACAAATCATAAATTCAAAGAAACCTCGCTCAAAGAAAAATCAATAAAAAATAAATAGTGATTTTCATCACTACATATGAGCAAAATAAATAGTGATTATCATCACTACAAAAATCCTCGCTCAAAGAAAAAATCAATAAAAAATAAAAAGTGATTTTCATCACTACATATGAGCAAATATCCAAAGCCAAAAAGAAGCCAAAAAAGGAATAAAGCTTGAATCCCTGGAATTCTCAACATTGTACAAAATCGGAAGGAGAGATCCTTATGCATGATGATATGTCTATCACAATTGCTTCATGCATTTGTGTAGACCAATGTTTGAATGTGGATGAGCTAGCTTAGGTAACCCAATATTGCCTAGTGGTATAGTCCAACTAAGTCCAACATAAGGATGAGATGAACACTTGAGGATCCTTGATCTTAGCAATGGGCTGAAAGAATCCCGCTTGACATCGGAGGAAATGCTTGAGTTCTATCTCAAAATATACAATCACTTGCACACACAGAGATCATGAAAAACTAGGTCCATGGTAAAAGCCTTACTTTTCAAAAGTCTAGAGTGGTCAGTAGACAATTGTTGATAGGGTAACTAGAGTGTTTGAATCTCTGAAAAGCCCCAAAAATTCTTAAATAGCAACAAATCATAACATCATTCACACCATCATTTTCTTTATTAGATTCTATAAATTAGGGGGTATCAACATAGTAGGACAGATACCACATATATATTAGAAATAGTATATAGACGACCATTGACTACTTTATATCTTTTAATTTATAGAAACTTATCAAGAAAATACATTACACACCATTACATCTCATATATGAATACTTAATCAATTCTTATGATAAGAGTGATTATTTAAATTCATGATTATTTTTTTACTTTCTATGGTATCACCCATTAAGATTGTCAATGTCATATGCATTCCTTATGTTTTAAGTGATTAGAGCATACAGGTTCATTTATACCATCTCATCACATAAGTTAGATGCATACAATTAAAGCAAAATTAAACATGCATTTAACAATAACATCGCATCCACAAACACAATTCATTAATCATCCATCATCACATCATAAAGCACATCATAAAACATATAGGCAATATCCATTTGCATACAATCATGAATTCATCATTCATCATCAAAATACATCACGTCATATCATCAAATCATATAAGCATTTACACATCCATATAAGCATCTACAATATCATCTATCATCTAACATATACATCAAATCATCATAATACCATCATCACATCACATCATAAAACAAAATAACAACAAAAACATGAGCAATAAATGATACACATAATGAGTCATAATGCAAAGATATCATAAAAGTATGTGTGTCAAGTCCATGGATATACAAAAATGCCCATGGGCGATAGTCATATAGGTCATTCGACCTCAAAAATGAATCAAAACCAAGTGAATCATCAATCAAATATTGGGCCTGCACCCCCTGTAGCACCACCCCCTATGGATGGATCTCTGGGAGAATGGTGCGAGCTGGACCCTATTGGTCTCTCAATACGAGTCCGGGCCCCATGACCAGGCCGAATGGAATATTGCCCTATTGTAGAGCTCCTACTGACCTGTGACCCACCTGTAGCCCCTCTCTCCCTAGGGATGGCTCCTAGCCTCCTGATCTACCTCGAGAGAGTGATAATCTGGGCTGCATCCTCAACAATCTGAACATCACTCTCATCCAGCAAACCTTGTAGATGATTGATCTCAGTCTCAAGAGCTACCCTCGAAGGATCCTTGAGAGTAGGAGGGGCAACAACAACTTACATCTAGGTAGCTCCTCCTATAGTAGCCTACAAAGCTTGTATCTGGTCTGACAACTATGCTATAGTAGTATCCCTCTGAGCTATGATGGCATCACATTATTGTACCTATATCTTGGCCGACTGGAGCTCGACCTCCACATCATGTAGTTGTGCCCTAAGAGGAGAATCTCTCTCCTCAGGCTCCATCTCCTCCTCTACCTCCTCAGGAGCCTCCTGCTCCTCCGCTACCACCTGCTCTACCTGTTGGCCCCACACCGTAGTCCTAGCATGAACCCTGCACCCCACTGGGTCTACCCCATCTCTGCCATCATCCTCTCGGCCTAGACTACCCTCACCATACCACATCAGGTCACCCCACCACCATGCAAATGCCTCTATGACTCCACTAACTACTCTAGGATCAACAGCTGGGGCATCCTCCTCATCAGCCAGCTCTATAACCTATCGGGGAGGGAGGTCTCTCTCTGCTCCGATGCGCCTATACAAAAATGGTACTAGTGGCACATCCTGCTGCAACCCATACTGATGAAGAACTCGAGAGTAGAAGAAGTGCTCCTAGATGTTAACCTTATGGCCAATGAGCCATCGCTCGTATCGCGTCCTAGTAGTAAAGTTATCAAGGTCATCCCAAGTAGGACACTCATGATAAGGGTACCATATGATATCTCCATCCTGGAGTCTAGTGAAAGTATCAGTGTAATGAGTCAGCTCCCCTATGAATGTGTGGCTCTTGCACTCCTCGCTCTCTCTGGCCCACCTAGCACCATAGCACTGCATCCTCCTATCCATAGTTATGATCTCAATAGGAAGCCCCTTAGGGCGATCTACCCTAATGTGCTCCCATCCCTAGACCTGTAGAAGCCAACTGTAGGTGATGCTGACATGACCCCTCTGATGGATGTGGTACAACTCATCATAACACTGAGCCAATAGAGACCTACCCCATGCATATATGATAGGCTCCTCACTGTCTATCAAGTCCTGAACCATCGCAAGGAGGTTCCAAGGGAACCTCAAGCCTGAGCAATCTGGGATGAGGACATTGTTGATGACCATCAGCAGCACCGCATGCCTCACTGTGAAAACATGCTCCCGATACCAGTGGATGATAGACACTCCTCCAGACTTGTTGTCCTTGAGAGCATCCTCAGAATGCCTCCCAAACACCCGAGTGAAGACGACCACCTTAGCATTAGTGGCCGAAGAAACAATAGCCACCCCATCAAAAGGGATCTAGAAGATCCTGTACACATCCTTCGATGTAATGGTCATCTCATCGGTTGGGAGGTGGAAGGTATTAGTCTGAGGGTCCCAATGATGGGCCAAAGCCATAAGGTAAGCCTGGTCTGACATAAGGTGAGGTAATCTGGTAACATACTGGAGCCCATGAGCCTTAAGCCACCTCCAATCCATGTCATCCAGAAGAGGTAGGAGGTCACTCATGAGCCTCGGGTCTCAAGCCCGAGTAGTAAGGATCTAAGCAAAGCAAAAGAAATATGAAACATAACTACAGTGCAATACAGGCTAAAGAGTAGTTCAAAAATTTCAAAAAAATCAAAAACTATCTCAAAAATCCAATAAAAAGCAAAAAATTGTGCAAAATTGGCTAAGGGATTTAGCCATTGTCGCCTATAATGGCCGAAAACTGGTCGTTGGAGACAACAGTGACCAAATCCCAATGGTCAAATTTTTGACCATTGGGGTTCAAACTTAGCCACTTTGAGCAACAATGGCCAAATCTCTACTGCTTTGAGCGATAGTGACCGAGGGACGACACGACAAACCCATGAACCCTAGGCGTAAAAAAAAAAAAAATAAAAATTGAAAAATAACAAAAAATAAAAAATGGGGACCAACCCACCACTTAAAAACCTATACTAAGCCTAACTACGAGGTTTAGTGAGGTTCATTACCAATTACTTAGTGAGGTTCAGTTTTACCCAAATAAAAAGAGGGTTAGGGTTTAAAAAAAGAAATACCCGAGAAGCTCCGGCTCCTCCAACAGCTGATGTCTCACCCTATGCAGCCATGTCCTCGATGCAAGTAGCTTCAGAAATCACAACTATCGTTGTCTCACCAGAGCTCTAAAAAGTGGATTGACAACAAATGAAAGTGATAGGTCAAAACCCTAAAAAACATATTTTTATATTTTTAAATTATGCCTTGGTCGCTGTTGACGTCAGTAGCCCGAACTTCTTGGCCGCTCAAGGCGACAACGGCCACAAGCAGGAACTCAAAGGCCGTTGGACCTGATAGTGGCCTACTCCACAGATAAAAACAAAAAAATTCCTTCCATGGAGGGATGACAAAAAATATTAAATAAACACATTTTGATGAATTGAAGTCATCTTAATGACCAAAATAACAAAAAAATCACATAAAAGCATAATCTCAAGTAGGCCTCGTACCCAGTTACTTACTCTATCCACTCGACGATTGCAATGATTCACACTCCATGCATTTCGATGAGATGAGTAGGTTACCATAAGGCCACTTGGGGCAAAAGCATTTCATTTTGGAATTACGATGTGCCACCCTTCAATCCCGAAGAAGACCAAGATGGTCGGACTGCTCCACGGGTGCGAAAGGATCATCCTAATTCCCCTATGATATCAAAAACATTAAGCCAAAGTGATACAATATAAACATAAATAGAATCACTCATCCTAACTCCCTAAGAAGGCTATTGATAGTTGGACCGCTCCTCGGGATAGGGATAGATGATTATCATAAACAATTGGAATCACACTTGGATGTGGGATCGCCCATTAAAAGCAACAAATGCTAGAAAGGAACCAGATTAGTCATATTGGTCAAGCGACTTGTCACTTCATTCATTGTCATTTCTTCACCAATCCATTGTGTGAGGAAGTAGTTCAAAACTTCAACATAATCATAATCAAAATCAACAAAATATCACTCGATCATAGCAAAATCATGTTCATCCTATGAATCATTGCATACAACAATCACAAATTTCCCTTGTTTTTTGGGAACGTAAGCAGACATGACATCTTCAATTGTAGCTCTCCTACCGATCAAAATTGTTGTAGCAGCTGAAGCTACCCGATTGAGTTTGAGGAATGAGTGCAATTTAACATGCCCAAGCCATTGAGCTAAGTCCTTCGAACATTGAGGCAATGATTCAAGGGATGCACACCATCTTGCATGATTGGGCCATCCAACGTTGATCAGACCATTGATCACCATACACCCTACAAATAGATCAGTCTACATTTTTGCTCAACATTGTGTTTTCCACATAGTGCATCACAAAAAGGGGCATCTGTAGACACCTAAATCATGTCATGCTTAGGGGAGCTGCTCACATAGACACATTCATAAGATCAAATGACATAATATTAGACTTTCCAAGCATCAACAATGGTTCTCACCACTCATTTGGGGCCTTTTCAAGCCATCCAAGCCTAGCCGCTCAAGCCAAGAGTGACCAGATCCTAGCCGCTCAAGCCTAGAGTGGCTAGACCTTAGCCACTGTAGATGATAATGGCTAGATCTTAGTCACTACAGACGATAGTGACTAAACCCTAAAAGTAGTTTTATCGACAAACAGGCCTAATCATGGGTGGAAGTGGTAGTCTGCATGCAATAAAGGTGAGCGGGAGTAACTTTGCATTCCTTTTCATGACCAGTTCACATAGGAGACTTGAGTTTGCATTTAGACTTTAGTTAACTAGCCTCCAAACATAAACAAAGGATAAAAAGCCTCTCATGCTAACTTGCACTACGCATGAGAAATTCATTCCTAGGGCTTGGACATAGACCTAGGGTTTCACACTATAAAAGGTGCAAGCCTAAGAGCACCAAAGGAGATCCATCCATCATCATCAATCTTTTATCCATCAATCTTGGTCATTGAGGAGAGCTTTCGAGACTTGGAGAGTTCCCTTGGAGATCACGTGTATGGTGAAGCCCTGATGGATTGAAGAGCATAGCACCTATTATTTCAACATCGGATACAAGCTTTGGTCCATAGCTTTGGAGCAAAGAGGACGAGAGTCACTTTAGCGGTCGTTGTCTTGGACAATGGCCCGTAGGCTTAGCTTAGGGTTTTAGACATTAGATTCATTATTTTAGCATATCATTAGCATAGCATCATTTCATTCGTTTGCATCCATAGCATTAGTCTAATTTGCACTTGCTTTCATTTGTTATATTCATTACTAACAACCTCATCCGGGGAGGCATTCTCGGACATCTAAGCGTGTGTTGTTGTTTCATTGCTTACAGGGCCACAGGTTGATCGGACGAAATCTGCAACATACGAGAGCAAAAGGGATCCCTCTAGGAAATAGACCTGGAGAAGGAGGCATCTGTAAGCCCTCATACATTTTCGTGTGCGAAACCAGGAAGCTTTTTGAAAGCGCACCACCTCTTCATGAAAGGGGCACTCTTTGCCTATTTGTAACCTCATTGTATCGAAATGGGTATCCCTAAGAGGGACCGACATGTAACCGAGTTTCAATACGAATAAAGAGATCCATCTTTGTTATTTTCGTGTTATATGCTTTTCATTGTCTTCCATTTCATCTTGGGTTTTTAATAACATTGCAAGTAGAGTAAAGCGATGCGTGCATCCCGGGGTCGCTACACATACATGGCACAAAATATTCCTTAGAGCCATGATCAAACATATATCTAATACCTTAAAGAAAGTAGGATTTCATAATAGATTGTCCACATTGAATACCATAAAAATTTCCATTATTATTTTAATTTCCTTCTTTTCCATTGTACATCTATTTACATGCATTACTAAAATTCAACACACAAAAATAGTAAATATCTCATAATTTCTATTTTAAAGATTATTCAACGAAATATATTCACAAAGAGTTCCCACTCATAACCGTACAACAATTTATTTACCTTAGAAAAAAACCCAGGAAAAAACCAACCTTAAAATGTTGTACTTTATTCTATCTTTTAAGAAGGTTTATTTCATTTCAATAAAATATGACATTCACAACATCTTTGCTTCTACAAGGAAAATCCATATCCTTGGAACCTTGCAACATACATTGTCTCTTTAAAAAACAATCCACATTGACCCTCATCTTAAGTCAAACTGTACATAATTCTTTTCAAACCCTAAAGAGGGTTCCCCATATCTCTTCATATCAGAGATATACATTAGTAAAGAAACATCCATTATTTCAAAGAATAGTTGAGCACTGTTCCATGTTTCTAGTACACAGTTTTAAACTGAGACGCCTTCATGTGAGCCCCACGAAACCGTGGTTCTTTGTCGTGATTCTACCCTTTGTTTCATAATCATCTATTTCTAAGTTTCTTTTTTTTAAATCTCATCTATTACCCTCATCATAAGAGAAAAAGAAAACACACATTCCTTTTGATCACAGGCTCTCATCCAATAGATTAAAACTACCATAATTTCTAATAAAAATTGTAATAAAGCAATTCTAATTCCTAAAGGAAGAAGATAATAATAATCCCACGAACTGCACAAAGCCTTATTGCTCTCAAGCTCATATTACAAGTACTTCTATCTTTAGTTTTCTTTCAACGTATCTAGCTCTTAGAAACCACATTCAACAATAGGATCTTTCTCCCTCTGGTTTTTTCCAACATTAGAACACACACAAAACTCCTAACATTCAAATCTAAGCCCATTTACAAACCAAACCGACACTAATTAATGGTTCACCAAAAGCTTACAATAAACCTTCATGTTACGCAATCCACACATGCCTTCCAAATATTACAGTAGAGGTATGCATTTATAATATCTCCAAAATAGATACATAAAAACACGTTGAAGTTCATTCTTATAAAAGTTGAAGTTGTGAAGTTACTCGAACAACACCCCTTGGTTACATGAATTGTTCTTTACCACATAGAAGATGAAAAAGGGTAACCTTTAATCCATATGGTGGCTCCAAACATTTATGGCTCGATAAATTCTAAGGGGATCGTGCAAAGACCAACACAGAAAGAAAAAACCCTTGTTTGTTGTTCTCCCTTAGTTTTATTTACATCATTTTCCTACCAAATACATGTCAATATAAGTGTAAACGCTACTAATGTTGAAGTATTTGGTAATAAATCCCTTCCCATTTTTGGTAGAGCTTACCATAGAATTAACACTTTATAACCTTACTAAAAGAAGAAGGGCTAACAGTTTTCCTTCCACACCATGTACACGAGCTTCAATCACAGAAACAATAGCAATGCTCTCACAGACTCTGCTTGGTAAATAAATAACTATCTCCAACATTCTACGTGCACTCTATTTATGGCTACAAGGTCCTAAGGCTTTTATAACTTTTCCCAAACTCATAATCGTTATCTAAAATTAGTAGAAGCTACTCTTCTTAGTCCCACTGCAATGTAAATGTCCTCAAACCAATAAATTCCAAAATACAAACATATCTTGGAGCGGTTTCGTTTAGACTGTCTCACAGTCCAACTACGTCCAGTCTTCATAGATGGGTGACAACCAAAATAATGGTATTACCCTATAGACTGATTATCCTTTCATAAGTCTACCCTTGTCCCTAGATATAATAGCTAAGCTGTATCTAAACAGTAATGCTTATATACCTCCACAACCATTACCGCCAGAGTCTAGCATCTACTCTTCAAAACAAAGACATCAAAAATATTATACATATAATCAGATGGCTACCTAGAATACACAGTTCATCCTCAGTGAGATCTTCTTACCGATCATCTCCTACTCATATCAGCACACCAACACTGCTTCTATTGCAGTGAACTTATAATAGTACACTAGCGTTGTCTCCCAAAAATATCAATGAGAGCATCATTGATAAGAAGAAAACTATAAACACTGCTCTTCGAAATGCAAATCATCTTCTTCCTAGATGCAGCACTCAATATTCTCTTTTTATCTCGCATTCAAAGGTGTAAAATCAACTTTAGGAAATGAATTTTATTTACTGTATATATGCACATTGTTCTTTACTTCTCACGGCCCATTTTAGAATTTAAAAATTTAAATTTAGTTTTTAAATATTAAATTTTAAAACCTTTACCTCCACTATTAATTTAAATTTTAATTTTAATCAAATATTAAAATATTTTAATTTAAATTAAACCGTTTGAAAATTGTTCATGGGTCTTTTCAATTTGGACTTTGTTTTTCTTTACCTTGTTATTTGGCCCAAAATATTATAATAATAAAATATTATTATTTAATTTAAACTTGCTTCTCCTTTCTTTCGAATCTTCATCCTTTGGGCCCTTTTTAGGTATATAATATTAAAAAATAAATATTATATCTTATTTCTTTCCAAGACCTTTTTGCTTTTGGAAAAACCACTTGATATCCTTAAAGACGACGACATTAAACCAATATTATTTTGACATCAATGACAACAAAACTACTCAAAATTTTCAATATTATTCCCTTCAATCTATCGAAAGTCCATGCCAATCTCTACACCTTACATAGCTCCATTCATGTAGGTGCACTAAGTGTATTGAAAGCAAGCCTACCAGTTGATTTTCTAGACAAAGCTTGTCTTTCCATTATTTCTTTCTTAAACCCTTCTCAAAACACTAAGTCATTGCAAAATATTCATTCTATGTTGTTTGGATCTTCATTAAAATTCTTGTACTCATAAAGCACATTCTTCAATAGTAGACTATTCACTACTTTTTTCTAGTATCATATATCATGAGCTATTCCTTTTGTTATTCCTAATGATGTGGCTTTCCTCTTCTCATCATGTTGAGAGGAGCATGTTACACTCCACACTCTACTTAAGTCCATCTAAGTAGGTTGTTTATAGCATATAGAATTTGACTTTCTTATCTTTGTGATGAGCTAGCCAAACCAATAATGACCTCTTTCTTTTCTTACTTTGTGGAAACAACATTGTAATTTTTACATTATTCATTTATCATTCTTTAGGCTACATCACAAGCTTATCTATGGATCTTTCTTCTCACAAACTAGTTTCATTTCTTAATTACATTGATTAAGGTCTTTTATAATGTATTTGAGTAAAAATCTAGCTCATTTTATTTCAAGGCAAATTGCTAGTTACCATCCATGGCACAAAATATTCCTTAGAATCATGATCAAGCATATATCTAATACCTTAAATAAAGGAGGATTTCACATTAAAATTTATTATTATTTTAATTTTCTTCGTTTCCATTGTACATTTATTTACATTACTAAAATCCACTACACAAAAATAGTAAGCATCCCATAGTTTCCATTTAAATAATATTCAATGAAATACATTCGCAAAGAAAGAGTCCCCACTCATTACCGCACAATAATTTATTTACCCTAACAAAAAAACCTCTGAGAAAAAAACCCAACCTTGAAGTGTTGTACTTTATTCTATTTTTAAAGAAGGTTTATTTCATTACAATGAAATAAGACATTCATAATGTCTTTCGCTTCTACAAGGGAAATCCATATCCCTTCGAACCTTCAATATACATTGTCCCTATTTCGAAAATTGTACATAATTAAACCATGAAGAGGGTTCTCCATACCAGAGATGATACATTAGTAAAGAAACATCCATTATTTCAAAGAATAGTTGAGCACCGTTCCATGTTTCTAGTGCACAGTTTTAAACGGAGACTCCTTCACGTGAGCCCCACGAAACCATGGTTCTTTGTCATGAATCTGCCCTTTTATTCATAATCATCTATTTCCAGGTTTATTTTTTCTAAAACTCTTCACCTATTACCTGTATCACAAGAGCAATAAAGAAAACACACATTCTTTTTTATTACAAGCCCACATCCAATAGCTTAAAACTACCATAACTTCCAATAAAATTTATAATAAAGCAGTTCTAATTCCTAAAGGAAGAAGATAATAATAATCCCATGAACTGCACAAAGTGTCATTCTTCTCAAGGCTTATATTACAGGCACTACTATCTTTAGTTTTCTTTCAACGTATCTAGCTCTTAGAAACCACATTCAACAACAGAACCTTTCTCTCTCTCCCTGATTTTCCCCAACATTAGAACGCACACAAAACTCCTAATATTCAAATCTAAGCCCATTTACATACCAAACAAACACTAATTAATGGTTCACCGAAAGCTTAACCTTCATGTTACACAATCCACGCACACCTTCCAAACATTACAGTATACACAATAGGTACACATTTCTAATATCTCCAAAAGAGATAAATAAAAACACGTTGAAGGTCTTTCTTATAGAAGTTACGAAGTTACTCGAACAGCAGCCCTTGGTTACACGGATTGGTCTTTTTCTAGATAAAAGATGAAAAAGGGTAACGCACAACAAAAAAAAAAAAATTTAATCCATATGGCAGCTCTGGACATTTATGGCTCGATAAACTCTAAGGGGATCGTGCAAAGACCAACATAGAAAGAAAAACCCCTCATTTGTTGTTCTCCCTTGGTTTGGTTTTGTTTACATCATTTTCCTACTACACATGTCAAGATAAGCGTAAATGCTACTAATGTTGAAGTATTTGGTAATAAATCCCTCCCCTTTTTTGGCTGAGCTTACCATAGGATTAACACTTTATAACCTTACTAAAATAAGAAGGGCTAACAATTTTCCTTCCACACTATGTGCACGAGCTTCAATCACAGAAACAATAGCAATGCTCTCGCAGACTCTACTTGGTAAATAAGGAACTATCTCCAACATTCTACATGCACTCTATAACTTTTCAGCACACCAGCGCTACTTCTATTGCAGTGAACTTATAACAATACATCAGTGCTGCCTCCCAAAAACGTATTTTCTTCAATGAGAGCACTATTGATAAGAAGAAAACTAAAAACACCGCGAGGACCCCCAACTTCCCCTCATTCCTCTTCATAGAGTATTTTCTTTTCCTTCCTCCGAAGAATCCCTTGGAAAGTTGGTGGAAAAATCCCTTGTCCTCCATCTCCACTACTGAAGCACGATGCGAAACCGTTAACTGGCCAGCCTGAGCAATCATTAAGAACATAAAGAATCTGAAGCTTCTCTATAAAATCAATGCCTAAGATTTTATTAATTCTCATTTTCTTTAATTGATTATATAGCAGCCAGCACCACCTAAGATTAGGTGCTAATGTAATCAATTTTACATAACCAATGCAACATACCAATCAAAAGATATGTTCCTTTCTTTTTCTAGCAAGATCAAAGAGAAACAATGAACTCTAGCATTTATCCTTCAACAAAACCTTCACATTTTTAAGTAATTGTAAGACAAGATAATAGTTCAGTAAGTCTAAGTTAAAATATGCATGAATGGTTAGCAAAAGTCCTTAAGATGAGTACCAAGTCAGGTTCAAGTACCCTGTCCACATAAAAAGTTTGCCAAGGATGGTCATGACATGGTTTTCATGGTTCTTTTAGATACAAAATGTGTGAAGAGAATGTGGAAACTCTCAGTCATCTTTTTATTGAGTGTACCTTAGCCTCTAAGCTATGGAGGAGAATGGCCATCTTACTTGGCTTACAATGGTCCAATTTTTTTACTTTTGAGCAGCTTTGGAGGGATTGGCCTAAACAAGAAGGTGTTCATCATTTTAGTAGGCATTTAGTTTGGATGGGTTCTACCATTCTACCTTGGAATATCTAGAATAAAAGTAAGAATCAAATTTTCAATCAGAAAAGGAAGGACGTTTACTATATTTGGCAAAAGACCATTGCCAACTTAGTTGAATCAGTCCAACAGCTCCTTAATCACACCTAGAAATCCCACCAAATATGGGATCAAATGATGCAAAGATTGAAGATTAACTCTTCTAAGAGCAACCAGCTTAAAGGTAATGTGAGTAATTGCAAGATGGATAGAACAAAGAATTGGCAGCCTCCTAAGAATTTTAGAAAATTCAATACCAATGGAGCCTCTAGGGAAAACCTTGAAAAAGCTAGACTTTCATATGGTTCCCTGGTTTTCACTTTTGCTAAATTTGGGTATCCTTTCCAATAACCTTGTTGAAGGGTATGGTATCCTCAGAGGCCTTCAAGAGGTTGTTAATGTTATATGGAAAAAATGTGTTGGTTGAATCTGACTCTCAAGTCATGATTAATCTACTAAAGACTCCTAAGAATCATAGGGTTGATTGGAGAATTAAAATAGTTGTTGGGAAGATTCCATTAATCTAGATGGGTTTTTTGAAAGTTGAGTACAATCATGTGGTCAGAGAGCAAAACAAGAGTGTTGATGGTTTAGCTAATTGAGCATTGGATAAAGGTGATATTACATACTACTACTACTATCCCAGATGGTGGTCAGAGAAGCTCTTCTTTCTATCCTTTCTTTGGATGACTCTAATACTATATGTACCTAGTTCCTTTTTGCTTTATTTTGGCTTCTCTTTGGTTTGGTCAAGATTTTTAGTTCCCTAGCTCAGACATATCTTTCTTATGTGTCCTTTATTGATTCTTGCCTAAAAACTTTTTTGACCTAATAAGGCCAAATTTGTGATTATTTTTTTTCTTTTTTTAGTTTAGGGTGTGTGTTTTTTTATTATGTTTTATTTTGGTGTTTTTTGTGTTGTTTTTGTTTTTTTTTTTTGTGTTTTGTGTGTTTTTTTTCTGTGTGTGTTATTTTATGGTTTTTTGGGTGTTTTGTTGATGTTTGTTGTTTTTTGAGTTTTTTTTTTTTGTTGTTTTTAGTTGTTTTTTTTGTTTTTTGTTTCTTTGTTGTTGTCTTTATGTCTTTTTTTTTTTGGTTTTTTTTTTTTTTGTTATTACTGTGTTTTTTGTGTTTATTTATTCTTGTTCTTGTTGTTTTAGGCATGCTCGTAGAGTGTGTCGAAGGGGACAGACTAGGTGTGAGCCCTAGGCATTTTTGGTGGAATAGATATCCCTGCCTCCTTGGGACTTACCCAAAAGTGGTATCCCATGGGACAAACAAAAAAAACATAAAAAAAATATGCTAATTCATAATAAAATAAAATTTTAATATGCTTTTAAGGAAACCTTGGAAGTGTTGTTTAAAGTTATGGTTTTTAAAATAAAAAAGGAATAATTTTCCTTGCATACTTTATAAGATTTCAACAAACAACTATGTAGAGGCTAGTTCATTTCTTGTAGGGATCACCATGGGCCTTGAAAAAGGATAGAAACGTAAAAGGATTAACAGATAATAATTAATGTTATCAAGAATAATATATGTGGACATTGAATAGCAATAAAATCATTTTAACATCCTTAGTTGTTGCTAGAGGTATGATCTTTAAAGTTTTAAAATTAAATATCTATATCTATGAAGAAGGAAATAAGGTAGATAACTTAACTATGAAGAAAAGAAGGTAGATAACTTAACTAATAGAAAGATATTTATTTTTATGAAATTGAAATATTAAAAGGTAATTGATCATAATAGTTTAAGGGAAATGAAGAATATTTTAATAAAAAGAAATATCATATGTAATATAGTTGACTTAATAAGATAATGTGCCAACAAAGTCTTGGTTCAATGGTTGAGACATATAGACGATACCATCAACACCAAGGTTCAAATCTTAATAGCACCAAATAGACTATATAACTAAAAGGGATTAGTTGTATCCATTGTATTATGTTACTTTTCCATAAAAAAGAATATAGTATTATGATATAAATAACTCAAATAAATATTTTATAAATTTATTTTTAAAGGTATATAAATATTTATTTTTAAAAATTTTAATTATAAATCTAATTTTTAAAACTTTCATAAAATTATTAAACAAAATCATTATAAAAAACATATATTTATAAAAATATTTTTTATTTTTTTATTTTAAAAATATTTGATTTAAAAGAAATACTTTAAAAAACAACAAATATTTTTAACTTATATTAGCTTTAAACTTTTGGGAGACCATTAGAATTATTGTGGAAAAATATCAATTAGGCTAAAAACAAACAAACATGTTGATGAGAAAACTACAGACCTCTCTTAGACAAAGCCTATTCAAGGATATTGGAAACTCAGTTTTGACGGTGGTAGCAAAGGTAACCCAATCCGATAACTTATGGTTGAATCTTACTAAACAATCATGGCTCTCTCATTGCCCTTGCAACTGGCTATATTGGCCAAAATACCAATAAATTTATTGAAGCATAAGCTATTATCAAGGGTATCTTAGACTCTCTTTATATGTCTTCCCATGCCCTTTGTGTGGAAGAAGACTCACATATCATCCTTAATGCTCTGAAGAAAAGGAAAATTTAGGACTGGGTGATGGCCATCAAAATCAAGAAAGTGTGGGAGGCATGTATTAAACTTTTGTTAGTTGACTTCCATCATGTATAATGTTTGGCCAACAAGCTAGCCAATTGGTTGGCCAATTGAACTGTAGTAATAAATTTCAAGTAGAACAAATTATTCTTAGATATGAGATCAAGTGGTAATTTTGAAATGGTTCTTGCAACCCCAATGTTTGATCTTTTAATTTTTACTTTTTAGGGGTCCCTTAGGGCAAAACTTTCAAAGGTTATATCTTTTGGATACAAAAGTCTTTTGAGCCCTTTTTTTCAAATCACATAATTTTTTAAGCTTTATGTATTGATGGAATTAATTTATGGACCTATTATGGTGTTGGGGGTTGGGTTATGTAAGATGCACCACAAATCCTAGTTATATTAATGGTCAAAACTAGAGTGTTTGATCATCTCAAATGATCAACCTATTATAAAGTAATAACCTTTGGTGTATTTTTTAAGAGGATAAAGCAATTATTCTTGATGATGAAACTCGCCATCAAAGAAAAGAAGAGGTTCTTGGCCTATTTTCCTTGCTAATTGAACATGAGTTGCATTTCCACATCAAAGAAGAGAGTGACCCTATCGAGATATGGTCCAAAGTGCATAATGTTTTTGGGAAAGTTAATACAATGAAAGTAATTCCCTTGGAGTTAACTTTCTTCTCTTAAGCTAGTTGAGTTGACAACATTGAGGACTATATTGCAAGATTCAAGGGTTTGAGGGTAGATATTGCATCTTTTGTAGGTAATAAGAAAGATGATGTAGAATGCATAAAAATATCCTTGCTAATATCCTCTCTCCTTGATATTGTGAATAGAAGGTGAGCGAAATATAATGAATTAAATCAATAATCAACATTAACTTGAGCTTAGAAAAGACTAAGCAATATATAGTTTACAAATAAACTAATTAGCACAAATAACGCTAACAAGATGCGTTGAGAGAGAGACGTGTGCTAACAACTAACCTAGGTAGAGAAGTATGATTTAACAACTAATCTAAAATATCTAACCTAGGATATTTTAGATACTAACCTAGGTTTACCAGTAGATATTTATAACAGTAAATATCTCCTTGGTAAGTAGTAAAAAGTAAATGTAATAATCTATGTAGTATAATGCAATATACTACCTATTTTACCTAGTGGAGTAAAAGGGTAAATATCCCAAAGAATAGAATATTACTCTAACATCCCCCCTTATTACATTATTTGGGTAATGTATATAACTGCCCAAATATAGTGAAATATGTTGATCTACTGGTTCTTGCTCTATCACAATGTTCTGGCTTCTCCTAAGCAAAAAATGGGTCATTCCTCACTTTGTCTTAACACCAATGAATGTCCTTATAGTAATCTTGTCATCCAACCTAATTGCATGGGTAACCAGTCACTGTAATTGCTAGGTGTAGTAGAATAGATCACTACATACGAGGTTCATTCGGTTACAAAAATGAGTTTGCAAAAGATAAGGTAGCTAAGGTGTCGGTTGCTGCCAAAAATGCACCTTTATAAGTTCCCCCCTTATTTTTGCAAAACATGTTGTAATTAATTTCTAAAAGAAGTATGACTAAGGTGTCGATCACTACCGAAAATGCACCCTTATAAGTCTTCTTCCCTTTTTACAAAAATTGTGAAGAAAAGAAAGTATATCCCCCCTTAATTGCAAAAGATGTGCAACTTAAGAAGCTTTGTGAAGGATTTTACAAATATTGCCTCCTAGGCAATTTTACACCAAAAAATTCCCTCCTTTTGTTACAAGAACTTCAAACAATGAGAGTTTGCTATTTATGAAGCCTAAAAAAGAGTGTAGCAAGTGTTAATTTAGTGGTTGGCTAAGTGGTCGGCAACGTTTGTAGTCGACATGATATTTTTAAGAAAATATCCCTCCATTCTCCTTATCCCTCCATTCTCCTATATTCCCTCCTCTTCCTTATCACACCGTCTTCCTTCCCCTTCTTCTCTAACTTCCTTCCCTTTCATATAAGTATTGCAACTCCCTATGGTTTCTTATTGTTGTAATTGTGCTGCATTAGGTTTAAATAAAGTATTGTTTATTTTTCCTAAATTGCTAACTGTCACCTGGTCCTAATTCTAGATTTGGTATCAGAGCCATCTGGGCGAGCGTGCTAGGCATGAATCCCCAGGGCGCACGGTGATTGAGCAGATCAACTTGGGCGAGCGGATCGAGGAGGTGGCAGAGCGCAGATCTGGGCATGGATTTTGAGGTAATTAAGGGCACAAATTTTGAGGTGCCATGTGGCAGGCGAAGCAGACAACTGACATGGACATGCAGCTCGAGGAGCTGAGGTGGACAGTGACGTGGCATAGCAGATGCTGATGTGGCAGAGCAGACAGCTGACATGGACATGCATCTCGAGGAGCTGAGGTGGACGCTGATGTGGCAGAGCAGGCATTGACATGGCGGAGCAGGTGCTAAGTGTGGTGACGTGGCAAAATTTGGTTTGTACACATGGCGAAAGTAGATTGGTCAAGCAAGTACACATGGCAGAAGCAGATTGGTCAAGCAAGTACACATGGCAAAAGCATATTTGTCGAGCAAGCACAGAGTTGAGGATTGATTGCCCGAAGGCAATCAACAGTCTATGCGCTCGCATGCATATAAGAAGACTACACAGTCTTCCTCCCACTGCATGTGGGATATTTCCAAATATTTTTTTTTTTAAACTTGCCGCCCATCGATGGTTTAAGGAACAGTAGGTTCCTTTGTCCTCCAGTCGAAGCGGGTAGCGCAGGTGGTTGAGTTGCTTGATTATGAAATAGAGGTCCCGGGGTCGAATCCCACTGGGGTCAAAAAAATACAAAGTTTTTTTTGTAAATTGCCGCAATACTAAGGATTTATTAATCCTTGTTGCCATACACCTACCACACCAGCCGCGTGGTGCAGCGGCTAGGCCTTCTGGGTAGAAGGCAGATGTCAACAGGTTGAATCTCGTCGGGGATTTCGCAAAAGAAAAAGGTTTTTTTTTATTTAATTTTTTTATTATTTAGTTTTAATTAAAGTTTTTAAAAATTATTTAATAATTTCCATATATTTTTATTATTATTTTTTTTAAATAAACATTTATTTAAAAAAAATGATAATTAAAAATATATATAGGAAATCGTTAAAAAAAATTAAAAGGCCTTTATTAAAACAAATTTTGGAAAAAAATTTAAAAATAAAAATAAAAGGATATTTTGAGGTAGAATTTTTTTTTTGGCATCATAATTGTAACCCAGTTCATGCGGTGTGATTCTGGGTAGATGATTCGGTCAGCTGGATGCTATAATGCATTGCTCTCTCTATTGAGAAGAGAGACACCTAATTCCTTTGATAGGAAAGTCCAGCAGTATGGACTTCATACTATGTTTTGCCAATTAGAAAACCAAGTGATTGCACATCAAAGAAAACCAGACTCTGGATACGAGGCAGATTCTGAAGATAATAGCTTCAGGCAAAGGATAGTTGAATCTGAGATGGTTGAAATAGTACTTGAAGGACAATCAAGTGATAGTTATACTCCTGCAGTGCCTGAAGTTGAAACAAGTGAGAGCTATACACCTCGCTCTCCTGATTCAGAACCAGAAGAAGAAGAAGCAGAAGCAGAAGAAGTAGAAGAAGATGAAGAAGAACCAGTGGAAGTGAAACCTACAACTAAAGAATGAGTTGTTCTCAAAAGACGTCTTGAGCCAGCAGTAGCAACATAAGTCATTATAATTAGTGACGACGAAGCAGATAATTTCACCTTTCTAGTTTTGGGAAATCCTCAAGAAGAAGAACACCAAATTAGTGAGCATTTTAAGAAAGCTAGATTTGATTTAAATCAGTGATCTATTTTGTACTACTTGTTTGAAGTTGAAATAAAGTTTGCTTTTTGAAATGGCTTCCAATACTAATCTACCAATCCCTGAGTTCAATGGTGGTGATTACGAGTATTGGTCAATTAAAATGAAAACTCTTTTGATAGGCAAAGGTCTTTGGGATGTGATTGAAGAGGGATATACGGAACCTACTCACTGCTGAGTGGGCGCTTTGAATGTTGATGATAAAAGGGCTAAAAAGGAAGCTCAGAAGAACAATTCTTCTACCCTTTATCACATCCAAGCCACCCTTGATAGAAGTATTTTCCCTAGAATAGCTTCTTTTATAATAGTTGAATCTACTTAGAATGATTTAAAAGAAAGTTATAGGGGTAGTGACCAAGTCAAACAAGTTAAACTACAAACCTTGAAAAGAGAGTTTGAAACTCTTAAAATGCAAGAGAATGAAAATGTTGGTGATTACTGCGTGCATGTGAAAGCCGTAGTAGATAAGATAGTCACTTTAGGAGAAGATGTAAAGCCTGAAGTTATAGTGAAGAAAGTGTTGAGGACACTTCTTCCTAAGTGGAATTCAGTTGCAATAATTATAGAGGAATCCAAAGACCTAACTTCTCTATCTTTTGAAACCCTCATTGGCTCACTTCTCTCACATGAAGAGAAGTTACAGCAAACTCCTTCCACAAGTTATGGAGGAGATGATAAAGCCTTTGCTTCTCAAGAAGGCAGAGGTAGAGGCCGTGGTAGAGGAAGATATAGAGGAAGAGACAAAAATAATCAGAGAGGTGGAACTCCTAATAGAGGAGGAAATAAAAATAGAGGAGGATTATCGAACAACGATGAACAACAGAATAGAGGAGGATAGCAAAATAGAAGGAAACAATCAGGTAGATGCAAAGGAGGAGATAAGTCAAAACAATCTTGCTACAATTGTGGCAAACTTGGCCATTATGCTCGTGACTGTTGGACAAAGACTTCACAAGGAACTAGTAGCAGCCAGAGCAGTCAGTTTGGAAACTTTGGAGAAGAGGAAGAGACCATAAATCTCTTTCTCTCATATGGTCAAGCAGATCAGAACATGAATGATACATGGATCTTGGACACTGGGCATTCAAACGATATGAGTGGCAAAGAAGAGCTCTTTGCTACTCTAAACTCCTCATACAAATCTAGCATCAAATTGGGAGATGATAAACCATTGGTCGTTGAAGGCATTGGAGCTATGGCAGTTCCAACTAAAGAAGGCATCAAACAAGTAAGTGATATCTATTACACACCCCATCTCCAACACAATATTTTAAGTGTTGGTCAAATGTTAGAAAATAACTACAAGTTGCTTTTTGATGAGGGTAAATGCACTATTTTTGATAAAAATAACAGTAATAGAATCATTACACAAGTGCCAACATCAAAGAATAGATTATTTCCTTTAAATTTTGGCCAGCCAGGGGGAGATAAGTTAGAAAATGTTGCTATTTCCAATCCAAGTGTCCTATGGCACTTGAGATATGGTCATTTGAATTTTGCTAGTTTGAAAATGCTAACTTCCCAAGCAATGGTAACTGGACTTCCTAAAGTTTAGGATAGTAAGGAAGTCTCTAAAGGGTGTGCTCTTGGGAAGCATACCAGATCAAAGTTTCCTCATGGACAAGCATGGCAGGCTATCCATCCACTCCAGCTAGTGCATACAGACATCTGTGGTCCGATGCAGACCCAGAGTCTAGGTAACAACTCTTACTTCCTACTCTTCATTGATGATTATACTAGAATGTGCTGGATATATTTTTTGAAACATAAGGATGAAGCATTTGAATGCTTTGTCAATTTCAAAACAAGAGTTGAAAGTGAGAGTAGATATTTTGTAAAATGTCTTAGATCAGATAGGGGAGGAGAATACTCCTCTAATGAGTTCTTGAATTTCTGTAAGCAACATGGCATTAAGAGGCAGTTCATAGCTGCCTACACTCCACAACAGAATGGTGTCGCAAAGAGGAAGAATCACACCATTGTGGAGATGGCAAGGT
This sequence comes from Wollemia nobilis, assembly GCA_028583015.1. Taxonomy (NCBI): domain Eukaryota; kingdom Viridiplantae; phylum Streptophyta; class Pinopsida; order Araucariales; family Araucariaceae; genus Wollemia; species Wollemia nobilis. Next base: position 4,532,191 of record JAQPPZ010001678.1, on the reverse strand, counting down.
CTATGCTTCAGACGAAGCATTTGACTAATTCATATTGGGTAGATGCAGCAAGGACCAGCATACATATCTTGAACAGAAGTCCTACTTCAAGTTTGGAAGGGTAGACACCTTACCAAGCTTGGTATGGTAAAAAGCCAAATGTTAAGTATTTCAAAGTGTTTGGCTCGCTGGCCTATTCTCGCATTCCTGATGAGCTAAGGAATAAGCTCGATCCAAAGATTCAGGCATGTATCTTTGTAGGATACTATGAGAATACAAAATCTTACAAACTCTACAATCCCAGGACTAGAAAGTTTATGATTTCCAAGGATGTAATTTTTGATGAAGGGAGAGAATGGGATAAGCCCCAGATATTCAATGATGTTGAATCCACTGATGTAGTTTCTAAGCAGGTGCAACAGCAGACACCATAGAAAGGAAAGCAGTATCCTCCTACAAATCCAAGTTCATCTTCTGATTCAACTTCTTCACCAAGTCCTTCTCCGTAGTGATCAATAAGTTCCTCACCAATGGACATCGATTCTCCATCCAGATGTAAGAGAAATATATAGAATCATCCATCATATCAGATGTTGGATAAAAAAATTTCAAAAATATACACTAGGAGTCAAGCTAGTGAAATGAATTTTGTTCTACAAATATTAGAAAATATGCACTTGTATGGTGATGATGTCTCCTAGCAGGAACCTAGGGGAGATCTAGTTAACTATGCTTTGTTAACTAATTCATAGCTTGAAACTTCTAGTTATGAGAAGGCTTGTACTTAGAATATTTGGCAAGATGCCATGAAAGAGGAGATCACCTCTATAAAAAACAATGACACTTGGGAGCTGGTGAAGCTTCCTAAAGGAAAGAAACGTGTTGGATGTAAATGGGTATACAAGACCAAGTTTAATGCTGATGGTAGCATCGAAAGGCACAAGGCGAGATTAGTTGCAAAGGGATTCACTCAAAAATTTGGAATTGATTATGAAGAGACTTTTGCTCCTGTAGCCATACAGAAGACTATTAGAACAGTTCTTGCCTTAGCTGCACATAAGGGATGGAAAGTCCAACACATGGATGTAAAGAGTGCATTTCGAAATGGTTACTTGACAGAAGAAGTGTATGTTGAGCAACCACAGGGATTTGAAGAGAAAGACAAGGAACATCTTGTTTACAAACTGAAGAAGGCTCTTTATAGCCTTAAGCAGGCACCGAGAGCATGGTACTCACGAATTGATGGGTAATTTCAAGATTATGGGTTCATCCAAAGCAAAAATGAACCCACGCTCTACTACCTGAATCAAGGAAATGGCATCCTCATAGTTTTTTTATATGTGGATGATCTCATTTTTATGGGTAGTAATAAAAAAGTCAATATGGAGTTCAAGCACTCCATGATGCAGGAATTTGAGATGAAGGATCTTGGGTTAATGAAATACTTTCTTGGAATGGAAATCCATCAGACAAAATTAGGAATCTTCATCTATCAACTTAAGTATGCTCGAGATATGATTAAGAAGTTTGCTATGGAGCAATGCAAATCAGTTGCAACTCCAATTGGACATGGGATCCAATTAAGCAAGGATGATGGAGCACCGAAAGTTGATGTGACCACTTTCAAAAGCATTGTTGGGAGTTTGATGTTTCTCGCCAACACCAGACCAAATATTCAGTATGTTGTATCTCTTGTTTCTAGATTTATGTCTACTCCATCTGAGCTGCATTTGTAGGCAGCAAAAAGAATTTTGCGATATGTGAAGGGTACATTAGATTTTGGAATCCAGTACTATAGAAGTGATACTATCAATCTTGAAGGCTTTAGTGATAGTGATTGGGGCAGCAATATTGATGATAGAAAATCCACATCGGGTAACTTTTTTAGTCTCGGTTCGGGACTAATAACTTGGAGTTCCAAGAAGCAGACAGTCGTAGGCTGAGTATATAGCGATCACTCATGCTAGTACTCAAGCTCTATGGCCACGAAAGGTATTAGATGAGATTGGAGAGCAGCAAAGTGGTCCAACTAGGATATTCTGTGACAACATTAGTGCCATTCAGTTGGCATACAATCCTATCCACCATAGTAGATCAAAACATTTTGATATGAAGTACCACTTCATCAGAGATATGGTGGAAACTAATATTGTTGAGCTTCACTATTGCCACACTTTGGAGAACGTTGTAGACATCTTCACCAAGGCGCTGGCCAAAGCTCAATTTGTAAATCTGAGAGATTGTCTCGTCAGTCCTCTCAACTTTAAGGGGGAGAATGTAGCAAGTGTTAATTTAATGGTCAGCTAAGTGGTCGGTAATGTTTGTAGTTGACATGATATTTTTAAGAAAATATCCCTCCATTCTCCTTATCCCTCCATTCTCCTATATTCCCTCATCTTCCTTATCATGTCGTATTCCTTCCCCTTCTTCTTCTCTAACTTCCTTCCCTTTCATATAAGTATCGCAACTCCCTATGGTTTCCTATTGTTGTAATTGCATTGCGTTAGGTTTAAATAAAGTATTGTTTATTTTTCCTAAATTCCTAATTGTCACCTGGTCCGAATTCTAGAAAGAGGTACAACCACCCCTTTATTATAAGTACTTTAAACAAAAACTTATGCTATTTATGAAGCCTAAAAAAATAGAGAGAGGAAATGGTGCTTTGCTTAAGGTGAAAAAATGTGTTTTCCCTCTATAATATTGTTTGAGCACTCTATGTGCTTTTTCTAAACCAACATCAGAATCGAAACTAGACACTTCACTAGCAATATTATCTTTGTTTTGCTTTTGTGATGTGCCTTTATCATTCTTGTTTTGCTTTATTTTGAACCAATGGCGATTGGTGTCATGGTTGTCCTTTTTACAATGCGAGCAAAACCTCTTTTGAGATTGCTTTCCCTTACCTTTTGAGGATGATCCTCCCTTTTGAAAGTTTCTTTTCTTCTTATCACCCTTATAGTTTGAATAAAGTGCATTGTTCGACACTTCATCATTTTGGAGTTGATTTGCTTCCTCGGTTTGAAGCAAATTGACTAACTCCACAAAGGTGACAACTCTTTGTGAAACATTAAGGGATGTAATCAACATTTTGTAGGATTCTGGAAGGGCTCTCAAGATTGTTGGCAATTTTGGGTTTGAGATCCTAGCTCCTTGTCTATGAGTTGTCATTGATGTCAAAAGGAAATGGCATTAATGTTAAGAGGATGTGTTGGCTTCAAAGGTGAAATATTCCAAGAGAATATTCTTAAGAGAATCCGGAGAGATTCCATTGGATAAGGTTTTTGGATAGGGTTTTTATTAAAACCAAGTTAAATGGTTTTTATTAAAACCAATGGAGGTTCTCTTTATTATTTATTTAATTATTATTTAAAACCCTTCAAGGTTTTAATTGATTAATTATTTAATTAATTAAGGGAGAAATTATTTTTAATTTATTAAAAATACTTAAAGGTTTTTAAACCTTTTTTTATTCTTAATTATTAAAAATATTTAAGGGTTTTTAAACCCTTTAGAAAGCAAATTTCGATTAAATTCAAAATTACCTTCTCCTTGCAGCCGACGTGTTCTAAGTCCATGAATGGACTATAAATATGAGAAGGTTCCTAAGGTTAAAGTCTCCTCGAAAAATCTTTTGAAAAATCGAATGCAATTCGTGTGGCTGCGATCGATGTTCTGTTGACGCCGTGGAAGAAGAGAGCTCGCATTTGAAAAACCCACGAAAAGCTCGTTGGTTTATGTGGGAGGAAGTCTGTCTTGGACTTCGTAAGTCCCTTGTGGGCTAGTGGCAGCGTAGGCTGCGTTTGGGCTTTGCGTAGGCGGAGGTCTGCGTTTCGATTCCCGCGGAGGGAGTTGTGCATGGATTCGTCACGTTTTTGTTAAAACGTATTTTTGAGCTACGTGATTTTTGAATTCTTCAAAGGCAGCCATTCCGCGATTTTTGGATTCTTCAAGGGCAGCCATTTCACGATTTTTGGATTCTTCAAGGGCAGCAATTCTAAGGTGTGATTAATTTCTTGATATGATTTTTGGCATTGTTTAGCATTGTTTAAAAGACATAGGAGAAATAAGGGAATATTTCATTGGTTGTATTTTTGAGATTAGTCTTTTGCTATGCTAATTTTAAAATGGAGATATAAGGTGTAAGTTTTGGTTTTTGTGTTTTTGGCTTCTTTGGTGGTTGTTTTTAAAGAAGAGGAGCTAAAAGGTGTATTAAGGAAAGTCTTTATATATGCTCATTTATCTTGGTTCTAACCCTAACTTGGTTGGAAGTTTGAGGGTTGTGTGTAGTGACAACTTTAAGGATCAATTTTCTTCTACTCCAATAAGGTATGGGCACATTCTTCTTATGAGTATGATTGGTGTATGTTTTCTGAAATAAGGTTGGAGTGAAAAGGTTTTCAACTAGGTTTTCTTTGATTGGGTGTAAATCCTATTTTCTGGTTTGTTGAAGACTACTTATGCATTGTTATCCTTAAGGAGAGTTTTTGGTGAATGCATAATTTCTGGTTTGAGATAGTGGAAGCTTTGTGCACTAGGGTTTATATTTGTGAGTTTAACTACTTGCATTGAGTTGGTGAAACCCTTGGTTGGATGTTTTGAGTTTGATGGTTGAGTTGCTTCCATAGAGGTTGTTTGATCAAGGTATTGCTTTACTTGATTCATGATATTGGGCTTACTCCATTGAGTTGATTTGAGCAAGTTATTCTTTGCATTTGGTGATATTGTGTTGGTGGCTGTTTTGTTCAAATATCTTTGGAGGGAAAAGGATTTCTACTTGTTTCCTTTTCTTGTGATGATTGGTTGAATGCTTCAAGGTTAATGTTGAGTTGAATGATGTTGGTTAAACCTTGTCTATAAGCATTGTTGTTAAAGCCCTAATTGGTTGAGAAAAGATATTGGTTGTGGAAAGAACATGAGTAGCATTGTTATATGAGATATTGCATGTTTGGCAATTGTTGGGTTGTGTTTCATGTTCTTGAGAAAAGCATACTACATCTATCTTATTCTTTTGAGATTGAGATTGAGTTGAGATTGAGATTGGGAGTTAAGTATAGAACATATTGAGTCTCTAACAATTCTCTTTATGTTGCTATGAGATTTGAGATTGAGATTGGGAGTTAAGTATAGAACATATTGAGTCTCTAACAATTCTCTTTATGCTTCTATGAGGTTGATGAATCATATTGAGTCTCTAACAATTCTCTTTATGCTTCTATGAGGTTGATGAATCACATTGGGTCTCTAACAATTCTCTTTGTGAGTTCCAACTAAGCAAGTTTTTCTTGGTGAGCTTGCTGAGTTTTTGGACAGGTTCCGTTGGGGACTTGTGAGCAGGTTTTGGACAGGTTTCGATGGGGACTTGTGAGCAGGTTTTGGATAGGTTTCGATGGGGACTTGTGAGCAGTTTTGGACAGGTTCCGGTGGGGACTTGTGAGCAGATTTGGATAGGTCCTAGCAGAGGACTTGTGAGCTGAGTTTGATAGTTCTATCAGAGAACTTGAGGACAGAGGAGCATTGGTTCTTTGAGAAGAACCTGAGGATAGATTTGGCAAGTCTTTGAGAAGGCTTGTGGACAGAGGATTGATTTGTTCAAGAGTTGGACAGATCTAACGGACAGAGGAAGACTTGTACTAGACCGACTGACTGTGTTTGGTACAGGTTGCTGAGCTGCTGTGGACGTGATCATAGAAGGCAGAGGTCTCTTAGGCTAAGCATTGAGGACAAGAGGTCTTCGATGGAAAGGAGTTCCACGTGCTGGCAAGAGGTAGAGGCAGTTGATCTTCTGAGGGATCATATCTAGAGCAGAGGGGAAGGTATCTCCTTTGAGCAGAGGCTCATAAATTTAGATTGGGGGAAGGTATCTCCTTTGAGTAGAGGCTCATAAATTCATATTTGGGGAAGGTATCTCCTTTGAGTAGAGGCTCATAAATTCAGATTGGGGGAAGGTATCTCCTTTGGGCCGAGGCTCATAAACATTGTAATTGGGAAGGTTTCCCAAAGAACTTTGAGATAACTTTTAGAGAAAAGTTTTGTGGATGTAGCCCAGCCTTTATGGGTGAACCATGTTAAAATTGGTGTCACTTTGTGGATGATTTTGTGCATTGCTTTGATATTGCTATGGGTATATTGCTTTACTATTTTGAAGTATAAAGGAAAAAGTAAAAAGAGGTCTTATACTGTTCACCCCCCCTCTCGAGTATAAGCTTGTGTTCTTCAATTGGTATCAGAGCGGGTGCCTTCGAAAAGTTTAACAACTTGAAGGAAAAGCTAGTAAAGAACACAATGGATCATTCAAGTGGCAATGCAACACCTATTCTTGATGGGTCGGATTTTGGTCTTTGGAGTGCAAGGATGAAGGTTCATCTAATGGCACTTGGGAATGAGGTTTGGGAAGTGATTGAAGATGAGTACACTATTCCTAAACATGGTCCTAATACTAAAGAAGAAAGGCTCCTACATCACAGCAATTCAAAGGCAATGAATGCAATCTCGAAAGGCTTACAAAAAGTAGATCTCACCAAAGTGATTCACTGCAAGACAACTAGTGAAATGTGGAATCAGTTGAAGGTGGTTCATACAGGTGATACAAATTTCAGAAAGGCCAAGTTGAGACACTTCAAAGGTATGTTTGAACAACTCAAGATGAATGATGATGAAAATATTAGTGACTACATGCTTCGTATGGATGAGCTTGTTAACTCCATGAAAGACTTAGGTCTTGAGCTTGCTGAAAATGATGTTTGTGATAAGATTTTAAGATCTCTTCCTAATAGATTTAGTGAAAATATTTCTGCTATTGAGGAAGCTAAATATTTGGATAAGTTGAAAAAGGATGAGCTCCATAGTATACTTGCAGCATTTGAGTTGAGAACTCAAGTGAAAGTTGATGTCAAGAAAGAGGCAGCTTTCAAGGCTACAAAAGAATCCAAGGGTAAACAGCTTCAAGATAGTGATGAGTCTTCTAGTGATGAAGAGGCATATTACAGCAAGAAAGGCAAGTTCTCTAGAAAGCACAAAAGTATGAAAAATGTAAGATGTTTCAATTGTGGAAAGTTTGGTCATTATGCTACTAACTGTACTGTTCCCAAGAATGAAAGTGATGAAGACAAACAAGATTCTAAGAGCAAGGATTCTGAAAAGCACAAGCATCACAGGAAAAACAAAGATGAGCACAGCAATCAAGGAAAGAGGTATTCTCACAAGCACAAGAAGAGTTTCTACCTAGACAAAGCAAGTAAGTGTTCTAGTAGTGATAGTGAAAGTTCTTCAAGTGATAATGAAAATGAGATGTTGTTCATATCGAAAAAAGAGGAAGAACCGAAACATAGATTCATTATCATGAAATGTTTTAGATGTGGAAATTTTGGTCACCTTGAGGATGATTGCACAAATAATGATTTGGTTTCTAGTATGTATGAGGATGCTTCAGAAAACTATAAGGAAGATGCATGTATGGTTTTTGAAAAGGGTAGCACCTCTAGTGATCAGAAATCTAAAAAAGGCTTTGATGATTCAAAAGGAAATCAAATAAAGGATCTTGAAAGTGAACTTATTAGTGCTCTTAGTGCTTTGAAAAAGGAAAGAAAGAAGAATGCTAGACTCAAGGATAAGTTAGATGAATGTTGTATGGAGAGAGATGATCTTATTGAAAATCTTGATTTCTCTATAGCTAAGACACAAGAACTCAAGGATGAGTTAGAGTCTAAGGTTCTTGAGTATAGTGAGTTAGAACAGAAAATGGCTTCTTTGAAAGAGGAAACTAAAGAGTACAAGGATAAGCTTTACAGGTTTCAAGATAGCTCCAAAAAGGTTAAGTCACTTATCAAAGGTCAAAGAAAGACAACAGATAAAATAGGCCTTGGTTTTGTTAAGTCACACAAGGAACAAGTTGGAGAGTCTAGTAAGAGACTCCAAAAGGAAGAGAGTTCTGATGAGGAAAGTATTTCAGATCATGAATCCTTGAATGATAGATGCACAGAAATAGAAAATAGAATTCAGAATGAGAAGAAGAAGAAGTTTTCAGGACCCAAGAGGTCAAATAAAGGAAAGTTTCAAGGCAGATGTTTTGCTTGTCACAGGTTTGGTCACATGGCTTCACATTGCATGGCTCAAGTGAAGAAGGTAAATGACAGTTTCAGAAGTGCTAGTTATTTTCAAGGGTATTGCTACTCTTGTCAACAGTTTGGGCACAAGGCAGTTTATTGCAAGGCAAATAACAGGAACATGTTTGGTCAGAATAGGTTTGGCCAGAACAGGTTTGGCCAGAGCAGGTTTGGTCAGAACAGGTTTGGTCAGAACTGGTGGATTCAAAGATCAGGTCTACCGCAGAGAAATAACATTGTTACTTGTTATAAGTGCAACAATGAAGGTCACATAGCTAGACAGTGTAGAGCTGAAATTCTAGAATACGAGAACGGGAACGGTGGCATGATCAGGTCCAAGGATCAAGGCATGGACAAGAACAGGGATGAGAACAAGAACAAGAATAGTGATAGGAATAGGAATATGGACAAAGAGTTCAAGAGAAGGCCCGGAAAGGAAGTTATAGACGTTGATGATGATCAGTGCCTAATGGGAGTTTTACTCCCACCCCAGAATTAAACACCTCAACAGGAGGTGGGGGAGGGACTAAGCTAAGAGGCTCATTCTTAGTCCCGAGCCCCAAAGGTGACCCTTTGCCATTGATGACAAAGGGGGAGATATTTGAGTAAGGGGGAGAGCCTCAAGACAGGGGGAGTTGTTTATGTTGAGTTTTTGTGTTGTTGAGAAGCATGGTTTGCCATCAATGACAAAGGGGGAGATTGTTGGCAATTTTGGGTTTGAGATCCTAGCTCCTTGTCTATGAGTTGTCATTGATGTCAAAAGGAAATGGCATTAATGTTAAGAGGATGTGTTGGCTTCAAAGGTGAAATATTCCACGAGAATCTTCTTAAGAGAATCCGGAGAGATTCCATTGGATAAGGTTTTTGGATAGGGTTTTTATTAAAACCAAGTTAAATGGTTTTTATTAAAACCAATGGAGGTTCTCTTTATTATTTATTTAATTATTATTTAAAACCCTTCAAGGTTTTAATTGATTAATTATTTAATTAATTAAGGGAGAAATTATTTTTAATTTATTAAAAATACTTAAAGGTTTTTAAACCTTTTTTTATTCTTAATTATTAAAAATATTTAAGGGTTTTTAAACCCTTTAGAAAGTAAATTTCGATTAAATTCGAAATTACCTTCTCCGTGCAGCCGACGTGTTCTAAGTCCATGAATGGACTATAAATATGAGAAGGCTCCTAAGGTTAAAGTCTCCTCAAAAAATCCTTTTGAAAATCGAATGCAATTCGTGTGGCTGCGATCGATGTTTTGTTGACGTCGTGGAAGAAGAGAGCTCGCGTTTGAAAAATCCTCGAAAAGCTCATTGGTCTATATTGTAGGAAGTCTGCCTTGGACTTCGTAAGTCCCTTGTGGGCTAGTGGCAGCGTAGGCTGCATTTGGGCTTTGCGTAGGTGGAGGTCTACGTTTCGATTCCCGCGGAGGGAGCTGTGCATGGATTCGTCACGTTTTTGTTAAAACGTATTTTTGAGCCACGATTTTTGGATTCTTCAAAGGCAGCCATTCCGTGATTTTTGGATTCTTCAAGGGCAGCCATTCCGTGATTTTTGGATTCTTCAAGGGCAGCAATTCTAAGGTGTGATTAATTTCTTGATATGATTTTTGGCATTGTTTAGCATTGTTTAAAAGACATAGGAGAAATAAGGGAATATTTCATTGGTTGTATTTTTGAGATTAGTCTTTTGCTATGCTAATTTTAAAAATGGAGATATAAGGTGTAAGTTTTGGTTATTGTGTTTTTGGCTTCTTTGGTGGTTGTTTTTAAAGAAGAGGAGCTAAAAGGTGTATTAAGGAAAGTCTTTATATATGCTCATTTATCTTGGTTCTAACCCTAACTTGGTTGGAAGTTTGAGGGTTGTGTGTAGTGACAGGCTTTAAGGATCAATTTTCTTCTACTCCAATAAGGTATGGGCACATTCTTCTTATGAGTATGATTGGTGTATGTTTTCTGAAATAAGGTTGGAGTGAAAAGGTTTTCAACTAGGTTTTCTTTGATTGGGTGTAAATCCTATTTTCTAGTTTGTTGAAGACTACTTATGCATTGTTATCCTTAAGGAGAGTTTTTGGTGAATGCATAATTTTTGGTTTGAGATAGTGGAAGCTTTGTGCACTAGGGTTTATATTTGTGAGTTTAACTACTTGCATTGAGTTGGTGAAACCCTTGGTTGGCTGTTTTGAGTTTGATGGTTGAGTTGCTTCCATAGAGGTTGTTTGATCAAGTTATTGCTTTACTTGATTCATGATATTGGGCTTACTCCATTGAGTTGATTTGAGCAAGTTATTCTTTGCATTTGGTGATATTGTGTTGGTGGCTGTTTTGTTCAAATATCTTTGGAGGGAAAAGGATTTCTACTTGTTTCCTTTTCTTGTGATGATTGGTTGAATGCTTCAAGGTTAATGTTGAGTTGAATGATGTTGGTTAAACCTTGTCTATAAGCATTGTTGTTAAAGCCCTAATTGGTTGAGAAAAGATATTGGTTGTGGAAAGAACATGAGTAGCATTGTTATATGAGATATTGCATGTTTGGCAATTGTTGGGTTGTGTTTCATGTTCTTGAGAAAAGCATACTACATCTATCTTATTCTTTTGAGATTGAAATTGAGTTGAGATTGAGATTGGGAGTTAAGTATAGAACATATTGAGTCTCTAACAATTCTCTTTATGTTGCTATGAGATTTGAGATTGAGATTGGGAGTTAAGTATAGAACATATTGAGTCTCTAACAATTCTCTTTATGCTTCTATGAGGTTGATGAATCATATTGAGTCTCTAACAATTCTCTTTATGCTTCTATGAGGTTGATGAATCACATTGGGTCTCTAACAATTCTCTTTGTGGTTTCCAACTAAGAAAGTTTTTCTTGGTGAGCTTGTTGAGTTTTTGGATAGGTTCCGTTGGGGACTTGTGAGCAGGTTTTGGACAGGTTCCGTTGGGGACTTGTGAGCAGGTTTTGGATAGGTTTCGATGGGGACTTGTGAGCAGTTTTGGACAGGTTTCGATGGGGACTTGTGAGCAGATTTGGACAGGTCCTAGCAGAGGACTTGTGAGCTGAGATTGATAGTTCTATCAGAGAACTTGAGGACAGAAGAGCATTGGTTCTTTGAGAAGAACCTGAGGACAGATTTGGCAAGTCTTTGAGAAGGCTTGTGGATAGAGGATTGATTTGTTCAAGAGTTGGATAGATCTGACAGATAGAGGAAGACTTGTACTAGACCGACTGATTGTGTTTGGTATAGGTTGCTGAGCTGCTATGGATGTGATCATAGAAGGCAGAGGTCTCTTAGGCTAAGCATTGAGGACAAGAGGTCTTCGATGGAAAGGAGTTCCACGTGCTGGCAAGAGGTAGAGGCAGTTGATATTTTGAGGGATCATATCCGGAGCCAGAGGGGAAGGTATCTCCTTTGAGCAGAGGCTCATAAATTCAGATTGGGGGAAGGTATCTCCTTTGAGCAGAGGCTCATAAATTTAGATTGGGGGAAGGTATCTCCTTTGAGCAGAGGCTCATAAATTCAGATTGGGGGAAGGTATCTCCTTTGAGCAGAGGCTCATAAATTTAGATTGGGGGAAGGTATCTCCTTTGGGCCGAGGCTCATAAACATTGTAATTGGGAAGGTTTCCCAAAGAACTTTGAGATAACTTTTAGAGAAAAGTTTTGTGGATGTAGCCCGACCATTCTGGGTGAACCACGTTAAAATTGGTGTCACTTTGTGGATGATTTTGTGCATTGCTTTGATATTGCTATGGGTATATTGCTTTACTATTTTGAAGTATAAAGGAAAAAGTAAAAAGAGGTCTTATACTGTTCACCCCCCCCTCTTAGTATAAGCTTGTGTTCTTCAATATATTCATTGAAGTCAAAATGGTGTCTTTAACTTTGGCCCCTAAAGCATTAAGCTTAGACTTCAGATCTGCCACTCTGTAGAGGAAAAGTTCTACTGATTCACCTGACTTCATATGGAGTATATGAAGTTGTGTTTGAAGGTTTAGAGCAGTTGATTGATTCTTGCCTTCAAAAATAGTACAAAGGGCATCCCATGCCTCTTTACCAATTTTAGATTCACTTATGTGAGGTTGTATCTCATCAGTAGTAGCTAGGAGGATCAACATAAGAAGACGATTATTCTTTTTATCCCATGCTCTTTGATCTGAACCTGCTGTTGCACGTCTTGTTTCAGTGCCATCGACTAAATCTCACATGTCCTCTACAGTCAATATAGCTTTCATCTTAGTTTTCCATGCTGAATAGTTAGGGCCCTTTAGCAATTGTGTATCACTTAAGTATTTATTGATAGTTGCCATGATGAAGGTCCTACAATTTGTACTAATATGATCTTTCTTTCACTCTCAAGTGGTATTTAATGGCACCTGCTTGAAAATTCTCTTGAAGAGAGATAATCAGTTGGAGATAATTAAGCCAAAAAAATAAGATATGAAAGATAATTCACTCAAAAATATATTTAATGGCACCTACCTAAAAATCCTCTTGAATAGGAATAATCAATTTGAGGAAATTAAGCCAAACAAATAGAGTGAATTAGGGGTTTTTGTTTGTAGGAGAGAATATCAAGTGAATATTGGCTTTAAATCTGTGCAATGGTTAACACAAATTTATTAGTGAAATTTTGGGGTATGGAGTGTTCTTGATTCTATGACTTATAATTGCAAAAATAAATAATGCAATAATCAAACAAGAATGCCCACAAAATTCTTATCACTTAGGTGTCGAATGCAACCGAAAATGCACCTAATTTGCCAATGAAGGTGTCGAGTAAAATCAAAAATGCACCTTTTAATTTTTGCAACAAAATATGAATGTGTGTTGTGCAAAAAATTGATATGTTTTTTTATCCTCCTTGTCTTACAATTTTGTAAATAATGTGACAATAAATAATTACTTATCTTTTCTAATTTTGTAAAATTAACAAGTTTTATTTGTTTTAAAGTGCTCCTCACTTTTGTGTTACAAATTTGCAAAATAAATACAATTTCTTGTCTTCCCCCCTTTGTTTTTCAAATTTAACAAATATCTCTCCTTTCAAGACAAGTCGACACACAAACCGCGTTTGAAAGGCTTCCAGAACCAGTCGACACACGATATAGTTTTTATGGACCCAATGTCATAATTTCTTCTCAAGTTTACAAAAAAAAGTGCAATTTTATGTCTTATATCCCCCTCGGAGAAAATAAATGCACAAGGCCAAGTTTGATGTTTCCCAATTTTGGAGTCTCCTTGTCTTTAAAATTTGCAAAATGAATTCAAGTTTGATCCTTTCTTACATGCTAAATTAACAAGGTTGAGAAGAATTTAGGTTCCCTAATTTTGCCTTTGTTTTTTCAATAAAATGAGTTGTTCCTATGTCTCTTTATCCCCAATATTTGGAGAAAACAATAGAAATGGAGTGGAATTATTGCAAAAAAAATTGGTTTTCTTTAAATATTTTCTAAGTTTCAATGCTAAAAAATATTTTTAAAGATGAATAATTCATATAATAAAGCAATTGGGGAAAAAAATCAACTTAAAAGGTTAAAAAAATGATTAATTTAAGCCAATTATGCTAAACTATATAAAAAAAATCAAAAAAAATTATTTAAAAAACATTGAAAAAACTATAGAAAAAATTAAAAATTTTGATTTAATTACTAATTTTCATGATTTTCCAAGTGCAGTTGAAAAATATTAGGGCACGAATTCGAACATGAGACTTCGCGTTCGTCAATGCAGCGCTTGACCATGAAACTGCTGGGGTGGCTTTGAAATTCGTCCCCACATGCGACGTGTTAAAGCGCCCGAACCTTTTGAATGGCTCTGTGGGATTTGTCCCATATTCATCCCATGAGGGATGATTTAGGCATTTAAAAGCCTAAGCACTTGCAAATAAACATGATTTCCTTGGGCAATCGCTACTCCTCCGCATGTTGACTCTCCTCCACGTCACTTTGCTCGAAGAATCGTTGAATGCCATATGGCAGCTTGCTGCCTAAAACCTAAAATTTTCTCGCACATGTGTCAATGGCCAGATGGTACCACGTGTCAATAGGATCTTTCACTGCTTTTTCATGCTTCACCATGTGTCACCTTCTGATTGGTCCTCGCCACATGTCTTACCCAGTAGGTCCACATGAGTTTTCCAACTGCGCCATGTGTCACCTCGATGTGTGTGCCACATGTCTAACTGAGTCAATGCAAAATGCCAATTATGGAGGTGATGGCTGGATGTGATTCATCCATGTGTATAGAGGTTGCTAGGTTACGAGTTTAGAATTGACCAGGTGTCACATTTGTAATGGCCATTTAGAATCTCTCGAGGTGTGAGGGCACTCCTGCCCTCGAAGCACGCCCGGGTAGGTGGATCCACGTGGGAGCATGAGGGCACTTCTACCCTCGAAGTGCTCTCGTTGGCTGGCCTAAGTATGTGGGCCCTATGGGTGGGAGCCTAGGTAAGGCTCCTACGCTCCACAGGTTAGCCGACAACATAGGGAAGTCGATCCTCATGCTTGGTCGATAGTAGAATTTTGTCGATCCTCAGGATTTGCCGACAGCAGAGCACTATCGATCTGCGAGGTAGATCACCTACGTAGGAAGGGATTGAACGGGCTGGTAGCTGAGTGTTGTTTGGTCGGGGGTGCTCGGCTGCCTTGGCATGGCCCTATCCTATCGAGGTGGAATTGAGGTGGCCCAAACCTTGGTAGGCGAAACCAGGCGATAACCAAGAATTTCCACAAGAGGAAATATTGCCTCGTAAAAAAAACTCCCTTCGCCTCGCCTACCCTCTCGGATCTAATACCAATGTGAACAGAAGGTGAGCGAAATATAATTGAATTAAATCAATAATCAACATTAACTTGAGCTTAGAAAATACTAAGCAATATATAGTTTACAAATAAACTAATTAGCACAAATAACGCTAACAAGATGCATTGAGAGAGAGACATGTGCTAACAACTAACCTAGGTAGAGAAGTATGATTTAACAACTAATCTAAAATATCTAACCTAGGATATTTTAGATACTAACCTAGGTTTACCAGTAGATATTTATAACAATAAATATCTCCTTGGTAAGTAGTAAAAAGTAAATGTAATAATCTATGTAGTATAATGCAATATACTAACTATTTTACCTAGTGGAGTAAAAGGGTAAATATCCCAAAGAATGGAATATTACTCTAACAGATATTGACCTAATGGTTCATATCATTCCTCTATTTCTATAATCTCAAAATGCTATTACTCTTTATCAACTTATTGCTCAATAAGTTCACTTTTAGTGGTAAAATGCAATTGTTGTGGAACTCCACAATTATAGATTCATGCAAAGAAATTCAAATTTTAGGAGGCTAAGACCCAGGGGCTCAAGGGTCAGGCTAAGTATTTTAAAAAAATAAAGGCCACTTGTGGATACTATCAGAGGTAGGGACATCATCCAAATAATAAAGAATATTTGAAAGGATATGCCTCAACTATAAATACCCACCAGAGCATCCATTATCGGGAAAAGATATTATTGTCACTAATGTCTTCTCTGCTTGGCCCCTAAGTTTAGATTATGGGGTGTTGAAATTATAATTTGCTTCAAGGCTAAGGCTAGCACTGTGTTATGTATTGGATAGGCCTAAGGGCATTTCATTATTTAATGTATTATTATTTGTAATATTTTAAATGTAAGCCCTAAGGGTCACAATTAACCTTGTTATAGTTAAATCCTCTTTATAACTTATAATTAACCTAAAATTCCTCTTGTTATATTGGCTTATGTTAAATTTTATGATGTAATTAGGGATTTTGGTATTTCTATAAATGATCCCTCCCAACCATTGTCTCATTAGAGCATTGTGTAATATTATATATGGATATAGTATTATTTATGGTGTCTACGGATGCCCATTGAATCTCTCTCTTTCATATTTCTCTTGTTTCTATATATAATTTGAATGAATGTTTTGCTTTCATTCGTTTCTATAAAATATTATAAGTTCCAACACACATTCCATAAATAAGTAGAAATTAACTCATAGAAATAAAATACGTGATATAGAAATTTGTTTATTAACATGAAAATATCTCACCAAATAAAGAGAATAACACTCCACCCAATAATAAAATAGTTGATAGGAAGGATTGTTTATACAAAATTACAAGAGACCTTTAAATTAAGGTTAAAGAACTAAATTTTAATTTAATTAATAAAATATTACAATAAATTCATTTTGTAGACACGAAAAATTGACCCACTAAGGTGAGTAATTTTTCTTAGATCCCTTGTTTTCTCCTTGGAAAATTAGGTTCATATTTGATCCAATTTTTTCCTATAAAATTTTCTCCATTCCTCCTAAATACTATACCATTATATTTGTCTTGAAAATAGCTTTCCAAGGGTATATGATATGACCCATTTTGAATCCTTTTGACCCTTAAAAATGCATTAAAACTGCATTGGGGTCTAGATGGTGCGAAATAGCGGTTCATTTCTATGGGGTGTGATTTTTCATTTTAGGATTTTTCTTAAGAAAACCCTAATTTTCAAAGTTGATCTTTTTAAGGTCGATTTTACTTAGTTTTTCTTGTCCATTCTTCTTTCAAATCCACTATAAAAGGAGGGTTTGAAGTTCATTTCTTCCAACCAAGCAATAATAACAATTCTTGATTAAAGTTCTATTTTCTTGAGGTCTTCTTCTTCTGCAAGTAAGCTAACTCACAAGTGTGAAGTGTGATCTATTGAAGCTTTGTTTTCTGCTATATTGGATTGTGTGTTGCTACTCTTGGTGAACAAAGTGTTGAAGCCCTAAGGAGGATTTCTGCTACTTGGAGGTCTCCCTCCTTGGATCTATTATTTTGCTACCACCAGGTTGTTTTTCACTCATTTGTTTTTGCATATTAGATTATTTATTATTATTTTTAATTTACATGGTGGAATTGGTGGCCGCCATGAATCTGGGTAGGCTATCTAGATTTTATGGCCACCATAGTATTCTACATTATCCACATAAAAAGCTGTCACACAATTCTTCGTGCAGTTCATCCCTATAACCACCATGCCACAATCATTTTAAACCTTTTATGCCACTGAAAGCACCAAGAAAGGGACAATCGTTTAGTTTGACAATTAGATTATTTATTGTTAATTAATATTTTTGGATTTTTATCTCTTCTTCTACGAAATCGTGCTCGGGTCTTTACGGGATGCGATTTCGCCTATGCAAAATCATGGTCGCTCCATACAAGGTGCGATTTCACATAGACCATATTTGGGGGAAATCTGCTACCTCCAAACCCTAGATTTATGTTATATATTGTATATAGGCCATATTAGAGTATTGTGCACTCTATTTTATCATTTTGTTATGCTATATTTTGTTATGCTTGTTCATCTTCCAAAGGTCAACTTTCACTTCTATTTTCAAAGGTCAACTAAAGGGAGTTATGGGGCTTGACTATTGTGCCTCCAAGTATTATCATACAGTGGCCTAATTAGGCCCCCTAATAATTATCATATTTTCAAGTGTTTGCTAAGTTATCTTGTAGGAACAAGAATTGTTGACATCGTTGGACAAAGGATAAAAGCAAGGATCAACCATCGGATAAGATAAGTGTCCTAAGTTAGTCTTTAGGTTTTTTTTGGGTATTTATTATTTTTGTTGTAAACCCTAGATCTGATTTTAAAATAAATACATTTAATTGATTTCTAGGCATTTGAAAGATAAATAGAATATAGTATGCACTTAGGGTTAATTTTTTTTGTGCATCATCTCTTGAACCCTTGCTTAAAGGTTTTAGCTTTCCAAGGGTATATGATATGACCCATTTTGAATCCTTTTGACCCTTCAAAATGCATTAAAACTGCATTGGGGTCTAGATGGTGCGAAATAGCGGTTCATTTCTATGGGGTGTGATTTTTCATTTTAGGATTTTTCTTAAGAAAACCCTAATTTTCAAAGTTGATATTTTTAAGGTCGGTTGTACTTAGTTTTTCTTGTCCATTCTTCTTTTAAATCCACTATAAAAGGACGGTTTGAAGTTCATTTCTTCCAACCAAGCAATAATAACAATTCTTGATTAATGTTCTATTTTCTTGAGGTCTTCTTCTTCTGCAAGTAAGCTAACTCGCAAGTGTGAAGTGTGATCTATTGAAGCTTTGTTTTCTACTATATTGGATTGTGTGTTACTACTCTTGGCGGACAAAGTGTTGAAGCCCTAAGGAGGATTTCTGCTACTTGGAGGTCTCCCTCCTTGAATCTGTTATTTTGCTACCACTAGGTTGTTTTTCACTCAGTTGTTTTTGCATATTATATTATTTATTATTATTTTTAATTTACATGGTGGAATTGGTGGCCACCATGAATCTGGGTAGGCTATCTAGATTTTATGGCCACCATAGTATTCTACATTATCCACATAAAAAGCTGTCACACAATTCTTCATGCAGTTCATCCCTATAACCACCATGCCACAATCATTTTAAACCTTTTATGCCACTGAAAGCACCAAGAAAGGGACAATCATTTAGTTTGACAATTAGATTATTTATTGTTAATTAATATTTTTGGATTTTTATCTCTTCTTCTACAAAATCATGCTCGGGTCTTTACGGGATGCGATTTCGCCTGTGCAAAATCATGGTCGCTCCATACAAGGTGCGATTTCACATAGACCATATTTGGGGGAAATCTGCTACCTCCAAACCCTAGATTTATGTTATATATTGTATATAGGCCATATTAGAGTATTGTGCACTCTATTTTATCATTTTGTTATGCTATATTTTGTTATGCTTGTTCATCTTCCAAAGGTCAACTTTCACTTCTATTTTCAAAGGTCAACTAAAGGGACCTATGGGGCTTGACTATTGTGCCTCCAAGTATTATCATACAGTGGCCTAAGTAGGCCCCCTAATAATTATCATATTTTCAAGTGTTTGCTAAGTTATCTTGTAGGAACAAGAATTGTTGACATCGTTGGACAAAGGATAAAAGCAAGGATCAACCACCGGATAAGATAAGTGTCCTAAGTTAGTCTTTAGGTTTTTTTTGGGTATTTATTATTTTTGTTGTAAACCCTAGATCTGATTTTAAAATAAATACATTTAATTGATTTCTAGGCATTTGAAAGATAAATAGAATATAGTGTGCACTTAGGGTTAATTTTTTTTGTGCATCATCTCTTGAACCCTTGCTTAAAGGTTTTAGCTTTCCAAGGGTATATGATATGACCCATTTTGAATCCTTTTGACCCTTCAAAATGCATTAAAACTGCATTGGGGTCTAGATGGTGTGAAATAGCGGTTCATTTCTATGGGGTGTGATTTTTCATTTTAGGATTTTTCTTAAGAAAACCCTAATTTTCAAAGTTGATATTTTTAAGGTCGGTTGTACTTAGTTTTTCCTGTCCATTCTTCTTTCAAATCCACTATAAAAGGAGGGTTTGAAGTTCATTTCTTCCAACCAAGCAATAACAACAATTCTTGATTAAAGTTCTATTTTCTTGAGGTCTTCTTCTTCCGCAAGCAAGCTAACTCGCAAGTGTGAAGTGTGATCTATTGAAGGTTTGTTTTCTGCTATATTGGATTGTGTGTTTCTACTATTGGCGGACAAAGTGTTGAAGCCCTAAGGAGGATTTATGCTACTTGGAGGTCTCCCTCCTTGAATCTGTTATTTTGCTACCACTAGGTTGTTTTTCACTCAGTTGTTTTTGCATATTATATTATTTATTATTATTTTTAATTTACATGGTGGAATTGGTGGCCGCCATGAATGCGGGTAGGCTATCTAGATTTTATGGCCACCATAGTATTCTACATTATCCACATAAAAAGCTGTCACACAATTCTTCGTGCAGTTCATCCCTATAACCACCATGCCACAATCATTTTAAACCTTTTATGCCATTGAAAGCACCAAGAAAGGGACAATCGTTTAGTTTGGCAATTAGATTATTTATTGTTAATTAATATTTTTGGATTTTTATCTCTTCTTCTATGAAATCGTGCTCGGGTCTTTACGGGATGCGATTTCGCCTGTGCAAAATCATGGTTGCTCCATACAAGGTGCGATTTCACATAGACCATATTTGGGGGAAATCTGCTACCTCCAAACCCTAGATTTATGTTATATATTGTACATAGGCCATATTAGAGTATTGTGCACTCTATTTTATCATTTTGTTATGCTATATTTTGTTATGCTTGTTCATCTTCCAAAGGTCAACTTTCACTTCTATTTTCTAAGGTCAACTAAAGGGAGTTATGGGGCTTGACTATTGTGCCTCCAAGTATTATCATACAGTGGCCTAAGTAGGCCCCCTAATAATTATCATATTTTCAAGTGTTTGCTAAGTTATCTTGTAGGAACAAGAATTGTTGACATCGTTGGACAAAGGATAAAATCAAGGATCAACCACCGGATAAGATAAGTGTCCTAAGTTAGTCTTTAGGTTTTTTTTGGGTATTTATTATTTTTGTTGTAAACCCTAGATCTGATTTTAAAATAAATACATTTAATTGATTTCTAGGCATTTGAAAGATAAATAGAATATAGTGTGCACTTAGGGTTAATTTTTTTTGTGCATCATCTCTTGAACCCTTACTTAAAGGTTTTATATCTTGAAAACCTAGGGTTAGAAAGAATTCATAGAAAGAATCATACTAGGGTTAGCTCTTGTATTCTTGCAACTGTATTTCTACATTGTCCTTTATCTTTTCATAATATAGATCTAGAAAGGTCATACATAGGTGATTGCATTGAATTGATTACATCGAACATTCCTAAAATTCTCATGGACTTGGAGCGAGTCCTTAAAGTCGTTCTTGGTGAAACATTTTCCCCCCTCTTACATTGAGTGTAGAGAATAACGTAGCCCCCACGATTCACCTCAAGTATTTCTCTCTGTTTGTGGATCCAACCTTGAGAATCATACGCGGTAGGGTGGTTTTCCCCTCTACATCTTTGGTGAACCCAATGTGAACACCTTTTTCTTTTAAAACTTTAATAAGACCATTAATTTATTTTCATAGAGTTAGAACATGAAAATACTTAAAAAATACCTTTTGTGTGGCTTTCATTATTTCTAGATCTCTTTTTCTCCCTTGTTCTTTCTCTTAATCCTATGGCTTCAAACCTTACAAGTAAGTGAAAGCTTTCAGAATTTGATATGAATCCTCAAAAGGATGATCATATTGACAAGGAGAATCCTGATCTAGAGAGAAAAGAGGGCTTGGAGAATGATGATCCTATTGAAGGTCCTCATGGTAGGCTCATATTTAAATCATATTATCATGTTTAGGGTTTTATGAAACATCACAAGATAGAATTTCTTGAATCTATGGAGTAGAAATCTCAACTCAAAAAATGTGAGACTTCTCCTCCTCCAACAGTCTCTCCTAGATGTGTTCATACTAACCTTTTGTTTGAACCTTTGAATTATGGTAATCTTGTCCATCAACCAACTTGTGCCACTATTGTAACCACCAACATTGGAAGGAGTCCAAAAGTTCCTCCAACTAGTAGTGTCACTCAAGATTATTTTCAATTTCCTCAATTTACTAATCTCAATATTCGTACTTTTGTTCCATGAATTGTTAGTTATCCTCTCCAGCAAGATATCACAATAGTATCAATGCTTCCAACATATGCCAAGTACCTTTTCAACAACCTATCTATACCCCTCAAGGAATTTGGGGGCATTGCACAGCAATAATCTAGAGGTGCAAAGTTTAGCAAATATGGTAAAACAATTGGCTTTAAAAGTGGAGATGATTCAACCTTCTGGTTTCACTTACAGCTATAAAGAGATGTGTAATCAACCTCTAGATCCTATTCTTGCTGCCAAACCTTATCCTAGGAATTTTCTTATGCCAGTTTTACCTATTTATAAAGGAGCATAATATCCAATAGAGCATTTAAGAATGTTTAAGACATCATGCCATGATCTTATATATGATGACATATTGTTGCTAAAAATATTTCCTAATATTATCAGTGGCATGGCATTGGAGTGGTACTACCGGTTACCTAATTCTTCTTTAAGAAATTTTGAAGAAATAGCAGAATTATTTGTTCAATAGTTTAGTGCCTATATTGAGAAATATGTTAAAGATGTTTATAATTTGAAACAAGGTAAAGAAGAAAATATCTCAAAATTTTTGGCCCATTGGAGAAGTCTAGTTGGACACTTGAGATATACTATACCTCCTAGATATATTCTTGATGTATTTATCAAAAACTTACAAGAACAATTATCCTTTGCATTAGAAACAAAAATTATCACATATTTTGATCAAGCAGTTGAGTTAGCAATGAAATTAGAACAAGATCTTATCAGAATGGGATGGCTCAAAGTGAAAGAAGATAAAACCATTAAGTCCCAGTATAAGAATAATTATGTGGTAGGTGATGATGTAACGGATAGTAGGCCTATTAATAATGGTGAGGATATGATTGTTGTACCTTAGGCTTAATTATAAGCCTAAGTTATTATTTTATTATTTCCTATTTCTTGCACTTTGTATTCGCATGAGGCATAGTATGCCCATGTTGGAAATAGGTTTTTAAGTTGTTCGGATATTTAGTTAGTTGTTATAGTGATCATTGTCTTCTAGAATTTAGTTGTCATCCTAGATTAGCAGATTGTTATATGTTAGTTAAGTGGTTGGACATGATTGGAAAATTATTGCAACCACTTAACCTACATGAGATTCTTTGTAATATTATATATTCTACTATTCTTAATGAATAAACAACTTCACATTTGAGTTCTACATTAGTGGTAATTAGAGCTGAGGATAAAAATTTTTCAAGAAGGACAAGTTTGCCACTTCTTTGCTAGGTGTATAATTGTGTTTTAGAGCTAGTTCATCAGATCCTAGGTAGGTTCTTGCATGAAATTGACTTGTGAAGTATGAGAAAAATGGTGCACCTAAGATTGATAAACAATATGCATCTATCGCTAATGAGTGATGAGCATCAAAATGGAAGCATGCAAGTAAAAGTGGAAAGGACACCAAATTGCAATAAATGAAATAAAAGGAAGTTTATTTCTATTAATTTGATGGTTAAAATCCATAGTTACATAAATGTCCCCTTGAGGGCTCTGGATTGATACAATTTTTACAAAATAGGGTGCCCAAAGGATCAAGTCCTTTCAAAGAATCTTGTGTGCACTTCCAATGTTCTTTCTCATACCCACAATTGAGGTGGGTGAACCTACAATGTTTTTGCTTTGTTATATGGTCTTGTGATCCTTCCTTGTACACTGTAGGAACATGCACCTACAAACAAAGAAATCAGAATCATTAAATAGCAAGTGTGTATATTGAAAACATGGAATCCCCACAGGCACTAAAATACTAGAAAATATGAATATGTAGGATGCCTGTCTAAATAAACTCCAAATAACTTGAAATTGTAGAGGTATGTAAAATAAATTATTTTGGAAATATATTACTGAAAATAGAACCAAAATTGCATTTTATGGTGTGGTGTAATCGTAGTGCACTTTTCCAACCTACAAAACCCAAAGCAAGCAATTTCTGCCCCTAAACATATCCAAAACACATAAAACTTGGAAAAAATACATAAAATGACATTTCAAGACAACCCATATGGTCATATTTACAAAATAAATAACAGTTTCATGTGCATATCCAGATGAGCTCTGTAGACCTGCATAAGACCCTATAAAATACTAAAAATATGATATCTTACTCAATATAGCTCCAAAATACATGAAATTTAGATAGCATGCTCATATACTAATCTGTAATCTAACAAAAAAATAATAGTAAATAAATCATGCACAGATCTATCCTCATCCCAAAGTAGGACGATCAGGACTATCACAGAATGGGGACCGTCTTGGGGTGGGACGGCCACCAATTTTGCACTTATTTTATCACTAATTCCTCTATGAATTGGTCCAAAACCCTCCTACTAGTGTTTTTATCAAATTTTGTGGTGAAATTAACTCAATTGATCTGGTTTTATAAACAAATTTTTCCTCCTATATCACTCGAAAACCTCCTTCGCTAGGAAGAGATTTCGAGGGAAAAAGGTACAAAAAGGTGAGGGGAAATATTGGAAGCACTTTGTTGCTATGTCTCAAAACTCCTATATATTTGATTTGTATAGAAAATAGATCCATTTTATAGCCAAAGGAAGCCTTTGGTCAAGAAGGCATGTGAGGGAATGTAGGCAAGAGGCATCATTTGGCCAATAGGGTGGCATGCATTGGAGGGGGAAGAGAATCTCTCTATTTGGCCTTCCTCATGCAGTATGTCATAAGTATGTTGCGTTCTCTGACTTGCATGCTTGAATAGGCAAGGAAAATGGTAGTTTCTAGGTGTCATTTGTCCATATTTTTACTTTTTAGGGATCAAAGTTCATGGTTGTCCCACCCAGGGATGGCCACACATGGTCATCCTTGGGTGGGATGGCAATGAACTGTGGTCATCCCTGGGTGGGACGACCATGCCTACATACCCCAAAACTTCCCAAAAGTGGGTTAAAAGCTCCTAAAAGGGGTTAGTACCACTATTAAACCTCTTAGGGTTACCCAAGAGGGCCATATGGTGTCAATTAACTAGTGCTTTCGATTGTCTAATCATATTGACCAGATTTTAGTGTCTACAGATGTCCCTTTTTGAGATGCATTATGTGCAACATGGCGTTGAGAAAAAATAGATGACTAAAATACTGAATTATTAGGTTTATTCAATAACCTAACCAAATTTTGATACCCCAATTGTGGAAAGAGCATGTGTTCTTGAATTCTTTCTTCTGACGAGCTAAGGAACTTTTTTCAAGTACAACCTTTCTAGTAAGGTTGGCTTGATCTTGGACATTTTTCATTCATGAAGTAGGAGGCCTGAGTTCCTTCATGATTCTATAATTCCAAGCATTTTTTTTATTTAAATTTGTGCTTGTTTGCTGCCCCAAGTAGGGGCATGATTATCTTTGTCAAATATTTGTTGAACGAACGCAATTTGCATGATTGAGTGTGTGATTGTTGATTGTGATTATGAAATCATTAAGTATGACTACCCCCTCAAGTGATGAGTTTATGAGGGAGTGACCAGTGATAAAAGTGATGAGTTGCTTGACACATCTGAATTTGTTAGGGTTTCCTTCGGTTTTATTCATTGAAACATGGAGCAATTTTGAGAGGATTTTTGTGATTTTGTTGATGTTGTATGGAAGAAAGGTGCTGAAAACTTCATTCCTGTGGGGTGGTCCAGCCACAATGGCCTTATTAGGGTGTGAAGTAAATACTTTTCCAATTTTCCATGAGAAATTTAGATTCCTTTTGATCCTTGGGAAATTTTGACCAAATTTGAGCTGTTTTTGATGGGTTTTGAACCCTTTTTTATGCATTTTAAGCTCTTTTGTGCAATTTTTTTGTGGTAATCCTAGGGTGGGATGGTGGCATGTTTTATGACTGTCCTAGGATGGGATGGTTATCCAAATGTGTGCTCATCCCACCCTAGGATGGTCATGGCCTTGAGAGGGTTATTTAAGCCAAAATGGGTCATTTAGGCTCATTCTTGCATTTGGAACTTTGTAGTTTGAGAGGTGAGGAGGAGAAGAAGAATTCTGAGTAGTGGAGAACTACTAAAATCATTCTACAATCACCATGAGCCAACATGCATACTCTTCTAGCGACGAAACTGGTGTGAGCCGGATAAGAATTGAATTTCTTACTGTACTATGCTAGTTTAAAAATGGACTTATTGCTTGTTTTTGCTTTTTGGCATAGCACACTAAATCCTTAGTAATTGAACCTAATTAGGGATGCCCTACAATATTTTGTACTTTTTTTGTATTTTTATGCAATTTTATTGCTTTTTAGGACTTTATTTTACCATTTTTTTTTACTATTCTTGGTGGCCTGGAAGGCCCAATTTTGCCTAATTTGGGGGTCGTCCCTAGGTGGGATGGCCAGCCTACGATGTTTAGGAACCATCCTTGGGTGGGGCACTCATAGATTTTGGGGCCATCCCTGGGTGGTATGGCCACAAAATGGACTGAAAAAGGGCCCTTTTATCTTTTTTGAGTTTTTTTAAGGCATTTTGAATCCTATTTGGAGCTTGTTATTAACCGACTTGTCTCTGTCAGGTGGTGAAGATTTGGTGTCAAGTTCTGATCCTCTTTGATACCATGAGAGACTTATTGACTGATGTCAATTGGGAGTGGCTTTATGCCATTGTCCTCAAGCAGGTGATGTGGTTAGAGCCTATGGTGGGTGACCGTGTGTACTTGATGGCTCTTATTGATCTATGGGACCCATACACCAACACATTCCACCTATCAATAGAGGAGATAACGGTGATGTTGGAGGATATCTACCAAATATTATGAATTCTAATAGAGGGGTGATCGTTCGAGTCTACTCACTAATATAAAATGGATATAATTATGGAGAGGTATTTTGGTAGGGTCACAGAGGAGGCGATAGATGACTATTTTAATGGAGGTATATTGGTGGTGTATTGGTATGAGGCTAGGGTAATGTATGTGAGGCATGTTTTGTTGATGAAACTGATCTCTAACATACTACTTCCAGACTCATCAAGTGCCAAGTTTCCCTGGAACATTTTGGATCTAGTGTTTACTCTCGTAGGGTGCATTGTGGAGTAGCCACTAGTGATGGCATGGGGGATCCCACTTCTAACATAGTTGTATGACAAGCTATACGAGATTCGCTCCCATGGGCAAAAGGGCTTGGGGTGCAACTTTTTACTACAAGTTTTGGGATGGCAGCATATAGTGGTGTATAGGCCGTAGGTACTACCATGGATGATGCAGGAACAACTGGTAGATCGATATATTGACTATGAGATCCTATGGCAGCAGGCTCAGGAGGTAGGACAAATTTGATGTCAGGTAGGCAACATGGGTCATTATGCCTAGTATTTTATAGGATTAAAAGTAGCGGATGTACTCTAGAGACATTACAAGGATTGCCCAACATGAGCTGATGTTGAGGTGCAACTTCGCCAAGTGAAGTGAGGGAGATGGTTGGTTTGCTGACATAGGACAGAGTGGGATTTCTTTCTGTATGCTCAAATTATGCGATATTTTAGGCTATGATAGGGGTTGTCCAATAAGACAGTGGTGTACCAGCATTGCAATGATGATAATATATTGATTTGGCCAGTGGTGGAGGTAGTTGGAGGGGATGTGGATCCCGTAGTAGACATTCTATATTTGGATGATGACGGGACTATAGAGGAGTATGACTCTTGGTGGGTGATGTACCAATGGTGAGGAGAGGGACCACTGGGGGTGGTGCATTATGGGTGATAGAGGAGGCTCATTAGGATACTTTTGATGAGGACCAGGGTGAGGCAGGTGAGTGGCATGGGTGTCATCACATGATCGATGAGTAGGTAGACCTCCTAGACTTGGGAGATTAGGGTGACTTTGGTGATGATGATATTAGGTATCAGGGGGTGCAGAAACATTAGGTGGTATAGGATGACATAGAGGTTGATCTATGGTATGAGCTAACCAAGATTAGGTAGGAGAGATATCTCTTTCAAACACAAGTGCAGGATGCTCAAGTAGAGATAGTGGCTCTACGAGCATAGTTGAGATCATAAATTTCTAAGCATGAGGGATCCAATAGTGGGGATGTGGCTAGGCTATAGGAAGAGGTGGTACAACTTCATTCCATAGTGGAGACCTATCAAGCATGATATCAATGGGGGAAAACTTACATAGATGGGCTAGAGAATGAGGTGGTGTACATTAGAGGGCACCTATCAGATGATTCAACCATTAGTGGATCACATCAAAGTTGGTAGAGTGGGACAGGGCAGTATTCATCTAGGATGGAGGCACCTGGATCTAGACGATGGGTAGACAGGGCAGGTGGTAGCAGGTATGGGAGTTCGCATTAGACTTTGACTTTGGGTGGGAGTCTGAGTCGTAGCACCGATTCTACGCGACCATGGTGATTGAGGCTCTTGTGACTCTTTTTGGATTTTTGGATGCATAGCAGTGTGAGGTTTGAGGACCTCCTTTATTTTAGCCTACAAGTAGTATGATGTATCTTTTTATCCCATACATATACACACATATATATATGAGCATTTCTATGGTTTATCATCATTTTTTTATTGCTTTATGAGATGTATGCAATATGTTTATTTGCTTTATGATATGAGGATGGATGTCTATCATGTATGCATATGTTGTAATATGATGTGATTTTATGATATGTACATGCATGGATGTATGATGATATGGATGATGTATTGATATAGATGATTAAATGTGTATACTATATGACACATTATGTTATCACCATATACTGTATAGAATTTATCAATTCATG
The DNA here is from genome assembly GCA_028583015.1 of Wollemia nobilis. Lineage (NCBI taxonomy): Eukaryota > Viridiplantae > Streptophyta > Pinopsida > Araucariales > Araucariaceae > Wollemia > Wollemia nobilis. Next base: position 4,503,780 of record JAQPPZ010001678.1, on the reverse strand, counting down.
TGTAATACTGTCATGAGACTATGTAATGGATTTGTGAATAATGTAAACTGACATGTATGTGAGAAAATGGAATGAATGATAGGATTTTATAGGATATCTTTGAGGTTTTCATAAGACTCAAAAACTCTATTCAGCTGGTCAAAAATTATATACTAACCATGCAAGACTTTTTGACAAGGTATGAATCTGCTAGGATGACCAAGATACTCAATATCACTATGTGTGCAAGTGAGTTTATTTTATGATAAGCATAATATTACCCTAGTTCCAAATGAGATTAATGTACCCCATCTATACTGAATACCACCCTATGAGTAGCATGATCCTAGGCTTTGTACTTAGTTGGATTAGACTACTAGGTAGTATAGGCTACCAAAATCTAGCTCATACACATGCAAACATTGGTCTCCACACATGCAAAAGCTAATGTGATAGACATATCATCATGCGTAAGGATATTGTCATTTCCATGAAGGCTTGATGCCACCAAACCTATAATGAGGATCATCTAATGGTTTTTCTTTTATTTTCCAAAGATTCAAGTTCAATACTTCCTTATTTTCTTTTATTTGATTTTAGGGATATTTGCTCATACTTAGTGATGAAAATCACTATTTATTTTGTATTATGTTTTCTTTGAGCAAGGAATTGGGGAGTGGTGATAACCACTATTTATTTTGATTTTGATTTTTGCTTTTTTTTGGGATTTTGATTTTGATAGTGGTGAAAACCACTATTTATTTTGGGTAATTGGGTAAGGAGGAGCTTTTCCTTTTTCCAATTCTCAATATTCTTGAACAATCCACATAGGGGGATGAGCAAGATAAAATTTTCACTTAAGGTAACCTATACCATTTTGTAGATTCACATTTTCTTATGCAAAACTTGGATTTATTAGTTTGAAAATGTGTTGGGACTAGAGGATACAATGGATGTCAACTCGTAGTCCAACTCATCATTAGATGTCCACTCACAGGGATACCCTTGACCTTCTTCCTCACTATCATGTGGAAGGGCATGCATACTTTAACCTCTATTGTAATATTGGTTGACCTCGTAAGGTATCTCCTGATCACTCACAGGTGCAGGGAAGTAATCCCCTAGTGAGTAGAAATGATTGGGATTGGCGTAAGGATCACGTACAAGCTCGTCCCTAAAGTCTGGAGTCATGTGCTCTAAGCTATATGTGAGGACATCGAGGGGCACAAGCTTGTTTTGTCCTAAACCAAACTTTTCATAAGGCATTTCATACTACGGCTGATAAGGAATGTGGGTGCCTTTCTCATACAATCCCAACCCATAACCATGCCAATTACAAAGGTGAATATACTTAATGGATAATTCTAGGTTGGACATGTAGTTGATGTCCTTGGAAAAGAGCTCTTCATCCTCTTCATGTTGTTGATAAGGCTCAATGCCATAGTCAAGGCCCCCATAGATGAAATTAATTTGATTAGGGAGAAGACCAAGAGGCATGATAGTACCTATAGGAAGATGAGGTCAACCCATGTCTTGCATCGACTCGATGATAGGAGTGGATGTGACATTCCTAACCATGTACTATCCCAAACTGATGGAAGCTATATGCATGGTGACCTATGGCTAAAGAGAAGGAGGAGACAGGAGCAAGGCTTAAACTGACTCAATTTTTTCCTCATGTGGTAGCTCCTCATATACTGGGCTAGAAGTCTCACTTGTGGAGATTGTGGATATGGTCAGAGGGCTCTCATCAATAGGCCTCTTCCTTATGTCTCTCGATGAATTATTTACCAACAATGAAGGCATGTCTAGGGGTGTTGAATATGAGGATGGTATAGCATGATATGATGATGGATTGAATGAAGGTGATGGTGACAGAGTCATACCTTGGCTAGATTTATTCAGTTGAAAATCTAGATGGGTGGATGGCAAGGTAGACTCAGGGATCTATTGCACCATATTGCAGTACTTGAATGGTTCTAGGTCTACAGGGATGACACGAACTTTCCCTTAATAGGTGTATTTAAGGAACTGGTGAGCAATGGAAGGGACACACTTCATGTCCCTGATCCATGGTCTACCCAATAAGATATTGTATGCCATCTCACCCTCCAATATGTGGCACAATGTCAGTATTGTCTTTTGCCCTACCTGTATGGTAGGACTATTGTGTTAACTGTTGAGCATATGGCATCACTAAATGCTTGAAGGGTGTAGGTAGATGTGACAATATGGGATTCTGGGAGCTTTAGATGCTTGAGAGTTGTAGTGATGATGTTGCTCAAAAACCCAGTGTTTATCAACACTCTCTTGTAAGGTGTTCCATTTATACATGTGATGATGTGCAAGGGAGGATCCACCATATCATTTGGAACCGATTTAAGTTCATCTTCTTTAAAGGTCATCATCAGTTTCATGCATTATCTCACATGCCCCATAAAATTATTGAAGGATTTAGACTCCTAGGGCTAAACCTATATCACCTTAAGGATCTTTATTAAAGCTTCTTTGTGAGGTGGTGATTTCTAAATGAGCTCATAGATGGAGAGTCGATTAAATTTCATTATCAGGCTTTGAGCTAGCTTGCTTTTTATTGTGACCATAAGCCTAGGTGGAAGGCTCGGTACAGGAGGCAGAAAAGGCTATGACATTGAAGGAACATCGCTTTGAGTCATTGGTGGTGTGACTAGACTTGGGTATCACCTATTCCTCATTACAATACTAATCATATCAACATACCCTTTTTGAGGGGATGCATGATGAACCTCATTTACCTAGGGCACTGGCTGGCCTGCTTCGCTTGGGCAAGCAAGGGGTCTTTAAACACCTCCATTTGTTGGTTGTTTGGCATAATAGGGTTTTCTACATGAAGGGCATTCCTATCGATCATGTCTTGTACCAAATGCTTGAACTTATAGCACATTTGCATGTCATGCCCATTTTACCTATGAAACTTGCAATATAGGTCTTCTCGGTATCCTTTGGGCTTTGGTGCATTCGGGTCAACAGGTTGACTCTAAGGTAGATTGATCGAATTAGCTACTAAGAGGCACTCAAACAATGAGTCCATAGACTCTACAATAGATGTAAACTATTGCTTGGGGCAAAGCTGTTGATTTTGCCCTTGATTATTTTGGTGGTCCTTGTTATAGTTCCCAAGTGTGGTCTGATAATTAGGATTTTGAGGTGGTGCAGGTTGCGTTGGCCCTGGGATGTTGATGGCAACTTGATTAACTGCTTCTAGCTTAAGATGTATTATGGTGTTATTAGTATTCTTGTTCCACTCCTTGTGAGGTTTTACAATCTCTTCCTCTTGAATCTTGATGTCCTCAATCAATATAGCCTATGCTAGGGCATCTTTAAGAGTCGAATATTGTTGTAGTTGCAACAACAAGGATATCAGCTTTAGGTAGCTCTTGGCAAACATCTGAGTCAACTCCAACATGGGGAGTAGATATGGTAGTTTAGAAAACAATGCTTGCCATCTGTTTCCATAGTTTTCTATTGATTTATCATCATATAGTTTTAACACAATGAGATTAGCCAACATTGTATTCCTCTTGGTATCGAAGATGAAGCATTCTAGGAATGCATCTATAAGTTGATCCAAATTGTGGATGCTAAGATTCAAGATTTGGGTAAACCACTCCATGGCTATGCCAGAGAGGGTAGTCATGAATATTTGTAAAAGCAAAGCATCATTGTCTTGGATGCCAAAGCATTGACTTAATAACTTTGTAACATGATCATGTGCATCTTCTTCTCCCTTAAAGGTAGCCAACTGAGGTATCTTAAATTGCTATGGATAGGGAGGATCAGGCATCAAAGGATGAAGGGACTAACTATGTAACTAGCACAAAGTGGGCTTTTGATATCCAGACCCAAAGGTCTTATTCTGTACTGACTCTAGGCGCTCTAGCAGTACCTTATATACATCATAGGATTTGATCTCCTCTTCCTTGATCCTATCCTACAATGGAGGATGAGGATCCTTAGGCCTATTTTAGGATGGTGGCATATCACCCCCCTACCTTGGTAAGGCATTTCCAAATATTCTACCTCCAACTCATGCTCGGTGTAATCCCCATATGACATATCTCAAGCCAATCTATAAAGAGGGGTATCTTCCCGATGTGGGTGTCCTATATTTGTCCTAGGAGGCAAGCCTCGATCTAGCCTAGGATGTCATGGAGGTAAAATTGGATAAGGCCTAGGAGACCTATCTTTAATAAGCATGGGTTTCCTCAAGTGGACTTTCGATCTATAGGTTCTAGGGGTAGGGACCCTCTCACATAAAGTTTTTTGGAATAGCTTGTTGGTCCGTCGTTCAATTTTTTCTTTCTCAAGCCGATGCAAGTGGTCTAGTTGCTCTTTGTCTTACTAAATTTGCTTGAATTATGCTTGGTTTTTTGCATATCTTACAACTGCTTGATTGATCTGTTTTGATGTACGGGATCTAGAAGGCCTAGGATTCTCACCCTAAGGCCTACCTCATTCGATATAATCTATCATATCCATCGCACGCTTCCCTCGATCGAGGGCCATCATATTTAATTGAGGTTTTAGCCTAAGCATATGCTCATTGTACTCAGCGAGCATAGAGTCACATCGTGCATGCATGGTATACTGCTCTTGAGGATAATCAAGGATTTACTCATGCCTTCCTTCATGAATGAGGAAGTGAAGGGTGGATTTTGTGATGAGTATCATACTCATCAGGTTGCCTAAGCTTTTGGACCCTATCAAGGTGATATAGAGGCAAGGTGGGATCAACCTACTCTACCCAATGTGTGAAGTCATGCTCTGGCCCATAAATGGGCATGTCAAACCTATCAAGTATATGGATGCATGGCACCACTCTATCTACTTGCACCTTAGTGTGTTGTTGCCTTTCATCAAGGAAGGCATGTGATGTGTCTACATATCAGGAACACTCTCCCAAGTAAGGTCCATCACCCATAAGGATGTCTTGCATAAGGCTCCCTTGTAGGTTTTGTTCACACCCTACTATTTTGGGACTTGGGTGAATAGAGGCTCGCCAGGGAGGTATGACCAAATCCCTAGGTCTAAAGTGAATATAACTCATGTCTTCTAGTCCACTCTCCATAGCTTATGCCTGTGATTGAGCTTGGCTATGGGTGCACACCATTGTAACTCTCCACAAACCCTAGATGATTATCTCCTTTATAAATTCTTAATGAAACAACACACAAAGGAAACACTTAATAAAAATAAGTGATTATCTCTTTTAAGTTTTAGATGTGATTCCCTAAACTATTTTGTGTGTTTTAGATGTGTTGTTTGTAAAGGATGACATTGTATCACGTGTTTGAAATATTGTTGGATGATAATCTTGTGTTTAATTAGATTTCACCTGTATACTTGTAGCTCAACAATCGACAATGAAAGTCATGGTCATGTAAACCCCCTAAAATGTGGAGATGAAATCCACACCCTGGCAAGGAGCACAAGTCCTTCCAATCCTCATCTAGCACCCCTCCAAAGAGGGATGTGTGTTATTTTTCATGATTAGGACAGATCTTGGATTCGGTATTGGTAATGAACAAGGGTTTTTGGGATTTGATGCAATGGATGGAGATGAAAGCCACCGTCGTTGACCTCTACTAGTGGTTGGTGATGAAATCCAACTCACTAGTGTTTAAGTGAAGCATGGTATGTGTGGTTAGTTTTAATCCAAATAAAGTAAACAATAAAGCATTCGATGATGATTCACTAAATGCATGCAAATGTACATTTTACTTTTAGAAATATAGATAAAAAGAGACCTACAAGATGCAAACCCTAAATGATGGCCTACCCATTAGGTAGCCTACATGCAAGTAAACCATACAAGGGCATCATAACTTAACTTCGTTTTTATTTTTCTTCTTTTTTTTTATTTTTTTGCATTTATAATAAAATAAAACTATCTTTCTACATTTCTAGCAAACAAAGCATGAAAGAAAAATCAAACTTCAGCAATTTTTTACTATGTAACAGAAAACCATAAGTTTAGGTACCTACCTTATCACCCGAAGAACCTACTATTTTTGGCATCTGAGCATAAAAGGCTCTATTTTGTGGCCATCCTAGGGTGGTATGGCTGCCATTTTTATGGTCATACCAAGGTGGGATGATTGTGTGGCCATCCCAGGGTGGCATGAGGAGCAATCTAGAGGTTGTTTTAGGCCAGAACAGCCAGTACCTACAATAGAAACCAAGCAAAAATTGAGGTTAAACCTTTATAAATTTAATAGGAATAGGGTCCCACCATTATTACCACTAAACTAGGGGAAAATTGGTGCACCTAATAGTGATAAACAATATGCATCTATCGCTAATGAGTGATGAGCATCAAAATGGAAGCATGCAAGTAAAAGTGGAAAAGACACCAAATTGCAAGAAATGAAATAAAAGGAAGTTTCTTTCTATTAATTTGATGGTTCAAAACCATGATTACATAAATTTCCCCTTGAGGGCTCTGTATTGATATAATTGTTATAAAATGGAGTGCCCAAAGGACCAAGTCCTTTCAAAGGAGCTCGTGTGCACTTCCAATGTTCTTCCTCATACCCACAATTGAGGTGGGCGAAGCTACGATGTTGTAACTTTATTCTATGGTCTTGTGATCCTTACTTGTACATTGTAGAAACCTGTACCTTCACACAAGGAAATCATAATTGTTAAATAGCAAGTGTTTACGGTGAAAACATGCAATCCCCACAGGCACTAAAAGACTAGAAAACATGAATATGAAGGACATCTATCTAAATAAACTCCAAATGACTTGAAATTATAAATGTATGTAAAATAGATTTTTTTGGGAATATATTACTAAAAATTGAACCAAAATTGCATTCGATGGCAAGGCGTAATCGTAGTGCATGTTTCCAACCTACAAAACCCAAAGCAATCAATTTTTACCCCTACACATATTCAAAATGCATGAAACTTGGAAATAATACATAAAATGACATTTCAATACAACCCATGTGGTCATATTTGCAAAACCAATAATATTATCATGTGCATATCCATATGACCTCTATCGACCTGCATAAGACCCTACAAAACACTAAAAATGTGATATCTCACTCAATATAGCTCCAAAATGCATGAAATTTGGATAGAATGCTCATATACAAATCTGAAATATAACTAAATAATAGTAAATAAATAATTCACATATCTATCCTCATCCCAGGGTGGGATGATCAAGACTATCACATAATGGGGACCATCCTAGGATGGGACGACCACCAATTTTGTACTTATTTTATCACCAATGCCTCTATGAATTGGTCCAAAACCCTCCTACTAGTGTTGTCATTGAATTTTGTGGTGAAATTCACTCAATTGATCTAGTTTTGTAAATAAATTATTCCTCCTATATCACTCGCAAACCTCCTTCACTAGGTAGAGATTTTAAGGGAAAAAAGCATAAAAAGGTGAGGGGAAATCTTGGTAGCACTCCGTTGCTATGTCTCAAAACTCCTCTCTATCTAATTTGTGTGGAAAATAAATCCACTTTATAGCCAAAGGAAGCCTTTGGGCAAGAAGACATGCAAGGGCATGCAGGGCAAGAGGCACCATTTGGCCAACAGGGTGGCATGCATTGGAGGGGGAAGATAATCTCTCTATTTGGCCTCCCTCATGCAGTATGTCATAAGGATGTTGTGCCCTTTAACTTGCATGCTTTAATATGCAGGGCAAATGGTAGTTTTTGGGTGTCATTTGTCCATATTTTGACTTTTTGAGGGTCAAAGTTCATGGTCATCCCACCCAAGGACGACCATAAATGGCCATCCCTGGGTGGGATGACCATGAAATGTGGCTATCCCTAGGTTGGATGACCATGTCTACATGCCCCAAAACTTCCCAAAAGTGGTTAGGAAAACTATTAAACCTTTGAGGGTTTCCCAAGGGGGCCATATGATGTCAATTAACCAGTGATTTTGATTGTCTAATCGAATTGACCAAATTTTAGTGTCTACAACTTGAGGCCAACTGCAGCATCAGTTTGTGAAGCTTGGAAGGTAGTAGAGGGTAGAATTTACCCTTGCACTAAATACCCCTAGTAGAAAACTAGAGGTTAAACCTACTTACCTTGTGAGGGCAAGACAATTTTTTTTTTCTTGTTTGGAAAATTTATCTGCTTTGAAGATCAAAAATTTCAATATATTTGAAGGGCATTTTCGAAGTTTGAGACCAAATTTTGGCCAAAAAGAAGCCATTGCACTCCGTTTATGAGATTTTACTGAGAGGTTTCTGAAGAGTTTGAACAAGTTTAACTACATAAAAAATTAGTTTTGTATGAGAAATGGCTACCTTTCGACATCAATATTAATATTAATTTAACCTTAGCAATGTTAAAATTAAGCCTTTTTTCTATTTAGGGTGGTTTTATTTATACCACTGATGGCACACCAGCCCATCTATAGCAAAACTATTATGGTGTTACCTTGGTGACCTATCAGCTCTCCTTTCCTTGGTCACCACCCTCCTAGCGTGATCTCCCTTCTAACAATCCTGGTTTTCTTTCCATTTTTGATGACCTACTTCAGATACCTATGGTGCAAATCATTGATTATTCATAGGGATTTTCCTCATGCAGATTGATGGCTTGTTCATATACATCTAGATGATAACAAGCTTGCAGTTCATGATTGTATCTCCTCTCCTATGCTCAACACCAGCCCACCCTAGCACATAGGATATGGGACTCTCGACTCATCAATGGCTCTCAAAGGTAGACCTCTCACCAAGCCAACCGTTATTAATAGCATCAAAGGATGTACCATACCTTATATAGGTTTATCTACTAAAGTTGATCATTTTTAGGATGTCAACTAATCTTGAAGCCTGGAGGACATGATTCTGGTCATCCACACTGAAGGAAAATAGTGTAGGCAGTAGAAAGTAATTCACAAATATATTTTGCAAAGACCATGGTGTTTATCATTGGTGACAAACATGGAAAAGTGTACATTATTGTAGAAGTCACAACACGTGGTGATTGTCATCAGATAGGTGAAGCACAAAGAAAAAATCAAAGCAAACCCTAAGGTTCGTGAAGCAACCAATCACATCATGAGATTTCAAACTCTAATGATGATCCACTCCAAGAGAGCCATGTGTTGATTATTTTGGAAGATTCCAAAGTTTTTACCATCCATTCATCACTCGCCATGTGGTAGCAATAGCATTATCATTTTTCACTGATGGAAAAAACAATCCAAGAGATAGGAAAAGTTACGCAGGACAATTTGAAAGTTCATTAAAAAACTCACTAGTGGGATAATCCCACATGCACGCAATGGAGAGACTCATATTATTTAAGAGACCCTCCATGCACTATATGAGGTAGCCACCTCTCGGTGGTCACCCCTACCATGTTCACATGCAACAACACCTAGTGGAGGGGTGCACAGCCTTCAAGGTCAACAGTGGCTAGACTTTGATTGATTGTCATTTGGTGATAATTGCATGGAATTCCATTCTGTTTGGTGATAATTTGTGTTGATTAAGACCATTGCAGATAGTTCCAATTTTATTAGACCTTGGGTAGTTGACCGCCCAATTTATGGTTGACCGATGGTTTGACCATCCAATTCAAACATTTTTTGGTGCCTAAGACAACAGTTTTCCCCCCCAAGTCAGAATTCAAATTTTTTTACCATTGGAGGAGTTTTTGCTGCCCAAACTGAATTTCAAATTAAAACAAAAACCATCAAGGTGAATTTTCTGCAATTTGATAATTATTTTTGCAATTTTTTTCAACAATTTTACAAATTTGATCAATTATTTTGCCTCCAAAGTCACTTTTTGCAATTTGAAAGGCTAATCCTTTTTTAATTTTTGTAAATTTTCAAAGCACTAAATTTAGCCTATTTTTGTAAAATTGGAAAACAAATTTTTTGTAAAATCTAGGTAAAATTCTGCATTAGAAAAATGTCAAATTTATTCCTAAGAGCCTAGACAGTTCTTGCAAAACTGTAACAACCCATATTACCAACCAAACCTGAGGTAGAATTTTTTTTTTTGGTTCACATCTAACATGTTAAGTTACAACCAAGTATGCTTGAATCATACATCATACAGGGTAGTAAGTAACCGAGAGGATTATGACATGGTCAATGTCAACTCTTGTGATAGGAGTGACCAACTCCTATCCAACCTTACATCCCATCATTATATGTATGATTCCTTGGTTTAATTGTTTCTACCTCTTCTTTTATTAGGAAGTTTAGTTACTTAATCAATTGAATATCATTTCAATCTTATTTCCTAATTCCATTGTTGCAGTGGAATAACATACATGCATTATTAATACATAAAGGTTACTTTATTCACAACAAGAATTTCACTTGATTTAAATTATAAACCATTACATCATAACAAAAGAGCCATCCATTGGAAAATGCAAAGGCATCATTTATTATAAGCACAAGAATAATCATAATCTATTCTCATCCATAGAACATTGCTTGTTAACAAAGTATTACATCCTATAGCATTTTATTAATCACTTTATAAGAATTTAAATACATCATTCCATTGGAAAGCAAATAGCATTTACTTTTTTCATCATATTTAATATCCATGATCTATTTAGATAACATCATACTAGAGAGTAAATACAACATCCATGCATAACAAAATTTGCAAACCATAAATAGAAGTACACAACATATACCCTGGGAACCCTCACGGGGAATAAACCTAGCCTCCAAAATATTTTCCTCCTCAAATTTCATAAACTTAAATTTTCATAAATACAAGTATATAAATGCATCCCATAGATCCTTTTCTAAATCAAATATGCAATTAAAGGAATCAAATTGTTCCTTGTTCAATCTTGATGCAAATAAGGAAATGCCACACTTCCTTTCTCTAAGTCATCAAACATTACATAAGAACCTTACAAATTCTTATGTCTACATGTTTATGAATGATCATCGGGTGCATATTAAGGAGAAAACTCATCAATTACCAAGAGGGAACCTCATAATTCCCTCGAGAATATGCCCACATTCATTCTCCATACTTAGATATCATTAGTTCATTTAATAAATTTGATATAGTGTATTTTCTAAGGTTTCATAACATTTGGAGATATCCCATACTCTCTCCAAGGTTAGATTCCATATCCAATCTTCCCATATTCATTCTTCAAGGTTGGTAAAAACTCAACCCTTAATGAGATAAATTATTCTAACTACATTAGAAGAGTTTATTAGACACTCATGCTTGCATCTACATTAAGTATATAAGCATATCAAGAGGAATTACATTCCTTAATATTAGATTTTAATCATAATATATATCAATATTGATAAGCTTAATCCCAAATGTGATATTAACTTATCCATATAGGCTAAACATATAAATTTTGACCCCATAGTAGAATCTTGTCTAACCATGTCCTTGACTCCATCCCTCATGGATAAGATCATACTAATTTATCCAACCCATATATCCTAGAAATCATCACTAGAAAAGGGTCATATAGGAATATTAATTGTATGATCGAACATAGTGAGGAAACCCCATAATTTCCTCAAAGAATGAGTCCTCACTCATTCTTTCATTAACTATACTCTTTCTATAAAGAGTATTCTCCAAAATTCATTATATTTTTTTTTGATTAGTTAAAAATATTAGATTAAAAGGGGTTTTAACAGGGACCCAAAACCTTATTACAAAAAGCAGAGCCTACCATCAGAAGCACTGATCAAAAAACCAAACAAAGAAAAAAGCCAAAGAACCAAACTAGAGATAAACCTCACCCAAAAACAGAGCCAAATAAAAACAAACTAAAGGCTATCCTCAACCACCACAAAGAACAAGAAGACAAAGTGCAAATAGGTAGGAGAAATGGGACTCCCACAAAAAATCAGAGCAAAACCTAGCCACTAATTCTTAGAAGCAGGCTTGGCCAAGAGATTGTGTAAGCTTTGAGCGGAAAAATATGCTTCAGCAATTATATCATTGGCAAGGGACTCATCAATCTTAACCTTCTTATTGTTCTGTTTAGTGTCAGGCTCAATGATACTCTTTTTAGGCATATTAACAGTCTTCTCAGAGAAATATCTTCTAAAAAAATACACATTCAAGGCATTACACATATCCATAAGCTGAGCAATATTGTTAGAGGTTTATTTGATGATATACTCCTATAGTGAGAGGTTAGGGTCATCCTTAGTGTCTCCATCAGAATCAATAACCATGGACTGATGTTGCTTTACTTTGTTCTTCATATGCACAGAAGCATGGAGAGGTTTTTGCACTAGTTCAATCTTTGGTTCAGGCTCCATAGTCAGGTCATAGTCACTATCACTATCAATGGGAGCTTCTCTGGCATTTTTCCACAACAATGCCACATCTTCGATGATTTTCTATTTCTTAGTAGATAATTTTGGCTTAATGGAGGTAGGAGGAGTCAAAAAAGATAAGTTGGCCTTAGGGGCACTCATCTTGGGCTTAGGCTTAGGGGTAGGGGTAATTATGACACCCTCAAGGCAGTAAATAAACCAGTTCTTGTAAAGGACTTTAAACAAACCATGATGGAAATGCAATTTGGAACTTTTTTTATTTATGGCCTCTTCTATGGAATGACTGATAGAATTAAAAATGAATTTTGAAATATTCAACACCCTAACCTCACGATAATGATTATAAAAATAAAAGTAGAAACTTTTTAAGGGTTTATTTGGATTGTCGACTATGACATACACCATAATCGGCTTGAGGACATTCCCGAAAGGGAAAGGAAGCTCGTCGTGATGCATACCAAGCTTGGCTCTCCTGCAAAGATATTTTTTAGAGATATCCTTCAACTCTGCATCCCAATTGTGTTTCTCCATTCTGATATATCATCCCTTCGACTACTGACCAGTAAGCTCCACAAGAGTCTGAACATCTAAAACAAAGGATTTGCCTTGGATGGAAACCTTTCCATAATCCTAAGACTCTAAGAAGGCCAGAGTGATTTTAGAGTCTTCACCATCAAATGGGTTGAAGAATAGAAGGAACTTTTTTGACAAGAATTCCCTCAACAATAGTGTCAATGCAAAGGGAAGAATGTTCTACAAAGCTATCCATGATGTTAAGACAAACAGAGAGCATCAAGGGTAAGATCATTTGAGAAAGAAAATAATAGGGGCAAAGCAGAGTAATATGACTTATGAAGTTCTAGGGTACAGTTATAAAAGCATTTTTGTGTTGTATTTGGAACTCGTGCTAACCAAGGGAACACCACGTTTTAGCATGAAAAAAACTGGCAAGTTGGGAAAGACCACCAAATAAAAACATGAGGTAAAAAGAGAAAAAACTTCTCTGAATGGGAAAACCCAAAGGCCAGACCAAAACACAAGGAGGCCAGTGTAATGGAAGGGTGACGTGGAGGGTGGAAGTGGATGAAATCAAAAGAAGCAAAGGTGGGAGTGAAGGAAAAATAGGAAAAATGAGAAGTGTGAAAACCAAATGATGAAGCTTCGCAAAAAGGATAAATGACAATCATGAAAGACACAAGCAGGATTCATCACAAAAAATATTCCTCGAAGGTAGCAATACTGACAAACAAGGAAGTCATCACACGAAGGCCCAAAAAAGGTGCAAGAAAAAATTACTAAAGGTGAGGCCCAAATAAAATTAAGATTCAACAATATGAGGATCATTATGGATAATTCTAACTTGCTCGACATTAATCGAAGGAGGCACTGGTCTTGAAGACTCTTTATATTTAGCAATTATATGACATAATAATAGAGGCAAATCTGAAGTCCACATCATCAAATTTGTTAAGGATGTGCCAAATTTGGCAAGAACATCAATAGCATTGTTGTTTTGATGAAAAGTATACTGGAAAATTGTGTCTTAGAATTGTCTCCTAAGAACTCTAGCTTCCTCAATATAATTGTAAACTTTTCAAGAAGGCTTTTTATTATTTTTGAAATAATTTATGGTATTCAAAAAATATCCTTCCATAAGAATCTGATTGGTCACTTCTTTTGCAGAACTAAACCATGCCAAAGAGCATGAGATTCAGCAACCTTATTAGACTATCCCAAGTAATTTGGTGAAGGCCATGATCACATTACCTTGATTGTCTCTAATATCTCCACCAACACTTGAAAAACTAGGGTTACCTTTAGAATAACCATAAAAATTTAGTTTGAGCCATCCAATATGGGGGGGAATCCACAAAGGAAGAGTGCTATTGGATGAAATTTGGGCCTTATAATTGCAAATAGGAAAATTAAAGGATCTCCCTAATGAAACTTTGAAATGAGTAGCAAGCATGGAAGGAAGAGGACGAAGGGAGGTATTCTCAATAGCACAGGCCAAAATTTTATTAAGGATGAACTCCAAATTTTGGGAAATGTTTAGAAAAGCACGGTGATTTCTTTCTAATCAAATTTACCACATATAATGGTGGAGGCAAAATTGCCACAAAGTTTTAAGGAAAATATTTTTGTAAGGATTTGGCCATTGAGTAAAAATTTCAAGGATGGACCAAGGGACAGCCCAAGATAAATGAAATTTTTTTAAAATTTTGTACATAATAGGAACAACATAGGAACACCCAAGAAATATGTGATAAGGGGATTCCCAGTCATGATAGCAAAGATAACATCTATTAGGTATGGGTAAACCCATTTTTAACAAATTATCAATAGTGAGAATCTTTTCTTGAATAGCAACCCAGGCAAAGGAAGTAATTTTAGGAATAAGATACTTAGGCTAGACCAAATTGAAAGGGAGAACAGGGACCTCAGTGGGTAGTAAATGATTGTAAGAAGATTTGATAGTGAATTCACCAGAATTAGAAGCTTCCCAAAAAATTTGATCTGAGGATTTCCCAGAAGGAATGAACATGGAACTCAATAGAGTCTGCAGTTGTCTGGTCTCCTCTGGATAAGTAGGAATAACAAGGTACTAGCTCTTACAACCATTCTGATATGAAATAAAATCAGTAACTTTGGGACCATACAGAACATTAGTGTGCAACTTCAGGACAACCAAGGAAGGATGTTGAATGAGGGGAACATCAAAAATCCATTTATCCTGCCAGAAATCAACAAGTCGACCATCACCTAATATCCACCGAAGGCCATCACTAATTAAAGGTCTAACCTAAATAATGGAATTATAAAAGCATGATTCCCTGAGTGACATTTCAATATTGAAAAAGGTAGAATTTTGTAAGTATTTACGAGAAACAATATGGGTCCAATCAGGTAGAATAAATTTTGAAAATTGAAACTCTCTAACAGCAGCGCAGACATCCTCTTCCACAATATCCCAAAAATTGTAAAAACATGTGGAGGGAATCCGTCAGGTCTAGGATATTTGTCAGGTTGCATAGCAAAAAGGGTTGAATGAATTTCTTCATTGGAAAAAGGTAGCAGAAGTTTTGAATTGGACTCATTGGAAATGATATTAGAAATATATTACAACATTGAGTTAACAATGATTTTGGAAGGTTCCATGTCTTCTCCTAGAAGTTCTATAAAATAAGAGATAGCCTCACTCCTGATAACCTGAATATCAGTGGTCAAATTTCCATTGGCACATATTAACTGCTTGATTCTGATATGACTTCTATTTCTCAGGGTAGAAGCATTAAAAACCTACTATTGTGATCTCCTTCTTTTAGCCACAAAGCTCAAGATTTTTATTTCCAAAAAATTTCCTCACAAGCTAAAATATTGTGATAATCAGCTAAAATGCTCTTATCTTCAACTCAGGTTTGAGCATCAGAGAATCCAGCCTAAATTTTACTTTCAATGGAAAGAAGTATATCCTTCATATATTGTTTGACCTCAAACAAGTTGCCAAAAACCTCTTTGTTCGATATATTTAGATTATTTTTGACATGCTTCAATATTTGGGCAAGAAAAAAATAAGGGGACCCTTGGCCAGTCTAAAACCACCACTGAGAAATTTTGGTTCTTAAATCCGGGTGTTGAACCCACATAGATTCAAATATAAAATGTCTCATGTACAGGCTATCTTGAACAATATCCAAAATCAATAGACAATGATCAAAGCCAATCTTGGGAAGCGAAAGAAGATTGGCATCACCAAAAATTTGAACAGCTTCATGAGATAGAAAAAATTTATCCAATTTGACTTGAATGAGCTAGCTTCCAGATCTTTTTTTGCTCCAAGTGAAAGCAGCATTATTGAGCTTAATATCCATGAGATTGTTGAAATTTACAAAGTCCAAGAAGTCCTCCATACTTCTATCATTGCAACCTAAACAAATTGCCAAAAAATTCATTATATTTAATCAATGGGTTTATAATGCATTTATTTACCCACTTGTACAATTTTGTTACATATTTGTAATTTAGGTTACCATTTGGCCTTTACCAACATTAGCCCCATAATACTCATTTTGGGAGCTTAATCTATGAATCACATTAAGGCTTAGAAAATAAACTAGGTATAAGTGCCACAATTTTTTCCCATATACATTCATGACTAAACCTCTTGACCTATTCAAAAGCCTAAATTAATTGAGGTCCAAGTACACCCTTTCAATAATTCATTCCAAAAGGATTTTATTTTATTTTATACAATCCAAGTGAGGGATTTAATTTCTCATTTAACCTCCCAAACACTTAATAAAATACCTATATAACTCTCTTGAACATGTGTTTTGACTATTCAATGGTCTTTTAATTTATCAACGGTTATGTTGATTAATCATCGGGTATTGTAAATTTGGTCAATGGTTTTTTTGAAATAATCAACGATCACCTTGGCTCAATCCAACAGTCATCAAAGTCATCTGGGTTAATTTTATATAATGGTCCTCAAAAGAAGGTAATTTTTTTTTGCCTTCAGAAACCAGGTGGTTAATTGATTACAATCATGACAGTCGAGTGGTCAACTGATTTTTAAATAAGGCACACATATAGATAGACACATGTAATATCAACCAATTAACCAAGTCAATCAACCAACTAATCAAACCAAAAGGTCGACCAACCAAATTGAGCCACAAGGCAAACGTAGAAGGGTTTATGGTCAAGGCTTTGTGGCAAAGGTATGGCTTCGTCAAGTTCCTAGGTCTTGTCTATAAGCCTTTAGGCACTAAGTGCCTAATAAAGCTTCTTTATCCCATCGCTTCATGAGTGTGGGATAAATATTTCATATGTTGCTAAAAATACTTCTACAACAGGCTCCGACGGCCATACAACTCGATAAAACTATGGAACCATTGTTGCCACATGACACCCTTCAGAGGTATGTAGGATTTGATGGGTGGTAACTAGTGTATCCTTTAGGTTAGTCAGATGTGACTATCACGATTGGTTAATATACGAGCCAAGTGATGGTGATTTTAAAGCCATAGTGTTTCTCTGACATATCCTGTGTGGGGGAGTAATTGATACTTAACCCCTATGAATAACCCTACTCATATAGGTCTATGGATACTGTGATTCAATACCCTATATTTATAATTCCTCCTCCCTTGTATGATATATTCATCCAAATGGGTGTCACACATCACAAAGGAATGTAAAAAATAAATGTTAATGTTTATCTACTTTCCCTCCTATGTTCTGGAATAATTCCTGAGTTCAAACTTTGTCCTTTTGCACAGAGTGATAATAGGGGATTAAATATGATATTAACAAATTGTTTCCTTGGTCGCTAGAGTAAATCAGGTATGTATGTATGTATATATATATATATTTACCAATTATTTAAGGGCTTAAGGCTACATGCTTCACTAGTCCTACGTTAATCATCATTGCAGAGACTTGAGAGTTGTCATTGTATGAAAAGGTTTAGGAGCACTACACTGGAGTACTGTAATATTTTCAACTAATTTTGATAGGTTTATGACAACCAATTCAACGCATTTCTCCAAAAAACACCTCAAATGCACTTATCCTCTCAAAGCCCTTATGTAAGGAGAATTCCCACATTTCAATATACTTTGTTTGTTACATAGAGGACTGGAGGTTGAAAACATTCGAACTGATTTTAATGGTATGTTGTAGCTAAAGCAGCTACTTATATATTAGATAAAACAATATTGAGCAGATATTCGAGTGGTTATAGTAACCCAATACTTTTCATTTTGATCTATGATTTATGATGAGCTTAGATTGCACTAGTGAATTATAGAGGATGTAAATATCACACAAAACCATGTATATACCTGATATTGTCTCATCCTACATAAAATATTATCATAAATAAAATATTAGAACTTTATTTGCTAAAGGATATCATCTACAAGAAATCTTTCCCAAATCTAAACTAAAGTGATTCATTGATTAATGCAATCACAGAATGCTCAATAGGAAGTTTAGTTACAGAGTAGAAATAAGTAATTTTATAGAGCAAGATAGAGATTCTCTATGACTTTACTGAATTATTTTATATAATTCTAATGAATATAGGACATTCTAGCTAGAGCTCCAGTTTGATAATCTCCCTTGTGCTACTTTGTAGTCCATCCTCGAGCTCCTTTCGAAGCTGCTATTGCCTTTAAGTCTCCACCATGCCTCTTTTCCATGCCTCTCCCAAGGTTACCTCCTTCATGCTTGCCTTCCAATATTCTTATTAATTACAACTTAGGGCTTTCTTAATGCCTTTTGGTTTCTTATCTACCAAGGTAGAGAGCATACTCCCTAAGCCCAAGATTTCATCCCTTCCATTCCATTGCTTGTCTCCCCTTTTATAATTGTTTTCCATCTCCTCTTCCTCCATGAGCAAGTGGGTGGATTTATTAATAAAATATTAAAAGGGAACCTTTTTGGAGTTCATCCAAATAGTAAGATTCCATTGTTATCATTTAAAAATTAGGGACAATACAAGAGATAGTAAGGTGGGGGTACTTTGCTCAATTTTGGCCTTCCTTTTTTCCCAAGTGCACCTACAAATCCTGCATTAATACTATTGGGAAGAAATCATGAGAAATGCAGAAAATATCACCCACTAGAAAAATATGTACATTTTATTATTAATTTATAACCTTGTCCTTTTTGGGGCCCAATTTAAAATTGGATAAATTTTGTAGGCACCTAATTGCAATAAATTAGGTTCATTCTAATAAGTTACTTTTGTGGAATATAATTTCCCCAAATTAATCCTTTTGCAAAAGCCTTATTTTATTTTCCCAAAACCTTACCAAAATCCCAATTGCATTCAAAACCCTTCCAATTAACTTGGTAGAGTGTAATTAGTTTTTAATTAGGGGTTTTGTAGAATAATTAGGGTTTTACCATTCCCTAGATTTTATCAATAAGATCCTCTTATTAATGATTGGCAGCATTAGTAAGGTTTGGTCAATGTTTAAAATTCAAGTATTAATTGATCTTTTGAATCAATTGATGTCTTATAGGAATTCCAATGGGTGGGTTGTGACAAAAATCATTTTTGTAATCCTCCTAGTATGGCATATACATGCAATCATATGGCTCAAGACCTCAAAACAAATATGCAAAACCTTACTATTGCAGTAGACATTTTTGCAGATAAGGTAAAATATATTGTTGTGCAATTGACACCTGGTGATATCAAAATTCATCACATTCATGCAAACAAAGCTAAATGTGAGGTCAAATTGTATGATGGATCAAGGTATCCTGATGTCTTGTCTACATATATTTTATATATGTAAACTTGGTTTGCCTATGCTGAAATTCCTAAATATGAACAAGTTGCATTTGCTACAGTCAAACTCATAGGCTTAGAAAAAGTTTTAATTATAGAAATACAAATCCATAATGTTGCCATGAATTGGAAAGAATTTATCCAGATTCTAAAAAACATATTTTTTCCATAAAATTACCAAAATTACCTCACAACCAAGTGGTATAGATTGAGCCAAGCCTATAGTATGTCAATTTTTTACTACATTTTCCAATTCAATAGGCTAAAGGTGCTTCTTGGTGTGAAATATTTAGAACAAGATTTGATTAACAAGTTCACGTGTGGATTGCAATATCATATTTTTAGGGAAATCAAGTTCATTGATTTCCTCACTTTGGATGTGGCATTCAAACATGCCACTCTCATAGAGGAGAAAATTGATGCTTCTCAAATATCTCGATAGAACAATGGTTCCAAAGGAGCGAATCAGCATCAACACAAGGTGAATAACACTTCTCATTATTCCCCTAATTATTCTTCTTCTTCCACTTCTCATAAAGCACATTCTTCTTCTTCTTACTCTAAAGATCCTTATTCTTCAATGTATTGTGATTTTTGTATAAAGTATGGTTATGTAAAATCTAAATGCTTTACTTTGGAAAGAGTTAATAAGAATTTTCTAATTGTATAGCCTACAAATTAGGAACCACATGATGGTCCCATTATGACTATAGGGATAGAAGAAGAATATCCAGCTTTAAAGGGTAAACTAAACAAAGTTACCCTCATGTCAAATGTGTTTGCTCAAGGGGGTTGTGACCATTTATTTATCACTAGATCCCACCTTACACATGATTTTTATGTGGATTGTATCATAGATAATAGATCACAAAATAAACTCATTGTAAAATTTATTGTAGAGAAGTTGAAGCTTCCCATAAAGCCACATCACCAACCCTATGCACTTGGGTGGAAGGACGTAGACTCTACATCTAACATCACACACACTTGCATTAAATTTTGCTTTTGGTGATAAATTTATGGATAAAGTAAGATGTGATGTCACAGAGATGGATTGTTGTGGACTATTGCTTGGTAAACCCTATCAATTTGATAAGAATTTTGTATATCATGCTAAAAAGAACACACACATTGGATTTACATGATAAAACCTACTTGATACAAAGCACTACACCCACATAAAATTTGATGTTAAGTTGTAGGTAATTTCATAAGTCATTAATTCAAGCACTTATTTTGGCTCCTACTTGCATAAGTCCCATATAATATGAAGAAAAAACACCATCAAAGGCACGTTATAAAGAAGAAACTTCACTTCCACAAAATGAACAATCACAAGAGCTCGTGGTTAAGGAACCCATCCATGAGAAATATTTTATTCATTCTATTGGCATCATTTTAGGTACACCTATGGACACACAACCACTTGCTCCACATAAGTTATCTTTAGCTTTGCCCTCTTCTACCATTGCACACATGGAGGATCAGGCTAAGGTCACTTCCTTCATTTAGCATCAATAGAGCCTTCAGGGTAAGATGACACAAGACTTACAGGAGACTTTGTAGGAGAAATAGAGCATGGTGCACAAGCATCATAGTCCTCACTCATCTCAGGTTGGAGATAAAGTTTGGCTTTCTTTGGATAAGCGACACTTTCCAAAGACACCATATCAGGATCCTCCTTTGGTACCTAAACCTGTCATCAGCTCTATAGTAGCAGTGGCACTTGATCATCAACTTTCACTCATTACAAATAGAGTTTTCAAGATGAAGACTCATCACACTCGATAGGGTTCTTCCACTTCTTACCTTGTCTCCCATCATGGTCACCTTCCACATATGGCTCGCTATATTCCTTACCATGATATGCCCCATGAATTTCCACATTTTTTGAGAGCATTGGAATCCAATGCTTCTATGCTTGGGAGGAGTGTTGAGGATATGATTATTGTACCTTAGGCTTAATTATAAGCTGAAGTTATTATTTTATTATTTCCTATTTCTAGCACTTTGTATTCATGTGAGGCATAGTATGCCTATGTTGGAAATAGGTTGTTAAGTTGTTTGGATATTTAGTTAGATATTAGAGTGGTCATTATCTTCTAGCAGTTAGTTGTCATCCTAGATTAGCAGATTGTTATTTGTTAGTTAAGTGGTTGGCCATGTTTGGTAAATTTTTGCAACCACTTAACCTACATGATATTCTTTGTAAGCTTACATATTCTACTATTCCTAATGAATAAATAGCTTCATGTTTGATTTCTACATTAAATAATATTGTTAACAACCTATAAAATGTAATACCCCAAAAACCTCCACAAAGGAATTTTACAAGACTTGGCATACCTACAGAAGAAGTTCTAAAGTAACTTCTAGAAGCCAAGGTGATGGATTGCCTCACATAAGGCAACTGGATGATACAGGTAATTGGTATAAGGTAGGATAGCATTGTGCATATCATAGAGTAGAATGATATTGGATAAATTCTTGTAATAATTTGAAACATGTGGTTCAAGATTTAATTGATGCAGGATGTCTTGATATAAGAAGTTCTCAATCTTCAAATAGTCAACAAAAATCCACTACCAACCAGAATGTACCTAAGCAAGGATAGTAGGTAGCTAATCAATTATCTTATAAAAATGTACCACATCCTTATGATAACCATATGGCTCGTATGATAACAGCTATTTTAGAACAGCATGTGCAGAATCGACAGATCCAACAATCTCAACAGGAGAAGATTTTTCAGCAAATATTTCCCTCTTAGAAATTTTGCAAAATTCTTCTACTCAATAAGCCTTGATAAATTTTCTAAAACAACAATCCATTCCTCTAGATATTTCTCCTATTAATATGACAAATTTTGCAAGTGCTCTTGGGACACATCATTTCACATTCTTAGATGATGATATTTCTTCCTCAAATTTGTAAGGATATTATTCTCTTTACATCACCACATTTATTAGGGATACTTTTTTCAAGAGGGTTATGATTTATAATGGTTCTTCCCTCAATTTATGCACATATCAATTTATCCAAAAGTTTGTATTAAAAGAGGAAGATTTAACTAAATCCAATGCAATCATCAAAATATTCAACAATGAGTCCCAAGAAGCTTGCGGTATTATATCTCTCCCCCTTAAAGCTGGATCCAAGATATTAGATACATTGTTCTATGTGGTATCTTTCCCTACATATTTTAATCTACTTCTCATACATCCTTATATCCATGCAATGAAGGTCGTACATTCTACTTTTCATCAATTTTTGAAGTTTGAATTTAAGAAAAAAGTTATTACCATTTTGGGTGACCCTCGATCATTTGAATATTATTAAATGGTTGAACAAGCTCAGTTTGATCTTAATGTTTGTCCTTTAGTTTCATAATTTGTTTCTCCAAGTTCCTCATCTCAAAAACCTGAGCAATTCAAGAATCTAAAAGTGAGTGAGGAACCTCTAATCCAAATTTCATCATGGGATCAAGACAATCAGTTTTTTCAAGAACCTCTTCTAGATATATCTCATCAAGGTTTGGAGAAGAGTAATGAGGATGAGGATCCCCCTTATCCCTATAATATTTTGTTTTATAAAATGATAAATTTTATGTGTTCTAATGGTAAATATTCTGCTTCTCATAGAGATATTTCAAATTTAGGGATTTCTCCTCCTTATGCTAAGAATGATGGTTTTATTCGAGAATGTATAGATTATCATGCTATGGCTACCAAAGTAAAATCTATGAAGGAGCCTCTTTGTGATTATAACCATCAATATGGCTTACCTTCTAGATTTTTCTTTGATGAAGTAGTCCCTTGAATGCTTGTTCTTTTTATTAATATAGGAGGCACAATTAGAATATGTGTCAACTATCATTCTGATTACTTGTTTAATAAAACATAAAATAAAATAAAATCCATCATTAATTAGGTATGCATTCGCATTCTCATTCCACCATACATGTTTACTTGCTCATACTGCATAATTATCTATTATATTTTGCATAATTGTCTGACATTATGTTCCTCTTGCATTTTTACTTGTCATAATTGCATCACTGCTTGCTAATGATCGCTTGATCATATAGCTTTTAGGGGATTCATGATAATGGTATGCGATGATACTTAGATAGGTTATAGCTCACATGCATTACACTCTCACTAAGGTTTTTATGCCTAGCAAAGCCCCAATATCGAGCCCATGCATTTTCATCACTTATTCTCTTCTCATATTCCTTTCTTCTCTTCTCTCGTCTTCTTGTATTCCTTGACTTTAAAAATTTTTACAACAATCATCATTTCTCTCCAAATTCAAGGAATGCAATCCTCTTTTGGTATGTCCTTGTATTTTGCATGATTCTTATTTATCATTTGTCTTCGTTGTTCAGATAAGGATATGCATTCTTCTCTTATTTGCTTGCATATTTCCTCCCTCTTGATTTTTCAATAGTTGGAACTTCAAGCTAGGGGTAAACACGTACAGTTTCTTGCTCATCATTTTTCTTCCTCTTATTTATTCGAGCACATGCACACACTCACATTGTGTTATTGTCAAATTGATTGGTCTATATACATATCCTCATACACCCCTATCGAGTAGTACTTGATAATACATCATTCACATCAACAATAACATATCACCCCTATCGAGTTATGCTTCTTTCGACTCAATGGGCTTAAAACCCCATTACAGGATAATATCCTTGGCCATTTCAAGAGGCCTTAGCATACATCCTAATATGTAATCACCCCATAGTAGTCACTAGTGAGAAATCGTCCATAGCATGTTATGCTCCATTATTTGATCATTCGAGCAATCACCCATAGTGATTTATGCTCCATATTCTTCCCATATATCCATCTTAGTGAGTACTACACCCATAGCATATTTTCACTCTATATTTGGACCATCATTTTGGGTATAACACACTTCATTCAGGGTTCTTGATCAGCTTATCTCACTTTCTATGGTTGACCTTCTTGGGGTATGTTCTTCTTCTTGTTGTTTTTTTCTTCTCGATCTTCTTTCTCTCTCATCTTCCCTTCTTCTTTCTTTACCTTTCTTCTATTCATACATGCATTTCATGATAGCTACATTATATTTATATTGTACCTAGTGATCATTGCTATATTGTTTGTTTGCTTGGTTTTTTCTCTGTGTTTTGTTTTTATTTATTTACATTTTTTTCAAGCTTCTTAAGGAATTTGTATTCCTTTTAAAACTTGAGGGGCTACCCTAGTCATAGAGAAATTAATGGTAGTAATTTCTCACCTTGTGTGTAAAATTCTAGAGTGTCCTTCATGATACCTCTTTTGTACCATCTCTTTGTCCAAACCTGGCCACACTTTTTCTGTGTTTGTTGTCTTCTTGCCCATAGGAGTCTACATATTTTTTGATGCATTTACTTAGCCTTAAATACATCAAAGAGGGGGAAAATGTAGACACGGAAAATTGACCCATTAGGGTGACTAATTTTTCCTAGATCCCTTGTTTTCTCCTTGGAAAAGTAGGGTCATATTAGAGCTAATTTTTTCCTACCAAATCTTCTTCATTCCTCCTAAATCCTATACCATTAAATCAGGCTCAAAAATATATTTCCAATGGTATATGATATGACACATTTTGACTCTTATTTGATCCTCCAAAATGCATTAAAATTGCATAGGGGTGTAGCTGGTGCGAAATCGTGATCATTTTTATGGGGCACAATTTTACATTTTAGGGTTTTTTCTTAATAAAACCCTAATTTTCAAAGTTGATTTTTAAAGGTTGATTATGCTTAGTTTTTTCCACCCATTATTCTTTCAAATCCACTATAAAATGAGGTTTTGAATTTCATTTCTTCCAACTAAGAAATAACAACTTTTTTAATTAAAGTTTTATTTTCTTGAGGTTTTCTTCTTCTTCTTTCACGAGCAAGCTAACTTGTAAGTGTGAAGTGTGATCTATTGAAGCTTTGTTTTTTACTGCATTGGATTGTATGTTGCTAATTTTGGTGGACAAAATGTTGAAGCCCTAAGGAGGATTTATGCTACTTGGAGTTCTTCCTCCTTGGATCTGCTTTTTCACTACCACCAAGCTGCTTTCACTCATTTTTTTTGCTATTTATTGTTAATTAACATTTTTTGGAGTTTTATCTCTTCTTCTATGAAATCGCACATGGGTCTTTATGGGGCATGATTTTTCCTATGCAAATTTACAATCGCTCTGTACGAGGCATGATTTTACATAGACCATGTTTTAGGGGCAATCTACGACCTCCAAACCCTAGATTTGTGTTATATATTGTATATAGGCCATATTAGGGTATTGTGTACTCTATTTTATCATTATGTTCTGCTATATTCTATTATGCTTGTTATGTTGGAAATAATGAGCATATTGAGTTGTCATTGATATCAAAGGATTGATATCAAGAGTTGTCATTAATTTTAAAGAATTGATTTCAAAAGGTTGCATGGTATTCAAGGCAGATATATTCTTCAAGGTAAGGTATATCTAAAAAAAAGGAAAATTATTGTAAAGAAAAGGTTTATAACATTTATTTTAAATATTATAAAGAAGAGCAAATAGGTTTAAGAGTTAGTTGGAACAAAGTGGATTGGGCCAAAGGTTTAAAAGAGAAGGTAAGGTTTGAATAATTAAATGATAAGACCAAGGTTTAAAAGATAAGGTAAGCCAAAGGTTTAAAAGAAAAATAAAGGTTTAAAAGAGAAGACAAGGCCAAGGTTTAAAAGAAAAGAATTTAATATCTAAATATTATAATGAAAAGATATGTAAGAGCTTGAAGCAAAAGTTTTAAATGGAGAACAAAGTTTTTAAGGCAAAAGTTATAATATTTAAATCTTTAGATTTAAATTATTATAATATCAAGAAGGCTTAAAAATACAAGGCACCAAAAATAATTTAGAGCAAAATAAATTTGAAAAACCCATGTGCGTCAACATCATTGAAGAGGAAGGCTAAAAGATATAAATATACCATCAAAATCGATTGGTAGATGATGTTTTTGAGTGAAATATTTGATTTCTCCCCGTGCGCTAAATCGATGAATTACAAAAGGAAGAGGACACGATTTTCGATGAAATAGTGATCCAAGTATAAATGTGAAGTGTTGTAGTGGTTATCTCAACTAGGTGGCTAGCCTAGTTGGTCACTAAGCTAGTGCTATGGTTCTAGGAACAAGGAGGTTGCAGGGTCAAATTCAGCGGGTCATGTTTTGCTTGGCAGCAAGAAGAAAATATTTTGATCGAAAGACAAGAATATTAAGTTATCATGCTACGTGGAGGTGACTACCCATTGGGGTAGCCCAACTGGATGCCTAGCTAGTGTTAGGATGCCATGAGGTAGGAGGTCGCAGGGTCAAATTCGGCAAGCATTGTTTTTGCAAGGTGAGAAAGGAAAATCGTGTGCTTGGTGGCTAAAAAGGAAAATCGTGCGCCTGGGGGCCAAAAAGGAAAATCGTGTGCTTGGTGAAAGGTCTGAATAAATTTTTGATTAATGATTAAAATTTTTTGATTAAAGGGAAATTGTTCGCTGTGTGTGTTGAATAAAAAAGAGGGAAAATACTTTGCATTGAATTTGATTTAAAGGGAGTCACAAGGTGTAATAAGGATTATTATTTAATATTGTAATATTTTCATGAGGTAAATAGACGAGATGATTTGGGTATTATTTGAAAGTTGTGACCTTGCATATTTATAGAGGAGAGATAAGGTGTGTTTATGATTATTGTGATTTGTAATTTTGCATGTTCTAGAAAGGAGAAATAAGGTGTATTTGTGACTATTATTGTTTGTATTTTTGACATATCTTAGAAAAGAAAATTTGAGAGTTTAGTCATGATTACAAGATTTATTTTGTAAGACTAAAAAAAGTTATAAAGTATTATTTTCAAGCCTTATTGTGCACATCTTTTGAGAAGGGTTTTAATGTGGATGATTTGAAAAGGAGATTTGCTAACCTATTTTTGAAGTGAAAAAAAAAAGGAAAAGTATTCTAAGACAGGTTTTGAGAAGTCAATACACATAAGATTACCATCAAGGCAACCTTAGAGGTATGGTGATTTGATTCCTTTCTCAAGGTGATTTTTGTTTAAGAAAAATATTTTTGATATCAAATGGTGGAGATATAAGGATTGATTTGATGTGCATTAGTGATTGATTGAAGTTGAGATTATTTTTGCATTACCTTGATTGAAATTGAAAATATATGAGCTAAGGTTTGAGAACAATTTGTGCATGAGTATTGGGAATAAAAGTGCAAGTTTGAGAACATAATTGTGTATTACTTTGAGTGAAATTGAAGTGGAAATTTGCAAGGCTTATAGACCAGTTGTGTGAAGCAAATTTGTGCATTATTATGATTAATATTGAGAGTAAATTTGCAAGGGTTATAGACCAAATTTATGAATCAAACTCGTGCATTGGTTTTATTGGTTTTGGGAGTACATAAGAAGGTCATTTATCAAGTGCTAGACTAGAGCTACCTTTAAAATGTAATAAATGTGAGACATGTGAAAGAGATAGACTTAATGAATATGAAGAACATATTAAGCATTTATTAGTGCATATCATTCTCTATATGTTCTAGAGGTTAAACGAATTTTGGGTAGAATATATCTAAACTGCTTTAGTTGAAGAAATAACATTGAAGATTAGATAAAGCACTTGATGACATCATTATGCAAGATTTGGGAATAGATGAACATTATTTGTATACAAGGTTTTGTGAGCATATTTGAGCAGGTTTTTGTGAGTAAATTTGAGTAGTGTTATAAGCATATTTGAGCAGGTTTATGAGCATGTTTTTGTGAGTAAATTTGAGCAAAGTTATAAGCAGATTTGAGCAAGCCTTGTGTGTATGCTTGGAGTAAATTTGAGTAGGTTTTTATGAGAATATTTGAGCAAGAATTTTGTGTAGGCTTGGATCAAAATTGAGAAGAGTTAAGAGGAAGTTTTGATGAGCATATTTTAGCAAGCCTTGTGTGTAGTCTTAGAGAAAATTTGAGCATATTTAAGAGCAAGTTTTGATGAGCATATTTTAGCAAGCCTTGTGTGTAGTCTTAGAGAAAATTTGAGCATATTTAAGAGCAAGTTTTGATGAGCATATTTGAGTAAGCCTTGTGTGTATGCTTAGAGCATATTTGAGCAGGTTTGAGTAAGCCTTGTGTAAAGGTTTAGAGTATATTAGAGCAAAGAGGATTGGTGTCTCCTATGGATAGAGGTCCATGAACTAGAGCAAAGGGGATTTGTATCTCTTGTGGATAGAGGTCCATGAACTAGAGCGAAGGGTATTTGTGTCTCCTATGGATAGAGGTCCATGAACAAAATCAAAGGGGATTTGTGTCTCCTATGGATAGATGTCCACAAAATAGAGCATAGGGGATTGGTGTCTCCTTTGGGTTGGTGCCCATAAACATTGTAATAGGGAATTGATTCTCAAGATATTTTTGAGAAAATTAATAAGAAATATTTTCTTCGTGGACATATCCCATATTGGGTGAACCATTCTAAATCTGTGTCTCTTATGTGTGTGATAATCTGTGTATTTTTTTACTATTATAATTGATAAAATTGGATAATACTGCTTTAGAAAGAAAAGTAAAAAGTTTTATATTATATTTTTCACCCCCCATATCAATATAAGCTTATGTTCTTCAATTGGTATAAGAGCAAGTTCCTTCAGGAAAGCCTAACAGCTTGAAGGAAGATCTTATAAGAACACAGATGGCTAATCAGGAAGGATTTTCAACACATAGAGCTCCATTGTTTGACGGGTCTAATTATACTTTCCAGAGTGTGAGGATGAAGATATTTTTAATGGCATAGGGATTTGATACATGGAATTCAATTGATAATGGGTACACACCACTTGCAACTCCTCCCACATATATAACTGGTAAGAAACTATATGAAAATAATTCCAAGGCAATAAATGCAATTTTAAGTGGATTACATGAATCCAAGTTTGTAAAAGTTATGCATAATAAATCAGTAAAATAAATGTGGGATAAGCTATAGAATACATATGAAGGATATGAAAATGTTAATCTAGAAAAACTTCAAACTCACGAAAGGAAGTTTGAAGACTTGAAGATGAAATATGAGGAAAATACTTGTAGATACTTACTTCGTGTTGATGAGGTTGTTAATACCATTCATATACTTGGAGAAAATATTGAGGATTCTACTATTGTTCAAAAAAAATTAAGATCACTTTCCATGAGGTATGATGAAAAGGTTTTAGCAATAGACTAAATGAAGTATCTCGCAACTTTGAAGATAGATGAACTACATGGGATTCTCACAGATTATGAGATAAGAATAGAAAAATATTAAACATCCAAAAGGGAGGCAACATTCAAAGCTTCAAAGAATTCAAAGGATAAAAAATCAAAATCAAGTGATGAATCAAGAAATAAAGAAGCTAATTTTGTAAGAAATAAGAAGGGTCCAAGAAAACACAAGAATATGTAGACTATGAAATGTTTTAGTTGTGGTAACATTGGTCACTATGCAGCTTATTGTCCATAAAATGGATATAGTAGCAGTGAAGATGAAAAAGAATACAAGAAAAATAAAGAAAGAAAATTTGGTTATGAAAATAAAAATAGGCATGGTCAAGGCAAGCATGAGAAAAATATCTTTCAAAGGCACAAGAAAAGTTTTTATGTTGAAGAAGCAAGCAGTGCTTCAAGTGACAGTGATGAAAGTCTCTCAAGCAATGAAAAATAAGAGATTATATTTTTGGGAATAGAAGAGGAAGAGAATACTCCTATTGAAAACCAACTAGAAGAGAAAGAATATGTTCCTATAGTTGAAGACCAAGAAAAAGAGAAATATTTAGAAAATGAAGTTGAAGCCACAAGTGATATGGAAAAGGAACTTGATAAGTTTAAAATGGAGAAATTAAAATTGAAGGCTCAAGTAAAATAGGATGAGAAAACAAAGGCAAAGCTTCTACAAGATCTCATTGATTTAAGAGTTAAGGTTGAAGAGGCAAGAAGAATTGAAGAAGGTATGGCTGAAAAGTTAGAGGTAAAAGAGATAGAGTGTGAAAAGCTAGAAGATGAAGTTATCTCTCTGAATAAAGGACTCGAAAAGTATCTTGATAAGTTAACTAGGTTTAAGGAAATATCAAAAACCTTGGATCACATTAGCAAAATACAAATATCTCCATTTATCAAGATAAGACTAGGTTATGAAGAAGGCCAAGAGATAAAAAAAAGGGAGTCAAGCTCAAAAGAAAAAAAAGTTTCAAAGGAAGTGATTAAAGAAGAAACTAAGACCTATGCTAATGAGTTAAGAAGTGGAAGCATCAAAGAGGAAGAAAACAATGCACAATCAAGGAACATGGATCATCATAGAAAAGACAAGGAAATAACCATGATATCACACTCTCCAAGGAAAGATAAATATTTCTTCGAAGGATATTGCTACTCATGTAATATTTTTGGTCATAGAGCTATATATTGCAAGGTTCATGGTAAGAATAATTTTGGCTTCATCAAGAGGAACTTAAATTCATTTGTATCTTTCAATAATTACAATATCAGATGTTACAATTACAATAATTATGGGCATAGAGCAAAGTGGTGTAAAACATAATTTTAGGAACTTCCAAAGACCAGCAGAAAGAAGGATAGCCAAAAATTTCAAAGAGGTATGACTACAGAGATATGGAAAAATATTGAAAGAGAAGAAGAGCATTGTAAGTTGTGAGTAGGTTTAATCCCATTTTGAAATTGATCACCTCAAAAAATGAGGTGGTTACAAGGGTATGCTAAGTGTCTTATCTTTAGCCCCAAGGAGCCCTTTTGGTGGAGAACAGATCTAACAAAATATAGAAAACCAGAATAACAAGAGCCAAAAATTTCTTATTCACTAGCTTCAAAAGAATTTACAAAGAATATACAGCAATCTGTCGTTTTCCAACCCTTTCTCATTACAATCCTTGGGTTTTTATCGAGGTCCCAATCCTCTGTGTTTTCAAACTTCCCATGATCTGCAATTGCCACCTGGAACAATACTGGGAAGTTGCATTGATGAGACTCTGGGTGAGGTGTGCGACTGGCTGCCATACCTCAACGAAATCTTCTTCTCGATCTATTGCTTGCTGTTAGTTGCTATAAATGCGTCTCTAGATCTCATGCACGAGTGGCCAACATGTTCGTTGCAATCTCCCTCTGGAACTGCTGTTTCACCACTGTTAGTTTGTTGTGCACGAAGGGACGCCTTTATGAAGCTTGGAGTGTGTGTTTTTCTGTTTGGTCGCGATATCGCGACATTTCCTCCTTCAAGCCTTCTCTCTCTGTTTTGGTCGCGATATCATGACCTGTCGTGATATCGTGCCATTTTTTCTGTCGGCCTCCATTCCCCCGTTTCGGTCGCAAAATCGCGACATGTCACAATTTCGTGACCTTCGGCCCTTTGCGCCTTTGCTCCTTGCTTTGGTCACAAAATCACGACATGTCGTGATTTCGTGACCTTTTGTCTTTCATGCCTTTGCTTTCCTGTGGTGGTCGTGATTTCGCGACCTTGTGTCTCCCGTGCCTTTGTTTTCCTACGATGGTCGCGATTTCGTGACATGTCACAAAAACATGACATGTCATGATTTTGCGACCTTGTGTCTTTCGTTCTTTGCTTCCCTACCTTGGGTCACGATTTTGCGACATGTTGCGAAATCACGACATGTCGTGAAATCATGACATTCTGTCCGCTGCTCCCCTATCTTCTGTTTTGGTCGCGATATCGTGACACTTTTTCGCGACATGTCGCGAAATCGCGACATTCTGTCCGCTGCTCCCCTATCTTCTATTTTGGTCACGATATCGCAACACTTTTTATGTTGCGATATCGTGACACATTATCTTCTTTGCAACACTTAGAAAAAAATCTTTGCAACACTTAGAAAAAAAATACAAGAAAAATTTGGTTGATGCTCGATTGCTTTGTTGCCCTCGGATGCTCCTGCATCAGACACCCGGGGTGGATCGAGAAGTGATCCTCACTTATGATCTTTGGGAGGAAGACCTAGGTGGTCAAACTCTATTTTTGACACCCAAGTCGCATCTTCTATCGGTCTGCCCTTCCACTTGATCAAGTATTCAGAATACTATTTGTTCCTTGTGCTCCTGCCTTCATGAGTATCTAATATTTCTTTGATCTCGTCTGTGGTTGGGTTAGATGCTGGAATGTTCCACAATTCTATACTTGGTGCCTTTGTATTGTCTCCTTCATGGTATTCCACTAAATCTGATACGTTAAAAATAGGCGAGATGTCAAGCCCACTTGGCAATTCCACTTCATATGCATTGCCTGAAACCTTTTTTTCTAGTATTCTGCATGGCCCAAACTTCTTCATCTTCAACTTGTTATAAATTTTGGCTGGGAATCTTTCTTTTTTGAGATGGACCATGACTTCATCTCCCACTTCAAACTCCTTGAACCGCTTCTTTTGGTCTGCTCTTGCTTTATACTGGGTATTCATTTTTGTGATTTGTTTCTTCACTTCTTCATGTAGGCTTTTCATTTGTTTCGCAAATTCCTCAGCCTCGGCACTGCACTT
Source organism: Wollemia nobilis (assembly GCA_028583015.1). Lineage (NCBI taxonomy): Eukaryota > Viridiplantae > Streptophyta > Pinopsida > Araucariales > Araucariaceae > Wollemia > Wollemia nobilis. Next base: position 4,470,588 of record JAQPPZ010001678.1, on the reverse strand, counting down.
TTCTCCTTTATCTAATTTCCTCAGCACAGAAACATTTCGTGGGTTGTTTCCATATATGACTTGGAATGGAGATTTGTTTGTACTCTTGTTGACAAAATTTTTGTATGCAAATTTTGCCTACGGCAAAACCAAATCCCATCCCTTGGGTTTATCTGCTATCAAGCATATTAATAAATTACCCAGGCTTCTATTTACCACCTCTATCTATCCATCTGTCTGGGGTGGTATGTATAACTTAACTTCAGATCTGTCTTCAGCTTCTTCCATAATGTTCTCCAAAAATACCCAACAAACTTTGTATCTCTGTCAGAAACTATGCTTCTTGGTAGAACGTGAAGTCATACCACTTCCTTAAAAAATAACCCTGTAATGTGAACCGCATCACTTGTTTTTTGGTAGGGAATAAAATGTGCCATCTTGGAGAATATGTCAACCACCACAAATACAGAGTCATTTCCCCTCTGTGTTCTCGAAAACCCAAGAATGAAATCCATGCTAATGTCCTCCCATGGCCTCTCAGGTACAGGTAACAGCTGGTATAATCTTGTATTCTGCCTCATGCCTTTTGCTGACTGGCATATTTTGCAACTTTGCACAAAATTTTTCACATCTTGCTGTAGTTGCAGCCAGTAGTAATTTTCATTCACCAGGGCAATGGTCTTATCCTGACCAAAATGTCTATCCAGTCCCCCGCTGTGCTTTTCCTTGATTAAGTTCTCCCACATGGAACTCCTTGGAATGCATAATTTACTTCCCCTAAACAACATTCCATCTTGGATTAGAAAATCCAGCCATTTTGTCCTATCCATAGTAACAGGTGCTAAGCAAGTCATCCAGGCTTCTGCAAAATCAGGATCTTCAGGATAAAGACCCTTCAGTTCTTCGAATCCTACCACTTCCACTGTCATTTCAATCAACAGATTCTGCCTTGTACTTAAGGCATCTACAACTCTGTTTTATTTTTCGCTCCTGTGCTTCAACACAAAGGTATAGCTTTTGAGGAACTCAAACCATTTCAAGTGCCTTTGATTCAGTTTTGTTTGGTTGTTAATATACTGTAATGCCTGATGATCAGTGAATAGAACAAACTCTTTTGGCAACAAATAATGCCTCCACTTCTTTAGAGCCTGAACTATAGCATAAAATTCCTGGTCATAAACTGAATACTTTTTTCGAGCATCATTGAGCTTCTCACTGAAATAAGTAATGAGTCCGCCTTCCCGACTCAAGTATGACCCCTATTGCACTGCCACTGGCATCACAGTATACCTAAAATACTTTGTTAAAGTTTGGAAGTGCCAAAACAGGCTATTCTGTGACCTTTTTCTTTAATGCATCAAAGCTCCTTTTAGCCCCTAAGGTCCACTTGAATTATTTCTTATCCCCTCTCATTGTTTCTGTGAGGGGTGCACAAATGCTGCTGAAATTTCTAATGAATTTTTTGTAAAATCTGGCTAGACCATGAAATGATCTTACCTCTATTGTGCTTCTCGGGGTAGGCCATTCGATGATAGCTCTCACATTTTTTGGGTCCATTTTTATACCCTCTGCTAAGATGACAAATCCCAGGTACACTAACTCCTTTACAAAATTACATTTTTTTAGATTAATTAATAGTTGTTCTTCCCGCAGCTTCTCAAAAACCCATCTGATGTGCATCAGGTGCTCCTCCAGGGTTCTACTGAATATTAATATATCATCTAAATAAACAATGACAAATTTTCCTAAAAACTCTTTCAGTACCTCATTCATCAGCCGCATGAAGGTACTTGGTGCATTGGATAGCCCAAATGGCATGACCAACCACTCATACAAGCCCTCTCTGGTCTTGAAGGCTGTCTTCCACTCATCTCCTTCCCTGAAATGGATCTGATGGTAACCACTCTTGAGGTCAATTTTGGTGAAGTACTTGGCTCTACTCAAACAGTACATTATGTCATCCATCCTTGGCAATTGAAATCTATATTTTATTGTGATATTGTTGATGGCTCGAGAGTCTGTGCACATTCTCCACTCTCCATCCTTCTTTGGTGCTAGCACTACAGGTACTGTGCATGGACTCAAGCTTTCCCGAATCAATCCTTTTTTCAGCAACTCTTGGACCTGCCTATTCAGCTCCTCAGTTTCTACAGGCATCATTCTATGTGCAGCTTTATTGGGCAAGCTTGATCCTGGCACCAAATCGATATGGTGACTGATCTTCCTTACTGGGGGTAAACCCTCAGGTACATTATCAGATATAATATCTGGAAATTCCTCCAACAGATCTAGGACTTCTGTTGGGGTATCTTTGCATTATGTATCCCTGACTCTAAGGACCAATGCATAACACATATGTTCATGTTTTAAATCATCTAAAAATTTTCTCTCGTCGACCAAGCAAATTTTGGCACTTCCACATGCCTTTTCTTCCACCTCCTTCAGTGGTTTTAGCTTATGACGCATTCCATTCTTGGTCATGAAATAGGTGTTGGCATGGCCATCATGAACCACACACTTGTAAAACTGCCATGGCCTTCCCAACAGCAAATGGCACGCATCCATGGGCAGAATGTCGCACAGGACTTCATCACGGTAATTCCCAATACTGAATTTTACCAGGCACTGTTCATTGACCAAAACCTTATGGTCTTTCTGCAACCACACGATTCGATATGAATGTGGGTGTCTCTTCCTCTCTAGTTGTAGCTTTGTAACCATTCCCTCTGAAACTAGGTTAGCCGTGCTACCGTTGTCAATAATAATATTGTAAATCTTACCCATGCATTTACACCTTGTGCGAAATAAGCTTTTCCTCTAATCTACGGCCCCCTCTTCATTCAGTAGGACTCTCCTTGCAATCATTACTTCTCCTCTCTCAGCTTATTTAGAATTCTCAGATCCAGCATCTTCATCAGTGACTACGACTCTGGCATTTCCTTTTGGCCTCCTATTATTCCTTTCTCATTGATGTGGGCACTCATATTGGTGATGTCCCTCTTCCCCACACTGGAAGAAAGTTCCACGAAATCTTCCTCTTCCCTGGCCACGTCCAGATCTGCCTCTTCCTCCTCTGTAATAATTATTCTGATTACAGGGGCGATAGGTATTTTCTCTCCTTTGCTCCTGATTGCTGCTACCTTCTCCATTCTTCTAAGAATCTTCATTCCTTCTTCCACTGGTCCTTCCGCCGGTCCTTCTGCCATGACCTCTTCCTCTTTGCTTGTTCTCGAACCTCCTATTGAGCTTTTCTTCAACCTTTAAGGAAAATTGGTAAGCGTCCTCTATGGTGGTCATCCGGACCAGACTTAATTCTTCTTGAATGCTTGCTCATAACCCATTAATGTAACGGGATACCTTCTCCTTGTTGGCCTCTGAGTGACCTATTCTGATCATGATTTTATGAAAATCTTCTGTGTATTCCTTTACAGACTTACTTGCTTGCCTCAGCCCTTGCATTTTCTTTAGTAGGTCTAACTCATAATCACCATGGATGAACTATCTCTTCAGCTTTTCTGCCATTCGTTCCCATTTTGTTATTCTCTCTTTTCCTCTCTTATTTCGCTCCAGCTGCACTCCCTTCCACCAAATGCTGGCATGACCTTTTAGTTTGGTCTTTGCAAATCTGACCCTATCAGGAACCTCAACCTCCTCATACTCAAAGTACTCTTCCAGATCGTTGATCCAGTCGATCAATTCCTCTGGATCAAGGTTCCCAAAATATGTGGAAACCTCCATCTTTGGCCTCTTCCCAATCTGGGATATGGCTTTGTATAGTCTGGCTTGAGCAGGATCCACTGCTTCTTCTTCTTCTTTAGGTTGGCCTTCTTCTTCATCATCTTCCTCTTCACTACCTTCATCTCTTCTTGGCTCCAATATTCTATGCATTTCTTCTTGCAGGGCTTGCATTTTCTGCTGCAAAGCTCAGACATCTTCTGTTGTCGCTATGCCTCTCCCACCAACAGGGTTTCTTCTTGGAGGCATCCTGTTCACCCAGTCACAAGCCCTTCCACAGATCCTAGTGTAACTGCCTCACGTCCGGCGATCTGTTACACACTCAAGAACTTCTGGCTTTTATACCACTTGGTGGAGAACAAATCTAACACAAGATAGAAAACCAGAATAACAAGAGCCAAAAATTTCTTATTCACTAGCTTCAGAAGAATTTACAAAGAATATATATCAATCTACCATTTGCCAACCCTTTCTAATTACAATCCTTGGGTTTTTATCGAGGTCCCGATCCTCTATGTTTTCAAACTTCCCACGATCTGCAATTGCCACCTGGAACAATACTAGGAAGTTGCATTGATGAGACTCTGGGTGAGGTGCACGACTGGCTTCCATACCTCAACAAAATCTTCTTCTCGATCTACTGCTTGTTGTTAGTTGCTGTAAATGCGTCTCTAGATCTCATGCGCAAGTGGCCAACATGTTCATTGCAATCTCCCTCTGGAACTGTTGTTTCACCACTGTTAGTTTGTTGTGCACGAAGGGACGCCTTTATGAAGCTTGGAGTGCATGTTTTTCTATTTGGTCATGATATTGTGACATGTGATATCGTGACATTTCCTCCTTCAAGCCTTCTCTCCCCGTTTTGGCTACGATATCACGACCTGTCGCGATATCACGTCATTTTTTCTATCGACCTTCGTTCCCCCGTTTCGGTCGTGAAATCGTGACATGTCACGATTTCGTGACCTTCGGCCCTTTGTGCCTTTGCTCCTTGCTTTGGTCATGAAATCATGACATGTTGCAATTTTGCGACCTTTTGTCTTCCGTGCCTTTGCTTTCCTGCGGTGGTCGCGATTTCGCGACCTTGTGTCTCTTGCACCTTTGTTTTCCTACGATGGTCACGATTTTGTGACATGTCATGAAATCATGACATGTCACGATTTCATGACCTTGTGTCTTTCGGTCTTTGCTTCCCTTCCTTGGGTCGTGATTTCGTGACATGTCACGAAATCGCGACATTCTGTCCATTGCTCCCCTATCTTCTGTTTTGGTCGCGATATCGCGACACATTATCTTCTTTGCAACACTTAGAAAAAAATCTTTGCAACACTTAGAAAAAAAATACAAGAAAAATTTGGTTGATGCTCGATTGCTTTGCTGCCCTCGGATGCTCTTGCATCACCTTTGCCATTGATATCAAAGGGGGAGAGAATTCAATAAGGGGGAGCAACTTGACAAGGGGATAAATTTGGGAATCGAGTTACAGTAAAAGGAATATTTTTTATAATGATTTGATGCAGGAGCATCCAATGGTGTAAAAGTGATCTTGCATCACCCAAAAAAGATTGTAATTGTTTAATTTTGTAAAACTAGTAAAACTAGTTTTTCTTGCAGGATATTTTTAAAGGTCTTAGAGGTAAAATTTGAGGATTTTCGGCTAGACATGAGCCTTGGCACAAAGAGCCAAGGCTCACCTTGCTTATCTCGTTTCATGTTGTTTCCAAAAATATGTTGTAATAGTCAATCGGTTCAACGAGTGCGAAGTTATGACCTTCGCAAGTTGCCCCAATTTTTAAATTTGAAATTTCAAGTTTTAGGTGGGAAAAAAAAGGGAAAATGGGGCATAAGTAGGAATTTTCGAAATTGTAAAAAGGCTCTTCTTTTGGGATCCTCATTTTTAGCATGAAAGTAATGGAAAGCTTTGGCTCATTTTAGCATTTCTGGTTTTCAGTGGATTGTATGTGTTTTTTTTTTGCAACTCTGCTTCAGGATTGCCATCAATGACAAAGGGGGAGATTGTTGGAAATATTGAGCATATTGAGTTGTCATTGATGTCAAATAATTGATGTCAAGAGTTGTCATTGATGTCAAAAGGTTGCATGGTATTCAAGGCAGAAATATTCTTCAAGGTAAGGTATATCTAAAAATAAGGAAAATTGTTGTAAAGAAAAGGTTTATAATATTTATTTTAAATATTATAAAGAAGAACAAAGAGGTTTATGAGTTACTTGGAACAAAGTGTTTTGGCCAAAGGTTTAAAAGAGAAGGTAAGGTTTAAATAATTAAATTATAATGCCAAGTTTTAAAAGAGAAGGCAAGCCAAAGGTTTAAAAGAGAAGACAAGGCCAAGGTTTAAAAGAAAAGAATTATAATATTTAAATATTATATTTAAATATTATAATGAAAATATTTGTAAGTGCTTGAAGCAAAAGTTTTAAATGGAGAACAAATTTTTTAAGGCAAAAGTTATAATATTTAAATATTTAGATTTAAATTATTATAATATCAAGAAGGTTTAAAAAGACAAGGTGCCAAAAATAATTTAGATCAAAGGAAATTCAAAAAACCCATGTGCACCGATGTCGTTGAAGAGGAAGTATAAAAGATAAAAATATACCACCAAAATCAATTGGTAGATGATGTTTTTGAGTGAAATATTTTATTTCTCCTTGTGCACTAAATCGACGAATTGCAATAGGAAGAGGACACGATTTTTGGTGAAACAGTGATTTGAGTATAAAGGTGAAGTGTTGTAGTGGTTATCTCAACTAGGTGGCTAGCCTAGTTGATCATTGAGATAACGCTAAGGCTTTAGGAACAAGGAGGTCGTAGGGTCAAATTCGGTGGGTCTTATTTTGCTTGGCAGCAAGGAGAAAACATTTTGATTGAAAGGGAAGAGCATTAAGTCATTGTGCCACATGGAGGTGACTACCCACTGGGGTAGCCCAACTAGATGATAGCTAGCACTAGGGTGTTGTGAGTTAGGAGGTCGCAGGGTCAAATTCGACAAGCATTGTTTTTACAAGGTGAGAAAGGAAAATCGTGCGCTTGGTGGCCTAAAAGAAAAATTGTGCACTTGGTGGACGAAAAGGAAAATCGTGTGCTTGGTAAAAGGTATGAATAAATTTTTGATTAAAATTTTTTGATTAAAGGGAAATCGTTCATTGTGTGTGTTGAATAAAAAAGGGGGAAAATACTTTGTGTTGAATTTTATTTAAAGGGAGTCATAAGTTTAATAAAAATTAGTATTTAATATTGTAGTATTTGTATGATGTAAATAGACATAAGGTGATTTGGGTATTATTTGAAAGTTGTGACCTTGCATCTTTAGAGAGGAGAGATAAGGTGTGTTTATGATTATTGTGATCTATAATTTTGCATGTTCTAGAAAGGAGAAATAAGGTGTATTTGTGACTATTATTGTTTGTATTTTTTGACACATATTAGAAAATAAATTTGAGAGTTTAGTCATGATTACAAGCTTTATTTTTTAAGACTAAAATAAGTTATAAAGTATTATTTTCAAGCCTTAATGTGTACACCTTTTGAGAAGGGTTTTAATGTGGATGATTTGAAAAGGAGATTTGCTAACCTATTTTTGAAGTGACAAAAGAAAGGGAAATTATTTTAAGATAAGTTTTGAGAAGTCAGTACACATAAAATATTATCATCAAGGGAGCCTTAGAGGTATGGTGATTTGATTTCTTTCTCAAGGTGATTTTTGTTTAAGGAAAATATTTTTGATATCACATGGTGAAGATATAAGGATTGATTTGATGTGCATTAGTGATTGATTGAAGTTGAGAGTATTTGTGCATTGCCTTGATTGAAATTGGAAATATATGAGCTAAGGTTTGAGAAAAATTTGTGCATGAGTATTGAATTATATTGGGAATAAAAGTGCAAGTTTGAGAACATAATTGTGCATTACTTTGAGTGAAATTGAAGTGGAAATTTGCAAGGGTTATAGACCAATTTTGTAAAGCAAATTTGTGCATTACTATGATTAATATTAAGAGCAAATTTGAATGGGTTATAGACCAGTTTTGTGAAGCAAATATGTGCATTACTATGATTAATATTGAGAGCAAATTTACAAGGGTTATAGACCAATTTTGTGAAGCAAACTTGTGCATTGGTTTGATTGGTTTTGGGAGTACATAAGAAGGTTAGTTATCAAGTGCTAGACTAGAGCTACCTTTAAAATGTAATAAATGTGAGACATGTGAAAGCGATAGACTTAATGAATATGAAGAACATATTGAGAATTTTTTAGTGCATATCATTCTCTATATGTTCAAGAGGTTAAATGAATTCTAGGTAGAATATGTCTAAATTGCTTTAGTTAAAGAAAGCACATTGAATATTAGATAAAGCACTTGATGACATCATTATGCAAAATTTGGGAATAGATGAACATTCTTTGTATACAAGGTTTTGTGAGCAGATTTGAGCAGGATTATAATTAGGTTTGTGTGAGCAGATTTGAGCTGACTTATTAGTAGACTTGAGCAAGCCTTGTGTGTAGGCTTGGAGCAAATTTGATCAAGCCTTGTGTGTAGGCTTGGAGCATATTTGAGAAGGTTTTGATGAGCATATTTGAGCAAGCCTTGTGTGTAGGCTTAGAGCAAATTTGAGTAGAGATAAGATTAGGTTTTGATGAGCAGATTTGAGTAAGCCTTGTATGTAGGGTTGGAGTATATTTGAGCAGGTTTTGATGAGATGATTTGAGTAAGCCTTGTGTAAATATTTGGAGCATATCAGAGCAAAGGGGATTGGTTTTTCATGTGTATAGAGGTCCATGAACCAAAGCAAAGGGGATTTGTGTCTCTTGTGGATAGAGGTCCACAAACTAGAGTAAAGGAGATTTGTGTCTCTTGTAGATAGACATCCACGAACCAAAGCAAAGGGGATTTGTGTCTCCTGTGGATAGAGGTCCATGAACTAGAGCATAGGGGTTTGGTATCTCCTTCGGTTTGGTGGTCATAAATATTATAATAGGGAATTGGTTCCTAATATATTTGATGAGAAAATTTATAAGAAATATTTTCTTCGTGGACGTAGTCTATATTGGGTGAACCACATTAAATATATGTCTCTTATGTGTGTGATGATCTGTGTATTGTTTCATTATTGCAATTGATAATATTGTATAATACTGCTTTAGAAATAAAAGTAAAAAGTTTTATCTTATATTGTTCACCCCCTCTTAGTATAAGCTTGTGTTCTTCATGTTCATCTTCCAAAGGTCAACTTTTGCTTCTACTTTCAAAGGTAAGCTAAAAGGACCTAGGGGGCTTTATTGTTACACCTTCAATTATTATCATACAATGTCCTAAGCAGGCCCCCTAATGCTAATCATATTTTCAATTGTTTGCTAAGTTATATTGTAGGAATAGGAATTTTCGACATCGCTGGACAAAGGATAAAAGCAAGGGTCAACCACTAGCTAAGATAAGTGCCCTAAGTTAATATTTAGGCTATTTTTTGGGTATTTATTATTTCTATTGTAAACCCTAGATTTGATTTTAAAAGAAATATATTTAATTAATTTCTAGGCATTTGAAAGATAAATAGCATATAGTGTGCACTTAGGGTTAATTATGTTTGTGCATCATCTCTTGAACCCTTCCTTAAAGGTTTTCTATCTTAAAACCCTAAGGTTAGAAAGCATTCAAAGAAAGAATCATGCTACGGTTAGCTCTTATCTTCTTACATACTGTATTTTTGCATTGTCCTCTATCTTTTCATGATATAGATCTAAAAAGACCAAACATAGGTGATTGTCTTGAATTGAATACATCAAACATTTCTAAAATTCCTGTGGACTTGGAGCGAGTCCTTAAATTTATTCCTAATGAACACCTCCCCCTCTTTAACACCGAGTGTAGAGAACAAAATACCCTCACAGTTCACCTCAAGGCTCCCTCTTGCAGAATCTGCCTTGATAATCATACGTGATAGAGCAGTTTTCTCCCTCTACACATTTATATAAGGTATATAAGGGCCCAAAGAACTTATACAAAAAATACAATATAAAAATTGGTAGTGGCCTTAAGTGAAGCTTAATCAACATATATTCTAACTATAATATCTAACATGATATCAAAGTGAGTATTAGGCACCTCTACATAGTTATACAAAGTATTGTTTCTTTGGAGGATCTATTCTTCTTTTTTATTATATAGTCAATTATCACAATCAGACATTCATAAGTCATTTTAAAATAAGCAAAAAAAGGATAAAGGATGATTCTTTATTTATAACCTAATTCAATAAAATTCATGGGTGGAATTTAATACATAATTTAAGACCTTAATTTGCATGAGGAAGCATTATTTGTTCCACAAACTTTATCTTTAACACAATTCAAGGTCTTTTTCAAACTTTATGTAACTTTTTATGGATGATCTATATAAATTTTTTCTCTAATTTAGATATTGGACATAAAATTCATGTTATGGTGAAAAATTTTAGAGTTTAATATTACTATAAGTGTATATTAGGAAAATCTAAGTTCAATTTTAAATGAAATTTGATCATTCATGAACACAAAGGAAAACATCCTTCTTAATTAAGTTAGACAATAGATGTGATAAGTGAGTGTGAAGGCCTCAAGGTTCATAACCTTAAATAGTTTGAAGATAAACTAATATTAAATCATAATCTAATAACCTTCTTATAAAGTAGACACAATATAATTCAAATACCAAAGCTACATCAAATATGTTGAAGCAACTAAATATTTTTTAACTTAAATAGGTTTAAAATTAAGAATTTGAAACTCTAAATAAAAAACTTAAAATTCAAATCCAATAAAAATTTAAATTATACGTTAATAACCAAGTTTAATTAAATAAACATATATTAAATAAATAGCATCAATTGTCTTATATAATCTAATGTATATTAAAAATTACTGTCTTGAAAATTGACTATTCACAACTTTCACTCACAAGATTAATTCTTAATAATATCAAATTTAATTGTAAGATAAGATTCTTATATAAAAGAAATGAATTATACATTTATGAATGCTTTAGAGTATTAATAAGCAGTATTGTTGTAGCCTACATTGTCATCTAGCTCACGCTAGAACTATGATTATCATCTCTTGATATTTGAAGAAGAGCACCCGCTGATCACAACCCAGACTAAACATTGGGAGAACCAAATTGTTTTGATTCAACCTCCAAATAAGGTTGGCTCCTTGTCAACTTAATGAGTGTTGACTCTATTTAGCTCAATTATAGTGAAGTTAAGGATAGAAATGATAGGGTTAGAAAGAATGGATTTAAGCTAGTTGGGTGAAGCTAACAACATAGATAGCCACACAGTGTCCTTTAACAAATTATTTCATAAAATCATCCTAGAGGATTAATAACATTCAAAAAATATGCAATTATGCTATTGAAATGATGTTTTGCATATTCACAAAAGTATTTCAAATATCTAGAAATATTGGCAGAATAATATCAATACCCTGATTATATAGAAATAGAATTCTTGATAAACATGTATGCAGAAAAAATTAACTCAATCTACTCTAAGTTAGATTTTCAAATTAACAGAATAGACTAACCATAGCAGTAAGATGAGGTAATATCAAGTCCACCATTCAACACAAGCACAAATTTGAGGTAAACATCCCTTGTAATGCTTTATTCATCAATTTGCAAAGAACTACATAGTGGTGCAAGAAAACACTCCAAATTCGACCATTTGGAAGGAGGTAGCTCCCCAAATTTATAGATTTTACAATAGTCCTTTTTATTTTAAGAATTACAGGGAGATTTTATTTTCTTATGGTTTCTCTAACCAATTTTTGTTCATGATGCCCACCAACTATGACCTCTTGGTTCTGTTTCAATGGCCTTCTGGTTGATCCCATCATCGTAGTTGGTGATTCTTAGAATCAATTCCTCTCCATTGATATCTCAATTAAATATGGTTCAACAAGATGTTTCTGGAAGGTTTTGGATTATAAATACTTTCTATTCGGCTTCTTTGGCATCAGGTTCAACTTTTTTCTTATTTCCTAGATTACGTGCACATAAGTTCATTGAAAATCCTTAAGGGAGGCAAAATTTTAATTATGGTCATAGATTTGCCCATCGGACGGTTGGAGTACCACTTCTTGTTTGCATGATGGCAACAAAGAAAGTTGGAAATTGTGGTATTTTTTTCTTCTATATTTTTACCTCTTGTCAATGCTTCTCTTTGTTTTTCTCTCTTCTTAACACTTCTCAACTTCAAGCTCTTTCTAACATTTTTTGGCTATGTACTTGATACAAGGAAGGTTGAGAATCATGGTCTTTTTAGACTTCTTTATTTTTCTATATTCTTAGCGCTTCTCAGCTTTAGTCTCTTTTCAACATTTTTTGGTTGTGCACTTGATACAAGGAAGGTTGATAAGTGTGGTCTTTCAAGACTTCTTTATTTGAAATTAGCAAAATAGAGAAAATAAAGGTATGCAATATTGGTGCAATCTAAGTCTATTATTTGAGTATTGAAATAAATTACACATCAGGTTTTAAGAGCACCATATTATTTTTATTTTTATTTTTAGCGAAAAACCCCTTGCGGAGCCGCCTTGGTCTGAGAGACCATGAACAGGGGGTACTACACCGTCAAAGTCACCCGGGGGTCGCACCCGACCCCTACCCGCACCAACATTATCAATTGGATTTTAGATACCCAATTCATCTTTTTGGTAGGGTGGAGATTTGAACCTGGGACCTCCCTTGGAGGATTGCCCTCTCCTCTCCAAGTCACCTACAACACCTGGGTAGAGCACCATATTATTATTACTTGAGATCTACATTACATTATTTTGGAATTATAAAATTGAGAACTTAAAGGAGTTCTTTAATTTAAGGTGTTAGTAGTATTTACATCTTAAATATTTATAAATACAAAGTAGCAAAACAAAAGAGAAATAACAAATGCATAGTATTAATTAATGCTATGTTATAGTCTTTAAGCATTGTAATGCAAAGTGAAAGCAATAATCTAAGCTAAGTGAAGATCGAATAAGGGTTAAAAATTCAAAAAAAAATCTAAGTGTCAAAAGACACTAGAATAAGTATAAGAGTCTTAGACAAGCACAAACATTGAGAGGTATTGAAGGCATCATTGTAGAAGAAGAATTACCACTCAAAAGAGGAAGAGGAACTGCCACTCAAAAGGAGTGTTACCATTTCTCTAAGGAGGGAAATTGATTAATCTCTACAACATTGGAGAAATGTGGATAGAAGCTCCACACCGTCGAAGATACGTAGATGAGCTCTACATCATTAGATGCAATTGAAGGTACAAAGCCACCTATGAAAGCATAAAAGTAAAGAAGAGACATTCACCCTTGAGGAACAAGCATACTACTATGAAAAGTAAATTGCAATAATACTTTAAGACAAATGTATTAAAGCATGAAATAAAATAAGATTTATAACAGTGAATATTTATGTTGAAAGCAATGAGCAACCATATAAGGAATAGTCTACATGCTTGCATCATGTTGATTAATGTTGGAGGATCTTTACAAGCAATGCCCATTGTCACAATAATATCTGCTAGATAAGGAATATGCATTGCAAGGGAAGTAGAATAGTTGGAGTGCCAAGTGGCACATACAATATAGGAACTTGAAGAGTCTAGTGCCCAATCTACCAAGTGGAAAGTAGAAACTGGAAGGTTAAAGTTTAATTCCCTGGTCAATGAAACATTCTTCCAAGGTTCCAAAATATTGAAGAGTCCATTAATAAAGATGATATATTCGTGCAAGCAAAAGCATGTGAAGATTACCATTGATTAGATGTAATAAGAATATTTGGAGATTACAAAAATGAATAGTAAAGCTAATATTGGTGTAAAAATTTATTAAATCCAAGGTGGGAGAATTTATCTCTCAAATAAGCCAACAAATTAGGCCAATATAGCATGTGTGGATAGAGCACCATTCATAGATGTACGCAGTGGAAAGATTACAGAGAGAAGTCAAGCGTTGTTGACTAGAGAATACAAATCTAAGCCTAAGGTAATTTATTTCATTCAAATTACTCATAAGATTGAGTTAGGAGTAATAAGGAATATTATAAGGTTATTATTTTCTAAGGTGAAAAGCAAAGGTATTTTGATAAGAATAAGTTCATATTTGAAACCTTAGATATAATAGTAAATTGAAGAATTATTAAAGGAGTAATTATTTAGTAGAAGATATTGGAGAAATATATATGAGTTTTGTAATTTAATTATTTAAAGTTACAAAACCATTTTAGAATATTTACAATTTAATTAAGTTGGAGAAATAAGGGTTTCTACAGCAAATTGGATTTATAATAATTGCAAATATATTTTTCTATATTTCTAAGCTTGGAGGTATAAGGATAATCATGAAATCACATAAGTTATTTCTATTATAACCTCAACTACTTAAAGGCCATAATTATGCATCATGGAAAAAAAAAAGTAAGATCTATGTTGATAGTAGAAAAGTTTGGAATATAGTTAAAGGGGCAAAAACTAAACCTACTAAAGATGCAAGTGAAATTCATAAATATGAATAATATGAAGTAAAAGATCTAATGAAAATAACTTTTATAATTACATATGAAATTCAGCCATATATTAGTTCAGCAGGAACATCTACAAATTCATGGAACACTTTAGCCAAAATATCTGAAGGATAGAACAAAGCTACTACCTTGAATCTTCAAACTCAATTACATTCTCTAAAATTTAACAATAGATCAAATATAGAATTTTTTCTAAGGAGAGTAGAAGATATAAAGGAAAATTTATTAACCCTAGAATAAATAGTGGAAGACAAAATTTTGGTTCAAGTAGTTTTGAGAGCACTTCCTGAAAGTTATAAGCACTTGGTTACATCTTTAAAAATTCTAGGTAAAGATACATTATTTGATGAATAGGTTAATATACTACAATAACATGAGGTGATCAATTAATTAAGGATAAAATGACTAATAATACATTAGTCTCAAAAGATAATCAAAAAGGAAACATTGCTTCTATTTCAAAAGACAAACCTAAATTGAATGATCGATACTATCATATTTGTAAGAGAAGAGGTCATAGTACAAGTAACTATAGATTTAATCCAAGGAATCAATTCCAAGGGAATCAAATGAATCAACCAAATAGGTTGCTTCAACAAAGGCAATATCCAAATCAATATAGACCACCTCAACCACAATTTTAGTGATAATACAATCCTCTTTAGCTACAATATAGAGAAGGAATTCAAAAGGGTAATCTAGTCCAAGATTTATAGGAATTAGAAGAATTTATAGAAGAGCATGAAGTCAAATCCCTATTAGTTGTGTTTTATGATGATACTAATCATTTGCTTGATCAGGATACATACAATGAAGAGAACAAATAAGAGCACAAGTTCCAACAGGTTATTGAAGACCCATATTGAAGATAAGTCTTCAATAACCAAATAATGTAATACGGGGGGCATTGGAGTATATTAAATTATTTGGTACATGTATTAGATTAGGATTTACTTTATGTGTTGTAATAAATGCACAAGGGTGCATAATATTTAATAATGTAAATGTGCACACTTGTCCATGTGTACATGATTCCATAGAATAGGAAGCTGAATAGTCTAGAAGTGGGAAGGTCAAGAGTGCTTCATACAAAGAGTCACATTACATTATATATACATGGTGATGTGGAGATGTAATAGGACATGATAGTAATAACATTACTTGATTATTTCAGTGTTTTGGCTCCATTTTTGTGAGCTTTTCTTTATGCCATATTTAAGAGTATATATTAAAGTTATTTATTTATTTTATACTTACATAATATTTACATTATCATATACATTAGTTTAGTACTTTATTTTAGATCTGTAAGTTTTATTATCTTAATTAATAAGCCTTAAAAGCTAACAAATCTTAATTTTGCAAGTTGCATAATTTGGACCTTTAAGCAAGCACATGTACCATTCCATAAATTTATCACTAAAAAATAGTTTCTTGCATGCTTTTGTGACTAGAAACAACGTTGCAAATGTAGAGAGCTAAAAATTATACAATTTGAAAAAACAAATTCAAATAGCTTTCATATGCAATAGTTATAGTCATCCAAAATTGACCCTAAAATCACATAAAATGACTTCAAAACCTTTGAAAAATAAAACTTTAGTACCAATAGTGAATAGAAGACTATTGTATATCATTGTCTATGTAGTTGAGGGGGTGTCAACTAGGAACTGACTAGATAGATGAATAGTGAATCTCTTATCACCTTGTGTCATTGTTACATGTAAAGTTATGGGATTGGGACAGTGGTTATGTAGGGAACTAGACAAGCTATCTACAAACTAAATCATGCCACATGTGCTTTGATGCAATCTAGAATATTCAATTTTCTTAGTCTAACATTGATTTTGCATTCCTTGAGTTAGAAGGTTTAGTGAATTGGTAAAATATGATTGGTCAAATCTCTTTTATACAACAAATGTGATGTCTAACTCATCCTACCTTCCATGTCAGCCATTATCATGTTAAATATTACCATTTCATCACAAGCCACATTAGCAATTACCATGTCATTAGGTTGATCATCTTTGTCAATGGTGATGTCATCAAGTTCCATGTCACCCGTCATATCACTACATGTAAAATCTTCAAGCATCAAGTCACCTACAATTGTCATATAAACATGTGTAGTTCTTAATGAGGTGATGTTATCAAGTGTGATGTTAGCATGCATAGTGTCAAAGGTATCAATGTAATCATATGTCACATTATCAATAGGTTCCAAGTCATCAAGGGTGATACCATCATGCATGGGAATGACATCATCATTTTCATAAAAAAAGGTCAAGGGTGTGGGATTTTACTCTCAAACATTTTATGTCCCAAGGACTAGGTACCTTTCCTAGCAACAACATATTGGATGCTTATGTAACAAGGAAAATATTAATTTTATTAAAGAATATTCTTGAGCCCTTTACATGGATCCTTCTATTATTTTCTTGCATGACATAAAGATATTTTTTTCACCCAAAATCTAAATCACAAACCTTAAAAAAACATCTAAACTTAGAATCATGTGCCCTTTCTGCCACCATTTATAATATTCTATGGAATATTCAACCTTTTAAATTTTGAAATTTTAAAATTGAAGGGAAATTAAACAAGTCTTTGATGTAGTAAAATAGATACCTAGAGCTAAAATAGGAAAAATACTAAACTGAGGCCCCCTCAAATTTTTGTAAAGAGACCAAAAATAGTAATGGTTTGTACATATCTATGATAATTTTCCCTACATATTCTTTTTCTTAATGATAAGTAATCAAGTCATCCTCTCATTCCAATGCAACAAATATGTTGTCAAACTATTTTAGAAACTTTTTCAAGTAGCTCAAAGGTCTTTGCCATGCACAAAAGTCTCCCATGACTATTTGGCATAATGGATCTATCATAAAATGTCCATAATCTTATTTTCTTATTTTAAAATCATGTAGACTATCCTCTCATTTATATTGTGTCTATATTAATTAATAAATTAAATAAAATGAAATGGTTTTTTTGAAAAAACATAAAAGACAATTGGGGTTTTCAAGGAACCTCAAAATACTCAATATTATGGTTAGTGTATCCAATTGGTTAGATAAAAATAAAATATTGGATTGAGTGTCAATATGAAATACAAACCTATTAGTGAATATTTCTCTTAGAGAAAATCTACTAGAAACCAATGAGATCATCATGATCTAAGTCCTCCTAGGGTTTTAATAGAAAAAATCCCTAAAAACATATTGGTGGAACATGACATTTCTTCTAACTACTTATAAATAATATTATCCTTGGAAATTGTTGTAGAAGAAAAAGTATTATATACAATCACTCAAGTAATGAATACTAACACTTTCTTTGATATAATGTTGGATTTTACAATACTTTCTACGAATGAATGGAATCAACACATTCTCCATATAAGCAAAAAATAACTCATAGAAAAGAAACACATGATTGTTAGTATTTGATGATGTATATTAAAGGAAATGCAACCACAAGATATAAAATAAGCAAGCTATGATAACTATATGATAATGGCAATATAAAATGCAGGAAAAATATAAGAGAAAATTCTACAATAACTAAAAAATGTGTCATAAAAAAATGCTCATGAAAATAGTACAATGTAGTATAATGGAGGACTTGAACACTCCATTAAACTAATGGAAAATCTACATTGTATCTAACTTCTCACTACTCTATCATGTCTCTTTGCTATTCTATTCTCTATATATTCACTTCCTTTAGTACTACCTCAAAGACATATATATAGGATGATATGTCCCCTTGGCCCATGACTCTTCATCTACCTTATCCTATGACTCATGTACATGTGGACTACATGTACATTTACATCATTGCACATTCTAACACTTGTGCATTTATTACATTGTATGAAGTAACTACTCAAACCTTAATCTAAGATAAACTCCTAATCTAATAATGTACCCAAGGTGGTACATTGGCATGTACCAAATAATATAATATACTCTAACACCCCCTCTGTATTAAATCATTCGAGTATTTAAGACCTTAGTCTTCAATATGGTCTTCATCATGGTTCTTCATTTTGTCTTCAATTTACTTTGCACTGTATGCCTCCTTTGTCAGGTTCCTCTTCTTCTTCTTTACGTTTAGTATTAGAATTAGAATTTGTCTTTGTGATTTCATGAGTTGTTATGTTATCATAAAATTCCTACAAAACAAATTTCTCTTTGTCTTTGTCCTTATTATCACAGTTCTTCTTTAGTGTATAATATTTTGTACAACCACTTAAAGCATAATGATAATATTTTGAGTTAGAAGAACTTGAATTCTCAATACTGCATGATTATTGAAATATCTTCTCTAAGAAGGATTCATCTATTTTTGTTTTCTCTTTAAGTGATTCAATTAATCCTTTTTGCTTTACATTCTCTTCTTTGTAATATTGGAATGTAAGTAAAGCCATGTATAATACATTGCCAATATCTAGAGAAAGAGTGATACCATAATTTCTATTATCAATTGCTTCAATGATTCTAGCATGAATATAATATTCCAAGGTTGTAAAGTTTTCTTCTAATGCTTCACTACAGATTGCTTTTGAAGCAAGATCCAAGTTTCCACTTTTTGTAAGTAGATTCTTAATTCCAATTTTTATAACACTTGCTCTTTCCTTTCTAATGACATTTTTCATGTCGTTAATCATTGTATTCTTTGAAGTAATTGTATTTCTTTCTCTTTAGAACTAGCAAACTAATATCACTTGTAAGCCTTATATCTCTCTATCTTTTAGCCTTTAGACTTAGATCTTAAATGTTTATAGTATATGATCAAACAATAAAATTCATTTAGCTCTTTGGTATTTTGAGAATACTTTTAAAAGAACCTTTGAAGTATTCTACCTTATGACTCCCTCATTTAGAATGTGTGAATTAATTTGATAAAACCTTTCCAAATATTAGGTTTTGTAGAATCCCTTATATCTCCCAAGTGTTTAGAGTGTGCTATAATTTTGATAAAGTTCTTAGCATATATTAAATTTCCTTTTTATTTGATTCCCTATTGCTTTTAAGACAATGGTAATATAATGATCAACTCCTATTTCACCTTATTTCTCCCTATTGAAATATGCACTTTTCAATTTAATGAATTTCTCTATGGTTGGATTTCTTTTGTCCCTTTAATGATAATATGAGACAAGTATAACCAATAAATTCTAACTCTTTAAAGCAATCAATGATTTTGCTTATTTATCCTTAATTTGCAATGGTTCAATTTTCTAAAAAATAAGTTTGATGTAGCACTCCTTAAATCTCCCTAATTTAGAAATTTAGAAAAATATAATGTTTGCAAAAGAATAATACTTAATTTTTCAAAGGTAGAAAACCTTATATATCCTACTTTGAATATTTATAAATATTATGATATTTGCATTTCAACTAAAGTACTTTTGAAATACCACTTAAGGATATGAACTCCTTGTTTTGATTTTCTTTCAAGTTCACTAAGGTTGATATTTGTTTATATCTCCAATGCAAATGATAAATAAACTCAACCTTATGTAATGTACCTTATAACTTCTTATACTTAAATAAATCAAATATTAAATCATAAAAATTATAAATTTTGTAAGGTTGAATTTTGTGAGGTGATTGGAACTTGCTTTGACTCTTCTATCCAAGTTGGGCATTGTATTTGCTTGTCTGCAACGTATGACAGTGAGCAATTAATGTTTTATATTCAATGGGCACATTCTATGGTGGTCTTATTCCTTCACTCAATTCACCTTGACCTCTCTACGCTCAAATATATATGTTCTTCTATCTATAACTATTAATACCTCTAGTCTCCCTTTGGCAAGTATGCCAAGTGGCACTATTCTTGCTTACAAATGTATGTTACTCAATGTTGGGAAGTTACAACCTTTGGAGACATTGAAATAGGTGGCACATACCATATGTTATATGTTAATTTAATGATCATTTATTACTCTTTAGAGCGTTACTCCAACCTACGCGTTCTCCTCTTAGCGTAGGCATTACATAGATATGAGTGCTCTAGTCCTTTAGCGTAGGCATTACATAGATATGGATGTGTTGTTTCTTTCTTTGTGCCAAGTGGCACAAGATGCCTTACATTGATATGGCAAGTGGAAGAACCTTTCCTTGCATGCAACCAATTATTCAATGTATCTATTCCTTTGATGCTCTCTTAATACCTATTTTTTCCAACCTTTTTTCCAAGTTTGTTTGGCTTCTTTGTGACAGCAAGGTGTGTGATGGTTCCTCTCCAACGTAGATGTCTTCCTCAATGAAGATGGTTTTTGATGTTCTTCTATTTCTTGGGTAATTTTTGATATTTTTCTCTAGACCTTGTCTTTGCCAATTGTAATGTGTTATATTCCAACTTGCACTATTGACACTATAGCTCACCTTGCTATCCTCTTTATTGTTGCAGGTTTTTCACCATGATAGGTGTAATTTGTTGTGACATTGCTTTTGTGTGATTGTTCATCGAAAATGGTGTTCTTTGGCACTTTGTCAAGAAGGGTATTGATCCCTTTATATGGCTTTACTCCTTAGCATATAATCTTGTGCTTTATCCTTGACAATGGTTGTCGCTAATAGACTGAAAAACATGCACTACATTGGTGTCTTTAAGACACTCAAATTTTATCTCCTTTTGATACAAAGTAGAAGACAAATATGGTGCTTAACTGGGTTGAAAATAACTTTGTAATAAACTAAGGTAGGATTCCTTAGTTGCACCTAAATTTGAGACTTTACTAGTCTCCTTTATAGTTGTATATCTGAACTGAGCATGGTAGCATCCTTCACTAAGCTATGGTTGTTACAAGATCCTTTTGGTGGATTTTCTACACCAAGATATGTTGTATGTTTCTTATGATTAATGGTGTCTTGTGACACTCCAATTTAATCCTACTTGTGCACTAATTTTCCTCCTTAACTTAATGCTTAATGCACCTTTAATAATTTTTAAGAGTAACTAGTATAATGCACTAGTAATTCCTCCTTATTGCTCCTCTTAATGAACTCTTAAAAATAACTTGAATCTTGCACTAAAGTCTATGCTTTAGAATAGAGTCTTCTTTGCTTCTAATAGATAATAGGAAGTTGATATTTTTCTTTCTCTTGAAATATATCTAACTCTTATTTTGATGTGCAAGTTTTAACCTTATAAGAAACTATCTTTCGCACTCTCTCGAATACTTTAATATGAAACCCTCTCCTTGCAACTTTTAAACTCTAATATGAAACTTAATAATGAACCAAATATAAGTGTTCAAATAATGAACCCTTTAAACCTAATTTGCTTACCTGTATGACCTCTGTAGATGATGCATTTCTTGGTGATTAGATTCACCAAATTGTTGTCCTATATTGGATGAAACCGCAACTCTTATTTGTTTTCCAAAATATATCTTTAACTCACTAATTCTCAACTTTGTAACTTCTCTAACTTGTTACCTAAAAACATAGTTTGGTGGCTTTAACTCTCCTTCAAATGCTCCCTTGAACTTTAAAACTTAGCAACTAGTAATGTTGCACAATTTGTTGCTCATAACTTTGAATCTTTTAGATTCTAACACAGCTAATTTCTCTTCCAAATTATTTTCCTTCTCCTCCAAATTGTAGCTAAAACGTATATCCTAGAGACCTTCAATTTTTTGTTGTAAAATCAGTAAACTACTTACTCTAAAATAGCCTTCAAGCCTTCAATGGAAATATTAAAATCTCTTGGATTTGGTGGATTCTTCTAACTCCTTTCTCCTTCAATCTCCTTGTTGAATTTTGACTTCAACCTTGGCCTATCTAGTGGCCTTCCTCTCAAGATTCAAATTTTCTTGAGGTCTTCACTATTCTCCTTCGATACTTGGCTAACTCTTTGCGAAATCCTTCTCCTTTTGGGCTTGTTGTCGAATGGTGATAATTATACCAAAAAAACTCCTTTATCAGGAACTTCTCCTTGCTAGTAATTTCTCCAATGAGCTCTCCTAAAATATTCTCCAATTATCTTCTCCTAATCTCCTTCAATGGCCTTCACTTTCTTTCTAATGTATTTGATCTTGCAGCTTTTCAAGTCTTCTTCTCAAGACTTTAATAAGACCCTCCTTGATCTCTTGAATTTGATGCTTCTAAAATCTACAACAGGACCTTTGCTAGCCCTTCTCTATCTTAAATATTCCAAAACTAGAAGTTCTTCAATGAGACCTCTTGTGGGTCTCTTCAGCTTCTTGAGTTGTTTTCTTTTTATCCTTCAATCTGCAGTTTGCAATCTTCGATGGAGATCACCAACCTCCAATATTCTCCTAGACTCTTTTATGGAGTCTCTTCTTCCTTCAATATGTAGTAAGGTTTCTATAAGGCTTCTCTAGAATTTTCTCTCTTATATAATGTGTGGGTCTGCAATAAGACCTTTTCCTTAGGTCATATTCACTTCTTCTGTTTGTTGCTTCAGGTACTGGATTGATTCTAAAGAAGATATTCTTCCTATATCTATGTAGGAAGCTTCTCAAATTTATTTGAATCTCATTTTTCTACAACAAAATATTAGAAACTATAATGGAAGAAACTTTAAATCTAGAGATAATAAATCTTCACTAGTTGATTTGTCAATCTAGTGGAATCAATGTTGAGTCCTAGTCTTCACGAGTTTTTTTGCAACTCTGTGGAAAGACTCCAACCAACTATAATTTTCAAAAATTATGAAAATGAGATTTCTAATCTCCTCTCAATATCTCTTGTGGATCTCTCAATATTTCCTATCGATATACCATGGCTCTAATACCACTATTATATTTTGATGATGTATAATGAAGGAAATTCAACCACAAGAAGTAAAATAAGCAAGATATGATAACTATATAATAATGGCAATATAAAATGCAGGAAAACTATAAGATAAACTTTTGCAATAACTTAGAAATATGCCATTAATGAATTCTCACTAAAATAGTACAATGTAGTATAATGGAGGACTTGAAAACTCCATTAAACTAATGGAAAATCTACATTGTATCTAACTACTCACTACTCTGTCATGTCTCTATGCTATTCTATTCTCTATATATTCACTTCCTCTACTACTACCTCAAATACATATTTATAGGAAGATATGTCACCTTGGTCCATGACTCTTCATATACCTTATCCTATGACTCATATTCATGTGGACTACATGTACATTTATATCATTGCACATTCTAACATTTGTGCATTTATTACATTGTATGAAGTAACCATCCAAACCTTAATCTAAGATAAACTCCTAATCTAATAATGTACCCAAGGTGTTACATTGGCATGTACTAAATAATGTAAAATACTCTAACAATGATATAGAAGGGCATTTATAAACACTTAAATATCTCACTAAATAAAAATATTTATACTCCAATCGATAATAAAATTATTAGTATAAAGGGGTATCTATATCTAATTACAAGATACTTTTAGGTCAAGGTTGAAGAATTGACCTTTAGATTAAATAATATTATATTCATCTATATAAGGTATACAAGGTCTCAAAGAGCTTATACAAAGAATACAATACAAAAGTAGACCATGGTCTCAAGTGAATCTTAATCACCATACATTCCAACAAAAATGATATCTAACATGATATCGAAGTGAGTATGAAGCATCGTTACTTTGTCCTGCAAAGTATTTTTATTTAAATTTTATTATATACCCAAATATCACATCCAAATATTCATACTTCATTCTAAAATAAGAAACAAAAGGATAAAATGTAATTGTTTATTTATGCCAACCTAATGCCTTAAAATTCATGGGTGGAATTTAGTATGAAAATGAAGACCTTATTTTGGACCATGAGGAAGCATTAATTGTCACACAAACTTTGTCTTCTAGCACAATCTAAAGGATATTTTTCAAACTCTATCTAACTTTCTAGTGGATTATCTATATCAATGTTTTCTTTAATTTGGTTATTAGAAATAAAATTCACATTTTGGAGGAAATTTCAAAATTCAAATTTAAATAATTAAAAATTATTAAAGGTGTACACTAGAAAAATTCTAAGATCAACTTTAAATGCAAATTGATCATTTAGGTATGTAAAGGCAAACACACTTCTCATCCTTCTTGATTAATGGTGCCTAGGGTAGGTAGTAGGTATTGGAATTGAGTAGGAAGGCATTAAGGTGCATAAGACTTAGATAATATATAAAAGCATTTTTTTATATGACTAGGCCCTATGCAAGAAATCATTTAATCTAGTATTATAGGACAACATTTAGGAAGTCGGGAGGTGTCAACCCTTAATTCCATTAGATATTTCTATTTTGATGAGAGCGATAGTCAAGTCAATGGGAGCACAAATCTCTAATAAGGTGGTGCTCTTATATTAATTATAGTGGTACTCTCATTTATAACATATTTTTGACCTCTTCGTATTTGTTTATTTCACTCCTTGATCCAATTATCAACATTTGATTCATGCCCAGCAAGATTGCTACATGTCGATTGATGCACTCATCAAGATAATTTAAAAAATATATATCTATAAAATAGGGAGTTATTTTTATCATTCTGAGGACATATCAATTACCAAATTCAATCAAGAGTAGAGAAAAGATTCACATTTGGAAAATTATTCTTCTTTCCAATACTTGTTCTAAAATCCTTTTCTTTCTTAATTAGAATTTTTCATCATTCCTTCTAAACCTATTCAAATATGTTTTTAAATACTAATAAAGACAATAGGAATCTCATTAACTATTGCTTCTAAGATAGTCAAATATGGAAACAAACTCCTTTTGTCCCTAAGGTAGGATTCATGTCAGAGAACACCTTACCACAACATCTTTTGGTCGAGTGCCCTTAATGAAGAAGGGTTTGAAAATCAATATCATCAAGAAACAGTGTTATGGAGAAGGAGCTCAATGGTAAAGGTCCAACATAAATGAGAAATATTGATCAAGGTATTTAACAGATATCTTCATCAAACTCCTTAAGCAAGGTTAGTACCATGAAGGTTGTTCATCTCTTCTTTATCCCTTTTGATTTATTTACTTTAGAAATATATTGGGTCAATTGTTATCAATTACTTTGTATATCTACTTGTTTACATGGTACTCTTTATTATTTCTTTCTAGGGTCTATTGCTTTGCTTAAAATACTAGTATTTTATGTGAATGTGTATGACCTATACCTATACCCATATTTCTCATTCTTAATATTATGTAGATTCTCTTTTTAGGAATATCCATTTACTAAACCTAAATATATCATCCCTAATTATAACTTTATTATAATCCTCTAAATTAGGAGTTTATCTAGTTTTGGTGTAACCTTGTATTGCCTTGATCTACAAGGCTTAGTGACTTCCTCAACTTGTCCAAATCTAGGTAAAACATCTTGGTGAACCCAAAAAGAACCATACCTTGTGAAAAAATTTATTCTACTTGTCTCAATATTTTTATGATTGTATAATGGTTAATTTTCTTTTTTTGTGCCATTTGTATTCATGTGGCCTCTAGGCTAGCCTTAGGAAATCCAACATGTTTTATCCATACTATCAAAACTGCCAAACCTTGGTGGTATATCAAGATAAGGGATGTACCCTTAGTCATTAAAATATATAAATAACTTCTCAAAATGTCATTTAACTCCTTAAAAATAACCTTACTTTTGAGATACTCCCTATTATATCTTAGAAAATTAGGTCTGATATAAATAAAGTATCAATAAATATTTAAGATACAGCAAATTGATGAAGTAATATGATAAAAATCTAGATTTGTAACAACCCACCAACTCAACCCAAGGGAGAGAGATAAAAAAATTCACAAGGGTTAACTCGCAAAGAAGTCCCAATATTTTTTAGCAATATAAGGCATAACCATATTTTGAGTTCATTATCATTGTAGATGACACTCAAGTGGACAGGAGTGGCCAATTTTCCATACTTTTAGGGTTCACTTTTCTAAACCTCATCATTTAGAAATGATGCCATCAATGTTCCCTCACTTTTCCTATACCCTCACCAGTATAGGACAACTTGATCATAATATAGGAATTATCCTTTAAGGCCCATAAGAATTAAAGGGGGATGCATTTTTTGTAACCCTACATAAATTCATCTATGTAGTATTATTTTGATATGATGTCTTAGTTCTTAGTTACCTACACCTTCATGGGCTAAGGCCATTACCACTCACCTAGTAATGATCATGGTCACTCTTACCTCATCACAAGGTGCCACCACTATATTATCTTGTGAATGATCTAATGGATTGTCCCATACCAATCCACTATTTATATTCCTATACCTCATCGCTATAAATGCATCCAAGACTCACCACTTAGGACTTGTCCAAGCCTCACCGCTATGGACTACTCAAAATCCTCACAATATTAGGCCACTCGAGCCTTATCATTCAAGGTGTATCATTCACAAATACCTGGTTATTGACTCATCACAACTCAACTAGGATTTGGTACATCTTGACTCAAGTTTTTCTAATATGGCTCTATATTAATGCCCAAGAACCCCTTCCCAACCCAAGAGTATCAACAATTATAATATCTCTTAAAATGAAATAAAGTGTTATATTGAAAACATAATTAAATTCAACATAACACATTGCTAAAGACTAGGAATTTAAATACTTAATCAATCACTAGAATTTAGCATTTCCTTTATTTACAATGAAAGGATAAAGACATCATATAAGAAATCATAACTATAATCCATCAATAGATTCCAACATCCTTTCATAAACACATCCTTTCCAATTAGCAAATAACTAACTTTTTCCAATAGCATAAAAGAATAACAATAAATAACCTTTCCATTCATTGAGCAAGTCTCAAATAATATAACAAAATAATATCCATAAACATTTATTCCTTCACAAACATGATACTCATAATAATCCTCATTCCAAGAATATTATATTTCAATCCTTTAAATACATAAATAATCTCTAGTCTCATATTTTCCTCAAGGCCATCCACTTGACGGATCATCTCCAACAAACATAGATTAAAATTTTAGGGATCAAGATAGCTCTTGAGATGCATATGCAAGCCTAACATGCACTATGCAAAAAGAACACACCACCATGCAAGAGCATACAATATGCAAGCAATACCATGCACAACATTGAGAGAATCTCATACTTCTCTTGAATATGGATTCCTTAGCTACTCTAGCCTTATCCATATTAAAAATATCTTATTTCAAATATATTCAAATACATTTTTAAATAATAAATCCAATTACAATCCATAATAATATTGGCAAATTGATTACATTGTGCAAGATATTAGAGATATTGTAAAGCATTTTGAAAAAGTTGACTTTGTTCATGTCTTTAGAGAAGGTAACAAACCAGCAGATTGGGTGGAAAACTTTTGTACCATTAAATAAGAGGATAGGAGATGGATCCCCCCAGGGTTGGTCAATGAGGACTTAGAAAAGTTTGTGAGGGAGGACTGTAGCTAATGGAGGTCCAGGATGGATTTTTTTTTTCTTGCATCCAAGGAGTTTTGGCTACTTGCCCTTGGTAGTTGTGCAGTTGATGGGTTGACGTTGTATTGTAAAAGGGTTCATGCCCTTTCAAAATCCCATTTTTACCCTAATCAAAACAATATTGACATTTGAACCCATGATAATATCAAACAAACAAAAGTCTACAATAATAATATTAATTCTTCCCTATAAAATTTAACTATTAATTAAATTATCCATATAAACAACCCATTATTCCATCAATAAAAAGTTTTCCTAGTTTTTTCCAATTCTTTTGATAAATAAACACATTTACTTAATAAAAATAATATAATATCCTTCCATAAATATCTAAAGAAAACATTACATAAAATATATGTATATATAATCCATCGAAACCATAAAGCAAGTAATTCATTAAAGCTCTTCATTGAAAACATGCCAAGTTAATACCATAACTTTTATTTGACCAAAATAATGAAAATAACTTGCATTCCAAAATAACCTATGAATACCTTAAGGATTCCCAAAAATCCACTTACTAAATTTTCATTTAATCCAAAATTTAATTAAGCTTACACCAACTATCTCCAACCTAACTTACTTCACTCAACCCCTAAATTGAACGTAAACTAAAAAAAAGGTAAGGAGTATTATTAAGTGTTAAAACAATTATGCACACAAATGTATGGCTAAAATATTCTGGAAAAACAAAAGATAATATGTAATAGCTTAACGAATCCCTCAGCTAAACATTAATCAAAAAGGTGATTTCAAACATGTTGGTCAGGTATGCTAAAACACAAAAGAATAATAAATATTATGCTTACAAATATGGCATTAAAATACTCGAGGATGATCCCGAGGCCACCCAAACTAAACAAATATAGAAACAAACCCTATAGGGAAAAACATCTAGAAACGAGCATACGTCTATAAAACAAGCATATATTTATTATAGAAGACATACATACTAGATCCTTAAACAACAAGGATATACATAAAAACAATCACTTTTCTTAGGGAGTTCCATTCAATATAGATAAAGAGAATCACAATTATTAAACTCTAATAATAAGACACACTCTTAAAACAATCAAATATACATATAAGTTGAATTTAACTCATTGGCTCCAATTCCTTTTTGAGAAATCTACTCCCAAAGCTTTAGTTGGCTACTGTAATCCCATATTCCAATATGAGATACAGAGTTTCAGTTTCACCTATCAGTGTCATGCTTCCACTTAAAATCCTTATGTTACCTTCTCTTCCCTTTTTTATGTTCCTTACAAGGGCTGCCAATAATGGTTGCTAAGTGAGAGAGCTCAAGATTCCTGACAATGTATTGATATCCAAGCATTACCAGAGACTCTAACATTCCCACCAATAATATTCAAAAAAACAACAAAGCACTTCCATGTATATATAAATATATTGCAATCAACACATGAACTAAAACTTCATTAATTCATACCATTATTAGATTTTGTAATAACTGCATTAACCTTAGTATTAATATACTAACATCCTTAATAAATTTTAATCAACAAATTCCCTTTCTTTCAAATGCATCTTAATATGCACAAACTATATGTGTGTGTGTGTTCTCCCTTTTTCATTTTGAAATGAAAGTAATGCTTTGCACTAGCATTAATAATTAATTAATCAATTTATTTCTAATGCTACCAACATTAGAATAATTAAATTAATTATTCACCTAATTAATTTAATTAATATCAAATGTTAATATTAAATATTAACATCGATATTAATATTTCAAGTATTAATAATACCAAGTTGAAAAATTAATCTACTAAACAATTACATGCTTCAAAACACAAGCACCAACATAAAGGCTTTTGCAAATCAAAATATGCAAACAATATTTTATTTAAGTAGGAAGCTTTATGATAAATTGGAATGCTATCACCCGTATACTAAGAATGGCTCTTTTGCTTAATAGCAACCTCCTTACCCAATGGGGCATTCAATCAAACCTACACGTATGCAATGCACCTATATGAAGGGTTTTATTTTACCCTTGAGTTGTCAATGAGAATTTCATCCATCATTTTCCTTTTCTCTCAACTCTAGTGGTTGTCCCATACCAATCCACCCATGAGAGCACCTGGTCCTATAACCAAAAATTTAATCAGCAATACCATATTCTAAAAGTAACATAATCCAACTTTAGAAAGCATAAAGTGCAACTATAAACATTTCTTGATAAAATAAAATAAAATTATGCATTTGATAACCACATATAAGGTCTGAGTAGCATATTCTAAAAGTAACATAATCCAACTTTACAAATCATAAAGTGCAACTATAAACATATCTTGATAAAATAAAATAATATTATGCATTTGATATCCACATATAAGGTCCGAGGTATAGACCAATTGGTTTTACCAAACCCCGTAAGGGGACGGAGGTCCAAGGTTCAAATCTCGGGCCTCACCAAACTAAACGCTGATCTCTTTCCCAATGCTTTTAGCAGTGTAAAAGGTTTAAAATGATTGTGGCATGGTGGTTATAGGGGCGGATTGCACAAAGAGCTATGTGGTGGCTTTCGGGGTGGACAATGCAAAATATTATGGTGGCCATAAAAATCGGATAGCCTGCACGGATTTGTGGTGGCTATCGATTCCACCATATAAATTAAAATATATATATGTGTGTGTGTGGACAACGTAAAATATTGTGGTGGCAATAAAAACCGGATAGCCTACCTGGATTCGTAGTGGCTACCGATTCCACGATATATATATATATATATATATATATATCAATACATAAATCAAGCATCAAGGAAAAGTCCTGCCAGGGTGGGTCATTACAATATTGGCCCATTGTTCAAAATAAATTAGAATTTTTTTTAAGCAAATACAAGAATGCATCAGGCATTCTTCAAAAGCCCCCCAACCAATCATACTTAGACTTTCCAATAAAACAAGAACATCCTACATACTAATAAATCACTTACACAATTGAGACTCCTCTTCCTTCTAATGAGGAAGAATAAGAGGAGGAAGAACCAATAATCGATGATGATTGGCTATGTTATAGTGACAAGGATGAAACCTTTCCAAACATTGAAGGTCATAAAAATAAATCTAGCAAAATATTCCTTTAGACATTAATAAGGTTGAAATTAATCCACAACCTTCGAATGAAGAAAATCAAGATAATTATCTACAAGATCCTCAATTCATTTATAAGTCATTAAAAGATGAACCTCTTTGCTAAATTGAGCAAACTTCTGCATGTATTGATGCGTAATCCAAAGATAAATATATGTTCCAAAATACACAATAATTTTCTTTTCCCAATATAACCATAACAAAGACAACATGTCATGTTTCCTCCTCCAAGAAAGCCAAAATCAAAGTGAGAACCTACCTTTATAGAAAATCCTTTTGACATGTCATTTAATACGTAAGAAAACTTATGTAGAAGAAAGAACTCGGACCTACAAAATGTCTAGTAAATATATCATTATAGGAAACACCCATTCTACCCCTTATAAACTCTTCGAGTATTATTTGACTACAATGGAAACTGATTCTCATAATTTTATATTTAAATGTAAGCCTAGTCAACGAAATGCCAATCTTGTCCATGTTTTTGCACAAAAACCTAATTTTTTAAATGGATCTAGGCCTTTTTACATATAGGGACTTTATTTTGGTGTAAAACAATACACCCTCATTATTTTATGGTCATAGCTTCATCATTATTATCACTATGAATTTCATCAAATAGGTTGAGGCAATACCCCTAGTATCTACTATAGGAAATACTATCTTTAGATTCATCTTTTATGATATCATTTCTTGATTTGGATATTACAAAAAAGTTATAAGACCTTACAAAAAAAAACAAATAAAGAGAATACCAAATTATAACCAAGTATCATGATTAAACAACAACCATGGTAAGAAAGACAAGTTTTTCAATAATTTAAATGTTCCTTTCATTATTTAAAAAGATTATGGATTTGTAACTTTTAAGCTTCTCAAAATATTTTACACCTAGTTATACCCATGGGGCCATCTCCACCCTTTCCTCCTATGAAGGATTTTCATAGTAAGAATCATATATATCATCTTTTTACATCCATAATTGTATTCTATTTTTTATTTTATATATCATCATATTAACTTTCTAAGACCATGTGTGAAGATTTCATGATTACAACCAAATCTACAAGTGGTTCTTTCCCATAACTATGCCATCATATACTTTCTTTTCAATAATTCTCCATATTTTCATACTTCAAGCACAATCAAGAATTGATGATAAGGTATAATATGAACTTATAAAGCCTCTCTTTTTCTTGTAAAAAGTCATCATCTCTATCTCAAATAAAAAAATTTCCAAAAGAAAATTTTAGAAAAAAATGAAAAAATCAAATTTTGATATTAATTTTTTGACATACAAAAATTCCATAGTCATATTTTTCTCATCTTTGTCATATTTTTCATCATTAAAATGTTGTGTTGGAATATGTTTATATTTTCCATGAGTTGTCTCTTTGCTACAAAAATAAGTGTAAAAATTTTCTTACTATCATTTGAATTGATTGCACCTCCTCGTAAGGGAATAAGTAGTCCTGGGGGTTGGTAGTGCAACTCTATTAGGATTTTTACTATGCATAAAATAAGTCTTTGAAACTGTTAGAGTAGTATTACCTTATTTGGTAATATATCTTGGGTAATTTAGTTTATTTACATTTACTTTCTACCTAGGTTAGTTTGTTTCTATCCTAGGTTAGTAGTTTACTTTACCGACATTTCTTATGTCAACAAATATTATTTGTTAGGATATTATTTGGTTAGTTTTTAGTGCTATTAGCTTGTTGGTTAGTGCTATTGTTAGCCTTAGTTGTTTGTATATATTTCATTCAATATCAATAATATATTAATCATTTTTGCTCTACCTAATATGGTATCAGAGCCAAGAGGCTCTTGGCCAATGAGAGAAATTTCTACCATTTGGCTTCAATGGTGATTTTTCACCCATTTTGCTTCACTGGTGATTTCTCACCATTTAATGGTTGAGTCTGAGTCTAACATGATCTGTGTGGCCAAAGCTGCCATTTGACAGAGAGATGACGTGGACTTAGTAAGGCAGTCAACAGATCACTGACCCAGGGAGAAGTCAAGCCTACGAGACCCTATACCATAACTTGGACTCAGACTACACCACTGGAGGCTCATTCGATAAACTACAATATACGATCAATAGACATCGATATCCAATTTGGAGACTCCTATATGGACCTAACAGCTAGGCTAACCAGCCAGATCTAACCCCTGAGCGAACACTACTGGAGTCTAGATGGACCCTGAGACGTGATACACCTATGCCTAGTTGGACCTGATGCGTTAGGATTCGCTCGTGACATGGTGGAACCTATAGAACAATGGGATGACCACGACAAGGGGTATATAGGTTTGACAACCAATTGGACTACATCTGATGGTGATTGGTGTGAAACCCTAAGCAACAGACATGTACATGGATGACCAGACTCGACCTACGTAGACGGATGACACATATTACCTGGACACTGACTAAGCCACACTACCTACCCTACGCTAACATGGACAACATCAGGCAGAGGATGATCTGGTAGTGGGTGGCTTGGCTAACTTGAAAAGGGCAGTTTGGCAATAGTTAACAGCTCCTTAGGCGGTTAAGCAGGTGAACAAAAGGTGGTCTTGACCACCAACAAGTGGTCATTCTTTTAATTGAGAATTAAGGTTTTTAAACCACAAATACGATGTCATCCCATCCATGTGGGATAAATATCCCATAGCACAATTAGTTCTCTACTGTGTCTCTTTTTCCAACTTTCTCGAAAGTGCACAAACATCTCTTGGTGACATTGATTGCTTTAGAAGGATAAGTATGTCTGATTGCAGACGATGGGGTGGATCGATCTTCACAGACACCATTAATCATGTTGCTTGAGGATAACCTGTTGTAGAACATGGACGTCGAGCAAGTTTTAGTTGTATTAGCATACTACACTGTGACAGAGAAGAGGATGTAAAATACCACTCACATCTACATCCCTTCAAAATTTTCTAATCCCACTGATCACATGATCGTAGGCTTTGTCATCGATTACTGGATGCTAGGATGCTTTACGTACCTTGTTGGTGGTTTTGAATCAAGATGTTGTGTTATTGTCAAGAAGACATATTAGCAGCACATACAGCACGTAGATTCCATCATAGCACCTTCGAACACTTATTTTCAATGAAAATATTCATACGATTGGAGAAATCACCATTTACAGGTAGAATATTTTACCACAGTCTGGGAGATGCTAAACAACGATAAGTGGATCGGATCAAGATGATTACGTCGTACGAACGATGGGAATTTGTAGATCTATGGCTTGTAGCGCATCACAGGACTTGACATAATGGTGTATTCACAGCATACATTTGCATGCGATTAATGTTCGTATCTATGCTTCAAATGTGAATTATTGATGTTATCAAATTACTGCAACGCGTAGCACTCAACAAGCGTCCTAATTTGTTGTGTAGGTGGTCAAAAATAGATGCCACAAGATAAGTGTAAAACTACAACAACGATCTATTGCAGGCAATCGATGAGTGAGAGAAAAATACGATGGAAGCATATTCATTTACACACAGAAATCCATAACTAGATCGTTGCATCCAACCGTTGTTTGTAACATGATCACGTGTTCCCGACTAAAATAACCAGGTGCAAAAATTCCCAGGAGTAGCATTCAAGGTTGCTATCACCGTGGTGGATGAGCTACTTAGTGGATGCATAACCGTTGTGTCGGGGACGAGCCATCGCTGAGAGGTGGAGCTAAGAAGGCACCACCACCGCTGAAGGTAGCATTGCAAATGAAGAAGCGCAGCGTTGCGAGAGATGGAGCGTCACGCTGCAAGAGGAGAAGAGTCCTTCCTTCAAATTGGGGAGCTTCTCTTTAATACCCGCCAAGGCAAGAAGCCCGACCGATTA
Source organism: Wollemia nobilis (assembly GCA_028583015.1). Classification (NCBI taxonomy): domain Eukaryota; kingdom Viridiplantae; phylum Streptophyta; class Pinopsida; order Araucariales; family Araucariaceae; genus Wollemia; species Wollemia nobilis. Next base: position 4,435,813 of record JAQPPZ010001678.1, on the reverse strand, counting down.
GTGGTTGAACGCTAAGACGTTCACCTACGACAGGTCACGGGTTTAATCCCCGCTACCTCTACCAAGGTAAAACAATTTTTTTTGGTGTTTTTTTATTGCATTTTTTTAATTTTGTCAAATTTTGTTTTTTAAATAATTTAAATTACATTGCTTAAATAATTTTTACAATTATTCAAGTAATTATTTTTATTATTAATTAAATCAACTTTGATTAAATTTTTAAATTTTGCACTCAAACACCACAATCTTCATCCTATTTTTTGCAAACAACAAAAGGGGGGAATTTCTTTCCTATTATTGTAAATAACATTTTTATCTTTTTAAAATTTGCCCAAGAGGCTTTCTTGTTGTGTTAAGGGAGGATAAATGTTTTCTCCAACCAAGGGGGAATATAATTTTGCAACAAGGGGGGATACTCATTTTTTTCCCTCAAAGCTCATTTTGCAAAAAGGGGGGAATCATTTGTAAAGGTGCATTTTCGGCAGTGACCGACACCTTAGCCAATATTTTGCAAAATTCCCTTGTAAAAGGTGCATTTTCGGTAGAGACCGACACCTTCAAAAATGGGTAGATCAAAGAAAAAGCAAGCCCCAAAACCAATTGATGATGTTGTTACATCAGTTAAAGGTCCTTATTTTCCACTTGATATGGATGGACCAGATTTTTATGAGAAGGGCACATTTCTCACACTAAACAATGGTTTAGTAGCCCTACTCGAAGATTCTAAGTCTTGTATAGACCTTCAGATAAATGGTGCTCGATTCACTATTGGCATTATAAGGGGCATATACATGTCATTGGTTGCACTTGACCTTGCCCAACATAAAGTGAAATATGACATAAGTGAGGGAAAAGAGGTCCTAATGGTCGACGCTTATTGTGATACAAGTGACCTTCAACCCATTGTGGCAAATGTGTGTTATAACATGAGTGACCTTCAACTCATTATGGCAAATGCTTGTTGTGATATATGCGACCTCATACCTTCAATGGTAGATATCAGTTGTAGCACAGGTGATCTCATTTCAATAGTAGATTTTTCTTGCGACACTAGTGACTTAAAAACTAAAAATCCTCAAAAAGAGCTCCATAATATCATCAATAGTGACAAATACCATATTGTTAAAAGCATTGATGAAGATGATGAAATTGGGTGTTTTGAAAAATACACCAAAGTATTTGGATCCAAACTGATGAAGAAAATGGGATTCAATGGTGAGAGATTAGGTAAACAGGAACAAGACATTAAAACTCCAATAATGCTAAATGTTAGGGTAAAGAATGAAGGCCTTGGCTATTTTGGACAAGCAAGTACCAGTAAAACCATGTTTGTAAATCCTAAATCTCCTCCAAATCCTAAAAAGAATTGTTGTAATCATTGTGGAAAAATAGGACATGTTGCAGCTAGATGTTGGAAATTACATCCTTGTGATTCATGTGGATGTACAAATCACTCTTCTTCAAGTTTTTGGTACAAAATGAAAATGGCCAACAAGGTTCATATATATTGTGGATGGACAAATATCACACAATGGACCATGATGAAAGAAATGTTGTATGGCTTCTATCAAAAAGGTAAAATCTATGGTAGATCCCGAGGCAAATCCAGTGATAGATCGAGTGGCAGTCCCAGAGACAATGACCTAGAGACAGACCTAAAGATAGACCCAAAGATAAAGTTCCAGAGGCAGATCTATAGGAATATCTAGAGGCAATGATCTAGAGGCATATTCATAGGCAGATCTCAAGATAGACCTAGAGGTACAAATCCAGAGGTATGCTTAGAGCCAGAGCCAAAGCTAAAGATAAAGCAAGAGCCAACATTCTTTCATTTCTCTTCTTCTTCATTGTATTGAGACAGTTATATTATTACCCAAATAATGTAATAAGGGGGGATGTTAGAGTAGTATTACCTTATTTGGTAATATCTCCTGGGTAGATTAGTTTATTTACATTTACTTTCTACCTAGGTTAGTTTGTTTCTATCCTAGGTTAGTAGTTTACTTTATCGACATTTCTTATGTCGATAGATATTATTTGTTAGGATATTATTTGGTTAGTTGTTAGCGCTATTAGCTCATTGGTTAGTGCTATTGTTAGCCTTAGTTGTTTGTATATATTTCATTCAATATCAATAATATATTAATCATTTTTGCTCTACCTAATAGAAACAACTATACCACTCCCATAATGGCCATAGAACTAGTCCTAGGAGTTGGTAGTGTAGCTCTCAGGATCTTATACCTTCAGAAAAGAAGCAATAATATTTTAATTTCAAAAAAAAAAAATCTATATAAGAAACAATAATATTTTTAATTCAAAAAAATAAGAATAAAAGTAATAAAAATAAGAAATAGGTCCATAAAAAATAACCAAATGACAAAAGCAAAGAGGGATAAAACCAATGTGGTAAGGCAATATATAGCCAATTACATAAAATATACATGGCATCACAACAATTATCACTCTTATATAGAGGGTAGTGTGTCCCTTAACATCATCTTGCATATGAAATTCTCGATCTAAGGTTCATCATCATCCTACTTACATATGTGACTCCTAATTAAATATCACCATCATTATATATACATAAAAAAGAGATCATGCATTTTTATTTATCATCACACTTGTCCTTCATAAAGTGATGTGATAATTCTTTTATGTGACCATCCTATATGGATCATTAGAGCATTTGAGTTAGGGCATTGTTTATATGACTTACATATGACACTATGGAAAACATCTTATATGGCTTATCAAAATAGGAATACAAATTAAAAAAAAAAAACTAGTTAAGGGATACTCAAACACAACACTCTTTCTCTTAGACACCTCTAATCATTGATACAATTATCTCCCCTTGATGGGCATGCCTCCATGTAATAATGAATTAGTTTTCTTGTATTTCTAACAACCAATATTATCAAGTCACTAAACCATAGGTTTCCATTCATCTATATCTCTCTTTTGCCTTTGCCATATTATGGATCTAAACTTATGTAGTTTAACTAAAGGATATGTCATATTTTATATTTATAATCCTAACTTCTTATGAAATTGATTTGAATTCCTTGTGATCAAGAAAGTTAAAATTTTAAAGCACCAATTATGCTTTCATGTACAATTCAAATATATTTTTCAACTAAGTTTAAAATCAAAAAGAAAGAAAAAAATAAAAAATATAGAGAAAAAGACAAAGTAAAAAGATAAGATAAATAATTCCCTAACTAAGACTTAGGACATGTTCCAAAACACTCGTCTATTCCATCCATTCCACCATTCCCATTTTTATTTTTCCATATGTTGACACTTTTCTAATTTTGTCAAGTTTCCCATCATCTGGAATTATGCCTATAGACTTAGTTTTTTATCATTAGCCTCTTAGTCATATTTTATTGAAATACGCAAGCCCCTTATCCATGGTATATGCTTCCTTCTTAGTCACTTCATGGAGTCTTTCGTTTTCCACCCACTCCATCCTTAATTTATGTATATCTCCTTTAAGATCTTGGTTTCTTCTTGACATCACTATTACTTGTGCCATATTTTGACTTGCAAGCTTTTAAGGATCTCTAAATATAATGCGCAATTAAATGAGGCATTTGATCACTTACATGTCTTACATAACTTATGTGCATCATGATTATGTTCTTTATTTACATGCATGGACTTACATTTTTTGTACTTATATGTTACTTTGAATTATATGTTTTATTTTCTTGTATTTATTTCATATGATTTAAATATGGTTACTCATTTGCACGTGTTTATGTTTAATTTTTTCTATTTTGTAGGCACATATGTACTTCTTTCCAAAGTGCTTCATTCTCACTTCACTTCATGGTGAAATGGGCACTTTGTAGGGGTAATATGTATACTATAAAAATTACCAAGATTAATTTCAAATGCAAATAAATCATTCATGTAAGCAAATATAAACACCCTTCTCACCCTTTTTTATTAATGATGCTCAGGTTAGGTTGCATGTATGGAAAGTGAGTGGAATACCTTGAGGTTGATAAGCCTTATATAGCCTATAGGATCTCTTTCTCATATGATTAACTCTTAGGATAGAAATAATTTAATTTAGTAGCATATAACCACATAGAATTCTTCAAGAAGACTAATAGACCCCTAATATTCAATATTTACCCATGATTCTATTAGAATTTTCCATTCTGGTGAGAGCACTAGTTAGCTCAATAGGAGTGTTGGTCTTTGATAGGTTGACACAACAAAATATCAAAGTAATTTTATCAATGCTTTCTTCATGATTTTTTATTTCACCCTTAATCCATTTGTTAGTGTCTAATTCATGGTTAATGAAAGTGTTGCATGTTGGTCATTGTCCTTGTTGAGATGAGTTTAAAAACTTAATTTGTATAAATAATGCATCATTTTTACCATTTCAATGACATATACATCATTAAATTTGATCAAAGATCGGATAAAATATTTATATATTAAGGATTCTTCTTCTAATATCATATTCATCTTGGACATAATCCTTCTCCATCATCCTCTCCCAATCTACCAAAATCTACTTTACAATGCTAAGCAAGGCAATAGGATGTATACTCATTATTGCTTCTTGGACAACCAAATGAGGCAACAACTCCTTTCACCCCTAGGTTAGTATTCCACTTGGAGGATACCTCACCCTAAGGTCTTTTTGGTTGAGAACACTTAATCAAGAAGGGTTTGAAATTTAAGATCAAGGATTAGAAGCTCAAGGAGAAAGGTCTAAGCTAAATGAGAAGTCTAAATCAAGGTCTTTAACAAATATCATCATACTCCTCAAGCGAGGTTAGTACATCTATTTTCATTTCTTTACCAGCATATAGAAACAACTTTCAATTACTTTGCATATCTACTTTTTTCCATGATCAATTACTCTTTACTTTATTTTACCTTGTTCTATTGCTTTGTTTAAAACACTAAACTTGAGCATGAATGTGTGTGACCTATATCTATACCAATATTTCCAATTTTCATATCTTACTTAGATTGTACTTCTACAAATATTCATATACCAAATCTAACCAGACCATCCCCCATCATAATCTTATTATAATCCTATGAGTTAGGATTTTGTCTAGATTTAACTCAATCTTGTGTTGCCTTGACCTATGAGGTTTAATGATTTCCTTGGCTTATCCAAATCTAGGTAAAACAAGTGGTCCCAAAAACACATCTTATCCAAATTGTGTATGACTTGTGCTACATTCTCTTTCCAAATGCATGCTTGTGCTTGCAAAGTGTTTGGCAGTTATGTGAAGAGGATGTGCATTCTAACTTACCCTCTTTTAGATTCGAACCTAGGACCTCTTATTTATAGTACTAAAGTCTTCACCGTTAGACCCACTCGAGTTGCAAAAATATAACAAATTTTATAATATTATATATGCTATTATAAACTAATTTAACTAAAATTTTAAGCAATTGTTTTACAAAATTATTTTGTATAATCCATAATACATAAAATTGTGCTCTATTAAAAAAAGAATCAAGTTTGTATTAATCTAAGTAATGGCAATCTATCACAACACTAACAATAACCTTAGTTATTTCCCAACAGAGACACCACAATGGAAAAATGCATTGGGCTTTCCTAATGGAGACCCAAGTTCAATTCACGGGAAGGGTGGCCCTGATATGCCCCCAACTTTTCAACCTATTAGAAAAAACAATAACCTTAGTTCTTTGGATATATTATGTTTATGTATAACACTAAACATGTTAATTGGGAAGGAATATGACAATAAATGGAATGGAGTATATCAAGCATAACATTTATAATAAATAATATATGAAAATACAAAATGATTGTTATTATTTTTACAAAATGAATTGTGGTTTTATACTAAATTCTTCTCTTACAATTATGTCTACCATCAAAAAATTGCTCGTATGCATCGAGGTTCATGAGGATTTCAATACTAATTAATGAATATTTTAAAAGAGTTGTTATTAGTTTTCCCAAAATGAAATATGGTTTTTTTCCAAACCTTTATCCCCTATTCAATCAAAAATTAATAATTTACTTGCATGATACCTAGGGAGTTGCCCTATGTATATATGCATAGCATAACATCGCAACTACATTGTCTAATAATTTCTCGCTCCACAAACATGAGATGGTTACTCATGATTTAACTAAAAATTAAAACAAAAGCAAAAATATATAAATGATTATTACTAGTTGAATTGGTTTGTAAAGATATCCTTTAAATTGTGTGCACTTAAAAGCTTGGTAACAATGCAAATTAACATCATATACTTCAGTCCCGACATGGACACCGCAATGGCAAAATTCATTGGACTATCTTAACGAAGATCCAAGTTCAATTCATGGGAAGGGTGGCCCCTGGTATGCCCCCGCTTTTCAACCTATTTAAAAAATGAAAACATCATATACTTCTAAAACATTTTAATATAATCATAGAGTCTTATATATCAATTATCATGCAAGTACACATCATAATGAGTCTTATAATTTGTATGTATCCAAATTATGCATTTCTACTTGAATTTTTTTATTTATTTATCCTCAAAAAGGATGACGAAATAGAATAGAAAATAATATTTTTATCATAAGACTAGACAAACATTTTAATATAATATTAAAGAGTCTTATATGTTGATTAACATGCAAGTGCACATCATACATGTGTATGTATACAAATTATGCTTTGCTACTTGAAACAAATTTAAATATTTATCCTTAAAAAGTATGATGAAATAGAATAAAATAGAATGTTTATATAATAAGACTAAACAACCCATAGGACAACAAAGATGTACTAATACTAAATAAATTATGTTATGTAAAAATATCAAGTTTGACCCATTATTTGTTTTGTAAAGTACAAATTTTGTGTTACTTATTTTGTTGATGAATTCTCTACCCATTTTTTTCCCTCTTGATCAAATTCAAACATAGAATCCATCACCTACATATCAACTTAATTAACCCATATATAATTATCTACTTTAAAACAACTTAAGTATGGATGCTCAACACTAACTATAAATCGCTTTAGCAAACTCTAGATATTAGACGCTTCTAAATAATATTTAAAATATAAAAACTAAGATTCAACCACTCAAATTAGATTACATTCAAATGTCCTAACATCACACTTCAATATATGAACTAACTTCAATAAATTACTCATTCATTGTCTCCTTTATGAAAAAGAGTAAATGGCAATTCTTCAAAACTAGCACTATATATTTTCTCCAAAATAAAATGTTTATATTTGCTATATTTTTTTCTAAATTATTTGCACCTTTAATAGGCCTACCTGATGTAATGTGGCAAACCATTATGTACTTCCACTTCCTTTCTCACATGTTTTTCAAGCTATAAGTTGTTATATGCAAACTCCTACTATTGGTGAGGATTTGTTTGGAAGAGAATAAGAACATGTAACAAAACAAAGGGAGTCATAACCTAAAGTAGGAGTTCTAGAAAGTGAAGTAGAAAATCGACTTCAAAACATTGTGTACTTAGCTTCACAAGGGCAAATACCAGAAGTAGAGGATTATGAAGGAGAAAGAGCTAAAATTTTGTAACGAATGGCTTTGGAAACACAACGATTGCAGGAGGAATATGATACTCTTCGTCAGTACAATCCACAATTGATGGAACGGGTTATTGAAGAATTGGATGGAACTATGCAACAAATGCAACAATGACAAGACACAAGTAGAGAAGAATGGGTTGAAAGAGATCATGATGCTTTCAAAGAGAGCCTGGATGGCAATTCGCCAGATGATAGTGTATTTTTTGTGGCTCTAGATGATCCAACACCTAGGATAGAACAACATCCCATCTTAGTAGATGAGGTAGTCTCATTGGAACATGAGACTAATGTAGAAAAGGGAGAGCAACTACAGATAGACATGTCTCAGCAAGTTGGGACAGAAGGTGAAAACAGTTAGGTTATAGTGACAGAAGGCAAGGCAACCAAAAAGACCATTGATCTCTCCGGGAATGGAAAAGAGACATTCCAGGAAGAGGAACAAGAGGAGAAAATTAAGGATGCATGGTTTGAATGTTTTCTAGTATAGCTACCCAATCTCATACATCCTTCATATGATATGGACCAGTGACAGTAGAATGTTTTTCAAATTTAACGAAAATAATAGAAAATTTATAATTGCAATTTAACATAGCATGTGTTTGTCAATGGAAGAAGTGGCAGTCTATGGCGGAAGAAGAATTAAACAGATTGGTGAAATGGGCCACACAAGGTCCTTGGCGGGTAGAGATTTCTAGCATCTATCAGAATCAACCTTGGACAATACCCACCGCACATTTATCAACAATGGAGGGAGTTGAACAATTGGCTAAGAAGATGCCAATCCCCTATTTGGAATCTGGACAAGTGTCACACTGATCCTTCTTCCCATCAGTTCGTAGAGCAAGGATCGTAGGTAAAGTTAGCACCTGAATTACTCCCTATGTATCAATAGGATAACTTCTTAGCCCACTTGTTATATTGGCTAGCAGAAGGTATTAAGTACTTGCATTCAGCCAAGCACATGGTGGATAGTGAATTGCAATAGACACAGGGAGAAGTGCAACGCAAATACCAACTACTTGAAGAAGGAAAGGCTCATATGGAGGCCATCATTTAGGAAATCTAGAAAAAATCACAAGAATTGGAGAGCCTTCATACTCAGTTAGGAGAAAAAACATGGAAAATTACCTCTAGAAAATTAGGTGTCATAGCAAAAACAAGCTAAAGAATTTTTTTTCAAGCAAAATAAAATATTAGCAGCTCAAAAAAATTAGAGTGAGCTAGCCTGGCAGTAGGAGATGAGCCAGCATGAAGAGACTTGGAAAAAATAGGTGGCAACGGTACAGGAAGAGTTGGTACAAGCACAATAGCGTGAGGTAGCTTTGAAACAAGAACCGACATCAAAGGCCTCATCCTCGTCCACAATTTTGATCCCATGGCTAAGAGAACTTTTCATATAGTGGGAAACTGAATAGTTGAATAGGCTTGAGGAAACAAAAAAATACGCCAATGCCCTAGGAGTGGAATGAGGTAAATACTTCAATTATGCCAAGAAACTTAAGGCTAATAATGAGGCTCTATAGATACAATTGGATGAAACCTTATTAGCTATAACTCACAAATATGTTGAGACTCCTCAGAGTGAGAGAATAAATTCGTTGAGGACATCGACTTCTTCGAAGTGGAGAATAGATGTAGACAATAATTCCAAGCATAAATCATAAAGCTATATGACATGAATGTCCTATGAAGATTCACAATTTTTACTATGTACATGATTTTTTGGTAATGTAAGAATCATGGAAATGACAAGTTACAATGTAATATCTGTAAATTTTCCCAACCCTAGATAATTGCTACCTATGTTATTTTAGAATAACTCAGATCTGAAAAGAATGTATCCAAACATGCAACAGTCACATAGATGGTTGGAAAAAATAAATAGTGTGAACAGCAAAAGTTAAATATATTTCTAAACCTAAAATATTACAAATAAAGGAGACTACAACTACGGTAGAACACTTCTGCTCTATTGTTGCTTTTCTAGCCAACAATTTCACTGTTCTTCTCCTCATAAGCTTGTATTTTTCCTTCAGCAATATGTTCTCCTTCTCTTCTTTTCTATGTGTAAAACACTCTTGACCTTATTTTATCCTTGAAAAATGTAACCCTAATCTCTCTAACTCTAATATTATATCTCATCTTATATTAAGATGTAAGGTTAAAAATAGAAAATCACTTAAGTTAATTAAAAAAATAGAATCACTTAAGTGAATTATAAAATAGAATCACTTAAGTGAACTTAAAATAGAAAATCACTTAAGTGAATTTCAAAATAGAATCACTTAAGTGAATTAAAAAATAGAATCACTTAAGTGAACTTAAAAATAGAAAATCACTTAAGTGAATTTCAAAATAGAATTAGAAATATCTCGAACCACTTCTAGCACATTCATACTGAAGCCTATGCAAGAAGTTCTTGTCCGAGCTACATTTCTCAACACTCCCTCTTAGCGAGGAAGGAATTCTGCACCAATCCAAGTTTATCTTTGAATGCTTCAAACTTCCCTTTCACTGAGAGCTTGGTCAAAATATCAGCTACCTGCTAATCTATGGGAATATATTGAAGCTTTACGGCTCCTTTTGAATCTTGTCTCGTATGAAGTGATATTTGATGTCTATGTATTTGGACTTGTCATAAAATATTGGATTCTCAAAGAGTTTGATACAACTTTGATTATCATAGTATATCACCGTGGGATCCAACTCTTGATCAATCAATACTATAAGCAACTTGTGAAGTCATATGACCTCATAACTAGAAATATTATTTGTCATGTATTTGGTCTTTATTGAGCTAAGTGCCATAGAAGTCTGTTTCCTGCTGAACCGGGATATCATGCTTGATCCCAAGCTAAAGCAGCACCCTGAGGTGTTCTTCATGTCTGCTATATTGCCTAACCAATATGAGTCTATATACCCCAACAACATCACTTCACCATATCTAAATATCTTAGACCATACTCCACCATACCCCTCAAGTATCTAAGCACATGTTTTACTGCTACCCAATGCTCCTGTCTTGGCTCCACCATGAATTGACTCATGGTGTTCACTGCAAAACATATATTTGGTTGAGTATTGACCAAATACATTAAGTATCCTATTAGTTGTTTGTACAATGTAGGGTCCACCAATTTTGAATCTGAAGTTGTCACATTATTCATATTAGTGATCATGGATGTGGCCATAGGTTTGCAGTCCATCCGAAACCTCTTCAATATCTCAACTGTGTACTTACCTTGCCCAAGGAATATCTCCCCTGGTATCTGCAAAACCTCCAAACCCAAGAAGTAATGCATCATGCCAATGTCCATCTCAAACTCAACTACCATATCTACTTTGCATCCTACAATGAGCTTCTCTACACTTGTAAGAAACAAGTCATCTACATATAGCACCAAAATGAGTAGATCAATCCCAACAAATATGTAATATAGATTAATATTTACATCACTTTTGGCGAAGCCCACACTATGAAAGTATCCATCTATCCTAGAATACCATGCTCTCGATGCCTGTTTGAGTCCATATAAGGCTTTCTTTAGCCTACAAACATGGGACTCCTTCCCATTTACCTCAAAGCCTTGAGGCTTCTCTATGTACACTTCTTCCTCAATGATCCCATTAAGGAAAGTTGTCTTCACATCCATTTAATGAATTCGCTATCCCATAGATGAAGTTGAATACATTACTGCTCTAATAGAAGTGTATCTGGTGGCTGGAGCAAAAGTCTCCTCATAGTCCACTCCCTCTTTCTGGGAGAACCCTCTCGCCACAAACCTTGCCTTGAACTTATTGATGTTGTCATTTACAACATGCTTAATTTTGTAGAGCCACTTGGAACTCACATCTTACTTCCCCTCCAATCTTGGCATTGTCCCAAACATCATTCTTCATGATGGAGGTGTACTCCTCCACCATGGCATCCTACCAAACCTGTTGGTCTGTTGCCTCCTAAAAACTAGAAGGCTCTAAATTTATGATGTTACTCATCAATGCCATGTAGTTTGAAAACTTCCTTGGAGGTCTTCTCTCCCTAATCATGCTTCTAGGAGCCTCAACATACTCCTAAGCATCCCTCAATGTTTGTGTAAGGCATCGAGGTCTCCTGATAAAACTGGAATGGGATAATGTCTCCACCTCCTCACCTGAAGGTTGTTTTCCTAAACTGGAAACCACCGGTGTCTTTGGTGACCCTGGCTCAACCTTCGAAGCTTCCTGCTTCTTATTCTCTATCATTGAAATAGGCTTATGTAACTTCCTAGATGCAACGTCCTCCTCAAACTTTACATCCCTGCTCACTATTGTCTTCCTCTTCTCTAGAATATAAACCATGTAAGCTTTTGAAGTCTCATTGTATCCTACAAATAAAACCTTCCTACTGGAAATCTTCAACTTGGTCCTTTTCTCTATTGGAACATGGATATAAACTGGACATCCAAAGATGCAAAAATTACTTACCTCTGATTTCACACCAGTGAATGCCTCCTCTAGTGTCTTGTCCTCCAATATCCTATGAGGACACTTTTTCTAGATGTAGACTACTATGTTGCATGCTTCTGCCCAAAGAAACATCGGCAAGCCCTGGTCATGAATCATGGCCCTACCATCCCCTATGATGTATCGATTCTTTCACTCTACAACCCCATTCTATTGTGGGTTGTATTGAACATTCATCTCCCTCTTGATTCTTACTTGCTTGCAAAAATCATTGAACTCCTTGGAGGTATATTCACCCCCATTGTCTGATCTCAAGACCTTGATCTTCTTTTTTTGGTTCTCAACTAGAGCTTTGAACTTCTAAAACCTACTAAAGACTTCATCCTTAATCTTTAAGAAGTAGATCCATGTCTTGCAAGAGAAATAATCAATAAAGGAAACATAGTACATGTTACCTGAGATTGTTATTACTGACATCGGTCCACAAACATACAAATATACTAGATCTAGTATATCCTTATACCTATGCTTGTTGTTTGGGAAAACAACCTTGGCATGCTTGCCAAGCGTGCACCCTCTGCATACTCCCTGTTGCTCAATGTTGAACTCTAGAAGACCTATGACTATCTCCCTCAGAATAGGCAATGCTCTATGATGCAGGTGCCCCATCCTCTTGTGCCACAACTCACACAAGTTGTTACTACTATGAACTAGGGCTCGAACAAGTTCACCCTGCAACTTGTATAGACTGCCTTCTCTAACCCCTATTACTTGTGTTGTTTTCGAGCTAGATTCTTTTGGTCTAATAAGGACATGTTGGTTCATGAACTCCATCGCATAACCCTTATCCTCCATAAAAGCAAGTTCTTGAGACCTGGAACAAACAAAACATCATCAAAGTCTAAAGAGTTCCCTGACTATAGTTGAAAAGGAATGGTACCAATTCCTACAATTGGATATTTGGTATCATCACCAAGCTCAACCTGAACCCCAAAGTCATGCTCTTGTAGACTGGTAAAACACTGTCGATTTGATGTCATGTTTCGAGATGCCCCACTATCCACATACCAAGAATTTCTTGGAATAGTGCTAGTAGAAATACAATAGCCCAATGAGAAATCCTTCTTGAATTTGGTAGCAAACTCACTCATCTGAGTTTTTGCAAAGGCTGCTACCTACGTCTGTTGTTACTTCCCTTTTCCCTTCTTGTCTGGACACTGTGATGCATAATGGTTGTGCTTATGACAAATGAAGCACTTGATCTTGCTCAAGTCCTTCTTCCCTGACTGTGAGGTTGACTCCTCATTCTTTTCCTTACGCTTGCTAGGTCCTTTACCTTTGCTCTTCTTGGTTTACCCAAAAATATCTAGGTTATTGTCACCACCTTTCTTGTTGGCTTTTGAATCCATCCAAGTCTCCTCCTGGATGAAATCATTCCATAGTTTCTCAAAGTTGGGAAGGTTGTCACGAGCATAGATGCCTTTGACAAATGGTTCCCATGAATTTGAGAAACCATTAAGTGCCACGTTCACCAACTCTATGTCTTCAACCTTCTCCCCAACTGCTACCAATTGATCATGAATCTGCGTGATCTTCATCAGGTAACTAGTAACGGTGTCAGATCTGGTCATCTCCATAGATTAGAGTTTGTTCCACAATATTATCTTCTTGTTTAAGTTCTCGCTCTGGTAGAGGCTAACTAGGCATCGAACATCTTCTTTACTTTAGTCTTCTTGGATATGTGAGAAATTAGGTAATCCTTCACTGCATCCAAGATCATCCACTTGGCCTTCACTTCCTTATTTTTGTGAGCTATCAATTGTTGCAGATATGTAGGCACAGTCACATCATCCTTGACAATATGCCAAAGATCATTCTCTTCCAATAAAAACATTACCCTAACTTTCCAGGACAAGAAATTGGAGGCAGCTTCCAATCTATCCTCAAATATGAGGCTAGTTGTTGCCATCTCTGAGATATGTTGTACAAACTTTCATATCTTAATATGAATGACAAAAAAAATCAGTCCTGCAAATAAGCTTAGTCCTTCAAGCAAAAAAAAATATGAAACCCTCTAACTGCTATTTTTTTTTTAATATTCAACAATGATCTACTACTATAAACCCTTGAGGATCTCAATCACAAAACCTAGCTCTGATACCATGTAAATTTTCCCAACCCTAGATAATTGTTGTCCTATGTTATTTTAGAATAAATCAGATCTGAAAAGAATTTATTCAAACATGCAACAATCACACAGATGGCTGGAAAAAATAAACAACGTGAACAACAAAAGTTAAATATATTTTTGAACCTAAAATATTACAAATAAATGAGGCTACATCTACAGCAAAACACTTTTGCTCTCTTGTTGCTTTTCTAGCCAGTAATTTCATTGTTCTTCTCCTCCTAAGCTTATAGTTTTCCTTCAACAATTTGTTCTCCTTCTCTTCTTTTCTGTGTGTAAAACACTCTTGCCCTTCTCCTTTTATCCCTAAAAAAGGTAACCCTAATCTCTCTAAACCTAATATTAGATCTCATCTCATCTTGAGATGTAAAGTTAAAATAGAAAATCACTTAAGTGAATTACAAAATAGAACCAATTAAGTGAATTACAAAATAGAATCACTTAAGTGAATTTCAAAATAGAATCACTTAAGTGAGCTTAAAATTTGAAAATCACTTAAGTGAATTTGAAAATAGATTTAGAAATGTCTCAAACCACTTCTAGCACGTTCATACAGAAGCTTATGTAAGAAGTTCCTATCCGAGCTACATTTCTCAACAAGATCAACCAATCAAATGAATATGGATTGATTAGTAAATGTGCACAAAATGACAAACGCAACTGTCTTTGTGTTAAGACGTCTAGATTAGTTAGACGTCTGGATTAGTCAAACGTCCAGCCTAACTAATCAGACGTTTGGCTATGTTAGACATCTAAAACTATCAGTTAGGCAGTTAACGCATTTGTTAAGGAAAATAGGTAGTTTGGACGGTTGAGACAAGTTGGTTGCACTAACTACCTGATCTTACCTATAAATACCCCCTATTTTATTTTGTAATATATCCATACTTGTCTATAATGTAGAGATGTTGTGCAACAATTGTTAGTCTGTAATGTGTGTTTTACGAGATTGCATCTGTGTTATAGTGTTGTGCTGCAGGTATTGATCATAGCTTGGTACGATAACATGTATTGTTGTGTATTGTTTTCATGTTGTAGGGCATGCTGAGGAATATCAAAGCTGCCTCAGATGTCTAGTATTCAAAGCATTTGTTAAGACTTGTCTATTCATACTTGTAGAACATGATGAATGGTATACCTTGGCCTATCATTCCATCCTAGTTTATCGTCATTCCCTCATCTTGGAAATTACTTACCCTTGTCTACATGGTTGTGTTTTTTTTAATCAAATTGTTATAGGCAAATTTTGTCTATGCCAAAATGATATCCCATAACTTCAGCTTCTTGCCAACTAAGCACCTCAATAAATTTCCAAGGCTTTTGTTCACAACTTCAACTTGTCCATCCATTTGTAGGTGATAAGTTGAACTAAATTTCAATTGTGTCCAACTTCTTCCATTAAGTCCACCAAAAGTGGCCTACAAACTGAGTATCCCTAACACAATACTTTTTAGCAAACCATGCAATTATACTTCTCTAAAGAACAAATTAGCAATATGAGTAGCATCATTCATTTTTCTATAAGGTATGAGATGTGTCATCCTCGAAAATGATCAATAACAACAAAAATAAAATTATTACTTCATTGTGTTCAAGGTATTCCAAGGACAAAAATTCATACTCATGTCTTCCCATGGTATTTTTGGTATTGGTAATGGCTGATACAACCTAGTAATTTGGTCTCTTCCCTTTGCATGTTGACAAACTTGACAACACTGCACAAATATTCTTACATTCGCATTTATTATTAGCCAATAATAACTTGTACAAAGTTATCCCATGGTTTCATCTACTCCAAAATGTCTAGCAACTCCACTATGTTTTTCTTTTATCAAATTCTCTCATTGAGCTCCATGGTATCCATAATTGTTGTCCCTTAAATAATAATCCATCTTGGATAAATAATCAAGCCATGGTATTCTATCACCTGTAGTAGGATTCTTACATGTTGCCAAAGCTTCTTTGAAATCCAAATCATTGACATAAAGTTCTTTCATTGTACCAAAACCAACAACTTCAATATTCTACTCAAAACATTGATCAACTGAATTGAACTACTACTTTTATGTTTTAAAGTAAATGAGTAACTTTGAAGATATTCCACCCATTTCATATGTATTTGGTTTAATTTGCCTTGATTTTTAATGAATTGCAAAGCATGATGATTTAGAAACAACACAAACTCTTTTGGCAATAAGTAATGTCTTCATTTCTTAAGTTCTTGTACAATAGCATAAAACTCTTGATCATAAACTGAATATTTTCTCTTGGCTTCATTTAACTTCTCATTGAAATACACAATAGGTTTACCTTCTTGGCTTAAAACCCCGCCAATGGTTGTCTTGTCTATATCACAATCTACTTGGAAAACCTTGTTAAAGTCCGACAATACTAAAATCGATTGCTCCATGACTTTATCTTTCAAGATTTTAAAGCTCCTTTCTTTTACACTTGTCCATTTAAACTCATGACTACCACCCCTCATTTTTTCCATGATTGAAGCACAAATTTCACTGACACTTTGGATAAACTTCCTACAAAAAATTGCCAAACCATGGAATATTCTTGCCTCAAACATACTTCTTGGTGATGGCCAATCCACAATAGCCTTTACCTTTATTGGATCCATCTACAAACCATCCTTAGAAATTACAAAAGCCAAATATACCAATTTTTTCTTCATAAAACTATATTTCTTCAAATTAATCATCAATTTTTCCTCTTTCAACTTTTGCAAAACTATCCTCAAGTGCATTATATGTTCTTCCTTTGTCTTGACCAAAATATCATCTAAATAAACCACCACAAACTTACCAAGAAAAAGGCTTCAAAACTTCATTCATCAATTGCATAAAAGTGCTATGTGCATTTATCAACCCAAATGGTATGACAAGTCATTCATACAATCCTTGGTCTTAAACATAGTTTTCCACTCATCTCCTTCTTTGATTCAAATTTGATCATAGCCACTCTTTAAATAAATCTTTCTGAAGTATTCCACTCCACTCAAACAATTAATCAAGTCATCCATATGAGGCAATGGAAGCCTATATTTTATTGTCATCTTATTGGTAGCTTGGGAGTTCGTGCATATACATCATTCTCCACCTTTCTTGGGTGCTAGTACGACTGGTACTACACATGGGCTCAAGCTCTCTCTAATCAACCCCTTGTCTAATAGCTCTTGGACTTGTCTCTTCATCTCTTCAATTTCCATGGATGTCATCCTATAAGTTCCATTGTTTGGCAAACTTGCTTGGGTTATGAAGTCTATGTTATGGCTAATGCTTCTCATAGGTGGTAATTCATTCGACAACTCCTTAGAGAGAATACTTGAAATTTTCCCTAACATATCAACTACTTAATGAGGAATTTCATCCATTTTATCATTGGTTGCTCTAAATTTTGTATGTTTGGCAATGAGGGCAAAACACAATTTCTCCTTCAAGTTCTTCATGAATTGCTTTTCGAAGATCGAGTAAACTTTGAAACTATTGCCCACCACTTTTTCTTGTCCTTAATGAACAATGCATAACATTTATCATCCTTGACAATTGAATAAGTATTCATCCTACCATCATGTACCGCTTTCCTGTCAAATTATCATGGCATGTCCAACAAAATATGGCATGCATTCATCAACATGATGTTACATAGAAGTAGGTTCTTATAAGAACCAATCTGAAAATTCACGATACATTGTTTAGTTACTAATATTTGGTGCCTATTTTATAATCATCACAATGCAAATTTGGATGCTCAATTATTTTCAAGCCCAATTTCTCTACCATCTCGATTTGTAACTAATTGGTTTTACCTCTCGATTTGTAAATTGTCCTAAACAAGCTTCTTCTTTGATCCAATTCATGTGCCTCCTTAATTGGTTTTAACAATATCCTCTTCATCACAAGTGATTCTACTTGTTTTGGTTCCTCCATGTGCTTTGGTGAGGCAACACTTTCTTCATCTGCTTGTGCAATCTAGTTACGAGCTTCCTTTCCACGCTTACTGGTTTGCTATGCTTGATGGCACTCATATGCTTTATTTCCTTCCAAGCACCTATAACACTTTCTAGTAAAACCATGTCCTCTACCTCTACCAAATCCAACTCGTCCTCTTGATGATTCACCCTTTTCTCAAGTATTTCGATTAAAACTATTTGTTTGTGAAAAATTTCCCCTACATCATGGGCTTGTTGCCATTCTCTCCCTTTGAAGTTATTTTGTTGCTTGTATGTCCACTTCTCTTCCGCATTGAGCGTACATTGATATGCTTCTTCAATCGTTCCAATTCAAATAATACCAACTTCGCCTTATATGGATAATCTTAGTCCATTTATGTATCTCGCTACTTTCTCCTCATCATCTTTAATATGACCAACTCTTGTGGTCAATTTTCTCCTATGTATACTCTTTCACTCCCAACTCCTTTTGCTTGAGGATTTGGAGTCTTTTAAACAGTCCAATCTGATAATCAGTAGGCAAATATTTAGATTTTAGTTTGGATACAGACATGTCCCATGTTCGAAATCTATCCTTGCCTTTTTTATCTCTATTTCAACCTAATCCCACCAAATCAAAGCATGTCCCTTCAATTGTGTGCATGCAAAATTTGACCTGCTTTGGATACTCCATAGATTCATAGTCAAACAATCTCTCCATGTTCGTTTTCCAATCCATTAACTCTTTTGGGTTTAAACTTGCACTAAAATTGGAAGTATCCATCTTTGGCTTACTTCCCATACTAGAGATTAATTGAATCAACCACTACTCTGGTTCTTCTCCTTGCTTCTCATCCCGTGCTTTTGTATAACTAGTATAACGTTTTCAAGATGAACACCTCTCCTTTGGGTAGTCTTAATTGCATCCAATTTGGCTATGATTCCTCTCGACATTTCAACTATGCTCGATGGTTGGGCTACAAGACCACATGGTCTTCATTTTCCTCATTATGTCATCTCTTCCGACACATTGCAGACCTCTAAAAACAAAATCCTGCTATGATACCAAATGATGTAATCACAAGGAGGGGATTCAGTGAAGAGTTGTCTCCTTTACTAGCAACTTTAACACTTAACTCGTATGGCATTGTATTCTTCATAGGAATGACACTTCAATTCTCACTTGAACAACACTTGGTCTTGCTTGAATAACAGTAAGGTCTTTCCCTCGAACAACACTTTCACATGAAAGGCAACTCGTTTTCATTTGAACATTGTTCCTACCTGAACTGCGCTTTGCTTCCACTCGAATGACACTTTCACTTGAACCACACTTCCACTTGAATGACACCTTGCTTGCTACTCGAAGAATATATCACTTGAACAACATCCACTTAAACGACACCTTATTTGTTATTCAAACGACAATGATGCTTCCCCTTTGAATGACATGCTTACGCTTGAACGTCCACTTACCCAAACGACTTCTTGAACAAATAGCCCCTAAACTGCAACCACTCGAACAATGACTATTGGAAAAATAGGTACTTGAACATCACATTGCACACTGGATTGACATATCCTTCAAAATGCAACCATTCATTCTCTTGCCTTCACCTGCAATCTTACATACACTATCTATGCAATCTACAAGATGCAATTTCAATAACGCAATGCATTCATGATATGACACATAGAAAACAAATCCAAGTTGGAACATTAATGGTATTGCTAATGTGCTTGTTAGTTGTATATTACAATGTTTTGCAACTAGACATCTCTACACGGGCCTCTCTCTCTTGCACATGCCTCTTATATCTATCAACCTCTCTCTATTCCCTTCTCTTCTCTTTTCTTATGTATGTCATCCGCTTTCTCTCCTTCAAGTAGTGATTTTTTACATGTCCTTATAATAGCCTTCAATAAAAACCTTCACCAATGGTCAAATAAGGAGGTTCATTCAAGAGATCTTTTTCTTGGAAGTCTTACTTCCACCCTAAAGTCATGTTTACTATGTAGATCATGGAAAGTAAATTGATCATTCCTTGCCATGGGTTGTTCAAAATTACATGGTTAGCTCCCAACTTTGGGCCATGCAAAGTATGCACATTATATGAAGCATATTTGTTATTCCTAGCTATGGGTCGTATCAAGGACACAAGTCTTGTGAAGCATATTTCGAGCCATAGACCATCTAGAGCATGCATAGTGCACTTATCCTTTCTTGCAATGGCTCATGCAAAGTGCATCACTTATTCCTAGACAGGTCAAGTTGTAGATCCATGTAGAACACGATCCCCTATAGTAGCTTTAGGTGAATCTTTGTTAACAATTAGATGTGGGTATTTATTCACAGAGTAATTTTCTTTAGAAATGCCACTTTCATCCTCAAAATGTGCAAACTAAGCTACCTATGCAAATTACATCAATTGTTTCTAGATGGTTTGTGCGTAAGCTCCACAAAGTACAACATACATTTCCACCCATGGGTCATACAAAGCACACCACTATGTACCACATGCATTGCACAAACTATGTGGAGTACACGAAACATGTCCTACCAAGGGTCACATAGAGTACATTAAGGATTCCCATCCAAGCACAATACATAGTGCATTGTCCATTCCCAATAATCAGTTTTCATAGAGGCCATGTAACATGCATTACCTATTCCCAAACACAAATTGTACAAGTCATGCATGGTGTATAGGTCATTCTAGCCATGGATTCTAACACAAGTAATGCATAACACAACAGCCCACTCAAGCACCTTTAGGTAACACTCTTTGTTAAGGGTTATACAAAAAGTGGGTTTTTGCATAGTAAATCTAACCCAATAGTTCAACATTTACTGTACACTCTAGATATAATATAGTTAGACATGCTTCACCTTAAAATTTCCGTCCATTACTTTACCTTTAAAACAAAGGCCAACTAATACATGCACACAAAATGAGACAGATTCAACAAGCGCATGCAAAAGCAAGACAGTAGAATATAACAATGAGAAAGCTTTTGTAATTTAGAATCAATATGTTAATCAAAAGGATGTCAATCTTCATGGGTTCAAAATATACTAGTTAATATAAAAACATTCTTACAAATAGGTAATGATGTGCTCTAGTTCTAATCTCATAATTTCTTCCTTGTTCAAAGGAAAATGCCCCCAATCTCTCATGCAAATATAGGCATCATTCTTTGGGAGGATCACTTGCTACCCTTGCAACGAACATTAGTCATAATTTGCTTTTGTTAAGTGAGCCAAAAAAAACATCAAGCATACCCTCAAGCTAAGGTAGTTGGTGAACAACTAAAACCTCATCATTCAAATAAAGGGGCTCATACAAGAGGTACATAAATAACATTGTTGACATGATGAATTGAGCAATCGATTCCATACATGCTTCCATTGTTAGAAATGTAATGTTGGACTTGTTAGTGGAGGTGGTACTAACTTTTTCTTGAGCTTATATTGACAGTATCATATATGCCAAAGTGAGCTTGGGAATCAACTCCATACATGTTTCCGCTATTGTTGGAGAGGTGATTAGACTTGTAAATAGACGAGAAGCCAATGGGGTGCTAAAAGAATTCTTGTACAAAGCTACCAATGTCAAATTTTGCAAATTTGAAGATTTATTGTAAGTCTACTAGAGGGTAAGAAACCTGAGCAAAGGCTAAATCCATAAAGTTAAAAGATAAAGACCCTTGAAACCAGTACATCTACTAAAAGTAAAAGTAAATATGAGCACCATTAAGTGACTAGATCTATAGGCCACAACTCAAAGATCTAAGAAGAGGTGAAGGTAAGGATCCTTGAGAGGACACAAGTACCAAATCTAGTAAGGATCGAAAATTAAAACCCTTGAGATGACTAGACCTAAGGCCATGATCACTTGGTTGGAGCTTGAATATGATAGATCTAGTATAGGGTAACAAGTGAAGGTGAGGAGAAGAACCTAAAGAAATTGGACGTAAGATGATACAAAGGATTGGTCTTTCATGCAACAAATGAAACACGACGGTAATCTTTGAATGATTTTGATGCTGCCATTGTTGATGATAATAAGAAACACAAACAAAAAGCCAAAGTGTCCATAAAGGATAACATGGATTTAATATCCTCCAAAAGTGTATCAATTTGATTTATGAGTCTAATAAACTCTTCCATAGAAGGAAAGAATCCTTCAAAAATAGAGCAAAAATGTGTCCAAGGAGCCAGAGACTTTTCCTACATTATTGAATAGCTTGAAAAGAAACTATGCAAATGTTTAATCTATAAGACTTAAAAATGAATGGATGGTGGGAAGGATGATCTACCACCTAAAGATGAACCAAGCCAAGATCAAACGATTTGATACCAGTTGATATGTACACACATGTAGAAGCAGAAAATACACAATAAAATAAACACAAGATGCCACCAAAACTTACATTTTACAATATTTATTAGCCATGCTTAAATAGATGTAAAAGGATAAAATGTGCTTACTGCATTGCAACACAATTTGACACATTTTATCCAGTTAAATCTTTGTTCCTAGAATATACTATTTAGAAAGCTTTTCTAATTTGACACAATGTGCTAATTACAAGGATGCTGATTTGCATGAACATAAAAGACGCAACAAAGCTTACCATTCTTGATGTGCTCAACTTCTAACCTCACCATGAGCTGATACAAAACTTTCAGAGTATACATTACATAACTAATAATCTTCTTTCATTAATTACAATTTATTTCAATAATTATAATATTACACCTCACCATCTTACTCTCCAATATAAAATAATCATTAATGGCTCAAAAGACCCTTTTAAATATACACATCATTCTTTTCGCTTTCGACAGGTTTTAATCCTGTACCAATACAAAACTCTTTTCTTTAACATCCTGTCTCCATTCCCTCAGTATCTCAAATGAAGATGGCAAATGAGAACCTGGAAGATTATTTACATCGCCACCTATCACATCAGTTCCCAGAAGGTTCAGAGTGGACTTTCCTTTGGCAAATTCTTGATTTTGATCATGCAATTCACTATAGCCCAGATCCTTTTGATCTTGAGTGTCCCTTATCCCTTTGCCAATTTCATCTGCTGACACACTGTTGCCATAGGAATGGGATTCTCCTTGGTGTCTCATTGTTCCTGAATTATTGATAAATTTAATAGAGTCTGATGATGCCTTTCCTCTGCTTAAAAGATGTATAGATGTTATGAGGTTCCTGAAGATGGGACTACATCTCAAATTATCATCTGATATAAATGTGATCAGCTTATCCAATAGCTCTTGCAACATATCTTTACTGGCACAATTGGCATTCTTCTTGAATAGCTCTGTCCATTCATTTTGACTTATGTCCATAGATACTTTAGCCATGCTATTTATGTAAGTGATAACTTTAGCATATTCTTCCAACTGTAAGCTCTGACATATCTTTTCTTTATAGATTGAGATATGAGGAATCTTGCCGTGCTCCAAAAGCTGGACAAATGCATGATCCAACAAATGCGACTGAACACACAAACCAAAGTAAAACTAGTAAGAAAGATAGCATGAATAAAAACGATTTGTGATTGTTTAAAGTGAAGAAATCCAAAATACAGGGTCAGTTTCCTTTCCATTATTTCCAGATCTTCTACGCCAATATATTATGAAGGATTTAAAAGTTCTAATGCCAGAATTGCTCAATAGCAACTGAATGACCATGTGGCATCGGAAGTTTGATATTAGCATCAGACTCTGCTCAGATGACTGTAAATATGAATAGATGCTCTACAAAGATCAGTTATGTGAAAAGCTAGACCATAAATTAAAATCATCAAGAAGGTAGAGTGAGAGCAGTATATCAATGCCGGATTCCCATCCACCTGCAAATAAGGCATCAACTGTTTTTCCAAATGAGATGCGTATTGAGAAAGAGAACCTATATGACAAAGTACAGACCTGCAAAAGATTTTATAGATTAGCATCAATAATTATTTTGCAGTTAATTTCCTATGAGCTCCCTTATGACTTGCCAACTCAATTGGGAAAGGTAAAAGAGCACTGAAAATATCAGCAAGTGTTGAATATGATAAATACCATTCAATGCAAATGCCTTACCAATCATGTTATCACCACTCTGATATCAATGATGAAAATTAATCAAATTTCATTGATGTGATATCCAATGCTAAATACATGCTGAATTGTTAGAATCAATGATTGTTACACCCAATGATCTGTCTAGTTGGTTACAACTAATCTCACCTCCAGTGAGGTGTAATACCAAGCAATATCAAATAATGTAATAACTACCTAGCATAACCCCCTTATTACATTATAGAAAGCTGCAAAACAATTCAAATTTGACACGTGCAAGTGCCTCTGTAAAAATATTTGCAAGTTGTTCTCCTATACTGGAGCTGAATCTAGTGATTCTAAACTTGTTCTGGAATGAAATGACATTGAGCTTCAGTGTGCTTTGTTCTTTTATTAAAGATTGGATTCTTAACCAATTTCAAAACACCTTGATTGTCACTATTCAACAACGTCGGTCAAATTTTTATATACAACCATATCTGATAGTATGCTACATAACCATATCGCTTCGCTCACATCTCCTCGTGCAACATGATATTCTGCTTTTGTGGATGACAATGTCACTGCATGTTGTTTCTTGTGCCACGATACAGGACCAGATCCTAGATGAAACACATCCAAATGTTGGCCTCTTGTAATCTACAGATCCGACGTAATCTGAGTCGATGTATCCTTATAAGAAACATTTTACATTTTTCTTGTACTCTAGGCCATATTCCATTGTACCATGGACATAATGCAATATCCTCTTTGCTGCCTTCCAATGACTCACCTTAGGGTCTTGCATGAACCTTGAAAGATAACTCATAGTAAAGTTGATATCAGGCCTAGAATTTGTCAGGTATATGAGACTCCCAATTAGCTGAAAATAAAAAGTCCCAGATACCTAAGATGACTTGTCACATTGAGACAATTGTAAACCTTGCTCCATTGGTGTTGCCTTTGGCTTACAATCTATCATCCAGTATTTTTCAAGAAGCATCTTGGCATACTTCATTTGTGAGACCATAATGTGCTTCGTTTTTTGTGATACCTCTAAGTCTAGACAATAGTGTAGAAGCCCTACATCTGTCATGTCAAATGACTTTTTCAAGTCATTCTTCACAACATTTACCAGATAATCTAAATTGTCAGTAAATATTAGATCATCAACATATAGCACAAATATCACTATCTCAAATCCAACTTTCTTAAGATAGATATTTGCATCAAAGGGACTTCTAGTGAAACCATGCTACAATAGGTGATCATCAATTTTGATGTACCAGGTTCTAGGAGCCTGCTTCAACCCATACAATGACTTGTTCAGTCTATAGAACTTTTGATGTTGCTCATTGACAACAAAGCCTTGAGGTTGTGTCATGTATACCTCTTCTTTGAGATCACCATTAAGGAAGGCACTCTTGACATCCATTTGCTGAGGTTTCCAACAGAACTGTGTTGTCAATGCGTACAGTACATGAATGGTGGTAATCTTTGCTATGGGTACCAATGTCTGCATAATCAATTCCTTCCTTTTGTGCGTAGCCCTTTGCAACGAGTCATGTCTTATCAATGGATCCAATTTCCTTGTATTTGATTTTGAAGACCCACTTGCAGCCTATGGGCCTTTTTCCTTTTGGCAAATCAACAAGATCCCATGTTTTGTTCTTCATTAGAGGTGTATTTTGCATCCATAACTGCCTTCCATTATGGCGAACTAAGTGTGTCCTTTACTGATGTTGTTTATAAAATTGTAATCACCAAAGTGATCAAGCCCATATTTACTTCTTGGTGTGTACTACTGCAAATACGTGGTCATGTGGAAGTGAGGTTAGGTGGTGCATCAAGTTTAGCATCTTTGATGGTACTAGTGAGCCATTTTGGAGTCTTTCTTTGTTGTGATGGAGCAACTGCTATAGGTTCATCAACAACTTCTAGAACTTCTTCATGAACTTCCTCATCTAACTCAACTTCTAAAACTTCTTCATGAACTTCCTCATCTAACTCCATGCTCACAACTAGAGATGTGACATCTTCAGACTCCTTAGAATCCTCAATGTTTGTCTTAGTTTCAAATTCTTCATCAAACACATCTCTACTTATATGCAATTTCTTGGTGACTAGATCTATCAGTCAATAAGATTTTCGCGCATCATCATAGACAAGAAATATGCACAACAGGGTCTTTGCATCCAACTTGGTCCTCTTTTGCTTTGGTAAATAAATGTATCCCTTATTCTGAAGATTCTAAGATGCGCAATTGAAGGCTTCCTCCCAGACCAGGCTTCTTCAAGTGTAACTCCTTGTAGCACCTTTGTGGGTGCTCTATTTAGAAGATACATTGCAATGGAGATAGCATCAGCCCAATATTGCTACTCCAGATTGGCTCCTGTGAGCATACAACAAACCATTTCCATGATGAAACAGTTCCTCCTTTTAGCAAACCCATTCTATTGTGGAGTGTATGTTGTAGTGAGCTGTCACGTGATCCCATTCTGCAAGAGAAACCTTGAAAAGTTGTTGGATGTATATTCCCCCCCTCATCTAAGCAAAGAAATTGAATAAAACACCCAGTTTCCTTTTCTACCCACTTATTGAAGTGTTGAAATATTTGAGGGCGTCTTACTTCAATGACAAGAAATACACCCACGTCTTCCATGAGTGGTCATCTACAAACAACTAAAAGTACTTGTCCACCAAAACTGGTTGGCATGGGTCTGCTCAGATTGGTGTGTATCACATCCAACGGCCCTTTGGCTCTATGTGCGCTCAACTCAAAAGGTACTTGGTGTTGCTTCCTTGCTAAACAACCCCAGCATATTGGCAATGTGGGTGAAAGGTTTGGCAGACCTAACACCATGTGATGCTTACTCAGTTGGAGTAAGTATCTAGAACTTAGATGAATTTATCTCCTATGCCATAAGGAGTTAGCATTTGTCATGGCTACAAACAGTGCGACATTGAGAGATGATATGATATCAAGTGCAAATAAGCCATTTTTGTAGGAACCTATTACCACCATCTTGCCATGTTTTATGATCAAACACTTCTTGTTGCCATCAAAACTCGGAATTCAAACACTATGCTGCAATACGTAAAGTACCTTTTCAATATGCATTTGCCTCTAGGAAAATTGAGAGGAACATCTCCCACTCCTTTGACATGATAGGTTTTATCATCAGCAATAGTGATTGGTTTCCCATCTTTGGATTGTAAAGAATCAAACCATGATTTGTCCCCAATCATGTGCTTGCTAGCACCTGAATCAATATACCAAATGTCATCCTTCGGTCTTGTCATCATCGTGGACATTAGCACCTTATGTGCCCACTCAGAGTCAAATTATGATTCTTCATGCACAACATGCCCTTGCTGTATCTTTTTCTGAAAAGGTTTGCGGACTTGATCTCCTTGAGTCATAAAGTTATACCAACAACTCTTTATATTGTATCCTTTTTCATAAATATGGCAATACATTTTTGTATCTAAAGTTGCTTCTATGACAATGATGAGGATTATGGGGAAGGACCCGTTGATGGCTTCTTTCTACTAGACGTAATGGAAATGAGTGCATTGTTTGTCAATTGATCCCTCAACTGGTTGGTTACTTCTTTCTATTAAAGCATATTCACCAACTCATCAAAGGAGACCGTTCTATTTGAGACTTGAAAGGAAGTGATCAGCACTCGCAAAGAATCTGGTAGAGCTCTAAGTTTAATGGGTACTAAGAGCTTATCTTCCACTTTTTCTCCCATGGCATTCAATCTGGCTTTCAACTTTCCAACATGGTGAAGAAATTCCTCGATGCTTTCTCCATAATGAGTTGAGACTAAAGGTGAAGTATGGTTGATTCATTCTTCCCTTTGTCATAATGAGTTGAGACTAAAGGTGAAGTATGGTTGATTCATTCTTCCCTTTGTCAATGGTAGAAAGTGTATCCCATGCCTCCTTGGATGTTTGTGCCTCACAAATGTGGGGCTAGATAACATCTGTTGTGGCAAGGGTGATCAGCATCAGTGCTTTGGCATCTGCATCATCAAATTTTTGTTGTGCATCTTCATCCTCTATAGGTCAAGTAACTTTGCCAATGACAATGTCCCAAAGTCTTTCGACTACCAAGGATGGTTCTCATCATAGTTTTCCAAGGTCCAAAATTTGAACCTTTGAGTTCTTGTGAATCTATAAAAAAATATTTTGGTGCTACCATGGTGAGGGTTCCTTATAACTCCCAAATGGTTCCCCTTTCAATATATCGCCAATCCAATATACCGAACCTTTTGATATACCCGTTTGTACATGGAAGAAGCTAGTCCTCTTGATATACGCAGCCATATATGAGAGAGACTTTAAGGTACGTAAAAGAGAATGATTCAAGATACCAAGGTAGTACAGAAAGGGATTCGCCCTCTCAATGACACCTGCATAAAGAGATCCTTGTACGCAGACATAACTTCCCTATATACTTGGAAATTCTCAAATTTAAAGTTTTATGTCTAACGATAGTAACGAACAAGGTATGATTATGGAGTGAAAGTATCAAGAAAAGGAGGTCCTTATATCTCTCAAACAATTTAAAGGGTCAATACCTAGATGTCGTTATGGCAGCTTTGTAAACGCAAGCCAGAAGTGTCGTTGATACCAAATGTTGCTAGTGCACCTAAGCACGTATTTGAGTGGTATAGAAAGTATGAAATTGAAAAATAAATTTTTCAAATTTGAAATGTGTCAGTTACAGCCAAAAATGCATGTTTATTTTTAAATTTTTCAACTCTCCCTATGCTTCATGCATTAAAAAAAAAAAGGCTATATTTCACCTTTTAGAATGCTCAATGGAAGAAAAATGATAAAGTAAAGGAGTTGAACATGAGACCTCCAACTTGAGAAGTCTTCAAATTTGCCATGATGCCAAGTCAACTATTCTCCTACCTTGCAGATATTATGCCTCCATGGATCTTTGAGCACAAATTAATTACCTTTACAAGAAACATTAGAATGAAATTATGTTGCTACAAAGCCCTGATTTTAGTTTTTTTTTTGGTCTTGTCTTGATACTGACTTCCTTGCTCTTCTTTCTTTCTCTTTTCACTCGCTTTCTTTTCTTTATTTTTTTTTTTCCAACAAAAATTTTATACACCAAATATTACCAAGAGTTTTAGAGATAATCTATTTGGCACAGGCATATATCAGCACCACAGAATCTTTGTACCATCAAATGCCACATCTCTTTCAAAACTTAAATTTAATATCGAGGTCATAGGCCCTCAATTCTTCACAACCCTAAAAATTATTCACAAAAAAACAATTATATGATTGCATATTTTTGCCTGCTACACACAGGCTTGGAAGAAACAAGAATCACCAACTCCTATGAAGGGATCCATTTGTTCATGGCGGGGTTCCCCTTTACCAAAATCTTCTCCAACGATCCATCCTCTTGGTAGGCCAAACAGAAATGTGATTCTCCATCCTAGTCCAGCTTTATGTAGTTGTGTCCCATTGTGAAATGGAACCTTTCCCTGCGCAATCAAATTCTTGTAATAATTGGTTTCCACAAATTCCTCCAATAAAATCTCCTCATTTTCCAAAACAAAGACAGGTATTGAGTTTGATTGAAGCTCTTGAAACTTCAGCTCAGGATTTCCACTGGATCACATGGATCCTCAACATGACCACCATCTTCATCAAAAATCTCGTTGAGGTTGTCGAGCTTTTTGTGGCACTTAGAGGTCAAGGCTTCAAACTAAGATTGCACTTGCTCTGCAATCTGCCATTGCTACTACGTGTCCAACACCTCACCGTTCCTTCCCGACTTCTGTGTCTTCAATCCTTACTTCGATCCTAAGAAAGGCCAACATTCCTTCATTGGGCTAGTTGTCGCTAACTCTAACAAAGAAAACAGTTCTGCCACCGCTATCTTTAGTCACAACAAACTGATCTGAATCCTCACAAGCAAAGCAAAGGCCGCGTCAACTCCATTAGCACAGAGGAGAACTCGGATCGAACCCCGCAAAGCACCTACGAAGCCCGCTTGTAACTCGTAGGGTGGCAAGGGTTGGAACAATGGAGACCAACAACAACATGGAGAAAAAGGAGAGAGAAAGAAAGAAAGAATGAGGGGAGAAGAACGAAAACAAGATGAGACAGGAAATAAAAACTAACAAAGCAAAGAAATCCCAATCCGGTTATATGCCCACGAGTGTGTGCGTTGTGGTGGCGATGGCCTTCTCCATCTTCTACCACCTTTTTTCTTTTCTTCTTTTGTTCTGGCTGGCGGTGTATCTAATCTATCTGAACCTGAGACCTGTGAGAATCAGAGCAAGGTTTAGTGAGTCGCAGCCTATCCACCACTCTAATATCAATGATGGAAATTAATTAAGTTTCATCGATGTGATATCCAATGTTAAATACATGCTGAATCGTTACAACCAATGATCCTTACACTCAATGATCTATCCAGTTGGTTACAACTAATCCAACCGTATGTGAGATGTAATATCAAGTAGTATTAAATAATCTAATGACTACCTAACACCACGGCAGTAAGAACACAAATATAAAAAGAGCTGACAATTAGAAAAGCAGTCAGAATCTCTTGCTTAACACAAAATTAGTAACTGGAACTTATACATAGAAATTAGGTATGGTGTAAAAACAATTTGTGTAGCCCACCAAACCTTGCAATCTTGCAGCAATCAGAACTCAAGGGTCCAAAAATAGCTGGCCAACAGTCAAAGCTTTTGTGTGAACACTATTCCATAAGAAAATCGTCACAGCAGACAATCTGAAAAGAAAAGGCTGGAAAGGTAATTCCAGATGTCCAGCCACGGAGGTCACAAGAAAGTAAACCATGTCTTTATCAGTCATTCATTGCCATCAAACCATGGACATGTTAATGACCCTGCACAACATTCTTAGCCAAAGGTCCAATCTGAATCTTCATATATTCAGTTTATACATCAAATCACCCCACTTTACACTCGTCCACTTACATGGTTGGGAAGAAATAAACAAGCATTTGAAGGAAATCCCTCAAGCCCAAAAGTGACACTCAATGCCAACTATTACAACTCCCGCTGCGCCTGTCTAGCCCAGAAGCAGGGTTCTATGCATCATTAATAATATGTTGGACTTAGTACAACAATGGCTGTGGCATGTTTCAGTTAAGGATCATTCACCAAGAATCACCAGTGACCCGGCTCAAAATGAAATCTACCCTGCCCTCTGTGGTACAGGGATGTCTTGCACAACACAATTATTGGCAATGCACTAATAAAAGAAAGTAATGTAATCTGCAATGAAACACTACAATATTTATTGAGAATAACAAATAGAATGTCTCTCACAACTAAGTATGCCACACAGAGTGAATGTAAATCAAGAATGTATATCATCCTTTTTTTTTCTACAACACATCGAAAGACCATGGTTGGGTATTAAAAATACCCAGCCACTCAACTACACACATACACAAAAAAATATAAAAAATACCCCTAATACATCACATGCTCTTTATTACATCGCATATAACACTGAAGCATAACATGGTACACAACTATGTAAGATGAGCCTCATAACACTCATGATCATGTGGGACAGGATTGTACAATGCATAAAATCACTCATCATGTGGGCTCATGATGTAGACCAACTTGGCCACCCATGCCCTTATGCTCAATATTGATATAGCACGTCACCTAGATCTAAGGAAAGTAGCACAGGTAGAGTCATAGGGGTTTAGGCAACTTAGTTATTGCATATCCAGCCCATATTGCCATGCCATAGTGTTCACACATCGAAGTATCATGGTTGCCAGAGAAGAGAGTATTCTCCTTCCATCAATCAGCGGAACTCAATCATGGTGACAACATTGTTTAAAGACAAGATAAAATGTCAAAAAGCACACATATATTACACTAAAGCCATATCTTGGAGATTAAAACCTCTACTTTCCCTCATTTACAAAGCATTAACTAAGTTTGAAATCCCCAAACTAATGCATTTCTCTAGAAATATGAACAAGGTAGCAAAGGTAACAGACTTGCTTACTAAAGCAGACGGGACTGAACACTGGAGAGTAAGCGGGATCAACCAAATTACAAAGGTCGATTGACTTTGATCACAGAAGCAAAGGTCATTCAAATAAACAGATATCACTTATTTATTCACGGTCATCTGAACGTCACAGAAATCCACACATATCTCTTAAAAAAAATCTGCATCATCACTTCAATAGTAACGAGCCCCTTATGGTGCAGCCAGTCCTCATGCTCTTGCGAACACAAAGGAAGGAACAAATCTTGGAGGACATTCTAAACAGAATAAAAGGCTATAAAAAGACACTTTAGGAAGAGTTGACAAAGGGATTTCTGTGCCCTAGGAGTCCGACCAACCTACAGACCATTCTTGTTAAAGATGTGGGACCCACTATCAGCAAGTCTACTTGTCAGGAATCCAGCACCAGACCAATGTTCAGCTCCATGATAAGTGCAATCAGAGTGGATCAAGAGATCTTCCTTGAACACAGAAAAAGACAACTAATCATACCTGCTGAGACACCTGAAGACAAGCATGGGGACCTGAACGACAAAGGTTAACAAAGGCTTCATGAAGGGAACAGTAAGAAGTGTTAGGGAACTGATACCCAGACATCTGACAAAGTAACATGTATCATTGTTCTAAGCTCAGGATAATGTCAGGAGCCTCGCAGGACCACAAAAGGGCTTGAATCCTAATCCTGCAACTGCAGAAAATAAAATTAAATTAAAAAAAAAAAAAAAAAAACTGTGTATTTGCAATATGCAGCATAGTTGCTAAAATATGAGTCGGCAAGCAGTTTAACCCCACAAGCAGGTGGAAAAGTCATAGGGGTTCCAGTTGAGCAACCATAATGGCAAAAACAGAAAGAACGGCCATGCCACATTCCAAAGCATAGATGGCCTAATTGCACAGAATAAATTAACCAACATGGAATATTGCCAACATGATCTTTTGCATTGTAAGAGCCTCTAAATCATGCAGGTTGTTATACAATTCCATCTAGGCCTGAAGAACCAAAATGGGCTATAACAATATTTCTTCCAAAGAAGTAGCGATTCTTTTAGCAAGAAGCAAGGGAGAGTAGGTTCAAAGCAGAGCAGAGATGATTCCAAGTCTGTAAGAGACTCCATAGATGAGTCCATATAGCATTAGAGCTCATAGCAGCCAAATATGAATGTTAAAGCATAGTGAACATCAAATTTTACATATATATAGTTAGTTTCTCCTGTGAATATTTTCTAACCCAATAGTGTTTTCCACATAAAACTGGCGTTTCAAATTTTTTTAATGCTGCTAGTAATTTTCTCTACTGTTGTTACAATTCATTATGGTTGAACAAATATTCTTGTCATTTGAGCACTTAATTTACACTAGTTTCCAACTCATTGAATTTAAGCACAAGCTTTTAATTTCAGTTGTAGAACAAAATATATGAAATGGGTTCTAATCAATTTTATATATCAGTTAATTTCCTGATATGTAGGTTTGTGTACCACTTATCCAGTAGACGAGAAGTCTTGAAAAGGTGTCTTAGAGCAAAAGAAATCTGAGAGTGGAAGGCTCGTATGATCACTATGACAGCAGTAAAGAGGAAGTTTGGTAAGATTGAATTTAGTTTAGAGATTTTGATTGCACCTCAACCTAGTATGATGGCTGCTCAAGCCAAACTCTCTTCAATAGAAAGTGAGGAATACAAGCACACTACTAAAGAATAGAAAAAACAACTGGATGACGAAGAGGCTTATAGCCACACTCGACCATTCAAAATGGACACCAAGTTGGAGATAAAATCCTATCACTATGAAGACCAAAAAGATGTGCGCATACGCAGGCATGCTTGAATATGGATTTCAAAGAGATAAAATCCATGGTCATTCAAACGAGGGACATTTTTGTTTTTTTCTGTGTGCGCAAGTGCACACAGGCATGCTTGAATATGTCTTTTAATAATTATAATCTTATAAATTCTAATACATATTACTTCCCTTGTTAATAACCTGTTATTAAGCTATTTATTAGGAGGCAGGTAGAAAGAATTATGCCTCTCTAATTTATACCTCATGGTGGAGGCATCCTTTCATCTCTCTTATATATGTTATAATATATATTGAAGCCTTTATAAAATTTCATGTAAGAAGTGGCATTAAAGTCATGTTCTTGAACCTGTTGAGTTTCTTCAATGAAGGATGGGAGAGCCCTGATACTTGGACAAGATTTGATCCACAACCAGAGTGGATCACTAAGGATGAGAGCCCCGATTTTGAGGAAAAGGACATAAAGTGGATAGATCAAGTTTAGGGACGAAGCAGTGGCCAATGGGAAAGAGGAGCAAAGAGCAATGATGAAGAGAGAGATTTAGGGTGAGAGTGGCACTTGAGGCTACAATCAGAAACTTTAAGAGACGCAAGAGAGTTATGGTTGTGTGTTGGGAAGGCTCAATCCATGAAGGGGCCAAAGAAGCCAATGCATCATCTAGAGGATACTTTCTCTAGTTCATGATTCATCTTTTTGTGACTAATATTTCAAATTATTTATGATAGCATTGTTCTTTTGAGACAGATGTCAAACTAAAATATACAATTTAACCTAGGTTGCTTCAAGTGCCATTGTGTATTTTCTTATAACATGATAGACCTTGTGGATGTTAGCATAGATCTCGTTTATTTACATTTCACATATGTTATTTATTGTCAAAAAGTGAAATTTTATCATTTCTTAAAGAAACTACTATGTTTTCCTCCCTTAATTTCCTAGTCTTTTGCCACATTTTCTCCCAAGTCTGAGATTGAGTTAAAAAATAGGCTTGTTGATTGTAGAATAGAGGTGGCAAATTCAATCCCCTATAAATGTGGTAGTCAACCTCACATATGAGTTGGTGGGAGCTCAATCTTGTCTGACCAAGGACGAACCTAAGGCCATGGGACTAGCGATGACAATCCATATAAAAGCCTAGCACAAAAGGCCATATTGAGACCAAAAGGTTGAGAAGAAACCAAAGTAGTCCAAGTGTCTTGTCAATAGACATACTCCCCGACAAACCTACAAATCACCCTTTCTTGGGGAGGAGATGAGGCACGCATCCAATGTATATAGAAAGGGGAGTGGTGATCTATGGAAATACTACGTAACAACCTCTCCCTCACCGAATGGGCTTGGCAATGAGGACTTTAGTACTCCAAAAATGAGGTCCAAGGATCGAATTCAAAAGGGGGTAAATTTGTACACCAAACTTCGATAATTGTTGTATTGGAGGTTGGACAGCTTAATACATATGGGATAAACAACATAGTTCCATATAGGTGATGGCTTCATGGATGTTAAAAACTACTATCTTTTAATTTCCTTTTCACAAAGAAGATTTATAAAGGCAACTCTCTCTATGAAGCAAAGTGATAGGAATGGTTGGGAATTTGATATATGTTGTTTGCTTCCTTTGGATCCAAGCCTTAGATTTCTTATCTAGAGCACCCAATCCTTCAATGCTAAGCTTACTCAAATTAAATTATACATGACTTCAAAGTAGGGAAGGAAAGCAACTGGGACAAGAGAGAGGCTAGGGTTTTGGACGGGATGACGGTGGACGGGAAGGCTTCTGCGGGAGAGCATGGGAGCGCCAGCAGATCGAACCATGGGCACAGCAGAGCGGAGGGAGAGCAACCAGAGTCCAGGGGCACTGAGGAAGATGGTGTCAACCATGGCAAGGATCCGCCAGACAAATGGGGAGGTGGACATCGGAAGTCCTATGCTCAGGCAGCGGCTTCAGAAACCCTAAGCGGCTTCAGAAGCCCTAAGTCGTTTGCTCAGGCAGCGGTTTCAGAAACCCTAAGCGGTATCTTCACCGAGGAGCTGTTTCCGGCCGGGGACGAGTTGGACATCCCGGCAAAAATTCTCTCAAGCTTCGTGGAATTCAAAAAATTTACCCTCATTGGAAAGTTCATTGGTGGTCGTCCAGATATGGAGACCATTCGCAAATGGGCGTCAGGCAAATGGAGAACCTCTGGTCACATGGAGTTGGCGGCCTTAACCCAGGGTTTTTTCGCGATTAGACTGAACAACAAGGAGGACTTCTGCAAAATCCTGTCTGGAGGTCCTTGGTTCCTGGGCCGTAGGAGTCTCTTTCTAAGGAAGTGGGGTATGGACTTCAACCCTGATACCCAAAACATCAACATTGCTCCAATATGGGTCAGGCTCCCGAGTCTCCCTCTTTTCTGTTGGCATGAAAATGTAATTAGAGGTATTGCCCGCTCCATTGGGGAGTTGGTCACCATTGACCCTCCCACCAGAGCTCGAACAAGATTTGTCCAAGCCCGTTTCTGTGTTTTGGCGGACTTGGCGGTGGACCTCCCCTCCTCCATCACTCTCCGGTCCGGAGGTTCCATTCTCCACAAGCAAGTCATTGCATATGAGAACAGACCAACTTTCTGCCCCCAGTGCAGTTCTCAAGGGCACCTCCAGCACAATTGTCCTCTTCAAAAGCCGGGGAAAAAGAAACAGGAATCCTGTAACCCCTTGGAACACGGTGATGGTCAGACGAAGCCCCCTGCTGCGAAAGACCATAAGTCTCCAGGGCCACCCAGGGACCTTCTCGAATCCTCCCACCCAATAGAGGGAATCTCCCTCCAACCGGACTCTCAGCTGTGTGTTGCTAGCACCCTTCTAGGACCTCAGGAGGAGAAGGAACAGTCCCCCCTCCAACAGCCAGATTTACCCATACTTCAGTACCAGAACCCTCCCGAGTCCCAAAATGTGCTGGAAGATTACCTACTGGGAAAGAGGGGTGACCCCCCCAAATCACCACTCAGTCAGAGCCTCCCAGGCTCCAGGACCTGGGCCCTTTCGATTTCAGCCAGTCCCAAACCTTGCTAGAAGATTACCTCCTGGGAAGGAGGGGCGTCAATCAGATCGGACATATTAGCCCTCGAATCACTAGGAGCCGAAAGCAAAATGTGGATTATGGAAGTGTGAGGAAGCAAGGTTGACCTCCCAACAAAGACAAAAGAGACAAAGAGACGGCGGCAGACGTCGCGAATGGCACCCAATGTCTGCTGTTTTCAGATGACTCTGACACTCAGACGGGCGATACGCATGTACCTAAACCTCCCTTCCAACATGGTAAGGGAGGCAAGAAGATCTTCAGACTATCCAGATGATTCTGAAGCAGACCCAGGAGAGTCAGAACTTGGAGGATCTGGAGGATCCGGAGTAGCTGTGATATGACTGAACTCTGAGGATCAGGAGGATCCGGATTATCTGTTTCCTCGTCTGGTGTTTAGCTGGTTTGCTTTTACTCTCTAAGTTTCATTTTCTTCGGCTGTTACTTTTTGTTATCCTGTTTAAATTTCGGTTTGTTACCTGGTTAATCAGGCATAAATGCCTTTCTGTAGCCTCCGGGCAATTAGTTTAGGGTTTACGATTTCTGTAATAGGCTTATACATTCAGCCAGGAGGCATGATACATCATTTAGCAAGGCTGTTTTTGTACATAAGGTTTTGGGATCCTCTATAAAAACCCACTGTTAAAATAATTACCAAAAAAAAAAGTGATAGGAATGGCCATCGCTCCTGAGTTGACAAACAGTCCCCCATGCATTGTAGACAATAGCAATGGAAGGTGAGTTTGAATATGATCTAAAGATGAAATGGATGGTCTACGAACTCAACCTACATAGTGCATTGAAGAATTGTATGCATATAATGGATCATATTCTCAAGCAAAATAGTTTGAACACTATAAATGTCATCTCAATCTATAGATCGCTAGACCTTAGACCCATAATGTTGGACCAACAAGGATGTTGAACAAACTATATTAACAAGAATTAGTTGTCATAACGACCTATAACCAACTCACAAGTATGGGCGTAACCCATTAACACTTATCAAACAACTTTTATAATGATATAATAATTCTAACATCCCTCCCTTATTACATCAATGCTTAATACAAGGGTAGGAATTCGACAACTGGACTAGGACAGCACATTACATCTCATTTCACAATGGAATTGACCTCACTGTATTACATTTTTAATCATGAAGCATACACCTAATATCAAGTACATTAATCATATTGGATTAGCCAACAAGTAAATAGTGACACATGCACCTATTCATGCTCTAAGGCATCAGGCCACTACTTCACTCCTCGAGATAACAAACCCTGGCGACCACAAACTTCACAATCAATCATCAAAATAATAAGGCTACATCTTCTCCTTGCATAGCACAATTGTTGAAAACATCTTGAAGTGTCCCATCGGTCGTCCACTTCATGAAGCATCATCTATAGTAAACAATGTAATAATAATTTGACTCTATTTGGTGTAACACCCCCCCAACAAAAAAAAAAAAAAACTCATGTCAATTAAATTACTTAATTATTGGTATCAAATGTCTTAACTATCTTCAATGGGAGTAAAAACAAATCGGTTGCATAGGACTCAAAAAGAGCATTCCAATGACTATATATAAGGTATTTTTGGAAAAAAAAATAGCAAAATGTCTCAAATTGATACAAGTGTCCCAATCCTCCATTTCTCCAAAATTCACCTCAATATTTCAACAAGAAAAATTGAATATAAAATTGTTTAATACTATCCCTTGTTGTACATGTGGGATAAAGCGGATTTACATTCCTCAAAAGAGATGCTCCTTCAAGCAGGTTAACCTATGTACTTCCAAAAACACCCTTAATAAAAATCGTCTCCTTCGAGCAAGATAACATTTCATATTCAAAGGACTCAAATGCGCCTCACGAAAGGTGACATCGTGCCACCAAATGTGCAGCGCATAGGTGACATCCACTATAAGACATCGAAAAAACAAAGCACAAAAATGACATATCAATAGCAAAGTTCCTCAAACTCTGTTCGTGTGAGATACTAAATATTCGTATCCCTTCAAACATTAATGCCATGCAGACAACAAAAATCTCCACCCTCGAATTCTTACATTGGATGGCTAACATCACAAACATTTAGGGTTTATAGTGCTCATTGATCTTCGTGATTGAACAACACTCACATAACGGTGTTTTTAGGGCAGAGCAAATGTTTAGGGTACGATTGAAACATTCTCCATGCCAAATAGCGCTAGCGCCACCGTCCTTGTGTGCCAGTGTCTCAACATGGTGTCCAACAACTAGCACACATCACATAGTTCTCTAATGCTTTTCATTTGTCGTGGCTCATCTACCCCCGAATGATAGCCTTCCTCAGCCACATGACGAACAGGTTGAAAACATATAGATTATCTCATTTGGTACCACTATTGATATCGCTCCACATCTGCATTTTCACAAAATTGTCTCAAACCATCTTTCACTTGGGACGACACCTTTCACATTGGAAATTTCAGTATTTCAAGAACTCATGTCCAACGTGTTGCTTCAAACGACACATGCAATTAGAAGACAATTGGTATTTGTCTCCTTGTATGACATCCAACCTTGAGATATCTCTTTGAACTACACATCCATCATGTTTAGATGGGACATATATCACCTCCAACCAACCCATCAACATTGCTTGACTTCGTCTAATGCTATGTCTAGACATGCAAGTTTCTCTTAACAACTCTACGCACCCCGTCTTCGCTAGAGAGCATTAGAAATTAGACGGCCCATATAACACTCTGGACAACAAACTCAAACTCATGAATGCCTCTATGTTGGCAATTCATTGTCTATGCAACTCCTCATTTTGAATGGTAATTCTACACAACAACTTGCTAAAGTAGACCCTCCCAACAATAGACAGGTCATGCATCTTCATGTCAACATGCACATAACTTCATTGATGGCTCTCACTTCAGCTTAGTGGATGGCCCACATCAACATATGGCTAGATGGCCCAACATATTACTAAGATGACCTTTACGCGGCCTATACTTCAAACAACCCTTACACTACTTCAAACGGCCCTTTCAAGCAGCCTCTAGACGGCCTTTGTCTATGTTAGATGATAATACACAATGTGATAGTTCAAGATGGCCACACTTGCACAAAAACTTTGCTTGCACCAAAAATCTATTGTTGGCAGCAACTCTCACTTGAGACAGCCCCTACCCGTGCTTGGATGGTAAATGCAAACAATAAAATATGTCAAGTGGCCTCTTGACAACCCTTCCTTTGAAAATAAACAATCTCATCTTATCATGTTGGCAATGATCATGTCGACACATCCTTGAAAATACTCATGTTCTAGACACCATGACTTGTATAGATGGCAACTATCAACCTATGCCTCTTGACAACATACAACCGATGGAACTTGAATGTCGAACGCATCTTCTCATGCTTGAACAACTATACAATTGTGTGGCATCCATCTTCCAACCTGTTGAACAAACAACACAAGATGGACAACAAATGTCTTCTTCTTAACTGAGTCCACAAGGTATGATCAATAATGCATAGTCTTCTTGCACTTAGCATTCCGATCATCGCTCCAAGCTCACGAACAAACAAAGAAGGCATTGCACGTCCTCAAATCTTTTTGCCTATTACAATGGGTGGGAATCTACACCTACACATGATACTCTTTGATAACCAACACACAACCTGCTCTTAAAAACACCTTTGTCTTATTCTATAAGGTCTAATTAGCAAAGAAGATTGGCTTCCTCATGCCTCCTCAAAACATACAATCAATTAACTCCTCAAAACGACCAAGAAGCAATAAGAGAGATTGCATATTGACTTAACACCTACAAAACCAACTAATACAATCAAAACACAAAACTTTCAATTAGTTTAGCATCCTCCAAATATGATATCCCACTTTCATAACCTGCTTTGATATCCAGCTCTAATACCACTATTGGACCAGCAAGGTGCTAGAAAAATTGTATTAACAAGAAATATTACATTTATACATTCAAGATTGAGTCGGTTGTCATAACAACCTGAATCCAGCTCATGTGTAATGGGTGTAACCCATTAACACTTCATCAAACACCCTTTATATTGATGTAATTATCTTAACACATAAACAATTATGGATCTAATGATACAATCAATGTTTTCAAGTTTTTATTTTTTTTAGCAGAATTGTTCCTAAAGTTATAGGACAGATTCAAGTGCTTGGCCTAGCCTTTCGGAATCACCCTATTAGCCACATGTTCGAAACAATAAGCCCTTTCCTTTAATACAATAAATGTTCTATATTTATCCCTAGTCGTTGTCAACAACCAAGGACAAGTATAAAACATTTCTTGTAGTGACTCCAGAATCTATATGGGTAATGCCCCAACCTCATATGATAATCTTAGGAAAGGAACTTCCTGAGTTTAAACCTGTGAAAGACTTATGTGACTAATCCCCTCACAAATCTCAACATAGGGGGAATAATCACAACCTATTCATAAGACCCAACTCAAATCAAACTTGTTAGGACTATTGAATTGAAGGAAGTGCCAATTGCATGGGCTACCAAAACAATCTCAGATGCTCATGGGGCCAAAACTAAGGTGGTTAGGGTTGTGGGCATCAACTCTATGTGTGCATGAGCGCATGAAGGCATGCACCACGTCGCCATGTTAGTGGGTGTAAATAGAGTTTGTCATCTGTTGTCATCACAAAGTGTCATCCTATGTGTGTATATGGCAACATATATATTTGTAAAAATATGTTGTGTAATGTCTTATGGGGTATAATTTAGTGTTTTATGTATATGGGTAAGTTAGATGGTAGTGCTGAATTTTCACATCAGGCCACACTGACCTTGTATTTTAATCATTTGTATCATAGTTAAGAAAATCTGCAACAAAACGGCAAAATCACGATTAAATCGGGTTTGATTTCCAAGCCGATTAAATCGGCAACTTATCGCGATGCGGCCGATTTTTTGGCGATTTTTTGAAAAATCGCGATTCGCGATTTTTTCAAAAAATCGACCGCAGCCGCGCGGGTAGATGCTGCGACCAATAAAAGCCAAAAGTTTTTTTTTTTTTCATTCTTTCTTCCAAGCAGTTGCAAACATAAAAATACACCTCCCCTTGTGCTACCACCCCGACGGGCTCGACCAACTACGCCAAACCATCCTAGTAGGAGTGCGATCGATTGCGGTGTGAAGGAATCCGGCAGATTGATTGCGGTGTGAAGGAATCCGGCAGAAGATTCAGGGCAGCCTCAAGGTCATAAATGTTTTTCAAGTGTTTTTCAAAAAAATTCTTTAGGGTTTTTTTGGGTAAGGACTTAGGTCTTATAAACTTTTTAGGGTTTTTTTGGTAAGGGCTTAGGTTTTTAGGATTTGTTTTTCTCTTTTAAGTAAATATTGCTGCCTATCAATATTGTAATTTTGTTTCTTCTAATTTTTAGGGTTTAGGGTTTTTTTAAGGGTTACGACTGTTCTAAATTAGGTTTAGGGCTTTTTTTTAAGGGTTTATGAGCCCATTGACCTAAGTGACATTGATCCATCATCTGAATGGATCACAGATGCAGAAGCACAAGAGCAGGAGCCGCAGGTAGTAGTTCAAAACTTCAAATCTTGTTGGGACCTTCTTCTCCTCTCATCCTCTTCGTTTAAAAGCATATCTTATAGTTATAGTATCTTTTTTTGTCCCTTTCCTCATCTAGTTGAAGTTTTGAACTTCGTACAGCAAGATCCTCTATTCAGCATGGAAGAATTGCAAAACTATGAGACCCTAGCGGAGGAGATGGCAGCAAGGGACCAAGAAGAGGCCTTAGCACGAGAAGCACAGACATCTACAAGCACACATCAAGCAAGAGAGACTAGGGCTTATGTTAGGACAAGGGGCAAAGGAAAACTATAGATAGTGGGCCTA
This sequence comes from Wollemia nobilis, assembly GCA_028583015.1. Lineage (NCBI taxonomy): Eukaryota > Viridiplantae > Streptophyta > Pinopsida > Araucariales > Araucariaceae > Wollemia > Wollemia nobilis. The sequence continues at coordinate 4,392,765 of JAQPPZ010001678.1, read as the reverse complement.
TTGAGGCATTTTGAGACTTGACACAGTTTGCAATTTGTAATTTTGTACCTTTTAAAATGATAAGCAATACAAGATGTGTTTTGTGAACTTTTGTCACTTTCATGTGTACTTAAAGCTTGAGCCTTGTATGATGTCTTGACTTGAATTGTTGTTTTTATTGCAATATCTGATTTGCATAATGTTAATTCATTGTAATATGCATAAAAAAAAACAAAAACAAAAAAAATCGTTTTTTTCGGTTTTTTTTTTTTTTCCGATTTTCGAGAAACTCCCGTCTCATTGCCCAGCCGATTGACTCCCGATACTGATTTTCTCAACTATGATTTGTATATTGCCCAATGGGACCTGAGCACTTTAAAAAGTGACTTTATTGTATTATTATTTTATTATTCATTAGGTTGGTTTGTGTAACTTGTATTATGGGTATTTATACCCTACTTTGGCCAATCATTTTCTCATCGATTGGAGACAATCCTATATTTGATAGTGAGATTTGGCACCTTTCATATCACTATTGTGTTTATATGTGATTTAATTTTGCTTTGTTGAGTAACGTGTCAATTCCATTCATTCCTAAATATGTTGCAAATTCCAACATGGTATCAAAGCAAGTGTAAATCCCCATTACACGATACCAAATTGGATTCCAAGCACAACGTAGCTTTTTCAAAAGCAATTGTAGAAGAATTAGTGTGACTTGTTGAAATTGTAATCTGATTCATAGCCAAGGCTGACATTGTATGATGTATTGGATAGGCCTAAGGACATTTCATTGTACAATGTATTAATTATTTGTAATATTTTATTATGTAAGCCCTATGGGTCGTGGTTAACCTTGTTATGGTTAAACCCTCTTTATAACTTGTAATTAACCAAAAGCCCTCTTATTATGTCGGTTTAGGTTAAACTTTATTATATAATTGGGGATTTGGTATTGGTATAAATACCCCACTTCCACTTCTCATTTTGTTGCATAATCTTATGATTCTCATCTATGAATAAAGTGATTATTTATGGTGCCTAAGGATGCCACCCAAATCTCTTTGTCTCTCTTTTGTTTCCTTTCATCCTTTTATGCTCTCCGTATTAGATTTGAGTGGATGGTTTGCTTTTGTTCATTTCTAGAAAATAAATTCTAACATGGCATCAAAGTGGGTATGGACCAGCATCGCTTGGTCATGTAGAAGCTTTTTTCAAAGCCTCCAATCCTTCTATGAATTCAAGGGTAAGATCAAAAAGAGATATCTAATTTCTTGAGAATCCTGAAATTCTTTGGCCAAAAAGCCTTCCTGCTTTGTTGTTACCAAACCATATCTAATTCCCCGTTCAGAAAACCGAATTTGAGTTTGAAATGTCGTTCCATCCTTCTTTCCCTTGGCTATGGCAGGACTAAGGAAGATTGGAAAAAAAAAATTCGAATTCAAATTCTATGGTTTGGCGCCCTTTTACCCTTGTGTGTGGGCGTGATCACGCGTGCAATGCTAGCCATTCTTCGCGTTTCACATTGACTCAACAATGTTGTAAAGGAAGCGTTGGCTCTCCCTACTTGTAACACAGTTGCGACAAGATGGTTACTACATTGGATGTTAGGCTATTGGGGTGTCCCTGGTTTGAATCAACATTCAATCTTTTTGGATGTCTACTTCAAAAAAAACGAAGGGACAAGTGGATCTTGTCTCCTTCGTCACCTACAGCTTGTGTGGCACAATAGCATGCACAAGGTTCCTTGCAGCATAAGAGGGGAGGTCCTATGTTCAAATATCCATAGCAACCCTTTTTCAAAGAAAACAATCCAGCCTACCTTTTCTACGGGACAACAATTGGCTTCGTTGCAACAAGGACATAAGCACAGTTGGCTATGTGATGTGTTTCAGAGGCTGGAGGTCATGGGGTCAAATCTCGCCCCTTTGATTTTCACTCTCTACGCTTCAAGGTTGGAGTCTTCTTTTAGACAACGGCTTCAACACCTCAAGTGGTGCCTTGGCTAGGCCAAGGGCCTTAGGCAGACTATGGCTCTAGTTTGAATCGCGTGGAAGCTTTCTTTGACACTTTTTGATTCTTAAAGAAATTGAGCCGACTAGACAGTCGATGTGGCAATGTTGTTTTCCACCAAACCCTATTTTTCCCTATTTAAATACCTTTCTCCAATTAGAAACAGCCAAGTGTCATAGTCAAAATGGTTCAGGAACATTGATGTGGTGAAAAATAAGTGGAAGGCACCAATGAATCGTGGATTGCCAAGTGGCAGAAAGTGGTTGGATCTCCTTTTTCTAAGGTTTAGAGCTTCAATTTTTAAATTTTTCGAGGTCCATTAGGGAAAAACTTCTAGAGGCCATAACTTTTGCATTACAAAAGCATTTTGAGCCCAATTTTATTTTTCAAATCAAAATATTTTTCAAGCTATACACATAGGTGGCATCAGTTCATGGACCTACTATGTAAGATAGATCATAAAGCCCTAGTTACTCACATTAATAGGTAAAATTACAATATTTGGTCAACCCCGAAGATTGGCGTGTTACAAAGTAAGAACCTATAGTGCATCTTTCAAGAGGATAAAAAAGTTGTTCTAGATGATGAAACTCGCCATCAAAAAGAAGATCTTGGTCTATTTTCTTAGCTGATTAAACAGGAGTTGTTTTTCCACATCAAAGAGGAGAGTGACCCTATCAAGGCATGGTCAAAACTGCATGAGCTTTTTGGGAAAGTTAATACTACTAAAGTAAGTGGCTTGGAAATGGAGCTTTCCTCTCTTACACTAGTTGAGTTTGATAATGTTGAGGACTATATTGCAAGATTCAAGGCTTTGAGGGCAGATATTGCATCTTCTGGAGGCAAAAAGAAAGATGATGCAAAATGCGTTAAAATTGTCCTTGCTAATCTCTCCCCCTCTTTTCAAATGTTGAACCTAATGGTTCATATGATTCCTATGTTCTTGGAATCTCAAAAGACTCTTACTCTTGATCAACTTTTTTCTCTTCTAGTTCATTCTTAGGTGGCAATGTGAAATTATGGTGGGACTCCACAATTACAAGCTCACGCAAAGGAATTCAAATCTAAGGAGGCTAAGACCTAAGGGTTCAAGGGTCATGCTAAGTCTTCAAAGAAAACAAAGCCCACTTGCAGAATTGCATGTTGAAACATAAGAGTGAGGGACATCCAACAAAGAATTGCATGTTGAAACTGCAGAGGATTGAATCTGAGTTCTTGAAGATCAATGAATGTCTTCCAAATGTTGAGGGAAATTCTGAAGGATCAGCCTCAATTGCAGAGGCCCGTTAGAGCATCCATAATGGGGAGGAAAATTTTAGTGTCACTAATGCCTTCTCTCCTTGGCCCTTGAGTTCAGATTATAGGGGGGTGTTGAAGTTGTACAATGATTCATGGCCAAGGCCGACATTGTATGATGTATTGGATAGGCCTAAGGGTATTTCATTGTATAATGTATTAATTATTTGTAATATTTTATTATGTAATCCCTATGGGTCATGGTTAACCTTGTTATGGTTAAACCCTCTTTATAACTTGTAATTAACCTAAAACCCTCTTGTTATGTCGGCTTAGGTTAAACTTTATTATGTAATTGTTGTTTTGGTATTGGTATAAATACCCCCCTCCCACTCCTCATTTTCTCATTGAATGTTGTATAATCTTATCTATGAATACAATGATTATTTATGGTGCCTACGAGTGCCCCCAAATCTCTTTATCTCTCTTTTCTTTCCTTTCATCCTTTTATGCTTTCTATATAAGATTTGAGTGGATGGTTTGCTTTTGCTTTTGTTAATTTCTAGAAAATATTGTGAATTCCAACATAACTAGTAATATTTTTAGGACTTTTTTTTCCAAAAAACAACCTAGTGGGATAGTGGATCACAACGATCTCTTTATACGTCCTCAATGAAATGGTCCAAGAGAAAAATTCACCGAGAGATTCGCCGTATCTATATTATGACATTCAGTCCACTTGATTAAATTAATTCATTTGTAATGGATAATTTCAATAAAGCCTTGGCTCTCGCATTAGTTGCACACAATAATGCTAGATTGAATTTGTTAAGGTCTTTTGCAACCTATCTATTACTAATTTTTATAAAAAATCCATTTCCTTCTTTTTTTTCACAGATTTTTTGGCATCATTGCAATACAGATGAAAGAAAAACATGCATGGCTTCTAGAACAAAGAAGAGATTGGACATTTTAAGATCACCCCTATTTTCCAAAAAAAACTTGGGCGGATTTCAATTGATGGCAAATACCTTTGAGTTCCAAGACCAAAAGAAGGTATTCAATGGGGTCCAACAGCTTTCATGGTGCTTTGGTAAAGGAAAATTTCTTGATGTATGTTGTTCCAAAAAATAGTCTTACAAGGCAAACAATGACCACTATGAACAAACCATCAGCATTTTGGGATTCTTTGTGGAATTTTATGGCGGGCCCAAATCAACACTTCTATAGATTTTGCAATTTGAGGGCTTGTTTCAATGGCTAAAAGGTTTTGTGTTCAATTCCCACCATTTTGAAAGTTCACATTTTTTAATCCACCATATTCCATGGAATATTCCTGATCAGGGCAAGACATTATTGGTGGACAAAATCTTCAATGGTTGTTGACGTCTTTGACTTCATTCAAGTTGCATGGTGCAATGGCAAACAAGGCATGTGTTTCTTTTAGAAAGCAATAACGCAAGTTTGGGTCTCCTCTAAACCGATGCATAATCCTTCTTGAGTTTTTACCTGGACGTGTTCATGTGGAGAGTGGCGAAGATGCTTGTGAGAGGTATGAACACACAAATGCATGAACATGTGTTTGCAAATTTGCATGTGCCATGTGTTGGTGATTCATGTAGATAGAATTGTCGTATTCAAATGTTGTGTGCATATGTGGCAATATATGTGTTTGTAATAATGTAATGTAATATTATGGGGTATTTTAATGTTTTAATGTACACAAGTAGTTCGGTGATAGTTATGTAGTTTCCCAATACCTATATGTACACATCTATGCGAGAGCTATTGGGGGGATATGTTGGCTAGGGAGTTGTTCATCAAGGTTTGATGTTGGTCAAAGCTGGCCAAGGCAAGTTTGTATGTTGTACGCTTAACAAGACTATGGTGAATTGCAACTAATTGGGTTGCAGGATATATGTTGTGTGCCTAGTGTATCCACAAGCATTTATACTTATTCTCGTTGTTTACCTTTGTTTATATACTTATAATGGAATCATATTCTAGTGTGTTGTATTCTACTTCTACATACCACTCGGTTTGCAAGCACCTGCAACAAATTCCTTGCTATGCAACCACTAGCACTTAATCTTGGAGGGCAAAGGTAGAAGGTAAGGTTTTGTGGAGGGTTTCCATTTAGTGGATTTTCTTCTTCAAGCTTGTTGAGAATTTTCCACATTCAAATAAATATTTTACCCTCAATTAGGGTTTTTCTGAATATTAGGAAAACCCATTATTTTCATGTCATATTGGGCATGGCGTTAAAGTAGGAAGTCCTTCAAGTCATTTGGGACTTGATCTTGGGCATGGCAAAAAATTGAAGGAGTTCCTGGTTTTGCATTGTATTATTATTATTGCTATTATTTTGATCTGGTCGTTTTGGTCAACAAATATATGGGTCAACTTTTGCACAAGAGATACAATGAGGAGCATTTTCAATTTTTACAGTGTCATTATTATCTTCCATTAATTGAATATTCTATTGGATTGCCAAAACTCCATAATGTGTCACTTCCTCTAGTCAATAGAACTCCAATACATGACAATGTCTTGCCATAGTTGATGTGGCAAGGCGTACAATTAATATGGTGTCTTGTAAACTCATTATCCAATTTTTTTAACAATGCCTACATTTGAAGACATCAAATATTCAATTCCCATTCACCAAGATCCATGTCATACACTTTTACCAAGAAAAATGGTGAGGTGCAATTTGCTAATGTGATACATGGGACAATGTCACCCCGGCAAATTAGGGCATGCCATTTGACACAAGCAAGGTGGAAAACCCCCCACTTTGGAGACAAATTAAAGGGCATAATTCCAAATGCCATTAACTTTACATATGAAAGAATTTTTCCGCTTTTTGTAAGATCGCACATTTTATTATATTATATTTTATTATATAATATGTGTAATCTTCAATTCACCCATAAACAACTTTAGTGATATTTTATTATATTTTATAACAAGGCCTACAGGTCCATCATCACTTTGTATATTGATCCTTGCATCACTTAACTGGATCAATAATATGTTAATATGTAATTTTATTGGGATCGATGAAACAAATTTTGAAAAGTTTAAATACCTTCACTTACAGATCAGTATAATCATCAAGTGTTTCAAAAAAATAAATCCAATCTTGTGTTTTCATTGTAGTTAGTTCCCCTATAAATCTAAGCAATAAGTTGATTCTATTCAATCCTCTCATGACTATATTGCGAAATTCTTCAGTTTATCTCCAACCTCTAAGTTAAGAGAGCCGCAAGGATTCGATTCCTCTTCACTTATCTGCCTTCCCTAGCTTATATGAAATAGTAATCACTTTATGAAATCACATCAGGGGCTTGCTTTAATATTCTAAGGTTTCAAAGTTTTTGATTGTTGTTCTCTTTCTTGCATAATTTACTTGCACATAAGATATTATTATTTATTTTTCTAACTCCATCCTATGTGATTAGTTATGTTTTTAGACCTCAGCTTAGTTATATTTCTAGGCCTAAGTTATGCTTTATCAAAGAAAGGAAACACAAAATACCTTTGTTTCTTCACGGTTACATGGGACATGCACTTCATACCACTCTTGAGCAAAGGATTAAGAATTTGAGTGTATCTCATAAAGTAAAAAGATGTCTGACATTATATTCTGACTACGTAGCATATCTTTATATTACCTAATGGCTAAGGAAGACACCCAACTAGGCCCTGGCTTCTAAGTGTAGACATTGTTCTCTAATCCATTTGTGTGGGGCAGCCACAAGCAGCAGTTAAGAAGTTGGACTCCACATCGGAGATGCAAGTTCTCATCCTAATACTAATATGGAATATCTACAAGTCCAGTAAATTGTAAAACAAACTGTTAGACAGATTATTCAAAGATTGAAAACTCTCCAGAAAGCAAAGGAAGTGAAGGAGAAAAAAGAATGCATGAGCAGTGAACAAAAATGGAATACGTTAACTTTAAAATGCTTAAGATCAAGAAGCAATCAGCCACTGGATAGGTCACTATGTTATCTCTGAATGTGATGATAAGATGTGGATCAGACTTTTAACATAGACACAACAGAGGTGAACAGTGGTCAATTATGGAAGCAAAGTGTAACTCCTAGGACAATATCCTTTGTTGAATATATTTCTATAGTAAACCTTTAATTTCTAAATGCTTTTAATTGAATAAACTTTGTTGAACAATTTTTCCTTTCGATGCATTTAACATGTAGGAATGAAAAGTTATTCGGAGAGAGGTAAACCTTTCCAGCTCTAGAGGCTGCCACTATCAGCCATGCATGTCTATGATCAAGTGAGTGGCCATGAAGAACCATCTGCTTGTACACGTTGTCCAAGTATTCCCACTCCTGTGCCATGGCACATGCTTCTAACATTGCTTTGTATGTGAAAATATCTGGACTAAGCCTGGAATCATTCCGTCCTGGGTTTTGTAGACCAATTCTCCCTTTCTTAATCCCCTCAAATAATATTTTTGCTTCTTCAAACATGCTATTTTGTCCATATGCTTTTATCATGGCATTGACAGTGCCTATGTTTGGAAAGAAAAATTCTTGCATATACTCGAAAATAGATGTACAGTGATGTATATGTCCAGCCTCTGCACAACACCGAATTAGGCCAGTGAAAGTTACAGCCAGTGGTTTACTAGGAGGGCACTTGCATAATTTCTCAACCTGGAAAATAATAATCCAAAAATGATTAAAAGAACACACGAATATCAAATCAACAATAAAAAAAAAATTCTTTATATAAGATGTAACTTTTTCAAATTTGATAAAATTTTCATGAACGAAACATGACAAAACAAATATGCTAACTCCCCTAGTAGCCTATTGAAAGATTGAGAATATTTCTTGTAGAAACATGTCACTGGATATCCTTATTTGATGGAACAAGTGGGATTGTCAAACGAATGTGCCATATGCCTAAGACATGATTTAAGAACCTTATATTACATTAAATAAAAAACTGAAAATGCTAAAGTTTGCCTCTTCTAGTCTGTTCAGTAAAGGAATTTGTCTGTTCCATTGCAGCATTGGACTCAAATCTAATCTATTCCCATCATTTTGGTATTTTCTGACCCTCCAAATGACTAAATTTTTTTCTTTTCTTAATATTATTTTGAGTGAACGCATTTTACTCATACTTCTCAGGGTCAAAGGATTCTTTCATCCAAGCACTGAGTTTGTTTTACACCTCTGGATTGAGACTGACAGCCATATCTCCAGATACCAGTAGATTTGCATAGGTAAACAAATCCAAGGACAGAAGCATTCAACATTCGGATGTCCATCCTGTCATCAGATTTGAGGAAGATACCACTATTGTCACGAGATTATGACGCTGTTCATTCAGGAGATAAACCACAATAGGCGTCTGTTTAGAAAATGAAGTGGTCAAAATCTGCAATATGCACTTTATTAATTACTTCTTTCAGCATCTTAATACAGTAGATCAGTTTGATGCCAAACCAAAGAAACAAGAACATCCTTTAGGATCCTTTGTTTACCTGCCATTTACCTCTCTTCTAATGCTTGCTACAACTGTTGGGTCCAAGTCCCATAGATGAATGGACGATTATGAACAGGAGAAGCACAGGCAATCACAACAATACACACATAACAATAAACAACCATGTAATTTGAATGTTTGTAATGAAGTTTTATCAATATAAATGGTTTAAATACAGAGAGTAAGTGGATAATTGAAGCAGGGTTTGATGCCCATGCTCTAGCAAGTCGTCCATGATGTTTGCTGATGTTATCATGATTTCAATTCTGAGTGGGGGGTGCTTATTGAATTGAAGATCCTCTATAAAAGGCGCAACTGTTAGGCGTAACCACTGAGCAACAAATTAATAACAATAATTATATATGCTTAATTCATTATATTGCCTCTTAAAGCAATGGCTTGTATACAACATTGACGATTCATTTACATAAAATTGGACTTCACTTTATCATAAATTATTCTAAGTATAAAGCAATTGTTGCAAAATGGAGGCTTAACATCCACCTTTCATGCAAAGCTTGAACACCATTGAATCAATGAGGCATTCTTGGGAACAACTTACAAAAGAGAAGCACCATGCATGAGATCAGAGAGGGAGTAGCTTATCAAAATTTCACCTTTTTTCTATATTATATACTTTTCGCACGGCAAAATGTTCACCCAATGATCATCTCTGCAAAATTGTTGAAGATCTTTGATGGCATTGTTATTTCATATTGTTCACAATTCAGCTTTAATGATCTTCCTCTTCAATGTACCAAATTTAGCCACCATCATGACCCAGTTAATAACATTCCAAGTTTTCCTAAAATTTTCAAATATGGAAACATGTTGCAACTGATTTCAGTGCTTTGTCAAATTTAAGTAGCTAATTAGAAGTCTGATATTTTTATATTATTTTCTTTATTGTTGCTTGCGTTGTTGACTTCAGGAATGACCCAGTTAATAACATTCCAAGTTTTCCTAAAATTTTCAAATATGGAAACATGTTGCAACTGATTTCAGTGCTTTGTCAAATTTAAGTAGCTAAATAGAAGTCTGATATTTTTATATTATTTTCTTTATTGTTGCTTGCGTTGTTGACTTCAGGAAAGCCTTCAACATGGTGCCTTGGCATTTACTTCTTGAGAGACTACGGTCAGTTGGCATCTCTGGGCAACTTTTGACAGCGGTTACACGGTTATATGAGACTGTGAAAGGTCGGTTTCACTCCCCTCAAGGGCTTTCAGACAATATTCTTAGCACCATAGGAGTGAAACAGGGGTGCCCCCTTTCCCCGACAATTTATGGGATCTTTATCGACGAGCTTGAGACTTTTATTAAGGAGAACGCTCATGTAAAGGATGGTTGCCTTCTTCACTATGTGTTGATTTCTATTCTCCTCTTTGCTGATGATGTTCTTTTGGCCTCTTCTCCTGAGGGGCTTCAGCGCCATCTGGACAAGCTTGCCACTTTTTGTGACTCGAGACAGCTGACGATGAATCTTTCTAAGACCAAGGTTATGGTATTCAATACTACCAAAGAGGCTCTATCTCATATCCACTTCTCTTTCCAAGGTTGGGAGGTCAAGATCACCACCTCTTATGTGTACTTGGGGGTTCTTTTCACCGGTCCCACTTTTAGTATTAAACCAACCACCCAGGCCCGGGTGTGTAAGGGATATGCAGCTTTGTCTTTGCTAGAGAGGAATTGCTTCAAAGCACGTTTTCAGGATATACCTGTGAAGATGAGAATTTTTGATGCCTTGGTCAAGCCAACTATAACTTATGGGTCAGTGGTTTGGGGTCCTAGCCTTGGCCCGACTGAGTGATCACGGGTTGAACGAGTCCAGACACTCTTTCTTCGACGATTCATTCATTGCAAGGGCACAGTCCCCCGCTCTATTGTTCTGGCAGAGTTTGGGGCTTCTCCTCTCCAGCTTGAGATTATCTTCCTGATTATCGGTTACCTTCACAAGATCCGTACTTTCGAAGATACCCCTGAGGGTTGCAGGCGGTACCGTTACCTCGCCCTTCGCTCCTCGATGGAACTCTCTCCGAGTTATCGGGGAGGCCGGAGGAGCTGGTATTTTCAAGTGTCTACTCTCCTGGCTAGCATTTAGATACGGATAGACAGGCTCCCGCCTTATTCTTTGGGGGTTCTCCCTTCTCTCGGCTTAGTAAGGAGAAGATGCTCCACGAGATTCGGAAGGATGTTAGTCTCCAGTACACCAAATGCACATGGATCTCTCCTGTTGCCCCTCTTTCCCCCAAGTTGTCTTTCTACCATGAGCACTTCTTACAGATTCAGGAGGGCAGAATAGTTCCTCCACAATACCTTCAACAACACACAATGCATAGTCTTCGGATCACTATTGGGCAACTCAGGGTGTGTTCTCACCAACTTCGGATTGAGTCAGATCACCATCTTCCGACGGAGGAGCAGATTTGCTTGTTTTGCTCCTTGGGTGAAGTTGAAACCCTTCATCACTTTATTTTTTGTTGTCCCATTTATTATGAAATATGAGGTAGGTTCCATTGCCTTTTCTGGGACAGCTCTCGATTTGTTTCTACCTTCTTCAGATACCCGGACTAGCGTTGTCTCGCACTCTTTCTTAGGGAGATAACTTCGACGACATAAAAGTTCTCCAAATGGATCTCACCCTCCTCAACATCGGCTCATCACAACATACTTCACCAACTCCAACGGACCAGGTGACTTCAATCGGAAACGCCCCACATCATCCAGTTCGGACGAGCAGGGTCACTAGACAGCGCACCAACAGTTTGTCAGGGTTCCGAACTAGCAATGGGCAGAGACATATCATGGACTTCTTCAGCTCCGGTACTTCGACCTCGACTGTTAGGAGAGATTAGTTTTTGGAGGGTTCTTGGAGCTTGCCCCCCCGGGCTGCTCCCTCCCCCCTCCTCTCTCTCCGTTCTTCTTGGCGTGCACTCCTCTCTGTTGAATTGCATCCCTCCCCCCCTCTACTCTCCCTTTTCTTTTCTTTTCCCTTTCTCTTTGGCCTGTTTGTCGGGTTTCATCTTGTATTTATCTTAGTTCTTTTCTTTGTTGGGCTTTTTAGCCTGCTAGCTGGCAGTCATTATTGTCCTTCTTATAGTCCCTTAGGTCTTATTTTGGCCCACCGCAGACATTAATAATATTTCATTTCAATTCATTTCTCATTTCTAACTTTGTACGATCTCTCACCTAAATATTAACTTTCTTAATTGTCTTCAATGTTTGTTCTCTCTATTTACTTTCATAATTTTTCATTTCTCTTCTACACTCCTATATCAAATTCTCCATTTAGAATTATACATCCCAAATCTTATGTTCTCTAACAAAATCCAATCCTCTGCCAACCTCTAAGTGGTATGTTCCCTCCATAAGCACCATTCAACAAAAGAGGTATACTGCAGCCTGCCTATTACTCCCTCAATCAGAATCTTAAAAAATAAAGTACATATTCTCTTTCAAGTTTCAGCACATCATTGTATGATACAAATTATGCTCTCTTATTCTCATTTCCTCTTAAGGATTCCTAAAATCATGTTCTCCCATTTGTTCTCTCTCTTTCTGTGATGTATACTAGTTCTAACTGCCCTTGTTTCCTTTCAACAAAGATGTAGCCCACGTATGCCATCTTTTCTAGGACAATGTCAATTGTAATGAGCAGTAAGTTATATTTTCAGAAAGATTATTGTGGTTATTTCAACACAAACAAAAGCAACCATGGTTAAGGGAAGAGGTGATATACGAGACGGATTCACAATCTACTTCCCTTAAAAGACTTGAGTAATTTCACCGCAGGATGAGATTCTCAAACAATATAGAGAAACATGAAGAAAAACAAAAGGACATATGCAGCTGTAAACAGCATTGAATATGAAGAGTATGGAGTTCTTTACATTCTTATCTTCAAGTGTTATCCTAAGCTATGGTAACCATTCTTCCATTTATATTTTACAATAACAATTACATTTTATCTACATAGCTAAATTATTACTAGCTGTCAATGTCTGTCCAAAACACAAATGACCATCCTTCAAAAATATCAACTTTACTATGCCAATATCATTAAATTCAGAGTTTGGCAAGAAACGCACTTGCCTTGGGCAGGCCATGAGTTTTCCATTTATGAGAACCAAGAATGATTAGTTAACAAGCTTGAGTTCTCTCCAAATTATGATTTCTTTAAATTGGTTATATGGGAATGAAAAGACCCCACTGATATTACATCAAGACCTCATTACCACAGTGTTTCAATGAATGACACAGTGATATTACAACAAACTATATTACCATTATAACCATGCAAGTTGAACTCCAGTGTGATCTTTGTAAGCCAAACATTCTCACAAGTTGGACTTCAGCACCATGGGTTAAATGTTAAGGTTAATCCAAGGAGTGCAACCTTGGCTTATGATGTGGAATTTCTTGTTCCCCGCCGCTTGCCACAATCCTATTGGGCACTGTTAAGGTTCACTCCTAAGATTGGCACTTTGGCTTACAACATTAAACACCTCACTCCCCACTGCTTGCTCCAGTGCCACACCCATTGGTCAATGTTAAGGCTCACCCATAGGATTCAAACCTTGGATTACAATGTAGCCCCACAAAAACCCATGTTAAGGCTCACCTATGTGATTCAAAACTTGTCTTACATTGTGAAACATTGTGCTCCCTACCACATGCCCCAAATCCAATGGCCAAATGTTGAAGTTCACCCATGGGATTGGAATTGGAACCTTGGTTTACGGTTTGAACTCTTCATTACCCACTGCTTACAGAAAATCTGTGGGCAGAATTGTTTAGGTTCACCCCTGGGATTGGAACGTTGGTTTATGGTGTGAAACTCCTCATTCCCCACAGCTTACCCCAAACCCAATGGAATGACTACTCCCCAAATTATTAATCTGTAAGCACGCACATATCCTAATTTGATCACTTTATAGAGATCATAAAATACTAGATAATTAAATGAACTAGCGCAATAGACAAAGCAAAACACCCTTGACTAACATATTACATTTGGAGTTTCCAAAGAACATAGCAACTGGGTTTCCAGACAAGGACAAACATTCAATAGGGTAACAAGTAGACCAATAAAAATACTGATCACCCTCACATTTGATAATTGGTATGCATTATATATAACAGTCACAAACAGTAACATAATAACCTGCAATAAAGCATCTTGCCACCTTCCCGCACTGCAAAGGCCACATGCGAGTTCATAGTAAACACCTGCTGTTGGAATCATTCCTCGAGATTTCATCTCTTCCACTGCCATCACGGCTTCATCAATTTTGCCTTCTTTCCAAAAGGCACACACAATAGCTGCAAAAGCACAAAGCAACCATTGACAAGACTGGGAAGTTAAAACCTGGCCCCCAACAAAAAAATGATTAGGAGCATAGTAATAGCTTCTACATAATTTAGCACCTTTATAAGTTGAAGCATTTGGTGGCAGGCCAGCTTTGCCCATTTTCTCAAAGAATATGTGCACCAGGTCGTACTTACCAGAAGCAAGCATCACCTTCAGAAAACATTCCTTTTGTTAGAAGACAAAATTAACCGCACCAAATAGAAAGACCCCTAATATGGATACAGCTACATATGCCATTATAAAAATCATATATATTTCATATATTAAAAGAAAAAACATAACACAAAAGTGTTTACACAAACGTAAGTGCATTTTTTTGTTCTTTTCCTTTCCCCAGTTGGTTATATGGGACTGAAATGGGCCCCATCCATATTATTTTTTTTCTTCCTCCAGTTGGTTATATGGGACTGAAATGGGCCTAACAAGATTCGAACCTGGGTCTTCTCTTTGAAAGTCGAGGTATTTAACTGTTTGAGCACATGCAATTTGATTACACAAACATAAGTTTTAAATAGGATATTTTCATTAACCAAAAACAGGATTACCATTGTTTTTTAAATTTAAATTTTATTTTTTAAAATTTGTATATTTTTCTCTTTATCTCATGTCATGGATATAGCTGTAGGAGTGCCCAGGCTATACCCAGATGCATTAGATATGGACCAGATAGAGGCATATATGCGGTTATGTCTGGATATGATATACAAATATTTGGATCCATTGGGATATGGTATCCAAAAAATATCATATCCGTATTTGTATTTGATATGCGGAAACCAGTATCCAGACAGGAGTGTCAGATAAGGTAACTATGATTATAAGCTATTGCAATGCACAATCCAAGAGCATTGCAATGATATATAACAAGCCCATCAATAGAAAGACTTTTTGAACTATTAGCAATTCAACTATACTTTTCACAGGATCAATGTAAAATATTCACACAAATGCATACATTCAATATCACACTTATTGAATATTATTATTGATGAATATTTAACACAAACAATGCAAATACAATGTAAATGCAAGGTTTGTTCTCACTATATTACAATCTCACTGCTACACCGATTACATTGCTTTACCTTCAATATATACACACATGGATATGAGACTCTTCACATTCACAACCCTTGACATTTCTACTTACACAAATTTTTCATCTCCTCACAAGAGATCTAACACTTCATATTTCTCATGGGAAAATATCACATAATAATAAGTATATTATTGACTCTACATATCCACATAAGGACAAAGACTCTAATGATTGCACATACTAAATGACAAACTCTTACATAACTCAATACTTACATGACACCTCACTTACGTAACTCCTCATTTACATAACTCCACACTTACTTACATGACACCTACTATATACTCAAATATTAATCACTCTAAACTAAACTATTTACATGGTACTTGCAATATTCTTGCAAGTTACAAAATAATGTAATACTTCCAACACAAACCTAGTAAAGCATACTAAGACACCATATTGTAAACCTAAGGCCTCCATGGAAACCTTTGCTAAAAATGAAACGAGGAACAAAGAAAATGGATAAAACAGAAAGAATGTGAGTTTCTAGAGATGGATTATGTCTATATTGGTTGGACTATGAGAAAATGGTGCTCTGTTGAGATGTCCTATAACCTGTCAGTCAAAGTTACCATATTAGCCAACATGAACCTGCTACTCTGTGCCCACATCAAGCCAATATATTCAACTTTATTCACGCAAGTAAGATGGGAATGAAGGAATAAATAGTGTCACATAAAATGCAATCTCCCATAATCTTCCCATGCCATCTTAACTATAGGCATTGTACCAATAACCTTAAAAATTACATGGAGTTAGTAAAAAAATACAGAAACTATGTTTCTCATTAAATTCCTCAATTTTAGCCAAATTATGAAGATAATTCCTATGCTAAAAGAATTATAAATAAAAGGAGACTTGTTTACACTTTGATGGTGGTTTATCTTTTTCAGCTGGGTTAAATGATTTGTGCTATGGACAAAAAGTGCTTTCTTTACTCTCTGATTTTTGTTTCATATTTTTGAGGTGAAATAAATCACGTCCTATGTATAAGGACTACTCATAAAAGCCAAGACAATGTCTACCATATGCCATGGTGTATCTGACTGGCCTGCAAAAGTTTGGCAGAACCAAGAATAGTGATCCAAAGAATGCAAAAATAAATAGTATGAGAAGAGTAGAACACATATGAACTTCAATGCAAAACAGGTAGAACATGTGTATCTGACTGGCCTGCAAAAGTTTGGCAGAACCAAGAATAGTGATCCAAAGAATGCAAAGCAGGTGGAACATGTCTCTATGTAGATGGATGGCATAGTGTGGAACATAAACACCTCATATGGTACATCTATAATACAAGCAATATACAGGCTTGTCACAGTTGGGATTCAAACCGTCATATAAGATCTCTGTTGGAAATAGGTTGCTTGTGAGCACAGGATGCAGAAAGGAATCTAGAAATGCATGCCTATTTGGACCTTCTGGGCTGTGGACTCTCAATGATGCTGACTGTTGCTCAATGGATTAGGCACTACTTCAAATCTCTAACCCCATCTGAGGAGGATGCAACCATATTGTCCAAGAGGCGCTTAGTATCACTTGTTACTGGAAGATGATGAAAGGAGAAGGTAATTTTGCCTTGAAGTTTGTTGAGGCTATGAGAGCACCTTCAGAATGATCATCTAAAGATGATTGCTTCCTGTAGGTACAGAACCAAACACCTCTAGTTCATAAAGGTATGTGTGCTGACGGAGTGCATGATGAAGGCAGGCATGCATTCTGTTTCTAAAAAAGCATTATTTGAATATGTTCAAGCAGGAAAAGCTAGAGTGAGACAGCAAAAATTGGCAGGCAATAACTTAGGTCTTAATTTTAGTGGCTTTTCTGATAAATTATTCCTTGCATGGGAGCTATTGAAGGAACAGTGTCAAGGCATCCTCTGACCCACTTTCACAATAATGGACAAATGATGATGCCAAAGTGGCATCCCTATTTCATACCCCTTATTTGTCATCCAGGTACGCATCCCATCCCAACAAGTATATACTATACAGATTTGGGATGCATCCCCATGGAATCTTAGAATATATAAGGTAATGAATATAAATTTAATGTTATAAAACTTTTAACATTTTCCAGACTGTATACAACTCCTCTTCCATCATATATTGAATCAAGCTCCAAAGCTTGAATGGTAATCACATATAATATTTTCAAAAACCCACCATGCACTCTAATTCTATGTAAAGAAATTATATGTTCAATTACAAAATGAAAACCATGAGAGAAAGTAAAAGACAATGAGACAATTTTATAATTATTTGATATTGTATTCATACATTTGAGGTTAGATGGACAAGTATGTAACCATTCATTAAGTGCAAAACCTATTCTAGTCACTTCGCTAATTGTTTTTGTTATTTGAAAAAATAATTGTAATTTTAAACTCACCTAAATGGACATTGTACTCTAAATAACAATCATGGCTAAAGGGAAAATTGATAACATCCTCTACAAAAGTTAATGTTAATATGGCTATATCAATCAACTATACAATCGACCAACCTTAAATTTTTTTTTTAACATAGGCTTTTCTCAACATGGAATACTAGTGTTTTAGCAAGCATAACCATTTCACATGTCTATCTCAGGTTTTATGTAGAGCTTATATGGAAAAATGCTTCTACAACTTCAATTTTCAGCTCTTCAAGTTCCTTTCTAAACTTCAAATGAGCCTGGTATGGGATTTTTAGGTTCCATACAATGTTCTTTTTTTTTTGCTTCTTGCGTTTTTTTTTCTTCAAATTAATTATATGGGATTGATGGACCCCACCTGTATTACATCATGAGCACATGGTGGTATCATGACAACATTTTGGCAATTATGCATGTATCATCTGTCAACATCTGAACCTAGTCTCCTCCATGAAAGTAGAGGTAGTTGACCAGTTGAGTGCATACCATTTCATAGGTTCCATAGAATGTTTCTCTAGAATCTATAGATCGTGTTTCTTTCTTTCTTTCTTTCCTTCTCCCAGTATGCTGTGGACCGCCCACTACCAGAGAGAGCTCCAAAATCTTGCTCAGAGTAGGAGCCTCATACCTTTGGCTTTAGCTACAACTAGTCTATTTAGATGGTAACATCCTATTCACTGTAGAATACAACCTTCTGGCTTTCCAAAATGATGTACTTGAGCAAGTTTTTCCTATTGCTATTGTTCAAAATCCCAGTTAAAAAATCAAAACAAACAGAATAGCAAAATTGGAAAGATTTGGAACAAATCAAGAGAAAAAGATTTTGATTTACAGAAAATACCTCAATTGTTAGCCCATATGTTGCACAAGAAGGCCTCAAACCATTTTGCCTTATCTGCTGCAACACCCAAATGGCTCCTTTCCACTCTTGCCAAGGAACGCAAGCATTTAAGACCTGAACACACATACAACACACACACACACACAAATAAATTATTTTAGTATTCTGAAGAAGATAAAACCAGATTACATCAATCGGAAGCCTTTTCTACTGTGTGCTGACAGTACAAAATAAATGGAACAGGAACAGGAACTGCATGTATAGAGAGGTGCATAAAAGGGAACAAGTTCCAAATTTTGGTCACTTACAGCATTATAAACAACTAAATCAGGTTGCAGGCGAGGATCCCAATGTAGAAATTTCACATTATTCATTAACTTCGCAGGACCTCTACGTAAACAATCAATAATATTCAAAAGCTCTTTGAGATAACCAGCTTTCCCAAGAATATTTGCTATACAGCGATACGCTGGCATGTCAGGGTAAGAAGATATATGTTCCTGCACAAAAACACATTCTCACAACAGCTTCCAACCTTATGACTCAAAGACATATAAATGACTGCTTAAATGCACATCAATAGAACAAGGAAAAGCACATTACACGCATTGCATGAAAGACATTCATTGCTTCTACTGGCCTCCTTGCCTTTCCAAGGACAGCAAGCAGTGATGTATACACATACCTGTAAAAGACACAACTTCTCATTGGCTCATAATTTAAAGAGAAAAACTTCACAGCATGTTTTCTGTCCTTGCAAAAGAAAATTGGAAACTAAAAAAAAAATGTTTGACATTATCAGATAAGATAACATTATTTTATTAATGTCCACAGGTGGCCAAAGTAGGCCAATGGGACTCGTAGAAAAGAGCAGTTACAGCACACCGTGTGTGCACTGTAGTAACCAGAAAGTACTACAAAAATTAGCTAAACTAGAGTAAAGAATCTAGTGTGAACTACGCTGAAGGGGAACAACTGTATGGCATAAAATTACAGCCTCGAGGGTTACCCAAAATAAATAAACCCTAACATGTTACAAGTAATGACGAAGAGAAAGCCTGCCCTCAAGGTCCTATGAGGAGGTGGAAGTTCAATCCCTCCAAACTCATTTAGTATCCATGGTCATGGAACCGATAGAACAAGATACGAAACTAGTAAGCTACATTAGTCTACAACTGGTCGATACATGAGGGGTGGCCGAAACCAGACTTTGAAGAACTGCAGTCCTACCTGGCCACATGCAAGACCAAGAAAGAAGGGAAGCCTCAATGGCCACTCTTGTAGGTAGACAACGGATTTATAATTAATATTTTGGAGAGTTGTAGCTTCAAATGAGTGCTTATTTCTCTAGACAGCAAAAATAGAGTGAAAGAATGAGGTGATTAGTCCAGTAGCAGTCTATCTCCCCTGTAATAACTGACATCCAAGAGTGATAAGATAATTCTATTAATGTCCACAGATGGACAAATTAGGCCAATGGGACTCATTGAAAAAAACTTTTTAAAATTACAATACACTGTAGTAACCAAAAAGTGCTAAGAAAATAATCTAAACTAGAGTAAAGAATCTAATGTAAACCACTCTAAAATGGAACAACCGTATAGCATAAAATTACAGCCTCAAGGGCTACCCTAAGATCAATTGTTCTTTAGCCTCCACATTCTAAAGAGGGCAAAGACGACATATACCCTCTCAAGGAATATGGTAGTCTGTCTCAACTCGCAATTGATGTGAGCAAATCCTGATGTGACCAAGAGGAATCCTAAGGCTATATGTCCAGTGTCACTAGACATGATTAGGACAACTAATTTAAATGTTCAAAGTAGAAAACCAACCTAGGAATAAGAGGCTGAGATAGAGTGACCCAAGTGATCTGAATATTTTATCAATAAACATCATCTCTAATTTCTTGATTAATCACCCTCTTATTAGGAAGAAGGCAGGGTGGAGCATTGAACGAATGAATGAAAGATTTTAATTACGTCCGCGAGACCCAAATATGGTCTATGGGACCTCAAATATGGAAGTACAATTACTCAAACCATATCATATGATCTTTAATATCTTTGAGAAGGTTGTTCCTTCTCCTGCTGATTTGGGTTAGCAATTCCCCAACTTTTTTTATTTTACTGTCTTCAAATAAATCTGCCATAAACCCGTTCTCAAGTGTTTCTTTGTATTTGTCATGGATATCTGAAAAACTCGGGCATTTATAGATGAAGTGTTCCTCTGTCTCTACTGCCCCTGTGCTGCATAGAGTACATATCCTTTCTTCCCATTGTTCTTTGGGCGTTGTCCATCTCCCTGTTTCACATCTAAGCCTATGAGAGCTAGTCCTTATCTGAGCAATGAGGATTTTTTCCTTCCACTTGATTTCAGCGCCTATATACGCTTTTCCTTGTTGTCATATGTTGGGTTAAAATTTGCAATATAATATTGTCTTTTCCTGCTTGCATTTTTCCACATTCCACTTCTGAACTTTTCATTCACATAATTTTTTATGTCTTTGTTGACATTTGGGCATTCATTTATGTTGATTTCCCAACGTTTCATCCATTTCTGATTTTGTTTCATCCATGTATTCTTTCGCCTATGCAACTCTTCGTCCCCAGCTGCCCTAGGCCATCTATCATCTTTCATGTTTTCTGTTTTTTTCAAGTAACATAACAGCTTGGTCATAGCAATTGCTTCTAAAGGGAACATTCCAGTTTCAGCTAGAATAATTTCATATGGGGTTGTGGCCTTAATTTTGAGAAAATTTGTGATTAGATATTTTTGAATCCTTTCCATTTGCCTCCATTTTGCATTTGTTGTGCCACTAGCCCACACCTCGCAACCATACAACAAAACCGGTGTAACAAGTAGGCCAAATAAGACCTTGGTGGTCTTCCAGTCCCACAACTCGGCATTCCTACACCTGTTTTGAAGTGCATATAGTGCTCTCCAACCACTTTGAGTTCTTTTCATCCTACATGTATTCCAATTAAGTTTGTCATGAAAGTCTATGCCCAGGTATTTGTATTATACTACTACCTCAAGTGGTTCTCCTACAAACTGAAATTCGAGTTGTTGCTTCTTCTTTTTTTGTTGAAAAAATCATAATTTTTGTTTTGCTTGTGTTCACCTGCATCCCAACTTCTTTACAAAAGAGTTCTAGAGCTTGAAGGCGATCTTCTAGATCTTTGGCTGTTTTGGCCACAAGAATTACATCATTTGCATACATGAGGAGTTTTACCACATATTTGGCTAAGTGCACACCCTCTCCCCCAAATTTGTTTATCCATTCTTCTAACTTGTCAATGTACAGCCCAAATAAGGTCAGAGATAGAGGGCAACCTTGTTTGACACCTATGTCACTACCAAAACATTCAAATAACCCTTCCCGTGTTCTGATTCTAGCCTTTACATGCTCATATAATTTGTGAACTGCTGCCCTATAGTGAATTGGAACCTCTAGCTCTTCCATTCTGCTCCATAATTTTTCCTTGGCACTGTGTCAAATGCCTTTTTGAAGTTTACAAAACAACAAAAAGGCTCCTCTTTTTTGTCCCATATTTTTTCCACTGTGTGTCTAAGTGTGATACAGTGATCAATAGTTGAGTGCTTGGGACTAAAACCTACTTGCCCCTTTGCTCTCTTTCCCTTTTCTTTTGAATGGAAGCAATCGGTCTTTGGAGATGCCAACTGACTGAAGAAGAGAATTAACTTCTAAGCGTCATGCACAATGGCAACCAAAAGTGTTCGTGGAGGTAATTCATTCTGAGGAGCAAGACACCAAATATGAATATCTTTCTCGGCCTTAGGTGCAATCGCTCATGGATCTAAGGCGATTAAGCTGAAAATTAATATTGAAGATGCTCTCAAGGTGAACACGATGAGAACCAAACTCAACTTGAACAATACATTGGGGAATTATTCTTTTATACTGAACAAATCGCTCAAGCAAAGTAGTATGGACCCTTTTAATGTGATCCCAATCAATACACCCTAGACTTGAACCCCAAATCTAGATAGGACCCATAAAGGACTATGGATGTGATGATGTAATCAAAGAGGCACATCTTTGTAGGTATGTCTTGGAAGTATTGTTGGAAACATTGGTGTATCAAGACTAAGAGAGTTGTCTATCCCTTAAAAAGTCATGACTATGAAGCTGGCTAAAGATTAAGGGAAGGACCTGTAAATTGAAACCCCGAGTAGGTGGGAGCAATGGTGATCCCAATCGACTCATCCTTAAACAAAACTTAAACTTAAATAGGATACTTTTTGATGTGTTTAATACCATCACCTTAGTCTTGCTAAGATTGACTACCAGCTGTTTTAAGTCACAGAAGCAAGCAAGAGCATCCAACTGACGTTTCAGGCCCTGAAGAATACAAGCAAGAAGAACTACATCATTTGCAAAGAGCAATACAACCCTCAAGACATGATGTAGAAAGAAACCACCATCAACATGTGTATTTTGATGAATAAATTCCTCTAGCTTATCAATCTATGTCCCAAAGAGTGAAGGAGAAACAAGAACAACCTTGTTTGATGCCAATGGTGCTCTAGACATTCTCCAAAAACCCAAAATTTGTCCAAAAACTGAGAAATACTACCATGTATAGTCTCTTGATGGTAGTGATAGAGAACTACAAGATGTTGATGTCATGTAGTCTCTGAAATAAAGATGCCTAGGAAAGATGACTGAGAGAGATGTGTATCCCTTGCAAAGTCATGATTGGGAAGTTGGTTGAACATTGAGGGAAGGACCTATAAATTGAACTCCTAAGTAGATGCAAGCAGTGGTGATCTTAATCAACTCACCCCTATAGAAGAACTGAAATTTAGATAGGGTACATTCTGATGTGTTGAAGAAGATCATCACCTTGGTTTGCTAAGATCGACTGCCAATTGTTTCAACTCATAGAAGCAAGCAAGGGAATCCAACTATCTTTGGAGGGCCTTGGGAGTATGAGCAAGAAGAACTACAACCATCAAGACATGATGTAGAAGGCAACCATGCCAGCATGTGTGTTTTAACGAATAAATTCTTCGAGCTCGTCAATGTAAGTGCCAAAGAGTGAAGGAGAAAGAGGACAACCTTGTTTGATGCCAACGATGCTCTAGATATCATTCATGAAACCAAAAGTTGTTTAAAAACTGCCAACAAGTACCTCATACGGTCTCTTGATGGCAACGATGAAGAACTTTGAGATGCCCATGCCATGTAGTCTCTAAAATAAAAGATGCATGTGGATGATGTCAAAGGCTTTTCATAAGTCCACAAACAACAAAATACTTTAGAAATCCGTTGACGAGTGTCCATAATAATAGCCCTCAGGGTGAAAATATGATCAATATTTTGATGAACACTTGTAAAACCAGTCTACCTTCTTGTTCTGAGCTTGCCCTAATGTAGAATTTTGAGAGTTTCATATTCAAAATTGTTGCATAAAGCTTAGCAAATGTGTGTCAAATCATGATAGTTCTCTAGTTATTGGGATCTTAATAGTCTCCATATTTGTGGATGGGGTGAATAATATGATGTGACTAGGAGGAAGGGAAGCCAGAACAAACAACTTCATTGAATAATTCTGCAATAGGATAGCCAATAGCTTCAACAGGGGTGTATTAGGAACTCAACTTGAAATCCCTCAAAATCAGCACCCTTGATAGTGCATAATTTGTTTATAGCTTTTTTGATGTCCCTTGGAGAGAAGAGCTAACATGCTTTCTTTTCTTTTTTTTTTTGTTTGTGAGAGGGGGTGGGTGGAAGATATGAATGGCGGGCTGCCCTGGGATATCATATAAAGAATTAGAGTGGAAGACCCAAGACCGCTTAATACACACAGGAGGGAACTTCCAAGGAATAAAAATACTCTAAAAGGATTTGTGAGAGTGATGAAGAGCATCTAGAAGTTCACAATGCGTAGCAGCAAGAGACTCTCATTTCTTACGTCAAGTCAGACATTTATATTCCCTTCGTGTGGAAGATATGGTCGTAGGCTTATGGATAAAAGCAAAACAGAGTTTTTGATGCATGGCCTTACATTCTTCATCACACTAGCGAGTCATGGGGAAAGCACCAATGCGACGAATAGGCTTTGGTCAAGGTAAAGTGTGAGGAAAGTTGTCATGGGCAATCATGGGCTACATCAACTTGCCAAGACAAAAATTCATATTTGTTTGTCCCAATGGTGGAATTAAGAAAGTAGTACTAGGACATCAATTGGCAAAGACGTGCAACATAATCATCGACAAAACAAGGATCAAAATGAATCATGGAATGTCGTTAGGACTTTGTGATGGAGGAGAAGACAAAGAGGTAAAAGAGGAAGAACACAAGGAGAAAATCAACAATGCATGATCAGCCAAGGGAAGTTAATTGGAAACGTGAAAGTTGTGAACATCAAAAAAGAAGTTGTTGCTTGTGATGGCATAGTCAAAACCACACTTGTACCTACTACATACAGAAAACAAGTGAGCTTGCAAGATTTAGGAAACATAGGAATCCCATTAAGAACCAAGAAGCCATGTGACTCACAATTGAATCAAGTGTTTTCTATAAGCGGTATCATGATGTTTCTCATCTACAAAGGTCTTGTTAAATGCAAGATCCATGGGGTCGAGTTCAAAGAGATGGAACTTGTCCTCCATCAAATCATAATAAGGTGCCTAGTGGGTCCTAGCATGGGGATTGAAGTCACCTAAAGGAATGACATCACCTAATCATGAATATGTAGATAATTTCAGGTAGGGATTCAAGTATTGATCACCATCAAACTAGATGACAAAAGATGATGATGCTAGAGAAAGATAGCATACTACTAAGAAGATGTCTCGAAGAGAGGGTGGGCCCCTCTTGATCTAAAACCACATATATCTAGAGTCCTCATTTATCAAGACCAATGACAATTGTTGACAAAAGCAATCCCAAATGAGGCAAGCCACACCACTTGATTAATGTGGCTTATGCCTAAGAGCTGAAACCCAAAGGTAATCACTAATAGGCAGATCATTCTGAGTTGGCATCGGTCTCTCTAATAAAAACAAGATCCCACGAAGAAATAACATCACGAAATGTACTTGGGGACGACCATATCACCCCATTTCAGTTCCAATAGACAACAAAGAGGCTACTATTGTCTGCTAGGACCCAAAAACACCTTCATTTTATCGGCCAAGGGCAAGACCACCCAAGAGGAGAGAAGTTAATGATCACAGCTTTTTGATCATGGGTAACTGCCCACTTGTCTTTTCAAGCAGCTATCAATTGTGCACAAGCTTTTTGTAAATTTTCCTAACCCTAGATAACTGCTGCCCTATATTTCTAAATAAAATCAGATCTGAGATGAATTTATTTTAAACATACAACAGTCACACAGATGGCTGGAAAAATAAACAGAATGAACAGCGGAAAATATACTACAGAACCTGCATATTTTATATAATGGAAGAGGTTACAGTTACAGCAAGACAGCCTGCTCTCTTGCTGCCTTTCTGGCCAGCAAATCACTCTTCACCTCTGCACAATAGCCTTGCAGTTCTCCTTCAACAATTTGTTCACCTTCTTTTCTTTCTGTGTGTAAAACACTCTTGACCTTCTCCTTTTATCCTTGAAAAGGTAACCCTAATCTCTCTAACCCTAAGATTAGATCTCATCTCATCTTGAGATGTATGGTCAAAATAGAAAATCACTTAAGTGAATTTCAAAATAGAATCACTTAAGTGAATTTCAAAATAGAATCACTTAAGTGAATTACAAAATAGAATTTGAAAAGTCTCGAACCACTTTTAGCACATTCATACTGAAGCCTGTGCAAGAAGTTCTTGTCCGAGCTACATTTTGCACCAATCCAAGTTTGTCTCTGAATGCTTCAAACTTCCCTTTCACTAAGGGCTTGGTCAGAAAATCAGCTACCTGCTGATCTGTGGGAATATACTGGAGCTTTACGGCTCCCTTCTCAATCTTGTCTCATATGAAGTGATATTTGATGTCTATGTGTTTGGACTTGTCATGAAATACTGGATTCTCAGAGAGTTTGATACAACTTTGATTATCACAGTTTTTCACCGTGGGATCCAACTCCTGATCAATCAATATTGTAAGCAACTTGCGAAGTCATATGGCCTCACAACTAGCAATATTGGCTGCCATGTATTCGGCCTGTATTGAGCTAAGTGCCACAGAAGTTTGCTTCCTGTTGAACCAGGATATCATGCCTGATCCCAAGCTAAAGCAGCACCCTGACGTGCTCTTCTTGTCTGCTACACTACCTGCCCAATCTGAGTTTGTATACCCCTACAACCTCACTTCACCATCTCCAAGATATATCAAACCATACTCCATCGTGCCCCTCAAGTATTCGAGCACATGTTTTTCTGCTACCTAATGCTCCTGCCTTGGCTCCACCATGAACTGACTCAAGTTGTTCACTACAAAACATATATCTGGTCTAGTGTTGACCAAATACATCAAGGATCTTATCAACTGCCTGTACAACGTAGGATCCACCAATTCTGAATCTAAAGTTGTAACCTTCTTCAGATTAGTGATCATGGGTGTGGCCATAGGTTTGCAGTCCTCCATCCGAAACCTCTTCAGGATTTTAACTGCATACTTACCCTGCCCAAGGAATATCTCCCCTAGTCTCTACTAAACCTCCAAACCCAAGAAGTAATGCATCATGCCAATGTCCTTCATCAGAAACTCAACTACCATATCTGCTTTGCACCCTGCAATGAGCTTCTCTACACCTGTAAGAAACAAGTCATCTACATATAGCACCAAAATGAGTAGATCAGTCCCAACAAATATGTAATATAGATTAGGATCTGCATCACTTTTGGTGAAGCCCACACTCTACAAGTATCCATCTATCCTGGAATACCATGCTCTCGATGCCTGTTTGAGTCCATATAAGGCTTTCTTCAGCCTACAAACATGGGACTCCTTCCCATTTACCTCAAAACCCTAAGGCTGCTCTTTGTACACTTCTTCCTCAATGATCCATTAAGGAAAGTTGTCTTGACATCCATTTGATGAATCCACCATCCCATAGATGAAGCTAAAGACATAACTGCTCTAATGGAAGTGTATCTAGCGACTGGAGCAAAGTCTCCTCATAGTCCACTCCCTCTTTCTGGGAGTATCCTCTCGCCACAAACCGTGCCTTGAACTTCTCGATGCTGTCATCTGTAGCATGCTTAATTTTGTAGAGCCACCTGGAACTCACATTTGACTTCCCCTCTGGTCTTGGCACTATGTCCCAAACATCATTCTTCACGATGGAGGTGTACTCCATGGCATCCCACAAAACCTGCTGGTTTTTTGCCTCCTGAAAACTGGAAGGCTCTGAATTTATGATGTTACTCATCAATGCCATGTAGTTTGAAAACTTCCTTGGAGGTCTGCTCTCCCTAATCATGTTGCTAGGAGCCTCAACATACTCCTGAGCATCCCTCAATGTCTGTGTAAGCCATCGAGGTCTCCTGATAGAACTGGAAGGGGCTAATGTCTCCTCCTCACCTGAAGGTTGTCCTGAACTGGAAACCACTGGTGTCTTTGGTGACCCTGGCTCAACCTTGGAAGCTTCCTACTCCTCATTCTTTATCACTGGAATAGGCTCATGGGACTTCCTAGATGCAACATCCTCCTCAAACTTTACATCCCTGCTCACTACTTGTCTTCCTCTTCTCCTGGAATAAAAACCCTGTAAGCTTTTGAAGTCTCACTGTAACCTACAAATAAACCCTTCCTACTGGAGGGCTCCAACTTGGTCCTCTTCTCTACCGGAATATGGATATAAATTGGACATCCAAAGATGCGGAAATGACTCACCTCTAGTTTCACACTAGTGAATGCCTCCTCTGGTGTCTTGTCCTCCAAGATCCTGTGAGGACACCTGTTTTGGATGTAGACTATTGTGTTGCATGCTTCAGCCCAAAGAAACATCGGCAAGCCCTGGTCATGAATCATGGCCCTAGTATCCCCTATGATAGATCAATTCTTTCACTTTGCAACCCCATTCTGTTGTGGGTTGTATGGAACAGTCAGCTTCCTCTTGATTCCTGCATGCTTGCAGAAACCATCTTACTCCTTGGAGGTATATTCACCCCCATTGTCTGATCTCAAGACCTTGATCTTCTTTTCTGTTTGGTTCTCAACTAGAGCTTTGAACACCCGAAACCTGCTAAAGACTTCATCCTTGGTCTTTGAGAAATAGATCCATGTCTTGCGAGAGAAATCATCAATAAAGGAAACATAGTACATGCTACCTGAAATTGACGCTACTGACATTGGTCCACAAACATCCGAATGTACTAGATCTCGTATCTCCTTAGACTATGTCTGTTGTTTGGGAAAACGGCTTTGGCATCCTTGCTAAGCGTGCACCCTCTGCATACTCCCTGTTGCTCAATACTGAACTCTGGAAGACCTGTGACTATCTCCCTCAAAATAGGCAACGCTCTATGATGCAAGTGCCCCATCCTCTTGTGCCACAACTCACACAAGTTGTTACTGCTATGAACTAGGGCTCGAACAGGTTCACCCTGCAACCTGTATAGACTGCCTTCCCTAACCCCTATCACTTGTGCTGTTTTTGGGATAGATTCTTTCGATCTAATAAAGACATGTTGGTTCTTGAACTCTACTGCATAACCCTTATCCTCCATAATCGAAACTGAAAGCAAGTTCTTCCTGAGACCTAGAACAAACAAAACACCATCAAAGTCTAAAGAGTTCTTTGACCAAATTCGAAAAGGAATGGTACCAATTCCGTCAACTAGATATTTGGTATTGTTGGTCACAAAGCTGCCACAGGAAAGGATTTTGTACGTGTACACGCCCTAGACCTGGACCAACATTGAAAGGCGAAGGGGAAGAGATGCCCCTCGTGCCAATCTCCGGAGAAAGGTCGGCTCCTATACTAACTACTTGGTGTTTTAAGCTAAGAGTGCAGGAAAGGGATAAAAAAGGGGATAGGGAAACCAGCAGCACGATTACTAGCTAATACCTTGAAGTAGCAGCAATAAATACAAAGAATAAAACATGAATAAACACCACGCTAACTTCCCTATGTATCCTTTGGAAGAGTTCCAGGATTCAACTACTTTCCTACGCCTAAATTCAGGTTTCAGAATTACAGCAATTAGGAAAATAAATGAATGTAGCAGAAACCACTAACCACAAGCAGCATACAAAGAATTTAACGCAGTATTTTCTCCCCTATGTATCCTTCAGGAGAATTCCAGGGTCCAATCCCCAATCACACACCTAAATCCAGGATGCAGAATTACAGTATGCAAAGGAAAAGATGGAATAACAAAAATTATCACAGAAGGCAGCATACAAGAGAGAAATTGAGCCCAAAGTCTTTAATATTGATTGCAAAAATCAAGATACAACAGCTTTCTAGCAAAAGTTCCCCCCTTTTTCATTACAATATGTGGGTTTTTATAGAGGACCCGACCCTCTGAGCCATCAATGCACTAGATTTGAGAGTACACCCTCGGCTGTATTAAAAATCCGCGCCTATCCCCTTCTGCCATTGAGCTTTCACATTCATCTTCACTATTAGCAACCACGGCCGCATCAGCCGGGGAAATCTGCATTTATGAGCCGTTTGACTTGTCCTACGTTTCTCCGGGTGAGGTGCTCGAGTGGATTTACAAGTTGCCCTGGCTTCTCTTCTGCAACTGATAACTCTTTTCCTATTGCCACAAATGGGCACCGGGTCTTTCGGTCAAGAAAGAATGCATTTATGAAACACTCAAATGCCTTGGAAAGATACCTGGCCTTGGGATGTGTGCCTTCGAAGAAAGCACCCTTCGTTTGTTCAGCCCTAGAAGGTGCTTCGCCAGATTCTAGTTCAGGGCTTTGCTTCGCAACAGGTGTGGACCGAAGTAGGGAGGATAATCATGGATGAATGCTTCGCCCAAAGGGCCCCTAAAAAACTGCTTCGCAAAGACCACATGCCGAAGCAGATGTCTCCTGCAAAAGCATGGCTTCTACCCTTTTTATCACTTCGCCCGAGATGTAGGTTGAATGCCGCTTCGCAAAATATTTTGTCCAAAGCGGCGGATGATTGCCGATGGACTACAAACTACTTCGCCGCAAACTACTTCAACAACAGTTGTTCGGAAAGGTTTTGGCCGAAGCTGATTCCTGCCTTAGAATATTTCCTTAGCTTTTCGGGGGAAGCAAGGCCTCGGATGGGGAAGCTTCGCACAAAAGATGGCCGAAGCAGATGCTTCGCAACGGCTTGGGGCGAAGTAGAATTTACCGGAGAACTGGTTCGCCAGAGGAGGGGCCGAAGCGGGTGCTTCGCCAAAATTTTAGCATTTTGCTCTCGCCGCTTCGCAAAATTTTCACCCGAAGTGACTGTTTTGGCAGCTTCGCCAGCGAAGCTCCTCCTATGCCTTAGAAAATTTTGGGCTTCTATCTGGGCTCTCCTGTTTTTTCCTTGCGAAGCTATCCTCCTTTCTCCTGCGAAGCTTTTCAACCTGGTTTGCCTTGTGGGCGAAGCTCTTACACATATGGCTTATGTACAAAGGGGATAAAAAATGAAAGCCAAAATTGCTGCAATACTTGAAAATATATAAAAGCAAGGGAACAAATTCATGAAAACTAAGAGAATACTTTACAAAATATTTATTTTCACTACCCCTTCAAGCAATGTGACAGAATTGTCAACAGGTATCATCACCAAGCTCAACCTGAGCCCCTAAGTCCTGCTCTTGTAGACTGGTAAAATATTGTCGAGCTGATGTCATGTGTCGAGATGCCCCACTATCCACATACCAAGCATCTCTTGGAACCGTGTTGGTAGAAAGGCAAGAGACCAACGAGAAATCCTTCTTGAATTTGGTAGCAAACTCACTCATCTGAGTTTCTACAGAGGCTGCTACCTGCGTCTACTGCTGCTTCCCTTTGCCCTTCTTGTTTGGACATTGTGATGCATAATGGTCGTGCTTATGACAAATGAAGCACTTGATCTTGCTCAAGTCCTTCTTTGACTATGAGGTTGACGCCTCACTCTTTACCTTACCCTTGCTAGGTCCTTTACCTCTACCCTTCTTGGTTGCCCAAAGAAAGCTAGGTTATCGTCACCACCTTTCTTGCTAGCCTTTGACTCCATCCGAGTCTCCTCCTGGATGAAATCATCGCACAGTTTCTCAAAGGTGGGAAGGCGCTCACGAGCACAAACGCCTTTGACAAATGGTTCCCATAAAGCTGAGAAACCATTAAGTGCCACGTTCACCAACTATGTCTTCAACCTTCTCCCCAACTGCTGCCAATTGATCACGAATCTACATGATCTTCATCAAGTAACTGGTAACGGTGTCAGATCTGGTCATCTCCATAGATCTGAGTTTGTTCTGCAATATCATCTTTCTATTTATGTTCTAAATATGGTAGAGGCTAACCAGGGCATCGAACATCTCCTTTATCATAGTCTTCTCGGATATGTGAGGAATCAGGTGATGCTTCACTGCATCCAAGATCATCTGCTTGGCCTTCACTTCCTTCTTTAGATGAGCTGCCAATTGATGTTGATCTATAGGCAGAGTCACAACATCCTTGACAATATCCCAGAGATCATTCTCTTCCAATAAGAACACTACCCTAACTTTCCAAGACGAGATTGGAGGTACCTTCCAATCTATCCTCAAATATGAGGCTAGGTGCTGCCATTTCTGAGATCTGTTGTACAAACTTTCAGATCTGATATGAGTGACTCAAAAAAAAAAAAAATTTATCTTGCAAATAATCTTAGTCCTTCAAGCAAAAAATATGAAACCCTCTAACTAAATGGTTTTTTTTTTTAATATCCAACAGTGATTAACTGTTGCAAACCCTTGAGGATCTCAATCATAGAACCTAGCTCTGATACTATGTACATTTTCCTAACCCTAGATAACTGTTGCCCTATATTTCTAAAGAAAACCAGATCTGAGATGAATTTATTTTAAATATACAACAGTCACACAGACGGCTACAAAAATAAAAAAAATGAACAACAAAAAATATACTACATAACCTGCTCTCTTGTTGCTTTTTTGGCCAGCAAATCACTCTTCACCTCTGCAGGAGGAGGTTACAGTTACAACAGGACAGCCTGCTCTCTTGCTGTCTTTCTGACCGACAAAGCACTCTTCACCTCTGCAAGAGGAGGTTACAGTTACAGCAGGACAGCCTGCTCTCTTGTTGCCTTTCTAGCCAGCAAATCACTCTTCACCTCTGCACAATAGCCTTGCAGTTCTCCTTCAGCAATCTATTCACCTTCTTTTCTTTCTATATGTAAAACACTCTTGACCTTCTCCTTTTATCCTTGAAAAGGTAACCCTAATCTCTCTAACCCTAAGATTAGATCTCATCTCATCTTGAGATGTATGATCAAAATAGAAAATCACTTAAGTGAATTTCAAATTAGAATTCGAAATGTCTCGAACCACTTCTAGCACGTTCATACTGAAGCTTGTGCAAGAAGTTCCTGTCCGAGCTACATTTCTCAACACTTTCTGCAGTTCCTCCATCTGAAGACGCCTAAGGTCCTCATCCAAGTAAATTTTTGTGGAAAGAGAAAAATGTACATGCTCATTCACTTTTAAGAACATATCACTGACCCAGATAAAGGATTTGTGGCAATTTCTACATATGAATAACATTTTCAAGTAAAAATGATGAAGAGCAGACTAAGAATCTAGATAAAATATGTGCTTAGAAATTAAACTTACGTGCAAAATTGTGCATATGTGAACTTTTCCTTCCAATAAGCTGAATATCTATCATGTCTGGACTCCAATTAAAAAACTGGAGCAGTACCCAAACAGATATGGTTGATTCTGAAATGGAAAGGCTCAGGGTGTTTATGAATGATATACCCTGAATGATATTTTTAGAAAGTTTTCATGTTTTAAGGCTTTCAGCCAGTCATCTGTAGATTGTTGCACCAACAGAATTGTTCAAAAAGACAAAAAGGTGGAACCAGTGACAGCAAGATAAATCTGAACTGCTTAAATAGAGATTAACAAAAGCATCAGTTTTTATACTGCCTTGCCTCCAAAATCTTTCATAATATTTACTCATGCAAGTGTTTTTTGGAGGTGGAATCTCAAAGCAGGAAGGCATATCAAAGGTATCACTTCTTTTATAAAAATGAAGTACTAGCTACTATATGTGATATTGAAGCATGGGAATAATTATAATACATTAAAAATGTCTAATTTGAGATAATCATCAATTATAAGCCAATTTTACATTTTCCACCAAAGGGGAACTAAAAGGACGGTAGCATCAGGGGCAATGATGACGAATACAAACAAAAAACAATCTATAAATCTGTGACAGTGAACGCAGTTAATGCACTATCCCAAATATACATGGTGTGTTTAATCTCCATAGTTCATGGACATTTTAATGTTTTGTTAACAAGTCATAGAGGCAATGTAGAAGCACAAGCAATGCCAACGACTGGTCACCCTTTCATGACTGATTAATCATTTTCACAATATTCAGATAAAGGATAAAATATTTGTGGCATAATTGGGCGTAAATAATCCAGATGGAACAGAATTATGATATAAAACCTACACGAAATTCAAGATAATCCACTGTGTGGCCATGCATGAAGGAAAAAGCTTTTCACGCAATCATACAACATACTTATTAAAGAAGGAATACAAACAAAATAATTGCTCAGCCCATAGGCACTTGTTACAAATGTCAACTAAATAAGGCAGAATGGAATCCTCTAGCAAGTAGGTTAGTCCTATTACAATTTGCCTCAAAATAGTCCCTTGTAAATAGTGCAATTAAACATTTTGGCTTTCATCAAAGAAGGTTTCTTGGAGGGTTTTTCAAAGGTTCCCAGAAGGTTCACTTGAGTGTGTAACTATAATACCGTGTACGGTAACAGTGCAACAAATGATTATAATTAGTCATTAGATGTAATGAATTAGGTAATGTGTTTCCCAACTTTAGAAAATTCTTCTCACAGGCCATCGTATTCTCGAAATTTGACTCCCAATTCGTTTTTGTTCCTTTTAGCTAAAGCTATATAGAGAAATATTGGCAGAGATCATTCAGAGCTAGAAGGTTCACCCAGTGTGAGGCTAACAATCCCACATGATAATCCCTATAACATGCACCTATTCACCAACCAAAATAAAAAACCATTAAATATATACGTGTTGGATGATGTTACTTTGTGTATTTATGCAATTAATGCATAATCAGATTTCTACGTTGTTCTGAATTTATCTCTATGAGGGTTCTGATAGCTTGATAAAGCACAGGTAACTTTCAAAATTGCTGGAGAAGGAAGAGTGTCAAATAATGGACTTTTCTGTGTCATTGTCATATTGATATAATTACAATTTTGCATTAACGAGTGTGTCATACCAATAACACATAATAAGTGGAGTTGTTAGGCTATTAATAACATTGATTATATGTTATACTAATCTAGTGTTTAATGTTAGTGAGCCAATAAATGTAAGTAGTCAGGAGGAAGTTAGGTTGGTTGAATAACTATGATAAGACCTAAAGATGTAAATGAAAGGTATAAGGATGTGCAAATCATAGTGACCAGGTCTGATCAAACCTGGTCCAGGTCCAGTCCACACTGAATTTTTCACTAGAACCAAATTGAAAATTCAGTTTTGTGTTTCTTTCCCTTAACACACCATTTATATTTGTATTTCTTATTTTTTAAACACAGCTAAATTTGAAAAACAAAAGATATAAAAACCATAGTAAAGAAACTTGGACTCGGCAAAAACTCGACAAGGCCAGATTGGGACTCAGCCTCAGCAAAAGAACTCGAAAAAACTCTGCAAAAAATAACAGAAGAAAATACAATTTTTAATTAGGAAAAAAAAATTATGCATATCACAATTAATTAACATTATACAAATCCAAAATTTATATTGCTACAAGCTTATACTACACATGAAAGTGACAAAACACACTTCAATTAAAGAACTTTTAATGCGTCCAAAATTCAAATATTCTTGTAATGCTTATAATATAAAAAGGTACAAATTACAAAATGTCTCATGACAATGCCTCAATCGGCCCACTATCCAGGTCTTGCAATGCCTTTACCCTTTGCCCTAGCAGAAGCTCCAATCCTCTTTCTTGCTCGTGCCTCTTCCTGTGCCTTTGCCGCTAAATCCTTTGCCATGCTTTCAAAATCATCCATAAAAAAGGGAGACTCTTGCTGTTAATCCTCCTCTATCTCTATGATCCATTCAGATGATGGATCAATCTTGTCTAAATCAATGGCTTTGTAACTTGTTCCCACATTTTTTATAGTGGAGGCAAAGGTTATAATGAACACAAACAAGATCATATAACTTTATGCTATATAAGTCTATTGTGCTACTTGGAGTGAATGTGCTCAAACATACTCCAACTGTACTCACAACTTGAAGCATTGAATGGTTGACATAAACCATTTATGACAAAGTGTTGTTGATTGAGCATATATGCACCAAAGTCCTCCCACTATAAATCTAGAAAAAGCCAAGAAATAAGAAATTTAATAATTCATGTAAAATCATAAATTAAGATTATTTTTTAAAACAAAATCAAAAGACAAAATCAATAATAATTTGATGAGGGTTACTTGGCCTCAAAGTTGACCTTGCTTGAATGCATTGTGGATGTGAAAAGGATGCCCTCACATCTCTTATAATCTTGCAACTCATCCTAGATAAAATTGTAGGTGTGCTCATCCAACACCATCTAG
Source organism: Wollemia nobilis (assembly GCA_028583015.1). Lineage (NCBI taxonomy): Eukaryota > Viridiplantae > Streptophyta > Pinopsida > Araucariales > Araucariaceae > Wollemia > Wollemia nobilis. The sequence goes on along the minus strand of JAQPPZ010001678.1, from coordinate 4,356,541 downwards.
TCAACATATTGTCGAAGGCCCGACATCACCTCATAGTCAGCCTCGAATGTCTCATCATAACAAAATTTGGGGTTGAGGTAGTAACCCACTGCATGAAGTGGGCTATGGAGCTGAGAAGTCCATCGTCAATCAATAATTTCGCAAATGCGATTGTATCTAGGCTCAAAATAATTATAAAATGATATAATTGCCTCTTTCACTCTATCCATAGCCTTGTATACATATCCCATTGGTGAGGGCTCTCCATCTTGGTGATTTTTCTCCATCAACAAGATGGAGAACCCTCACCAAAGGCTCTGACACCTAAATAAAAAAAAAATGAAAAAACAATTTACAGTAGAAAAATAGTTTACAATTCAAAATTTGTAAATGGAAAAATAATTCAAAAAAAAAAAAAAATTGTCTTATACTTAATTGCCTCATGCATAGCTACCCAAAAGGCCTCCTCAAAGACATAGTCGTACACCTTCTAGCCCTCACTAGAGAATCAATATCTAGCAACATCTTCAACATTCCACTCCTCGCTCACAAACATCCTCTTCAATGCCCCCTTTGCATCAAAGAGGCTTTGCAATGTAACGAAGTTTGTGGCAAATCATGTAGCTCCAAGGCCACACAATCTCCCTCCCACTAGTAAATTGCCTCATTAGTTAGAGGACCCATGTATGGTTTTAGATAAATTTAGTAATACATTTGGCCTTTTGTATAACCTCAGACACCCAAGGTAATTTCCCAATGTCTTTAAGAAGCAAATCGAGACAATTGGTTGCACATGGTGTCCAAAAAAGGATACTGTTTGGTACATAGATTCAGGCGCTAGTAAACATATGACTGGCGATAAGTCCTGGTTTGAGACATTTGAGGCTCGAGAAGGTAGACCGGTAACCATTGCCGATGATCGGACCTATCGAGTTCGGGGAGAAGGAAGTGTTTCTGTCTCCCTTCCGGATGGAGAATGTAAAATTCAAAAAGTTCTTTATGTACCGGGATTGAAAAATAATCTCTTGTCGGTTCCACAAATCCTAGACAATAACATGAATGTCAATTTCAAAGTGGACAAACAAAAGAAACGTTGCTTTATCACTCAGAAAGGAAAACAGATAGCAACAGGTTCATACAAACATGGTTTGTTTATCTTAGATGCAATTACCTCTACACATACTGCAATGGCAATAACCACAAAAGAGGCTACTTCTCTATGGCATAGAGATTTGGGCATCTAAGCTCAGGGTATTTACTAGAACTCGGTAAATATCAAATGGTGAAAGGACTGCCTACTCTTTCATCTACTTTGCCAGTGTGCTCAGATTGCTTGTTAGGAAAGCAACATAGAGTACCTTTTGAACCTAACTCTTTTCGAGCTAAAGTACCTTTGGAGTTAGTTCACACAGATTTGTGTGGTCCTATGTCTACTAGTTGTGGAGGAAAAAGGTATTTTCAGTTGTTTGTAGACGATCACTCACGGAAAATGTGGGTCTTCTTCTTACAGTTGAAGTCTGAAGCATTTGACTATTTTCAGCAGTTCAAGAAGCTTGTTGAGAAAGAATCGGGATGTTTCATAAAGACCCTCCGTTCAAATCGAGGGGGGAATACACATCAAAAGAATTTTCCTCATTTTTACAGAAACATGGGATAAAAATACAGTTAACAACAGCCTATTCTCCTCAGTCAAATAGAGTTGCTGAGAGAAGAAATCATTCCATTATGGAAATGGTTCGATGTATGCTTAAGGGAGCCAATCTTGAGCACATTTACTGGGCTGAAGCTGTAACAACTACAGTATATCTTCTAAATAGGGCAGCCACAAGGGCTATTGAAGGTATGACTCCTCAGGAAGCATGGAGTGGAAGGAAACCCTCCATATCTCATCTACGAGTATTTGGGTGTAAGGCTCTTATGCACATACCTAAGGAGAAAAGAAAGAAGTTAGATGAAAAGACCCTACAGTGTGTTTTTCTTGGATATGATGAATTCTCAAAAGGCTATCGGTTGATAGATCCATTCACCAAGAAAATACATGTTAGTAGAGATGTAGTGTTTGATGAAGCTTTCACATCTAACACTACATCAGTATACCTGGAAGATGAGGAGCAATAGCCACAGACTCCTCCACAACAGAAAAAGCCTCCTAAATGGTATACAAGTACTATGAGAGATTCCAAACTCACTTCACCACCAAATCTCACTCTCAATCGTCCTAAGACACGAAGCATGTCTAGACAGAGAAAGGCAGAAGCATCTACTTCAGTTGATGATCTTTGTGTAGATTTTCAAGAGCTTTCTGTTGATAGAGATTTAGAAAGTGGAGATGATATGGAAATTGACGAGGAGAGGGTTTACATGTCTTCATATGATGAAAATGAACCTTCTCCAGTTGATGAAGCCCTTAGACAGCCTCAGTGGAAGGCAGCTATGGATGCTGAACATAACTCCCTCATGAAGAATAAAACATGGAAGCTGGTAGATTTGCCTAAACGAAAGAAGCCCATAGGCTGCAAATGAGTTTACAAAGTCAAATATAAGGCAGATGGTACCATAGACAAGCATAAAGCCCGTCTTGTAGCGAAGGGCTATGCTCAAAAGGAAGGCCTTGATTATGAGGAAACCTTTGCACCCACTGCAAGGATGACCACCATTCGAGTTCTTTGTGCTATGGCAGCACAGTTCGGATGGAAATTACATCAAATGGATGTAAAAAGTGCCTTTCCGAATGGTGACTTAAAGGAAGATGTATACATGACTCAACCTCCGGGGATTTGCTTGAGGAAGGCCATGAGCAACGAGGTTTGCAAGTTGATCAAATCATTATACGGGCTCAAACAAGCCCAAAGAGCATGGTACATTGAAATGGATAGTCACCTACTTGCAGACACGGATTCAAGAGAAGTCCATCTGATGCAAATCTCTATATCAAGAACACAGGTTCTGAAATAGTGATTCTTGTATTATATGTAGATGATCTAATCATCACTGGCAATTCAAAGAAATTAATCAACGCCGTGAAAGATGACTTGAAAGAGTCATTTGATATGACAGATCTAGGACTTCTCCACTACTGTCTTGGTCTTGAGATAGAACAGAAAAAGAATCATCTTAGGGTGACTCAGAAAAAGTATGCCAAGACTTTAGTAGAAAAATATCGTATGATTGATTGCAAGCCCAAGGCAACACCGATGGAATCGGGGCTTCGATTATCACGGTATGATGACTCACCACAAGTAGATGGCACGCTATATAGACAGATGATTGGAAGCCTTATCTATCTGATCAATACTAGACCAGATATTACTTATGTTGTAAACTATCTTTCTCGGTTCATGCAGGAACCAAAGGCCTCTCACTGGAAAGCAGCTAAGCGTGTTCTTCACTACATTCAAGGTAGTGTAGAATATGGTCTAGAGTATAAGAAGAATAACTTATTCTTCTTACAAAGTTATACTAACTCTGACTATGTTGGATCCCTAGATGACAGAAAATCAACTTCAGGATATGTATTTCATCTTGGATCCGGTCCTGTCTCATGGCATAGTAAAAAGCAACAGGTGGTTGCTTTATCTTCAACAAAGGCAGAGTATCACGCTGCACGTGGAGCTGTGTGTGAAGCGATATGGTTAAGTCGCATCTTGGCTACCATGGGCCTACCAAAGAAACTTCCTATTCACATGTTTTGCGACAACTCAGGTGTTTTGAACTTGGTCAAGAATCCAGTCCATCATGAACGCACAAAGCATATTGACACGGATTGTCATTTCATTCGTGATGAAGTTCCTAAACACAGGATCAAGCTCCAATACATTCCCACCGACGAACAGAGTTGTCGACATCTTCACAAAGGCACTTGGACGTGTCAAATTTGAACTGTTTCGAAGTAGACTTTGTATATCAAAGTAATGTAATAAAGGGGGGATGTTAGGGTAAAATAGGTAGTATATTGCATTATACTACATAGGTTATTACATTTACTTTTCTACCATAGGAGATATTTACTATTCTATGAATTACCTCCTAGTTAACTAAGGTTAATAAGATTTATGATATTTAGTTATGTTGTTAGAATAAATCTATTATTAACCATCGTTAGCGCTTCTAATGCTAAGTGGTTAATAATCCTATTTTGTAACCTACTTAAGCTTCTAAGTTGAATGCAATTCCTAATGTTCGATTGATCATCATTTGCTTAATATTTTCGTGTATTATTGCTTCAAAAATAATTTAAGTGCAAGGGACCCAATCCCCGCTTGCATAATTTAACATATACCTTCAATGCAATTTGCTGCAATAATAACATTACATATGCAAGCAATGGAAAGAATCCCAAAACTAGGAGGTATTTAACATGAAGTTGACCATTTAAAAAGAGATTTTTTAATCTTTTAGAAGTTATAATTGTTTGCACCCAATATATAAGTTTGGCTAAGTTTGGCTCTAGCAAATGGACCTTTTAATACAAATTTTATTCATGATAGAAAACTATGAACCCTAGTAATGATAAATTGAAGAAAAATACAACAAATTTCTCTTCTTATCCTTTTGGAAGCAAAAACATCTCAGCAAGGAAGAGGGCAGAAAGAAATTATATTAATGACCATACATAGCCACCTATGGTAGTAGGAGAAGGGGGCACCTAAAGCAGCATTCACGTAATTGACTATCAAAATATGGCAGTACTGCAAGGGAAAACTAAACCAAAGACCCTAAAGAATTATAGATTTCTAAGGATAGAGTATGCTCACATCAGTTGGGGGTGGAGACGAACCACCATATTCCTCGAGAGGATAGGGTATGTTGTCTTTGCCTACAGAATTGTAGATTTCTAAGGATAGAGTATGCTCACATCAGTTGAGGGTGGAGACAAACCACCATATTCCTCGAGAGGATAGGGTATGCTGTCTTTGCTCTATTCAGAAGATGGAGACTAAAGAACATTTCATCTTTAGGCGTCCTGTCTATTATGAGATTTGAGAGAGGTACTACTTCTTGCATAGAGATTCAAGTGGATCGCTTGCCACTTTTTTCAGCTATCCCATCCAAAGATGCTTAGCTCTATCTTAGGGAAGCTATCGCTCTTTGGCATCAGTTATTACAAGGAAGACATACTACTACTAGACTGATCACCTCATTCTCTCACTCTATCTCTACAATCGAGTGTAATAAGCATTCACTTGAAGCTACAACTCTCCAAAATGTTAACAAGAAATTTGTGTGCTCTTGTCTACATAAGGATTGGTTACTAGGGCTTCACTTCTTTCTCCTTGCTTGCACAAGGACAGGACTACAATCCTCTGATGTTGGGTTTCCGCCAAGACTACGTACCAAAGAGTTGTATATAGACGCAGCTTACCAGTTTCTTGTCCTCTTCTATCGATTCCACGGTCATGAACACTAGAAGAGTCTTGAGGGGTCAAATTCCATGTCATCCTAAGATTATCCAACCAGGGCCTCTTAGTCCTGGACATTCTCCTAGGAACATCATTAGATCCTGTGTTGTCCCTTTTGGGATAGTTGGTGATAACAACAATTGTGCTTCTAGTTCCATAGATTAATGTTGGTGCTTGGATCCACTAGTGCTCCTTTCTCTCTCCAAACATGACTGAAATATTTATCTCCCCAATCTAGAATTGTCAATTTTATCATAGACACTTGGATCTTAAGATTTTCTTATAGCAGCACTTCTCATTGTTTAAACATATAATAATCTTGAAGCTTAACCAACCTCGTAATGAATTATTTGGTAAGCTTGTTTTTATTTTGTGACTTGTCATAAAGCTTATCATGGTAAGGCTATATTTGATATTGAATGTGGTTATCTATACAATTAACTGTGGAGGGTAATTTTAGCATTTCCCTTTCATGTCTTCTGAATACTCAAGTCCAAATGTTCATGTGCATAAATTTATTTAGAAATTTTATGTCAATAATAATTTCATGTCCTTGTTTACAGAAATTGTTTCTTAAATCTTTGTTCTAGCCATGTTTCCATTACTTTCTATTACATGAAGACATGGATAGACATGCATGCACAAATATGAATCATCAAGCAATACATGTCTAACTGCACAAATGCAAAAACAAACAGTGTCTGCTGAAAGCAGAATATGGGGCAAAGGTATGTTGCGGGAAACTCCTAGGGTGCCCTCATTTCCCCATTCCAAAGGCTTCAAAACTCCAAAATTCCTTGGAAACTCCCCAAAACTTGTCTCTTGACATCCCACATTTCTGGGTACTATTAGAGATGTTTCTAAGAGTGCATCCAACTTTTCTTGATATTTTGAACCAAAAGATGAGTCCAGATTTGAGATTTTTAGGGGGTTTTGTAGGCATTGCATAAAGCCTACATGGGACATACATGACCCACTTTTCACAAAAAGCAAATTACCATAAAAGAGCTCTAGAATGAAGAAAAAAGGAACAAAATAAATGATAATCTAAAAATAGTGATAGGTTGGAATCAATGAAGGCAAAGAATCTAGAACAAGTGGCAAGCTCTTTGGCAACAACGAGGAATTGAAACACTGAGGATCACTCACTTAATAAAGAGAAACAAATTAGGCTCAAAAAAGGCTGAGGATCTAGCTTTTCTGCATTATAGCATTTGTCCTGTATCTCATATAAAAGAAGAGTAAACAACAGGGCAAACAAAAGATTGGGAGGTGGATCCTGAAACTCCTGAAAATTATTACCATGGCTACAACTGCTCTTGCGGAAGATCAAAATCCTTCCCGTGCACCTTCTTTTGAAGCCATTGAAGCTGGATCTTCTTCCAATTCCAATGCTGATTTTCATAATTTTGAAGATTAAGGGCTATGTTTTAGTGTATCCATGTAGTTTAGTTTTGCAAATGTACAGCCTTATATATGAAGGCTGACCTTTGACATTAAGCATTATACTTAATATGATATTTAATAGATAAATGTGTTTTTCGTCCATTTGTGATCTGTTCAGTTCAACTTTATCTATAAATTTTAAAAATATCCTTTTCTTATCTTTTAAAATAGTCATCTCCTTTGTTGTTTCCCTGTTTCCCACAGGTTTGAGGACTAATGGAAACTATACCCATTTCCAAGTTTCGTGCAACTTAGGGGCAAAGTTTGCAACAAGATCACCCTTAAAATTTTATTTCATGATAAAATAAATATATTAGACATCTTGGAAAAAAAATACATCCTAGTTCCTGTATATAAGATTAAAGCATCTCTCTTAATTCCTTTTCTCTTGGCTTTGCCCCAAAAGATCATCATGTCAAATTAAGACAACTGAGACAGAGAATAGTTACCTGCCTTTACAATATTTGTAACGTTTACGATTGTGGACCCAATGAACTATTTCCACTGCTTGCCTCCAGTTACCCATATCCCCCAGAATTTGTACAATCCTCACCATGCGACCATCTGTGAACTTCATCCTTGCACTGTGCATTAGCTTGGAGAGTTGCCAGGTAGGCATCTTAGAATTCACACTATTCAACCTGTGGATGTAGTCATTTTATCAAATTCTGAACAGGCATATTGCAAATTATAACCATCTTAACAATTCTGAACCATAACGGAAATAATATCTTCAGTGTTGATAACAAAAACAAGTTAAATATCCATAAGAAAACCGAGATTTGACAATAATATGTGAAAAACTTGGTTTTCTTGAATATTTATTTATGACAAGCTTTATAATTCTTAAATATTGAATAATGGATTTTATCACTGCATATCCCTTGTGAGTATTTCTTTCAACATACCTTCTCCTCCTAGAAACCACTTGGGTCCCTTTCAAAATATCATTTCAAAGATAGCCTTCTAGGACTAAATATTATTCTTGTTTTCACATTAAAAATGGCTAACATTTGCTAAATTTCAATACTAAACAGCAATAAAGTACATCCTATTAGGAGACAAAAATTCTCAGAATTTTCAGCATGAAAAAACAAACTTGAAATCCTTCAGATCTAGCAGATATTTAAATAAAATGCTTTTAGACCACTTGAATTGGCATAATGAGAAGAAGGGTGCAACAATTCATCAAATGAATAATCAATCTCTTTCTGCAACCTTGGAAGTTAAGAATTTTTCCACAGATAGAGATGTCAGGAAACTTAAATTTTTAAGGACAAGAGAGAGAACTGAAAGCAAATTTGAGAATGTGGCACAAGGCACACAGCTTTTCAGGTACATAAGGAAGAGGACCCAATGCAGTAGTAATGAACATCACGGAAGGTAGATCCAATTGACTAAGGGACCAATAGGAGACATGAAAAAGAACAGATTAACACCCTACAAGTTGCGTGCAATGATAATGTAGACAAAAGATATGCATGAACCTCAAGATGAGACAATCTTATACTTCGAACACATATTCAAAGTACAAAAAGGAAGAATCATGGCTAGGAAATCTAAGCATTGTGCAAAGATGTGAAATCAAATAAGGTATGTACTATGTATTATGTACCTTAGCAACTAATTTAAGTAACAATGAAATTTTAATAGGTTCTTATGTAGTATTGAGTTTGAACTTGGTTGGGTGCTAAATGACCATTAAATAACTTATCTCAATAGTGTTTGGTAACTTTCACTTTGACATCCTATATAAATAAGTCTGATATCTTTTCCATAAGAGCTTGTGAAATGCTAGTGCCTAGTGGAAATGTGATAGAAATACAAAGCATATTTGAATGATGGAAGAACAAATACCTACAGATTTCACAAAGCAGGTAAATGTGCTTGCTCTGAGGGGAAAAAAGGGACAATAAAGTTATACTTTCAGCACACAATTCCAGGCCACTTGTTAGGGAATCTAAAGAATGCTATCCTTGTTTTTACTGAAAGGATGATGAAGACAATGTAACTTTTTGAAGAGGAGAATCCACCTAACAATTCCAGAATTTCTTGGTAGAGTACAATGTTCCTTTTAGGAAAAAAAGCTTCCAACTGGTTTACCTGCCCAAAAAAAAATTACCACATCAAAACAAATTAATTTGCAATTTCTTACTCTCAACAAATCTGCCAACCATACTTTTACTGAATATGAAGAAATAAGAGCCGGGTGAAGCGTTAGTCTTGTATCACACCAGTTCACTCACCTCCAAAGAAAAAGGGGGAATGTTGCACATGTTAGGAATCGAAAGAAGAAAGATGGGACCTGATGCATGTATTCACGAGTGTTTAATAGAATTACTAAGAATAGCCTAAGTGTAGATCTCATGGATGGACTTCAAGGATTTTGTTTCCTACATAACATATATTTAATAACTGACTTCCACTAAATCTGAATTGAGTGGCAAGGAAACAAAAACAAGGTTTCATCCCAAAAGTGAACAGCATGACTTGCTGGTGTTGCTACTTGGACTTGTTGATGCACCTACTACTTCAATTTAACTCCCATGAGGTGTTGCATCCATTTAGTGGCAAGTTTAATATAATTTATGTGAATGATATTTAGTTTCACAGTAAAACTATAGAAGAAAATCAGATACATTTCCAAGCTTTATTTGACAAATTGCAAAAGCAAAAGTTATATGAAAATTAAAAATGTTTTGCAATGCAAGCTGGAGATGCCTGAACTTTAATTCATCACTTTTCTAAAAGCATATTCTTTGAATGCAAGCTCTATATGGCCAAAAATTACTCCTACCCATTTCAAAGGAACTCTACAAAATGAACTAAATCATTATTTTTAACACTCATTCCCACACGTTAAAACCTGTCAAAATTAGCATTATCCCATTTTCTAATTTATTCATCTTAAAATTTCAACACATGACCCTAGGAATCTGCTTTACCCTGTTGATGTATTACAAGAATTGACTGTGACCACAATTTTTTAAATTGATCCTGCAAGAAGAATAATGACTGCCCCACATGAAAGATACATGGAAAGTAATAATGACACCATTTATAACGTATGGCTCCTTTTGACCTGCAACTATCAAATCCATTCAGAACAGTGAACCATATACGACAATTGACAATCAAGAAGCAAGTGTCTCTTGTAGATTGATAATTAGATTAAACCTAGAATTATCAGATTCTCAACTTGAGGAAAAACCAGAACATTCGGGTAAGCAAGGGGTAAGCACTTAAAGCTACTAGGAAAAACGAATAAGAAAATAGGAAAAAAAGACTAAGAAACATAAAGAGAAAAAGGGGGGCAGGGGGAAAGAGGGGCACCCCATCTAACATTTCGGGTAAGCAAGGGGTAAGCACTTAAAGCTACTAGGAAAAACGAATAAGAAAATAGGAAAAAAAGACAAAGAAACATAAAGAGAAAAAGGGGGCAGGGGGAAAGAGGGGCACCCCATATAAATATGTTTGTTAAGCACAGTAGCTTGGAGATGCAGGTTTATCTAACCAGGCTTATGGCTTGACTTTGTAATGGTGCTTGGAAGTACCATGGATTTACATGGATTAAATTCTAATCATGCATGCTCAAAAATTCACAAAATAGAGTAACATAAAGGAGAAAGTAATCTGTAACTGGAAAACGGAGAGCACAATTCAATCAAGCTATACAACCAAGAAGTCCCAAATATTGAAATCTGTGGTAAAGAGGTCTTCTGACAGGATCAGAAAGTTTATCTCTTAAGCTTCCCCTTTAAGAAAACATGGGTTCACCTTCAGGTCACCATCAATCCTTGGTATTTATCATTGTGTAAATATGGTTCCACGTAATGGGACCCTTTCTAAGTACAGCTCAATCACTGCCCTATTTGACAAATTATATCATCTATGCCAAGAAGTAAAGAGAAAATTAAGATCTGAATCAGTAAAAATTTAAAATCCAATTTTTTATAATCACTGGTCACAACATTAGTAACAGCTATAAATAGCAAACCAAGTCAAAAATAAAAAATAAAAAATAAAATGAAAGATAGGAAAGCATCAACATGAAAGTTTTATGAACCATTACACATAATATGGCACAAAATAGTTAAGGATGACAAAAATTAGGTATCTACATGTTTCAAATGTTGACATTTCACGGTAAACTGCAGATCATTACCATCCAATATTTTCAGTTTAAAAGCATTATGGACCCCAGTGTTTCGTGAATAACATAACAGACACAACCATAAAGAATCCAACTTGTGGTGATAGAGGGAATCTTTGTGTGCACTGTCCCAGAATAGGACTAGACAAACAACTTCAAATGTGACTCAAGTAGCCTTTCTAAGTTTTTGTTAAATGCACATTTGATCTTGGCTTGGTTTTGCACATAACGCTCAAGAGATTGTTTTCTAGTTTGCTCCAGTGCTAGAAATGCATCAAGCCTTGCTTACAGTTCTAGTTTGCTCAAATGCTAGACATGCACCAAACCTTGTTTGAAATGTTCATCCAATTTGAAAACAGCTAAATGCCATGCAGGAATTTGGATATTGTTAGACTCAATGACTTGCATTCTATACACAAAGGTGTATGGGCTTCATCTGGCAGATGGTGTCATTGTAATTTTTCTGCTCACAAATGAACAGAAGTTTCTGATGCATTGTTTTGTTGGACAGCTCTCATAATGATTTTGATCAGATTTTTGCTGAGGACTCTCTCTGCACACTGTCACAAGGATAATAAACAGAAGATAGTAAAAGTACCATATTGTCAGTCTCGTTAATTTCTAGAATCTCATGTCAGGTGAATACAGGACCATTAGACATAAGCAGATCCAAGATATTGCTCCAAAAATCTAATCACTTACTGAAATTTAACATTCCTTAGAGGAGTACGCAATTCGTGAAAAAATTAAGTTGCAATCAAATTAAAGGTGTGATCTTAGGTCTTGGCTGAGTTAATTGGGCCAATATAATCCAACTTCAATGACTAAAATGAGAGTGTGTCAATATTTGCAGAAGTAATATTGACTGCCTTTGCCTGACTCTGATCCCTTGACAACATTTACACTTCCCAACCAAATCATAAGAATATTTCAAAGTGGAAACGGTTAATATTTATCTGTTAATACATTACCTGCAGTTGTGCAAACCAAAATATGGCCACCACACACTCCTCGACGACATTTTTTCAAAACATGTGCAGCTTGTTCTGCATCCAGATATTGTGTTGAGAGCTTTCATGAATTGTTAATGAGACGGACATCATCGATTAAAATTAAATTTTACGAAACAAAGTCTTAAAATTATATGCTCCTTGGCAATTTTTCCTGGTGAACATATTTTTCAATGAAATAAATGGTTGCCCACTAAAGCACAAGCAAGCTCAATCTCCTTTGATAGACGTGAAGTCATGAGGAACGAAGTGTTCAACAATCAGTAATGGTCCAGATTTAATTGGCATTCATGCTTAACCTCTAGCATGGTGGGTTTGATGTCAAGGTCAAAATGTCTGTAGTTTCATAACACTCGTTGAATGCCAAGCACTCCCTTCTCGCTAACTCAAGGCAGCCACAAGGTGCTGGAATGAAAGCAATTCATTTCCCATGAATGAGGTGTGTGAATTGTTTGATGGCTTTGTAACCCACAAAGGCTTGCTTCTTAGATACTTACACTCAGTCCTCCAAATTGTTGCTTATCAAGATTCTAAACAAACAACGTTTTATAATTCATTTGCAACAATAAAGTAGAAACTGTATATTTGACACTTGTTATCGATAATGAAGTCTTTGTTAAAACAAGGAGAAGAAAAACAAATAAGGTTTTATAATTCATTTGCAACAATAAAGTAGAAACTGTATATTTGACACTTGTTATAGATAATGAAGTCTTTGTTAAAACAAGGAGAAGCAAGCAAGCTAAGGTAATAATCTCTTTGACTTTGCCTATGGTGTTTAGGACAATTGGTTAGAAATAAAGAATTTCATATCATAAACCAAGGTTCCAATTCCATGGGTGAACCTTAGCATTTAAACCTATGGGGTTAGGGCACTTGGTTAAAGTAAAGTATTTTTAATACCCATGATGCCATAGGTCAAATGAGACAATGTGGGGACAATGCTGTTATCCAAGTGTTTGTCCACCCACATCGGAGTATGGTGTACAAACCTACCCCCTTTCGGATTCAAATCTTGGGCCGTGTTTGTCCACCCACATCGGAGTATGGTGTACACACCTACCCCCTTTCGGATTCAAATCTTGGGCCTCCTATTCAGACTTCCGAAGTCTTTCCCGTTACACCCATTCAAGTGGTTAAAAGTAAGAAGCTTCATACCATAGACCAAGGTTCCAATCCCATGGGTGAACCTTAACGTTTAGCCCATAGGGTTTAGGGCAAACGGTTAGGAAGGAGCTTCACACCATCGAGCAAGGTTCGAATTCCATGAGTTAACCTTTACATTTTGCCCATCGGTTTTAGGTAATTGGTTGAGATTGAAGAATTTAACACCATCAACCAAGGCTCCAATCCCATGGGTGAACCTTAACATTTGTCCATGGAGTTCAGAAAACTTGGTTGGGTATGAAAAATGTCACAGCCTAAACCAAGGTTTAAATCCTATCAACGAACCTTCACATTTTTCTCAAGAGGTGGAGAGCGAGGAGTTTCACACCATAAACCGAGGTTCCAATCCCATGGGGAAACTTAGAAAATGACATCTAGGTCAATTGGTGAGGAATGAAGAGTTTCACACCATATACCAAGGTTCCAATCCCATGGGTGAAACTTAACATTTATCAAATCGCATGAGCTCAACCGATTAAATACCTCAACTATCAAGGAGGAGACCTAGCTTCAATTCTCATCAGGCAATGCATGCATAATTGCCAAAATACTGTAACAGGGTCATGATGTAATATGGGTGAGGCCCATTTCAATCCAGTAAATGCAATTCAAAGAATAAAAATAAAAGATAATCTCCTTGATTTTATCAGATGCTTTCCTAGCTTCAAGAATCCATTTTGAATAAGACATTAATTTACTACAAGGAAAATTATAGAGACACTATTTAAAGGCCTGTCCATTTAAAGACATTATAAAGCATCTGAGATAAGAATAGATAATTTTATTAATGTCCACAGATGGCCATAGTAGACCAATGGGCTCATTGAAAATAGCTGTTACAAATTATAATGCACTGTAGTAACCAAAAAGTACTACAAATAAGCTAAACTAGTGTAAACTATTCTGAAGTTTTTACTGTCCTGCCTTACCTTTTAAAAGAAATGTTACATAAGGTTTTTATGAGGTTATTTGGCTTTTTGGAAGTCTTTCAAACGGTAGGAATGGAAGATTTCTCCCAAGCATAGAGTAGGTGGCAAGTCTCTTAGGAGAAATAAGCAATGTAAGCATTCAATAACATAATATTATCATTAGTACTTGTAATTATTGATAAATTCAATAACTTAATATGCATTTAATAATTTAACATTAAAAAATTGGCTAATTTTAATCAATATGACAATATAGAAATCTTATTTTCTAAAGAAAAAGATTGGAGAGATCAACAGGAACTGTGATCCTCACAATTAGTCCACAAGAAGAGAAGTGCAAGACAAGGCTGCAAGGCAAATCATATTCTGCCATAAAATTCAAACGGCTCATCAAATCCCAGAAATCTGGTTTGTGATATCATTGGCAATGCCAAGGTATTCATGCTTAGTAAGTCAGCACTGCTTCACCCAGGTGTTGTAGGTGAGTTGGAGAGGAGAGGGCAATCCTCCAAGGGAGGTCCCAGGTTCAAATCTCCACCCTACCAAAAAGCTGAATTGGGTATCCAAAATCCAATTGATAATGTTGGTGCAGACAGGGTCGGGTGCGACTCCCGGGTGACTTTGACGGTGTAGAACCCCCTGTTCGTGGTCTCTCATACCAAGGCGGCCCCGCAAGGGGTTTTTCGCTTTTAAAAAAAAAGTCAGCACTGCTTCAGTTTACTTGGCAATTAGTCTCTGGATACCTTCCTGGCACAACAAGGGTGACACGTGGCTTGAGATCTAGCGTCACAGCCTATTGGAATAATTCATCCTCCTCGTGGCCAACTTAGACTGTTATCATATTTTCTGTAAATAGTAAAAATACTAACAACAAAAGGGTAATTTTATTACAGAGATATGGAACCATAGATTAGAGCTCAGATGCCTACCAGGGAAGACGAACCAGCTTTTCAAGAGCTCTAAAAATTGATCCTTAAGAGTTGACTTATCAAATTGCAATTACAAGGTTTTAAGTCCTCATTGGAGATATTGGTAGAGAAGCAATAAAAAGGTGTTGCAAAGGTAAATGTAAAGTCGTTTTTGATGTCCATGAGGCCATATGTCATATGAGACGACCCTCATAGAGGTTGTTGTTTACCCAATATATGGTTATCCAACCATACTCCAGTTACCGAAGCATGATGTACAACCCTACCCCCCACAGGATTTGAACGTTGGACCTCTATTCGATGTTCCAAAGTCTCCACCGTTAGGCCCACAAAATTATATAACTAGATAAGAAAGGACTCGTATGATCAAGCGAATACATTTCAACTATTCCTCACGATTAACAAGCAGTGTGAGGTGAATGATCCAAATGTTGATCGCAAAAGAGCTGACAATCAATTTGCAAAGCCAAGCCCAACACAATGTCTTTGGATGGTTAGTAATTCGCCAAAGATTGGTAGCAAAAGCAAGCTATTCAGGGCTCCGGTATTTCAGATTCCTTTTGCATTCAGTATGTGAGAGAGGATTCAGTTGGCCTGCGTTGCAGCAGGGGTTTTTGGGTATGGTTACAAGCAGAATTCAACTTCCTCTCTACCACCTCCCACTAATGGCAAGGTTTTCTTCTAAAAGAGACTTGAATGATCAAGAACAGTTCCAGACCCTTACAGTATACAGTTAAACTTTGTCTATCCGAGATTAGCTTCTTGAGAAAGATAAGATGTAAGTTGCCTTTTTAAGTCTATGCTTCCATGTTTGGCTTGAGGAAATTGAGGCTTCTTCAAAAAGGATTTGGCTATGCTTGTCAAAGCTAGGCTGCCTTGTTTTTGTAAAGATGTTGATTCTTGCCTACTGGGAATCAGGTTCGGGTGCTAGCTTCCTTTGGAATTCTGTTGTTCATCTAGATGTTTTATGTCTTTGGCGAAATTTAAAATTCAGAACTACCGGAAAAATAAAATGATAAGTGAAATTTATAAAAAGTTAGTTAAATGGAAAGGCAACCCATGAAATTTCAGTTACTCACTATTTTACTCA
This sequence comes from Wollemia nobilis, assembly GCA_028583015.1. Lineage (NCBI taxonomy): Eukaryota > Viridiplantae > Streptophyta > Pinopsida > Araucariales > Araucariaceae > Wollemia > Wollemia nobilis. The sequence continues at coordinate 4,340,439 of JAQPPZ010001678.1, read as the reverse complement.
ATCTGAAATACCAATGTGTGCATTGACTGTAAGGCTAGATTTCATATTTCAATTACATATTTGTAGAACAGGAAACGTTTACAGGATGTTAATATTTTTCAAATGTATATAAAAGCAAACTTTCCATTTATAAAATAATTGCTGTTGGTGTTATTTGCAAATCTTTCTATTTAAAAATAGGTATAAGTATTTAGGCCAATATTTGAATAAAAATGTACAATGGTTTTGAGCAAGCAGTTGAGTGGCACTACTGCTGTATTCCACAATGTCAGCCAAAGTTTTGGTCCCATGGAGTTTTAAAGACCTTCATGAGCCATAGGGATACTTGAGAGTAGGAGACTGAACTTGTGATAATGCATGTGTGCATCATGTAAATAAATAAAGAACCATTTGTGATAATGCATGTGTGCATCATGTAAATACATAAAGAACCAAGTCAACCCCTATGGCCTTGGAGGTAGGGGTTTAAATTATAGTAATATGTGCATGCTCCATGTAAATATAATAAAAATCCAAGCACATGTCCATGTCCTTTTGGCGCTCTACCCAAAGATTCAGCTAATCCTTTACAGGATAAGGTCTTACTCCAAAGATTAGGATGGTCACATTTGTGGCGATTTAATATAAGGGTATTTCTATGCACAATTTGTTTGCCAATTAAATTACTCTCAACAAGAATTAAAATAAAAATTAGATTAACCAATCCACAAAATTTCTAAAAACATTCATTACATTTGTATATAATATTACTCTCAACAAGAATTAAAATAAAAATTAGATTCACCAATCCACAAAATTTCTAAAAACATTCATTACATTTGTATAAAATATATGAAGCTATCATATATGTCAGAAAGTAGTACCAGCAATTTCTATGTTTTACTCAAATATTTGAGAACATTAAATATATTCCTTACAATTTTGAATGAAAAGATTCGCCTAGCATTCTATTTTTAAAAGAAGCTTTCATAGCTTAATCTTTTTGCTAATGTAATTGTCAGGTCACAGAGATTGCCTTTCACCAATCACCTATACAGCGTAAAAACTTGGTTTAATGTGACTTATAATTTTATAGAAATGGAGTAAACTTAACACAAATTCTTTGTGTTTCAGATTATTCCATCTTCCAAATTCATTAGGTAAATTATGTGAATTTGTTCTTCATTTGGTCCTCATAATTTTCTTTTAGAGCTAGCAACTTTGTTTGGATAGGTTTAGTAAAAACATTGTCTAAAGAGAACCACAGTTTAAAAGAGATGAATCATAAAATATTACTCTAAATAAGAATCACAAACTTTACAAACTATCCGTGTTTTTGGTTAGTTCGGTCTTCAAAATTTCAGTGTGTCAATTATGTGAATTTGTTACAAGTTTCACCATCACAAATTGGAGTTAAAAGCTAACATTTCATTTTGAATAGACAGTACAAGAACATGGTTTATTATAAATCAAAATTTGAGAAAGTAAAGGTAAAGTAGTTTTTAACATCCACAAGGCCATAGGCCATGATCCTCATGGAGGATGTTCTTTACTCAATATATGGTTATCCAACTATACTGCAGTTACCTTAGGATGGTGTACAACCTTACCTCTCGCAGGAATCGAGCCTTGGACCTCCTATTTAGAGTTCCAAAGTCTTCACCATTAGATCCTTATGAGAATTCACTCGAAAGAAAAAGAATACACACTGTTTTTGGTTGGTTAGGTCTACCAATTTCAGCACATAAATTATGTGAATTTGTTCTGTCTCAGAGTCATAATTTTCTTTTTAAGGCTGGCAACTCCATTTGCATTGATGGATCGTAAGAAAAAAAACCATAAATAAGAAGAACACACTTTACAAACTCTGTGGTTTTGGTTAGTTCCATCCAACAATTCCAACGTCTAAATATGTGAATTTGTTCTTAGTTTCTCAGTCACAGTTTTCTTTTTAAGGCTAGAAACTCAATTTGGATGGATAACGAAAAAAAGTTAGTTTAAATAAGAGGAATACTCTCTGTATTTTTGGTTTGTTCAATCTACAAATTTCAATAAAAATAACATGAAATGTTTTTCGTTTAATCATAATTTTCTTTTTAAGACTAGCAACTCCGTTTGCATCGTGGAAAACTACTTTGAATAAGAACACAATTTACAAACTTATTATGTTTTTTGGTTGGTTAGATCTACCAATTTCACTGTGTAAATTATGTACTTTTGTTGTTAGTCCCGTCGTCATAATTTTTTTTTAAGGCTAGCAACTCAATTTTGATAGGTGGCCTAAAAACATGGTTTTATGAAAATCGATACTTGACAGTAGCGGAAAATGAATAAGTAAAAAAGAATAAGCTTCACAAACTCTTTGTATTTTTGGTAGTATTATTTATGAGTTCCGTCTCCCAATCTCAGTGTAGAAATTATGTGGACTCTAAATCAGAAGAATACGCCTTACAATCTCTGTATTTTTATTGTATTCTTCTTTTATTCCGACTACCAATTTCAATTTCAATGTTAAATTATGTGAATTTGTTCTATTTCAGTCATAATTTTCTTCTCAAGTCTTAGCAACTCCATTCCTGTTGATGGGGAAGAGAGATGGGTTATTGCAAAGCACTAATTATAGAGATGGATAGGCATAAAGAGAAGGGTTACCGGGGAAAACTAATTAACTTTTACAGTGCACAAGGCATTGTGTATATCAAACCATTCAACGCATTCGCCATCAAGCCCACTCAGACTGTACTGTACTATGAACCTTGAAAAAAATAAATGAATGTCTTGCCCACTCAGAGCCACCGAATCTGTTTTTCCTCGTCAATTATAGCCTTGACAAAAAATAAAAGAATCTTACCTCTCTGTGATCCACCGAATCTGTTTTTCCTCGTCAATTGGAGCCCTGGGCCTCTCCCTGACCTCCCCTTGCTTCCTTCCCTTCACGCTCTCTTCCACACCATCCCCAAGATCATTATCCAGAAGCCAATATAGGTCGCTGAGTTCCCCCTTCGCCTTCCTTGCCAGCATTTCTCTGAACTCCTCAAAATCATCATCTTCAACCACCTTTTCCTTTCCCTTACCCTTCCCTATCCCACCTCTAATCCTAATTCCCTTCCCATCACTAACCTTAACCCTAATTCCCTTCCCATCACTAACGCTAACCCTAACTCCATGTCCACCTCCCCTTCTTCCACCACCACAACTCGCACCTCTGCCTCTTCTTTCCACCCCGCTTCCCCTCTCCCATGGCTTCCCTTCCAATTTCAAAACCGCTGCTCCTTTATCAAAGATATTTTCTGTTACATTTTTTTCTGTTTTTTCTTCTTCGAATATATTTCCTGGCACATTATTTTCTTCTTCGAAAATATTTTCTGTTACTGTTTCATCGTCTTCGAAGATATTTTCCGTCACATTATTTGCTGCTTCTTCATCTTCGAAGATATTTTCCGTTACATTGTTATCTGCCTCTTGTTCCTCTTCTTCAAAAACCTTTTCCTTCACATTATTTTCTGCTGCTTCTTCCTCTTCTTCGAAAATATTTTCCATCGCATTATTTTCTGCTTCTTTTTCGTATTCGAAAATATTTTCTGTTGACGCTGCTTCTTCGTCGAAAATATTTGCTCTCACATTATTAGCGGCTTCTTCTTGGTCTTCTTCAAAAGTATTTTCTGTTACATTATCTTCTTCTTTTTCTTCTTTTTTGACTGTTTTTTTTCGTGTCGCATTATTTCTTTCTTGTTCCTCCAATTCGGCCATCAACATCTCAAATTCGCGGGACGCCGCTTCGAACAGGGCTTCTTCCTCCATCTCCCTCTTTACGTGCTCGGGAATTTCTTTCTCTGGATTTTTCTTCGCCTTCCTTTTTGTCTTTTGGATTTCTTTCTTGCGGAGTCTGTGAATAATCTTGGGCGTGGGTACGTAGCCCTTCTTTATGAGCCGGCGCTTGAGTTTCTCCGTGTCCACCTCGACTTTGCAAGCGATTCTAAGGGGGGCATTTCTGGCACTTGCTGGAAAATGCAGGAAATTGTTTAAAATGCGAGAATTGCCTGGGCAAAATGTAGAGGAAAGAATACTCTTAGTAGCCATTGTCGTTGAATTCTTCTGCAGTACAGAGACGCTGCTTGTTGCGGCCATTCCCATGGACTGCCGTATTTAAGTATTTTGATCTGGAAGAGAAAATTTTAGGATCAAAAATTGCATTTTAAGCTCGGAATCCTTAGATACTGTTGCGGCAGTTCAAGTGGTAGCGAGCTCGTCTTCAGTAATATTACTAATACCAGAGACGATGGTCAGGATAAGGCGATTACCCTATACTTGTACGTTTTGAGACAGACTACTGTACCAAAGAAACTTCAAAATTTCCGAGAAATATGTTCATAATAGTATGATGTTATATATTCTTTTAGCTGACCTACAGATTTTTTAAATTTTAAATAAGAGACAAAATTTTCATTTGAGAATTTTACTTCGACAGTAAGGTTGTAGTTAAATATGAAATGAAAGATTTTAATTATATGGTTTATGAGATTTTAATATGATCTTTAATATTAAAGAAGGTTATTCTTTTTCTTTTCATTTGGGTTAATATTCCCAACTTTTTTATTGTTTTCAAATAATTGTGTCATACACTCGTTTTAAAGCGTTTTTTTTTATTTGCCAGGGAAATATGATAACTCGGGTATTTATAGATGAAGTGTTCCTTTGTCTCTACTGCCGCCCTGTGCTGCATAGACCACATATCCTTTCTTCGTATTGTTCTTTGGGCGTTGTCCATCTCCCTGTTTCACATTTAAACCTATGAGAGCTAGTCTTTATATGAGCAATGAGGATTTTTTCTTTCAATGATGAACATTTTTCTTTCAATGATGAACAATGAGGATTTTTTCTTTCCACGACGAACAATGAGGATTTTTTCTTTCCACTTGATTTCAGGGTCTAAATACATTTTTTCCTTGTGGTCATATGTTAGGTTATAATATTGTCTTTTTTTGCTTGCATTTTTTCACATTCCACTTCTAATCTTTTCATTCACATAATTTTTTATGTTTTTGTTGATATTTGAGCATTCATTTATGTTGATTTCTCAACGTTTATGCAACCCTTCGTCCCTAGCTACCCTAGGTCATCTATTGTTTTTCATGTTTTCTGTTTTTTCAAGTAACATAACAGCTTGATCATAGCAATTGTTTTAAAAGGGAACATTTCAATTTGAGTTAGAATAATTTCATAAGGGATTGTGACCTTAATTTTGAAAAAAAATTGTGATTTGATATTTTGCATTTGTTGTGCCACTAGTCAACCATACAACAAAACCAGTTAAAATTTTAATTTGCTTTTAAGGTTATTTGTATTTTCGAATATGGATATGAGATATATAATAATATTTACCCAGTTAAAATTTTAATTTGCTTTTAAGATTATTTGTATTTTGGAATATGGATATGAGATATATAATAATATTTAAATATGAGCATAGTCTAAAAATTTTAATTTGTTTTTAAGGTTATTTGTATTTTTGAATATGGACATGAGATATATAATATTATTTAATTTATATTTTAATATTAAAATTTTTATTTAGTTGAAGGAAAAAAATAAAAAATAGTATTGAATTTTAGAATGTTTAAAATTATTTTTTTTTAAGAAATTTAAAATAAAATTATTTATAAGTTTGATTAGACTTTTTTAATGTTAGTTAAAGATGTAACAATTTTTATAATTTTAAAGTCAAAGATTTTAAAAATTAATATTTTTTGTTACAACATTAAAAGCATTGGAACCAAATCTCTAAACTATACAATGGTTGTTTGAATTAACCAATAATTCTGCCTAATATTTTTGTTCTCAACAACCATATTACTATGTTATTAAACCCTCACTTCTTTCTTAGTACATGTCTTAGCCAAGAAGAGGTTTATCATTGTATTCAAAACTCTACTTACATAAATCGGGATAACATCATCCAATCCCCATATTACTAATATCATTGTGTAACAATCCAAGTTTAACTCGCTTGGTTGTCCAACCCAGCCTTGTTCACTGGATTCATAAGGTCAAATTTTTTATAAGGAACATGATCGGACAGGGCTCAAAGAAAAAATTTAGAGGCAAAGGATTAAGTGATCACCCAACGTTTTATTAGTACGAGGCATAGCAAGCCTGCTTTTGGGAATATTGACTGCTACAGACGGTCTTCCAAATGGACGAGATTGACCAAATCCCGTAAAAAGTGCCTTTTTGTGAACCTATCTTCTCATCCTCGAGAGTGTAGGTTCACGGTAGGGGTTATCCTCTAGGGCCCATAACACCTAAAGGGTGGATGCATATTTTTTTCCATTCCTTAGCATGAAGGACTTAGGTTCCCTTGACCTAATTTATGTCCTAAATTTTAAGCATTCAAGGGATTAGTGTATTATGTCTTTTGCTTAATTGAGAGTCCTACTTCTTTGGAGTCAACTAGGACCCTCCATTACACTGGCTCAACACATGGTATCTCTTATCATTATATGATTAACGAGAAGTTATCTCATACCAACTCGTCGCTAAGTATACTAGCATTTGTATCTTGCTAGCTATCTCCTAGCACCGGTATCATGCTAGTTATCTCCTAACCGTACAATGAGCAAGGGACCCATCACCGTAGTACTCGTTCAGTGACCTAGAGGTGACATCTCATACCATCCCTCATTACATTCTCATCGCAACCTCTCATGTCAAGAATGCAACAACTCCTGAATCACAATGATCACCTAACTTGTAATCATCGGTGTTGGGTGTATGTTCATCCTCCACGATGAAACAATAGAAAGGCTTGGGTGTTTGTTCATCCTCCACGATGAAACCCAAAAATAGTTTTAATCATTTATTCTCCCTGATAAATTGAGTGGAATAATAAGTTTCTAGAAGAAGATTTCAAGCCACATCTACTAAGGTTATACTTCAAGTTAGGTAGAAGACTTGAATATGACATTTAATTTATTCCAAAGAAAGAAACTTTCAATTTTCTTAAAAATATATGAAATTTTTAACAAAATTATAACCAAATATAACTTCAATTATATTATGGATATCACTAAAGTAAAACAAAATTCAAAAGAAGCATATATTTTCACAATGCTGCTTTTACTAAGTAATAAATTAATATTCCTCTATTATAATTAAACATTTCTATACTGGTGTAATCAATTAATATTCGATTTCTGCTACTTATAAACCATAGGATTTCTTTACGTACTATTAATCAAGTAAATGGGAAAATATGTACATATTATCTTTTTCATAATGGTTTCCATGTCGGACAAAAAACAACAATAACGTTAAACTTACTAAACCATTAAATAATCTTGCTCATATATAATATGGTGAATTCTAAACATAAGGTTTAAATACCCAACACATCAACCTTTAGAGGACTAAGCTTCTACTCATATTCGTTTTTCGAATGTGCATAATTAATCAGAATTTGATTTTAGGGTTCACAATAACCACGTAGTGATCACCTCAAATTAAGTTTATTGAATACTCATTGCAATGTTTTCATCAATGAGCCATGATATATTACAATTAATCAAAAGCTAAACATCCAAAACCTTCGATGATTGCAAATCAAACCATACATTTTCTAAATTAATTAATTTACTACCCAGTTGACGGTGAAAGAAGTATATGATTTTAAAGATCGGACTTAATGCTTTCGTATGCTTTCAAATCTAAATAATCAACACATTCAAAACATTTATATTTTTCATGGCTTAAAAGATCAACTTCGGTATTGGTTTCTACCCTACTTTAAAAATATGCAAACATTGTATAATAGGGAGAATTTTTAAAAGAGAGTTGTCTCATTTTATTTCAAATTATCAAGGTGAAACAGCCACCAATTTACACTAACATTTAATCATTTTTAGTTTGGTAGTAAAGCGCGTCTGACGAAGCTTTCATTTCCATGCACGAATAAATTAAAACAACAATAATATGCTCAACATTACTAATTATTTTGAAAAAGGTAGAACCAATCATAACAAATGCAGAGATAGAACATAAACAAACATTACTAATTGTTTAAAAAGGGCAACACCAACATACACAAAGATTAAATATAAATAAGTTGTATGAGTTATCCTAGAACAAAGGGAGTTCTCCACTTCTCCCTTATGGAGTACCGGAGACTATCTAAAAGGAATACTAACACAATTAACGTTCATCTACGATAGTAAATTAGTTCCAGCTCCTCCACAGCTTGGATACTCCACTACACGCCCTCAGGAAGCACCCGATCCACATCCAGCATGCCTCCCTGACAAAGTGGGTCTTATATGGACACATGGGATCAACATGGCCCAAGATGAATGCAACTAGATGATTTAACCTTCTACCAAATATTAATGCATTTCAACACAAACACACACAACCTAGGTTTGGATGGATATAAGTTAAAAATAAATATTATATTCTTAATTCTAATGGCAAAGTGAATTTCTTATGGATGGACATCGAGTAACACCATCTACTCAGTCCTATAAAACCTTACTTTTAGTCTCGTAGGCATACAAGCTGGTACAACTAGAGGACAATTCAGTTAGAAATTAAATATTTATATTTACATTCCTATGCTACAATATGTATGACATGCATTCTATAGCCGAATTTCACCTTTCAATTAAAAATGTAAGAGTTATATTTATAATTCAATATTATTACACCTTCAACGGGTAGATTATCAATATCAAACACTTATTAAGGACTTTACACATGGTTTTACTGAGAAATAACATAGGTATACCCAAAACATTATTGGAATTAAATCGACTAATAGCACTCCAAAGAATTTTATCAATGCAATTTGCAATAAGTAACACTCAAATCAACATTTGCACAATTATAACCAAGAGGTATTGTTTAAACATCAAACAAACAAGCAAATTACATTGGAGATCATAGACAATAAATGGTAGAAAACTTCGACCTGGTAAACTTGCTAGCCAAACCGTAATCTTCACCCTCTAATCCGCATTTCACCAAATGCACGTAGAACACACGACAAAACCAGCCAAGACAAGTCGAAACCAACCAAGACAAAGCAAGACAAATCGAGACAAGCTAAGATAAATTGAGATAAGCCCTTGAAATTGTTCCATCCATCCATATATAGAAACCGAGCATGAAAATTAATCGACACATAAGGCAAAACATGCACACCACTATTATCAAGCAATCACTAGATGGCACCTTACTTCATTATAAGCAATGTTTATAAGAAGACAACATACGAGGAAATGTTTAAAGAAAATATCATATTTATTTACTATGAGAAAAACAATTGAGTATTTATTATTATATTATTTATATTTATATATATTTATTATTTTTTAAATTATATATATATATATATATATATATATATATATATATATATATATATATATATATTTAATATTTTCTATTTTATATAATTAAATAATACTTTATACAATCAAAATATGACACATAATTTAAAGCATATGTATAATGCAGACAAACAATTAGAATGCTCCTACATGAATGCAATTTGTGAGCTTCCATATACTCATGGATTTTTCACACCTCCATCATATCCCTCCTTACTTCTTGCGGTCAAACCATTTTGTCCGCTTGAAGGAGGGTACCAAGTTCTCTTGATTTGCTTGTCTAAAGATGGATACATGTTCCTACAACCACAAATCCATCAGCAATACCACATTCTAAAAGCAAAAGCAAGTATAGATTATTGTTTAAATAATAGTTGTTCTAGCAGGGTTATTACATTCTCTTCCACTAGGAATAAATATAGTCCCTGTGGTTTAAATGCATACTCAAATAAATTTTATATTTATCATAATGCCACATCACATAAGTTCATATTCATTCTTAAATCTACATCAAATATAACAAATATATTAATGTTCATTCAAAGAGATAAATAAATCGTTCTTTCATATCGGCCATATTCTCTCATGTGGTATTCTTCTCAAATTATTGGTCCCACTAGACCTTACATTGATCAATTTTCCTTTTTCTTAACTATTTGGTTTTGAAGCCAAGTATCTTAACTGGTCGAATTTCAATGTGATGGGAATCTGACATCTATAAATGATAAACATTCCAAACATGGAAAGGGTCAACAACATATCTTATGAGGAGAGACACATGGAAGGTGTCATAATTTTTTGACAAATTGGGTGGCAAGGCCAACTTATAAGCAACATGGTTGATCTTGTCAATGATCTCAAAGGATCCCACAAATCTAGGGTCGATCTTAGAATATTTAATTGAGCTTTTTGAAGGTTTCACCCTTAAGAAAACTCTGTCACCTACAAAAAATTCCTCTTAAGTGGTGTACTTCACACCCTTTGGAGAAATTGGCATTCTCTTGTTGGCTTCTAACTTAGATTTATGAAATTAGTTGCTCCTAACATTGTTTGTCCACATTAATAAATAGAAACCTTAAAAGGAACAATTCACACACAACATGTTTCACTCAAAATAGTAGTGGTTGGATTTCATCACCAACCATTGCTTGAGATTTGGTGATGGTGGCATTCATCTCCATCCACCAATATCTTCCCATAGAAACCATAGGATACCCTCGAGCAAACTTGTTGGATTTCATCACCAACAAGAATCTCGTTGCCCTATCTTTGCCATAGTTTTTACCTTTGTTTCATTAAGCAAGATTAGAACATCAAAACACACAAGACTAACACTTAAAATGAATACACATTAAAAAGGAGATAATCAATGAACAAGGTAAGCCACACTGGTTGAAACTTAGCATTGGTTGTTTGTTTCTTTTTTGCTCCTTAAAAATTTTAGTTTTGTGTTACATTTGATAGTTTAATCTGTATTTTGATTTATTTGCTTATGGTATTAACTAGAAACCAAAAGAAAGCTATAAGTCAAGATAACTTAATGGAACCTTCATCCACCTTCCCCACCACTTCTATGGTAGATTCCCAGAATGTGACATAGGAAGATTTATCTGTAGGTCCCTCACATTCCTTACCATCCACAACCTTCCATATGGCTATGCCCCAAGAGGAGTCAACCTCCCCTACCATAGACAATCACATTACCCATATAGACATGGCAAGAGTAGAAGCTTTCATGAAGTCTTCTAGTTATGTCTTAGAGTCCATTCCCAATTCACCTAGACAAGATTCTACTTTACAGCAAGAGCCTATTTATTCCTAGCCCTCATCCACCTTTACCCAGGTGTATACTAACCCTCTTTTTGAGGCATCAATTGCACCTTCATCCCATATGTCCATTCCCCAACCTTCATGTGCTCCTAGCACCTCATATACCTCCACTTACACCAACCCCTTGTATGAAGCACATGTCAATGCTGCTTCACAAGTTCCAGCCTCACAAGTTGCCATACCTAGTGTAACTTGTACCCAAGCCACATCTTCCATACCATCTACCTCCATACCCTTAGCCTCTGATAGAGAGATTAGTGAGGCATGGGAACACCTAAACAAATTGCTTAGACAACGTCAAAATGCTCAACAACAAGTACAGGAAAACCCTAAGCCTTCACATAACTCTACTTAGACTATCCTTGTTAACCAGGGTCCATCATGGGCACCACAGTCTTCTATGGTTTCTATCCCTATTCCCCCACCAAGCCATACCATTACCCATCCTATTCCCATTGGCCAACCTAGCCATAACCCTCATCCATCAACCTCATTCCATAATTCCCCATATTTTCATCAACAATCTCCCATTCATCAAATTCCATCAAATTCACCTAGCCATCATTACCAATCTCATCATCACTTAGTCACTCCACAACATTTCTCCACTCCACCACAAACTCATCAGGTAATTCAGGGCTTCCACATTCCTGAGGAAGACCCTCGAATTAAGGCCATGCAAAAACAAATAGATCAATTGATGCAATTTACTCCTGGTTTTTCAAACTAGAAACCAACCTTACACCAATTGATCAATCAACCAATTCATCCTTCGATACCATCACCACCATATCCGATAGATTTTATGGTACCTAAGTTTGACAAATTTAAGGGAACTGAGGATCCCAAAGAACATGTGAGCACTTTTGTACATGCTTGCTTTAGAATTCAAAATGACAATGCTCTCATGCTTCGAACTTTTCCTCAAACATTAGGAGGGGATGCCATAGAATGGTACAATCAATTGCCAAGCCATAGTATTTATACTTTTGAGCAATTGATTGATCAATTCTTTGAATATTTCATCTTAAATGTTAAAAAGAAGATCTCATTGTCTGATGTCTATGCTTTAAGACAACATGATGATGAATCTATCTATGATTTTAGAAACTGTTGGAGGGTTATCATCACTAAATTGCCATTCACCCTACCAATGGATGAGCTAATTAAGTTATTCACCAAGAGTTGCTTAAAACCTATCTCTTGGATGCTTCAATTACGAACTTATCAATCATTTGAAGAAGCTTTAGCTCAGGCTAGTGTCATTGAGGATATCAAAATCCAAGAAGGCATATTAAAGCCTAAAAAGAAAGAATGGCAAAATAAGGGCCAATACAAAAGCAACTATTCTGACCAACAAAAATCAACACAGGCTACCCCAACCACCCAATCCAATCAAGTTAATCAAGTGGTCATGAGCCAATCGGTAATGGCTCAACAACATGTGCAACAAACACCACAACAAATTGCCTATCATGCGGTCCCCTCAACAACACAAGCTCCAATAGTTCAAAACATAGTGCCAGCTATGGAAAACCATCCTCGATGATAGTCTATCTGACAAAATCACCAATACACCCCTTTAGTCGAGTCATATGCTTCCCTTTTTAGAAGGTTGTATGAGATAAATAAACTTGCTTTGCCCGACATTAGATCGGATGATCCCACCAAACGTGGGAAACATTATCGAGAACATCTATTTTGTCCTTATCATAGGTAAAATGGGTATGACATTAACAATTGCCATGTGTTTAAAGATATAGTACAAGACCTCATTGACTTGGGGGTGATCAAGCTTGATAATCCCCTCGCTCAACAAAACCAAAACCTTGGTATATTTCAAACACCACTTCCTCATCACGAGGAGGTGCAACCAAATGTAGGGGGAGTTAACACCAAAACTCCTCCTAATCAAGTCAATCACATACAACAATACCAAGGGTTTGTAGGGGCCATTCATGTGGTCACTAGAGGTCAAAGGAATAACCAACAAAGGCAACCACCTCAAGCAAGTGTGTCACAACCTTCTACATCACCACCCATCCAAGTTTCCCCCAATCCTTCATCACCCATCCATATCCCTAGTCAATCAAATCCTCCAAATCCACCCATCAATCATCCACCTCGACCAATCATCTCATTGAGTAGCCGATTAACTACAAGTCTAAAAATGGCTTCCACCAAATTATCAATTTATGAGTTAATCCAACAATCTCCTCCACATCGTGAGGCATTAATGGATATTTTGAAATCCATCAAATTGCAATCGCAAGATCCTAATGCCTTCAACAACTTTGTGGGGAGCATCCAAACATGCATGGAGCCTTCCATAACATTCTATGACTTTGAGATTAAGCCAATCTCATCGAAATCAGTAGACCCTCCATTGCATATCATGGCTCTAATTGACAAGAAGCCTTTTAAAAGAGTCCTAATTGATACCGGTTCCTCTATCAACATCATCACCACATCCTCTCTTCATCATTTGAACCTTCCTCCATCTCACATCACCAAGTCATCATTCACCCTCAAAGCATTTAATGATGCTTTGTGTTCCATAATTGGCACTATTGTTTTACCCATCGAAGTAGGGGTCAAAATATTGCACACAATGTTCCACATCTTGGAAGGATCCATGGCGTACAATGTACTCCTTGGAAGACCTTGGATGAGGGAAATGAGATGTGTCCCTTCAATACTACATCAATGTTTGAAATATGTTCATGAGGGACAAGTACATTGCATACCGATGGACATCGAGCCATTTAAGTATTGCAATTTCATTTCAAATCCTTATGAGTCCATGCTCCCTTCCACTCACCTTTTTCTTTCACCATCATCCAATCCATCCACCACTTCACCAATCTCTTCATCAAAGGATCCCATTCTTGAAGAGCTCCCTATCACCAACCCTCATCAAGCTTCCACATCCCCATCATCTTCATCATTGACTACATGCACATGTGGTCACAGTCAATCCACATCATCAACATCATTGCCATCCACTTCATCATCATCATCCATTCAACAACCTTCCCAAGCCAATCCATCGCCATCACCTAATGTTTCACAAGTCGAATTGATAGATTGTGAGATACCTCCATCTTCACCATTCCCCGAGCCATCATCTGACCATAGTCCTTCCATGTCATCCCAAGTCGAGGTCCACCTCACTAATCTTGGTATTGGTGAATACGTGGTCCAAGACATCACCATCACACCCCTCACCATCCCTAGTGCTAAGGATTTCGGTCACCCACGTGACCCACCTTTAGCAATAGGAGCAGTCTATAACATGGGTTCAACTCCAAATAGCATAAATTTTGTATATGGGGGAATTGATTCTTCATCAAGTCCAGCTCCCATAGAGGAACCCAAAGAACCAAAACTTGCCAACATTCCAAACATGATGGGATTTCCATCTCGATATTTCCACATAGTCAATTGGCAAGGTCATGGCCTAGGATTGCATGAACAGGGAGTGCATCAACCTATCGATGTTCCATATCAAGAGGTGCACGACCATTCAGGTCTAGGTTACCACCCACTTTCCACCACCTCTTCTCTTGAACAAGCCTTCCAAAGGCTTAATCTCAATTTAGGAGAAGAAGCCCTCCATCTCGATAATTTTGATGATGAAATCTATGAAGAATTCGAGCTTATATCGATAATTTTAGATGAATCTAAAGAAGAATCGGAGCCCATCATTCCCCATACTGAACAAGATGAGTTTTATCTCAACATGTTCCCCATCCATGAGCCCATCTTTCACTTGCTTCTTCCACAAGAGTGAGTCGCCCCTACCGGTGAACCACCACCTCCATTCCATTAAGCCATTTCATAATCCAACTTGTAACATATGTACATAACACAAAAATAGTGGTTTTCACCACTACCAAAAAAAAAATCAACAAAAACATATTTTCTTTCTTTGCATTGCATATGTATATATCATTTAGAAAAATGCATTTATTTGTGTTTCTTGCTACTGCCTAGGTTAACCAAGCCCTTAGCACCGGTTCTTAGGTTCCATCCATTCCATCCAACCTTATCCACCTTGCCCATAAGTCAACATGAATCTTATTGATTTATTCACCCCACTCCGTAATCCATACGATCCGACTAAACCAATTCCAATTGACATAAGCCTTATCGATATGGACCAGATTTCCTCACCTCCATCCTTTTCCAAATTTTTCTTGTCCAAGGAATTGTTAAGGGCTTCCACCAACTACATTCCTCCATCCCCTCCACCTTCGCCTTCACCTTCACCTTCGGATCCTAAGGTTTTCTAAGAAAAAATAGATGAGGATAAGCCAGAAGAGTTTGATGACATCTTAGATGATATTCATCTGATCCCTACGCCCCATCAGCTTGAGGAAGGTTCCCACATGTCTATTGAAGATACTATCGATGTGGACCTTAGTTCAGACAAAGACAATCCCCAAATTGTCAAGCTTGGAAAAATTTTATCACCCGATGAACAAGAGCAATTTATTGCTCTCCTCAAGAGGAAGAAGGACATATTTGCATGGTCATACAAGGACATGCCTAGTCTTGACCCTAGTTTGGTTGTCCATAATCTCACCTTACAACTTGATGCTAAGTCGATCAAACAAAAACTTAGGAGAATGCATCCTACCGTGGCCCTCTTGGTAAAAATAGAGCTTCAAAAACTCTTAGATGTGAACTTCATAGTTCCTATCGACTATCTTGAGTGGCTTTCAAACATGGTACCCATTCGCAAGCCTAACGAGGCGATACACGTGTGCACTGACTTTCGAGATCTTAACAAAGCGTGTCCTAAGGATGACTTCCCTCTCCCAAACATTGATACTCTTGTCGATACCTATGCTGGCCATGAAATGCTTTCACTCATGGATGGTTTTTCAGGATACAACCAAATTCGAATAAATCTTGATGACCAACACAAAACAACATTCACTACACCTTGGGGAACTTTTTGTTACAAGGTGATGCCCTTTGGCCTCAAAAATGCAGGTGCCACTTATCAACGTGCCATGACATACATTTTCCATGATTACATGCATAAGATTATCGAAGACTATGTGGATGATCTCTTGGCTAAATCCAAAACTTGACAAGAACATATTGGTGTATTGGAGAAAGTTTTTGACCGACTCCTAGAGCATAATGTAAGGTTGAATCCCAAGAAATGTGTCTTTGGTGTTACCTCGAGAAAACTTCTAGGATTCATTATCTCCAAAAGAGGCATTGAGGTGGACCCTAACAAGGTCAAGGCCATCATGGAGATGCCTCCCCCAACTAACTTAAAGGAATTGCATAGTTTACAAGGAAAGATCCAATCAATCCATCATTTTATTACACAACTTTCTGACAAATGTAGGCCATTCAATCACCTACTACAAAAGGGGGTGCCATTCTCTTGGATAGATGAATGTCAAAAGTCTTTCGATGACATTAAGCAATACCTAGCTTCTCCTCCAGTCTTAGCTCCTCCTCATCCAAGGGTCCCATTTTATCTTTATATCTCAGCAATGGACTTTGCATTAGGGACAATGCTTGCACAAAAGAATGAACAAAATCGAGAGCAAGTTATCTACTACATTAGTCGAACATTGGTAAGCTATGAAACTCGATACGCTTATGTAGAAAAACTATGCTTAGCAATGGTTTTTACCACTAAGAAACTTTGACATTACATGCTTAGCCACACAACTTATGTCATAGCTAGAGAAAATCCTCTACATTATATGATGTCCCACACTTACAATAATACCCACACCGCTAAATGGATAATGCTCCTCACTGAATTTGACTTGGAATTCATTAGCCAAAAATCCATTAAAGGTCAGGTAATAGCCGATCAACTTGTGGAAGCTCCACTACCTAGTGATCATCCTTTGATTATTGAGCTCCTAGATGATTCGATATTTGCTATCATTGAGCAAGAAGAAGATGTCATTTCGAAGGAAGATGTTGATATCACATTATTCTTTGATGGCTCTAAGTGCATGAAAGGTCAAGGTGTTGGAGTCATATTTCATACACCATAAGGGGTACCTATCCCCTTGTCATTCAAACTTGACTTCCAATGCACAAACAACATTGTAGAGTATGAAGCCTTAATCTTAGGTCTTCAATCAGCTATAGCTATGAGCATTAAGCATATTAGGATATTTGGTGATTCTCAACTTGTCGTCAAACAAATCAATGGAGAATACCAATGCAAAGAACCTACCATTAAGCTTTATCATGAAGTAGCAATGAAATTGCTCTCTAAGTTTGATTGGTATGAAATCAATAGTTTGCCATGTTTGACTAATAGATTTGTAGATGCGATGGCCTCCCTTGGATCATTGATTCCAAAAGACTCCTTTGGAGAGGTACAACCCCTTATCATTTCAACGGTCTCTAAATCTGCAATTTCCCGTGTTGAGTCAAAAGATGAAAAGGATGTTTGCTTTATCCAATCGGATTCATATGAGCCTTGGTCAAGCCAAATAGTAGCCTTTCTCAAGTTTGGAACACTCCCATCTGACATGTCTCGAACTACCAAATGCACTTTCAAGCAAAAGGTAGCTCGTTTCATTCTCTTGGGGGATGTGTTGTATAAACATGGTTATGATGGAGTCCTCCTTCATTGTCTCGAGTCTAGTGAGGCACAAAGAGCCATAGCTGAAGCTCATGATGGTACTTGTGGTGGTCATTTTAGTGGAATGGCCATTGCAAAGCGTATTCTATGCATGGGTTATTATTGGCCCACAATGGAATGTGATTGTTGCACATATGTTAAACATTGCAAAAAGTGTCAAGAACATGCTAATTTAACTCATGTACCATCACAAGCCTTACAACCTATTCAAAGCCTTTGGCCCTTTTCACAATGGGGTCTAGATCTAATTGGAAAAATTTCACCTCCTTCCTCGGGACAACATACATTCATCATCACAGCCACTGAATACTTCACAAAGTGGGTTGAGGCAATTCCTCTAACCAACACGACAGGACCTAGAATTGTGGAGTTTATACTTCATCATATCATTTGTCATTTTGGTATCCCCTCAAAAATCATTTCAGACAATGGCAAGTCTTTCAAGAACAAGGATGTTCGAGCACTTTGCAAGAAATATAACATTCAACATAGTTTCTCGACTCCTTATTACCCACAAGCAAATGGACAAGTTGAAGCTTCCAACAAGACCTTAATTGCTATTCTCAAGAAACTTGTCAAAGAAAATCATAGAGATTGGCATACACAAATTCCCTTGGCATTATGGGCTTATCGAACAAGCATCCACACGCCTACAGGGGCAACACCATTTTCATTGGTCTATGGAGCCGAAGCAATCATGCCTCTTGAGCTTGAGATCCCTTCTGAATTTCTTTGCAAGAATTCATAGATGACGACACTGCTAGACAAGCACATCTTGACCAACTCACACTTCTTGATGAGAGGTGAGTCAATGCTTTAGAGCATTTACGAGTTTATCAAGACCGCCTCAAACGTGCTTACAATGCCAAAGTTCATCTACATGAATTCCAAGTAGGAGATCTTGTCCTTAAAGAGAACCAACAAAACACCAATGCATTACCGCATCTTCATGATAAATTCATGGCTAATTGGTTAGGTCCATACATTGTTACACAAAGAGTGGGTAATGGTACTTATAGGCTTGCTAGTCTAGAGGGAGAGGAAGAACCCGAACCACTTAATGTTATACACTTGAGAGCATTCTATGCATGATTTGATTATATATATATACATGGCTAATACACAAAAACATTTGCATACATTTCATTCATAACATTGCATTTCACTTGCATCTACATTCCAAAAACAATGCATTCACCCACATTCACAAAATTGCATTTCATACATTGCATTCACATCCACATTTCACATTTCATATTAGGGATCATTTATTAAGTTCAAGGTCTTAATTGGTCCAACAAAAAGTCATGTTGCCTTAATCAAGGGCACCTTCACAATGTCATCCACACAATTCCACTAAGTCAAATTGCCATTAGCACAAGCCACATTCACAATTCCTAGGTGTTTTCGGTCACTCAACCACTCCTAGTGTTTTAAGCAACCTCCAAAATACATGTCGAGTTCTTTTTAGGACCATTGCACATACACATTAAGAAAATCTTGAGTTTTGGGAATTGACTCCAAAATATTCTTGAACCAAACACAATTTCACATCTTAAAAACATCTTGTGTCAAAGAGGGATAACACCATACTTGGTATGAACCTCGAAGTGAAAAGGGTCATCCTTGCTAGTCCCATCATGCAACATAGTCCATAAAAATAGTGGTTTTCACCACTATCACAATTCCAAAAATAAAAGAAAGAGTAGGGAAAAATCCCTAACAAAAACTCTAAATATTTTACATCACACACCACTGATCAATTGGGTTGTAAGGATCGTACTACATTTCTAGTCAGACGGTTAGGTAGTCATCCCCAAAACTTAAGAGATCAAAAACAAAAGTCATGGACTATGGAGTTAGCCTCCACCAGAGCTATAGATGCTTGATTGGTAGTGGAGTACACTCATGCATGGTGACATGTCTCTTTTAAAAGAGACCTCTGACCACTCATACGGATAAGCTAGCTTCTTGGTTTCATCCATAATAGGTTTACCCAATTTACTCAAGATGAGTTAATGAACTCACTTGCACACACACTAGTTCTTGATTACCTCGAGTCATTACCATGCTCTTGATTCGGTAAATGAATTCACTGCACACACATTTGGTCCTAGAAGGATTAGGTAGTTTTAGTGAGTTTGTTTGATGCCACTAGTATGTTTGAGTCTCTACAAAATAGTTATTCTTCCATATCAACATCCATATCTTCTTCCATATCAACATCCATATCTTCTTCCATGTCAACATCCATGTCATTTCAAAATCCATTCATCCCATATGCCACCAAGTTTGGTGCCCCTGATTAAACAACAATGCTAGCAAAATGGCCAAGAAAATATCTAAACTATAAATGATCATTAGCACATTCCACCTTGCATTAATCATCCATACATTTCATATTGCATTAATCATCCATAACATATCATATGCATTAATCATCCATATAACATATAGCATTCCACAAAAAGCATTCACACAAAAATATAACACAAAAGGTAAAAGCCATGTATATATATGTATAAATGAATGCCAAAAATGCTACATACAATGGAGCACCAAGGCTCATATACAAAAGTGCATCTAAGCACTAGCTATACCCTCCAAGAGGACCCCTGTAACCTAGAAGGAGCCTCTAACCTAGGAGGAGCCCTAGACCTAGAGCTATGCCTAGACTCACTATGCCTAGTACCCCTGGACATAGATGAGGTTGGAGGATCAGGAAGTGGAATATGATGTTCCATCAACCTATCCTCCAATGCCTTGATATATCTGTGTCGAGATCAAAGGTGTGCTATATCGACATTATGTCGATGCTCTCTCTCTGCTAGCTCTTCTTGGAGCCTCATGATCCTCGTATCCCACTCTACCAACTGTTGCTCCATCTATGCCCAATCCTCCTCGCTCTGACCTGGAGGTCCATCTGGAACCTCCTCTCGCATCCTCCCCGTCTCTCTCATCTCCCTCAATCTCAGGAGCCTACTATGATGCACCCTTAGCCCTCCACCTTCGACTATCATATCAAAGGTGCCACTATCACTTGGGGGCCTCTTGGATCCCCTCATCCTGGGCCTCCTGAGTACCCTCATCCCTAGCCTCTCCACCTCCATCTCCATCGACCACTCCTCGAGGTGGTGCCCATGGTGGCTGAGCCATGAACCATGTGTCATACTCCATGGTCGTCCCTACATCCTCCACATCTAGGAGATCTATCTCCTCATCATCCTCCAAGACCACTCTCCATGGCTCCATGCATGGTAGCCCTATCTCCTCTCGATGTCTCCTATAGTACATCGACTCATCAGGGACATCCTACCTCAGCCCAAATTGGCGGAGCACTCATGAGAACTGGAAGTACTCTACCTCACTCCTATGTCTCCCAACCACCCATCGAGCCTACCATACTCATCGCAAGTGCTCTCCATCCCCGATCCATCTGCAACCCCACCATGACCTCCATATCACTTGGGTGAATGTTAGTCCAACCCATAACTCTCGGTACCACTGGCTCATCCTCACTGGCCGACTCGACTGGACCTCCTCAACCAATGCCCATCACCTAGCATAGGGTTTCTCCCTATCCAATCCTACCATAGGTAAACCCTTCGATCGAGCCACACTAAAGTGCTCCCATGCCCAACACTACAGTAGTAGGCTGCACCCCAACCCCTTCCTCCCTCGCCTCATCACATCATATAGCTCTCGGTACACCTATGCCAACAAGGTGGGAGCCCATGCGTATACCTACCTCCTAGTGAGCATGTCGCTCACCACTCCTATCAGGTTCCATGGGAACCTACTCCTAGTGTTGTTCGAGGCCATGATGTTGGCCAACATGAACATAACCAAAGCATGAAGGGGGTCCAACTCCTTGTCCACATACATGGACAAATAAGGAATACCCCCACACTCCACCTTCACCCCCTACCATGCATCACCAAACATCCACATCATCTCCATATTTCGATTGAGCCCAACCTCAACCTGGATCCCCTCTACCGGTACCTTGAGGATGCAATATACATCCTCCAAGGTAACCATCACCTCACCCGTGGGGAGCTGAAAGGTCCCCCTATCTACATCCCACCTCTCTACCAAGGTAGAGAGGTACCCCTCATCGACCCTCACCACATCCAATTAGGCTACCTCCGCTAGCCCCACATCCTCCAATAACTCCCACTCCTCATCCATAATTGCCTTCCTCATCCTGAGGATGTAAGGTGAGAATCGATGTCGAGCCTCCAAAATCCTAAGTTGTAGCACAACACAAAATATTTGTTAATAATTTTGAAAAAAAAATCACAAAAACACAAAAACTTTGCACAATACAAAAGCATAATAAACAAAGTGTTACCTCAACAACTCATACCCCATCCGTAGCCTCGGCCCCCACACCAGCTCCCTCCATCACCATAGCTTTCATGCTCCAAATGCCTCACCTCACTTCACTCCACTCTCCCAGACGCAACTTCTCAAACTCCCAAATGCACAAATGAGCTTGGTTTCTCATCCTGGCAGCTATTTATAGCTGCTTCAGGTGCCTTGAGATGCCCATGGGCATTTCTTGGTGCATTGAAGCACCCATGGGCATTTGTAGAGCACCCAAACATCGATGGGCATTTCTGCAGACCAAAAGCGCCAATGGGCGTTTGGTGTCAAATTGCACAAAAGACCAAATTTTCACAAAATAGTAGCTTCTCCCAACCAAATCACTCCAAATTTCATCCATCCATACATTTCATCATTTTATCAGGTTTTGTGAAGATTCCAACTGATTTGGATGCATAATTTTTGTTTGCGACCACATATTGCAAATTCACCAAACAAGTTACAAAAGCACCCCAAAATGGTCCAAATCTTCACAAAATGATAATCATCATCATTTTCATCTTTCGTACATCATAATATCATCATTTCACATCATCATTTGCCAAGTGCCAAACAACATTCAAGTGAATCTCATATATAGTAGGTTTTTCTATATACTTGGTGATTGCAGCGATTTGCATCCATGCAATTCGGTAAGATGAAGAATCTACAATAAGAACACTTGGTCATTTTCATCATCACATATCTCCTTGCTCGAAAGCATAATCATATTTGGTACTTCATATTTTGCGTGAAACCTTGCCAAGAATAATTTGCACAAAAGTTATCATTGATGGCCTAGTTCGTGGGGCTTAAAACATGGACAAAATCAAATTTCATCATTACACATTGCAATTACACTAGTCTTCATGGATGCATTAGCAAGGGTGATTGGTACTTTCGATCCTAGGAATTATCTGACAGTCACTAGCTGGCCCTCTGAGGTTGACTACTTTTATTTTCTTTTTGCATATTCATCCTTGCATATCAATGATGCCAAAAGGCAAATTCTTCAACAACATCGAATCACCCCAAATTTGGGGCAACCACATTTGGTTTTGACTTTTCCCACAATGGGATACATCTTACATGATAATGACATCCACACTTGGCAAAATCCCTTCATCTATTGGGGCAAAAATAGACACATTTTTCATCACATCTTTCACAAATCCCTTCATCTATTGGGGCAAAAATAGATGCAATCATATCACATTTTTCACCACTCCCCTTCCCACCATTGGGGCAAAAATGGTATCACATTTTACATCATTCATATCATCCACATTCCATTTGCATAAATTTTTCAATTGGCTCATGAGATTCATCCATAACCTCATTCACCAATTGAGGGGGTAAGCTACATAATAACTCCAAATTATTTATTCTTTTATCTTTAATTTTGTCTTCACATTCCAACAAGAGAGAAGTTGCTTCTATGCCTAGCCTAATTAGGTGTCTTGTATTTTTGCACCATATTGTGTTTCACGCAACATGGTACAAAAAGGGGCATCTGTAGACACCAAAATCTAGCCACTTGTCCTCCATCCATGCTTTTCCACCATTTCCACCATCAAAACTATAGTCATTTTCCTTCCATCCTAGCTTTCCCACCATTTTTACCTATTATTTATATATATTTATTATATATATATATATTTTAAATAATAATATTTATATATATATTAATAAATATATATTTATATAAATAAATTAATCCTAACCATCCGATTTCATTTAATCTCATCCATCCACTTCCCTCAATCCATGCCACACCCTAAATTTAATATCTACCCTTGGATATGCTTTAATCTCAACCACACGATTAGTGTCATTGAAACCCTAGCATGCCCTAGGTTGGATTATAAATAGAAGCCATTTTGATGGCTCAACCCTTGAGTTTTCTAAGTTTCCTAAGTGTCCGAGTTCCCTAAGGTTCCCTAAGATTTTGAAGTGCCTTAGAGTTCCAACCTAGCCTTTATGCCCTAATCCCACTCCATCCATCATATTCCTTGTTCCCTCGCTCACCATCGCCATTGTTGCATCCTTTGTCTTCATTAGGAATTCTTCTACAACATCTTTTCTTAGTCGCTAAGCACCTCTAGGTGCTTTTTATCATCGCCAAGAACCTCTGGGTGCCTCCCTACCAGTCCTAAGCACCCGCGAGCTTTTCTTGCAGCTGTCAGGTACATATGGGAATTTTATGTAAGCCTTTATGAACTCTCCCTAGCCTTCGAGTGATGCTAGGGCACA
This sequence comes from Wollemia nobilis, assembly GCA_028583015.1. Classification (NCBI taxonomy): domain Eukaryota; kingdom Viridiplantae; phylum Streptophyta; class Pinopsida; order Araucariales; family Araucariaceae; genus Wollemia; species Wollemia nobilis. Next base: position 4,315,992 of record JAQPPZ010001678.1, on the reverse strand, counting down.
CCTTCACCATCGACCTACAATAGATCCAACCATCAATAAATAACAAGCAAAGAACAAGGTAAATCTATTTCATTTGGTTATATTGCATATTGTTTAATTCTGTTCGCATTTCATATTGTTATAGCTAGGGTTTTAGTTGTGATTTCTGAGGGCTCACATAGTGGAGCCCTCATTATTATTACTAACTCTCTGGTGTTTCTTTGTGTGCAGATTAGACAGTATATCAGAAGCATTGGACAGCTGATTAAGCTGGAGTGGCCCGACATCGGATACGTAGAAGCCCACTCACACTTGTTGGGAGCAAAGACGCAATTGAAGACACCACCATTTGTTGTAGCTAGGGTTTCGGAGAACCCTAGCAATATTTGTAAAAATTGTATCAAAGAGGATTCTTAAATCCACTATTGTAACAACGAAGTTTTTAGGCTCCCCCCCATTTAATATAAATCTTATTTGTTGTGCAATATCTGGTTTATTTGAATTCTGTTTTATTTAGCATTGTTTGGTGTCGCGTTTTTAGCTCTACACATACTCCAATAGTTGTATAATTTTTTGGTGGTACTCATGAACACATAAATTTTCTTGATGTAAGTTGCAAAACTTTACAAATTTTTCTACATAAAATTGCCTGGTAAAAAATCTCTTCCTGAATTCTTTTAAAAAGGTCTCGTATTGAAGATCAATAACTTCCATGTTTTTACTTTTCTTGTAGGTAGTCCACCAATCTAAGGTTGGTCCGACTAGGTGGATGACTACCCATGATGTTTTGGATTCGATAAAAGAGATTTCATAGAATAGTATGTTTCAACCTCATTCAACCAATTTTCAGTTGCATCCCCATATCCTTTATCATCAAATTTAGAGATCTTGACCTCTCTCAAGTCCTCGGCCAATTTGGCCCCAACTCTTTTCCTGTTGGTCCCCTTAGACTCCACAGGTACTTCATCCTACTAGACCTCAAGACCTTTTCCCTTAGTTAAATTTTCTATTAGCCTCTGTTGTTAAACTATCAATTCATATTGTTAAGCCATCTAGGTTCTCTGATGTTCCATATGTTCTCTTTGTTGGTCCATTGTGGTTAGGTTCTCGTCCTCCCTGATAAGTTTACTAGCCTGTGGCTTCTTAATCTTGCTCATCTATCTTTCCCTTCAGGGTTTTTCTATTACATTCCCACCCCTAACTTTATTTTCTTTATCCTTTATAATCCCTTTGCAGAGTCCCTTTCTCGGGCTAACAACTAGCCCTTCTTGTTGAGTTTTTGCAAGGTTCTTTGATGAACTTACCCTTCATTCTAATGTTATTTTTCCTTGGATGCAAAAGACCTATATTTGGTTTAGTTTCTTCCAGCTTTCAAAATTAACACAAGGTTTCCTACTATATAAGGATTTTGAAGTCTATGGTTTCATAACCTAGGGCCCTAATACCAACTATAACAACCCAAGTCTAATTCACCTAGTTATCCAACTTAGCCTTGCTCACTGGATTCATAAGGTCAAAATTTCGGTAAGGAACATGATTGGACAAGGCTAAAGGAATTTTTTTGAGGTAAAGGATTAAGTTATCACCCAATGTTTTATTAGTATGAGGTATAACAAACCTACTTTTGGGAATACTGATCGTTGCATACAGTCTCCCAAGTGGACGAGATTGGCCAAATCCCGTAGAAAGTGTCTTTTTGTGAACCTATATTCTCATCCTTGAGAGCGCAAGTTCACATTTGGGGTTACCGTCTAGGGCCCATAACACCTAGAGGGTGGACACATACTTTCCCCGTCCCTTAGCATGAAGGAATTAGGTTCCCTTGACCTAATTTTTGTTTAAATTTCAAGCATGCAAAGGGTTAGCGTATTATGCCTTGTGCCTAGTTGAGAGTCCTACTTCTTTGGTGTCAACTAGGACCCACCATTACACTAGCTCAAGACCTGGTATCTCTTGTCATTATACAATTAACAAGAAGTTATCCCATACCAACTCATCGCTGAGTATACTAGCACCAATATCTTGCTAGTTATTTCCTAGTACCGATATCATGTTAGTTATCTCATAACTGTACAATGAGTAAGGTATCCATCACCGTACTACTCATTCAATGATCTAGAGGCGACGTCCCATACTGTCCCTCGTTACCTTCTCGTTGTGACCTCTCACATTAAGAATACAATCGCTCTCAAATCATGATGATCACCTAACTTGTAATCACCGATGTTGAGTGTATGTTCATCCTCCACGATGAAACAATAGAAAGGCTTGGGTGTTTGTTCATCCTCCACGATGAAACTCAAAAATGGTTTTAATAATTCATCATACTTGATGAATTTAGTGGAATAATAGGTTTCTAGAAGAATATTTCAAGCCACATCTACTAAGGTTATACTTCAAGTTTGGTAGATGACTTGAATATAACATTTAATTTGTTCCCAAGAAAGCAACTTTCAATTTTCTTAAAAAGATATGGATTTTTTAACAAAATTATAACCAAATATAACTATAACTACAATTATTTAAAATTATGGATATTACCAAGGTAAAACAACATTCAAAAGAAGCATATATTTTCACAATGCTACTTTTACTAAGTAAAATAGCAAATTAATATTCCTCTATTATAATTAAACATTTCTATACAGATATAATCTATTAATATTCAATTACTGCTAGTTATAAGACATATGATTTCATAGCATACTATTAATCAAGTAAATAGGTAAATATGTACATATTATCTTTTTCATAATGGTTTTCATGTTAGACAAAAAACAACGATGATGTTAAACTTACTAAACTATTAAATAATCTTGCTCATATATAATAAGGTAAATTTAGAACATAGGGTTTAAAGACCCAACACATCAACCTTTAGAGGACTAAGCTTCTACTCATATTCGTTTTTCAAATGTACACAATTAATTAGAATTTTATTTTAGGGTTCACAATCACCACATAGTGATCACCTTGAATCAAGTTTATTGAATACTCATTGTAATGATTTCATCAATGAGCCATGATATATTACAATTAATCAAAAGCTAAACATCCAAAACCTTCAAAGATTGCAGATCAAGCCATACATTTTCTAAATTAATTAAATTACTACCCAATTGACGGTGAAAGAAGTGTATGATTTTAATGATCAGACTTAATGCTTTCATATGCTTTCAAATCTAAATAATCAATACATTCAAAACATTTATGTTTTCACGGCTTGAAAGATCACCTTCAGTATTGGTTTCTACCCTACTTTAAAAACATGCAAACATTGTATAATAGGGAGAATTTTTAAAAGAGTTGTCTCATTTTATTAGATATTGTCAAGGTGAAACAACCACAAATTTACATTAGCATTTTATTAGTTTAAGTTTGGCAGTAAAGCACGTCTGATGAAGCTTTCACTTCCATGCACAAATAAATTAAAACCACAACAATATGCTCAATATTACTAATTGTTTTGAAAAAGGTAATGCCAATCATAACATACGTAGAGATAGAACAAAACAAACATTACTAACTGTTTGAAAAGGGTAGCGCCAACATATGCAAAGATTAAATATAAATAAGTTGTATGAGTTCTCTTGGAACGAAGGGAGTTCTCCACTTCTCCATTGTGGAGTATCAAAGACTATTTGAAAGGAATATTAACAATTAATGCTCATCTATGATAGTAAATTAGTTCTAGATCCTCCACAACTCAGATAATCCACTGCATGCCCTCAAGAAGCACCCGATCTATAGCCAACGTGCCTCACCAACGAAGTATATTTTATACAGACATGTGGGATTAGCATGACCTAGATGAATGCAACTAAATGATTTAACCTCCCACCAAACATTAATGCATTTCAACACAAACACACACAACCTAGGTTTGGATGGATATAAGTTATAAATAAATATTTCATTCTCAGTTCTAATGGCAAAGTGAATTTCTTATGGATGGACATGGAGTAGCGCCATCTACTCAATCCTTAAAAACCTTAGTTTTAGTCCCGTAAGCATACAAGCTGGTACAACTAGAGGACATTTTAGTTTTCTCTTTTTAGTTATAAATTACACATTTATATTTACGTTCCTATATTACAACACGTACTACGTGAATTCTATAGCTAAATTTCACCTTTCAATTAAAATTGTAACAATTATATTTAGAATTCAATATTATTGTGCCTTCAACATGTAGATTATCAATATCAAACACTTATTAAGGACTTTACACATGGTTTGACTGAGAAATAACGTAGGTATACCCATAAAATTATTGGAATTAAATCCACTAACAACACTTCATAGAATTTTATCAATGCAATCCACAATAAGTAACACTCAAATCAACATTTACACAATTATAACCAAGGATGTATTGTTCAAACATCAAACAAATAATCAAATGACACTGAAGATCACAAACAATAAATGACAAAAAACCTTGACCTAGTAAACTTGTTGGTAGAACTGTAATCTACATCCTCCAATCCGCCTTTCACCAAATGCACGTAGTACACATGACAAAACCAGCCAAGACAAGCCAAGACCAACCAAAAAAAAGCAAAACAAATCGAGACAAGCTAAGACAAATTGAGATAAGCCCTTGAAATTATTTTGTCCATCCATATATAGAAATCGAGCATGAAAATTGATCAACACATAAGGAAAAACATGCACACCACTACTATCAAGCAATCACCTAGTGGCACCTTACTTCATTAGGAGAAATGTTTATAAGAAGACAACATACAGAGAAATGTTTAAAGAAAATATCATATTTGTTTACTATGAGAAAAACGATTGAGTATTTATTATTATATTTTTTATATTATATCTATCTTTATTATTATTATATATATTTTTTATATTTCATTATATATTATATATTTTCTATTTAATATAATATAAACAATCTTTTATACAATCAAATATGAAATATTCAAAATAAGACACAAAATTCAAAGCATATGTATAATGCAGAAAAACAATCAAAATGCTCCTACATGAATGCAATTTGTGAGCTTCCATGTACTCACAAACCTTGGTGTTTTTTCACACGTCCATCATATCCCTCCTTACCTCTTGTGGTCAAACCCCCTTTGTCCACCTGAAAGAGGGTACTAGGTTCTCTTGATCTACTCACCTAAAGATGGATACATGTTCCTGCAACCACAAATCCATTAGCAGTACCACATTCTAAAAGCAAAAACAAGTATAGATTATTGTTTAAATAATAGTTGTTCTAGTAGGGTAGTCACACATTGAACCCTCACTTTCTTCTTGGTACATGTCTTAACCAAGAAATCTACCATTGTATTCAAAAATCTACCTACATAAATCAGGATAATATCATCCAATCCCCCTATTACTATGTCATTGAGCCCTCACTTCCTTCTTGGTACCTGTCTTAGCCAAGAAGCTTACCATTGTATTCAAAACTCTACCTACATAAATCAAGATCACATCATCCAATCTCCTTTATAACTCCTTAATTTTGATGACAAGAATTTTCCACCTTAACTTATCCAAAGCAAAGAAAAATAATATCATTTATCTGCTCTTTATGAAACAAGACCTCATATTTTTTATTTTAGTTTGTCTTCAACTTTTTAAGATTGCATTTTAAGAGGATTGTTTGGTATTTCACATTTTTCAGGATTATTGAAATGTAACAAGGGATAAATTTATAAATCTTGTTACATAATTTAGTATTATAAATTTATGCAAGATACTTAAGGTATATATTTGTAAAATGGTTTTAGTATTTTAGTATATAATAACATTCTTATTTAAAAATAAATAAAAGTTAATATAATATGATTGTAAAAAGATGCATATTCCCTTAGTTTTTATTAGTTTAAAAAATATTATTTTGTTCCAATCTTATACAAAAAAAAATTATATATAATTAATTTATATGGATAAATGTATGAGATTTGTTGAGTTTATAAAGCATAAATTAATTTTTTAAATGTTTAAGAAATTTATTAAATGGTAGAATAATTTATGATTTTTATTATTTTAATTAATTGATTGTATATGTGGAAGTCCATTTATATTAGAAGACTTGATAAAATGTCAAATAAATTGTTAGGGAGGAAAATTCAATCTCTCTTTTAAAACTTGAAAGGAATAATAGAAAGTTATACATTGTGACTATTTGTAGTTATTTATCTTAAGATATTTTTCTTTCATAGTCTATCCATGAATTTAATAAAGAAAAGTAAACCAAGAAATAAAATCTTAGAGATTTTGGCAAGGGTTTTCTCTTTTGGATCATATTAGAGTTTGGTCACTTTCGAAGCCATGTCATGGCAATGGCGACGTGGGATATCCCTCCACCCAAAACCCTCCTTCCAGGATGTTACCATAATGACTGCCTCCATACTCAAGAACGCTAACCATGGCTCATTTTGCTTGTTCTCACTACGTCCTCTATTTGACTAGTCAAAACTAGAAAATATGACCAAAGTTTTGAATGCAAGGAGGCCATAAAAATTTCAACCAAGTAACAAAGACTTATTATTTCATAGGTTGGGTGATGCTCCAATGGTGGAGATCGCTCTAAACTATATTCAGAGCTCAATCCTTGCCCTAACTAAGAGAGCTCTTGCTTGCAAATTTATGGATATTTGGTCTAGCCCAACAATCATTCAAAAATGGATCACCTCTTCTTAGGGATCTACAATAGCTAGCTATAAATTCATGATGGTAGAAAGAGGGTATTTCATAGTTATTTTCTCCTCCACAGAGGAAAGAGATGTAATATTTCAAGGAGACCCCTAGTTCCTTGAATTAAGCCCTCTCTTCATGATCCCCTGGGCAATTAGTTTTGACCCACAAGTGAAAGAATAAAAAGAAGTCTCAATTTTGGTAAGACTACCATTTTTACCCCTACATTTATGGAATAATCCAAATCTTGATATGATAAGTAACTCTATAGGCACATTTGTAGATTGGGCTCCTCTAAAGGCCAATAATGTAACTTGTGCTAGATTGTGTGTTCAAGTCAATCTAAAAAAGGACTTTATGAAAATATAGGTATCAAAGTCTTGGATTGGATCTATACCCAGCCAATGGATTATAAGCACTAGATTATGAGCACATTCCCTTTAAATGTGTTATCTATCATTAATATGGTCATTTCTCAAGGAACTATCCCACTAAGGTACAACAAGAGACAAAGAAGAAAGATCAAGAACTCCAAACAGTAAGAAGAAAATAATAGAGAAGACCTAGAAGTAGAAGAATGAGACCTCAACCATAACCAGAAAGACAAAACAATAATAAGTTCTCTATTTTATCACAAAATGAGGAAGAGGAACATCCAAGGCCATCTAAAAAAGGGAAAGATCCATCAGATCCTAAATCAAAAAATGAAGTGGAGGAAACTCAAGCTACCAAAGAAAACCTTAAAGAAGAGGAGATTGAAGAAATAGAAGAGGCTCAATTAGCAGCAACAATGATTCTAGGAGGCACCCCAACCATAATATCTTCTACTAAAGGGAGGAAATCTACTCAAGAGTTAAGAATAGAACAAATAAATATAAGATTCAAAACAAAGTATAGACAACCTTAAACTTTAGCAAGGCTAAGAAGCCACTTAAGAAATGAAGGTTCTATCATGGAATGGAAGGGGATTAGGTATTACCCTAAAATAAAACTACCCAAATCAATTAATAGCCCAATAGAAGCCAATGATTATCTGCATTCAAGAAACTAAATTGATAGAGTAGTTAGAAATAATAGAATGGAAAAATATATGGAGATCCTCAAACCTAGAAGCAATAGATTTGTTAGGTGCCTTGGGGGGGCTTCTCCTTGCATGGGATCCATAGGCCCTAATATGTATTAATAAAACAAGGCACTCAAATTAGATAGTAGCTTATTTATCCTCTCCACAAGGACATACTTAGACCATAGTCAATTTTTATAGACCAAATAACTTAATCTTAAAATAGGAGGCTTGGAAAAATCTTTAGCACTGGATTTGTCAAGAAAACACCTTGAATTTAATTATATTACGGGATTTGAATGTGACTTTAGCCCAATGGAAGAAAAAAAGAGGTATTCCCTTAAAAGACCCTTATAAGAACCTGATTATGCAAATTATAACTGAGCAAAAACTTTAGGACATAATCCCCAAAAATGGAAAATTTACATGGACAAACAAAAGAGCTAGGGTTAAATTCATTGCAAAAAGATTAGATAGATTCTTGATACAAGAAGATATACTATTCAAGTATCCACTTGTATCAAGTGGCATAATTCAAAGTTCGGTCTAAGATCATAAGCCTATCTATTTGGATACAAGCAATAGTGCTCTTGGAAAAAGGAAGATTCCTTTCAAATATAATCCATAATGGATGGAGCATGAGGAGTTTGCACCTTTAGTAGAAAGTATCTGGAAGCAACATGTTTGTGCAAACAATCCCCAAGAGGTATGGAAAATAAAAATTTCCAATCTTAAAAAATCCATTAGGGACTTGATTTCTAATAATACTAAAGTTATAGGGGCAGACTGCGCGAAGATCTGTGTGGCAGCTTCTTGGGCAGACAATGCAGAATACTGTGGCAGCCATAAAAGCTAGACATCCTGCCCGAATTTGTGGCGGCTACCGATTCCACCATGTTAAAAAAAAAAAAAAACTATAATATTCTTGATTCTTCACTATATGGATTGTAAACACTTGATGTAAGATTGACTCCTTCAAGGAAATAATACTAAAGTTGAATAAAGGTCAAGCATATTGCTATAATAGATGGAGGAAGCAAAATAAGAGATAGGTGATCAACCTGTAACCCCTCTATAGGAAGAGCGAAGACTCTGATTAAACCAAGAAATGGATGAAGCTTTTAGAGAAGAAGAGGCACATTAGATATTTCGATCAATGATCTAGCTTAAGAAAGTATATAGAAACACAAATTACTTTCATCTAAAAACAATGCAACACTACCAACAAAATATAAGAAGAGAAATTCATAAAATTAAAGAAATTTATTCTGATAAGGCAATCACAAAGAAACTAGCAAGAGATCATTACTCTATCATTCTCACAAAAACAATAGTAAATCAACAGGCTCAAGCCACTCTCTTGAACAACATTCCTCCTTTCTTAAAAAATAAAGACAAAGAAGATCTCCCTTCAACTATAACCAAAGAAGAGTTGGAAGAAGTTATACGTTCATTGCCCAAGGACAAAGATCCAAGACTAGATGGCTTCACCAACATTTTTTATCAATAATTTTATGAAATTATAGGAGATGACCTATTGGCAATGATAGAAGAGACAAGGATAAGAGGTGAGCTATCTGGGGCAATAAAATCCACTTTTTGATCTTTAATATCAAAATTAAAAAATGTAATTACTTTTGATAGATTTAAAACTATATCTTTGTGAATTTGCTCTTATAAGATAATGACTAAAATGATAGCAAATAAAATTAAAAGGAAGATTAATGATATGATAGAGCCAAAACAAGGGGGCTTTGTTCTAGGGAAACAAATATATAATAATATTATAACGATTCATGAAGCCCTAAACTCAAGTATCAAGTCCAAAAAGAAAAGAATATATTTTAAATTTGATATGGCTAATGCCTTTGATAGAGTAGATATTCACTTTTTAATATAGGATAAATTTGGATTTATAGCTAAAATGATAGACCGTATAAGAGCTTGCATATAGGAACCTTAGATAGCCCCTCTAATAATTGGAGAACCTACTAACTTCTTTAAATCCGTTAGAATATTAAGGTAAGGATGTCCTATCTCCCCTTACTTTTATATCCTTCTAGTTGAAACTTTAGGGAGGATCCTAACCAAATTGACAAGAAGGGAAAAAATCTTGGAAATCAGAGCAACTACATGATATAGAATAATTGCTCATGCTCAATTTGTAGATGACACTAATTTAATAGGGAAAGCCATAAAATTGCATGTCAGGTTGATCAAAGAAGTTTTATATTACTTCTCTTTAGCCATAGGGGTAAAGATAAACATCCAAAAGATCAGATTTCATACTATATATACTTCAACAACAAAAGCTAGAGGTTTCTATTAGATTTTGGGATTTCACAAAGGTAATGACATCTTTAACTGCCTAGGTGTTCTTATGGGCTTCCATAAAAAAATAGGAAACTTGGAATGTAATTCTAGAAAAGATGTCATGGAGCGCAAGGGGTGCAAACCCTAGTTGTAGTCAAGCATTGTAGGAAGAGGGTTGTTTGCAGCCCGCTTGATGTACTCAGGAGGACATGAGGATGGAACAAAGTGAAAGGGGTATAAACCCTAAGTGTATCAAGCATTGTAGAAAGAGGGTTGTTTGCATCCCGCTCGATGTACTCAAGGTGATATTAGTTGCTCTACAGTCTATGAGAAAGCCTCTTCAGTTAGAAGAAATGTATCTTAGGGATCTTTGGGTTCGCGGGTGGAGCTTTCTGATAAACCTCTACCCTCTATTAAGGTTTTGGAGAATGAATTTGGGTTGGATCTGATTGATCATGAAGCCCAAAAAATTATATGCAAATTCAAGCGAAAAAACTAGGCCTAGAGGATCTCAAGGGATACATTAAACTTCGGTGGTCTAGTAAATTCCAAGTAACTCTGCTACCCAAACATTTATTTTCTATTTTTTTTTTTTTAGAGGATAGATATAGGGTAATCTATTATATGTACAATTAGTTTTTCGGATAAAGGGGTATCTATGTATGACCTTGGACTCCCAGTTTCAATTCCCTTATAGAAACAACTAATGGCTTCCCAGTCTAGGTGACTCTATATGCTCTCCCTATGGAGTTTTGGGGAGAGAAGATATTTTTCAAAATTAGTAATGCCATTTGTGCATTCCAGTATATGGATGCCCAAACAAAGAAAAAATTATCTAATAAAATTAATATGAGTAAAGAAATATTGGTTGTTTAGATGGATGTTTTAGTTCCTTGGTTTTAATCCATTACTATCTCCTCAAGCAAAGGGGAATTATTCCAAATTATTGAATATGAAAACTTCTCCCTGAGATGTTATGGTTGTCAATAATATGGCCACTTGAAGAAGAGATGATCGATCATCCAATCATGCTTTGATTCTTCCTTGGTGGAGGAGAAGGCCTTGCACACGAATGATCCTAAACCTTCAAATGCCCCAGTTCAAAAGGCAAAAGCTCATCCTCCAACTACACCAATTGTCCAACATGAATCAAACAAGCAACAAAATACTCATCCCCAAAAGAAGAATTCAAATAAGATCATTGATAAAAGCCAAATGGTTACTATAGACCATCCAATTAGTTGCATGGAAAAAATTATCACCTCAAATAGTATTATTTAAGTTCATTATCAAACAATCGATGACAATCGATTTTCTAAAAATGAAGATTATACAAAATGTGTGACAACTAAATATTACCTCAGGAGCTTGAAGTGCAAAAACACATTCTCAGATCTTGCTACTCTAAAGGAGGAAGAACCTATTCTATAGAAAAATATTATTTAAAAAAGGAGTTGGTTGTTAAAACTTAGCAATTTGAGAAAGATGGAGAATATCTTTGATAGAAAGGCAAATGAAGAATATCTTTGATAGAAAGACAAATGAATAATATCTTTGATAGAAATACAAAGTTGGATATGTTGTAATTAACTTGTTAAAAATGTCATGAGAATAATGTAACATTTTGTTTTTGTAATGGAAGTGACCCCCAATAGAAGCCACACATAGCTTATTAAATTAAAAATTATAGAAAATATGTCAAGGAGAATACAATAGTATTGCAATAGTTGGTTGATTTTGGCTGGAAGAATTCTCTTAATAAAATCAATATTAACAAGTCTTCCAATATATCAATTGTTGATGTATCATGTACCCTTATATATATTTCAAAAGTTAGATGCAATGTTAAGAACTTTCCTATAGCAAGGGGGAAGGCAATAAAATAGGAAGAAGTTCCATTTGGTTAATTCCGAGATTGTTACAAAGCTAAAGGAGCATGGAGGTCTAGAAATAAAAAACAATTGTTAGCAAGGCACCAAGTGCTAATTTTATTTGAAATCTGCTCACTCCACTAGAATCTCCATGGAAGGAAATCTTAAAATTTAAATATTTGAACAACTCTCTAATGGGATACAACTCATAAAAAGTGTGAAAAGCATACCAAGCTCCTCAAATTGGAAATATATTGTGGAAACTAAATATATTATATTAAATCATACATCTTGGCCAAGAGATGGTAAACAAATTAATAAATGAGATCATTCAGTCCTGGGAGGACTTCCAGTAATTAAGAATTGTTTTCTAAAATAAAAGTAGACCTACAACAGTTGGATGTTAACTCTCTTGCAAATTAAATTGAATGGATGAGAGATCGATCACTACCACATCTTGACCAAGACTCACAGAGATAACTACACATCTAAACTGAAGGGATTAAACTTTCTCTCCAAATTCTAGATCAACGTATATTGGGTTCTATTAGTAGGTCAAGTTTCGAAGGGGTGTTATTACCACAGGTCAAAAGAACTCAACCATAGCTAAGGTATGGAATTACAAGGTTCCTCCCAAAATTCAAGTCTTTCTTTGGTTGGTGCTCCAAAACAAGATTATTACTAGAGACAACCTCATTAAGAGGAATATCATGGGGTCTCATATTTGCAATGGATGTTTAGGAATAATTAAATAATATCACATATATTCTTTTAGCGTACAAATGCAGTTATAATCTAGATTGAAATAACCCAACAACTAGGATCAACACTATCGGGAATCTTCAACCCATAAAATTGCCTAACCAATTAGGTCAAAATGTACAAATGGAGATTGAAGGACAAGCACCTTACATATATATATGGTATTTAGTGCCAATATTCATCATTTAGCACATATGGAAGGGAAAAAATAGGATACTTTTTTATGACAAAATAACAATTTTTTGAAAGTTGCAAGCTTATTGTAGTGGTAAGGTATTTGGCCTCTCCTGAAGAGGCCCAAGGTTTAAACCCCATTCAATATGAGGGGACTGAGATCCCTCATAAAAACCTATGTAAAATCATTGAATTTTTAATCAAGTGGTATTAGCTCAACTAGTTAGATTCCTCAACATTTCAAGGAGAAAACCTAGGTTCAAATCTTGCCAAATGATACATGGATAATATCCAAAATTTGTTGTAATACCACTATGTGGTGATGATGTAATACGAGTAGGGCTCATTTCAATCCCATATAACCCATTAAAGAGAAGAAAAAAAACAATTTTTGAGTTTTAACCAATAGAGTGTTAAGGGAGATAATTTTGAACACAAAAGTTATTTATTATAAACAAGACATTATGAGATTAAGAAAAAAGGAGATACAATTGTTAGACCAAATGGATCTCCAAAATCTCCTAAATTTGGGCCATAAGTTAGAACAATCAAACCTCCAGAGATAAATTCCCTTGCACTTTTCTTTGATGGAACCTCTAAATAAAACCCAAGTCATGCATCAACCGGTGGTATGATACTAGTGGCACCACACTATGAAATGCTTCAGTTCAAAATCAATTTGGAAAAAACAACCAATAATGTTGTAGAATTGATAGGTTGTGAAATGGAATACAAATTGGCTCAGGAATAAGGCATTAAAAAACTCCATGTGTATGGTGATTCAAGACTTGTGATATCTACCCTATCTAAGGGGAAGGATTTCTTATCAGTCCAACTACAAATAGTTCAGAGAAGACTAAGAGATCTGGAGTAGAAGTTTAAAAATATACAATACTCCCACATTTTAAGAAGGCACAATGCGGTGGTTGATTGCCTTGCAAATGAGGTCATAAACATAACATATTTACATCTTAGAGTAATAAGAAAAAAGAAAAACAAACAACATGAGTGGTACACATGATAGAGAAGAATATGGTAATTTTGGAGCGTTTGGAGATTTTGAAGCCTTTGAAGATTTTGGCACCCCTGAAGATTTTGATGCCTTTGGACAACCTTTGAACATTACCTAATTCTATAGTTTTTAGTGTTTCAATTTTTCTTGGCGATTATGGTACTCTTTGCATCTCTAACACCCTTGGTATACCATTGCACTTTTTGGAGTTTTGAATTTGCTTTGTTGTCTATTCCTTCTTTTAGACAAGAATCTTGTAACTAACAATTTGGTTGTTAATAATATTTTTTGTAAGTTTAAATTTCAATATATAACTCATTTTTTAAATTAATTTAAAATAAAAACTTAAAATAATTCATGAATATTATTCTTAAATACAAGTTAGTTAATATGTATATAATATTTTTTAAATTAAAAAAAAAAATAAAACTGATAAAAATTACATATAACTTGTGTTGGTTGTAGGGGTTTCTCACACTAGCCTAATAAAAAAAATTACATATAACTTATTAAAAATTTATAAATTCTTAATTTTTATTCTTGATTCCACCTTATAATTATGTTCTTTTATGGTGGAAACCGCTTCAAAATTTTCTTTTATTGCTATCATAGTTCATAGTTAGTAATATTATTTAAAGTCTCTTTTAATTTGTCTTTATTACCTTTGGTAACTAATATAATTTATTTATTGTAGCGGTAAGGGCTTTGGCCTCTCTTTGAGAGGTCTAAGGTTCAAACCCCACTCGGTATGAGGGGACCATGATCCCTTATAAAATCATGTGTAAACTCATTGAAAAAAATAATATAATTTATTTCTTTAATGCATAAAAGTGCATGGAATAAAAATGTTAAATCACCATCAACTGGCATTAGTTCAACTAGTTAGATTCCTCAACATTTAAGGAGGAGATCAAGGTTCAAGTCTTGCCAAGTGATACATGGATAATTGCCAAGATTTACTTTATTTTTTGTTGGATAATAAGGGGTTGTACTTGGTTCCCCCATCCTTGACAAAGTGCATCTCTCTTCTTTAGAGCTTGAGATTTTACAAATAGATACACTTCTCATCTCAATTAAGATGCTATAGCTAGAAACCTACATCATTTTACATAAAATGTCTAAATTATTGATTTTTATTTTTTAGATCTTTTCAATTTTCTATATGAATACAATTAATCCAAAATTTAGCATCTTTCTTGACATTTTCTTATAGGAGCCTTCACAATGCCAAAACTTCACCTCTACCATCTATGCCTTGCATCTTAGTAGAGTAATATTTCTAAAACATTGCACTATCATAGTCCGCTTTACCAAATCTGGATTGCTAGTTTCCTTCCTGAAACACAAGTGCAACCACAAAAATGATAATAAATAGTCTAAATGAAAATACATTATTGTTACAAAATAAAGCAGATATTACAAATGGAAAATATTAAAGTAAATCTTTATCATTAATTGGTTCAGGCAATCAACATTTTCTTTTCAGATTCAACTAAAATTTCTAATTCCTCTAACCATGGAAAGGAGAAGTTAACTTCACGATCCTCAATCAAAACCCCTCTATTGACTAGCTTCTTTGCACATTTGTTTCCTTCCCTAATATACGTGTAAACATGATTTCTTCAAACTCTTTAGCAAGATATTGAATTTCCACAATGATCTCTTATATGTTCCATGGAGCCTTTGCTTTCCTTAAAATTGTATTAATTAGTATGAGAGAATCCCCTTCCATCCATACACTATTCCATTTCATTTGTTAATATATTTTTAACCCTTCTAAAGTTGCCCAAGCTTCAGCTTCATTATTTGTCTTAAATCCACTATTGAAAGCATAATGAGATGAAATATCTCCTCTATTATTTCTAGTTATTCCTCCTCCTCCAACTGGTCCTGGATTTCCTTTAGATGCTCCATAAAAATTCAATTTAACCCACTCCACATCTGGTGGTTTCTACTTTATATTCTGTCTTCTTTTTGCTTCTCTTGTATCCAACATCATAATTCCATTTAATGAACTGACTCCATCTATCAAGGCTCTCTGCTTCCAAATTAGGGACTAGGTGAGTGTATAGGATTGGTTTAGACTCCTCTATGGCTAAACATATCTTCCTTTTCCTTACCTCTAAACCGTCCCCTTTTAATAAGGTTATTCGAGGATAAAATTCTTCTATAACCTACTATCCAAACAAACATTTTGATTTTAGGAATGTTTTAGGCTATCCCAAATATCTCTCCATATTCTAGTGATGTTACTATTTTGTTGGTGCTTTACATTATATCCACTTCTTGTTGTGTATTCTCCCCAACTATTCAACTCCTAAATCAATTTATCCTTGGCTCCCCTCGAAATAATCATAGTTGTTATATTTCTACTCACATCTAGCATTAATGTCTTGTATACTTGTAAAAAATATTCTTTCCATTTGTATCTTCCTTCTCGATCATTGTACAAAATGTTTGAAACACTATCACCATATTTATCTTAAAGCAATCTCATCCAAGGTTTCAAAATTGGATCTAAATTGAGTGTTTTTTTATCACACCAAGTATCCATCCAAATATAATTTTTTTCTTCAGTTCCCACCATCCATCTTAAATATTTAATCATAATATCAATAGATTTTTTAAACCATTCTAAAGAGCAGAACCATTTGGTAGAGAGAATACCGTAAATATTAAACTTGGGTCATTGGGATCAACATATTTACTTAGAAGAATTCTTTATAATTGTCTTTGAATCTCTTTGTACAATATCCAATTTACTTTTCTCCTAAGAGATAAGTTTGCATCTATAATAACTCTTAAACCAAAACCTCCCCTAGTTTTATCATCATACAACTTGCTATATTTCACCAAAATAAATTTCATTTTATCATGTAAACCCAACCATAAAAATGATCGCATAATATAGATGAAATTTTTTTCAACTGATTTTAGCATAGAATACAATGACATATAATATGTTGGAATGGCTTGTAAGACTGAATTAATTAACTACACTCTTCTTGCTAACGATAACCATATACCTTTCCAAGCTAGAAGTTTATTTTGAACTTTACTACTAATTGTGTTCCATAAATCTATTCTCATTCTCCCCTCAAATAAAGGCATCCCTAGATAAGTTGTTGGTAAATTTTCCTCATCCATTTGAAGAAACCTATAAATTCTTGCTTTGATATTAGTAGGAGTGTTAAGGGAGTAAATTTTGGATTTAGTCCTATTAAATTTTTTCCCTAAAGCTCTTTTGTACTCTTTTAAAAAGTTATTCAAAGCTTTGGCCTCATTTATCCTTGCCCTTCCAAAAAGGGTTGTATCATCTACAAACTGTTGATGGGTGATGTTATTGATGTTATTACTAACCTTAAGTCCAGTTATAAGCCCATATTTGTAAGCCTTCATTAAGTTCCTCCTCAAAATATCTACCATAATAATGAACAAATAAGGAGACAGGGGATCTCCTTGTATAAGGTCTCTCTTGTCTTTAAAAGATTATGTCAGTAACCCATTGACCAACACTGAATAAGAAACTGTAGAGACATAAAATTTTATCCATCTAACCCATTTCTTCTCGAAACTAAACTTTTCTAAAACTGCAAAAAGAAAATCCCATTTAACCTTATCATAGGCTTTACTCATATCAAGTTTTAAGATCATTTATTTCTCTTTTCTTGAAGCTACTAAATGTATAAGTCATGAGCTACTATGATCCCATCCAAAAATTATATCTCTTTCACAAATCCTCCTTGCTCTTCTGAAATTATTTTGTCTAACAATGAACTTAATCTATTCGCCATAATTTTGGAGATAATCTTATATGCCATATTACATAGGCTTATGGGTCTAAATTAATCAAACAATTCAACATCCTTCTTTTATGGAATTAGGGTAAGATATGTTGCATTTATTTTATAAGGTATGTATTGTTTTACCCTAGACTATTCCACTACCACCAATAAAGAACCCTTCACTATATCCCAATTATGGTGGTAAAAAGCTGCAGAGAGCCCATATAGACCTGGGGATTTATCCTTATTAAAAGATACAAGAGCGAAATAAACTTCTTCTAGAGTAATAGGCTCCATCAGTTTCCTATTGTCTTCATTTTTTATAACTGAAGGAATGTCTTGAAGAAGTGTATCATTAAGAACTTTGATCTCCTCTGAACCTAGAATATTTTGATAAAAGACTTTACCTCATTTCTAATTTCACTCCGATCTTCAATCCAAACCCCTTCTATTGATTTAATTTTACCAATTCTAGAAGTTGATCTTTGTACTATAGCCATCCTATGAAAAAACTTTGTATTTTTATCTCCTTTTTACCAAGTCTATCTTGATTTTAATCTCCAAAATCTCTTCCTTACTCAAAATATTATGATATTCACTAAGCAACTCCCTTCCCTCTAAGCTTGGATTATTATGATCACCTTTTTGGAATCTTGAAATTTTATCTTTTAGTTATTCTTTCTTCTCAAAAATGTTTCCAAAGGTGTTCTTTTTGCATTCTTTTAATCTAGATGTCATAGATTTAATTTGATTTGGAAGAGCATACAACCCACCATTATCTAAAGAATTATATGTTTGAGTTATCATATCAACAAATTGAGGATGGTGTTCCCACATCTGCTCATATTTAAAATATGATATTTTTTGAATTCATATACCACCGTTTCAACTCTTATTGGCCAGTGATCTAAACCAATCCTTGTTAAGGTATTAATTTTAGCACAAGTTCCTTCATCTAGCCAATGATCAAAGAGAATGCATCTGTCTAATTTTTTTGCTATTAGGTTCTAGCCTCTCCTATTGATGGTCTAAGTATAGTTGTCTTCTTCAAACTCAACTTTCCATAGATTATTGTTTTCAATACAAGCTGAGAAATATTTCATACTTTGGGTCAATTTCTTAATTTCCCCAAATTTTTCATCTAGCTTGGTTATGAACGTGAATCTCCAATGATCATGAATCGGGTTTCGTGGTATTTACTTCTTATAAAGGCTTCAATCCCACTCCAAACTTCTAATATACCTGACTTATTTGTAGGTCCATAGACATTTATAAGGATGAAACAAATATCTAAAAAGTAGTAAGTGACTAAAGAGGCTATCCAATACCTAGTTTTATGAATGGTTACACAAGAGGTTCTAGAAGGATTACAACAAGTTATAATTTCCCCTGTCGCTCATTCAAAATCCATAGCATCCCATTCACATCTTGCCTATACTGCTTTCATAGTTTTTGAAACTTCTTTTATCATTTTAGTTTCCTAGATAAACAAAATATTAGGTTTATTACTTAAACACAGGTTCCTAATACACCTCTACTTTGAGGGGTCATTAGCACCCCTTATATTCCATGAGATGATAATCATGTCTCATCAGGGGCTTTTGGCCCCACATACGTTTTACCAATATCATTTTGTTGTTTGGTAAAAAGAAGTTCAACCAACTTAGTTTGTGTTCCTTTCTCTATGTTTGCTCTTGCTTCCTTGGATCTTGCTTTATAATTTGAGGGTTTTCCTCTTTTTGCCTTGCCTATACAAGAGTAGGTTTTATTATTCTATTCCTCAATATTATTTCACAATTTTATTTTTCATCATTTTTATCCTCTCCGAGCTCTATTATGGAAGCTTTTGACTTGTCCTACTCATTTTCTAGTATTTCGTTATTAATGGCAGAGGTATTAACTTCCAAAACTGTATTTTCTTTACTGATTTTTTTCTCCTGAATGGTGCATTACTTCAAGAGAGTCTTCAAAATCTAATGAGACACATTTCTTAGGTCCATCAAGAATGCTCTTCCTTAAATTAGGATCATACTGAATAGAGAGTTCCTCATTAATATGTCGACATTGTTGTATTGTGCCCTCTAAGTTTTGATCTACTTTTTATTCATAGGCTAAAGCCTCAAAAGAGTTGCTATTTATTCCAATAAACTTCCTTATTGGTATCCATGATTATTTTCTTTTATTTTCCTAGATCTATTTTTTGGAAGTTGAAAACCATCTTTATCCATAACCATTTGTAAGTTTCTCTTGCGATTTTCTACATATGATTTTGTTGGGCTCTTCTTAGGGCATAATCTCTTAATATGTCCTACATCATGACATCTTCTACATCTAAAATATATATTTTCATATTCTATAGTATGATTCCACATCTTATACCCATACTTAAGAATGATTAATTCTGGTAAATCTTTACTTATATCAATCATGACCAATATTCGAGCATAAATAGCCAAGAATCCATATTTCATCGTATATGAAATCTCAAGAAATTCTCCTAGAGTGTTGCCTATTACCTTGAAGGTATCTATTTCCCAAAATGGGTAAACCAAACATCCTATCCCAGACTTGTTCTAGGGATAGATTTACATTTTCAGGTGAAAAACCTTCATACCAGCAAGTAAGGAAGAAAACTGCTCTTCCCAAAAACCAAAAAACCCCTTTTAGGATTTTTTCTCTTTCTTCCCTATAACAAAAAATGGCTAGAAAGAAAAATTTGGGAAGAAATGATAGAATCATTCCTGGAGACTTACAACTCCTATCAATCCATTTTATCAAGGTTGAAACCCTAAACCCTAAACCCATTAAATTTACCATAAGTTGCTTTATCTTGGAGCAACGAGGATCTCTCTTAGGTGCGCTCACTAACCTCTACCACTAGAGATGATTCTAAGGATTTAACTATAAATCAGTCCATGTTAAGGAAACTAAAACTCAAAATTTATTGAAATTTATCTGAATGTCCTATAGCAAATATAATATTTGATAAAAACTTTATGAAATTTTCATGCACAATTTTAAGATAAAGAAAGCAAAAAAAAACTTAGCTAAAAAATTCTTTGTCTAGATAGAATGTCTTGCCTCACTTAAGTCCTAGACCTTCATTTCTCTTCCCATTATTCGAACCCTAGGTGACAAATATTTGCAATTTTTTTTTTTTTGCAACTTGAAAAATTGTCATTGCCCTTGTTCCGAATGGTTGACTTCACAGGGTCGTATCTCCCTCAATATTGCTTGGATTTTTGCATATGACCACTCATTTTAAAGCTATTCAAATTTCACACAAGCTGGTCTAAGAATCAACTAAATCAGATAACTCTTTGCGAAGATATGACTCCTAAAAGATGAGGTATTTTCCAAGCTTTGTTGTAATACCACTATATGATGACAATGTAATATGGGTGGGACTCATTTCAATTCCATATAATCAATTGAAAAAAATGTTAATTCACCCAAATTAAAATTAAAAGTATAAAAATTTAAAATTGATATAAAGTATATTGTAACAGGTACTGTTCTACTTTTTCTCGCATTCTCGTACAATTTTATAAACAAAAAAAAAAGATAAATTGAGGTCTTTGGCACATGAATTAGGTTATTTAAAAAACCCTAATCTAAATTCCACAATATATAGTACAATATGGTATTTGTAAGCCAAAATTTGATAATAATAATTTTATAATTGATAATTGATAGGTAGCTTTCGATTATGGCATTTGCATTAGAACATTTAAACCTCAAAGCAATTAAGGCACTATCAAATAAATATACTAAAATTATATTAAGATTATGTGACATTCATGAGTCATTAAAGTAGGTTTAGTTGCACATATATAAAATTATATTAAGAGAATTAATATAATTTAGGATTGCGCCTTCCTCTGGCGTTTAGGATGGTGCTTCCCTCTTTTTATCTATGTTTCTCTAGTGTTTCCTTTTGCTTCAATCCATTGTTTTGTGTTACATTCTGATCCATTGTAATCAGGTTTTGGGATCCTTGATAAAAACCCACTTTTAATATATAACCTACCAAAAAACAAATTATATTAAGAGAATTATGTGACATTCATGGGTCGTTAAAGTAGGTTTAATTGCACATATACATGATAATAAAAAATAATAGGTTGAAAAAGACCTCCATAAAGAAAACAAAAAGAGAACAAATATTTTATAAAACAATTAAAAGTAAAGCACATATAACAATTAAGGGGTCATCCATAAGAAAGATTAAAGTAATAAGTAGACAACATGAAGAGCTGAATAAAGTACTTTCAAATTTTAACCAAAGAATTAAAGAATATTTTTTTAGATACATAGGGGAGTTAGTTACAGCTATATTATTACCGTATTTCTAGTAATTGACAAGTGCAGGGTTCAAACCACAGGGATTGCTCTCAACAACCCTATTTCAACTTGTTGTTGTTGACCCAGCTTGAGGGGGAGACCACCGATTGCTTGAGATTTGGTGCATACTCAGAGAATTCAGAGCAGACTACTACCTTTGCAAATTGGCACCCCTAAGGTTTGAACCCAGGTCTCTTCTTGGTAAGTGCTTGGCCAGACAAGCAACTACCAATCCACCTAGCCCTTGGGGGCTAAGAACCAAAGAATGCTAATGTTTTATGTTTAGAGTTACAATCTATACCAAGGAAACTAAAATTTATCCATAACATATTTGTAAAGGATGTAAAGGTGAGGCAAGTAAATGATCTAAGGGAATTTTCAAATAGGTTTTTAAAGGACTACCCTTTGCCTTGCTCCAACATTTAATTTTTTAGAAGAAGAATTTTTTTTGGTGATGTAAATTTGGCCTTGAGACCTAAGATTGTATTAGGTTGTGTAAGTTTGTCCTACCTAGGCCAATGATAGAAAAAATAAAATATTTAGTCGATAGAAAATGATAGTCTCGTGAATATATTCTTTTTGGTACCTTGATTCCTTTCATGTCTTGTATATATTAAAATAAAGACGTAATTAATCTCATGGTTCTAAAGTATTTGGAACCAAAGAGAGTCACCTTGTAAAGAAAAAGGGCAAGACCTCTTTATTCAAAATAGTTGAAAAAATAGAAGTGAGTGCAGTCGGAAGTGAGTGTGAGCGCGAATCGGGAGTGAGTGTAGCTAAAAGCGAGTGTGAGAGTGAGCTGTGAGTGAGTGTAGCCAAAAGCTAGTGCAAGCACGAGCTAGAAGTGAGAAGGAAGTGTGAGTAGGAAAGCAAAAAGTAGAAACCAAAGTGTGATCAAAGGACAAGTGTCGCTTATTTTTCTAGATCTTAGGAGAATTTAAAGGATTCATTTGAAGAAAATATAGGTAATATGGACAAAAAGTCATTTGTGAAAGTACTTATTGAAAGTATGAATGGCCAATTTGGAAGTATCGATGCCCTAACTAGCAATAAGAGGAAGAGTGAATCTATGGCAAACCTAGTCTAGGTAGAAGATTTTACACAAGAAGTGATTATCAAGGATGAGATGATTTAGCATGATATAATGGTTCTTAAAACCAGAGGGTTGGTAGACTTTCAGATGGCTCCCTGGTTTTTACTTTTATTAAGAATTTGGGTATTCTTTCCAATAACCTTGCTGAGGGGTATGGTATCCTTAGAGGCCTTCAGGAGGCTACTAAGGTTGGATGGGAAAAGGTGTTAGTTGAGTCTGAATCTTAACTTATGATTAATATTTTGAAGACTCCTGAGAATTATAAGGTTGATTGGAGAATAAAAATAATTATTTAGAAGATTCAATTAATCCAGATGGGATTTTTGAAAGTTAATTACAATCATGTGGTTAGAGATAAAAACAAGAGTGATGATGCTTTATCTAATTGGGCTTTGGACAAAGGTGATCTTACTTGTTATGGTCACCCTCCTAGATGGTGGGCTTCACAAATTAGGGAAGCTCTTCTTTCTATAATTTCTTTGGATGGCTCCAGTTTTGAAGGTACCTAGTTTCTTCTTGTTTTTTTTTGCTTCTCTTTGGTTCATTCAGGTTTTTTTAGTTCCCTAGCTCAAACTATTCTTTCTTTTGTTTCCTCTGTTGTTTCTTGCCTTAATAGTATTCTAGTCTAGATAGGTCATTGTTATGTTCAATTTTTTTTTATTTTTGGTTTTATAGTTTAGTTTTTTTAGGTGTGTGTTCTTTGTGTTTTTGTTGTTTTGTGTTTTTTTTTTATATGTTTCTTGTTATTGTTCTTGTGTTTTTGTTATTCTTGTTATTGTATTTCTCTTTCTTTGTGTTAATTCGTGTTTTTTGTATGAATGTTTTCTATGTTTTTTGTTTTTGTTTATTGTCTATTGTTGGTTGTTTTTATTTTTATTTTTATTTTTTAGGTTTTGGTTGTGTTTATTTTTCATGTTTTTTTTGGGTTATGTCTTTGTAGTGTTATGTTGTTTTTGTCTTGTTTGTGTTTTGTTATGTGGTTCTTGTGTTTTTCTATGTGGTTCGTGTTGCGGTTTCTTTTATCTTATTGTGTGTGGGTTTAGTTGTGTTTTTGTTTTTGACACACTAAAGGAGCATGATTTTATTTTATTTTATTATTTTTGTTTTTTTTTGGTAAATATTATAATAGATTAACAATGGGTTTTTATAGAGGATCCCAAAACCTTATATACAAAATCAGCCTTGCTAAATGGTGCTTCGTGCCTCTTGGCTGGATGAATAAACCTATATGCAGAAAAAAAAAAAAGCTGCTAATTGCCCGAGGGCTACAAGGAGGCATTTTTGCCTGATTATCCTGGAAACTATGGCCAATATAAAAATTGGACCATTGGAAAGCAAAAAAAGATAGCCAAGAAAACTACAAAAAATCTCCCTTATCAGGGAAATAACTTTCCACATTTTTGCTTTCTTCGAGGCAGAATTCGAAGCAAACACGATGAATAGGATCCAAGAAAAAATGATGGCTTGGGACTGAAACAAAAAGTTGAAAGTCCTGCTGGAAGATGAAAAGAAGCTGCCCTCAACACTCTCTGGGTCCCAAAGAACCATGAGCCCGCTCGTCGTTCCCACCGCAGGTTCTCACATCCAGGATGACTTTCATCTGTACGGTTTGAGGTTCTTCCTACCTCCCTTTCCCTACTGGAGGGGAGGTTTTGGGATAAGCGCGTCACCCATCAAAGAATCAGAGTCATCCTAAAACAGCAACCGTTGGGTGCCATTTGCGACATCAGCCGCAGTTTCCTTGTCTCTTTTTTTCTTGTTGGGGGGACGACCCTGCTTCCTATTACCACCAAAATCCACCCCTTGCGTTCGACTCCTCATAATTCGAGGGCTAATATTACCAGGATGGTAACCTCTTCTTCCCAGCAGGTAATCTTCCAATATATTTTGTGCCTCGGGAGAGTTTCGGTCAAAAATTTCGGGCGAATCTGCCAGTGTGGTGATAAGGGAGGGGGCCTGTTCCTTTTCCCCCTGTGTCCTAGTTGGGAGCGTCCATCGCACAGCTCATTTGAATGGTGATTTCCTCATCTGGTAAGGAGGATTCGAGATGGTCTCTGGATGGACCTGGAGATTCATGGTCTTTCGCAACAGGGTGCTTTGTCTGACCTTCACCGTGTTCCAGAGGGTTGCAGGGATCCCGCTTCTTCTTCCCCGGCTTTTGAAGAGGACAATTGGACTGAAGATGCCCTTGAGAACTACACTGGGGGCAAAAAGCTGGTCTGTTCTCATAAACAATAGCTTGCTTGTGTAGAAAAGAACCCTCAGACTGCAGAGTAATGGAGGAAGGGAGGTCCATCTCCAAGTCCGCCAAAACACAGAACCGAGCTTGGACAAATCTTGTTTGAGCCCTGGTGGGAGGGTCTATAGTGACCAACTCCCCGATGGATTGAGCAATTCCTCTGATTACATTTTCATGCCAGCCAAAAATGGGGAGACTCGGGAGCCTAACCCATATTGGAGCAATGTTGATATTTTGGGTATCGGGGTTAAAGTCCAAACCCCACTTCCTTAGAAAGAGACTCCTACGGCCCAAGAACCAAGGCCCTCCAGCCAAGATTTTACAGTAGTCCTCCCTGTTGCTCAGTCTAATCACGAAAAAGCCTCGGGTTAGGGCAGCCAGCTCCAAGTGACCAGAGGTCCGCCATTTTCCAGACGCCCACTTGCGGATGGTCTCCATGTCGGGACGACCACCAATAAACTTACCGATGAGGGTAAATTTTTTGAATTCCACAAAGCTTGAGAGAATTTTCGTCGAGATGTCCAACTCGTTCTCGGACGAAAATAGCTCCTTGGTGGAGAGCCCACTTAGGGTTTCAGAAGCCGCTGCCAGAGCATACAACTTTCGAGGTCCATCTCCCTGTTTGTCTGGTGGATCCTCGATGTCCCCATACTTTGCTTGCCCTCCCTCCACCCTGTCGTGCCCCTGGTTCAACCTGTTGGCGCTCTCGTGCTCTCCCAAACCAACCTTCCCGCCCACCGTCATCCCTCCACCTCCGAAAAAACCCTTCTGCATCATCGTATTTTATTATTTTTGTTGTTATTTACTTATTTTTAAATTGGTTTTGTGTGTTTTCTTGCTCCTTGAGTATGTCAAAGGTGGTAGGCCAGGTCCGAGTCCTGGGCGTTTTTGGCGGAATGGATACCCTTGCCTCCTTGGGTCTTACCCGAAAGTGGCATCCCTTTTGGGATGTTTTCCACAAATAAAAAAAAAACAAAGGGTTAATATGTAAGTTTCATGGATATTGGCTATGCTTTTTTTTGAGATTTAAAATTAGATCAAGTGGAAATGGGGATTGAATTCAAATTACTCCATGAATTTTCTTCCAAAAGGATTTTTTCTCATTATTTTTCTCTAATTTAGAAATAAGGGATAAAATAATGGATGAAGGCCCATGGTTTAGAGGCAAATATGCATTATATTTAAGACCTTGGAGTGAGAATTTTTTCATGGATACAAAAACTATTAAAAGGCTTCTGATATGGATTAGGCTTTTTGGAATTCCTTATCAACTCATCAATAAGGAGGGTTTGAAGAATATTGGTGATACTCTAGGTGAATTCATCAAGGAGGGACCAAATATTAAGGAGAGAAGGCATGTTGTATACACTAGAATATGTATTGCCATGAATATTTCTAAGCCTTTACCGTAGTCGATTAGGATTAAATCTAAATCAAGAGAATGGTATCAGCAAGTGGATTATAAAAACATTGCATTTCTATGTCAAAAATATCATGAGACTAAGCACATGACAAGAAAATGCAAAGTGAAAATAGAGGAAGAGATGGCTTTTTTTGGGAATGAGGGTAGCTTCAATTTGAAACAAGGAGATCATATCATAGGAGAAGCTAGGTCAAATCAAGGATTTTCCACTCCTAAGAAAGTGGTTAGAAAAATTCCTCTACATCATCAAATGGAAAAGGCCATTACAATTCACTCGAATAAACCATTAGAAGAAAAATGATATGGGGGATGAGGAAGTACAATGCACAAGTTCTAAAGGTGCAAAGGAAGAGAGGAAGGGAAATTTTAAAACAAAGGATGGTGAGACAAATTTTAAAACAAAGGAAGATGGTAAGACAAATATTAAAGCAAATGAGGTGAAGGAGGTCGAGCTTAATACATGTAAAACACCTTTATTATCCTCAAGTAGCATAAAATCTTCTCCTGAAAATAAAAATGAAGGTAGTATGAAGGTTATTCCTTGAACTTTAGGATTTCAAGAGCAATATAGTAAAGAAAATCTTATAGAGTATATTCAAGGAAATTTAGGGTTTTTAGGCCAACATAAGAAAGTGATGACTATGGATGATCATTTGTGTAGTTTAGAGTTTTTAGCGCATCATAAAGAAGAAAATGCTAATGAGGCTATTCCTTGCACCTTCAACTCTTTAGGGAAACTTAAATCTTTAGAAGATAAGTCTCATTTTGAACAATATGAAAAAATAGAAGAGATTTGTGAAGATGAAAGTGTTGGTGGAAATGGAAGGAGAGGAAGGCCATCAAAGCAGAAACAAATTGAAAACTAACTCAAAAGGATATTGATCTGGAAGCCAAATAAAAATATCACAGGTGTTAACAAGAAGTGGGGCTAAGCCCACTAATAAAAATAAAAAGTGTTGATGATGAAAATGGAATATTAGGGGTATGAATAAAACCTCTAAAGAAAGAGTTATTAAGGAATTAAATGGTTGTTATAACCTTAGGTTTATTTTAATACAAGAAACAATATTAAGCAATGAGGAATGTAAGGATGCTTTTGAGAAGATTTGGAAGATAGGTGATTGTTTAGCAGTTTCTTATATAGAAGCTTCACACGGTATTGCAATAATATGGGACAAATGCAAATGGGATGAACAACTATTAGAAGCAAAAATTAATTGGGTTGTTGGATTATTTTGCAGGAAAGAGGAAAACATCAAAGTTGGGGTTATAAATATATATACTCCAACTATAGTTACTCCTTGTGAAAGATGTTGGAAGGACCTTAGTATATTCTTTTCAAATACAATGATGATTCATTGTGATCTATGGATTCTTGGGGGTGATTTTCATAGTGTTCTATATCCTTTCGAAAATAAGGGTGGCATTCCAATATGGTCTAAATCAATGCAAGTTTTTCTTCATTTGTCAATTCAAATGATCATTGGGGTGTTAGCCCCTCAAGATTTCAATATACATGGGGTAATGGAAAAAATCGTATAGCAGAATGACTAGATAGATTCT
The DNA here is from genome assembly GCA_028583015.1 of Wollemia nobilis. Lineage (NCBI taxonomy): Eukaryota > Viridiplantae > Streptophyta > Pinopsida > Araucariales > Araucariaceae > Wollemia > Wollemia nobilis. The sequence goes on along the minus strand of JAQPPZ010001678.1, from coordinate 4,287,699 downwards.
TGTTATCCAATAAATGGTTGCAAAAAAAGTATGCAATCTCTTTAGATATTTTATTGCGAGCAAGATCAGACACAAACCCATTATTTTGATTTGTGAATTACCTAATAATGGTCATCCAAAGTCATTTTGCTTCCAGTCTATGTGGCTTCAAGACCCTGATTTTTTTCAAATGGTTATGTTATGATGGGATGAGTCAAAATTTGAAGGATCATGTACATTCAAGTTTGTTTAAAACATAAAATATTTAAAAGAGCAAATGAAGATATGGAATTTCGTATCTTTTGGTAACATTTAAAAAAAAAAAATTGAATCCAAGCTCAAAAATTTACAAGAGATAGTAGAAATTAATGGAATGGATAAGGATTCTTGTGTGAAAGAAAAATAATTAATTTCTAATTATTATAATGCATTGAAAAAAGAGTCATATTAGTTCCAAAAATCTAGAGAGAATTGGCTCAAGGAAGGAGATAGATATACAATTTTTTACATGCTACAACAAAAACAATTTTTTTGTTCATCATATAAATTATATTATAACTCTAGATAGAAGAAATATTGAGGATGAAGAAGATATAAGGAAGGAAGCTATTAATTATTTAAAAAACATTTTGTCAAATTCTAGGCAAGATAAGGAGGCACATGAAAATATTCTACAAAATATTCCATCAATTACCAGTTAGGGATAAAATGAAAGCTTGATGAAGAAAATATCTACGGAGGAGCTGCATGAAATTTTTTTCTCTTTCCATCCTGTAGACACCCAAAAGTTGCACATTGTCACTTCTCTCATCATATCGGCCAATCATTTTGCAAAACCCTCAAAAATTGCATAAATTGGCTTTAAAACACTATTCATTTATCAAATCCACTATTCATCTCTCTTAGCCCCCTGGGCTAGTTAAGCTCCCTCCTGCGCTTAACTATAGGTCCTCACGTGACCTCAATCACAACTCAACTATGGTTGAATTCTTTACCATGGTCAAAAAACACTTTATGGTCAAAGTCTACTTTATGGCTAAAACATGGTTAATTAAGGTTGATTATGTTCAAATGCTAAAAGACTTTCCACCTCATCTAGCCTATTTGACTAGCCTAATCTAGTCTAGCCTTGACACCTCTTATTCCTGATATTTTCTTCATCTCACACTCTCTTGGACAATAAATGATAAATAATGACCTTTACACAAATAAAGAAATTTCAAATTCAAAAGTCTTCCACCTTGTAAGCAGTAAATGCCATTTGGAGACTTTCCTCCAGGTCATCATGGCATGTAGATGGGTGAGGTATTCTCTCACCCAATTCTATTTATGAGGCAGGACACCTCACAGGATGAACACCTCACAAAGTACACCTCATGGGATGCCTCAAACCCTTCCCTAGCCTTGGCAAATTCTATAAGTAGAGGGCCACTTTCACCATTTTAAAGGAGATCCACTTTAGCTTACCAAAACTCTGTTAAAATTGTTCTTGATCATCTCACATCATTCATCATCCATCCTACGTAGAAAGCTACATTGAATCCATTGAACTCTTGGAAATTCAGAAAGGTCATTGATAACAAAAGAAAATTTTGAAGGTGACCTGTTGACCAAAGATGCACATGCGTTAGGACAACAATTTGGACAAAAACCCATAAAAACAAACAATAACAGAAAAGTTTGCATAGACACGTGCGAACCTTCTAGTTCGCACACTATTATGCGAACTTGGTTTTTAGCAATTCCAAGTCTACGAATCAAGTAAATATCTCATACTAATGGGTTTTACAACTTTTTAGATAGTTTTTATCATGTTTTAAGCATCTTTAAAAGTATTTTTGTCTTCATAAATGCGAGGTTTGATCAAGACAAGCCCCAAAATGCTCTAACCCAATTTTGCAAGCCTAACAGGTACAAAAGATAAATTCAACCAGTGATGGCTCACGTGCAAAAATCCCATCAACATCGAGGGATACTTAAAGACATCCATAGTTGCTTATCGTTCCATTAAAAAGGTGTTTTCTCTTGCAAAAGACCCATTTTGTAGTCTTTTGAGGTAATATTGTAAAAGGAGTACTCATGTAACCTCTTTTGCTAATTAATTCAAACCCGTTTTCTATTTGCATGTTTTTTGGGTATTTTCATTCTAGCATGCCTTGTGGGACACCCACCAAGCTATTGCTTTAGCTTAACTTGAATTGTTCCCTAACACATCCACTTGGATTGTTTTTTGTGTTTTAGGAACTAAAATTCTAAAATCGAGTCCACACAAGCCCTAAGATGCACTTCAGGCCCCTCCCTGAAAAATTGCAAGGCACTACAAGAGGTTCGCATAAACGTGTGCGAAATTCAAGGTCTATACATGTTTGCACATGGGTGTGCAAACTTTGTAAACTACCTAAAAAACCAGTCCTAATGCATCAAGTACTTGTTTCCAACCACCCACAACAATAGTAAGGTAAGTCGAGATGGTCCAAAACCTTTTTTCCCATCGAGATTGTTATCCCATGTACCTTCCAAAAACCTCCTCTCACCATTGTGTATGCAAGGTGAAATCATTCCTTGTAAGGTACCTAGCTAGGGTAAATACCTAGGATAAATATATGATAATTAATGTAATTACCCCACAAGTGGGGACATGTGGGAGAGGTAGGAAGTTGAGTGGACAATATTTATTGTAATAGATAGTGGAATGACAATACTTTATTTTAATTGGTCATATGGCACTTTCATAGAACCCACCCCACTATCCTAGTGGAATTGTTATGCCACTATATTTTATTATAGTGGATTGTCATAGTGGCTAAGTGCCCACCCCACTATCCTAGTGGAATTGTTATGCCACTATATTTTATTATAGTGGATTTTCATAGTGGCTAAGTGCTCACCTCACTACCCTAGTGGAATGGTTATGCCATTATATTGTGGTTAATATTCTATTACCACTAACATAGGCTCGTATGCCTATATAATGTCCACCATAAAATCAAATAGATATTATTGAAGAGTTATTATATGAAGCTTGACTTCAAGGAGGTTGGCCCATTTCAAAGGCTTGTATAGTGTTCCCCTACCTCAAGGGTTTTATCTATTGATTGAGAGTATTTGAGCAATTTCATTGAGTGCATTGAGTGATATTGTTAACCATTTTATGTATGAACTAAGCAGATTCATAACAAGTGGTATCAGAGCGGTGATTTTGGCATACTGGGGTTTTTTTTTGGTAGGGTGAAGGCACTGAATGTTAGCAGGAGATCCAGGAAGAAGTAAAAGAAAGGTATAAAACAAATGAAGCAAGCAAGAAGGAAGAATAAAAAAAATTAGAACATCAAGTTAAGGTTGAACCATACCACCATCCACACCACCATGAAAGGCAACAATCATGGCGACAAGGCATAACACAACTAAGGATTGATGAGGGATATAAAAAAAACAAAGGAGCCTACACTTTGCATATGCTACAAAGTCCCAAATGTAAACATGTATAGATGAAAAAAATGAACTTTATGCTTTCGACACAGGGCATCCACATCATCAGAATGGACCACCACCAATCAGAGTTTCATTAAGATGGATGGATGATCAAGATTAGTACCAGTTCACAACATGGCTTCGAAGATCATATTATCTAGCTTCTTCTTATGTTTTGAGGATGAAACATTTGTAAGGGGGATGGAATGTAAGGTACCTACCTAGGGTAAATACCTAGGGTAAATATATGATAATGAATGTAATTACCCCACATGTGGGGACATGTGGGAGAGGTAGGAAGTTGAGTGGACAATATTTATTGTAATAGATAGTGGAGTGAAAATATTTTATTGTAATTGGTCATATGGCACTTTCATAGTGCGCACTCCACTTCCTAGCGAAATTGTTATGCCACTATATTTTATTATAGTGGATTGCCATAGTGGCTAAGTGCCCACCCCACTATCCTAGTGGAATTGTTATGCCACTATATTTTACTATAGTGGATTGCCATAGTGGCTAAGTGCCTACCTCACTATCCTAGTGAAATTGTTATGCCACTATATTTTATTATAGTGGATTGTCATAGTGGCTAAGTGCTCACCCCACTACCCTAGTGGAATGGTTATGCCACTATATTGTGGTTAATATTCTATTACCACTAACATAGGCTCATATGCCTATATAATGTCCACCATAGAATCAAATGGATATTGAAGAGTTATTGTATGAAGCTTGGCTTCAAGGAGGTTGGCCCCTTTCAAAGGCTTGTATGGTGTTCCCCTACCTCAAGGGTTTGGTGTTGCCCTACCTCAAGGGTTTTATCTATTGATTGAGAGTATTTGAGAAATTTCATTGAGTGCATTGAGTGATATTGTTAACCATTTTATGTATGAACAAAGCAGATTTATAACATTTGTACATGGGTGTGCAAACTTTGTAAACTACCTAAAAAAATGGTCCTAATGCATTAGGTATCTGTTTCAAAACCTATTTCTCCATTGGGATTGTTATCCCACGTACCTTCCAAAAACCACCTCTCACCACGGTGTATGCAAGGTGAATCATTTCTTATACATTTTAGCACCATACAAATAGGTTTTTTTACCAGTTTTGTTGCTTAAATTGCTCTTACAACTGTCATTTAGTTTCTTTATGATATGTTTTCCATTAAACATATTTCTCTACTATTTTTTTTATAGGGGACCTCTTCAAATCCATCAGTTTTTGCAAGTCCACCTCCAGGGAGCTCAACACTGTTCAACAGCCCCAAAATTCTAGGTTTGCACAGTAGTGTGTGAACTTAGCCTAACACACAGGTTTGCACAGTAGTGTGTGAACTTCTCCAAACTACCAAATTCCACAACACAAACGCAAAAAAAATCCTTTGTAATACTCAACGCTAGGTATTTTGCTTAGAAATGGTTGTTTTTTCCTTCTAAAAGGCTAATTTGTCATCATACGCATTTGATTGGTTATAGGTTTATTTCAAAAGCACTAGGCTAGCTTAAATTTCCTTTCCAAAGGGGATTAGAATAGATTTGATTTTGTGAGGATGCATCTTAGTTTAGTTTTCACATTTCCTTTCCACAAGGCATTAGAATAGATTTGGTTTTGTGAGGACGCACCTTAGCTTAGCTTTCACATTCTCTTTTCAAAAGGCATTAGGTTTAGATTTGATTTCGTGAGGAAGCATCTTAGTCTAGATTCCATTTTAAAACGCATTTAATCTTAGATTTCTTTCAAAAACATCTAGAATACGTCTATGCCTTCATTTCCAAAAGCATTAGAGTAGCTAGATTTATTTGCAAAAAAAAATGCATTTAGATCAGGTGGGAATTTTCTTTTCAAAAGGCATTAGATTTCATTTTAAAAAACACTTAGGCTAAGTAGGATTTATTTCAAAAAGGCACTTATCATAGTTTACTTTCAAAACTATCAGTAGTCAACTCACACTCACACACTCACATTTCATACATAGTGGCAAGATTGACCTTCATCATCAATCCCCACTCGAGACTGGTGATGTTGGATTTCATCTCATTCCACTAGCTCGCCCCCTAGTCATCATAGTCGCCCCTGCAAGTGGCTTTTTGGATTTCATCCCCAAAACATCCCCTAATTTTGGGTTCACCTGGAGTAGGTAAGATTAGAAAGCCTCTTTACCACAAGGCTTTTCAAATAATTAGTGGACACAGTTGTCGTTACTATTCATGCCTTAAACATGAGGGTTAAGTGAACGCACGACTATACTGGTAGCAAAACATCAAACAGTGTGACCTATTTTTGTAAGAGGATTTGGACTCATCAGAGCATTTTGAGTTCCCACTTTTAGTTATCTTTCTGTTATGCTTTCCAGTTAGCCACCATTCACCTGTTGAAACGTGGTTCTATTTTGCGTACCTTTGGGTTTTGTAAAAGGTTCTATGCAACAACATAACTTTTTTTTTAGTATCCACCATACTTCTCGTTGTTTGGTTGTAGGATTCAATAACATCATCAAAACTCGTGAAAACCAACAAAACATTTGCTTATTGTTTAGTGTTAATTTCAACTACATTTCAAGCATTTTAGGTTTACAAAATTGATCTTTAAAAAACATAAATACAACCCAAATAACTTGGTGAACTTTCCATACATAGTCACTATGTTTTTTCACAGAATATGTTCACTTTTCATAGGTTCGCACAGGCGTGTGTGAGTTTCTTGGTTTGCACATTGGTGTGCAAACTTCTGATTTGACAGGCAGAAGAGTGCAAAAATCTTCAGAAAACCACATCAAACAACACCACTCTCAAGTTATCACTGAGGCTATCTATTTTTCACATGTTTGCATAGGCATGTGCAAACTTTTTGGTTCACACACTAGTGTGCGAACTTCACTTTCAGTAGGTAGATAGGTTAAAAAATAGTCCAACAACACATAGAAGGTCAAAATTTCACTCTTTGATAGTTTTGATAACTTTAATTTCACACACCATCATGGTTGTGACCCATAGTAAAGCATACGAGTAAGCTCGCCTTGCTATGGAGGCTGCCCAGGTTGCCTCATCACAGTCCCGTATTCCACCTCCACAATTAAATGCATTTGCATCCATAGTTTCACCTGATTTGTTGATAGGTTCACAAGAACCCACCATTAACAACATGCTGCAAGTTGAGTCATCCAATTCTTGTCTCCTCAAGACAAATATTCCTAGGGATGCTCATCCTAAGAAGAATCCTTTATCATCCAATCCACCATCCACTTTCTGTCAACATGTCATTTACACCGTCCCTGGTGAACCTTTGTCTTTCACATTTGGCAAAAAGACTCCACCTCCATCACCATCCACTCCTCACCCATTTTTGCAAGGTCAATCTCAACCTTTGCTAGGAGATGATTCGATCGTCCTTCATCAAATTGAGTCTAAGGTCACTACGATTGTTCTAATGATTGACATGATTTCATCTGGCCCTAGTCATCAAGCATCTTCATCACAACATCCACTTATCAATCTCAAATTCCACTTCATCAATCTCAAATTTTGCTTCAACAATCTCAAATTCCACTTCATCAATCTCAAACTCCATTTCATAAATCTCAAATTCCACTTCATCAATCTCAAATTTTGCTTCAGCAATCTCAAATTCCACTTCATCAATATCAAATCCCACTTCAATAAAAATTTCCACCACAATACTATATTCCACAACAACAGTAGGTTCCTGTCAATCAACAATTTGCTTCCACTTTCTCCACTTCGCCACCTCAATTTTCCACTCATAATTTCCTTCTTGGTTCTTCAACATCTCTTTCTTCTACCTTTTGCCTTCCTCCAACTTGTCCTTTTCACCCACCCCATCTATTCCTCTTTCTTCTTATGATCCAAATTATCCATCTTATCTTGCCAATCCACCATGCTATTCTGCATAGCTTGATACATTCCTCTTTCGATCATCCACTCCACTTCAACTCAATTCATTCACCATGCCATCATATGGACAACCATCTTCATCTACTCAAAATATGCTTCCACCACCACAATCAAATTTAAACAATTTCTCCACTTCACCACCTTCTTGGTCTTCCATGCCAACCAAGCAACAAGCACCCCCACTTCAAAATTTTGCTTCATTTCACCAACAACAAATACTTGTGCAACAAGTATAGGTTCCACAAAAAATGTACAGGTTTCGCAACAACAATTTCAACAACAACAACAACTTCATGTACAGTCTCTGCCATTGCAAAATTATGATCAACAAATCTTGAAGCAATATCAATACATTTCTTCTCTTCCACCTCAAGCTCCCATGCAATATGAAACTTTGTTAGCACCAATACAACAATCAGTTGCTTTTAATCCGCATTGGGAGAAGCAAAAATTGCTCTATCCATCCCATTCCACTCAATCATCTTCTACATTTCAATCTTTTCTTTCATTCTCTTCTTCACAAACACCACTTATTCCCACATCGGGTACTTTGGTGCAATCATCGTATGCCACTTCCAACGAATTTCAACTATTGTAGGAACAGATCAAAAACTTGGACTTACGTACAACTGGATATGGACCTCAAAAACCCACATTTAATGAGTTGTGCAATGACCCTATTCATCCATATGTTCCAATTCATCCCTATCCTTATCGATTTGAAATACTAAAATTTGATAAATTTAGAGGTAAGGAAGATCCAAGGGAACACATCAACAATTATAGATTTGCATGCTACAAACTCAATGGCAATGACCCTCTAATGCTTTGCACATTTGCACTTTCAATTGGGGATCAAGCTTTAGAGTGGTACAATCATCTAACTCAACACAATCTTTTGACATTTGAGCAGTTAGCCAATCTCTTTCTTGAACATTTTTCTATGAATATCAAGAAGAAAATGACTCTTTTGGATTTGTATAGGTTGCATCAATTTGATGATGAACCTATCATTGAATTCATCTCTAGATGGAGGGTTCTCATTCATGACCTTGCTTTAACTCTCCCTCCTACAGAGCTCATCCAAATGTTTGCTAAAAGTTGTAACAAGCACAATTCCACAACTTTGTAAATCCAACAGAGTCATACATTCGATGAGGCTATTGCTCAAGCCAAAGTCATAGAGGATATCAAAGTGCAATCAGGAAAAATCAAGCTGCACAAAAAGGGACCTTATCCATCTAAATTTTAAGTCAATCGAAACGTTCCAAATCCACCTGCTTCCAAACCACCATAGACCAATCAAGTGGTGTTCAATGCATGATCTTCACCTTAATCATCTTTGCAACCACCTTCTCCTCAATGATCTTCACAACCACCTTCTCAACCATCAAAAATTTTTCTTTCAATCCAATCCACCTTCTCCATCCAAACCATTGCAATCTCGTGGCCCTCAACCACCTCTTCCACCATGCAATTGGACACCTTTGTCTGAACCATTTCCTGCATTGTTTAAAAGGTTGTACGATGGGGGGCACATTGCTTTGCTCCAAGTAAGACATGATGATCCCAATCAACCCAAACCACGATTCTACAATGAGCAAGCATTTTGTAACTTTCATTGAAAAAGAGGCCTAACATCAATGGTTGTCAAATATTTCAACACTTGGTCCAAGATCTCATTGATCGCGGTACCATCCAAGTGTCTAACCCCCTTGCACCTCAAAATCAAAATTTGGGTATTTATCAAAACCCATTGCCAGAACACGGGAGGGGGAGGGTACTTCTCCATAAAATCCATTCACTCAACAGGGTGGACGTTGCCAAGTAAATCATGTAAATTATGGCCCTTCACAACAAGGTTTGGTGGGTATGATCAATGTCACCACCCACAATCAACGATATCCACCACGTACTAAAGCACAAAACAATTCATCTCCATATCTACCACCCTCTTCAAATCCACCTGTGGTAACTTCTGTTCCTATAACTCTACCATGTAATATCATCACTATTCGTAGTAGTCTCTCTCATCAACTTCACACCGCTCATGCAAGGCTATCCATCTATGACCTTCTTTAGTAATATCAGACTCATCGTGAGGCTCTCATTTCTATTCTTTGTGAACTATATCTTGAAGCCAATGATACCAGTGCTTTTGTCAACTTCGTTGGCAATGTGCAAAGATGTATGCAACCTTCCATCAGTTTTCACGATCATAAAATCATTGAAATTGTGGGAGAGGGAGCCGATCCTCCTTTACGTATTTAGGCTGCTATCAATGATATCACCTACAAACGGGTACTCATTGACATTGGTTCTTCTATCAACATAATTTCTACCATTTCATTTCATCATCTATATATTCCACCCACTCATCTCACTAATTATCTTGACCTTCGTGCTTTTTATGGTTTGATGTGTCCCATAGTTGGTTCCATTGTCTTACCAATTCAAGTTGGTGCTAAGACAATTTTCACCTTGTGTCATGTCATTGAAGGGGAGATGCGATACAACCTCTTACTTTGACGTCCTTGGATTTAAGATATGCAATGTGTTCCTTCCACTTTGTGTCATTGTCTCAAATGCATTCATAATGGATTAGTCCACTGCATCTCCGCTAACGATGACCCATTCAAATTTTGTGGGTCTTCCACTTGGCCCACCCTTGTGCTCCACTCAATTTAGTCTTGCTCCATGATAAAGTTCTTCATCTCCATTTACATTCACTTTGCATTCACGTTCACCACCACATATCGCAAACACTTCTGCTCCTCCTTCTTCTTCATCCTGCCCTTCGACTTCATCACACCACTCATCACGTCCTTCGTCATCACTTCCTTTGCCTTCTCCATCTATTCCTTTCTTTCCAGCTTCATCATGGCTTCCCCCGACATCCCATCCCTCTTCTTCCACTGATACTTCTCTTATTTACACCCCTACTACATCTCCATTGGGTCCACCTACTCCTTCGCCTCCATGGCCTACCATTTCACCCTTCACCAAGGCTCCTTATTATCCATCTCAATTTCCCCAAGAAAATCACCCTATTCTTGCTACATCGACTGAATGCCATGAGTGGGTTCAACCAGCTAATCACTTAGACGCCCAAATTTCTCTTTCCACCATCCCAATTTTCCAATCTCCTTTTGCACTTCCTCGTGAATCTCAACTTTCCTCTTCTCCATACAACTTTGACTCATCTTTCGACCAACCACATCATGGCATGCCACATGTCTCCATTCTTATGACCAATTTTGTTCTCGATGAGTATAACATCCACAATGCTTGTGTTACTCCACCCTCAGTTCGATCCATTCACAAATTTGATCACCCTTATATCACATCATTGACTATTGGTATTGTCATCCCATTTGGTCCACCCAAAAACTTTACCAATTTTGTCTATGTGGGTATCGATTCATCTATGAAAGCTCCTAATCCTCCACCCCAACAAGACAAAGTTTGTGTCACTCAAATACATGTCCAAACCCACTTTTATAATTCGATACTTGCAACGCTTCAACTAACATGGTTTTGGTTTGGGGCGATAAGAACAAGGTCCTCAGACCTTTCTTTTCCCACCATATTGACAACCACATGATAAATCTAGAGTGGGCCATTACCCTACCAATGTCAGTTTTTTGGAAGAAGAACTTTGTCATCTGTCTCTTGATCTTATTAAGGATTGTTTAGATAATAGCCATGAGGATGTCTTTCCTAAAGATTGTCCATCTTCACCTTCCACCATCAACATCCCCATCACATTCTTTCACGAATCACATCATCATCATACCACTTCTCCTTCGATAATTGATGGTATCGCCCATCACTTTAGTGAGCTACTCATCTCTTCACATAGCTTAGATGAGATCATCCTTCTTTACTCACTATTGCATGCTAATACATTCATGACTATTTGTAGTCGTCAGCAATTTCTCATCCTTCAAATCGCTCTCGCTTTCCCCCTGTGGTTCTTCACCTCTGGTTGAATCAACCCATCCTCTCTTCTATATCATTAGAATCTTCTTCCATTAGTTCTACCTCTTCACAGGATTCCAGTGTTTCGATTAATATGATCTCTACTGATCTATTTGCTCCACTTCATTATCCAACTCAGTCTAGTCTAGGTACTTATGCGACTCTAGACTTCATAGATTTTGATCATATCTCTTCTACTTCATAACCACAAGACTTTTTCGTCACACCTCAATTGCTCTATTCTGCCAATGCTCCCTTACAATCCATTCCACCCCATGTTCCACACATTCACCTTGTTGACAGATACCTAAATGATGATTTCATTGTTCCTAATGTCACCAACGACTTACATATCATCCATATGGACTCAACTCTATGATGGATCCCACATGCTTGTGGAAGACACATTGATGTTGACATTGGCGACGATCTCTCTGAACCCCATATCGTCAAACATTACAGGTATTTTTAAGAACACAAGCTTATACTGAGAGGGGGGGTGAACAGTATAAGACCTCTTTTTACTTTTTCCTTTATACTTCAAAACAGTAAAGCAATATACCCAAAGCAATATCAAAACAATGCACAATATCATCCACAAAGTGACACCAATTTTAACGTGGTTCACCTAGAATGGCTGGGCTACGTCCACAAAACTTTTCTCTAAAAGTTATCTCAAAGTTCTTTGGGAATCCTTCCCAATTACAATGTTTATGAGCCTCAGCCCAAAGGAGATACCTTCCCCCAATCAGAATTTATGAGCCTCTGCTCAAAGGAGATACCTTCCCCCAATCATAATTTATGAGCCTCTGCTCAAAGGAGATACCTTCCCCTCTGCTCTGGAAATGATCCCTCAGAAGATCAACTACCTCTACCTCTTGCCAGACACGTGGAGCTCCTTTCCACCGAAGACCTCCTATCCTCAATGCTTAGCCTAAGAGACCTCTGCATTCTATGATCACATCCATAGCAGCTTAGCAACCTATACCAAACAAAATCAGTCAGTCTAGTACAAGTCTTTCTCTGTCTGTCAAATCTGTCCAACACTTGAACAAATAAATCCTCTAGACACAAGCCTTCTCAAAGACTTGCCAAATCTATCCTCAGGTTCTTCTCAAAGAACCAGTGCACCTCTATCCTCAAGTTTTCTGATAGAACTATCAAACTCAGCTCACAAGTCCTCTGCTAGGACCTGTCCAAATCCTCAGCAAGCTCACCAAGAAAAATATTCACAAAACATACACATCTTCTGCGCTCTTACAGCCGCACTTCGTCTTCTCTCAGTCGTCTCTCTACACACACTCTGCACTGTCTTCGCACACTTTGCGCCCATACAGCAGCACTCCGCGTTTTTCTTTGCTCTTTATGCTCTCTACGCCCTCTGCTCTCTCTACACAATCACAGTGGCACTTAGAACAATTCACCATGACTCTTCGCTCACTCTGCACACTTCGATCGAATTTTGCACTCTGCTCTCGACGATCGAACTTCTCACTCTGCGCTCTATCTACGAATGTCACAACTAACAACACCTTTAACTCTTCAAAAAATCCTGCCTTTTATAATAACACTTTCAAGATCAAAACCTTAATCTTAGTCAGCTGTAACCCTGATATTTAGTCGGCTGCACAACCCTAAACTTCATCTGCTGCAAACCCTAATCTTCGTCGGCTCACATTTAACTTTGTCGGCTTCAACTGCCTCTGTAACTCTTCTGTAGCTTTTGCCACGAAACTACAACATGTCGCGATATCACAACACCTTTGCAACCGTACACTTTCTTTTGGATTTTGTCGTGATATCGTGACACTTCAGCCTTTGCAGACTTCGTCTTCACTTTTGTCACGATATCGTGACACTTCTGTCTTCATAGCCTTCCTCTTTGCTTTTGTCGTGAAATCATGACACTTCTCCTATAGAAGACCTGCTTTCAGTTTCTATCACGAAATCGTGACACTTTCGCTTTCGTCTGCTTTCTTTTCTGCCTGTCGCAAAATCGCGACGCTTTCTGCATCCGTACACATTCTTTGCAACCCGTCGCAAAATCGCGATGCTTTCAACTTCGTACGCTTTCCTTGTAACCCGTCGTGAAATCGCGACGCTATCAACTTTCCATACGTTTTCTTTGCAACTTGTCGTGAAATCGTGATGCTTTCAGCTTTTGTACATTTTCTTTGCTCTTTGAGTCGCGAAATTACGACATGTCGCAATATCGCGACACTTTTCTAACTTGCTTTCTCTCTCCTGCTTAAGTCATGAAAATGCGACATGTCGTGATATCGCGACACTTTTCTAACTTGCTTTCTCTCTCCTGCTTAAGTCGCGAAAATGCGACATGTCGCGATATCGCGACACTTTTCTAACTTGCTTTCTCTCTCCTACTTAAGTCACGAAAATGCGACATGTCGCGATATTGCGACACTTTTCCTCCTTAGCTCTTTTCTATTCTTCGGGTCGTGAAAACCCGACATGTCGTGAAATAGCGACACTTTTTCTCCTTATTGTTTTTCTTTTCTTCGGGTCGCGAAAACTCGACATGTTGCGATATCGCGACACTTTTTCTCCTTAGCACTTTTCTTTTCTTTGGGTCACGAAAACCCGACATGTCACGATATCGCGACACTTTTTCTCTGCGAGCTCTTTCTCTCGAACCTGTCACGAAATCGCAACACTTTTTCGTCCATACAAACCCTCTTGCAAATTGTCGCGAAATCGTGACACTTTTCTTTGCGAGCTCTTTCTCTCGAACCTATCAGCTTGGGGTTTGCAAAAGACCTTTGAAACTGTTATGTCGTAACCTTCATCAAAACAAATTATTTGACATCAAATCAAATTCCTTCAAAAGCTTCTTGACATCAATGACAACTTATATACTTGAGCAAAGGCAATGTGCCCAAAGTACCCAAAATTTTCAACAATCTCCCCCTTTGTCATTGATGGCAAACCTTTACTAAAAACACTTCTCAAGAGCCAAAACTGAAACCAACTGTGCTAACAACTGACCAACTGTGCCCACAACTGAGAATATTCCTTTGAAGTTTTGCTCCCCCTGACTTGAAGCTTTCCTCTTTACTTTGAAGCTCTCCCCCTTACTCATATCTCTCCCCCTTTGTCATCAATGGCAAAGGGCCACCTTTGGGGCTCGGGACTAAGAATGAGCCTCTTAGCTTAGTCTCTCCCCCACCTCTTGATGAGGTGATTAATTTTGGGGTGGGAGTAAAACTCCCATTAGGCACTGATCATCATCGGCGTCTATAACTTCCTTGTCGGGACTTCTCTTGAACTCTTTGCCCATATTCCTGTTCTTGTCACTGTTCTTGTTCTTGTTCTCATCCCTGTTCTTGTTCATGCCTTGATCCTTGGACCTGATCATGCCACTGTTCCTGTACCTGTATTATGGAATTTCAGCTCTACACTGTCTAATTATGTGACCTTCATTGTTGCACTTGAAACACTTGACGATGTTGTTTCTCTGAGGTAAACCTGATGTTTGAATCCACCAGTTTTGACCAAACCTGTTCTGACCAAACCTGTTCTGGCCAAACCTACTCCTATTATTTACCTTGCAATAGACTGCCTTGTGCCCAAACTGTTTACAAGAGTAGCAATACCCTTGAAAGAAACTAGCACTTCTGAAACTATCATTTACCTTCTTCACTTGAGCCATGCAATGTGAAGCCATGTGACCAAACCTTGTGACAAGCAAAACATCTGCCTTGAAAATTTCCTTTATTTGACCTCTTGGGTCCTGAAAACTTCTTCTGATTCTGAATTCTGTTTTTTGTTTCTGTGCATCTATCATTCAAGGACTTCTTTTCTGAAGTACTTTCCTCATCAGAACTCTCTTCCTTTTGGAGTCTCTTACTAGACTCTCCAACTTGTTCCTTGTGTGGCTTAACAAAACCAAGGCCTGTTTTATCCGATGTCTTTCTTTGACCTTTGATGAGTGACTTAACCTTTTTGGAACTATCTTGAAATCCGTAAAGCTTATCCTTGTACTCTTTAGTTTCCTCTTTCAAAGAAGCCATTTTCTGTTCTAACTCACTATACTCAAGAACCTTAGACTCTAACTCATCCTTGAGTTCTTGTGTCTTAGCTATAGAGAAATCAAGATTTTCTATAAGATCATCTCTCTCCATACAAAATTCATCTAACTTATCCTTGAGTCTAGCATTCTTCTTTCTTTCCTTTTTCAAAGCACTAAGAGCACTAATAAGTTCACTTTCAAGATCCTTTATTTGTTTGCTTTTTGAATCATCAAAGCCTTTTTCAGATTGCTTATCACTAGAGGTGCTACCTTTTTCAAAGACCATACATGCATCTTCCTTATAGTTTTCTGAAGCATCCTCATACATACTAGAAACCAAATCATTATTTGTGCAATCATCCTCAAGGTGACCAAAATTTCCACATCTAAGACATTTCATGATAATGAATCTATGTTTCGGTTCTTCCTCTTTTTTTGATATGAACAACATCTCATTTTCATCATCACTTGAAGAACTTTCACTATCACTACTAGAACACTTACTTGCTTTGTCTAAGTAGAAACTCTTCTTGTGCTTGTGAGAATACCTCTTTCCTTGATTGTTGTGCTCATCTTTGTTCTTCCTGTGATGCTTGTGTTTTTCAGAATCCTTGCTCTTAGAATCTCGTTTATCTTCATCACTTTCATTCTTGGGAACAGTACGATCAGTAGCATAATGACCAAACTTTCCACAATTGAAAAATCTTATATTTTTCATGCTTTTGTGCTTTCTAGAGAACTTGCCTTTCTTGTTGTAATATGCCTCTTCATCACTAGAAGACTCATCACTATCTTGAAGTTGTTTACCCTTGGATTTCTTGGTAGCCTTGAAAGCTGCCTCTTTCTTGACATCAACCTTCACTTGAGTTCTCAACTCAAATGTTGCAAGTATACTATGGAGCTCATCCTTTTTCAACTTATCCAAATCTTTAGCTTCCTCAATAACATAAATCTTTTCACTAAATCTATTAGGAAGAGATCTTAAAATCTTATCACAAACATCATTTTCAGCAAGCTCAAGACCTAAGTCTTTCATGGAGTTAACAACCTCATCCATACGAAGCATGTAGTCACTAATCTTTTCATCATCATTCATCTTGAGTTGTTCAAACATACCTTTGAAGTGTCTCAACTTGGCCTTTCCGACATTTGTATCACCTGTATGAACCACCTTCAATCTGTTTCCACATTTCACTAGTCTGTCTTGCAATGAATCACTTTGGTGAGATCCGCTTTCTGTAAGCCTTTCAGGATTGCATTCATTGCTTTTGAATTGCTGTGATGTAGGAGCCTTTCTTCTTTTGTATTAGGACCATGTTCAGGAATAGTGTACTCATCTTCAATCACTTCCCAAACCTCATTCCCAAGTGCCATTAGATGAACCTTCATATTTGCACTCCAAAGACCAAAATCAGACCCATCAAGAATAGGTGCTGCATTGCCACTTGAATAATCCCTTGTGTTTTTTACTAGCTTTTCCTTCAAGCCGTTAAACTTTTCGAAGGCACCCGCTCTGATACCAATTGAAGAACACAAGCTTATACTGAGAGGGGGGGGTGAACAGCATAAGACCTCTTTTTACTTTTTCCTTTATACTTCAAAATAGTAAAGCAATATACCCAAAGCAATATCAAAACAATGCACAATATCATCCACAAAGTGACACCAATTTTAACGTGGTTCACCCAGAATGGTTGGGCTACGTCCACAAAACTTTTCTCTAAAAGTTATCTCAAAGTTATTTAGGAATCCTTCCCAATTACAATGTTTATGAGCCTCGGCCCAAAGGAGATACCTTCCCTCAATCAGAATTTATGAGCCTCTGCTCAAAGGAGATACCTTCCCACAATCAAAATTTATGAGCCTCTGCTCAAAGGAGATACCTTCCCTCTCTGCTCCGGAAATGATCCCTCGGAAGATCAACTACCTCTACCTCTTGCCGGCACGTGGAGCTCCTTTCCATCGAAGACCTCCTATCCTCAATGCTTAGCCTAAGAGACCTTCGCCTTCTATGATCACGTCCACAGCAGCTCAGCAACCTGTACCAAACACAGTCAGTTGGTCTAGTACAAGTCTTCCTATGTCTGTCAGATATGTCCAACACTTGAACAAATCAATCCTCTAGACACAAGCCTTCTCAAAGACTTGCCAAATCTGTCCTCAAGTTCTTCTCAAAGAACCAGTGCACCTCTGTCCTCAAGTTTTTTGATAGAACTATCAAACTCAGCTCACAAGTCCTCTGCTAGGACCTGTCCAAATCCTTAGCAAGCTCACCAAGAAAAATGTTCACAAAACATACACATCTTCTACGCTCTTATAGCCACACTTTGTCTTCTCTCAGTCATCTCTCTGCACACACTCTGCACTGTCTTTGCACACTTTGCACCCATACAATAGCACTCCGCGTTCGTCTTTGCCCTTTGTGCTCTCAACGCCCTCTGCTCTCTCTGCGTAATCACAGCGACACTTAGAACAATTCACCATGACTCTTCGCTCACTTTGCACACTTCGATCGAATTTCGCACTCTGCTCTCGGCGATCGAACTTCTCACTCTGCGCTCTATCTGCGAACGTCGCAACTAACAACACCTTCAACTCTTCAAAACATCCTACCTTTTATAATAACACTTTCAAGATCAAAACCTTAATCTTAGTCGGCTGTAACCCTGATCTTTAGTCGGTTGCACAACCCTAAACTTCATCGGCTACAAACCCTAATATTCATCGGCTCACATTTAACTTTGTCGGCTTCAACTACCTCTGTAACTCTTCTATAGCTTTTATCGTGAAACTACAACATGTCGCGATATCGTGACACCTTTGCAACCGTACACTTTCTTTTGGCTTTTGTCGCGATATCGCGACACTTCAGCATTTGCAGACTTCGTCTTCACTTCTGTCGCGATATCGTGACACTTCTGTCTTCATAGCCTTCCTCTCTACTTTTGTCGTGAAATCGCGACACTTCTCCTATAGAAGACCTGCTTTCAATTTCTGTCACGAAATCGTGACACTTCTGCTTCGTCTGCTTTCTTTTCTACCTGTCATGAAATCATGACACTTTTTGCATCCGTACGCATTCTTTGCAACCCGTCGCAAAATCGCGACGCTTTCAGCTTCCGTACGCTTTCCTTGTAACCTGTCGCGAAATCGTGACGTATCAACTTTTCGTACGTTTTCTTTGTAACCTGTCGCAAAATCGCGACGCTTTCAGCTTTCGTATGTTTTCTTTGCTCTTTGAGTCGCGAAATTGCGACATGTCGCGATATCGTGACACTTTTCTAACTTGCTTTCTCTCTCCTGCTTAAGTCGTGAAAATGCGACATGTTGCGATATCGTGACACTTTTCTAACTTGCTTTCTCTCTCTTGCTTAAGTTGCGAAAATGCGACATGTCGCGATATCGCGACACTTTTCCTCCTTAGCTCTTTTCTGTTCTTCGGGTCGCAAAAACTCGACATGTCGTGAAATCGTGACACTTTTTCTCCTTAGCGCTTTTCTTTTCTTCGGGTCGTGAAAACCCGACATGTCACGATATCATGACACTTTTTCTCTGTGAGCTCTTTCTCTCGAACCTGTCGTCAAATCGCGACACTTTTTCGTCCGTACAAACCCTCTTGCAAATTGTCGCGAAATCGCGACACTTTTCTTTGCAAGATCTTTCTCTCGAACCTGTCAGCTTGGGGTTTGCAAAAGACCTTTGAAACTGTTATGCCGTAACCTTCATCAAAACAAATTATTTGACATCAAATCAAATTTCTTCAAAAGCTTCTTGACATCAATGACAACTTATATGCTTGAGCAAAGGCAATGTGCCCAAAGTACCCAAAATTTCCAACATCTTTCTCTAGAAGAACATGTTGCTTTCACCACCTTTTTGATGCATTAACAAAGGATGTTTGCTTGGTCCTACAAGAACATGCATGGTCTTGATCCATCGTTAGTTGTTCACAACATCACGCTAGCCGATGATGCTCATGAAAAATGCATCCTACCATTGCCTTGATGGTAAAGGAAGAGCTTCAAAAGCTCGACGTCGGGTTCATACAACCAATTGGTTACCCCGAGTGGGTCGCTAACATGGTCCTCATTGCCAAGCTCAAGGGGGGCATTCGCATTTTAGGGATTTAAACAAAGCATGTCCTAAGGACAACTTTCCACTCCCTAACATTGATACCTTGGTTGATGCTATTGCAAGTCATGAAATGTTGCCTTTGATGGATGAATTTTTTGGGTATAACCAAATCAGGGTTAATCCTACTAACCAACACAAGACTTCCTTCACAACCCCTTGGGGGAACTTTTGTTACAAGGTCATGCCCTTTGGCCTTAAAAACATTGGGGCAACTTACCCACACGCAATGACATACATCTTCCATGACTACATGCACAAAATTGTCGAATATTATGTTGATGATCTCATTACCAAATCTAAAAAGTGCCATCAACATCTTGATGACCTTCACAAGATTTTTGACCGCCTCCTTGAACACAATGTATATTTGAATCCTAAGAAGTGTGTCTTTGTTGTGACCTCAAGAAAAAAATTGGGCTTCATCGTTTCTCAACAAGGCATCGAAGTTGATACCCAAAAGGTCAAGGTAATCATTGACATACCCCCCTACAACTCTCTAGGAGTTACGCAACTTATAGGGAAAAATTCAATCAATTCATCATTTCATTGCCCAACTTTCTGATAAATGTAAGTCGTTTAACCATATTTTACAAAAGGGGGTTGCATTCAAATGGGACCACACATGTCAAACGACCTTCGATTTGCTCAAGGAGTATCTCATTTCTCCACCCATCTTATCACCACCTCACCCTGATTGGCCTTTTCATTTGTACTTTTTTGCTATTGATTTTGTGTTGGGCACATTGTTGGCCTAGAAGAACGAAATGAACCATGAGCAAGTCATTTATTACATCAATCAAACATTGCTAAGCTATGAGACACGATATGCTTACATGAAGAAATTATGCCTTGCCATTGTATTTGCCACATAAAAGTTGCACCATTACATGATTAATCATACAACTTATGTGGTTGCTAGAGACAATCCACTTCGATACATTATGGGCAAGAGCTACCATAACAGTCATACTACCAAATGGATTATGCTCCTCACAAAATTTGATCTCGAATTCATTAGTCAAAAATCCATCAAGGGTAGGGTCATTGTTGATTAGCTAGCTGAAGCTCCATCACACGATGATAAACCACTTCTTATTCAGCTCCCTGATGACTCAATATTTCATACTATTGAGGTTGAAGAGTACGTGAAACCTGAAAGCACGAGGATACGAAAACAAAACGGAATACCAAGATGCAATGTATACAAAGCAAAACGTAACGCTAAGTCCTACGAACGAAAATGCATGAAAAGGGGGAAAAAAAAATGAACTGAAACAAGATATAAAAGCAAATGTCGAGTACAACCTTTTTTATTAATTTGCTTTAGAATCCAGTTACAATATGTCTCCTCCATTTTCAGGGGCTAAGAGCGTTACATATGGATTCATTACAACACGGATTGGTACGCCTTATTTCGCATGCCCACATGTAAAATGGGCGGGCCAAACATCATCGCCGCTTGCATGAGTGAGTCTTTGATTCCTTGTTGCTCCTCTGGTGTCAAGATCATGCATTTAGAGAAACAGAAATCGGTTAGTAGCACCTGCAGATGAAATGAAACATGTGATCCCCAAAGCCTACGATGAGTGCATGCATAAAATAATTAAAACGATAACTAAAATAGATCAGAATAAGCTAAAAATTTGACAAAGGCATGAGAACATTACCAGGAACCCACTGCAAAAGGAACAGTTGAGAAATTTGCCACGAATTTGTAATCGCTCCGGGGTGGGACGATTAGACCTGCAACAAAACGTCAGAAAGTGACCTCTTAAATGTCCAATTTGGGAGGCTCCAAATCATCTGCAAAGTTGGGGTTAGGCAAAACGGGGCATTTTGGAATGACCTAGAAGGTCAGATTTTTCCCATTCTGCCTCGATCACCGGGAATATGATGAGGCTACCTCTACGTTAGCGAAAGCGAGAAATAACAAAAGCATGCTCAAAACTCATCAGAATAACATGAAATTTGGATGACAGCCTATTTGAATAGCCTAGAAGAAAATGCAAGAAAAATAGAAATGAAATTTGCTACATATTTCTAATCGCTCCGGGGTGGGGCAGGACGCCCGCTGTTTGGGGCCTGGTTTCGACACCAATCCACTTGGGATGGGTCCAAAACCTCTTGTGGTGTTGTGTCGACAAATTTGGGTAGGATATTGTGGCCAAATTTCAGGTTTTGGGTCCGGATTGCGCTTCCAATAATCACCCACTAACCTCCCTTCCAAAAGAGAGATCAAGGATGTGAAAGGCACAATAAAAAAGGTGAGGATGTAAATCGGCAGCACTCCATTGCTCAAAAATGCTCCCTCTCTGTTCCTTTTTTTGGGGTGAGAAGACTCACCATTTTATAGACCTGGAGGTCTCTGTGAATGAGCATGCAGAGGCGCCACTTGGCCATCATGCATTGCCAAGGGGAAGAAGATTCCTCCCTGATTAAGGGCTCCATGACTGCCTCTATGACAGCCTATTTGAGCTCAAAAACACTCACTCGCACTCCCATGCAATGAAGGAAGAGTTAAATGGCGGATCTGAGCTGCCATTTGTCAAGATTTGACCTTTTTCTTGTTAAACCTGCTATTCCCCCCATCCTAGAGCGAATGCTGCTAATCGTCCCGAGGTGGGACGAATACCAGTTTGTAATTGTCCCTGGGTGGAACGAATAAGGAGCAGAGTGCCTGAAAGGTGCCAAATTGATCTCTGACCTTCCAAAACTGCTGTGAGAGTGGTTAGGACCACTGTTTAACCTTTGGGGGCTGCCATAGGGGCTGTGTATGTCAATGCGATCAGCGTTTGTAGCCACATAATCGGATTGGTGCTGTTTTGGTGTCTATAGATGCCCCTTTTTGGGATGTGCTGTGCGTGGCATAGTGTTGAGCAAAAATAGATTACCAAAGCACTAATGATTAGGGTTTCTCAGTAACCTAACCAACTTTTGATGCCCCAAGTAGGAAAAGGGCACGCATTCTTAAATCCTTGCTTCTGATGAGCTAAGGGGCTTAATTCAAGTGTTAACCTTTTTTTGGTGAGGTGTTACTTGATCTTGGACATTGTTCAGTCATGAATAGGCAAAGGGCGTAACCTTTTATCTGCGGAAACCTTGAGATCATGATTCACGAATGCCAAGTGTTTGATCAGCTTGTGATTATTGCTTGTTTGCTGCCCCAAGCAAGACCGTGATTGTCTTTGTCAATGATTCTTTGAATGCATGCCATTTCCTTGATTGAGTGTGTATTTGTTGATTGGTGACTAAGTGTGACTACCCCCTAGCGACAAATCGATGAGGGAATGACCAACATGAGAAAAGCGATGAGTCGCTTGACCCAAGATGACTTTTGTAAGGGTGCCTTCAGTTGTTTTCCTTTGAACGCTTATGCAGTTTCCCAACATTTAGACCTGTTTTTGGTGGGTTTTAACCCTTTTTGGGACGTCGGTTGGGGTTGAAATTGTTGAAAATTCGTCCTCCTATGGAGCGGTCCGGCTATGGTAGCCTTCTTAGGGAGTAGGACAGTGACAATTTGTGACCCCGACGTCGGTGTTTTATGCCAAAAATGTCAAGTGCAAAAGCACTCTTATTCGACAACTTTATTGCTCTTTTTGGTGCATTTTTTTGCTATTTTTGTTGTTTATTTCATTTTCTTGCTTTGTAATCGTCCCAGGGTGGGACAAATACTAGTTTAGTAATCTCCCAGGGTGGGACGAGTGCTAACTACAGCGCTCGTCCCAAGGTGGAACGATTATGGGCCTAGGAGCCTATTTAAGGGCCAAAACTAGGTTTTGGGCTCATTTGCAATTTGTTTTTCTAGCGATTTGGAGTTGAGGAGGAGGAGGTCGAGTTCGCGTAGCGGAGCGCTGTCAAATTTTCTCGGACACCATGAGTTCACGAACTGGATCAAGTGGCAAAGCCGAAGCGAGACCGGTGAGTGCTCCTCGTTATTTGCTTGTTTTATTTTTGTGTTTAAAATCGTACTTTTTTTTCTTTGTATTTCGTTTATGATTTAAAAATAAAAACCCTAGTTGAAAAAAGAAATTTTTTGTGTTGTTTTGATTTGTGCTTTGCGATGCTTTGGTAAAACTAAGATCAAAACCCTAGTTGGAAAAAAATTGATTTGTTTTTTGTTTTTTTATCCGTTTAGACTACGGTGAAAACCCTAGACTAACAAAAAAATTGTTTTTATTTTATGTTTTTGCAATTTCTTTAAGGTTAAGAAAACAAAACCCTAGATTTAAATGCGTTTCTTTTTTGTATTTGTTTTTGTTTTAGGTTAAAAACCCTAGTGTTGTTAAAAAATCTAGTTTAAAAATTGCATTTATTCTGTTGTTGTAATGTTTGTTATTGTTTTTGTTTCAGCAGTTCATACTAAGGTTAAAAACCCTAGGTAACTAACAAATTTTTATTTTGGATTTGTTTTTTATTTTGTTTTTTATTTATCAGTTAGAGGTAGAGTTAAAACCCTAGGTAACTGACAAATTGTATTTTGAATTTGTTTTTTTTGTTTTGTTTTTTATTTATCAGTTAGAGGTAGAGTTAAAACCCTAGGGAACTAGCAAATTGTATTTTGAATTTGTTTTTTTATTTTTATTTTTATTTATCAGTTAGAGGTAGAGTTAAAACCCTAGGTAACTGACAAATTGTATTTTGAATTTGTTTTTTTTTCTTTATCAGTTAGAGGTAGAGTTAAAACCCTAGGTAACTGACAAATTGTATTTTGAATTTGTTTTTTGATTTTATTTTTGAACTGGTTTGTTTTGTTATTTATCAGTCTGACTTACAGTTAAAACCATAGGTGACTAACAAACTTTTTTTTTTGTGAATTTGTTTTTGTTTGTTTTGTTTATTTTATCAGTCTAACTTACATTTAAAAACCATAAGCAACTGACAAATGTTAATTTGAATTCATTTTCTTTTTGTATTTTTGAACTGTTTTGTTTAACTGTTGCTGTATAGTTTATTTACTATGTTTGCTGTACAGTTTTTATACATTATTGTATATTTATGTTATTGCTGTACATTTTTGTTTTTTTCTTTCAAGTTTTGAATGTTTTTGTTTGTTTTTGTTTTTCAAGTGGTGAAGAGCCGATACTGTCAGCCGACGATGTTCTTTGATGCACGGGGGGCGTTGACTTTGGAGGACTGGGAGTGGTTTGATGCCCTTAGGCTCAAGCATGTGACTCGCCTAGAGCCTGTGGTGGGGGATCGGGCCTATCTGATCGCCTTGATCAACTTATGGGATCCCCGCACCAATACCTTCCATCTCCCAACAGGGGAGATGACAGTGACTCTCGAGGACGTCTATCAAATTATGCAAATTTTGATATACGAGCTGCCTATTAGGACTACGCCACATGATCAGTAGACGACAGTGCTGACACGATGCTTCAGGCATGGGGAGGAGGTGGGTGTGGATAGCCCGATGGAGAAGGCAGAGAGTGACTGCTTGATTGGCGGTATTTTGGTGCGATGGTGGCTAGAGAGGGGCGTGTTGGGAGTGAGGCATGCATTACTGATGTCCCTCATATCCAACATGCTACTGCTTGACTCTTTAGGTCCAAGGTTCCCATGGAACCTGTTGGAGGTTGTCTTCAGACTAGTGGAGTGTCCGACTTCAGAGCCCTTGATTATGAGGTGGGGTCAAACACTGCTGGCATAACTCTATGATGAGCTGTATGAGGTCCGTTGTCAGAGGCGGAAGGGTATTGGATGCAGCTACCTATTGTAGTGCTGGGGATGGCAGCACATAGCTATGGATCGGCCACAGGGTTTGCCGTGGACAACGTGGGCAGAGATGGTGGATAGGGATATCGGGTATGCGGCACTATGGCATAGGTCGGAGGAGCACGGACATAGTTGACGGTGGGCAGGTGACGTTAGTCACTACACTGAGGCCTTCTTGTGGCTTGTTCCTGGGGAGGTGGTTTAGCGGCTATACCGAGACTGTCCATCCTGGCATGAGGCTGGGGAGTGGCTTCGACGGGTTCATAGGGGGAGGTTGCTGATCGAGCAGCACAGGATCGAGCAGGAGTACTTCCCATACGTTCGGGTGATGCGACAGTTTTATAGCAAGTGTGAACACTTAATTTCTTAAGTGGTTAATTTAGTGGCTAGGTTAGGTTAGATTTGTCGACAAATTCTTTTAATGTCAGCATGATTTTTTAATTGAATATCTCTTCTTCCCATTATCCCTCCATTCTCTCCTATATTCCCTCTTCTACCTTATCAGTCCACCTTCCTTCCCTCTTCTCCTCCAACCTCCCTTCTTTTTCTCTCCATCGACTTCCTCCCTTTCCTCTTCATATAAATTAGTGGTTATTTCCTATGTTCAGTTAATGTTTTTGTATTGGATCTGCATAGAAATTAATAAAGAACTATTAGTTTCAACTTATTCTATAGTCACCTAATTCGATTTTCATATTTGGTATCAGAGCTCAAGGTGATCGAGGTCGTGCTGAGCACGAATCTCAAGGGCGCACGGTGATCTAGCTGGTGAGCGTGCTGGGCACATATTTTGAGGGCGCACCATGATCGAGGAGCTGGGCGAGCGGATCGAGGAGCTGGCAAAGCGTAGAATTGGGAACAAATTTCGAGGTGATTGACTGCATGATTTTTGAGGTGACACATGGCAAGCGAAGCTGAGAGCTGACACAAACACGTAGCTTGAGGATCTGAGGTGGACGCTGACATGGCAGTAGCTGACACATGGCGGGTGCTGGTAGAGTGCTGATGTGGCGAGTAGAGAGCTGACGTGGCAGAAGCTGGGCGTTGACATGGCGGATTGGGCGTGTGGTGACGTGGAAAATTTTTGTTTGTCCACATGGTGAAAGCAGATTGGCGAAAGCAGATTCGTCTGAAGCAGAGTTGGGGAGTGCTTGCCCGGAGGCAATCGAAGTTTAATGCGCTCTCACGCATATTTGAAGACCATTTTGTCTTCCTCCCACTCAATGTGGGATAAATTTGTGTTTATTTATTTTTTTAAAAATCGCTGCCCGTAGACGGAATAAGGAACCTATCGTTCCTTTTACTACCCGTCGAAGCGCGTAGCGCAGTTGGTTGGGTTGTTTGGTTGTGGCACAGAGGTCCCGGGGTCGAATCCCGTTGGGGTTAGAAACAATAATTTTTTTTTTTTGTTTTTTTTCCGCCAAACAAAGGATTTATTAATCCTTGTAGCCAAAGTCCTACCACCGGAGCCACGTGGTGCAGCGGCTAGAGCTTTCAGGTTGGAAGCGGAGGTCAGCAGATCAAATCCCGTTGGGGATTTTGAAAAAAAAAACAAAAGTTTTATTTATTTAATTTTTTATTATTTAGTTTTAATTAAAGGTTTTAAAAATTATTTAATAATTTTCATTTATATATTTTTTATTATGTTTTTTTTTAAAATAAACTTTTATTTAAAAAAAAGGGAATAATTTAAAATATATATATAGGAAATTGTTAAAAAAAATTTAAAGGGCTTTATTAAAACAAAATTTGGAAAAATTTTTAAAAAAAATTGTGAAAAGTGGAAAGTGAAAATTTGCATATTGTGAACCTGGAAAAGTGACGGGAAGTCTTCCGGAACGCCCGTTTAGCACCCCGTTCAAGGTTAAATATTTGTTTTGTAATAGCCTCAGCGGCTGTAAAAGGGTGAAATTTTTAACCTTTGAGACTCTAATGAAGTTGTTTTTTGCATTGATGAGTAGATGATCAGATCAACCATATGCTATTATGCATTGCTCTCTCTGTTGAGAAGAGAGACTCCTGATTCCTTTGATAGGAAAGTCTAGCAGAGCGGACTTCATACAGTGTTTTGCCAGTTAGAAAACCAAGTGATAGCACATCAGAGAAAACCCGATTCTGGATACGAGGCAGATTCTGAAGATAATATCTTCGGGCCAAGGATAGTTGAATTCAAGATGGTTGAAACAGTACTTGAAGGACAATCCAGTGAGAGCTATACACCTGCAGTGCCTGAAATCGAAACAAGTGAGAGCTATACACCTCGCTCTCCTGATTCAGAACCAGAAGAAGCAGAAGTAGAAGCAGAGGAAGAAGAACCAGTGGAGGTGAAACCTGCAACTGAAGAACGAGTTGTTCTCAAAAGGCATCTTGAGCCAGAAGCAGCAACAAAATAAGTCATTATAATCAGTGACGACGAAGCAAACAATTTCACCTTTCCAGTTTTGGGAAATCCTCAAGAA
Organism: Wollemia nobilis; assembly: GCA_028583015.1. NCBI lineage: Eukaryota > Viridiplantae > Streptophyta > Pinopsida > Araucariales > Araucariaceae > Wollemia > Wollemia nobilis. The sequence continues at coordinate 4,260,016 of JAQPPZ010001678.1, read as the reverse complement.
GAAGAATGCCAAATCAGTGAGCATTTTAAGAAAGCTAGATTTGATTTAAATATGTGATCTATTTTGTACTTCTTTGTACAGCTTGTTTGAAGTTGAAATAAAGTTTGCTTTCTAAAATGGCTTCCAATACTAGTTTACCAATCCCTGAGTTCAATGGTGGTGATTACGAGTATTGGTTAATTAAAATGAAAACTCTTTTGATAGGCAAAGGTCTTTGGGATGTTATTGAAGAGGGATATACTGAACCTACTGCTGCTGAGTGGGCAGTTTTGAGTGTTGCTGATAAAAGGGCTAAAAAGGAAGCTCAAAAGAATAATTCTTCTGCCCTTTATCACATCCAAGCCGTGCTTGATAGAAGTATTTTCCCTAGAATAGCTTCTTTTACAACAGATGAATCTGCTTGGAATGTTTTAAAATAAAGTTATAGAGGTAGTGACCAAGTCAAACAAGTTAAATTACAAACCTTGAAAAGAGAGTTTGAAACTCTTAAAATGCAAGAGAATGAAAAGGTTGGTGATTACTGCGTGTGAGTGAAAGCCGTAGTAGATAAGATGGTCACTTTAGGAGACGATGTAAAGCCAAAAGTTATAGTGAAGAAAGTGTTGAGGACACTTCTTCCTAAGTGGAATTCAGTTGCAATAATTATAGAGGAATCCAAAGAACTAACTTCTCTGTCTTTTGAAACCCTCATTGGCTCACTTCTCTCACATGAGGAGAGATTACAACCAACTCCTTCCACAAGTTATGGAGGCGATGATAAAGCCTTTGCTTCTCAAGAAGGAAGAGGTAGAGGTCGTGGCAGAGAAAAGTATAGAGGAAGAGGCAAAAATAATCAGAGAGGTGGACCTCCTAATAGAGGAGGAAATCAAAATAGAGGAGGATTCTCAAACAATGGTGAGCAACAACAGAATAGAGGACAACAAAATAGAGGGAAACAATCAGGCAGAGGCAAAGGAGGAGATAAGTCAAAACAATCTTGCTACAATTATGGCAAACTTGGCCATTATGCTCGTGACTGTTGGACTAAGTCTTCACAAGGAACTAGTAGCGACTAGAGCGATCGGTTTGGAAACTTTGGAGAAGAGGAAGAGGCCACAAATCTCTTTCTCTCATATGGTCGAGCGAGATCGGAACATGAATGATACATGGATCTTGGACACTGGGTGTTCAAACCATATGAGTGGCAAAAAAGAGCTCTTTGCTACTCTAAAGAAGGAGTCAAACAAGTAAGTGATATCTATTATACACCCCATCTCCAACATAATCTTTTAAGTGTTGGTCAAATGTTAGAAAAGAACTACAAGTTACTTTTTGATGAGGGTAAATGCACTATTTTTGATAAAAATAACAATAATAGAATCATTACACAAGTGCCAATGTCCAAGAATAGATTGTTTCCTTTAAAGTTTGGCCAGCTAGGGGGAGATAAGTTAGCTAGCATTGCTATTTCCAATCCAAGTGTCCTATGGCACTTGAGATATGGCCATTTGAATTCCACTAGTTTGAAAATTCTAACTTCCCAAGCAATGGTAACTGGACTTCCTAAAGTTCAGGATAGTAAAGAAGTCTGTGAAGGGTGTGCTCTTGGGAAGCATGTCAGATCACATTCTGGGTAACAACTCTTACTTCCTACTCTTCATTGATGATTATACTAGAATGTGCTGGATATATTTTTTGAAACATAAGGATGAAGCATTTGAATGCTTTTTCGATTTCAAAACAAGAGTTGAAAGTGAGAGTAGATATTTTGTAAAATGTCTTCAATCAAATAGGGGAGGAGAATACTACTCTAATGAGTTTGTGAATTTATGTAAGCAACATGGCATTAAGAGGCAGTTCACTGCTGCCTACACTCCACAACAGAATGGTGTCGCAGAGAGGAAGAATCGCACCATTGTGGAGATGGCAAGGTCTATGCTTCAGATGAAGCATTTGACTAATTCATATTGGGCAGATGCAGCCAGGACCAACGTATATATCTTGAACAGAAGTCCTACTTCAAGTTTGGAAGGGCAGACACCTTACCAAGCTTGGTATGGTAAAAAGCCAAATGTTAAGCATTTCAAAGTGTTTGGGTCGCTGGCCTATTCTCACATTCTTGATGAGCTTAGGAAGAAGCTCGATCCAAAGAGTCAGGCATGTATCTTTGTAGGATACTGTGAGAATACAAAAGCTTACAGACTCTACAATCCCCGGACTAGAAAGTTTGTGATTTCTAAGGATGTAATTTTTGATGAAGGGGGAGAATGGGGTAAGCCCCAAATATTCAGTGATGTTGAATCCATTGATGTAGTTTCTAAGCAGGTGTCACAACAAACACCACAGAAAGGAAAGCAGTCTCCCACAAATCCAAGTTCATCTTCTGATTCAAATTCTTCACCAAGTCCTTTGCAGCGATCAATAAGTTCCTCACCAATGGACATTGATTCTCCCTCCAGAGGTAAGAGAACTCTACAATATCATCCATCATATCAGATGTTGGATAAATTTTTTTCAAAAAGATACACTAGGAGTCAAGCTAGTGAAATGAATTCTATTCTACAAAGATTAGAAAGTATGCACCTATATGGTGATGAGGAATCCCAGCAGGAACCTAGGGGAGATCAAGTTAACTATGCTTTGTTAACTAGTGCACAGCTTGAACCTTCTAGTTATGAGAAGGCATGTACTCAGAAAATTTGGCAAGATGCCATGAAAGAGGAGATAACCTCTATAAAAAACAATGACACTTGGGAGCTTGTGAAGCTTCCTAAAGGAAAGAAATGTGTTGGATGTAAGTGGGTCTACAAGACCAAGTTTAATGCTGATGGTAGCATTGAAAGGCACAAGGCGAGACTAGTTGCAAAGGGATTCACTCAAAAATATGGAGTTGATTATGAAGAGACTTTTGCTCCTGTAGCCAGACATGAGACTATTAGAACAGTTCTTGCCTTAGCTGCACATAAGGGATGGAAAGTCCAACACATGGATGTAAAAAGTGCATTTCTAAATGGTTACTTGACAAAAGAAGTGTATGTTGAGCAACCACAAGGATTTGAAGAGAAATATAAGGAACATCTTGTTTTCAAACTGAAGAAGGCACTTTATGGCCTCAAACAGGCACCACGAGCTTGGTACTCATGCATTGATGGGTACTTAAAAGAATTTGGGTTCACCAGAAGCAGAAATGAACCTACCCTCTACTACCTACAGTAAGGTAATGACATCCTCATAGTTTGCTTGTATGTGGATGATCTCATATTCATGGGTAGTAATGAAAAAATGAATATGGAGTTCAAACACTCCATGATGAAGCGATTTGAGATGAAGGATCTTGGCTTAATGCACTACTTCCTTGGAATGGAGGTTCATCATTCAGATACGGGGATCTTCATCTGTCAACATAAGTATGCTTGGGACATGCTCAAGAAGTTTGCTATGGAGCATTGCAAACCAGTTGCAACACCAGTTGGACATGGGATCCAATTAAGCAAAGATGATGGAGCATCAAAAGTTGACGTGACCACTTTTAGAAGCATGGTTGGGAGTTTGATGTTTCTCGCCAACACCAGACCTGATATTCAGTATGTTGTTTCTCTTGTCTCTCGATTTATGACTAGCCCTTATGAGTTGCATTTGCAGGCAGCTAAGAGAATTCTCAGATATGTAAAGGGTACATGGGATTTTGGAATCCATTACCATAAATGTAACACTATCAAGCTTGTAGGCTTCAATGATAGTGATTGGGGTAGCAACATTGATGACAGGAAATCAACTTAAGGGAAATATTTTAGTCTAGGATCGGGACTAATAACTTGGAGTTCCAAGAAGCAGACAATAGTAGCACTATCTTCAATAGAAGTTGAGTATATAGCGGTCACTCATGCTAGTACTCAAGCTCTATGGCTACGAAAGGTATTAGAAGATATTGGAGAGCAGCAAAGTGGTCCCACAAGGATATTCTGTGACAACATTAGTGTCATTTAGTTGGCATACAATCCTGTCCACCATAGTAGATCAAAGAATTTTGATATGAAGTACCACTTCATCAGAGATATGGTGGAAACTGATACTGTTGAGCTTCACTACTGCCCCACTTTGGAGAATGTTGCGGACATCTTCACCAAGGGGCTAGCTAAAGCTCAATTTGTAAAGCTGAGAGACTGTCTTGTCAGTCCTCTCAACTTTAAGGGGGAGAATGTAGAAAGTGTGAACACTTAATTTCTTAAGTGGTTATTTAGTGGCTAGGTTAGGTTAGAGTTGTCGGCAAATTCTTTTAATGTCGGCATGATTTTTAAATTGAATATCTCTTCTTCCCCTTATCCCTCCATTCTCTCCTATATTCCCTCTTCTACCTTATCACTCCACCTTCCTTCCCTCTTCTCCTCCAACCTCCCTTATTTTTCTCTCCGCCGACTTCCTCCCTTCCCTCTTCATATAAATTAGTGGTTATATCCTATGTTCGGTTAATGGTTGTATTGGCTCTGCATAGAAATTAATAAAGAACTATTAGTTTCAACTTATTCTATAGTCACCTAATCCGATTTTCATAAGTTTTGGGTGTGCCAGGGATCGCCTGGTGAGCCCTTGATCTATCGACGTCGAGGCGACAAGAGGACTCTGGCTTAGCCGATCATCGAGACGGTAGGTGAGGAGTCAAATGCGATGATTGACATCCCTGACGTGGACAATGTCGGGGTAATTGCTGAGTATGAGCAATGGTGGACGATGCGGCGATGGCAGGGTGAGGGGCCTCTAGGGGGCACGGATGCGGCTATAGCAGGTGGGGAGGGTGTAGAGGCATCGGGGGAGGGTTGAGGGGCTCCGCTGGAGGATGCAAACATGCTGGAGGTTGACGATTTTGGCAGGGAGGATCTAGGAGTTTTGGAGCAGCCGGACATACAAGACGCCCTGGGGTAGTGGGAGCCAGAGCAGCCTGTCGTCTCAGAGATGCCAATGCCAAAGGCAATCCTAGGGGATGTGGAGGCTAGGTATCATGCTGAGATAGCGTGATTGGAGGAGCTACTGTAAAGACGGGATGAGGAGCACCAAGCCGAGAGGGATCGCTTGCGAGCTCAGTTGGCGCAACGGGATGACACATTGGTTGCGTATCGCCTACGGGATGTGGAGTGGAGCCGATGCTGGGTGGAGCTGGAGGCAAAGATTATCCGCCTCAGTGGATAGTTACCTGCGCTTACTGGAGGTGGATCGTCACGCCACACGAGAGGGAGCGATACTGAGCAGTCAACATCCTCTCGTCGTAGGCGGTTGGATGAGGGGAGCGTCAGTGGGCGTGATGCGGGGGCTAGCAGTAGCTGCCCTGAGAGGTCCCATAGGACCCACACCATGGGGGGTAGTTCCCGTCGCACCGATCCTGCGTGATCATGGTGGCCGACGCCCTAGGCTTGGGGGTTTTTGAGCTTTTGCTTTTTTGTGAGGTCAGAGGACCGGTTTATTGTAGCCTGAGGGCATTTTTGATGATATATATACAGATGACTTTCTTTTGTTTATACACTTGTCGTGATTTGATGTTATGCACATTGATTGATGTTGATGGATGCATGTTAATTTACATTGATGGATGCATATGTTATGATGAATGCAAATGTTTCTAATTTATATGATATGCATATGGAATGGATGAAATGAGTTGTTGATATTTGGCGGTGGCACCATAGACTGTACAGGACTTATGGCTTTTTGTTCTAGGCGATTGCTATGGTAAATGACTTTGCATGTATATATTTTGTTTTTTGTATTTTTTGATGGTGATGTAAGAATGGAATGATATCACAGTTGGTTTAGAATGTAGTTAAGGTTTTCTGAGACTCAGATGTTTTAACTAACTAGCCAAGACTATACTTTTATCTTACAAGACTTTTGAACAAGGTATGAATCGGACTTGACTTTGACCAAGTTATTTCACATCCTTGTGTGTGCAATTGAGTTCGTTTATGTGGTATTTGTCAGGATACCGCCAGTGCCAGATAGGCTATCAACCAAACCTGTACTGAGGATCACCTAATTAGCTCCACTAACTCCTTTGTTGTATTTAGTCGGATTAATCTGCGGTGCTATCTAGGATACCATAAGCTAGCTCATCCACATGCAAACATTGATCCGCACACAAGTTAATGTGACGAGATATATCGTCATGCGGGAGGTTTGCCACCGGTGACCGATAGGCTATCCACCAAACCAAGGCCGAGGTTCACCTCATGACCTTCCGAATGCTTGAGAGTTCCAGGGATTCAAGTTCGACTCCCTTCTTTTCTTCAATTGTATTGGGATACTTGCTCTTTTATAGTGATAAAAATCACTATTTATTTTTTGTTTTTTCTTTTGAGCAAGGGATTTGAATTTTGAGTGATGAGAATCACTATTGCTTGTGCTTTTTGATGTATGCACTTTGTGGGTTTTGATGTCAACTTTGGAGTATTGACTTTTGCAAATTTTGTGATGTTTTGCAACTTTTTGAGAACTTGGGATTCTTGGGGAATTGGGTAGGGAAGATTCTTGTCCTTTTGCCAACTCTCAACATTCTTGGGGTCATTCGCACAGGGGGATGAGCGAGATAACCTTTTTCACTATATGGTATCCTGGATTGCTTTGCAGGTTTCATCTTTCGTTTACACAACTTGGGAATTGTTTTATGTGTTTTAACTTGTGTTGGGATGCTACGTAACAAGGTGTGATCCAAGTAGAACTCTACCTTTTTAAAATCTTTCTGACTTTGTACAATTTTTGGCTAGAAATCTAATGATAGCTGAATGACGAAAACTCTAGATACATTAGAAGACAACTGACTATGATATGGTGAAAAATGTGGATGACATTTATTTTTGCTGGATTATTTACAAAATGGAAAATGTGGAAAATGATGGATTTTCCAAGTAATTATAGTCTATGGTGCTTTTGACTTGTATGATCAACAAATATGCAATGTATGGATGCGATGCCTAATGCAACTATATATTTTTTTTTTTTTGATTTTTGAAGTATGCATGAAAGTGAGATGCAATTTTTTGTGATTTTTGATTATTTTGTTGTTTTTGAATTTTCTTTATGGTTGGTTTATTCCGCATGGGTGCGGACCAAGTGATTCTTTCGGATCCTTGGAGGTTTTGACCAAAGGGATTATGGGTACCTTTGGGGCATTTTGGGGTTGACCAAGCGATTATGGGAATCCTTGGAGCTTTTGGTTTGACCAAAGGGTTTATGGGTACCTTTGGGGGATTTTTGGGGTTGACCAAGCGATTATGGGAATCCTTGGAGCTTTTGGTTTGACCAAAGGGTTTATGGGCACCTTTGGGGATTTTTGGGTTGACCAAGCGATTATGGGAATCCTTGGAGCTTTTGGTTTGACCAAAGGGTTTATGGGCACCTTTGGGGCTTTTTGGGGTTGACCAAGCGATTATGGGAATCCTTGGAGCTTTTGGTTTGACCAAAGGGTTTATGGACACCTTTGGGGCATTTTTGGGTTGACCAAGCGATTATGGGAATCCTTGGAGCTTTTGGTTTGACCAAAGGGTTTATGGGCACCTTTGGGGCATTTTGGGGTTGACCAAGTGATTATGGGAATCCTTGGAGCTTTTGGTTTGGGCTATGGCTCTTTTAAATATGGAATGGCCTCAAATGACTGATGTTCAAGGGTTCTAGTTCCTTGATTCCATCAAGAGAGGCTAGCCGGTATGTCCCAGGTCCTATTTTACTGTCAATCACATAAGGACCTAACCAGTTTGCCATGAACTTGTCCCTTAGATGGGGTGGCAAGTTAGAGTTTTGTTGGTTCTCTTTTAAGACCAGGTCACCAACCTGAAAGTCCCTCAGGTGAACTTTCATGTTGTATGCCTTCTTAAGTCGCTCTTGGTAGATACGCAAATGCTCGAGAGCATTGACGCGTCGTTCATCAAGCAACGTAAGCTGGTCTAACCGGGCCTGCCACGCGGTGTCATCATCGATGAACTCTTGCATTGATATGCGTAGGGAAGGAATTTCCAACTCGAGAGGCATGACTGCCTCGGAGCCATACACCAGTGAAAATGGAGTTGCCCTAGTGGGCGTCCGAATGCTAGTGCGATAAGCCCAAAGAGCAAGTGGGATCTGAATGTGCCAATCCTTATGATTATCTGCGACTGTCTTTTTGAGGATGGCAACTAGCATTTTGTTTGACGCCTCTGCTTGCCCATTTGCCTGCGGATAATAGGGTGTTGAAAAACTATGCTGAATTTTGTACTTTGTGGTCAAAGCACGCACGTCTTTGTTCTTGAATGACGTCCCATTATCCGAGATTATCTTGGATGGAATACCAAAATGACATATGATGTTATGTAAAATGAACTCCGAAATGCGGGTTCCAATCGTAGAGGTAAGCGAAATTGCTTCCACCCACTTGGTGAAGTACTCTATGGCCATTATGATGAACGTGTGATGGCCTGATGACGCAGGGGAGATCTTTTCGATTAGATCTAAGCCCCACTGTGAAAATGGCCAAGCCGATTGGATCGGTTGCAAGGCCTGAGAAGGTACGTGTGTCAAATTAGCATGGTTTTGACACTTCACACACTTCTTTACATAAGCGCAACAATATCGCTCTAAAGATGGCCAATAATAGCCCATGCAAAGAAAGCGCTTTGCGATGGCCATACCGCTGAAGTGGCCACCGCATGTACCATCGTGCGCTTGGGTGATCGCCCAAGTGGACTCTTGTTGGTCCAAGCAACGAAGGAGGATTCCTTCGTAGCTTCGATGGTACAAAATGTCTCCTAGCAAGACATGTTTTGCCGCTTTCTATTTGAATGATATTTTTGCGGCATGCGACAATCCAAGTGGGAGGTTACCTAGCTTGAGGTAATCTCTTATGGGTGTATACCAATCCTGCTGATCAAAAACCTCGATGGTATGAACAACCAATCCCTCTTGAAGTTCATCCCTAGCAAAAGTTGAGCGGGAAAGAATCTGCAAGAATAGCGTTGTGTTGCTATTAAGGGGAGTAGGGGAGAACAAGGACCCCCAGTTGGCATGGTTCAAACAATCATGGATTCGAGAGAACTTATCCGGAGATGGTTCAATCTGGATCAAGTGGATTCCTGGCGTTAAGTCAGAGCTTGCACGCTCCATCGTGGATTGCGATAGTGTTTTGACTTGAATGGTTGTCATATCACCAGAAATGTCTTGCGGGATTAGTGACCCCAAGGAGGCCATAGTATCCGCAAAATGATTCGATGACCGAGGGAGTGCCTCGATGTCGTACCATTCAAGATTTGCCAGGAATTTATCCACAAGGGCTTTGTAGGCCTACAAAACTGGGCATTTACATTGGAATACCCCTTTCACTTGGTTGACAATTAACAACGAATCACCAAAGATGTTCAAGCGTTTGATGTTCATGGTGATGGTTGTCTGAAGACCTATGAGCAAGGCTTCATATTCGGCATTGTTATTGGTGCACGGGAAATCAAGTTTAAATGACAGGGGTATTGGAGCCCCTTGCGGTGTGAAGAATACGATTCCCGTGCCACCTCCTTGCTCACATTTAGAACCATCAAAAAATAGGGTTATGTCGGCCTATGACTCAGGCTCATCAGAATCTGGCGATTCTGAGACATGGAAGACCCCATCATCGGGTAGTTCTATGGTCAGAGGCTGATCGTCTTCGAGAGGAGCCTCTGCTAGTTGATCGACGATGACTTGACCTTTGATGGACTTTTGTCCAATGAATTCTATGTCAAACTCCGTCAACAACATGATCCATTTCGTCGTGCGGCTACTATGATAAGTATGACTCATCATGTATCGCAATGGATTCTCCTTAGACACAACATACGTCGTGTTGCTCAGCATGTAATGGCATAGCTTTTTGGTAGCAAACACCACTGCCAAGCAGAGCTTCTCAACGTATGCATAGTTAAGTTCATAACTGACCAGGGTGCGGCTAAGATAGTAAGTAGCCTATTCTTTGTGAAGTTCATTCTTCTGGGCTAGCATGGCACCCAGTGCCACCTCAGTAGCTGAGATGTATAAGTAGAACGACACTCCTGGTCTAGGTGGTGCCAATACTGGCGGCGAAGCCAAGTATTGTTTAATGTCATCGAAGGCTGACTGGCACTCGTCATCCCAGTGAAATGCTACCCCCTTGTGCAATAATTTATTCATGGGTCGGCACTTGTCAGATAGCTGTGCTATGAAGCGCTTGATTGACGCGACCTTTCCCTGCAGGCTTCTGAGCTGCTTGATGGTAGTTGGGGGAAGCATTTCAAGGATTGCCTTGACTTTGTTTGGGTCCACCTCGATGCCTCGCTTTGAGACTATGAAACCCAAGAGTTTTCTAGATGTGACGCCAAATACGCACTTCTTGGGGTTTAGTCTGACTTTGTGTTCGATGAGGCGATCGAGGATCTTGCTTAAGTCATCGAGATGATCTGGGCGCAAAAGAGACTTGGCCAACAAATCATCCATGTAATCTTCCAAAGTTTTGTGCATGTGATCGTGGAAGATGTATGTCATGGCACGTTGGTAGGTGGCACCGACATTTTTAAGGCCAAAGGGCATGACCTTATAACAAAATGTCCCCCAAGGCATTGTGAACGCCATTTTTAGTTGGTCCTCGGGATTGATACGAATTTGATTGTATCCCGAGAAACCATCCATGAGGGAAAGCATTTCGTGGCCCGCTGTAGCGTCTACCAATGCGTCGATGCTAGGCAAGGGGAAATCATCCTTAGGACTCGCTTTGTTTAGATCTCAAAAATCAGTGCATATGCGAATCCTCCCATCGAGCTTCTTGACGGGCACCATGTTGGACAACCATGGTGGGTAATCCACGCAGATGACAAACTGTGCATCCAACAACTTTTGTAATTCATATTTGACCATTAAGGCCACTATTGGGTGCATCTTACGTAGTTTTTGCTTAACTGGCTTGATTGTCGGATCAAGCGTTAGATTATGCGTGACTAGCTATGGATCTAGCCCCGACATGTCTTTGTAGGACCATGCAAAAACCTCCTTCTTCTCTTTGAGAAGGGCAATGTAGTCGGCTTGCTCTTCGGGGGATAGACTTACCCCCAGCTTGATGATCTGTGGATCCATTGGGTCAGAGCCGATGTCTACGTCAGTCGTCTCCTCGATTGACATGTGGGACCCGTCCTCCAACTGGTGTGGAGTTGGGATCAAGTGGATATCATTTGCTGAATTGAGATCTGTGTTGGGAACCTCGGGTTCCTCTTCAGCATGGAAGATATCCTGAGTTGGTCTTGGGGTGAAATGAAGCATCTCATCGAAAGGCCAGTACTCTGATGGGGATGGTGGTGAATTAACATGATCCCAGTCTATGGCATCTATGTCTAGATACAATGACCGTGTTGGATCGGTTGGATTGCGGATGGGGGCGGTTAAGTCAATGGAGATCATGTTGATGAAATGATTTTGGTCTCCATTACCGTGGGTGTGGTATCTCAGACTTCCTTGATGATCTTTGTGCTCAGGATCTGGCTCTGGAGGTATTGGCACAAATGGATCGGCCCTATGTGCGGATAGAAGGATAGGGTCTGCCCTCGGCACTGATAACTCTATAGGGTCTCTGGGTGGAAGGTGCTCTCTGTATGCCCAAAGTGGCGGATGCAACACTTGGTCCAATTGTGCTAGGTTTAGGTGCCACCTATGCCTTGGCCCCATGTTTAGTTGTTCAAACATGTCATCAATGTCCATGGGGTATTGTTGTTGCCGCATATGATTGAGATAGGCCATCTCAGTTTCATCTTCATAATCACTGTCGGAGATCCACAGGCCTTCGTTGGCTCCGACAACTATTTGTGACATGTGAGGCTCGTCTTGCTCGAGCAAATTGATATGGTCCCATCGGGGTTGTTTCGCTCTCTATGGGGGGACCTGATTTTCTTGAGGTGGCACTTGCTCGATTGGAGCATCCAAGGGGAACATTGTCAAGAGGCTTTCTTGATAGTCATCCATGGGGGTCACTTGTGAATGATTGCTATCAGATTCGAAAGGGTCCCATGGTGCTACTTCATACTCTGACTCGTCTTTCGAAGATCCTTCCTGACCTTGTCTATATCCCTCTTGTAGGTGAGTCCTCGAACTTTCTCCTCTCTCGATCGAAGGGAAAGGGTTGTTGAGGTCAACAAGGTTGGTTGTCAACAATGGGAGATAATCCCCCAATGTATATGTCGTGTTAGGATTGGCATATGGATCTAATGCCAACCCATCCTTGTTGCCTATCCCTAGGCCTTGCATGTTCTCTACCAAGATGTCAAGGGGTAGGGGGTGGTTGAACCCTACTCCCGACTTGTCGTATGGCATCTGATATCTTGGTTGGCAAAGAACACGCACTCCTTGCTCATATCTGCCTAACCCATATCCATGCCAATTGCATTGGCCAAGATATCTCAAAGCGAAGTCTGGGTTGGACAAATAGTTGACATCCTCCACGAAGGGCTCTTCATCTTCTTCCTCTTGCATGTAAGGTTCAATGCCATTATCGAGGCCCCCATACACAAAGTTTGTCTAGTTTGGCGGGTAGCCTAGAGGAACAATAGTGCCGATGGGGAGGCGAGGTCTCCCCATGTCTTGCATGGACTCAAGTGCGGGTGTTGCTACAATGTTCCACACTAAGTACTCCCCCAGGCCCGTATTGGCCATTTCAACGGTGATTGTTGGCGATTGAGGGGGAGGGAATGGGAGTTCTTCCTGAGTCCACTCCATGTCGGGTGAACTAGGCATCTCGACTTCCATTCTGCTAGGCATCTCTTCGGTAGAGATGGTTGAGACTGATGGTGGTGCTTCTTCCAGGGGTTTCTTCCCTTTGTCCTTCAGTGTGGCCACCGTAGGTGGCATCGTTGGTGAAGGACCAGACGATGAAGATGGACCCAGTTGGGGATTTGAGGGACTTGACAGTGGGGATGCCTACAGAATCGGACCCTGTTTAGATGGATTCAACTAAAAATCCAAATGTGTCGATGGAAGGGTCGATTGCGGCATCAATTGCACCGTATTGCAATACTTGAAGGGCTCCAAGTCTGCTGGAACTACGTGCACCTGCCCTTCGAATGTGTACTTTAGGCATTGATGAGCTATTGAAGGGACACACTTCATGTCCCTGATCCATGGCCGGCCCAGCAAGATGTTATAAGCCATCTCACCTTCCAAGATGTGGCACAATGTAGGAATAGTCTTTTGTCCCACTTGGATGGGTAGGACAATTGTGCCAACTGTCGAGCATATTGCATCATTGAATGCTCGCAGTGTATAGGTGGAGGCCACGATGTGAGATGCTGGCAACTTCAGGTGCTTCAATGCCGTTGTTGTAATGATATTACTGGATGAGCCAGTGTCCACCAACACCCTCTTATATGGGATCTCGTTGACCCGCGCGATGACGTGCAGGGGTGGATCCGCCATGTCACCAGTCATTGATTTCAATTCGTCCTCTCTAAAGGTGATGACTGGCTCGGTGCATCGTTTGACATGTCCCATGAAGTTGTTGAAAGAATTTGCCTCGTGGGGCTGCAACTCGATGGCTTTTAATATCTCCATTAGAGCCTCCCGATGGGGCGGTGATTGTTGTATAAGCTCGTAAATGGAGAGCCTAGCCGACGTGGTCCTCAAGCTTTGGGTAAGCTTGGTCCGAATCGTGACCATTGGTCTAGGTGGAGGAGGTTGCGTAGGGTGCTATTGAGGTTGTGACATTGTTGGCACCTCTCCTGTAGCTACCGTAGGGGCAGTTGTGCTCGGGTACCTCTTGTTTCGAGTCACTATACTTATCATTCCTACATACCCCTGCATGGGGCAGTTCTGTGTCACTTCATTGACTTGTAGATTCTTTGCTTGCGCATCATGGGCGGGCAAGGGGTCCTTGAAGACCTCCATCTGTTGGTTGCCTGGTGCTACGGGATTATCCACCGCTAATGTCTTGTTATCTATTAGGTCTTGCACCAAGCCTTTAAACTTCCAACATGCATTAAGATCATGTCCCTTCTGTCTGTGAAACCTACAGTACAAGTCTTCCCTATAACCCTTTGGTTTTGGTGCGTTGGGGTCTATGGGTCGACTCTCTGGTAGGTTGATCAAGTTTGCTGCTGACAAGCGGTCAAACAGGGAGTCTTTGGACTCTATGTAAGGTGTGAATTGTCGCCTAGGGTGACGCTGCTGATTTTGCTCTTGTCGATTATTCTCTCTTTCATAACTGTTAAGAGGGACCGCCTGATAGTTAGCCTTTTGGGGCTGTGTTGCTTGTGCAGGCTTAGGTATGTTGATAGCAACCTGATTAACCGTAGTGGGTTTTGGTTGCATGGTCCCTATCTTGGTGTTCTTAGACCACTCTTTCTTCTTTGGCTTAGCAATCTCACCATCCTGAATCTTGATCTCCTCAATGATTCTGGCTTGCGCCAGGGCTTCCTCTAAAGTGGCATATTGCTGCAGCTGCAATAGCATGGAGATCGATCTCAAATAGCTCTTTGAGAACATTTGGGTAAGGTCGGCCATAGGAGGGAGGTAGGGCAGCTTTGAAAGCAAAGTCCTCCACCGGTTCCCATAGGCCGCCATGGTTTCTTCCTCATACTTCCTGAGGCTAGCTAGGTCACTTAGTGACACCTTCTTCTTGGTGTTGAAGGCGAAGCGTTCGAGGAACGCGTCCACTAGCTGATCTAAGTTACTGATGCTGTGCTTTGGCAATTGAGTGAACCAATCCGAGGCAGGGCCTACGAACGTGGTTATGAATGTTCTTAGCAACAAAGCATCATTGTCCTGAATGCCAAAGCATTGGCTCAGGAATCTAGTCACATGCTCTTGGGCATCCTCCTCCCCTCTAAAGATTGCCAACTGGGGCAGTTTAAAGTGTTCAGGGTAAGGGGGTGCCGGCACTGACGGATGCATAGGGTGACTACGGAGTTGGCGTAAAGTGGGCTTTTGGGGCCCAGAAGTCTTGGTCTCCATAGACTCTAAGCACTCTAGTAGCGCTTTATATGCATCGAAAGACTTAATCTCTTCCTCCTTAGTTTGTTCCCATTGCGGGTTGCGGGGAACTTGAGGCCTATAGAGGGGTGGCCGAATAGCACCCCCTCTGCCTTGGTAGGGCATTTCAGCCCGCTCTTCTTCTTGCTCATACTCCTCATAGGCTTCTTGAGGAGTTCTCGGGTGAGACCTATGAACATGGGTGGGTGCCCACGGAGGGTGCCCATCATTGTTTCTGGGAGTGGCCTCCCGCTCAAGTCTAGGAGGTCTCGGAGGCAACACTTGGTAAGGTCATGGAGACCTGTCTCGCACCAAGGGGTTGTGCCTCTCATACATCTCTGCCCTCTGAGTGTGAGGGGTTGGAACCCTCTTAGGCATAGTGTTGTGGAGCAGCTCATCTGTTTGACATCGAATGCGCTCTTTGCTAAGGCGATATAGATGCTCTAGCTATTGTTGGTCTTGCTCAAGCTACGTGATTTGCGCTTGGCGGGCGGCATGTCTGGCAAATGCCAGGTCGATTTGCTCTATCGTCTTGAGTCTAGGAGGCCTAGATGCCTCCCCTACACATCTATCTCGGTCATGGTGATCCGAGATTTCTATAGGTCGCTTCCCTCTGTCGAGGTTAGCGGCATTCACCCGAGGCTCTGGCCTCAGTGGGTGATCCTGATAAATAGCAGGTGCGGAGGCGCATTGCTCCCACGTTGTGTATTGCTCTTGAGGAATGTAGTGGTCTTCCTCGTGCTCCCTTTCATATATGTGAAAGGGGCGGGCGGAGTTGGCTCGCCCTGCTTGAAGAGCCTTGTGCTCTGGATTTTGCCTATTGTTTCTAACAACGATGAGGGGTAGAGGAGGGATGACGAAATCATGTGGCCCCTCCTTATGGACCCTATGCTGTTCTGGCGCTTCATCGCATGGTGGCCACTCATAGCGAGCGTCTAAGGGAGCTTTCCCATGCTAGAAGGGAGTGCCCCTCGAAGGGGTGCCTCTATAGTCCCGTTCCGTCATGGTACGATGTGGACTATCTTGTGGGTCATGCCACCAAGGTGGTATGACCAAGTCCTTGGGGCTGTAGCGGAGGCGACTTGTGCCCCCTTGTACACTCTCTGCAGCTTTCGCCCGTGATTGGGCTTGGCTACGGGTGTACACCATGGTGGTGTCTCTCTACAAGATGCGTAGGTTTTTATCTTTTTTATGATTTTTTTTTTTTATGCTACACTAAACAAAAAAGACCACACACACAAAGCAATGATTATCTCGTTTAAAGATTAAAGGTGTGCCCTAAATCTGGTTTAGTGTGTTTTGATTTTTGTTTTGAAAGTTTTGTAAAATAAAGTGTTGTAGTAAATGCAATATGATGGCTCTTATGACTCCCAAAAATGGTCGCCCCTTCGATATACCATTGCCAGGCCGTTATACCAAACCTCTCTATATACCCGCCCTTACGTGAGGGAAACTATTGGTACGTGAGAGCAGAATGGTACGTGGAACATAGGCGGTACGAAAGGGGGATCGCCCTATTTTTGACACCTACCATAGAAGACTTATCCTCATGCACTGGGAATCACCCCAGCTACACTTGGTCAGCTTTCATCAGGATTTACGTCTAGCAACAGTAGCGATCGGGGTTATGGATGCAAAAATTCAAGCCAAGGTGGTGATGAAATCCACCGTTGGTCTTGATCAAGGGCTGGGGTTTTACGACCAGCTCCTTGGTGTTTAAATTACCACGTGGTGTGTGGGGTTCTTTTTATTTATGCAAAAAAATCAAACATGCAGTAAAACTTTCCTAAGCAAGCAAAGAAACTAAAAAAACATAGAAACAAAAAACAGAAAATGACAGAAGTTGTTCAGAACCCCTACCTCTTCTCTGCCCAAATCGGATGCCTCTGAGTTTCTGCTCTGAAAGTGCATAGAGAGCTATTCGTCCCTGGGTGGGATGAATAACAAAACTGTATTCATCATAGGGTGGGACGAATGCCCATTCGTCCTTGGGTGAGACGAATTCCAGCTCTGTACTCGTCACAGACTGGAACGAACAACAGTCCAACGCTTGAAATATTGGTACCTGCAAGCAAAAACAAACAATTTTGATCAAAAATTTGATCTCAAAATTAGAGGACAGGGTCCCACCATGATCGCCACTGAAAGCATGAGGATACGGAAACAAAAAGGAATACCAAGTGCGATGCATGCAAAGCAAAACATAACGCTAAGTCCTACGAACGAAAATGCATGAAAGGAGGGAAAAACAAATGAATTGAAACAAGATAGAAAAGCAAATGTGGAGTACAGCCCTTTTTATTAATTTGCTTTAGAATCTGGTTACAATACGTCTCCTCCCTTTTTAGGGGCTAGGAGCGTTAAATATGGCTTCGTTACAACACGGATTGGTACGCCTTCTTCCGCGTGCCCACATGTAAAATGGGCGGACCAAACGTCATCGCCGCTTGCATGAGTGAGTCTTGACTCCTTGCTGCTCCTCTAGTGTCGAGATCCTACGTTCAGAGAAATAAAAAACGGTTAGTAGCACCTACGGATGAAATGAAACATGCGATCCCCAAAGCCTACGATTAGTGCATGCATAAAATAATTAAAATGATAACTAAAATAGATCAGAATGAGCTAAAAATTTGATAGAGGCATGAGAACATTACCAGGAAGGCACTGCAAAAGGAACAGTCGAGAAATTCGCCACGGATTTCTAATCGCTCCGGGTGGGACGATTAGACCTACAACAAAATGTCGAAAAGCACCCTCCTAAATGTCCCATCCGGGAAGCTCCAAATCACCTGCAAAGTTGGGGGTTAGGTAAAACGGGGTATTTTGGAAAGACCCAAGAAGGTCATATTTTGCCAATTCGGCCTCTATCACCGGGAATCTGATGATGCTACCTGTATGTTAGTGAAAGCGAGAAATAACAAAAGCATGATCAAAACTCATCAAAATAACATGAAATTTGAATGACAACCTATTTGAATAACCTAGAATAAAATGCAAAAAAAATAGAAATGAAATCTACTACAGATTTCTAATCACTCTGGGGTGGGACGATTAGAACTGCGAGCAGTGCGGGGGGTGCCCGGGGGCAGGACGCCCACCGTTTGGGGCCTGGTTTTGGCACCAATCCACTTGGGATGGGTCCAAAACCTCTTGTGGGGTTTTGTCAGCAAATTTGGGTGGGATATTGTGGCCAAATGTCAGGTTTTGGGTCCGGATTGTGCTTCCAATAATCACCCAATAACCTCCCTTCCAAAAGAGAGATCAAGGATGTGAAAGGTACAATCAAAAGGTGAGGATGTAAATTGGTAGCACTTCGTTGCTCAAAATGCTCCTTCTCTGTTCCTTTTTTGGGGTGAGAAGACTCACCATTTTATAGACCCAAGGGTCTCTTTGAATTAGCATGCAGAGGCGCCACTTGGCAATCATGCTTTTCCAGGGGAGAGAAGATTCCTCCCTGATTAAGGGCTCCATGACTGCCTCTTTGAGCTCAAAAATGCTCACTCGCACTCCCATGCAATGAAGGAGGAGTTAAGTGGCGGATCTGAGCTGCCATTTGTCAAGGTTTGACCTTTTGCCCGTCAAACCTGCTATTCGCCCCACCCTAGAGCGAATGTTGCTAATCGTCCCGGGGTGGGACGAATACCAATTTGTAATCGTCCTTGGGTGGAACGAATAAGGAGCAGAGTGCCTGAAAGGTGCCAAATTGACCTCTGACCTTCCAAAACTGTTGTGAGAGTGGTTAGGACCACTGTTTAACCTCTGGGGGCTGCCCTAGGGGCTGTGTATGTCAATGCGATCAGTGTTTGTAGTCACATAATCGGATTGGTGCTGTTTTGGTGTCTACAAAACCAAATAAGCCAACAAACTTGACCTTGTTTTTTGGTTGCTCTCGCTGTGAGCATGTTGGGGGTGTAGGGATAGTATTATTCACACTGGAAGGGGAACCACTCCCCTTATCATTCAAACTTGGATTTCTTTGCACCAACAACAACGCTGAATATGAAGCTCTCATTCTTGGCCTTAAACAAGCACTTGCTATGTGCATTAAATATCTTCAAATCTTCGACGATTCCCTACTCATTGTAAATCAAGTCAAGGGAATATTGCAATGTTGATGCCCTATAATTTAGCAGTACAAGTAGGTTGTTGAATGTTTACTTGCCTAGCTTGAGTGGTACAACATCGATGCTACTCCACACTCCACCAATCATTTTGTTGATACCATGGCTTCTCTAAGATCTCTCGTACCACAAAATCCACTCTCAGACACAACTCACAACTCACGTGTCCATTCACACATTGTTTCAATATTCCATTTCACCTTCTACATATTCTTGCCTTAATGACATTCATGTCATCCAAGCCAAACCCCACGATCCCTTGTTTTACCAGGTTAAGGATTACATCAAATTAGGTAGTTTACCTTACGATTTACCTCATACTCACAAATGTGCATTCAAGCAAAGAGAAATTCACTATACATTACTAGGGGAAAACCTCTATAAACGTAGCCATGATGGCATTCTTCTGCATTGTCTAAAATCGCAAGAGACCCAACGTGTTATCAAATATGCTCATGATGGTACTTGTGGTGACCATTTTAGCGACATGGCTATCACAAAGCGTATCCTACGCATGGGCTATTATTGACCTATGATGGAGCATGATTGTTGTGAATACGTTAAAAAGTGTATCAAATATCAACAACATGCTAATATTACATATTTACCATCATAGGTATTGCAACCTATTCTATCCATGTAGCCTTTTTCTCAATGGGGTTTGGATATCATCGATAAAATCATACCAACCTCATCCAACAATCATAAATTCATCATTACTGCTATGGAGTATTTTACAAAGTGGGTTGAAGCAATAACACTCATCCAAATGATAGGTCCAAAAATTGTCGATTCATCACTCAACACATTATTTGTCGGTTTGGCATTCCTTCCAATGGTACACCTTTAAGAATAAGAATGTGCATGCATTGTGTGACAAATTCAAAATCCAACATAGCTTCTCGATGCCATACTACCCACAAGGTAATGGTCAAGATGAAGCTACTAACAAAACAATATGCACAATTCTTCATAAGAGTGTTGCGAAGTTCCATCGTGATTGGCACAATCAAATGCCTTTGGTACTTTGGGCATATAGAATGAGCGTACATACTCCCACTGGGGCAAATCTATTTTCTCTCGTATATGGTGTTGAGGCCATCATGTCCCTCAAGCTCGAAATTCCATCATTATGAATATCCATGCAAATATTTATTGATTATGGCACTGCTCATCAAGCAATATTGGACCAATTAACACTCTTGGATGAATGTCGCATTCATGCTATCGAACACACACGCTTTGACCAAGATTGTCTTCGACGTGCTTATAACACTAAGGTACATTCAAGCGAATTTTAGGTCAAATATTTGGTCATAAAAGAGAACCAACAGATTACTATCCAACTACACCATCTTTGCAATAAATTTAGGTCCAATTGGCTAGGTCCTTACATTGTTACACATAAATTTGGTTTTGGGGCATATCGTCTTGCCAATATTAAGGGTCTCGTTGAATTGGAACCCATTAACATCATCCATCTTTGGGCATTCTATGCCTAATCATTATGATCAAGGTTCGTCATTCATTATATATTCCATCATGGCTATTATGTACATATTGTAAGGCAAACACAATAACAACATAATAAAAATCAATGACAACAACGATCATCTTCTAGCGACATTTATTACATTGTATTCATGCATTCTCTTTTTCCTCTTTTTTCTCTTCTTTCTCTTATTTCTAATCAATGTTGTATGGTCATGCTTCAAGCGGCTACATACCTTTGGTAGAATGTTCTTTCTTCTTTTCCTCTCCACCTTTCTTCTCCTTACCATTCTTTTTTCTTTCTCCCCTTCTTTTCCCACATACCATTCATCATCACATGCATTATCATCCTACACTCACCATATGGAGGTTACACATTGACACTTTCATTTGCATTCTTTGCTCATTACATTATATTTTATCCTCCTTCACTTCACCTTTGCATATCATGTTGGGGCAACATTGTTTATAGAACTCTCTTACTCTTTGCCTCTCATAACCACGTATTTCTTGGCATATTCAGTCCTACACTCATGCATTCATTTGATATTCTCGATCATCCATCTCTTTGTTGTAAATCATCTCCATACATTGGTCATACATATTTACATACATAAAAATTGCACCCATAACCACATTTGTACACATACATTTTAAATAGCATTCATGAGGAATTCAAAATACATTTGTTAGCTCAACAGTTTTGGTTTCCAATCCCATTTTCATGAAACTAGAACGTACAAAGCTTTGAGTGATTCAACTACTTATAGTTAAGCCAATTAATCATCATGTAAAAGTTGGAAAATTCTAAAAGCATTTCCAAGCTTCCCTTGGTTGACTAGAATTATTTCATGGACCACTTGCAGATCTTACATATTACATATATTTTGAGGGAATCATATAGGCACTATTGTGCGTCTACTAGCCACCTAACGAAAGTTACCCCTCTCATCCTATCATTAGCATGATCAAACACCTAGGGATAAACAAAGGGTTAAGTTATGCAGCATAAAAATGCAGAAAAAAAAAAAGTAAAAGCCTAAAAGAGCACTATAAAAGAAAAGCAAAAGAGCACCACCAAAGCAAAAGAGCACTATAAAAAAAAGAGAGCAAAAAGAGAACCATCAAATGCATAGCTTGCATCCCTACGGTCCTCAAGTTTACAAATCACAACGCTTTTGTAGATGATCTAGCTTACAAGCTATTTACAATCAGTTAAGTCCACCTTCCCTCAAAATAGGTAAATGAACATCACTTCACACACACTGGTCCATGATTGACTTCTTTTTAGTTAGGCTAGTTGCAATTTTCACAGAATCTTGTTCAACAATTCAATGGGTTTGATTGCTCAAACTATGATGTTTGACTCTTTTAAAAGTTTTCTTTACATCTGACATCTTTGAATATACGAAAAGGATTACATCACACTATTTTAGCAAAAATACAAGTGCTTTCTTCTGGTGTTATTCATGCAAAATGCCACCTTCACTTGTTCATATTCATTAATAAAACATTCATTCCATACATGTTTGTTTATATTTTCTTCATTAATGGTTATGACATTGCTCATGATACCTCATGCTACGTTACTTGCACTCATTCGGGTCTACATCCCATTCAAGATTACATTTGTCCATGCACTCATTTGCATACATACACTTAATTCTTTCATACTTTTATATGCATTTTCATGCATTTAAGTCACATCTCCTCATTTCAGTATCACTCTATCTACATCTCATCGTTCTACTAGCATATTCATTCATCCATACATTCATACATCTATGCTATATCCATACATTTCATACTCATAAAAAGGCTAGAAAAAGATAACATGTTTACACATTTTTTGCACACATGTATAAATGCTACACCATATGTATATATATAATCTCAAAAAAGCCATCAGGCTACAAAATCACATGTGTTATCTCAAGCACTACATCTCATGTACATATCACATACACTAGTTATACAAAATGGTTGGCCAACTAGTCACCCATGAAAACATATCTCAACCCTGCTACCCACTGGGAGTCTCTCAACTCCCTTCTGCACAATAGGTCTCACCTCCACTCTCCACTCTGTCACTGCACTGCTCAAATTTGGGACATGCCCCTCTACCTGAGAGGCCGTTGGCTCCGCCATCCTTTGAATCCTTGAAACCACTAAAGGAGTACTCCTATGAATTTTTCATGACTGTGTGTGCAATTTCGATTGTGATCATGACTCCAAATATACAAGAAGAGGGTGCCCATACATCATCAAAGTCGTCTCACATCATCCCCTCATAGCCATCTCACTCGCATAGGCCACTAACAAATCAGATTTTACTTACTATAAACGTGAATCCTCTCGTAGGCCTCTCACTTGCTCCTCCACAACCCCCGTTGCCTCTACCTCTTCCTGCGTTTGCTACACCTACTGCATCCTGTCCCGTAGTTCCTCAATCTCCACCCTTACTCGCTCCTCTGTAGCCATCTCCACCTCCCGTTGCAATCGCCCCATACTCTCCACTCGGCTAGCTTGCTCAGCTACCATTTTTCCCTAGATTCCTCCACCTCTCGCTCCAATCACCCCATACTCTCCACTTGGCTAGCCTGCTCGATTGTAAAATTGCCCTAGCCTCCACCTCTTGCTGCAATCACCCCACGCTCTCAACTCAGTTAGCCTGCTTAACTACTAACAATGCCCTCATCTAATCCACCTATTATTGTAGTCGAAAGGCCTCATCAATCATCTCATTTCTTTCCTTTATAGCCCGATCCCACTCTCTCATGAGCGCATCTCTTTCACAAGATCACTGCTCCACCTCCAATCTATCATGATCCCACTCTCTCACAAGGGCATCTCTCTCATATACTCACTGCTCCACCTCTAATCTAGCCGCATCACGCTCTCTAGAAACCACATACCTCTCATCAGTGATGCCTCACCTTGGCTATCGCCCCCTCTAATATCTCCTCCAATATTTGTCTCTCCTCTACCAATGTAGCTCGATCAACCGTCCAATCCAACTCACACTCTATCAACCTTCCCTCCAAGTATTGTACTGCCTCTTGTAGGAGCATGACCTCATCCTAGGCTACTAGAATCTCATGCATGCGTATCGTAAATTCAAATGTTGGTTCCTATGCTGCTATCCCCTCCTCCATGGGCATCCCCCCATCCATTGACATGGTCTCATCTACAAACCTACCCTCTCCTACCTCCTCTCTCTCTAGTGACCTCGACCCCAAGGTCCCTACCTCATCCTCTCTCCATCGCTTTGCACATTGAAGCAACTCATCTAACTCTACCTCTGACTCCTCTCCCAACTCCGATCTTGAGTCCTCTGCTCCTCCAGGTGAGCCTCCTCCAATAGGTGATCTAGCTGACATTGCTTGCACTTCCACTAGTGACCCTCCTCCCCTAGGTGCCTCTCCAGCTGATGCCTATCCCTTTGCTGCATCCCTCCATCCATCCACCATCCCAAATATTGGCTTTCGTATTTGAGTCGACCACCATACATCATACTCTGGTGTAGTCCTCGCGTTATCCATTATTAGGATAACCATATTCGGATCGCGTGCAATATCTAAGGGAGGCACCACTCGTAATCCCCCTCCACTCTCCAAATCACTACAGGTGGATTTGGTTGCCCCTACTACAATCCAAACTGGCACATCACCCCATTGAAAGGAAAGTACACTACCTGCCATTGGTATCGCCCAACCAACCATCTCCCTCATCGAACCTTATAAAACTGCTCTACGTCCTCATACCATGATGGCCCCCCTCGCCATGGTCTCCATATAATATGATCTACCACTAGATCATTCAGTATGCCTTGCCAAAACAACTTATCACCCTCATATCCTATTCTAATCTGCATATCCATGTCTATGCATCATTTCAACGCATAGGGCACATTTGGACCCATCCACTCATGCACCTTGTAAGGCAATCTCGTCGGTCGCTCTACTGCAATGTGCTCCCACGTCAACACCTGCAACAAAGGGCTAAAGCTCAAACCTGACTTATTTGTCCTCACTAAGACATGCAACTCTCCAAATACTTGCACAAGCAATATAGGTGCCCATGCAAATACTACATCGTGCTCCACCATGTTGCAGACCACTCCCATAATATTCTAGGGGAATCTCACCCCTGAAGTAACTAGAAATGCATAACTGGCTATCAATAACATTGCCATCACATGTTGGCTGGACAACATCTTGTCCTTCCAACACTGCTCATAGTCCACTCCCTTCTTATAGTTCACCTCCTCCCACCTTTTGCCAAAATTCCTCTACAACATCTCCTCTCGAGCTCACTGTGATGCCACCCTCACCGTAATACTATCTACCAACAATCAATAGATGTGGTATACAACCTCCAAGGTGATGGTCATTTCACCTATCGAGAAATGAAAAGTGTTCCTGTCTGGGTCTCATCTCTCACACAAGGCTGATATATAAGCTCGGTTGGCATGCACACTCCGCATCTTCCACAATCCATACAACCCAACCTTGCCCAACCAAGTATTATTATTCGCCACCCACACATCATTTAGTTTCCTCCTCAATGACTGAATGCAATGGCAAGGCTACACCTTTTTCACCTGCATTCATCCAACAAACCACACTCATTAGTATGATCTTTCACAAAGCATCCGTACATATTCATTACAAAAAAAAAGAAGCAGGTTTATACATTGGCGTGCGAACCTTCCAAGCAGGGTGTTTTCAGACACCCATTAGCCTCAAATGGCTCCCCATCCACATCATTTCATACACATGCATCACACCCAAGCAAAAATGCATACACATGCCAACAACATGCAAATCCAACAACCATAATGCACACATCACGAGGCAACAATGCAAAGTCAAAAACAAATTACACATTTGGATACCCATTTGGTCCAATCAATACTTTGTGAATGAATTTTAGTCAAGCAATCCATGCAAACATGTTTTCATACTCATTCATTTACACATGTGCATTCACATAAAAAATCAAACAAAACATCCACAATACTTTTTTCAACTTCAACTACACAAGTACACTTATCGAAGGTACGCTTTCGCTCGCACTCATCCTCGCCTGTCCACTCGTCATGTCTCATCTTCACCTCGACAATCCAGTAGCGCTCCGCTTCACAAACTCTTCATCACCACTCTCACTCACACTCTACACAGTGCAAATGAGCTTTCGCGTGCACGAAAGACCCATTTATACCACCATTTTTTATCCACAAATTATAATTCCTCTAATCTGGAACAGGCCTGCTATGCCTCCATTTACATTTTCCTCTTTACACTCTCATGCTTTTTATTTTTTTTATTCAACTCATTGTCATTTTTCATCTCCTCCACCACCAATTCGTCAATTGAAGGGGTAGTCATTCAACAATCAAAAGATGCCTTGCACGTGATCAAACAACCAAACATCCACTCATGGATACAATATTTGCCTAAGAAATTTTTTGCTAAAGATTATCTTAGATCCTCATTTGGTAGGATCTACAAAGAGCAAAATTTCTCTTCTCAATAAAAACTCCAATTCAAAACAAGCATTTGGTAAACCTTAAACACCTATGACTGTAGACATCTCATGGATTACCTTCTTAAAAGCGGCTGACATAAGACCACTTTTGAATGAACCACCCAACACAGCTCTACCTTATGGCTCGAACGGTTTAACAAATACTATCAAGCACTCATCAATCAAACAAAAAAGCAAAAATTTGAAAAGGCATTTGTTGCCTTCATAATTGGAACATCTCACGTTGATCACAAGACAAGGCTATCTTATATCTTCCTCCAAAAGCAATCATTGCGATGTTGTAAAGTGTTGTACTCAATCATAAGTCATCTTTTTTATCAATGCGTCTCTCTCAATCATCCGCTAAACATCAATCACAAATTCTTTACCTTCCAAATCATTTCATCCATTCATGTCTTCAGTTTTTGTACTACATTGTGTTTTCACACAACGTAGTACAAAAAGAGGCAAATGTAGGCACCCAAAAATTGCACATTATCACTTCTCTCATCATCTCGACCAATCAATTTGCAAAACCCTTGAAAATTGCATAAATTGGCTTTAAAACACTATTTTTTTTTATCAAATCCACTATTCATCACTCTTAGCCCCCTTGGGCTAGTTAAGCTCCCTCCTACGCTTAACTATAGGTCCTCATGTGACCTCAATCACAACTCAACTAATTTTTAATTCTTCACCGTGGTCAAAAATCACTTTATGGTCAAAGTCTACTTTATGGCTAAAACATGGTTAATTAAGGTTGATTATGTTCAAATGCTAAAAGAATTTCCACCTCATCTAGCCTACTTTGACTAGCCTACTCTAGTCTAGCCTTGCCACCTCTCATTCCTGATATTTTCTCCATATCACACTCTCCTGCGCAATAAATGACAAATGACGACCTTTGCACACATAAAGCAATTTCAAATTCAAAAGTCTTCCACCTTGCAAGTAATAAATGACATTTGAAGACTTTCCTCTAGGTCATCATGGCATGTAGATGGGCGAGGGATTCTCTCACCCAGTTCTATTTATGAGGCAAGACACCTCATAGGACACCTCACAGGGGACACCTCAACCCCTCCCGTAGCCTTGGCAAATTCTATAAATAGAGGACCACTTTCACCATCTTAAAGGAGATCCACTTTTAGCTTACCAAAACTCTATCAAAATTGTTCTTAGATCATCTCACATCATTCATCATCAATCTTGCGTAGAAAGCTACATCAAATCCATTGAACTCTTAGAAATTGAAAAAGGACATCGATAACGAAAGCAATTTCTAAAGGTGACCTGTTGAAAAACCAAAGAGGCACATGCATCAAGACAACAATCTGGATAAAAACTCGTAAAACAAACAATAACAAAAAAGTTCACACAGACACATGTGAACCTGGTTTTTAGAGATTCCAAGGCTACAAATCAAGTAAATATATCATCCTAATGGGTTTTTATAGCTTTTTAGATTGCTTTTATCATGTTTTAAGCATCTTTTAGAGTTTTTTTTTGTCTTCATAAATACAAGGTTTGATCAAGACAAGCCCCAAAACTCTCTAACCCAATTTTGCAGGCCTAAGAGGTACAAAGGACAAATTCAACCAACGATGACTCCAATGCAATAAGCCCATCAACATCGAGGGATACTTGAAGATATCCATAGTTGCTTACCGTTCCATTAAAAAGGGGGTTTCTCTTGTAGAAGACCCATTTTGTAGCCTTTTTAGGCAATGTTATAAAAGGAGTACTCTTGTAACCTCTTTTAATGATTAATTCAAAGTAGTTATCTATTTATTGGAATTTTTTTTGGTAGGTTAAAATTATATTAAAAGCAAGTTTTGAAAGGACCCCAAAACCTTTTTACAACAGGTCAACCAACCAAACCAAAGGTCAAGAACAATCAATTTGAAAAATCCCGCCCAGCGGGAAATAAATAGTTTGGAAAAACCCACCCAACGGGAACAAACAAATTTGAAAAATCCAGCCCAGTGGGAAACCACCAATTTTGAAAAATCTCGCCTAACGGGAAAACATGCAGGATGAAACGTAGAGTTTGAACATCTTGCCCAATGGGAAACCACCAATTTGAAAATTTCATCCAACAAAAAACCAGTAGGAAGACGGATTTGAAAAACCCCGCCCAACGGGGAAACCAATAGGATGATGAATTTGAAAATCTTGCCCAACAAAAAGTAGCCAAAAACCACCAAATTGAAAATCTCACCCAATGGGAAAACCAACAGGTTTGGAAAATCCCGCCCAACGAGAAAACCAACAGAAAAAATGAATTTGAAAAACCCCGCCCAGCGGGAAAACCAACAGGTTTGGAGAGTCCCGCCCAGTGGGAAAACTAGTAGAAAACCGGATTTGAAAAATCCTGCCTAGCGAGAAAACCAGCAGGTTTGGAAAATCCCACCCAACAGGAAAACTAGTAGAAGAACGGATTTGAAAAACCACAGCACTGGTATCCCGCCAACAGGAGTACGAGGAAGCCGGAAGGAGCCAGGGACAACAACAACAGGCACAAAGAAAGGATCCTCGGAAGCCAAAACTGAAGGAGGAAGGAGTGACCACAACTGCAAGCGCACTGGACTCCACCCCAAGACCAGAAAATGTAGAAGAAACCCCAAGCATTCCAATAGAAAGGACTAGGAACCCACCATACTTAATCACGAACATTTCCATGGAACTGGAACTGGGACTGGGAACAACTTAGGAACAGGAAGAGACCCCCTCCCAAGGCCAAGAACAAGCTCTGAGAGCCCATCAAAAAGCAGGACCAGAAAGCAAAAGCCCCTGAATAGGAAACTGAAACGAAAAACTTGCGAAGCCCAGGCAAAAATCGACAACAAGCATAAAGATGGGATCCTTGGAAGCCTAAACTGAGGGAGTCAGGGGTCTGCATGCATTGATCACAGGTCCCCTCCACAAGATCGAGACATGCAGCAGAAAACCCTAAGCACCCCAGTAGAAAGGACCAGGAATCCCCATCCTTGCACATGAACAACTTCAGGGAACTAGGACTGGGGCTAGGAACAACTCAAGCATAGGAAGAGGCCCCCCAAGGCCATGCAAATGCTCTAAGCATCCACCAAGTAGCAGATCCAACAAGAAGAAGCCTTCGAACAGGAAACCGAACATGGCCCCACCCAAAGGGATGGGACCACCAGCAACCAAAGGCATCCCAGAGAGGAGTCATGGGCAAAGAGGAAACTGCCCCCCAGACCGATCCCGATGAAGTGAGAACCTCACAGGACACACCAGGAAGCAATCAAAAACCCAACTTGCAACCACCACAGACCGAGAAAGCCCTAGGAACCAGATCCAAGAAGAAACCTACAAAAAAACCCAAGGGGAAAGCCTGAGGGAGATCATGAAAGGATCCCAAGAACATGCAGGAAACCCTAGAAGATCCCTGGGAAGCACCAGGTCCAGGACTCAAGAAAGGAAACCCCAAAACTACTGGGAAAGGAGCAGAAAGTGGGTAAGGATCTCCCCCCAAGGAGATCATTTGCTACAAACCAATCCCAGAGTGGGATGACCTAGGATGAATCAGAGACTGGGCAAGAACCAAGGGAGGGGGAGTAGGTTCCTCCCCTTCTCCCCTCATTTGTTGGAATTTATGGCTTGAAAGGTATAACATAATTAAAAATATTAAATCTCAAAATCATGCCCAAGCTTGGAACCATATTATTGCCTCTTGCAAAATATCTACAAATATGATGCTCATCACGGGATGTCTCAATTG
The DNA here is from genome assembly GCA_028583015.1 of Wollemia nobilis. NCBI lineage: Eukaryota > Viridiplantae > Streptophyta > Pinopsida > Araucariales > Araucariaceae > Wollemia > Wollemia nobilis. The sequence continues at coordinate 4,230,184 of JAQPPZ010001678.1, read as the reverse complement.
CAGAAAAAAGGTGCTAATAACTTGGCTACAATATTTTTGAACATACATGGAAGAGTCATATTCGATCTATGGTAAAATGGAAATGTCCAAAAATTGGGTTTATCAAAATTAATTTTGATGGTGCTTCTAAAGGAAATCTAGGAAAAGTTGGTGGAGGTGGTGTTTTTAGAAATAGTGAAGGCAATATTCTTTTCACTTATTCAGAATCATATGGAACTTCAACTAACAACTATGGCACTTCTTATAGGGATTAAAATTGTAGTAGAAAAAATATAGAAATATATTTCAATTAAGGGAGACTCACAAATTATCATCAATATTATTAACAAAAATACATATATAGGATCCTTAGTAAGGATATGTTCATCAACAGCCCTGGGCTGATTTTTGTAAAAGGTTTTGGGTCAACCTGTAAAACCCCGTATTAATGCTATAGTATCTTATCTACCAAAAAAAAAAATCGATGTGGAGACTAAATAAAAAATAAGATTATTGCTGATGTTCATCATCTATTACTAGAGGCAATCTCTTGGTAGTGTGAGCATATTTATAGATAAGAAATTGGGTAGCAGATAAATTAACGAATTATGGTGTTAATCTTCATTCCAGTGAAGTTCAAATTTTAGAAGGCAACTGGCCTAGTGAGATTTTATGTCTTAATCAAAATGATGTCAAAGAGCTGATTGTGGAAACATAGCACTTTGAGGAAGTTATATTTAAGAAAAAAATGAAAAAACTGTGACAAAAAGGTATGCTGCAGTAAATGTAATATTTTGGTATTTTGATGGGAGTGGCCCCTATAGAAGCCACATTAAATAATAATCATAATAATAATTGGAAAAAGATGTGAAAAGAGACCTCATTAAGATAAATTGTCCTCATCCTCTAGACCTCAAATGTAAAAGAGACACCATGTTTTGTATAATCAAGGAAGATGGTGATCTATCTAAACATGAAATTGATGAGAGTAGATTTTCAATTGGCCAAGAGAGATCCTCAAGCCATAAGACCTGTGATGACTAAAATAATTTGATTACATGATAATACCATCTATAATTCAAAGGTCCTTAATATACTATTGATATGTGCCTTTCCAAATGCCTCCATAATCGCATTCCACCTAGGAAGGGGTGGTGCGTCCATGAAGTACTTAAAAGGAGGAAGCCAATCAATAGATATGCCAATAGATTGAAGAAAGCAACCTAACATTTGAATACCAACGATACCAACATCCACTAACACCCTACGAATCAACCAACTCCAATGAGCAGAATGTCCAATAAGGATAACTCTCGTGACTAGAGGTTCAAGTCTCCCATACATTTGATTCTATGCTGGTAGAAGATAAGCTTGAAAGCACTCTTGCAACAAACAGGTTTGGCAATGAATTCAGCTTGAATGATATTTGTGGAAATGTCCATTTGTAACTTATCATGCTCCTCTCTCGATCCTAAATCCTTTTATTAGTCCCAAACTAAGATCTTAAAGCTCAGAGCCATAGAAGGTAGCAAGTCTAAAATTTGTTTCAAAAAGTCTTCATCTAAAAGCATTGACACTCAAGAACAAACAGTGAGACATATCATTTACAAAGGCATGACTAGGCAGCTTGTTTTAGATTAAGGGCAGGCCACTGAAGTTAACTCCCAGATAGGTGTTTACCATTGTTATCTCTATGGGCTTTCCGGTGAAAAATAAATGGACTTAAGATAGTAGCTTGGAAGTACTCAAGACAATGCCTTCAGGTTTTCTAAGGTTGTCTGTGATCTACTTTTGCAAACAAAAGAGAGCAAGGGCATCAAGTCTTTGCAAGCCTTTGGGAGAGTGGAAGAGAACCACATTATCAACAAAAAGTAAAATGACAATTAAAACATGATAAAGAGTGCATCCATCATCCACCTGGGTATGTTGCCAAATAAAATCCTCTAATTCATTAATATAGATACGAAGACTTTGCGTGAGAAGGCATCCATACTTGACCCCAAGTTAATTTTTATGAAATCAGAGAACCCAAATGAAGTACCCAAATAATGAATGATCGACTCTTAGAGCATTACAGTAGCAATGATGAGGAAATTCAGGATGCCTATATTCTACAACTTTTGTAAATGTCTCAAAAAAAGTCAAAGGCCTTCCTCAATTCCACAAACCAACAAAAAACCTTTGAAGAATCAAGAGAATTAGGTTTGAAAGTGGTCCCATTTCAAAATTTGCGAGGCAAAGCAAAAAGATGTATCTATACTGTAGCTGCAAACAAAAGTTTCTATGCTAGATCAGTCCTTGTTGTTCAATATTTCATGAAGTAGGTTGCTTGGCTGAGAAATCAACAACTACTTTCATACTTAATCTCTATCCTCCAAGTCTCCCTCAAGTTTGGTATGTTTCAATACCATTATGTGGGTGAAATTCCCCCCCCCTTCACCCACTCTTCTTCGTAAAAGATGATTCCCGAAAGAAATGGCTAAGTTTTGGAGCCAAGCTCTTGCATTGGTGGTCGGGTGGAAGATGGAGGCAGTAGCATCGATGGGCGACAACAAATAGCAGATGGGTGAAAGATCTAGGGTGGCCGAGTAAATGAAGTTCCATAAGTCCGTCACAAAGTTGACGATTCTCCAACTGGGTGGGGTGGAAAACAAGCAGGGCAGACACTCAAGGTTTGCCTTAGGGCGAAACTTTCCTAAAACATCGCTTGATGGTCGGGCAGAATCTTCGACTAGTCAGGAGGGCGGAGTTGTCACAAATCCCCACCCCCGAGGAGGATGAAAGCCTCCGCCCATCGATGGGCGAAACCTTGGGACATTGGAAGGGCGGAACTTTGGTAAATGCCCACCCTCCTTCATAATGCCACTATGGGCGGAAGGTTGTTAACTGATGAGCGAGAAAGCAAGTGAAATGATCTACCGACACCAGAACCCCCGACATCATCGAGAATTTCAAAAGGGGAGGCATTAATGATTCCAGCTACCTAGTACAAGTCGTTCGTGGGTGCGAATGTGTTGATTTGAAATATGCGAATCCCAAGGTAATTGATCCCATTCATTCACCACCTAACTAGAGGATCACCAACTGGTTGAAGGGGCAGAGTAGACGATAATTAAAGAACATGGCAGGAACGTTAGGATAATCGATGGCCCAGATTTATGCAGAAGCACCTAAATCCTTTTGGACTATCTTCCTGCCTAACGTCATTAATGCATGTAATTTGAATTTATTGTAATATTTCTATAAATACTGGGATGTTAGATGTCCTAGGGGTGGCTCTTTAGCCATTACAATTCATATGTAATGTTGTTCATCCTTTTGTAAATATAAGTGTCCTACTATCTGGTCTCCAATTTGTGTCTTGGCATCTATGTTAAATTTGAATGCTTATTTTTGCTATGGCTATCTAGGTTAATCTTATTTAATTATGTTGTCTGGATTTCGTGAGTTTTGCTTGATAGTTCTAGAATTCACATTAGTCTAGGGTTGGGGGGTTTATTTTTGCTTAGGTCGATCAATTGGGAGTGCTTTAATTCTGAATCCTAGATTTCATGCACCCATCCGCTGGTTTTGGAATTCGCCTTCGACTCATTGCACTGAGTGATGAGCGAGGACACGGTTGGCTGATCTATTATGTAGAACGCTTGTGTTTCCACCTGCGATGATTTAGGGTGCACGTGTTTTGATGCGGCTATAACCCGTCCTTGTGAATTCTGGCTACAACCTCCCTTTTTATCCCTTTCCTGCCCCCTTATCTCTTTGCACTCTCGGCATCGATAGCTAGGAGTTTCCTTGAGGAACCGACCTTCTTTGGAGATTGATCGCCCAGGCGCGATGACCGTTCTATGTTGGCACAGGTCTGCCCGGGTGTTGGATCTTTGACCAATAGTTTTGGCAACTTTGCTGGGGAACCTCATAAGGTCTCCGTTGTTTGAAGAAATCAGAGTTTGGTGGTACTCTGGTTTGCCCATATCCTATCAAATCACTTGGTAACTCCTTTGAGCAAAGAAGATCCAGATCCGAATATTAGTTGCCTCTTTTATGCCTTGAAATACCCGAACATCCAGGAGGAATCAACATTTAATGAGCAATTTTGACCTCATCGACGGAGGAAGTATGCTCATTCGACGATTCCAACTCCAAAGCTAAAATCAGAATCCCTGAGGACCAATGCCACAATGGCTCAACATCGTTGTCCTCAATGGAATGATGCAGGTCCCCTCAACCTCCATGATCTACATGATATCCCCAAGGCCACTCTCAGAACCTTACCGAAATACAATGGCATTAGAGGCGCTGAGTGAGCACCTTGAGAGTGTGGCTTCCCTGGCTATCGTCCATAATATCACACATGAAGATGTGATGATCAGGTTGCTGGCTATTTCTCTAGAGGGTGGAGCATTGCTCTGGTACAAAACCTTGCAGCATGGAAGCATCTCCACATGGGCAGATTTAGTCGAGCCTCTCCTGGATACATTTGGGGGATTCAAGGACCTTTTCCAGTTACTAACTCAGTTCTCATTTATCAAGAGGAACCCTCTTGAAAGTGTGGCAGACTTCAATGTTCGATTCGAGATGAGTTGGAAAAGAATTCCACATCAACTCCTCCTGTCCTCTGCCCAAGCGTATCTATACTACATTCGAGCCTTCAGATTTGATATTGGCCTCCTTCTGCATCAATCTGGGGAAAACATATTCTCTCAACTCTACGAGGAGGCTGTTAGAGCCGAGTGGATGCTAATGAGTAAGTTGCGGCTACTTCGACCTTGCACAATCTTCTCTCCTGCAGAGCTAGTGCTAGGTCAAGCAGTAGGCCCACATCAGGGAGAGGATTGCTTTGACATCCATACAATCAAGGACAACTCAACAGATCAATCCCATATTCAATCAGATCCATGGGACAATAGTATGGATGCATGCAGTCAGACGCAAGGCCCAGTGACGGTGAAGGAGCTTGCAACAGGACTGACGCGGCAAGTCAATCTTGAAAAGGAACAACATCAAAGTTTGTTCCCTGACATATCACCACCAAGGAGGTGGAATGAGGTGGTAAGAATGGTTGCCACGCTGATTTCTGAAGGCCTTAGTTCCAAGGTGCTCAGACAAAGAAAAAGAGTTATTAATTGTGATTTAATCACAATTATGAGCCACTGTGGAGGGTGTCAGCCGGACTACAAAAAGTACCTCAAGTTCAGTTATGGTCCGGCCATTGTAGATTCATTGGATTTCCAGGATGAGTCGGTTGTTGCGGTGTGCCAATCACGTCGCAGTTTTGTGTAAATAATGTGACAAGTAAATAAAAACCGTGCGGTAAGCATGCTCCCAAGGTATCATCATTTTGCTCGTGGCTTATAAGGGAAGTGCTCCAGTAAGAAATTGTCAACTGGCCAGAGCGCCAAAAACTATGGAGTAAAGAGCATGAGACATTTTCCCAGGCCAAGCATTGGAAAAACGACACTTTTCTTCTCTGTGCTTTCCTCTTTTCGTTGTCTTCCTTGGTTTTTTGTGCCCAATAGTGACCCCGTAGCCCAATGGATGGACAACTAGGACAAAAATCTTGTGTGAGCCCCAAAAAATCTATCACCACATGATTCAGAGGTATCCCAAAAAGGAAAGCCGATTTTCTAAGGCAATTGGTGATAGTGCTCACTCCTTATTGAGGAATCGGCCTATAAATAAAGCCCCAATGTACAACAAATGGCAAAAGGCTGAGGATGAGGAATCCTACTCGTCTTGAGATGATTCGTAATAAGTGCGTTGAGTTCCTGCTGGATCGTGTTAAGAAATGAAGCTATGAGAAGATGGATGGCAATCACTAGCAATCTATCTACTCTTGGAATGATTTAGGTCATTGGTGGGGTATGTTTAGGGGAATGCAATATGCGGGGATATCCCATGGAATGGGGTTTTCGCCCTATCAGTTTCATGTGATAGGTCTCGGGTTGCTTTTCCCTTCGTGTCTCCCCTCTTCCGTGTTCTCCCCTTTCTTCCATCTTCCCCTTGTGTTTGTTGTCTGCAACTCTTCGGGTTGCTAACCTTCGTCTCTGTGCTTCTGATGTTTACTATGTACTCTATTGTTTTTTGAATTTCTTTTCCTTGTTGTGCCCTTTTGTTGTCGCCTTCGGTTCCCCTCTTTTTCTTCTTCTCAGTGTTCGGCCATATTAAGTGTGTTGCTTCTTCTGGCATCTTCCCTTGTCTTGCTACCATCATCGACTGCCCATGTTTGTGCATCTCCCTTTCCTCTTTGTTGTTTCTTCTTCTCCCTTGTCTTTTCTTTTCAAGTTGTCATAAGTCTTGGATTTCTAGATTCTACTTTTCCACAAGGGAAAAGCCCCTGTAAATCGCCAAGGATGTGGGTGAAATTCCCCCCCCCCCTTCACCCACTCTTCTTCGTAAAAGATGATGCCCGAAAGAAATGGCTAAGTTTTGGAGCCAAGCTCTTGCATTGATGGTCGGGCGGAAGATGGAGACAGTAGCACCGATGTGAGGTAACAAATAGCAGATAGGCGGAAGATCCAGGGTGGCCGAGTAAATGAAGTTCCATAAGTCCGCCACAAAGTTGAGGATTCTCTGACTGGGCGAGGCAGAAAACAAGCAGGGCGAACACTCAAGGTTTGCCTTAGGGCGGATATTTCCTAAAACACCACCCGATGGCCAGGCGAAAGCTTCGGCTAGTCAAGAGGGCAGAACTGTTGTGAATCCTTGTCCTCGAGGAGGATGAAAGCCTTTGCTCATCGATGAGCGAAACTTTGGGACATTGGAAGGGCGAAACTTTGGGACATGCCCGCCCTCCTTCATAATGCCACTACGGGCGAAATGTTGTTAACTGATGAGCGAGAAAGCAAGTGAAATGACCACCCGAAACCAGAACCCCCGCCATTATCGAGAATTTCAAAAGGGGAGGCATTAATGACTCCAACTACCAATACAAGCCGTTCATGGACGCGAAGGTGTTGATTTGAAATATGCAAATCCCAAGGTAATCGATCCCAGTCATTCACCACCTAACTGGAGGACTTTCAGCTGGTTGAAGAGGTAGAGTAGATGAGAATTAAAGAACCTGGTAGGAACATCAGGATGATCGATGGCCCGAATTTATGCAAAAGCACCTAAATCCTTTCGGACAACCGCCATTTCTCCCAGAAGCAATGTACCAGCTGAGCGCCTGTCTGCTTCAACACTATCTTCCTGCCTAACGCCATTAATGCATGTAATTTGAATTTATTGTAATATTTCTATAAATATTGGGATGGTAGATGTCCCAGGGGCGGCTCTTTAGCCATTAAAATTCATATGTAATGATGTTCATCCTTCTGTAAATACAAGTGTCCTATCTGGTATCCAATTTGTGTCTTGGCATCTTTGTGTTAAATTTGAATGTTTATTTTTGCTATGGCTATCTAAGTTAATCTCATTTAATACTGTTGTCTGGATTTCGTGAGTTTTGCTTGATAGTTCTGGAATTCGCATTAGTCTAGGGCTGGGGGGTTTATTGCTGCTTAGGTCAATCGGTTGGGAGTGCTTTAATTCTGATTCGTGGATTTCATGCACCCATCTACCAGTTCTGGAATTCGCCTTCGACCCATTGTGCTGAGTGATGAGCGAGGACACGGTTGGCTGATCTGTTAGGTAGACCGCTTGTGTTTCCACTTGCGATGGTTCAGGGTGCATGTGTCTTGATGCGGTTATAACCCGTCCCTGTGAATTCTGGCTACGACCTCCATTTTTATCCCTTTCCTGCCCCCTTATCTCTTTGCACTCTCGGCATCGGTAGCTAGGACTTTCCTCAAGGAACTGGCCTTCTCCGGAGATCGACCGCCTAGGTGCGACGGTCGTTCGATGTTGGCGCAGGTTCGCCCAGGTGCCGGATCTCCAACCAACACATTCTCATACAACGTTTGTACAATGCCAAAGGTCTACGAACTAACATATTAAAGCCTACTCCTTGAATTAAAATGTGATCCTTCAGCATTTGAAGATCATTGTTAACTTTTTTGAATCATTTCTACAACCTTATAGCAATGTTTTCACTGAATCCTTTAAAGGGAGCAAAATCTCTAGACACACCTTGGCATAATAACAAAGAAATTAATCAATTTAACCTGCGATTTAGGCCCAATGTTTGACACTAGTACAAATCAAGAAGTATGAGTTGGGAAGGAGGAACAGGCTGCCTTGAAGATGTTAGCATAACCAGAAGAGAGTATCAAAAGATCAAAAAGCACAGTTGCATTACTATTCTTTTTAATTTTGATGAAAAACATATTAAAATGGATGATAGATAGTTTATTTTTTGGTAGAACCCTTAACTTCAAAATCAGTCTTGCTGTATAATAGTTTTGGTTCTTGAACTGATCATCTGAGTTGTAAGGTTACAATCGATATGATTATATTTGTAGACATTTTAAAACTAGAATTACTTGATCTGATACAATAATATGAATTTGTGGCAGTTTTCATAATTTCTTTCTTTTCCACCTTCCTTCCTTAAGATGCCAAAGCACATGGAATAGAGGCCAAGAGGTTTTGAGCCCTCAAGTTTGAAATCAAAAGAAGATTCTAGAGCTTCAAACTTGTTATGGCAGTGTATAGTAGTAACTCCAAAAGACAACAGTTTATGTATCATATTATACTGCTGCTGCTTCTAATTTTGTTGAAATTTGTTAGATGATGGCGAGTTTGACATCTTTTGATTTGGTTTTGAAGAGTATAGCTGGGACCTTCAACACATAAAGGGTCCCAGAGGAACCCTAACATAGTTTCACAAGGTATAAGCAGGTTAAAATGGCCATATTTGTGACAAAGTCAACATTTAGTGGGGATATATTCATAGTTAAAGTATTGCTCCCAAGAATAGTCCATGAGAAACAATCAAGGTAAAAAAATTCCAAAATCAAGATTTTAACGTGAGGCTTGGATAAAAGATATGAATGCAATAAACAAAAGAATTTCATATAGATTAAAATGTGGCCCCATTCCACAATTTTAGAGGCAAGCAAAAATATGCATCTATAATGAATCTGTAGATAAAGGTATCAAAAGATCAAAGAAAGGTGACATAATTGTTCCTTAATTCTGAAGCAAAATATAGTATAAATGGATGATAGATGGTTTATCTTTTTGGTAGAACCCTTAACTTTGGGGTTTGTTATGTAGTATGACAGTTTTGGTTCTTGGACTGGTCATCTGGATTCTGAATCATAAGGTTATGATTTATAGGATCATCTTTGTAGACATTTTGAAACTATCGCTGTTTGAACTGATATATCATAGGATTATATACATTTCAAGCAGCTTTCATAAAATTTTTGCAATTCTATCATGTGATGGTGGGATTATTTGTGCAACTTGTTTTGTATATTGCCTTGGGCCCTAGGACGGCAGGACTATATGTTTCAGAGGGTTGCAATTTTATCCATAGTCACATCACAATGGGAACTCATAAATTTTCTCAACTGTTGTTGGCCATTGCTTCCAAAGCTTAGGAGGCAGTAAGGTCCATGACCTTGCTTGGAGGGGAAGAGAAATGCAGGTATAACAGGGGAAATGAAGATAATGGTTTAGTGTGTTTTTTTTTCCCTTCTTTTATTGGTCAACAGATATTTTTTCTCCAAATACAATGCAGTAGGGAGATATCAAAAGCACTCCATGGCCCTCAGATATAAAATATACCTCAAAGACGAAGTTCCACTTTCGGGAATATATTCCATTCTTTCTTAACTGCCAATGCAAGCTGATGCAATTGCTTGCTCCATTTTTTTTGGAAGTTTTGCCCTCTTCTAAGAGTCCTAAGGAGAGGGGCCTTTGTAGCTCTGAAACCTTTAAAGATTGTTTACTGTATTGTTGTCATTCATCCGCATCGTTCTAATTTCTGGTTTCTAGTATATTTGGGAAAATCCAGCCCTAATGTGATAAATGGAAGAATTCTATTATCGAAATGGATTGCATATGTATTCAGCTAGAAATTTCCTAGTAAAACCTAAACACTGCGAATGAAAATGATTTTACAAACTATTTGTCAGTCTTCTTTGGACAAATCACTAGGGTGTAAAATTTGTATACTGATAAGACAAGGTGTCATTTAGTAAATTATGTATGATCAAAGAATTTTGGATACAAGGTATCAATCAAAGATTTTTGGATAATGTTTAAGTCTATATTCTACACCCATCTTCATATCATAAGACTTATATGTGTTTGGTAGTGTCACCAGTAATCCCCACAAGAACAGAGCCCATCCTTGAAATGATGAAAACGACTTGCATCCCTCACCACAATTTCTCGTTGGACAATCTTGGAAATGAACTTGGTGGCATTATGGCAGTCACCACAAACACGCAAATTCTTCATGATCCTGACTGGAGTCCCAGGGCTTGTGCTGATAATCCCAAATGCAATGGCTAGTTTTTCGCTGTGGCTGCAAAGCATGTGTTCCTTCATCTCCTCCTCCACATCATGCAACACAAAATCTGTAGAAGCCACATAACCTGCCACCTTCATGGGCTCAGCCAATGCATCCAATGTTGCATAGATGTCATCAGATTGGGCGTGTGATCTGTCTCCTACATAGAACGCATGAACCATGTTATCCAACTCAAAAAGGCTGAACCCTGGTGTCTTTTTCAGCTGCCCACTTCTCATGACACCTCTCACCGTAGCAACATCATCCCACCTGCCAGCTGCAGCATAGATGTTTGATAATAGCACATGCCATGCAGCATTTTCAGGTTCTAATTCAATAAGTCGTTCTGCCACATCTTGTCCAAGGTGAATATTGCCGTGAATTCTGCAGGCACCAAGCAATGCCCCCCATACAACAGTATCAGGTTTCAACGTCATCTTATTGATAAATTCTACTGCCTCATCCAGACGGCCAGCACGACCAAGAAGATCAACAATGCAAGCATAGTGTTCCACCCTGGGTGTAAGGCCGTAATCCTTACCTGGGCCACATGATACGACAAATTTTATGAAAAATGTCTGAACTTTGGCGATATTCTTCCTTAAATAATATATATGTATATATGCCTAAAAAAATTCCCATTTTCATATTGGCAATTGCATTTTACATCTATAAAAAGTAAGGTTGAAACACAAAAACTAAACAAAAAGTTCTTTATCAGTATTTTATTTTTATGTGAAATGTTAATTATTTTAAATATCTAAATTAATGAAACTAGTTAAACTATTTTTTTAAACATCATGAAGAATTTTATAACTAAATCTTTTAAATGATGTTTTTTTTCTCAATTTCGATCTCGAACTCGAATGCAAACATGGTAGCTTAAATCCTTACCCATGAGTTCGAAGTAGTGCCATCCCTGGTCCACCAGGCCAGCATGACTACATGCTGACAAAACATGGGTGAAGGTTATATGGTTTGGTTTCATGCCACTCTCTTGCATTTCTGAAAAGACTGCAAGAGCACGTTTACCATGACCATGCCTCCCATACCCAGCAATGATTGCATTCCATGAAGACAAATCTTTCTCGGTCATTTTGTCAAACACTTGGCGCACATCCTCCAAACTCCCACATTTAGCATACATATCTATAAGTGCAGTGCCAACAAAAACATTCATCTTGAACCCACTTCTCATTAAATGCTCATGGATCCACTTACCTCGTCCCAAGGCCCCCAGCTGAGCACATGCTGTGAGCACACTCACCACAGTGAAAACATCAGGCCTCACATCTACCTCCTGCATCTGGTCAAATATTTCCAAGGCCTTCTTGGCCTTCCCATTCTGCACATACCCTGCAATCATAGCATTCCACAAGACCAAATCTCTTCTGGGCATTCTGTCAAAGACTTGTCGTGCTGTCTCCACACTCCCACATTTCGCATACATATCTATAAGCCCAGTGACCACAACAACATTTGAATCAAATCCAATCCTATTTACAAATCCATGGATACATTTACCCTGCTGCAGAGCTGCCAATTGGGCACACGCCGGAAGCACGCTGATGATGGTTACCGAGTCAGGCCTCATGTTTTTTTGCCTCATTAGCCCAACAAGCCTCAGGGCCTCATTGCCAATTCCATTCTGAGCATACCCAACAATAATTGTATTCCAGGAGACCACGTCTCGTTGAGACATTTTATCAAACACTTGGCGTGCATAAACCAAACTCCCACATTTGCAGTACATGTTAAGCAAAGCATTCCCCACATAGATATCCAATGCATATCCAGCTCTAACGACGTCCTCATGAATTCTCTTTCCCTCCTCCAATGCTGACAAGCCCGCACAGGCCGTGAGAACAAAAGGGAAAGTGAAATTGTTGGGCTTAATCCCTGCCTCCTGCATTTCATAATACAGTGCCAGTGCTTCACAATAGGGTCCCTTCTTGGCATACCCTCTTATTAAAACGTTCCACAGAAAGACATCTCGTTCAGCCATTTTGTCAAACACTTGGCGCGCAGACTCCAAGTTGCCGACCATGGCATAACTGTTCACAAGCTTGGTCGCCGTGAACTTGTCATGTATGGCATTTTTGAGCATGTGAGCGTGGAGTTCTTTCACTTGTCCGACGTGGATACATTTTTGAAAGAGAAATCCATAGTCTATTCTGGTGGATTTTCTGGGTAGAATACCATTGTTTGAAGTATTTGGCTCTGTGAATTTTGTTTTGTGGTGCTGTTTGAAAGTGATGAATTTGGTGGAGGATTCATGATAGGGTTTTGAAAGATTGTGGGAGAATGATGGAGCTAAATCTGTACGAGGCACTGAAAACTCCATTGAAGTGAATGAAGTCAGTGATAAGAACTTTATCCATAATTAAGTTGTAAAATTTGAATTTTTCTGTGTGTATATTTTCAAAGACGTATACTTTTTGAAATAAAAATAACTGTTTTGGTTAATATATTGAGTGAATGTATACTCTTTTAAAGAGCTAATAATAACGAAATTTGGATTAAAAGTTCAATAATTTTGAAGAAAGAAATTGTACGGATAAAGCGGCAAGGGTTTTAGGTTTTATTTGGAGAGATTAATTTTAAACCATGGTATATCATTCCTATATTATTTGGAATTTTTATATTATAATTATAAGGGTTAGGTGGATTGGTAAGTGTAGGTATCGCTGGGCCTTTATCACGAAGAGACTTAGGTTCAAACTTTAGGAGAAGCTAAATGCAAAGGTAGTAGTCTCATTTGAATCCTTTAAGTGTGTGCTAGGCTGACAATGGTACAAATTTTGAGCACATGGTGGTCCATTTCATGTCAAGCTAAATAATAATGAGATGGAATAGGTTTGGTGGATGCACCTGTGGTTTGAATCTAGACCTCCTAAAAATTCAAAATTCTAAATATTACAATAAAATCAAGAAGTCTTCAAGGGATTATGAAAGATTTTGTTGGAAGTATTACATTATTTGACTCCCTTGTAAATATTAGGTTGGTAGTTGATTTATATTTTATATAATGTAATGTGCAATGTAGATTTTGTTGGAAGTATTATATTATTTGACCCCCTTGTAAATATTAGTTTCGTAGTTGATTTATATTTTATATAATGTATGTGTTAATATGGGAGAATGTGCAAGGCAGATTTTGTTGGAAGTATTACATTATTTGACTCCCTTGTAAATATTAGTTTGGTAGTTGATTTATATTTTATATAATGTATGTGTCAATATGGAAGAATGTGCAAGGTAGATTTTGTTGGAAGTATTACATTATTTGACTCCCTTGTAAATATTAGTTTGGTAGTTGATTTATATTTTATATAATGTATGTGTCAATATGATAGAATGTGCAAGGTGTGAAGAGAAAAATGAGAGGAATGTGAAATGATGCATCTCTTGATGTTTGAGGAAATGAATAGTAAGAGTAGTAAAAAATCATGTAAAATTATATATATATATAATTTGTGGAAAACATCCCAAAAGGGATGCCACTTTCGGGTAAGACCCAAGGAGGCAGGGGTATCCATTCCGCCAAAAATGCCCAGGACTCGGACCTGGCCTACCACCTTTGACATACTCAAGGAGCAAACAAACACACAAAACCAATTTAAAAATAAGTAAATAACAACAAAAATAATAAAATAAAATAAAAAACATGCTCCTTGAGTGTGTCAAAAACAAAAGCACAACCAAACACGCACAATAAGATAAAAGAAACCACAACACAAACCACATAGAAAAACACAAGAACCACATAACAAAACACAAACAAGACAAAAACAACAGAACACTACAAAGACATAACCCAAAAAAAACATGAAAAATAAACACAACCAAAACCTAAAAAATTAAAAAAATAAAATAAAATAAAAAACAACCAACAACAGACAATAAACAAAAACAAAAAACATAGAAAACACTCACACATAAAAACACGAATTAACACAAACAAAGAGAAACCCAAGAACAAGAACGAAAAAAACACAAGAACAATAACAAAAAACATAAAAAAAAAACAACAAAACAACAAAAACACATGAACAACAAAAAACAACACAAAGAACACAAAAACAAAACAAAACAAAAGAACCCACCCACCTTAAAAAACTAAACAAAAAAAAAAAGAAAAAAAAATTGAACATAACAATGACCTATCTAGACCAGAAGACTATTAAGGCAAGAATCAACAGAGGAAACAAAATAAAGAATAGAATGAGCTAGGGAACTAAAAAAACTGAATGAACCAAAGAGAAGCAAAAAAAAAAAGCAAGAAGAAACTAGGTACCTTCAGAACTGGAGCCATCCAAAGAAATGATAGAAAGAAGAGCTTCCCTAATTTGAGAAGCCCACCATATAGGAGGGTGGCCATAACAAGTAAGATCACCTTTGTCCAAAGCCCAATTAGCTAAAGCATCAACACTCTTGTTTTGATCTCTAACCACATGATTGTAATCAACTTTCAAAAATCCCATCCGGATTAATTGAATCTTCTCAATAATTCTTTTTATTCTCCAATCCACCTTATGATTCTTAGAAGGAGTCTTCAAGAGATTAATCATAAGTTGAGAGTCGACTCAACTAACACCTTTTCCCATCCAACCTTAGTAGCCTCCTCGAAGGCCTCTCGAGGATACCATACCCCTCAACAAGGTTATTGGAAAGAATACCCAAATTCTCAGCAAAAGTAAAAACCAGGGAGCCATCCGAAAGTCTACCAATTCCTCCCACACTGGCTTTTCCAGGGTTCCCTCTAGAGGCTCCATCAGTATTGACTTTTCCAAAATCCTTAGGAGGAGGTTGCCAATTTCTAGTCCTATCCATCTTACTAATACTCACATTCCCTTTAAGTTGGTTGCCCTTAGAAGATTTAATCTTCAATATTTGCATCACTTGATCCCATCTTTGGTGGGAGTTTTGGGGGTGATTAAGGAGTTGATGGACTGATTCAACTAAGTTGGCTATGGTCTTTTGCCAAATATAGTGAATATCCTTCCTATCTTGATTAAAAATTTGGTTGTTCCTTTCATTCCAAATATTCCAAAGAAGAATGGTAGAACCCATCCAAACTACTCGCCTAATAAAATGATCAACACCCTCTTGATTAGGCCAATCCCTCCAAAGTTGTTCAAAAGTAAAAAAATTGGACCACTGTAAGCCAAGTAAAGTGGCCATTCTCCTCCATAGCTCAGAGGCTAAAGTACACTCAATAAAAATATGGTTGAGATTTTCTACATTCTCTTCACACATTTCACATCTAAAAGGGCCATGAAAACCACGCTTCATAAGTTGCTCACCAGTAAGCACCCTACGATGCAATAAAAGCCAATTAAAGAACCTCACCTTAGGCCAGAGCTTTTGAGCCCACAATCGAGAAAATATGTCAGAAGAATGGTTGGGATTATTATGGCATAAGGTCAAATAACCTTGAGCAACCGAATACTCACCCTTAGTAGTGTTGTTCCATCCAAAACAATCTTTTTCATGGGACCAAGAGAGGGATCTCATATGAAGGATGCCTTGGATATCTTGTCTTTGCCTTTCTGGGATTTGAATAGGCCAATCCTCAATAGGGATCCAATATCTACCAACCTTTGAATTACCAAGATGGTACCGACAGTAATTAGCCACCTTTATCCAATTAGCTCGGTGAAGCTCCTCCATCCAAGGCCTCCAATCGGGAAACCGAGTTATCAAAGGCTTGTGACCATCCCAAGAATCTGTCCAAAAATTTGCCTGTTGACCATTATGAATGATCCAAAATAATTTTTTCTTTATCAAATCCTCACCAGTCTTAAGAACTCGCTAAAATGGGAGAACCTTTGGTAGGAAGTTGATAGCGAACAAGGTCTTCAGGCCTTTTGTTCTCAAGCATATTTAGCATGGAGATTATTGGCCCAAAGAGCATTGGGGTTATGCAACATCCTCCAATATAATTTAGCAGCTAAAGCTTTGTTGTTATTAATAGAAGACCGGAATCCTAACCCCCCTTCACTCTTAGGAAGACATAAAGTATCCCATTTCACCAAGGCCCATTTTCTTTTCTCCTTAGTACCACTCCAAAGGAAACGATGATCGATTTGATCCAATTCTCGAAGAACAACCTTTGGGATATTCAAAATGGAAAGAAACATAAATAGGAATAGCTTGAAGGACTGATTTTACCAAGGTGATTCTACCCCCAGAAGAAAGCCACTTGTTGGTCCACTTTCCAATTTTCTTCTTGACTTTGTCCAACAACCAATTCCAATATTTATTTTTCTGCCTTTGAATATTTATGGGAATACCTAAATAAGTGATTGGAAGGGAGGTCTTCTTATATCTTAATTTATCCAAGACCATGGATTCCTGTCTAGCAGAGCAATGAAAGAAAATAACTTTAGATTTGTCTTCATTGATCAACTGCCCAGTAGCCTTAGAAAAACAGCTAATGATTTGCTTAATATTAGAAGCTTCCTTAACTGTAGCTTTACCTAAAAGAGTAGAGTCATCCACAAATTGAAGATGAGAGATAGGTCTAGCTCCATGAGCAATGGTAACTCCCTCAAGGGTTTTGTTTTCCCTCTTTTTGGTTATAGTCCTACCCAAGCATTCAACAAGAATGATGAATAAATAAGGGGATAGCGGGTCACCTTGCCTAATACCTCTGGAAGTCGGGAATGACCGAGAAGGCCTCGCCATTGATAAGAACTAAGTAGGAAACTGAAGAGATACATCCCATAATCCAATCCATCCAATCCTTAGAGAAACCAAATTGCCTCAAAACTTTGATAAGGAAGTGCCAATCCACTCTGTCATAAGCTTTGGATAAGTCTAACCGAATGAACATGGAAGGAGAATTTTGCATATCCATGGAATGGATGGCTTCCTGAGCAAGAACTATCTCATCTACTATTTGACGTCCTTCCACATAACCCCCTTGCTCTGGGGAAATAATCTTATGCAAAAGAGGCTTCAACCTTTCTGCCATGATTTTAGTAATGATTTTGAGAAGAACATTACATAAAGCAATAGGTCTAAAAGCTGAGATATGATCAACCTCTTGAGCTTTTGGAACAAGAGTAATATAAGTTTTATTGATAACCTTCAAAATTTCTTTGGCTTTCCCGGCTTCTTCCACCACCTCTAATAAATCAACATGAAGGATATCCCATAACTCTTGGTAGAACTCAATGGGAAAACCATCAGGACCCGGGGTTTTCCCTTTTTGCATTTTAAAAACTACTTGTTGAAGCTCATTGATAGTAACAGGAGCAGTCAAAATAGAGTTCTCCTCAGAAGTGATAAGAGAAGGGATTGCTTGAAGAACATTTTGTTGTGAAGCTGAGTCAAGAGGAGTAGAAGCAAAAATATTGGAAAAGTAATCAACAACAATAGAGTTCATGCCATCCCAAGTATAAACAACATCTCCAGAATCTGATTTTAAGGAAGAAATAAAGTTGTGAGATCTTCGAGCTAGAAGAGATTTGTGGAAGAAATTTGTGTTTCGATCTCCTTCTTTGAGCCATTGAATTCTAGATTTTTGCTTCCATAAGATTTCTTCTCTTTTTTCCCATTCCTCTAACCGAGTTGTGAGTTTAATTTCATCTGCACTTCTCTTCTCTATGAGGCCATCTAAACGGATTTTCTTATTCAAATTTTCAAGATGAGCAATAACTTCATGTTTTTTTTTATGAACATCCCCAAACTCTTTCCAGTTCCAAGTCTTGATTTTGGATTTAATGTATTGCAGTCTTTTGGCAAAATAGAACATCTTAGTCCCATGCCTAGGTTTACCTTCCTTCCACCATTGTTGCACATGAGGTCTGAAGGAAATGTCTCTAAGCCACATTAATTGAAAACAAAAAGGAGAGAAACTCACATTGGTTTTCCACATTTCCACCATGACTGGCCAATGATCCGAACCAACATTATTAAGAGTCTTCACTTTAGGAATGTGACCATGGATTAAGAAATTTTTAGAGAGCAAAAACCTATCCAATCTCTCCATTATACAAGCTAAGCCTTGCCTTCTGTTAGACCAAGTCATAAGGCCATTATCTCGGTTGGATATCCACAAGATGGAGGTTTGCAATATATTCGCTCATGAGGTCGGTGCTTTTGTCCAAATTTCTATTTCCCCCCTTTTCTCATCCAGAGAGAGGATGGTATTGAAATCTCCTCCGATCAAGATCCAAGCTTTAGGAAAATGAGAGATAATATGAGTAATATCCTTCCACTGTCTTCTTTTTTCCTCCAAAGAAGTCGGAGCATAAACAATAATGCAGAGCATAATCTGGTTGGAATGTCTACTTTGAATAGCTATAGCCAACAAACCCCAACTGCCAACCATATGGTGAATAACTACCTCTTTTGGGTCCCAAAGACAAGCAATGCCACCCGAAGTCCCTTGGGAACTGAGGGAAACCACTTTTCCAGCTGGCCAAATTTTATCGGCAATTGAGTCCATATCCTCCATTGACATCTTTGTTTCTTGAAGGAAAACAAGATGTGGATGATTTATCCGAATCATTCTTCTAATTTCATTTTGTTTTGAAAGACTCCCTTTGAGTCCTCTAATATTCCAAGTGATGATCTTCATTAATACCAGGGCTAAAAAAGTTGGGAAGGGCATTAATCTTACCTTCCTCTACAAGCTTTTCACCTTCTTTTACCATATGATATTGATTGGTCTTGCGACCTGCTTTTTGATTAGAATCCATCTTCAATTTTTTTTCCCTCGTTTCTTGACTTATTCCAATTGAATCTGAGATGGCTTCTAACCTTGAAGAATGCTCGTACACAACCAAAATTTTACTAGATGGTTCAACGGAGTCTATATTGGGACCTGCATTATTTGAAGTTTTGACATTTGAAAGATTGTTTTTCTTGTGTAAATTTTCTCCCTTTTTTTTTGTTGAAAACCTTTGATTTGTTGGTTTGTCTCTGAGTTCTTCCCTTCATATTTAAATTGTGTTTCTAAGATTTCAGTTTCCATTATTTCCTCTTCCTCACTTGGGACATCATTTGTGGAAAGGATTTCAAACATATTAGCAGATGACTTTGATTGATCCTTCATAACTGGTTTTTTCCGAGTGTTCTTCTTCTTAGGTATTTGGAAACCTACTGAGTTTATATCTTCTTTCTTTTGATCAGGAATTTTATTTGGGCAAGCACTGGCCAAATGACCATATTCATGGCAAATTCTACAACGAAAAGGAATGTTCTCATAGTCCACTACTTGCTCCCAAGTGTCTTCCCCAAATTGTAATGTGATATTTTTAGGTAGGGGTTTGTCAAAATCCATTAAAACACAAATCCGAGCATAAATAATATGTTCAAAATTTTGAGTACAATCAACAGTCATCATAAAAGTTCCTAAAGAGTTTCCAATTGAAGAAAAAATAGTAGGATTCCAAAATTCAATAGGGAGGCCAAAGAGTCTAACCCACATGGGAGCTATAGAAGGCATCTCTTCTTCGGCTTTAAATTTAGTATGCCAGGGCTTCATGAAAAGCCCTGCCCTTCCAAAAAACCAAGGACCCCCTTGAAAATTTTTCTCTCTATCTTCATTATTAGCAAATAAAACAAGAAAATAACCATTTGGATAAATAGAGATTTGTAACTCACCTTTAGTTTTCCAGCTTTTTGCAGCCCAGACTTTGAAAGCATATAGACTCAGACAAAAACCCACAAACTGACAAATTAGTCCTCTTTTTTCCAAATCTTCAATGTAAGCCTGAATGTTACCCATATCAAGCTTAACAATAGGAGTTCCATCACCTGCTTTAAGACATCCTGACTCCGTTTTCCTGGGATCAATCTTAGGCATTCTTAGAGGTTTATGGGAAGCCCTAAGATTGATATTAGCATTGGGCTGAGGCTGTCCACCATGAAGGGCATCCCTAAAATTCATTTTTGGGACCGAGTCTTCGAAATTCTTACCCTTGACAGGGGTTTTCATAGTAGAATTATTTTGTGGGTGCACCTTAGCACCAGATTCACTTGAGATATGAGCCATTTTTTGATCAACTGCTTGAAACTTGTTTCGTGATCTCTTTAATCCTTGCCCTAGACGCCGTGGAAAGGTATGGTTTTCACTTTTCTTTTGTGCAGCAAATTGGAAGTCGTTGTCACTCAAGTTCACAGTATGATCTATTGAAAGATAAATTTCTAACCCATATTGGATCCCCTACAACATTTCCTGCTAAAATATTGAGCATAAACCACAAAAATATTGGCCGCTAGGGCCCGAAGGCCCTAAAAACCAACCTCTGGAGCTGCTTGCACTCAACCCGGATGAAACCCTCGCATAGCCGCTTGCCAAATATCTCGTTCACACATAGGGATGCGCTAGGATCTGTGTTGCTCCAAATGATATGAAAATTGGTGGAGACGTTCTAGGGTTTTTCAGGCATCTACCCTCAAAATTTTAGCTCAATCCGAGTCCGGATGAGTGAGATATGGCCGAAACGAGTTTGGTAGTTTGGGCAGTCCTGCAAAAAATGTCCCTCCACAAATATCGAAAATGAAACTCTATTCCATCCCTACTTTGATTCTTTGAACCTTTATAAACTAGTATTTACCAAGTAGCATTCCCTCATATAAAATTATATATTGAAGATAAAGCTCTATGTAAAATCTGAATCATTTTTATAATCTTTTGATATTGTATATAATTTAAGTTATATTTATGAATCATTTTTATAATATTTTGATATTGTATATAATTTAAGTTATATTTGTGAATCATTTTTATAATATTTTGATATTGTATATAATTTGAATTATATTTGTGAAATATTATTGTATTGAGATTCATAGCTAGCATATATTAGATTTATACTTGATCATGGTGAGTTAATCTATCTAGAAAGTTGTCAGAGCTATGACAATAAGTTTTTTTTCCACATGTTGAATATCTTTAGCTTGATTGGGTGAAGATAGCCACCTTGGTAGTTTCAAGTGTCATATTGAGAGAGATGAATGGAAACTACTACGTGAAGGTTGTTGGAAAATTGCAGAAGCGTGAAAAGAGATTACTATGTAAAGAAGACTGCATTGGACAAACGTTGAATGTGAAAGAACTTAAAAAAAAAAGATTGAAGAAATTGTAGCAAAGATTGAAGATTGTCACTTGATAAGATTAAGATAGCTTGACGAATTAAAGTAGGAAGCTAGAGAGGTGATAGATTATAGATTGAAGAATGGACTATAAGTTCAGAAAATCCAAACAAAGATTACAATCGGTGAATAAGAGATTAACTGGAGGAGAGTTTGAGTGAAGGAGAAATGCACTGCAACATATTTTGCATCTTTATTCAAGTTTATGAAGGGGAGCATGCTATAACGAAGGACAATTTGCTAGGCAAATTCGAGCTAACTAGCATCCTATCTACTCCCTGTGAAGTTTTGCAGGTCAACGTCACCTTCGATATTGATGCCAACAAGATTTTGAATGTTTCTATAGAGGACACGACTACGAGAGTGAAGAAAAAAATCACTATCACCAACAAGGGGCAACTAAGCAAAGGCTCATTACCAAAATCCAAGATAATTTGAAGAGCTTTGAAGCGAAACAAGTCATTTTTTTAGTCTAAGGTCCTATGGAGAGATTTCACGATCGAAATATCAGCTAATTTAATAGAACATCGAAATTCAAGACTCAAATTTTACCTGCAAGTGTCTGTGTTGAGTTGAAGAGATTATACTAAGGATTTTATGAACCCAACGCTTGAGAAGGAGAAAGACTTATGTAACGTTCGTGCCTACGATGGAGGAAATATAAATATAGTGTTCAATGCATGCAATTTGCCAAGTGGAAGGATGAGTTAAATCTAGGTGCCAAAGGTATAGATAGATAGGTAAGAAAATTTCAATCTTTTGATATTTCAAAAAAAAAAAAGGTTGAGTGCATACTAAGGGGTCATAAAGAATATTTAAAAGTCAATTAAATATTTTTAACGAGTGGAATATTCAGGCTTAGGAAATTTTAAAAAGGAAAAAGGTTATAAGGATGAAATAGATAATTTGATATTTGATATTGAAGATTGATTGTTTAAATTAAAATTGGGAGAAATAAGGTTATGAGTTTTTTTTATTTTTAAATAAGTTCTTAAATTAAAAGTTTATTTAAATTGATTTTATAGTTTTTTTTGAGAAAGTAGAAAATAATTTAAATTATTTTCAAATTTATTTATTTGGAAGTTAAAAGGGTTTCAACTTCAAACCTTAGGAAAATATAAATTTATAAAAAATTCATTCTTAGTTTTTTAAAATTAAGGAGACATCAAAAGAAACTTTAACTTTAAGGTTGATATTTCAAAAATTAAGGAGATTTCAAAAAATTCATTCTTAGTTTTTTAAGGTAAGAAACTTTAATTTATTTCAAACCAGGGAGACATAAGGTTGTCAACTTCAAAGTAAATGACAAATACAAGAATTTTCTTTCCTAAATCTCAATTATTAAAGGGGCTTAATTTTATTCTCTGGAAAGGTAAGATGAGGTCAATACTTATTATTAAAAAACTCCTGGATGTGGTGAATGGATAAAGAAATATTCTTGAAGATAGGAATTTTAAAATTCAAAGATGATGATGCTAAAGCTTTTATGTTAATTCTATTTGGAATATCCAATGAAATTCAAACACACGTTAGTGAAACAAAAACTTCACAAAATTACATGCAAAAATTGTGTATGATATTTGAAGGGAAGAATAAGGCAACCATTTTACACCTACAATCACAATTGTATGCACTAAAAGTTTTTTTTTTCTTGATAATAAAGGGTTGTACTTGGTTCCCCCACCCTTGACAAATTACAACTCTCTTCTTTAGAGCTTGAGAATTTACAAATAGATACACTTCTCATCTCAATTGAGATGCTATAGCTAGAAGCCTACATCATTTTACATAAAATGTTTGAATTCTTGATTTTCATTTTTTAGATCTTTTCAAATATTTGTATGAATACAAATATTCTAGAATTCAACATCCTTCTTGATATTTTTTATAGCAACCTTCACAATACCAAAACTCCACCTCTACTATCTATGCATTGCATCTTAATAGAGCAATATTTCCAAAACATCGCACTATCATAATTCACTTTACCAAATTTGGATTGCTAGTTTCCTTCCTGAAACACAAATGCAACCACAAAAATTATAATAAATAGTTTACACATTATTGTTATAAAATAAAATAAAATAAAGCAACTATTACCAATGAAAAACATTAAAGTAAATCTGAATCATTATTTGATTTAGGCAGTCAACATTTTCTTGTCAGCTTCAACTAAACTTACTACTTCATCTAACCATGTAAAGAAGAATTTAGCTTCACAATCCTCAATCAAAACCCCTCTATTCGCTAGCCTATTTGCATATTTTTCCTTCCCTTAATGTATGTGTAAACCTAATTTCTTCAAACTCTTTAGTAAGATCTTGAATTTTCACAATTATCTCTTATATGTTCCATGGAGCCTTTGCTTTCTTCAAAATTGTATATATTACTATGAGAGAATAACCTCCCATCCATACTCTATTTCATTTCATTTGATTGCATATTTTTAACCCTTCTAAATTTGCCTAAGCTCAAGCTTCATTATTTGTCTTAAATCCACTATTGAAAGCGTAATGAGACACAATCTCTCCTCTATTGTTTTTAGTTATTCCTCCTCCTCATGTTGGTCCTAGGATTCCTTTATATGCTTCATCAAAATTTAATTTAACCAACTCCACATCTGGTGGTTTCCACTTTATATTTTTTGTCTTCTTTTTTCTTCTCTTGTATCCAACATCATAATTCCATTTAATGACTTGAATCCATCTATTAAGGCTATTTGCTTCCAGGTTAGGGATTGGGTGAGTTGATAGGGTTGGTTTAGACTCCTCTATGGCTAAACATATCTTCCTTTTCATTACCTCTAAACTTCTTACTTTTTCTTTACATATTATTCTATTCCTTTCTAGCCATAAAGTCTAAAGTATTGTATCTTTTGGTATCCCTTATTGTCTATAAAGCCTCACTTTTATAAGTGCTCTGCCATTGCTTTAACAAAGGTTCAATTTTACTATTCATAACCATGCATTTACCAAACATATTAATAATCCATTGCCATAGTTTCCAAACTATTGAGCAATGTTCCAAGAGATGGTCTATACTCTTCTCCTCATTTTTACAAATAACACATTGAGAGGGACCATGAAAACCCCTTTTCATAAGGTTATCCCAAGATAAAATTCTTCTATGAACTACTAGCCAAACAAACATTTTGACTTTAGGAATGCTTTGGGCTATCCCAAATATCTCTCTGTATTCTAGTGATGTTACTATTTTATTGGTGCTTTACATTATATATACTTCGTGTTGTGTATTCTTCCTAGCTATTCAACTCCTAAATCAATTTATCCTTGGCTCCCCTCAAAATAATCATAGTTGTTATCTTTATACTCAATTGCCTTCTAGCATTAATATCTTGTATACTTGTAAAGATCTTCTTTCCATTTGTATCTTCCTTCCTGATCCTTGTACAAAATGTTTGAAACCCTATCACCATATTTGTCTTGAATCAATCTCATACAAGGTTTCAAAATTGGATCTAAATTGAGTGGTTTTTTATCACACCAAATATCCATCCAAATAGAAATTTTCTCTCTAGTTCTCACCACCCATATTAAACCTTGAACATTAGATCAATAGGTTTTTTTAAACAATTCCAAAGAGCATAACCATTTAGTAGAGATAATGTAGTAAATATTAAACTTGGGTCATTGGGCTCAACATACTTACTTAGAATAATTCTTACCCATTGTCTTTGACTCTCTTTGTACAATATCTAGATTAATTTTACCCTAAGAGCTAAGTTTGCATCTATAAGAACTCTTAAAACAAGATCTCATCTAGTTTTATCATCACACACCTTGCTTCATTTCACCAAAGAAAAATTCTTTTTCTCATGTAAACCTGACCATAAAAAAGAATCACATAATATAGATTAAACTTTTTCAACTAATTTTGGCACAGTTTACAAGGCCATATAATATGTTGGAATGGCCTATAAGACTGACTTAATTAATTGCACTCTTATTTCTAATGATAACCATCTACCTTTCCAAGCTAGTAGTTTATTGTGAAGTTTACTAATAAATGGATTCCATAATTCTATCCTCATTCTACCCTCAAATAAAGGTTTCCTTAGATAAGTTGTTGGTAAATTTACCTCCTTCATTTGAAGTAACCTAGAATTTTTTTCTTTGATATTAGTTGGAGTGTTAAGGAAGAAAATTTTAGATTTTGTCCTATTAACATTTTGCCTTGATGCTCTTTCGTATTCCTTTAAAAAATTATTCAAAAATCTAGCCTCATTTATCCTTGGCCTTCCAAAAAGGGTTGTATCATATACAAATTGTTGATGGGTGATGTTGTCGATGTTATTACTAACCTTAAGTCCACTTATAAGCCCATATTTGTAAGCCTTATTTAAGTTCCTACTAAAAAAATCTACCATAATAATGAACAAATAAGGAGATAGAGGATCTCCTTGTCTAAGGCCTTTCTTGGCTTTAAAAGATTCTATTACTAGCCCATTGACCAACACTGAATAAGAAACTATAGAGACACAAGCTTTAATCCATATAACTCAAATCTAAACTTTCATAAAACTACAAAAAGAAAATTCCATTTAACCCTATCATAGGCTTTACTCATATTAAGTGTTAAGATCATTGATTTATCTTTTCTTGAAGTTGTTGAATGTATAACTTCATGAGCTACTATTATCCCGTTCATAACTTGTATTCCTTTCACAAATAATCCTTGCTCTTATAAAATAATTTTGTCTAATAATGGCCTTACTCGATTCACCATCACTTTGGAGATAATCTTATGTGCCATATTACATAGGCTTATGGGTCTAAAAGAATCAAACAATTTAGCATTCTTCTTTTTTGAAATTAGGGTAAGATATGTTGCATTTATTTTATAGGGTATGTATTGTTTTACCCTAGACTATTCCACTACCACCAATAAATAATCCTTCATTATATCCCAATTATGTTGGTAAAAATTTGCAAACAGCCCAACTAGATTTGGGGATTTATCCTTATTAAAAGAAAAAAAAACTAAATGAACTTCTTCTAGAGTAATAGGCTCCATCAGTTTCCTATTGTCTTCATTTGTTATAATTGAAGGTACATATTGAAGAAGTTTATCATTAAAAACTTCAATCCCCTCTGATCCTAGAATATGATGATAAAAAGACTTTACCTCTTTTCTAATTTCACTATGACCTTCAATCCAAACCCCTTCTGTTGATTTAATTCTACTAATTCTAGATGTTTATATCTATACTATAGCCATCATATAAAAAACTTTGTATATCTATCTCCATTTAACCAAGTCTGTCTTGATTTTAATCTCCATAATTTCTCTTCCTTACTCAAAATATTATGATATTCACTAAGCAACTCCACTTCCTCTAAGCTTGTATTATTATGATCACATTTTTAGAATTTTGAAAGTTTATCTTTTATTCTTATTTCTTCTAAAAAATATTTCCAAAAGTGTTCTTGATCCATTCTTTTAAATGTCATATATTTAATTTGTTTAGGAAGAGCATGCAACCCACCATTTCTTGAAAACTTCCATGCTTGTGCTATCATATCAATAAATTAAAGATGGTCTTCCTACATCTACTCATATTTAAAATATGATATTTTTTTGAATTCACTTACCACCATTTTAACTTTTATTGGCCAGTGATTTGAACCAATCCTTGTTAAGGTATTAATTTTAGCACAAGTTCTTTCATCTAGCCAATGATATGAGAGTATGCATTTATCTATTTTTTTTGCTATTAGGTTTTGGCCTCTCTTGTTTTTGGTCCATGTATAGTTGTCTTCTTCAAACTCAACCTCCCATAGATTATTATTTTGAATAAAATCTAAGAAATATCTTATACTTTGGGTTAATTTCCTAATTCCCCCAAATTTTTCATCTAGATTGGTTATGGAATTAAAATATCCTATGATCATGAATCAGGTTTCTTGGTCTTTACTTCTCATAAAGGCTTCAATACCACTCCAAACTTCTAATCTACCTAACTGAGTTGTAGGCCCATAGACATTGATAAGGATGAAATAAATATTTGCAAAGTAGCAAGTGACTAAAGAGGCTATCCAATGCCTAGTTTTATAAATGGTTACACATGAGGTTCTAGAAGGATTTCAACAAGTTAGAATCCCCCCATTCCACTCCTTCAGAATCCCTAGCATCCCATTCACATCTTGCCCATACTGCTTTCATAGTTTTTGAAACTTCTTTTGTTATTTTAGTTTTTTGGATACAAAGAATATCAAGCTTATTACTTAAACATTGGTCCCTGATACACCTCTTCTTTGAGGAGGCATTAACACCCATTATATTCCATGATATGATAATCATGTATCATTAGGGGCTACTTGGTCCCGCTTGCATATTACCAATATCATTTTGTTGTTTGGTAAAGAGAAGTTCAACCAACTTAGTTTGTGTTCCTTTCTCTATGTTTTCTCTTGCTTCCTTGAATATTGCTTGATAATTTAAGGTATTATTATTCTATTCCTAAATATTCTTTCAAAATTTTGTTTTTCATCATGTTTATCCTCTCTTGGCTCTACTACATAAGCTTTTGATATGTCCTACTCATTTTCTATTATTTCCTTATTAATGATAGAGGTATTAACTTCTAAAATTGTATTTTTTTACCAATTGTTTTCTCCTGAATGGTGCATTGTACTTCAAGAGAGTCTTCAAAATATGATGAGACACATTCCTTAGGTTCATTGAGAATGTTCTTCCAGTTCCTTGTTAATATGTTGAACCTATTGCACTGTTTCCTCTAAGTTTTGATCTACTTTTTATTCATAGGCTAAAGCCTCAAAAGAGTTGGTATTTCTTTCAATGTCCTTCCTTATTGGTCTCCACTATTTAATTTCTTTCATTTTTCTAGATCTATTTTTTGGAAGTTGAAAACCATCTTCATCCATAACCATTTGTAAGTTTCTCTTATGGTTTTCTACATATGATTTTATTGGGATCTTCTTAGGGCATGATCTCTCAATATGCTCCATCTCATGACATCTTCTACATCTAAAAGATATATTTTCATAATCTATGGTTTGGGTCCACATATTATCCCTATACTTAAGAATTATTGATTTTGGTAAAACTTTACTTATATCAATCATGACCAATATCCAAACATAAATAGCCAAGAATCCATATTTTGTAGTATTTGAAATCTCAAGAAATTCTTCTAGAGTGTTGCATATTGCCTTGAAGGTATCTATTTCCAAAAATTCAATAGATAATCCCAACGTCCTAACCTAGAATGGTACTAGAGATAGATTTACATTTTTAGGTGAAAATCCTTCATATCAACAGCTAAGGAAGATTCATGCTCTTCCCATAAACCAAGGACCCCATTTTAGGATTTCTTATCTTTCTTCCATAAAACAAAAATGGCTAGAATGTAACCTTTGGAAAGAAAGTATAGGATCACTTCTAGAGACTTCCAACTTCTATTAATCCATTTTATCAAGGTTGAAGCCCTTGGGCAATACTTATTAAATTTACCAAAAATTGCCCTATCTTAGAGCAACAAGGTTCTATTTGATGTGTGCTCACTAACCTCTACCACTAGAGATGATTATAAGGATTTAACTATAAATAAGTCCATGGAAAGGAAACTAAAATTCAAAATCAATTTATATTCTATGTCCAGATATAATGTCTTGCCTCACTAAAAACCTAGCCCTTCATTACTCTTCCCATCATTCGAACCCTAGTTGACAATTATTTGCAATTTCATTGTTTACAACTTGAAAAATTATCACTGCCTTTGTTTCAAATGGTTGACTTCATAGGGTCATATCTCCATCAATATTTATCCAATTTTGCACAAGTTGGGCAAAGAATCAACTCAATCAGATAACCCTTCATGAAGATATGACTCCTAAAAGATGAGATATTATTTTAGAAAACCCTACTCCTTCATGAAGCAAAAAGAAAAATCCAATTTAATGCACTAACAATTTTTGATGGAGAAAACATAGAACATTTTATTTGAAGGATATCAAAATTAAAATCAAAATTACATACCTTAGGAGAAAAATTTGAAGATAAACTCCTAGTTTCGGTTGTACTTAGAGCACTTCCCGAATCATTCAAAATGATGCTCATATCTCTTCTAGTATGAAACATACAAATGTCATTTGAGGCGTTAATAAATATTATTTAGCAATATGATCTTCAAAATCAATTAGATAATCCTTCATGAATATATGGCTCCTAAAATATGAGACATTATTTTAAAAAACCCTAATCCTTCGTGAAGCGAAAAGAAAAATCCAAGCTTATGCACTAAAATTTTTTGATGGAGAAAACATAGAATATTTTATTTGAAGGATATTAGAATTAAAATCAAAATTACATACCTTAGGAGAAAAGGTTGAAGATAAATTCCTAGTTTCGGTTGTACTTAGAGCCCTTCTTGAAATGATGCTCATATCTCTTCTAGTATCAAATGTAAAGGTGTCATTTGAGGAGTTAATAAATATTCTTTAGCAATATTAACTAGAAAAACAATAAGATAATCCTTCATGAAGATATAGCTCCTAAAATATGAGACATTATTTAAAAAAACCCTAATCCGTCGTGAAGCGAAAAGAAAAATCCAAGCTTATGCACTAAAATTTTTTGATGGAGAAAACATAGAACATTTTATTTGAGGGATATCATAATTAAAATAAAATTACATAGCTTAGGAGAAAAGATTGAAGATAAACTCCTAGTTTTGGTTGTACTTAGAGCACTTCCTGAATCATTCAAAATGATGCTCATATCTCTTCTAGTATCAAACATAAAGGTGTCATTTGAGGCGTTAACAAATATTATTTAGCAATATGATCTTCAAAATCAATCAGATAATCCTTCATGAATATATGGCTCCTAAAATATGAGACATTATTTTAAAAAACCCTAATCCTTCATGAAGCGAAAAGAAAAATCGAAGCTTATGCACTAAGAGTTTTTGATGGAGAAAGCATAGAATATTTTATTTGAAGGATATTAGAATTAAAATCAAAATTACATACCTTAGGAGAAAATGTTGAAGATAAATTCCTAGTTTCGGTTGTACTTAGAGCACTTCCTGAAATGATGCTCATATCTCTTCTAGTATCAAATGTAAAGGTGTCATTTGAAGAGTTAATAAATATTCTTTAGCAATATGAACTAGAAAAACAATAAGATAATCCTTCATGAAGATATAGCTCCTAAAAGATGAGACATTATTTAAAAAAACCCTAATCCTTCGTGAAGCGAAAAGAAAAATCCAAGCTTATGCACTAAATTTTTTTGATGGATAAAACATAGAACATTTTATTTGAAGGATATCATAATTAAAATCAAATTACATACCTTAGGAGAAAAGGTTGAAGATAAACTCCTAGTTTCGGTTGTACTTAGAGCACTTCCTGAATCATTCAAAATGATGGTCATATCTCTTCTAGTATCAAACATAAAGGTGTCATTTGAGGAGTTAATAAATATTATTTAGCAATATGAACTTTAAAATCAATCATATAATCCTTCATCAAGATATGGCTCCTAAAATATGAGACATTATTTTAAAAATTTCTAATCTGTCGTGAAGCGAAAATAAAAATCCAAGCTTATGCACTAAATTTTTTTGATGGAGAAAACATAGACCATTTTATGTGAAGGATATCAAAATTAAAATCAAAATTACATACCTTAGGAGAAAAGGTTGAAGATAAAATTCTAGTTTTGGTTTTACTTAGAGCACTTTCTGAATCATTCAAAATGATGCTCATATCTCTTATAGTATCAAACATAAAGGTGTCATTTGAGGAATTAATAAATATTCTTTAGCAATATGAACTTCAAAATCAATCAGATAATCCTTCATGAAGATATGGCTCCTAAAAGATGATATATTATTTAAAAAAATCCTCATCCTTCATGAAGTTAAAAGAAAATTCCAAGCTTATGCACTAAAAGTTTTTGATGGAGAAAACATAGAACATTTTATTTGAAGGATATCAAAATTAAAAACAAAATTACATACCTTAGGAGAAAAGGTTGAAGATAAACTCCTAGTTTAGGTTGTACTTAGAGAACTTCATGAATCATTCAAAATGATGCTCATATATCTTTTAGTATCAAACATAAAGGTGTCATTTGAGGAGTTAATAAATATTATTTAGCAATATGAAATTGAAAATCAATTGAGAAATAAGTCATCCAATAAGGTTCCTGTAGTAGAAAAAAGATCTTGCACTCCATCACAAAATAAAGAACATAAGTATTGTCATATTTATGAAAAAGAACATAATATAAAATCTTGCAAGTATAATACATTAATTAGGAAGTATCAAAACCAAGAATCTCTTAAAGTGAATTAGAGAGATCAAAATAATCAACTAGGGTATGTTGCGCAATCAAAATCTATACACAAAAATCTTATGGCAAATCACTTATGTTTGTTATCAAGTAACGAGGAATCCAATAAAGACTTAGAACCTTCATATGACCACTCATTTTAAAGTTATTCAAATTATGCACAAGTTGGGAAAAGAATCAGCTCAATAAAATAACCCTTCATAAAGATATGGCTCCTAAAATATGAGACATTATTTTGAAAACCCTACTCCTTCATGAAGCAAAAAGAAAAATCCAAGCTTATGCACTAAATTTTTTTTATGGAGGAAACATAGAATATTTTATTTGAAGGATATCATAATTAAAATTAAAATTACATACCTTAGGAGAAAATATTGAAGATAAACTCCTAGTTTTAGTTGTACTTAGAGCACTTTATGAATAATTTAAAATGATGCTCATATCTCTTCTAGTATCAAACATAAAGGTGTCATTTGAGGAGTTAATAAATATTCTTTAGCAATATGAACTTGAAAATCAATTATATAATCCTTCATGCAGATATGACTCCTAAAATATGATACATTATTTAAAAAAACCCTAATCCTTCGTGAAGTGAAAAGAAAAATCCAAGCTTATGCACTAAAAGTTTTTGATGGAGAAAACATAGAATATTTTATTTGAAGGATATCAAAATTAAAATCAAAATTACATACCTTAGGAGAAAAGGTTGAAGATAAACTCCTAGTTTTAGTTGTACTTAGAGTACTTCCCGAATCATTCAAAATGATGCTCATATCTCTTCTAGTATCAAACATAAACATGTCATTTGAGGAGTTAATAAATATTCTTTAGCAATATGAACTTGAAAATCAATCAGAGCAATGTTTCTACTATATCCTCTACTTTTGATGTAGAGGTAGTATTGGTGATAGCCATAACTAGATTATCCCATGAAATAGATAATGAACAAAGTAAATCAATACACTTTTCCTCTTCATCCATTTTTACTTCAACAAAGTTTAATTGAATTATCATAATGTTAAAAACATTCAAATGTTTAGCCATAGAGTCACCATCATTCATCCAAAATTGAATACAACTTCTTTCAGAGAAAGTGTTTATTTACCAACTTTGTCTGATACAAAGTTCCCAGCTTATCCCATAACAAATTTATCGTGGTCTCTATCAATACATTCAACAATATTGAATTAGATAAGCACGATATGATAGAACTTCTTACCTTCGTATTGATCTTCAACTAATCCTCATCTGTTGTTGATGTTGATTTTATTCTTGAGACCACAATCCACTGATCTCTATTAACCAATAGACACTCCATATTGAGTTTCCATAACTCAAATTTTTATCCATTAATTTTTTTAATCTCCACCCGTGTGCTTCCCATCATTTTTCTTCGTCCAGATTCTTCCATGTATGCCTCCCATTCTAGAATTAATTTATTATAGGGTTGAAACCTTTACTTCTTGAACAAAGCTAAAATACCTGGCTCCTATATCAAATGAAGAGCAAAAGATTCGATTAACTAAATGTAGAAAAATAGTAAATACAAAATCAAATGGGAAAAGAAGAAGATAACAAATACACACATAACACATTATTTCACTTGGAAAACCCTTACAGGAAAAAAGCCTAGCACATTAATATCTCCTTATTTTATAAACTTAATTATCTCCAATATAATAATGTTCATCTTTCATCTCTCTTGAAACCCTGATGCAAGTGTAATTAAATAGAAACACAAGAATGGATTTTACAATACCATGGGTGAAAAACCATGAATTCAAATATTTAACCCTAAACAACCCATATGGGTCTAAAATTAGCTTTAAAAACCCTAAAAATTTCATCAGGAGTTGTCACCCTTGGACCCTCACTTTTTGAGGGTTGTCACCCCTAAACCCATGCTCAAGGCCCGACCCAGCCTCAAATCCTGATGAGGATACATGGGGAGTATCCAATACCTTTTAGAGTTAACCCCGCAAAAATAACATGGAAAATATTCAACATATTTCCAACATCCAACATAGCCACATCGACTATTCTTAGTTTAAGGTAATTGACCCTTGAGCATGAGGATTATGGTTAATGTTGATTTAGTCTATAAATAAGAGTTATGTTATAGTTTGAATGATCTTTAATATTTGAATCTTAGTTGTCTTTCTTGCACATATGAGACTTCGTTGTCTCCAAGTGGCTAAAAGACTTTGCTCTCTCAGTGGATAGGATTTGTATTGATTTGGAGTATAGAATTTGATTGTCTTTATTTTTTATTTTATGGCATTTAATTTGAATTTATTGTTCTCAATTATATGTTTACTATTGTGCAATACTGAATTATTACTACTATTATTATATTTTTTGGAATTTTTCCATTACAATTTTTTTATGTTATGTTTCTTTCTTTCTTTGAGGGAATTTATGAAAGAAACATGCACATGAGTAAATACAATTGTATATAATTTAATATTTTACTTTTCTCATTTAATAAATATATCTTTACATATTTGTTAATGATGCATGTGATCTTCATGATCATGTTAATATTTCCATAAGCCATTTTATGTCTCTTTCACCTCATTCATTTTTGTATATCTTTACATCTTTGTTAATGGTTCATGTGATCTTCATGATCATGCTAATATTTCCATAAGCAATTTTATATCTCTTTTCACATAATTAATTTCATATTAGAATCCAAAAATTAAAGGTATGGAATGATAAATGTGTAAAACCATATTATATTATCATTAATGAGACATTTTTTTATTAAGGTTTGAGAAGGGGTGTTGAAAGGTCCCCAAACCTTTTACATAGTAGTTAGAGATTTAATAATATGCTAAAAAATACAGCTTCTCCATAAAACATCTATGCTAAAAAATAAGGTTGTAATACAAACACTCATTTCACATTCTACTTCACAACTAGACAACATACATACAAAACAACTACTAACAGGGTTTAGAAACTAGCCATCAAAATATTAGTATCATACTAAATTGATTAAGGAAACCACCTCCTACAAGATAGAAAAATAGCAAATTAGAGGTACCCATTGACCATAAGCTCCGAAGCTTTGACGATTTTCTTGAGCTTCTTTTTTGCTTCATCCAAGAGCCCGTTAACTAATATTTTATTGGCAAGGGCATTGTGTCCCCTTGTGTTCCGAGAAATAGTTAAATGTTTTAATTCTTCCAGGTAGTCTTTTTCCCCTACTCCAAGATAAGGTAGTTTGAGTTCTATTTGCAATTTTAGCTACAACTTATTGTTCTCTAATATCCTTATTCGTTGGTATTCCATGTTTGATTTCCACTCCTACATCAATCCTCCTTTTATTTTGATTCCTAGTTTGTCAACTTGGGGTTGGACCTAAGAATTCTAAACCCCTTGTATTTTTAGACCATTTTCCATCATCATGGGTTAAAGGTTCTACAAGAGGGCTATGACCTTGTTCATTTGAATCAAAATAAATAATCAAATGCTTGTTTTCTTTCTCATATATTTTATTATGTTTGGAGGAATTATTTTGTTAGATTAGGTGTTTAGACTCTAGCTCATGCTCACCTAGGTAAATTATTTTTATATTAGTTTACTTTATTTTTCCCCACCCATTTTATGTGTGGATATTTTTTTAAATCTTATTTAGATATTATGGGAATATTTTGTTAGCTTTTGATACTTAATACTTAATGAGAGGTGAACCACAAGGTATAAAATGAGCATGTGATATTAGATATATGATAATGGTAATATACTAAGCATGTAAAACTCATGAGAAAATTCTATAACTACTCATAAAATAGCCATTAATAAAAGCTCACAAAAATATTACACAGATAATAATGAAGGTCTCAAACTCTCCATATTTTGTACATGCTTCAACATTGTATCTACTAAATGCTATCTACCTTCTCTCTATTACTCTTTCAAATGCTCATACAAAGGCCAATATATAATGGATGTGACTCTTGGCCTTCCATATTCCTATGACTCTTCATATTCCTATTCTATAGACTCATGTACACATGGACAACATGCACATTTACATAATTGCACATTCTAATAATACTTGTACATTTATTACATTGCATAAAGTAACTACCCAAACCCTAATATAAGGATGTACCCATGGTGGTACATTAGCATGTACCAAATAATGTAATATGTTCCAACATTTTGATATTCCTAGGGAGTTACACTTATTAATTACATTTGGAAGGTTGAGATTTTTTCTCCACGGATCATATTGCACCTCCTTGTTTGTATGGTGAATATTGATCATTATCTCTTTGTTGATCCTACGGTTGCCTTACCTATTTAAGCAAGGATTCTCCACTGTACTAAAAATAATTTTTGATATATGATATGATATTACAGTTTTTATGTTAGCTTCCATTATATTATTTCTATTTTTTAGTCTCTCTATTTTGGTTAATGTGGTTTTGCTTCAACCCCTTCATCATTGTGGCTTGGTTTGGTGTTTCATATTTTGTCATCATTCCATTCATTGTATCAGAGCTTCGAGGAATATTGGAAACATTCATTGTTGAGGTTCGTGCAATCAAATAATGTTGAAGGTTTTATAGTTGGATATTGGAGGTTTCTAAGCCCTAGAAGGTGAAAATTGAATTTTTTTTCTTCTATTGTTTTGTGAAGAGTTTTTGTATATTTTTTAGTCCTTCATTGCATCTTGGTTAATCCCTCTGACCATGGGGATTGATTAGAAAAGTTCTATTTTTTGGATATTTTTGAAGTTTTTTGTGGGCTATTTTAATAGTTGCAAACCATTGGTGGCCTTGTTCACCTAACCGTCATCGATCTAGAATAATTTTGGATAACTTTCGACCACCAGTGGCCATTTTTGTATACATATTTTTTTGGTATATGGGTTTTTCTTACACACAATTTGCAAAGTTTTTGATTTTTTGTAATATTTGAAGTTGCTTGTTGCAGATCTGGTTTTCTAAGATCTGCAACCTATCTTCTTCACTCCTAAGTTCCTTCCATATTTCAAACTGATATTTGTATTTAAGTTAATGACAAGGTTTGCTAAAAATATTTAAAAAAATATATATTTTTCTGGCATTTCTATGTATTTGAAAACAGCTTTGTAAAATATTTGTTTTTGTAAAGTTGTTACTCAATTTTTTTCAGATCTACAAAGTTTTAATGATTGTAAAAATCAGATCTGATCATATACTGTTTTTAATGCTTGAATTATAAAGGCATTTGATTTTTTGGGGGGCTCTTATTTATGGAAGCATTGAATAAATTTTTTTTGGGTGGGGTGTCTTGGTGTCGATTTGAACACCATATTTGTGGATCTTACATTTTATTTCTACTGATTTAAAAATGGATTTAGAGGATTTAGAGCCACTTAACTCACATAATTATCACATATGAAAGCCACACATGATGACACCTATTCAATCTAAAGGGTTATCAATATTAATGCAAGAAGATCTACCTGAAGTTACAAAAGAGTATCATAAATTTTTTCGTGATTGCAAAATGGATGAATGTAAGGGATTAATTAGGATACATGTTGTAGGGAGGAGAAACCACCATAAATAATGGGAATACAAAGAAAAAGAGAGAGTAAATATACAATGAATTTAATTACAAATAAGTGATTTTTACAATACATAATATACCCTTTATCCCTTTACAAATGCAAAGAAACCTCCAAGAGCTTAATACAAATAATATGGTGTTATTGTTTCTCTCCCACAATCGAATGCGATTAGGAGATATTGTGTGAGTGTGTGAATGTGTAGGAGCTTCCAAGAGCTATTGTAGATGGGGTGGAATACCTGGACATAACCAACAAGAAAGAAATTAATATATAAATGGATAAACCTAAGTTGGACCTTTGTTCAAGAAAAATATAAACCATAGTAGAATGAAAGCTAACTATTGCTAAATAAAACTATAATGCAAGACACACAAAAAATATACATGTTAAGTGTTGAAATATTACTGTGGATCTTACCATGTGAGTTGTTCCCTATTAGAGACGGGACTGTCTCATAGGAGGCGGTAGGCAGTAGGTGAGACCGTCTTAGGGGAGGCAGTCTTGAGACTATTGTTGTAGGCTATAAACTATCAAACCCAAGAACTTATAAGCGCATGAAATGGGATCAAGAGGTTCTTAGAACAATGTTAACAGTTGCAAGTAGGTGTAAAATTGACTAGGGCAAGTGTATGGAAGGATTTTGATAGCATAACACTAGCTCAAAATGGGCTCTCTCCCCTTAGCCATGGCTAGGGGTATTTATAGGAGTTTGGAGGCTTGGTGAGTAGGATGCCATATAGGCTCCACTTGGCTTCCACATGTACAAGGTAGGTAAGAGAACAGTCGAGAAGGAGATGAGGTGGTGGGGTTCATTAAATTACTTTGTCAAGTGGAAGCCTAAGGAGAGAGAAACTAATTTTAAATTAGTTTTCCAAGGGCCATGGGGGAGTGTGGAAAGTATTAAAAATTGCAAGAAATGGTGATGTGGTTGTCCTATGGCTAGGTGGGATAAATGCACCTCTTTGACCTTTCATTATTTTTGAATTTAAAATTCCTTTTATGGCTTGGGGAAAGTGCATGAGGGGTACAATATTAATGTGGGGGATTTTTAGAGATTTGGGAGGGGTTGATTTTCCAAGTTTCTAGAGATTTTTCATTAAATGCCTTTTGCCTTGAACATTGTTTAATCTTAATTAATGAACAAAAAGGGGCTTTAGTGGGGCATTTAATTAATGTTAATTAGGATTGTCATTATTTTATTATTATTATCATTTTCTATGTAGGAGGGGCTATAAATGAGGTCTATGATGGTGATATTAATTATGTTTTATTAGAATAATTTAGGTTTAATTAAATATTAATAGTGTAGGGAGATGGGTAGGGATTTATTATTATTTATATTATTTTTTTGGGTGTAGGAAATATATTCAAAATTTTATTTATTATTTATTATTTATATTTAATACTTGTTGTGTTTCTAACATTTCGTTAGGCATTATTAGGTAATTTAGATATTAATTATAATTTTATATGGTGACAAAAAAGAAAATTTGGGTATATTAATTCATAATTTATTATGTCATCAAAATGCTAATTTTTGATGTCTACAAATGCCCCTTTTTGCAATACATTGTTTATAAAAACAACATAGTGTAAAAACTTATGTCAAAATTTTATTGTTTATTGCCCCAATGAAATGGTTATCCCTATGGGAGTATATTTGGCAACCCCCTCAAGTGGTGAGTGTGCAGGTGAGGTCACGAGGCCAAGGATGAGCCACTTGAAAAAATTGGATAATGGTAGGGGAAGGGGTGGTGAGTTAGAGTGATTAGTTAGGGTAGATGGGGGTGGGGGTAGGAAAATAAATGGGGGAAGGTGAGGGGAGGATAAAGGAGGGTAATATGGGGGTAAGGAAGATAGGGAGATATAGTGAGGGAAAAGGGGAGTTAGCTCCAGACTCCTTAGGATGAGGAGAAGGGTAGGATAATATGGTGAGGGAAAATGGGTATAGTGCAACCATGGAAAAAGAGCAGACCTAGATAGGGAGGGACAACAATTACACTATAAAAAAAGGTTAAAAAAAAGTGTGTAGCCTAAGGAGGCTACTAAAAAGTGCATATCCCAAGGGGACAAGTGTAAAAAGGGTGCCCAAGAGGGTAATCTGAAAAAGGGTGCCCAAGGGAGCAACTTAAAAAAGGGTGCCCATGGTAGCAATGTGAAAAAGGGTGCCCAAGGAGGCAATGTGAAAAAGGATATAGGGAGGGACAACAATTGCACTATAGAAAAAGGTAAAAAAAAATTTGTAGCCTAAGGAGGCTAGTGAAAAGTGCATAGAACAAGGGGAAAAATGTAAAAAGGGTGCCCAAGGAGGCAATGAAAAGAGAAAAACAGTGCAATGTGGAGGTACAACTAGGTCTAAAAAGTATCATGGTGCATCGAGTGTGGGGTAGTTGATGGAATGGAGGGTGGTTGGATGGGTCATGGGTGAGGAAATGTACTAGGAGACTGGCTCAATCTAGTAGAAGTGTGGTTTTAGGAGTACCATCTATTAGTGCAAAAGTGCCCTACTTTCATAAAGGGGGTAGGGTCATAGTCCATTGGTGGGGATAGAAGTGATTGAGAGAGACAAGGACCTTGTACAAAAGAAGGCAAGGATGGAGGTAAGGAGTCATGGACGCATTGATGTAGGTGGATAAGAATAAATATAAGTAAATAAATAATTAATGGATGATACAAAAGGATAATATATAACAAGGAAAACAGATCGAGAGTGATGGATTATGATGATCACAAGGGTAATGAAAATTCTTACTACATTAATAAAAAATCTTTCTTGAAATACACAAGGGTGTATAATATCCATGGACAGAAAAGGGAATAGGAGAAGCAAAAGCGATAATAATATCCCAAGGATATTTTACGAGACTCAAACACCCTAGTGCTCCTCACAAGTGGTGAGGTGCCCATGCAAGGCCATTAGGATTAGAGGTCCCTTAAGACAAATTAAAATATCCTAGAACTATTATGTGTGTAGTGGATTCATTAACCTAATTTTTGAATAGGTTTTAACTTAACCAATCATAGCCCTAATGAGAAAATTAAGCTTATCGTGAAGGTATACTCCACTACCAATCAAGTTTCTATAGCCCCAATGGAGATAACACACGATCCATCAATGTTGCTCCACTATCGACTAGGTTTCTATATCCCTGATGGAGTCATATAATACACCCAAGGATTTAGGCTATATCATTATTTCATTTCATTTCATTTTTTATTTTGTTTTTATTTTTTTACCAAAGCATGAACCCTTGGGTTTTGGACCAATGAAAGAGATATGATGAGCTAACATAGGTATTAGGACTAATCATGATGTCATCCTCACCTAATAAAAAATGATATTAATTATGTGTGTAATGTGTGGATTCTAGGATGTCTCAATAGGTCATGAAGGGAGGCTCCAAATCATCGTGGCTTTGAATGGGATATATGCACACTTGAGGAGGATACTAGGTATGGTTGAGTGACGAAAAGGTCATTGGGATACGAAGAAATATATAAGAAGAAGAAAAGAGATACAAGAAGAAGGGGATTATGAAAGACACATATATACCCTTGCATATGAAAGGAAAGGTGAATGGTTAATGAGGTAAGCACCTTCCATGATAAACAAAAGGTGATGGTGTAAAAGGGAGAATACAGAGAACATGGTAATAATAATTGTAAGACAATAAAAAGGTGATAATATAAATATGTGGTACCCAATGAAATATCATGGTGGGTGGAGGACAAGGTAAAAGTATTGGGAGGTGATCAGTGTAGGAGACAAAAATAAGTATATACTTATCGATAGAAAGAAAGAAAAGGTATGTACAAGGATTGTAGTGGATATTATATATATATATATATATATATATATATATATATATATATATATATATATATATATTATGCATAAAAGGCTTAGAGGTGAAGAAGTAGAGGTAAAGGAAGGTATGATGCTCCCCCAGACCAAGGGGAAGGTAGGAAGAAGATGTATTAGAGGGTGAACTCCCCTAGTCAAAATTTATGGTGAGTGGTGAATTAGTCCCCGAGCTAGTGGAGGAGGGAGTAGAAAGGGTGAAATTAAGGAGCAATGGGATGAATGATGTGGTCGATGATGGATGTATAGGGATGAAGTGACACTTGAGTGATATGATCAAGGTGTACAAGGTGGACAAGGCCGATTGGAAGGGACTGAAGTGAAGGAAGATGTCATAAAGAATAATTGTAGGGGTGCTAGAGAGATGTATTGGAAACTTAATGGTAGTGCCAGATTTGTGAGTTGATTATGAGGAAAGTGATAAGGATAAGGACAAGGATATGGGGGATATGGAGGAAAGAGATAGGATGAATGGTAGAGCTATGAGCATTGGGCCATGTTAGGGGTATGGGATAGTGAATAGGGTGTTGGAAGAAGGGGTGGTAGAGAGGGTGTTGAAAATATTATGTCAAAGAGGGTGTTGGAAGAAGAGGTAGTAGAGAGGATATTGGAAGAAAAGGTGGTAGAGAGGGTGTTGGAAGAAGAGGTGATAGAGAGTGTGTTGGATAAAATGTGGTAGAGAGGGTTTTAGAATAATAGGTGGTAGAGAGGGTGTTGGAAGAAGAGGTGGTAGACATGAGGGGGTTCAAAACAGGGAGTTGTTCATGGGATTCTTGTGATAATGTATGGATGACATGGTTGGAGGTACCTAATGTTTTAGGCCTAGACATGAGTGCTCAAAAAAATTCATCACTTGAGGGGAGAGAGAATGGCAAGGTATGGATGAGGTATGTTGTGAGGTAGGGTGAGTCTTCTTGAGATAATTTGGAGGGATGTCAAGTGGGAGAGGTATTTGATTGTCATCTAAGATGTTAGGGGAAATGGGATGGATGAGGGTAACTTGAAAATAATCAGTTATCAAAGATTGAAGGGATGGAGGATTACGAGTGATGGAAATTTGTTTCAACTTTACTTTGAATTCATCCCTTAAGGTATCAGGGGGGCTAGTATGAATGATGGTGATTTGGAAAAATTCATCAAGCTATGGGAGTGTGGGAATAAGGTTCATATCAATAGCATGAGGTTGGATATGTAATAAGTGATTAGGCTCAATAGTGAGTTGGATAAAGGTAAATATATCAACAAATATCATGAGGATATGGGGTGTGGTGAGGATATGGTATGAGGGTGATCGATCATCTCTTCATTCTCCTCACGAATGGAAAGAGCTTTGGTTAAGGAGGTAAGGGAAGGCATATCTATATAGCTAAGGTTTTATTGGGTATTAGATAATTGACCTAGAAGGTCAATGGGGGTGTGTATGCCTTGCTCATAGCGTCCTAAGCTAAAACTCTTCCAATGGAATTTTTAAATATGGATTGGAGAGGTAGTCAATGGTAGAACAAAAATAGTCTTGGAATGAGATGGAGGTGGATGGCAATGTGGGTGTGTCAAGTCCCCCAGAAACAAGATTGGTGTGGTTATATGATGAGCCTAAGGATACAATAGCGCCTATAGCTAAAGGTATATCTTGAGGTCTACCAAAATATTTGATAGACTCTACATGTGGTAGGTTTTTAATAGTTATATTATGTATAAGATACTCACCTATGGCCGGGTTAGTCATATGTACATTAACATGTGGGATTGTGGTGGGAAGTGAGGAAGGAATTATGGAGGTGTTAAGGGTATCTTCGGATAAGGGGATTGAAGTAGAGTCAGATGAGGCTGATTGGGGGATAGTATTAGGGAAATATCTTGTGATGAGGATGAAGGGTTAATTGAGGTGTGGGGTAGGACATGAGGATCCTCTTCTTGAGGAATAAGAGTGGTAGGACC
Organism: Wollemia nobilis; assembly: GCA_028583015.1. NCBI lineage: Eukaryota > Viridiplantae > Streptophyta > Pinopsida > Araucariales > Araucariaceae > Wollemia > Wollemia nobilis. The sequence continues at coordinate 4,186,972 of JAQPPZ010001678.1, read as the reverse complement.
AGGGATAGGGTTAGTGATGGGATTGGGGTGATGGTATATGGCTAGAAATATGAATGTCCCTCTGTTTTATCATGTCATGGACCACATTTTTAAATTGCATACAATGTTCAATATCGTGACCCGGTTGACGATGATAGACACAGTAAAGTTATGGTTTATAAGATAGGGGTAGGGGCCTATTAGGATCATAGAGGGGTTTAATTTTGGGTAGGTTAATCGCTTAGTATTCGATGAGGTGATGGAATATATTGGATAAAGGCTCAGTGAGGTAAGTAAACTCATGTATTGGCACCCAATAGGGCTTATTTGAAGGTTGGGATGCAGAAGATGAGGCTAAGGATTGAGTTGAGGATGGTTGAGGTTGATATTGTGTGGGAGATTGGATAGTGGTGGTAGGGGGTGGTGTGGTAAGACTAATTTGATTAACTTGGGGTGATTTAGAATAAGTGACATTACTATTTGGATTATTATTGGTCCACTCTTTCTTCTTAAGTTTTATGATTGTGAGAATCGAAGCAGTAACATTACTAAATTATATTCAATAATGGGTTTATATAACATTAGGAAACTTTAGGATAGATATTAAATAATATCTTCCTTAACTAATGCTAACTAACATGCTTAGGAGAAAATAGCGCTAACCTACTAACCAACTAGGGAGTTAACGTAGTCAACTTGACTACAACTATCTAGTTACCTAGTTACCACAAGATATTCCAAACAGTGAATATCTTCGAGGTAAAAAGTAAAAAAATGATGTAATAACCAAATCTACCATGTGGTAAATAAAATAACCTACTAAGGTAAAAAATTAATTACCCTAATATCTACCCTAACATACCCATTTATTACATTATTTTTTAAATACAAAGAGTGTTGCAAAACAACTCAAATTTGACACATGCAAGTGCCTTAGTGAATATATCTGCAACCTTTTTGGTGATGGAAATGTAGTAACTTATTTTCTATCTTAATAGAAAATGGTAATTATCCAAGATAGGAATCTAGATATTATCCAAGTGATGGAATCTAGATATTATCTAAGTAATGGAATAATTACTTTAACATCCCCCCTTAATGTGAAGAGAAAATGAAAGATGTTGGTCTGTTGGCTCTAAGTGTACCTCTAGATGAGTACCTTTGGGACTATATTTGGATTTGCCTATGAATCTGCTACTCAGTATTTCACTGGATCTTCAATTGGGACTACCATAGGATTTACCTTTCTTATAGAAGCCATACAATATTTCTTTCATTTTGGTTGAGATGCTTTTGCTTAGGTCCACCTTTGGGTATAAGCAAAATAAGTATTTCCACAGTACTTAAGAAAAAAGTGGGTTATCCCTCACTTTGCTTTAACAACAATGAATGTCCTTATTGTAATATTTTCATCCTATCGGATTGCATGGGTAACCAGCCGTTGCAATTGCTAGGTGTACTAGAGTAGATCACTACATACGAGGTTCACTCTATTACAATATGATTTTGCAAAAGTTTTGATAAGGTAGCTAAGGTATCGGTCGCTATCGAAAATGCACCCTTATAAGTTTTCCCCTTTTTGCAAAAAATTTTGTAATGAAAATTTTACAAGAATTTTGACTAAGGTGTCGGTCTCCGCCAAAAGTGCACCCTTATAAGTCATCCTCCCTTTTTAGAAAAATATTGTTTTGATGAAATTTTGCAAGAAGTTTGACTAAGGTGTTGATCGCTGCCGAAAATGCACCTTTTTTAAGTCTTCATCCCTTTTTAGCAAAATATTCTTGTGAGTTAGGAAAGAAAAACTTTATCCCCCTTAAGTGCAAAATATTTTCAACTTATAAAGCTTTTCAAGGCTTTTACAAAAATTGCCTCTTAGGCAAATTTCAAAAAATTCACCAAATAAATCCTCCCCTTTCTTATAAGTACTTCAAACAAAAAGAGTTTATTATTTATGAAGCCTAAAAAAGAGGTACAATCCTCCCTTTATTTTAAGTACTTCAAACAAAAATATGTGCTATTTATGAAGCCTAAAAAGAGGTTTGCAATGGTGCTGTCTAGGTTTACAATTTGTTTCCCTTACAAAGATGTATGGATTATGCGCACCTTGTGTGCTCTTTCTGAATCAGAATCAAAAACCTCATTATAAACATGTCCTTATTGTTGTCTATTTTGCTTTTGTGGTGTGCCATTGCCATTTTTTTTTGGCTTATTCTTAAACCAACACCGATTTTCGTAATGACCATCCTTTTGAAAAGTTGTGCAAAAATTCTTTTCTGATTGAGGTTGCTTGCCCTTATCTTTGGAATATGACCCCCTCTTTTTTTTTTGATATTTTTTGTGTATAAGGTGCACTGTTGGACACTTCATATTTTTGTAGTTGATTTGATTTTTCAGTTTGAAGTAAATTTACTAACTCCACAAAGGTCACATGTCTTTGAGACACTTGAAGAGATGTTATTAACATTTTGTAGGAGTCTAGAAGAGCCTGTAAAATGACCAAATTCAAGACCTTATCTTCAAATTTTCTCCCAAAGCATTTAGTTTTGATTTTATTTCTATCACTCTAAAGAGGAATAACTCTACTATTTCACCTGAATTCATATGGCGAGTATGAATTTTTGATTGAAGGTTAAGAATTGTGGCTTCATTTTTCCCCTAAAAAATGGTAGATAAAGCATCCCACGCTTCTTTTTCATTTTTAGCATCACAAATGTGAGGTTGAATTTCATTAGTAGTAGCTAGTAGAATAAGCATGAGAAGTTTTTTGTCCCTTTTATTCCATGCCTTATGATCTGCTCTTAGTGTAGTGGGTCTTTTATAGTGTCTGTCAGTATATCCCACAATTCCTCTACAATAAGAATGACCTTCATTTTGGTTTTCCATGCAGAATAATTAGAACCTCTAAGCAACTGGGTATCATTCAGATACTTGTTTATAGTAGCCATTATAAAGGTTTCCTATTGCACCAAAATGGTCTCTCTTTCACTCTAATTGATATTTAATGGCACCTGCCTAAAAACCCTCCTAAAGAAGGATAATTAGTTTGAGGATTTTAAGCCAAACAAAAAGTAATGAAATAGAATTCATTCTAATTGATATTTAATAGCATCTGCCTAAAAATATTCCCAAAGAAGGATGATTACTTTGAGGAGATTGAGCTAACAAGAAGAGTGAATTTAGGTTTTTTATGGAGTGAATATCAAAAAGTAAAAATTGGCTTTACCTATGCAATCAATTGCACAAATAGGTGTAAAATTTGGGGTTTTAAGTGCTCTTGATTTTAAACTTAAGATGTAATTGCAAAAATAGGAATTTGAATGCAATAAACCATCAAAAGTGCCCATAAATTTTTAACACTTTAGGTGTCGGATTCTACCGAAAATGCACCTAAGTTTAATAATGCCAATTTTAACAAAAGGTGTTGAATGCTATAAAAAATGCACCTTATTATAGTAATTTTTGCAACAAAATTTGATTTGTGTTGTGCAAAAATTTTGACATTCAATTTCTCCCCCTCCCTTGTGTTACAATTTTTCAAAGAAATACAATTTCTTGTCCCTCCTTTGCTTTGCAAAATTAATAAGGTAGCACACCTTTCAAGCCAAGTCAATACACGATAATATTTTGAAAGGCAATCCAGAACCAGTCGAAAAACGACTTGGTTTTAGTGGACCCAAGGGCTATGTTGCATGAGAAAAACTCTTACTCTCAAAATTAGTGTGTTAGAAACATTTTGAGAAAGTTTTAAATCTCCTATATTTGCAAAAAAATGTGCTATTTATTTGTATTACATCTCAAATTTTTGAGAAAAAAAAACACAATTTTGAAGTTTTACAAAAAAAGGTGTTATTTATTTGTATTACATCTCCAAAATTTTGAGAAAACAAAAACACTCTTTTTTTTATATTGCAAAAAAATAGGTCCTTTATTTTGATTTTAATTTGCAAAATTAAAAAAAAAATTAATTAAACATTTTAATCAATAATAAAAATAAAATATTTAAAAAATCAATTTAATTTTTCTTTTAAAAGAAATGATTTGAAAAATATTTAATATTTAAATTATTAAAAAAAATAAAAACAAATTTAAATTTTAAAATAAAACAAACCAAAAAAAAAAGAAGCTAAAACCTTACCTTGATTTTTTTAAACACCTTTGGTGCTTTATACAAGCGCGTGAGGGCACGCACAATTGTGTGCACCTTCAAAAAGGTGGTAAAGTCTTTTGAAAGCTAAAGCCTTAAAAGGCTTGTGGGATAAATATACCACATGCACCTTGTTGGGTGCTTTTCACCGGTATAAAATACACTATCCTTAAAATGATTGTCTTCGGGCAATCACAAGCTTGTCATTTTGCTGTGCAACGTAGCGAATCAAACCTGAAAACATCAATAGGGTATCGACCAATCAAATGCCACATCAACACTAGTTTCTAGTTGCCACATGTCCTACAACTCAACTAGAAGGTCCAATCATGTAGTGCCACATCAGTAGATGCCTCAGAGTTTACACCCATATCAGAAGTCAATCGAAGGATGCCACATCACCTTCGATTAAAAATTGCCACATCATCACTTCCACCACTCACCACATATTCATCAACTTAGCAGTCACCACATGGTCACCTCAGGTTTTGTACCTCAGATCAGAGAGGTAGCTATCAGATCCAATAGTTCTAGAGTGCATGTAGATCGGTCTAGTTCCATGTGATGGCAAGGATTGTCAGTGTGATGTTAGTGTCATAGTTGTCAAGTTGTTGTTAGTCATCAGATATGACAATTAAATAGCATGCACCAATCAGGTTGGGCAATCAGCTACATATCACATTGTTCGATTGAAGGGAGATGTCGTTATGTAGGATGTAGTCATATTGACCGCGTGGTTCACGAAGCAAGCTACCGCCAACTCAGACTGCCTCAGGGGGAAGTGCTATGCTCCCACTAATGTGGTGCCACATTGTATAGTGTGCCTACCCCTCAGTGTGGGTTGTGCAGTGCACGTCTATTGGTGTGGGTTGTGCTGTGCACACCCTATAGGTCTACAACTATTAGATATGTAGCTAAAATGAACAAAAAATTCCACCCATTCCATTAGCTAAAATGACCAAAAATTAATTCTATGCAGTAATGAAATTCTATTCCAATAAATTCGTGTCAACCAACCAAAAATTTACCTCAGGATTCGTGCCAAAGTGATGCAAAGGATTTCTAACTCGATAAATGTGTCAATGAGATTTGTGGGTTTTCATGCAGGCTCCAGGATGGAGGGTCCCAATCTGGGATTTTGGCCGCTATTTCCAGTCAAGCTGCTTCCTCTTAAAATTTCCCACATCGATCACCTTGCCTTGCCCAAGTCAAAAATGCTTTAATACCAATGTGAGAATCAAAGCAAGAACATTACTAAATTATATTCAATAATGGGTTTATATAACATTAGGAAACTTTAAGATAGATATTAAAAAATATCTTCCTTAAATAATTTTAACTAATGCGCTTAGGATAAAATAACGCTAACCTACTAACCAACTAGGGAGTTAACGTAGTCAACTTGAATACAACTACCTAGTTACCTAGTTACCACAAGATATTCCAAATAGTGAATATCAAAGGGTAATTCATTGATCATTGCTTGCAAACGGGTTCCATAATCTAAAACAAATTCATCTTTAAATTGTTTAAGGTTATAAAGATCAGTGAGGTTGGCTTTCTTTTTAACCAAGAGGGTAAAACCTCTCAAGAAAAATATTAGATAATTGCTCAAAGGTATAAATACTATGTTGCAGGAGAGCATTATACCACTCAAGAGTGATGCCACTTAGGTAAATACCAAAGGTGCAGAGAAGGAGGTGGTCACTACCACTAATTAAGAAGCAAGCATTAAGATATTTACTCAAGAAGTATTTTGGATCCCCATGTCCAGTGAAGGGCTCAAGTTTGGGAAACTCAAATTTATAAGGATAAACTAGGGCAGGTATATATGGATGGATGGGTTGGGTGTAAATTTGGCTAAGGGTTGGCTTTTGGTAGCCTATACCTGTAGTTTGAAGTTCAAGTGTATTAATATGACTAATAAGTCATTGCATCTCATCTTGTGAAGATGATTGCAACATAGATAGGGAAGGTATTGTATTGGAGGTGAGATTGGGAGGTGTAGGGACATAATTGGGAGGTTGGGAAGTATAGGTTACTTTATTGTAATTTACTCATCTTGTCAGATTGCATGGGGTGCAAGTCGCTGCAACCGCCAAGTGTATAGAGTAAATAATGGAATACGGGGCTCACTTGAGATTTTTGTTGTTATTTGATTTTTGTGATGTTTGACTTTTATGATATTTTTGGAGTTTGATTTATGTTTGTTTTTTTGGTATTTATGCACTTTTTTATTTGTTTTGGACCAATAGGTATGCTTAATGGCCCATTTTGAGGTGCTTTATGGTGAGAATTTGGGTAAACATCTCCTTGCTTCTTGGCTTCTATCAGGTCCAGTGACCCCCAATTGTCGCCTTGTGGCCGCTATCAGGCCCAGCAGCCAAAAATTTTGGATTGTTGATGCCAGCAGTGCTCGAGGCAAAAATTGAAAATATAAAAGTAAATTTTAGGGTATTACCTTTCATTATTTTAGCTGTCAATTACACTTTTGAGCTCTAAGCTGAGAAAGCACAATTGTGACACAAAGTTCTACTAGATTTATTGTTGACTTGGATACTATGGTCGAGAAGGGGGAGGCATCTACGAGTGGAGGAGCTGGAGCTTCACGGGTATTTTGCCAAACCCTGATTTGTTTATTTAATTTGGTAAAATGAACCTAATTAATTAATTTCATAGAGGAACATCACTAAACCCGTTGGAAATGAATTGAACCCATAGGTAGGCTTAGTTTATGCTTAATTGTAGAGGGTTTTCCTTTGTTTTATTATTTATGAAATTTTTATTGTTTTTAGCCTAGGGGAAATGTTGTTGGTGTGTTGCCCCATGGTTGTTGTCGCTTAGAGTGGCTAACGTGGCCCAAGAGGGGCTGCTGTCATCATCAACGATCATGTTAAATTCCAATGGTTAAATTTTTTATCATTGGAGGCTGGTCATTGTCAGCTTCAATGGCCGTTGCTTGGCCACTCCTGGCATGAGCAACTAGACGACTTTAGGTTTTATTTTGAAATTTTTAAAAATTTTAAGGCATTAATTGATTTTTTTTGGCATTTTGGAGTGTAGAATTTGATTTTTAGGTGCATTTAGTTACTATTTTAATAGCCTTAAGCTCATATTAGATTATATTGCACTATTTTTATTTTATGCATTTATTAGTTTGTGAGTGCATTTGATTTAGGTATTTATTTTGCACTTCTGGATTTTGTTTGCATGGGCTCGAGACCCAAAAATGCTTATGGATCTTTTACCTCATATGGATGACATGGACTGGCATTGGCTCAATGCTTGCGGGCTCCAATACGTTACTATGCTTCTGACGATCATGTCGGATCAGGCCAACTTGACTACATTAGCCCACAAGTGGGACTATAGGACTAACATCTTTCATCTCCCTACGGGTGAGATGACCATTACACCATAGAATTTCTATAGGATATTTTGGATCCCTTTTGATGGAGTCTCTATTGTGTCTTCCCCTAAGGATGCTAGAGAGGCAGTCCTCATGAGAGTCTTTGGGAGACATGTCACTACTGCATTTCAGGATACTTGGTCAGGTGGAATTTTCATTGTTCGGTGGTACTGGGAGGATGTCTTTTCTCAGAGACATGTTGTCCTACTGATGGTTATCTATAACATCCTTCTACTTGACTTCTCTAGATCAAGGTTCCCGAAGACATATTATCCTATTGATGGTTATCTATAACATCCTTCTTCATGACTGCTCTAGATCAAGGTTCCCATGGAACCTCTTGGCAATGTTTTAGGACCTGGTGGATAGCGTAGAGCCTATCATTTATGCTTGGGGGAGCGCTTTGCTGGCATAGTGCTATGATGATTTATATTATATCCAACAATGGGGATGATCTAGCATCGCTTGTAGCCTACTCCTATAGATTTTGAGCTGGGAGCATATCATGGTAGACCGTCTAAGAGGTCTACCTATCGAGTTTACTTATATAGTAGAGGCTGCTCAGTGCTATGGATATAGATGGGCCCTAGAGTGCAAGGAGTGCAATATTCGATGCCATGTAGGAGAGCTTTCTCACTACATAGTATATCTTACTGGCCTCCAAGCCAAGGACATCATTTGGAGGCTTTATCATGCTTTCCCCACCTTAGAGGAGGTAGATAGGTTCACAACTTGAACTCAATGCAACTAATGGGTTATCGACTGCAAGGATGGCATCAGAGAGTTGTTCTATTATTCCCAGGTGCTTTGATAGTTCAGCATTCAGCAGGATGTTCCTCTTGATCCAATAATGTACTGATATATTGCCATAGAGAAGAACCTTACACCACATCAAGTTACAACAGTCTCAGGGGATTATGACTCTCCTGCAGTTGATGCAAGCATTACTGATGTCAGGGTTACTAAGGCGTATACATGGTGGTGGATTACATGATTATGGCAAGGTGGTGGCCACGTAGGATGGTCTATGGATGAGGCAGATGTTGAGGATCCTTATGGATGTTAAGTGTGGCCTTTAATAGAGTATTGGGGTAGGCAGAGCAATAGGTGGTAGAGGAGTAGGTCACCCCTAAGGAGGAGGAGGAGTTAGCTCCTAAGGAGGAGAAGTCCCCTCTTCGGTCTTAGCTACACCAGGTGGAGGCCAAGCTATAGGCAACTCAGATCTAGATACAATAGAGGGACTCTACCATTATTACACTCAAACATAGGTTGCATAGCTCACTATCGAGTGAGACATTGCTCAAAGCCAGATTGCGCTAGCCACTCCTACTATGCAGGGGCCTACAAGTTTGGATGCAGAGGCCAAGGTGAGACGGCTACAAGGGATATTAGAGGATAATGAGTACCAAATGGTGTTAGATGCCACCTACATCATTACTATGAGGTCTCAAGTTTGGCTACTAGATGCCACTCCTAGGAAGAGACCCATAGCAGGGGGGTCACAGCATAGCATGCAGATTACATCAAGGCAGTCTTTGGTTCGACCTAGCTAGAGGACCAGGATTTATTTAGAGAGAACTACATGGACTAGCTCCCACCATTTGCACATGGATATATCCAAGGGTGGAGGTGAGGTAGGGGGTGCAGGCGTAGCTTGATGGCTTTGTTGTTTGGATTTATTTTTAAGTGTAAGGTCAGATGACCTATATAGTTATAGCCTATGGGCATTTGTACCCTCCATATACTTATTGACAGGCACATATATATATATATATATATATATATATATATATATATGACTTGATTATGGCTCATTATGTGTATCATTTTATTGTTATGTTTATGTTTTTATGTTTATGTGATGCGGTATCATGAGCTTATGTTATATGATGTGATGTGATGCATTATCTAGATGATAGATGTATGTGATGCTTAGATGTTTAAATGCCATGATATGGATGTGTAAATGGACTACTTATGCTTTTGTGCTTCATTATGGATATATTATTTTACGCTACATGATGGATGTATTATTAGATGTTGTGATCTAGATGCGTAGATGGACTACTTATTTTTGTATGCATATATGGATAAAGTGTTATTGTTAAATGCATGTTTAATTTTGATTTTACTGTATGCATCTAATGTATGTTGTTATGATATGATAAATGCAATGTATGTAATGCACTATTTACATGATGATGATCTAACGGTAAATAAACTTGTATGTTTTAATCACTAAAAACATTAGGAATGCATATGATATGAATTCAACAATATAATGGTTGACACCATAGGATGTATAAAAATCATGAATAAATAATAACTCTTATAATAAGAATTAATCATTTAAACATACAAATGTGAGATGAGATGATGTGATATGTATGTACTTTCTTTATAAGCTTCTGTAAGTTTAAATATATACCTAAAATAGTCATTGTCTGTTTAGATGTCATTGCTAACATTTATCCGGTATCTATCCCATCTCATGCACACCTTTTAACGAACAAAACCTCCTAAAGAAAGTTTATGATGCGATTGATGATATGACCTATTGATATTAGAGGATTTTTGAAGTTTTTTGTGAGACTCAAACACCCTAGTTGCTCCATAAAAAGTTGCATACTGACCATACAAAACTTCTAAAGGATAAATTTCTTGTTATGAAGACCTAGATACTCATTATCACTGTGTATGCAAATGAATATATTAGATAAAATATAAGCATAATCTAGTGCTATGTGGGATTAATTCAACCCATTGCTTTATTGGGGATCCTCAAATGTTCATCCTGATCCTAAGTTAGACTCAGTTGGATTAAACCACTAGGTGATACAGGGCACCTAAATCTAGCCCATCCACATGCAAAAATTGGTTTGTACAAAAGCATGATGCTAATGTGACAGACATATCATCGTGCGTAAGGATACCACCATTTCCAGGTAGCTTGATGCAACCAAACCTATAATGAGTATCACCTTAAGGTTCATCAAATTTTGAGAATTCCAAGAATTCAAGTTCAACACTCCTTTTCTTCATATTTATTTGGGATACTTTCTCATGCTTAGTGATGAAAATCACTCTTTATTTTAAATTTTTGTTTTCCTTTTGAGCAAGGGATTTATGTAGTGATGATAATCACTATTTATTTTGATTTTGAATTTGCTTTGTTTAGGATTTTTGCTTGTTTTGATTAAAGCAAGGGATTTCTTTGGGTAGGGGGGAACTTGTCCTTTTGTCAATTCTCAGCATTTGCAAACCGATCGCATATGGGGATGAGCAAGATAAACTTTTCACTTAAGGATTCCTAGTACCACTTTGCAGTATTCATATTTCCCTTGTTCCAATTAGGATTTTAGTGTTTTGATTAGTGATGGGATTCTAAAATATACTAGGTGCTATAAAAACTAAACCTCACCTATCAAAATCAATGCTAAATTTCTACACAGTTTGATAAAACCACTAGGTATGGCTGAGAGACCGAAAAACCCTATTATATTCCTTATAGCAATAGGAGGGTTTGTGTTGAAAAATATAGTTACACACATGGGTTATGGATGATGATGGATTTTTAAGATTCATGATTGATGTACAAACGTGGTGGCATTTGTAAGATTGTGAATATTAAATGTAAATGTAATAGATGCTAATACCTAATGTAATGCAACTTTATGGATGCAAGTGTGAATGCATAATGTAAATATTTTTGTATTTTTGATACTTTCAATTGTTTTTTGAGTTTTGATTATTCTAAATATTTTTGTTATTTTTTTTGTTCTTATGTGTGAAATGCCTTTAGATGAATAATTTTGAGAGGATCTGGCTCCTCAAAATCTTCTAGTGATGTTAGGCGATATACCCTAGGTCCAATCTTCTTAGAGATGATATAAGGACCTATCCAATTACCCACAAATTTGTCTCATAGGTGTGGGGGTATATTTGAGTTCTATTGGTTTTCCTTAAGCACAAGATCCCCAACCTTAAAGTCTCTCAGGTGGACTTTATTGTTTTAAGCTTGTGTTAGATGATCCTGGTAAATGTGAAGATGCTCAAGATCATTGATGCAACGTTCATCCAGAAGGATCAACTGATCCAAGTGAGATTTTCGTACAGTGTCATCATTGATGATATCTTTCAATGTGATATGCAATGTTGGAATTTCCAACTCTAAGGGCATGATGGCCTCAGCTCCATATACAAGCAAAAATGATGTTGCCCCATTAGGAATCTGTACACTAGTCCTGTAAGCCCATAATACTAGGGGCAATTGCATATGCCAATCCTTATGATTTTCTTTCATCGTCTTCTTTAATATGGCTACTATTGTCTTGTTTGAGGCCTCTGATTCCCATTTTCTTATGGATAGTATGGTGTCATAAAACTATTTTGAATGTTGTATTTGGATGTTAAAGCTAGCACATTTTTGTTTTTGAATGATGGACCATTATCCGATATTATTTTGAATAGTATCCCAAAATGACAAATAATATTGTGAAGTATAAACTCTGTAATTCAAGGATCAATTGTTGATGTTAAGGGGACTGCTTCCACCCATTTGGTGAAGTACTTAGTGGTCATTAAGAAAAACGTGTTTCAACCTAAAGATAAGGGAGATATATTTCCATTTAGATCGAAACCCCATTGATAAAATGGCCAAGCCACCTGAATGGGATGTAAGGCATGAGATGGTAGGTACATCATATTTTCATGATGATGAAATTTAACATATTTCCTGATATACTTGTAGTAATCCATCTCCATGGTGGGCCATGAAGAACACAAGCTTATACTGAGAGGGGGGGCGAACAGTATAGCATCAAATTTTTACTTTATTTCCAAACCAATATTAATTAGTGCCCTTAATTGCAATAACCAAATATAGCAGTATGCATTAATGACATAGATAACAATAGTAAACAAGTGTACAAATCACCACACATGATTGAGACACAATATTTAATGTGGTTCCCCCAATGTGGGGTAATCCACAAGATAATCTCCTTATAATATTTCACACAAAAATAAGGATCCGTATCCCAATACAAATGATTACTTTGACCTGCTCAAAGCTAGGCAATACATTGATCTACTCAGGTAGGCAATCCACTGATTTTCTCATCTAGGCAATCCACTGATCTGCTCAGCAAGGCAATCTTGATATACTCAGGTAGGTAATCCACTGATCTGCTTCAGCAAGCTCACCAAGAACTTGCCTAAAATCGCTCTAGCAAGCTCACTAAGAACTTGCCCAAAATCTGCTCTAGCAAGCTCACTAAGAACTTGCCCAAAATTTGCTCAACAAGCTCCCCAAGAACTTGCTCAAAATTTGTTCAACAAGATCACTAAGAACTTGCTCAAAACTACTCAACAAGCTCACTAAAAACTTGCTCAAAACTTCTCAACAAGCTCACTAAGAACTTCCTTCCATATTTTTCTAATATCCTTCTCTTGATGAATTACTTGATCTTCTTGTCTTGAACCTGTTTGACCTTATTTTCTTGAACCTGTTTGACCTTCTTGTCTTGAACCTGTTTGGAATTTAGTCCTACACCATTTTGCAATATGTCCAAAGTTATTGAAATTAAAACACTTGATATTTTAGCCTTTGGATTGTGCCCATATCCTGAATTCTTTCTTGAAATAATTTCCATATCCATTCCTTTCCTAAAACTTGTATTGTGAAGTTCTGTTTTCATGACCATTATGACCATGACTTCTGATTTGTGTAGCTCTAAGTGTTGCTCATTTTATTTGCATTTAGAAGCTCTATGACCAATCATGTTGCATAAGAAGCAATGTCCCTGAAAAGTAGACCTTCTTCCTTTGAAGTTTCTTCTAGCAAAATCAAACTTCTTTGATCCATGGATCCTGCAGTGTATAGCCCTCAGTCCAAATCTATTACAAGAAAAAAAATATCCTTGAAAATCCCTTTGTTCATGCCTTGGTTCCTCATACCTTTCTTGACCATTATTATTATGATCATTTTCAACTTGTGCATTGCATCCTTGAACCTTCTTTGTAGTATCTAAATCCTTTGGTGCCACCTCTTCCTTAGTTTCTTCCTTGCTTTCCTCTTCAAGAATTTCTTTTCCTTTTGAACTTGATTCACCTATCTCAAAACAAGATCCAAACTAAATATTAGAAGCCATAGGAAATTTAGAAATTTCTTCATAGAACTTAGGTGCTTCCTTTCTTTCATCTATTAGAACATCCTCTCCTTTTGAGTGTGATTCCCCAAACCTGAAATATGAGACCTTTGGTGCTTTGGGACCTTCCTCGTCTTTCTCTTCATTTGTGTCAAATAGTAAATTGGCATCCATATTTACTGTCTCTGAAATACATGTTTCCTTCTTAGTGAAAGTATCTTGACCTTTTGAGTCATGTTATGGATAAAACTTCTCAAGTATGGAACATCTCAATTCTTTTAGATTCTCCTTAACCTCTTGTAGTTGCTCATGGATATCATTGAAGTCTTCCTTTAGGTCAACTGAGACATTTGTCTTTCTTACAATGTTCTCTTGCTTAACTTCTTCTATTTGGAGTGAATGTTCTTCTTCTACTTCTTTTATCCCATAGAAAAACCCTTCTTCATCTTCATTGTCACTAATATCATTATAATATTCTATAGCAAACAAACTTTCATGATTTCTTTGACCATACCTGTTTCCTTTATGTGTCATATCATATTCACTATCACTGAAACCATTGTAATATCCTAATCTATGATCTCTTTGACCACATACAAAGAACTATTCTCTTTCACCTTCTATTCCTAGAAATAGATGTTCTTCATTTTCATCATCTGACTTGTCTCTATCACTATTATCGGAGCTATCACTTGCTTCTATAATGTAGTAAGTTTTATTTGTCTTACAAAATTTTTTCTTCTTCTCATACCTACGTTGCTTGTACTTGTTATCTATGTCATGTTTATGCTTTCCATATTCTTTTCTTTTGTGACCCTGCTTTTCATCATCACTGTTTTATTCATGTGAACACTTGTGTGCATAGTGACCAAAATCACCACACTTGTAGAATTTGAATTTCTTTATATCCCTAAAATTTCTTAAGTCCTTTTTTATTTTGATGAAGTTAGCTTTCTCATCATTATATGAATCTCTATCTATCTTTGTAACTTTTCCTTTATTTTTCTCTGAAGCTTTGAATGCAATCTATTTTATTAGAACTTGATTATTATCCTCATCTCATAAGCTGTGAGAGTTCCTTGTAGTTATTCTATTGTTAGCTTGTTGATATACATTGTTTATTCTATTGCTGGAACCTTTGCATCATACTTCATGGGAAGTGATCTCAAAATTTTTTGAGTAACTTATGATTCTTTCATATCAAATCCTAGGCCTCTCATGGTGTTAGTAATCTCATCAACTCAAAGTAAAAACTTTACAATATCTTTAGAATCTTCCATTTTCAATTCCTCAAATATTTTTCTATGAGTTTGTAGTTTTGCCAACTTTAGCTTTGAATATCCTTCGTAAGTATTCCACAACTTGGTCCACATTTCATTAGCTGAATTACATACCATGATCTTTGTAAAATATTTTTCACATAGCCCACTCAAAATGCAATTCATTGCCCTTGCATTGATCTCAACCAATTTCTTGATAGTCTTATCTGCCTTGGGATCATATTCAACCTTATACTATTTTTCAACCATCTGCCATACCTCATATCCTTGTGATATCAAGTAGTTCTTCATTCTCATGCTCCAGAAAGCATAATTGTTACCATCAAATAGTGGAGCCTTATTTGTAGATAATCCATTCTATGAATCCATTTGTGTTCTTGTAGAATCTACCCTCAAGATGTTAACCTTTCCAAAGGAACTCGATTTGATACCAATTGAAGAACACAAGCTTATATTGAGAGGGGGTGAACAATATAGCACCCACTTTTTACTTTCTTTCCAAACAAATATTAATTAGTGTCCTTAATTGCAATAACAAAATATAGAAGTATGCATTAATGACATAGATAGCAATAGTAAACAAGTGCACAAATTACCACACACAATTGAGACACAAGATTTAACGTGGTTCCCCCAATGTGGGGTACTCGATAAGATAATATCCTTATAATATTTCACACAGAAATAAGGATCCTTATCCCAATACAAATGATTAATTTGGTCTACTCAAAGCTAGGCAATACACTGATCTTCTTAGGTAGGCAATCCATTAATCTGCTCAGCTAGGCAATCCACTGATCTACTCAGCAAGGCAATCTTGATCTGCTCAGGTAGGTAATTCATTGATCTGCTTCAACAAGCTCACCAAGAACTTTTTCAAAAATATCTAGCAAGCTCACTAAGAACTTGCCCAAAATATTCTCTAGCAATCTCACTAAGAACTTGCCCAAAATTTGATCAACAAGCTCACCAAGAACTTGCTCAAAATCTGCTCAACAAGCTCACTAAGAACATTCTCAAAACTACTCAACAAGCTCACTAAGAACTTGCTCAAAATCTACTCAACAAGCTCACCAATAACTTGCTCAAAATCTTCTCAACTGTGAACGGGAATTCAGGATTCAATCAAATTGTAAATATTTCATTAACATATAGTTTTGAAACTATAGCCTTTAAATAGGTTACAAAATAGTATTGAAAACTGAATAATAGGAAATCACGCTAACTATTCTGTTAAGAGGAAGAGAATTCTAAATAGAACTCTTCCACCTAGGATATTTACCAAATCAACCATTAGATATTTAAGACAGTAAATATCTACATGGTAAAAGTAGAAAAGTAAATGTAATAATCTACTCAACTAGTGTAATGCAATATACTAGCTATTGTATCTATCAGAGTAAAAAGGGTAAAAATGCCAAATAATGTAATATTACTCTAACATCCCCCCTTATTACATTATTTGGGTTATGTATACCTATCCTCCTATACAACAATATTTGGGTAAAGTATATAACTGCCCTAATACAGGAAAAAAAAGGTCTTGATCTGCTGGTTCTTTCTCTGTCACGGTGCTCTGGCTGCTCCTAAGCAAAAATGGGTCATTCCTCACTTTGTCTTCACATCAACGAATGTCCTTATTGTAATCTTGTCATCCAACCGAATTGCATGGGTAACCAACCGCTGTAATTTCTAGGTGTAGTATAATAGATCGCTTCATACGAGGTTCATTCATTTACAATATGATTTTGCAAAATATAAGATCGCTAAGGTGTCGGTCGCTGCCGAAAATGCACCCTTATAAGCTCCCCATTCTTGTTGCAAAACAAGTTGTAATTAATTTCTGAAAGAAGCATGACTAAAGTGTCAGATGATGCCGAAAATACACCCTTATAAGTCTTCTTATCTTTTTACAAAAATTTGTGAAGAAAAGAAATGTATATCCCCCCTTAATTGCAAAAATATGTGCAACTTAAGAAGCTTTGTGAAGGATTTTACAAATATTGCCTCCTAGGCAATTTTACACCAGAAAATTCCCTCCTTTTGTTACAAGAACTTCAAACAATGAGAGTTTGCTATTTATGAAGCCTAAAAAGAGGTACAAACACCCCTTTATTATAAGTACTTCAAACAAAAACTTATGCTATTTATGAAGCCTAAAAGAGAGAGAGAGGAAATGGTGCTTTGCTTAAGGTGACAAAATGTGTTTTCCCTCTACAATATTGTCTTAGCAATGAGCACTCTGTTTGCTCTCTTTAAACTAGAATCAGAATCAAAATGAGACACTTCACTAGAAAGATGGCTTCTGTGATGTGCCTTTGCCATTTTAGTTTTGCTTGTTTTGAAACCAACACTGAATGATTTCATGGTTGTCATTTTTATAATTTGTGCAAAACTATGCTTTCTAGGCAATTTTATCAAAAAGTTCACCAAATCATCCTTCCTTATTGTAAGAACTTCAAGCATGGTTGCTATTATGAAGTCTAAAAGAAAAGGTATAATTTTTATGACTTCTACTTTTATGATTGCCTTTACAAGTTTTACTTTCCTCTTGTCAAAAATCTATGTTTTGAAGGAAGAAAGGAATTATCCCCCCTTCGTGCAAAGGATTGAAACTTTTTAAGGTTCCTTATTTTCAAAAACTTGTTCTTTATTTTTGGTTACCCTAAAAGAATACCAAAAGATAATTCACTCAAACAGATATTTAATGGCACATGCCTTAACACCCTTCAAGAAGGATGAAAAGTTTGAGAAAATTAAGCCAAACAAATAAGAGTGAATTAGGGGTTTTGTTGATTTAGGAGAGAATATCAAGTGAATTTTGGCTTTAAATCTGTGTAAGGATTTACACAAATTTGTGAAATTTTGGGGTTTAGTGTGTTCTTGATTCTATGACTTATAATTGCAAAAAAAATAATGCAATAATAAAAAAAGAATGCCCACAAAATTCTTATCACCTAGGTGTCATATGCAATCGAAAATGCACCTAATTTGCCAATGAAGGTGTCGAGTAAAATCGAAAATGCATCTTTTTAATTTTTGCAATAAAATATTAATGTGTGTTGTGCAAAAAATTGATATTTTTATGTCTCCTACTTTGTTTTACAATTTTGTAAAATAAGTACAATGTTGTCTTCCCCCCTCTATTTTGCAAAATTAACAATTCGAGCACTCCTTCCAAGACAAGTCGACACACGACCCGCATTTGAAAGGCTTCCAGACCAGTCGACACACGACTTGGTTTTTGTGTTCAACACTCAAAAATAGCTTTCAAAAAAAATGTTGAAGATGGCCTTTGTTTTTGCAATAAAATGAGTTGTTCCTATGTCTCTTTATCCCCAAGATTTGGAGAAAACAATAGAATTGGAGTGGAATTATTGCAAAAAAATTTAGTTTTCTTTAAATATTTTCTAAGTTTTAATGCTTAAAAATATTTTTAAATATGAATAATTCATATAATAAAGCAATTGGGGAAAAAAATCAACTTAAAAGGTTAAAAATTGATTAATTTATGCCAATTTGTGCTAAACTATATAAAAAAAAATCTATAAAAAATATTTAAAAAAAAACATAAAAAAAAACTTTAGAAAATAAAAAAATAATGAAAAATACCAAATGGCACGATTTTTGGAGAGGCCCTTTGCAAAAATGTTGGCACGCGGATTCGAACGTGAGACCTCACGTTTGTCAAGGCTATGCCTTGACCACTGCACTGCTGGGACGACTTTGAAATTCGTCCCCGCGTGCTTTGTGGTAAGGCGGGCCGAGCCTTTGGAATGGCTCTATGGGATTTATCCATATTCATCCTGTAAGGGATGAATTAGGCTTTCAAAATCCTAAGCACGTTCAAATAATACGTGATTGCCTTGGGCAATCGCTACTCCTCCACGTGTTGACCTTCCTCCATGTCACTCTACCCGATGAATGATTGAATGCCATGTGGCTGCTCACTGTCGAAAACCCAAAATTTTCTCACACATGTGTCAATGGCCAGATGGTGCCACTTGTTACTAGGTTGTCTCGCTCCCTCTGCTTGATGTGCCATGTGTCACATTTTGGTTGGTCCTTGCCATGTGTCTCAACCAGTAGGTACATGTCAGTTGTCTGACCTCGCCATGTGTCACCTTGATGTGTGAGCCACATGTCAAATTAAGTCAATCTAGAATTCTAGTTGCTGATTTTAGGTGGCTCAATGTGATTCTACCACATTTCCAGAGGAATCTCCTGGGTGCATGAGGGCACTCCTACTCTCGAAGCACACTCGAGTTGGAGAAGCCACATGGGAGCGTGAGGGAGCTCCTGCCCTTGAAGCGCTCCCACTGGCTTACCTAGGGGTGTGGGCCCTATGGACGGGAGCCAAAGAAAGGCTCCTCCCAGGCCCTTGGGCACAATATCCTATGCGGGTTGGGCATGCTTGGGTCAACAACTTAGATCTGTCCGGTCCGTAGGTGCGATCGCTTGTAGTAAAGAGTTGCCTGGTTGATCGTCTACAAACTCAACAAAGCAAATAACCACGATGGGACTCGATCACAGGACCTCTTGTGTAACACACAACACATGAACCACTAGGCCAAATATGCCTATGCATCTTATTAAACTCCACAAACGATTTTTCAATAGACCAAAGTCTGCTTCTCTCTCTTTTCGCAATTCATTCCCTAATCGAAGGCATTCAAAAAATAAGCACTGGTGGTCATAGAGTCTAAGCTTTTGTTGACATATATATGCCTTTCCTCTTTCTTTAGAATTTGGTGCTATAAATTAATATAGCCTTTCCTCCTTTCTTTAGTCGGTGCTATAATTAATATATTTAATTTTAAATAATTTAAAATTTAAACTAAATATTTAAAATTAAATATCTCCATCACCTGGGCACCTTTTTTGATGAAATGAAAAGCCAACCTGGATTTTACGAAAAAACCATTTCAAATATGCCATCCATGGTTTTAAATAAAACCTTTTATTTTTCCTGCCTTGGTTTTCACAAAAACCCTGTATATCCATGCTCTCCAAAATATCATAAATTCTTATTTATGAAATGCTTTGGCCTCCAAAACTCAATGTGATCCATGTGACATCAATGATCCATGTGACATCAATGAAAACATAAAATAACTCAAATTGCCAACAGGCCAGTAATAATCCATTCGAAGGATATGCTTGACAATGGCCATGATGTTGAAGTGGCCATCACATGTACCATTGTGAGCTTGTGAAATTTTCCAGCCTGATTCTTAGGGCTCTAAGAAATGAAGGAGTACCCCATCGTAGCTTTGATGATAAAATATACCTCCTAGCAAGACACATATTGTTATTTTTTGCTTGAATGCTCATATTTTGGCATGCGACAATACTTGTGGGACAAATCCAAGTCACAAGAAATCTTGTAACTAGGAGATTCAATCCTGATGAGCTATAGCCTCAATAGATAAGATGACTTGCTTCTTCTACAATTTAATGTGCACAAATGCAGATTGAGAAACAACCTTATGGTGAATGGTGGTATCATTCCCCATAGGACCTTGAGAGATCAAGGATCCCCAAGGCACCTTTGATAAAAAGTATTTGGATTTATAGAACCAATCGTGGCCTGGTTATATATGAATCATGTTGACTAATTCTTCATTATCAAAAGCATCATGCTATATCGCTGAGTGCAAAAGCATTTTCACATGAATGGTAGTGAAATCAACATATGGATTCTAAGGGGTCAAGGATCCCAGAGATGCCATGGTGTCTACAAATCTATTTTATGTATGAGGGATTGCCTCGATGTCATACCACTCTAGTTGGACTAGATATGTGTCAACAAGCTCATTTTAAGCTTTCAATATTGGATCCTAGCATTAAAACAATCCTTTAACTTAGTTGACTATGAGCAGAGAGTCACCGAAGATGTTTAGCCTCTTGATTTTCATAGCGATGGCTGCTTGGAGTTCCAAGATTAGGGCCTAGTATTCGGTGTTGTTTTTTGTGCAAGGGGATTCTAGCTTGAATGACAAGGGTATTGGAGCACCTTATGGCATGAAAAATGCAATCCCCACACCACCTTATTACTCACACTTTGAACCATCGAAGAACAGAGTCATGTCAACTTTATTTTCCAACTCTTCGATTTTGGGTGCTTTTGATAGTGAAAAGACTGCATCATCAAGAAGTTCTATGGTGAGGGGCCTACTATTCTGAAGAGGCACCTCAACTAGCTAATCATCTATGACTTATCCCTTGATGGGCTTTTGTCTTATAAATTCTAGGTCAAATTCTATGAATAGCATGATCTAATTTGCAGTACGTGTATTATGATATGTCTTGCTCATCATATACTGCAAAGGATTTTTCTTCTATATTACATACGTTGTATGGCTCAGCATGTAGTGGCACAATTTCTTGGTTGCGAAGACCACTACTAAGCATAACTTTTCTATGTATGGGTATCAAATTTCATAGCTCACCAAGGTGCGGTTGATGTAATATATCACTTGTTCCTTGTCTTGCACATTATTTTGAGCCAACATGGTGCCCAAAGAAAAATCAATAGCAGATATATATATATAGCAGGAATGACACGCCTGGCCTTGGTGGAGCTAACACTGGTAGCGTTGCCAAGTACTTGATTTCAGCAAAGGCTTGCTATCATTCTTTATCCCACTAGAATGGGATCCCTTTGTGTAGCATTCGATTCATGGATCAATATTTGTCTGATAGTTGTGCGGTGAATCTCTTTATGGATGCTACATTGCCCTGTAAGCTCCTCAGTTCCTTGATGTTAGTGTATGGGGCCATTTCCAGGATAGCCTTTACCTTTTTTGGATCTACCTCGATGCCTCGTTTGGAAATGATGAATCCTAATATTTTTCTAGAAGTTACACCAAAGACAAATTTTTTAGGATTCAACCTGACATTATGCTCAATCAGGCGATCGAAGATCTTTCTAAGGGTCTCAACATGCTCTTCATGCAGTAATGACTTGGATAGTAAGTCATTGATATAGTATTCTAATATCTTGTTCTTGTAGTCATGGAAGATATATGTCATAGCCCGCTGATATGTGGCACCAGCATTCTTAAGGCCAAATGACATCACTTTGTAACAAAACATCCCCCATGTAGTGGTGAATGTAGTTTTATATTGGTCTTGGGGTTTAACCTAAATCTAATTGTAACCAAAAAACTATCCATTAGGGAGAGCATCTCATGACCTATAGTTGTGTCTATGAGAGCATCTATGTTGGGCAATAGGAATGAATCCTTTGGTGTTGTATTATTGAGATCCCTAAAATCCGTGCAAATGTAGATTCTTCCATCAAGTTTTCCTACGAGCACCATGTTTGATACCCATTCTGGATAGTCGATGGGAACCATAAAGACTACACCCAAAAAATTTTGCATCTCATTATTTACCATAAAAGTGATAGTTGGATGCATATTTCTAAGCTTTTGATTGATCGGTTTCTTCATGGGATCTAGCAAAAGGTTGTGGACAACCAATTTTGGATCTAGACCCGGTATGTCTTTGTAGGTCCAAGCAAAGAGATTTGGTCTCTATTGCAATAGAGGAATAATGATGGTATGCTATTTTAGAGATAATATTTCTTTGAACTTGACTTTCTTTGGTTGAGAAGGATCATCGTTGATGTCCACCTTGAAAGTCTCCTCTATCGCCATATGTGACCCCTCCTCAAGCTGGTGAGGAGTGGGGATTAAGTGGATATCATCTACTATATTTATAGGTCCTGCTGACTCAGGGTCCAAACCAGTGTGATAGACATCATGTGCGCAACCTGATGCAAAATGGAATGGTTGTAGCATCTCTTTATTAGGGAAGAAATATTCAAGCTCTAGGGGTGAATCAGTGTGATATAGTGTCTAAGCTAAGACACAATGGTTTTGAAGGATCTATTGGGTTATGGAGTAGAGTGGTCAAATCAATGGAGATCATGTTGATGAATGGGATGAAATATCCAGGACCATACAGGTGAAGCTCTATATCAATGGCTCACCTTCCATACTCATGATGTGGCTCTGGGGGTATAGGGATTGCAGGATCTGGTCTATGAACATATGAGATAATGGGATTATTAGGCAGTTGTAGCACCCTAAAATTGGCACAGTAAAAACTTAGATAATTACAATTACTCTAGTAAATATTTAAATTCAAATTTCAACCCCCAAAATTGCTCCCAAACTGTTGTTTAACCCGTTTCCTCCTTTCTCGCACCATTTTTAGAGTTTGTTTTGACCGTTTGACGATATCGTCACCGATCAGACGATATCGTTGTTGGCAATTTTGGGTACCTTGAGTACATTGCCTTTGCCTAAGTTTAGTTGTTGTCATTGATGTCAAGGAGCTATTGGTAGATGTTGTTTTTGATGTCAAGGAGTTCTTGGAGCAATTTGTTTTTATGTCTAAGGTTGAGGAGAGAGAAAGTTTGGCCAAAACTGTCACGATTTCGTGACATGTTTGAGGAGAGAGAAAGTTTGGTCAAAACTGTCGTGATTTCGCGACATGCAGGAAGGCAGAGGCAAAGCGGGAAAAAGTGTCACGATTTCATGACATGCAGGAATGCAGAGGCAGAACGGGAAAAACTGTCGTGATTTCACGACAAGTTGAGTTGGTAGTGTTGAGTTGCAGGAAGTGTCGCGATTTCGTGACAAGTTTCGAAGAAGTTGTACGGATGCAGAAAGTGTCACGATTTCGCGATAGGTTGAGTTGGCAGCTTGCAGTTGGCAAAAGCGTCGTGATTTTGTGACATGTTCTAGTTTCGCGAGCAGTTGGCAAGAAAGAGCTTAAGGCAGCAAAAGCGTCGCGATTTCGTGACATGTTTCATTTTCACTAGTGCAAACCAAGAAAAGGATGAAGAAGCAAGAGGTGTCACGATTTCGCGACAGAGTTGCTGATGACGTCAGCAAAAGGCAAAGATGTCGTGATTTCATGATAGTAGCAGAGAAGAAGGCTTTGAAGTCCAGAGCGTCGCTATTTCGCAACAAGAATCATGATGATGTCAGCAAGAGGCAAAGGTGTCACGATTTCATGATAGTAGCAGAGAAGAAGGCTTTGAAGTCTAGAGTGTCGTGATTTCACGACAAGAATCATGATGATGTCAGAAAGAGGCAAAGGTGTCACGATTTTGTGATAGTAGCAGAGAAGAAGGCTTTGAAGTCCAGAGCATCGCGATTTCGCGACAAGAATCATGATGACGTCAACAAGAGGCAAAGGTGTCACAATTTCATGACAGTAGTAGAGAAGAAGGATTTGAAGTCCAGAGCATCGTGATTTTGCAAAAAGAATCATGATGACATTAGCAAGAGGCAAAGGTGTCACGATTTCACGACAGCAGTGGAGAAGAAGGCATTGAAGTCTAGAGCATCGCAATTTTGTGACAAGATTCATGATGACGTCAGCAAATGCTATAGTGTCATGATTTCGTGACAACAAACCAAAGAAGGTGTACGACAGACAAAGGCGTAGCGATATCATGACATGTTTGAGTTTCGCACGAGAAAAGCTATAGCACAGCAGAGGTGGTTGAAGCTGACGAAGTGTAAGGTTTTACAGCCGACGTGTTAGAAGGTTGAACAACCGACTAAAGAAAAATATTTCATCTTGAGATTGTGAGTATTAAAGAAGGACTGTTTGAGCAATTTTAGTACCGATCGATGTGTGCATTCGAAGTGTGGCGTTCGCAGAGTTAGTGCGACAAGTGAGGTTCGATTATTGAAAAAGTAGAGAGCGAAGTTTGACTACAGCATTAGAGTGCATTTCATTGAATCTTTTGAGTGTCAAATATTGTGCTACTGTATGCGCGAAGAATGTGCTACTATTCATGAGAATACTGTGCGAAGAGAGTGTGCTGTTGTGATTACACATAGGCGCATAAGTTTCTGTGCATTCGAATGCTGTAGTGTTTGCGAAGATTATGTAAAGGGTGGAATTTGATCTAAGGATAGCTATGATTGTGACTGTGTTCATGCAGTCTGTGTAAAAGAAAAGCAAAGGGCACGAAGTAGATGCTGCTGTAATTACGAACAATTGTGAAGGACAAACGGTGATAGTGCTGCTACAATTTTTGTGAAGATTGCACTATTGTGTTTGTGCAGAAGTTGAGAAGATAGTGCGGCTGTAATTTAAAGAGACTGTGCTGCTGTAGTTGTGCAGACAGTGAAAAGTTGTTTTCCTACCAAGTGCAAATCAAAGACAGAGGAAGAGGACAAAATTGTGCCAGACCGAAGGACTATGTTTTGGTGCAAAAAAGAGGACCAACTTGCTGTGACAGAGTTGAGGACAGAGATCTCCAGCCAGAGCAGGGAAGACAGGTGTCTTCTGTGGAAAGATTTCCACTTGCCAAGGGCAAAAGAGATAGAGGTCTTCTAGAGGATCACTAGCAAAGCAAAAGTAGGGGAAGGTGTCTCCTTTGAGTTGAGGCTCATAAACATTGTAATTGGGAAGGATTCCCAGAGGTTTTGATATAACTTTTAGAGGAAAAGTTTTATCCGTGGAGTAGCCCATCTTGGGTGAACCACGTAAATTGCTGTGTCTCATTATGGATTGCTTCTTATGCACTGTTTTACTGTTGTTATTACTGCTATCTTATTCTGCATGTTAATGGTTTGAAAGTTGTATTGATAGATAAATTTAAAAGAGGTCTTATACTGTTCACCCCCCCCTCTCAGTATAAGCTTATGTTCTTCAATTGGTATCAGAGCAAGTGCCTTCGAAAAGTTTAACAGCTTGAAGGAAAAGTTTACAAAGAACACAATGGAATACTTGAGTGGCAATGCAACACCTATTCTTGACGGATCAGATTTTGGTCTGTGGAGTGCAAGAATGAAAGTATATCTAATGGCACTCAGTAATGAGGTTTGGGAAGTTGTTGAATATGGGTATACCATTCCTGCAAATGGTCCTTTCACTAAAGAAGACAGGCTTCTACATCACAACAATTCAAAAGCCATGAATGCAATCTTGAAGGGTTTACAAAAGGCAGATCTCACTAAAGTTATTCATTGCAAGATAGCTAGTGAAATGTGGAAACAATTGCAGGTTGTTCATACAGGTGATGCAAATGTTTGAAAGGCCAAGTTGAGACATTTTAAAGGTATGTTTGAACAACTCAAGATGAATGATGATGAAAATATTAGTGACTACATGCTTCGGATGGATGAAGTTGTAAATTCTATGAAAGACTTAGATCTTGAACTTGCTGAAAATGATGTGTGTGATAAGATTCTAAGATCCCTTACTAATAGATTTAGTGAAAATATTTCTGCTATTGAGGAAGCTAAAGATTTAGATAAATTGAAAAAGGATGAGCTCCATAGTATTCTTGCAGCATTTGAGCTGAGAACTCAAGTAAAAGTTGATGTAAAGAAAGAGGCAGCTTTCAAAGCTATCAAGAAATTGAAGGGCAAACAGATTCAAGAAAGTGATGAGTCTTCTAGTGAGGAAGAGGCATATTACAGCAGGAAAGGCAAGTTTTCCAGAAAGCACAAAAGCAAGAAAAATATAAGATGTTTCAACTGTGGGAAATTTGGTCATTATGCTACTGACTGTACTATTTCTAAAGATGAAAGTGATGAAGATATACAAGATGTTAAAAGCAAGGATTCTGAAAAGCACAGGTATTACAGAAAGAGCAAAAATGAGTACAACAATCACCAGAAAAGCAAAGATGAGTACAACAATCATGGAAAGAGGCATTCTCACAAGAATAAGAAGAGATTCTACTTAGACAAAGCAAGTAAGTGTTCTAGCAGTGAAAGTGACAGTTCTTCTAGTGATGATGAAAATGAGATGCTGTTCATTTCAGAAAAAGAGAAAGAATTGAAATATAAATTCATTATCATGAAATGTTTTAGATGTGGAAATTTTGGGCACCTTGAGGATGATTGCAAAAATAATGATTTCGCTGCTAGTATGTATGAGGATGTTTCAAAAAACCCCAATGAAGATGCATGTATGGTTTTTGAAAAAGGTAGCACCTCTAGTGATAAGAAATCTGAAAAAGACTGTGATAATTCAAAGTGTCATCAAATAGAGGATCTTGAATGCAAACTCAATAATGCTCTTAATGTTTTGAAAAAGGAAAGAAAGAAGAATGATAGACTCAAGATTAAGTTAGATGAATGCTGTATGGAGATAGATGAACTTGTAGAAAATCTTGAAGTATCTATGGCTAAGTCACAAGAACTCAAGAATGAGTTAGATTCTAAAATTCAGGAGTATAGTGAGTTAGAACAGGAAATGGCTTCTTTGAAAGAAGAAAATAAAGAGTACAAGGATAAGCTCTACAGATTTCAGGATAGCTCCAAGAAGGTTAAATTTCTCATCGAAGGACAAAGAAAACCAACGAGATAAAACGAGTCTCGATTTTGTTGAGCCGCACAAGGAACAAAGTTGGGGAATCTAGCAAAAAATTTCAAAAGAAAGAGAGTCATATTGAAGAAAGTACTTCAGATCATGAGTCCGTAAGTGATGAATACGCGAGAAATAGAAAATGATATTCAGACTGAGAAGAAGAAGTTTTCGGGACCCATGAAGTCGAATAAAAGAAAATTTCACGGCAGATGTTATGAGTGTCATAGATTTGGTCACATGGCTGTACATTGCATGACTCAAATGAAGAGAGTAAATGAAAATTTCAGGAGACATAATTTCTTTCAAGGGTATTGCTACTCTTGTCAACAATTCGGGCACAAGGCAATTTTTTGCAAGGCAAATAACAGGAACTGGGTTAGTCAAAACAGGAAAATTCAAAGAACAACCATGTCTAATATTGTTACCTGCTATAAATGCAACAATGAAGGACACCTAGCTAGACAGTGTAGAGCTGATATTCTGAGATACAGGAACAGAAACAACAGCATGAACAAGTTCAAGGATCAAGGCATGGATAAAAATAGGAATGATAACAAAAATAGGAAAAGTGACATGAACAGGTCCAAGGATCAAGGTATGGATAAGAACAGAAAAGATAAAAGAAACATAAATAGTAGTATTAACAGGTCCGAGGATCAGAACGAGTGATGAAACGTAAATACAGGAAAAGAATTCAAGAGAAGGCCCGACAAAGAAATCTTAGACACTAATGATGATGAGTGTCTAATGGGAGTGTCACTCCCAACCCTGTTTTAAATCACCTCATCAGGATGTGGGGGAGGGACTAAGATAAGAGGCTCATTCTTAGTCCCAAGCCCCAAAGGTGACCCTTTTCCATTGATGACAAAGGGGGAGAGTTTTTCAAGAGAAGAGGAAAGCTTCAAGTCAGAGGGAGCAAAACTTGAAGAGATTGATTTCAGTTTTGGCTCTTGAAAGATGTGTTTTAGGTAAGGGTTGCCATCAATGACAAAGGGGGAGATTGTTGGCAACCCTTAACTAAAACACATCTTTCAAGAGCCAAAACTGAAATAAATCTCTTCAAGTTTTGCTCCCCCTGACTTGAAGCTTTCCTCTTCTCTTGAAAAACTCCAAGTCATAAGAAATATTGTAACTAGGAGATTCAATCCTAATGAGCTATAGCCTTGACAGATAATATGACTTGCTTCTTCTACAATTTAATGTGCAGAAATGCATATTGAGAAACAACCTTATGGTGAATGGTGGTATCATTCCCCATAGGACCTTGAGAGATCAAGGATCCCCAAGGCACCTTTGATAAAAAGTATTTGGATTTATAGAATTGATCGTGGCCTGGTTATATATGAATCATGTTGATTAATTCTTCATTATCAAAAGCATCATGCTATATCGCTGAGTGCAAAAGCATTTTCACATGAATGGTAGTGAAATCAACATATGGATTCTAAGGGGTCAAGGATCCCAGAGATGCCATGGTGTCTACAAATCTGTTTTATGTATGAGGGATTGCCTCGATGTCATACCACTCTAGTTGGACTAGATATGTGTCAACAAGCTCCTTGTAAGCTTTCAATATTGGATCCTAGCATTAAAATAATCCTTTAACTTAGTTGACTATGAGCAGAGAGTCACCGAAGATGTTTAGCCTCTTGATTTTCATAGCGATGGCTGCTTGGAGTTCCAAGATTAGGGCCTAGTATTCGGTGTTGTTTTTTGTGCAAGGGGATTCTAGCTTGAATGACAAGGGTATTGGAGCACCTTATGGCATGAAAAATGCAATCCCCACACCTCATCCTTACTCACACTTTGAACCATCGAAGAACAAAGTCATGTCAACTTTATTTTCCAACTCTTCGATTTTGGGTGCTTTTGATAGTGAAAAGACTGCATCATCAAGAAGTTCTATGGTGAGGGGCCTACTATTCTGAAGAGGCACCTCAGCTAGCTAATCATCTGTGACTTATCCCTTGATGGGCTTTTTTATTATAAATTCTAGGTCAAATTCTATGAATAGCATGATCTAATTTGCAGTATGTGTATTATGATATGTATTGCTCATCATATACTGCAAAGGATTTTTCTTCTATATTACATACGTTGTATGGCTCAGCATGTAGTGGCACAATTTCTTGGTTGCGAAGACCACTACTAAGCATAAATTTTCTTATGGGTATCAAATTTCATAGCTCACCAAGGTGCGGTTGATGTAATATATCACTTGTTCCTTGTCTTGCACATTATTTTGAGCCAACATGGTGCCCAAAGAAAAATCAATAGCAGATATATATATATAGCAGGAATGACACGTCTGGCCTTGGTGGAGCTAACACTGGTAGCGTTGCCAAGTACTTGATTTCAGCAAAGGCTTGCTATCATTATTTATCCCACTAGAATGGGATCCCTTTGTGTAGCATTCGATTCATGGATCAATATTTGTCTGATAGTTGTGCAGTGAATCTCTTTATGGATGCTACATTGCCCTGTAAGCTCCTCAGTTCCTTGATGTTAGTGTATGGGGCCATTTCCAGGATAGCCTTTACCTTTTTTGGATCTACCTCGATGCATCGTTTGGAAATGATGAATCCTAATATTTTTCTAGAAGTTACACCAAAGACAAATTTTTTAGGATTCAACCTGACATTATGCTCAATCAGGCGATCGAAGATCTTTCTAAGGGTCTCAACATGCTCTTCATGCAGTAATGACTTGGATAGCAAGTCATCGATATAGTATTCTAATATCTTGTGCTTGTAGTCATGGAAGATATATGTCATAGCCCGCTGATATGTGGCACCAGCATTCTTAAGGCCAAATGACATCACTTTGTAACAAAACATCCCCCATGTAGTGGTGAATGTAGTTTTATATTGGTCTTGGGGTTTAACCTAAATCTAATTGTAACAAAAAAACTATCCATTAGGGAGAGCATCTCATGACCTATAGTTGTGTCTATGAGAGCATCTATGTTGGGAAATAGGAATGAATCCTTTGGTGTTGTCTTATTGAGATCCCTAAAATCTGTGCAAATGTAGATTCTTCCATCAAGTTTTCCTACAGGCACCATGTTTGATACCCATTCTGGATAGTCGATGGGAAACATAAAGACTACACCCAACAATTTTTGCATCTCATTATTTACCATAAAAGTGATAGTTGGATGCATATTTCTAAGCTTTTGATTGATCGGTTTCTTCATGGGATCTAGCAAAAGGTTGTGGACAACCAATTTTGGATCTAGACCCGGTATGTCTTTGTAGGTCCAAGCAAAGAGATTTGGTTTCTCTTATAGTAGAGGAATAATGATGGTCTGCTATTTTAGAGATAATATTTCTTTGAACTTGACTTTCTTTGGTTGAGAAGGATCATCGTTGATGTCCACCTTGAAAGTCTCCTCTATCGCCATATGTGACCCCTCCTCAAGCTGGTGAGGAGTGGGGATTAAGTAGATATAATCTACTATATTTATAGGTCCTGCTGACTCAGGGTCCAAACCAGTGTGATAGACATCATGTGTGCAACCTGATCCAAAATGGAATGGTTGTAGCATCTCTTTATTAGGGAAGAAATTTTCAAGCTCTAGGGGTGAATCAGTGTGATATAGTGTCTAAGCTAAGACACAATGGTTTTGAAGGATCTATTGGGTTATGGAGTAGAGTGGTCAAATCAATGGAGATCATGTTGATGAATGGGATGAAATCTCCAAGACCATACAGGTGAAGCTCTATATCAATGGCTCACCTTCCATACTCATGATGTGGCTTTGGGGGTATACGGATTATAGGATATGATCTATGAACAGATGAGATAATGGGATCATTAGGCAGTTGTAGCACCCTAAAATTGGCACAGTAAAAACTTAGATAATTACAATTACTCTAGTAAATATTCAAATTCAAATTTCAACCCCCAAAACCGCTCCCAAACCGTCGTTTAACCCGTTTCCTCCTTTCTCGCACCATTTTTAGAGTTTGTTTTGACCGTTTGACGATATCGTCACCGATCAGACGATATCGCCTCAGATCGGACGATTTCGTCTGGGCTAGGACGTCCAGACGATCTTGTCCCAAAACTAATTTTTCCCAATTAGCCTCTATTCCAACGACATCTCTAATCCGGGTAGAAGCGTGTCTGCGCCGTTAGAGACCTCCCCCATTGGAGATCTCCCAAATTGGGATGATCTCCAACCTCCTAACCTCCCTCCTAAGCCTATTTAAACTTAGGACTCCCCCTTGGCATCCCCCTGGCTGATATTTCCTATAACTTGACTTTATACGCACTAAGACATCTTGAATTACCATTTGCACTTGTCCTATCCAAATTTTGTTGCAGGAACCTTAGTATTTTTTAGTTGGAGCAAGCTCAGTTCGTCATGGACGATCTTGTTCAATTTGAGACGATTTCGCATCGATTCGGGATGATCTCGACTGCAGTCTGCATTGGGGGCAATCAGTGCCCAGAGTTTGCATTTTTCTCTTCTCCTCTACTGTTTTATTCTGCATCTAGTTAGTTTATTTATTATTTCCTGCTATTCTGCATCTTGGAGTTCACCCATGTAGTTCAATTGCATAATGAAATCATGATTAACTATTAAAACATCGTAATTTGCTTGCATTCCTATTCAGGATTATCTTACTAACATTCTTATTATTATTTCACATCATTGCCCTCTGTTTGTATTGTTGTATTTTTTGTATTCTGTGCCTATTTCTCTGTTTGGAGGTCTCTGATGAATTTGTCTGATGAATTCATCAGATCTCAGATGATCCTGCAGGTTGGAGACGATCTTGTCAAATTCCAGATGATCTTGTCTGCTTCAAACATCAGAATCTCCATCAGACATCCGGATCAGGTATGGCTCTGTAATTTAGCTTTTTCTCTCTATTTTCTATTTAAAATATGTTTTCTGTATTTCATTTAGCTTGCATTTTCATAATAGAACAACTTAGATTCATTTGGCCAAACCTAGGACTCGAATGTTTAAAGATAAAACTGAACACATTAAACACATTCCCAACCTAGGCGTGGAAACTCCATTCAAACGTTTCCTGGTGAACCCACCATCTGTCAAAAAATCACCATAATACACCTCCCCCAAGAGGCGGGACCTTCGCAAGGCCTCTCAGTCCGAGGTACCGTGCCATCCTTTTTCCATCCTCCTTCCGGGCACGGATCCTATAGCCTGAAGGTAAGGATGCAAAAAATTTGGAGCGATACATTTTGGTGAACCCAACATGAATGCATTTAAAACCTTTTGAAAACAAAAAACAAAAACATAGATGCATTTAAAATCATTAGAAAACTACTAAGTTGCATATCATGTCTAGATGGTAGCTCCTAAGAAAAGACTAGCAGTTACTATAAATGTTGAAAACCAATTAGCAGCCATAGAAATCAATTATGTGCTTAGTGTGCCTGAAACAGATAGGAATCAACTTTTGTGGGACGAACTTGATAGGAGGCTAGGTGTCATTTTATCTAGGTCAACAAAACTTAAACAAATCAAGAGGCTTGTCCTAGATAGAATCTTGGATCCTCATCAACTCGTCTTTTATCATGAACTTCAGAGAGCTTGCCATAGATGGTTAGCTTATAGGAGAGCTCTTGTGTCTTCAGAATTGTTCACCTTCGAGGAATACCTCGAGAACGCAGCCACTATACACCAGTTCCTAGGCCGTGTAGAAGACCAAGAGGTCATTCTTATGGATAGGGAAAGATGGAATAGAGTTCCTAGAGCTGTGCTATATCGAGAGTATTGCCACGAGCTTTACTTCTACCTACCAGAGTCTGAAACAGATAATATCACTATAGCACTTTTTGTCAAATTCTTGAAAGAAAATTTTCAATTTGAAGAAGAACATTTCATGACTCCTGAAGAACTTGAGCCCATTAATGATATTTATAAATTGTTTGTAGAAAACTAGATCATTGTTTTCATTATTATTATTTCTTGCATTTTGTGTGTTGTTTGTTATCTTTATAATATTGTTATTAAAACCAAAAAAAAAAAACATAACAAAAACCAAAACATTTTATTTTAAATATTACAATAGGTATATAATTAAAATATATACCCTTAACTTTTGCTTTAAAACAAAAAAAACAGAAAAACAAACATTTTATTTTAAATATTACAATAGGTATATAATTAAAATATATACCTCTTAAGCTTGTTGCATATATATATATATATATATATATATATATATATATATATATATATATATATATATATTATATATATATTTGCTAAAATCTAAGTTTAAGCACAATGCCTAGACTTAGGAATGGTAAACAAACTGATGAAGAAGAAGAAGATTGGTTAGGAGACAAAACAAAAAACTCAAATGTCCTTCCTGAGGATCCAATTCCAGAAGGAGAAACTCTAGATCAACTAGAAGATGACCTGGTTGAAGACAATGAACAACAAGAAAATCTTAAAGAGGAAGGATCCTCATCCCCAAGAATAGCTCCAGATGGAACTATTGCTTTTGATAACTTAGATCATTTCTAGAAATTTTTCAATAATAACATTGGTGCTCTTAATATAGCAGCTCGTATTGATAAAGAACAAATTAGTGATACTCAAGCAACCATGGAACATGTGTTTAACGTGCACACTAATCCTTTGTCTTTTATCGATCAAGAAAGTGATAAAGCTGGACCATCCAATACGGATATGGCCACTATGATTCAGAACATGCAAAAATAACAGGTTACCCTACCTCCTAAGGAACCTGTTATTGAGCCTAAAATCATTCCCACACAAAAGAAACCTTCATTCACTTCTTTATTTCGCCAAACTATTGATCAATATGCTTCAAATCGACAAAAACCTAAAATGAAGCCAAACACCAATTTTCAACAATCTGGGATACAACACAATACAACTTCAAGACTTCTTCATAACACCCTTCCTACCAACAATTTACACAATAGTAATATAGCATCTAATTTTCAAGTTCCTCCATCATATGCTCACCAATCTCATATTAATGCCCTACCAAACCAATATGGTGGGCAAACCAGTAATCTGGAAGCCATGGTGAAACAGTTAGCTTCCCGCATGGACCTTATGGATCCCTACCGTCCCTCGTACAATTATCGAGAGATATGTAGTCAGCATTTGGATCCCATAGTTGTAGCACAAACGTACCCTAAACACTTTCCCATGTCGGTCCTGCCTATATATAAAGGAACCGAAGATCCCATAGAGCATCTTCGCATGTTTAGGATAACATGTCATGATATATCACATGATGACCTACTATTACTAAAAATGTTCCCGAAAAGTTTAGGTGGAATGGCATTAGAGTGGTACTATCAATTGCCCACTCATTCTTTGAGAAATTTTGAAGAAACAGTTGAATCTTTTGTCCATAAATTTAGTGCCTACATTGAGAGGCATGTAACCATTAAAGATTTATACAACTTAAAACAAGACAAAGATGAATGTTTTGCTGATTTCTTAGCTAGATGGAGGCAGTTGATAGGAAAACTACACTTTGTGCTACCTTATAGGGAAATGTTGGACATTTTTATTAATAATTTGCAAGAACAAATATCTTATGAGTTATCAACTGCTACTTTGACTACCTTCGATCAGGCTATAGACTTAGCTCGAAGAGTAGAATATGCTCTCATTAGGAGAGGCCAACTTAGGAAGAAAGATGATGAGAAAACATCCAGAAATCAATATAAAAACAAACAAGTTGTGGGTGAAGGAGTCACTAACAACAGGAATGTTGCTAATATCAATGCAACGAAGACAACAAAAAAATTTATATTAAAACCTCCTGATAAACCTCCTCGAGAGTTTACTAGATTGAACCAACCATTATCAACTATTTTACCTCAATTACTCGAAAGAGGCTTGATTCAATTACCAGCTATCCGGGAACCTGATCCAACTATACCCGGATACAGAGCTGACTTACATTGTGATTTCCATAGAGGGCCTGGACACTCTACCAATGCTTGTAAAAGGTTGAAACATAAAATACAATATCTAATTGATAATAATGAAATGGAGGTGCAAGCCTTCCAACCTAAACAAAATGCTCCTAATAATGCTCAAAAGACCATTCCCTAAAATCAAAATCAAAATGCTAATCAATCATTAGACATATTTCAACATCCTTTACCAAGACATGGTAAAGAGGTGGCCAATCAAATTGAGCATCATAATGTTCCTCCTCCTACCCGATATGTAGGAACTATTAGCGGACATTTACCTAATCATGATTTACAAAAATTTGACACAACTTTATCCATGGTCACGACCAGGCCCCTACATAATATTCAAATACCAGATCTCAGTGATGTAGAATCGGATACTGAAAGTGAAATGGAAATCACTTCAAACCAATCAAATAGTTCTAAAAATGAATCAGATCCTATTCAACCTATCACAGATGCTATGATTCCAAAAGAACCATTTCCTAGAAGAATTACTACTCGACCCTCTTCTGATCAATTCCTTTCTAATGAACAAGCTATAAATGCTAGACCAAGACCTATTCAGCATCCTCAATATAACATTGTAGGTACCATCGAGTTGTTACCAGACAACAAGCTCAAAATTCTCAACAAGAACCAAATCAGAATGATGGATTAGCTCCATTTGTTTTGAAAAATCCCAATAAAGGGAATCATGCTCCTAATGTTCAACCTAAACCCCCTTACAATATTAATGAGCAATTATCCAATACTACAACCAAAATTTCTCTTTTGGACCTATTAAGATCTTCTCCTACCCATAGAGATGAGTTAATGCTTACATTAAGCCAAATGATGGTACCACAAAACATTCAACCTGAAGCCATGGCCACTACTATCATCACTAGAGAAGTTGATTGTATCGACTTTCGAGATAAAGATATACCACAACATAGTTTACATAAGGATAACCCCTTATACATTACTGCCTTAATTGGAGATGTAGCCGTTAAAAGAGTCTTGATTGATAATGGTTCATCTCTAAATATTTGTACTTTTGACTTCTACCAAAGGTTTGGCTTTAGAAGTGATGAAATGAAGAAAACTGACATGATCATAAAATCTTTCAATGACGAAACACAAGAAACGTGTGGAGTTATTACCATCCCATTGCAAGTTGGTCCTAGAACCTTAGATATGACCGTGTTTATTGTACATTGCCCCGCATCGTACAATATACTCTTGGGTCGTCCTTGGATCAATGCAATGCGAGCTGTCCCATCAACTTTACACCAATGTGTTAAATTCAAATTTAAAAATCAGTTGGTCACTATCCATGGTGATCCCAGACCCTTTGATATGTGTGCCTTGGCAGAACCTGTTGGAGTTCAATTTTGCCCTGCTCTATCATCCACACATCCTAATTCTTATTTTTCATCTAAAATCGTGAAACACACACCCATAACTTCATCTATTTCTCCTCCATTAATTTCATCCTCATATATAGATCAACAATCTTCTAAACAAACCACTCTAGAACCTCAAAAAGATCTTCAATCCACAACCAATCCTTCATGTTCTATCCCTATAATTTCAAAACCTATAGACCCATCTATTAACGCTTCCACATTATCTACATCTATCATACCTTCTATATCTAAAGATATAGGGAATGATCCTTCTACATCTTATGCTCTTTCTGATGAACTCTTACCTGATTTATCTTCAATTCTTATATCAGAAAAAACAAATGCTTTCATGCAAGATTCAATTTAAATAATTTGCTGCCATCTCTTCATACTTTGGGCCTCTCACAACCTATGGGAAGTACTTACCAAGTCGGGAGTTGTGCCTTCATTTATAAGGGATATAACTGGGGAAGAATACCTCGAAATATCAAAACTCATCATGATGGATATGCTCGATGTTATTTTACTAATGAGTATATTAAAGCTAAACCTATAATGCTTAAAATGGGATATAAAGGGAAAGGCTTGGGACCTTTCCAAAATGGTATGAAAGAACCTTTCGAGGTAGAACCATGGCCCGCCCGATGTGGTGTGGGTCTATTTCCTAGTAAGGGTCAACCCTTCCCTTTTGAAGATGATAATCAACTCATATGTTATCAAGATTATTTGGATGGGCGTGATGATTCGCCTCTACAAAATCAGCCATTTACATGTAATATGCTATCCGTAGCTTATCCTGAAATGATTGCTGAATCCGATGATGAGTTGGAAGGTGATATTTTCCATGATGTCTCCGTTGAAGAGATGTTACACAATGGGTTTTATTTTGATGGTTCTATACCAACTATAGCCCAGCTTGAGGCCACGACTCCTCAAGATGACTTATCTAAGTTAACCTTAAAAGAATTACAAGAATTGGGCGTCTCACCCGCCCCACCTAATTTTGAAAGAGATCTACACATGGAAGTAGAAAACGTCATTAAAGTTAACATTGGAACTGAGGATAATCCTCACATAATCAATATTGGGTCAGAATTAAGTCAAGAAAAACAAGAGCAATACATTGCATTTCTTAAAGAGTATGAAGATGTCTTCGCTTGGACATATGAAGATATGCCAGGTCTGGACCCTTCCGTAGTCATGCATCACCTAGTAGTCCATCCGGATGCTAAACCTGTTAAACAGAAACTTAGAAAAATGCATCCCAAAGTGGCTTTACTAGTCAAAGGGGAATTAGAAAAACTCTTGAATGTGGTCTTTATACAAGCTATTGATTATGCTGAATGGATCTCAAATATAGTTCCAGTCACCAAGAAAGAAGCTACCAAAGTTAGGGTTTGCACAGATTTTAGAGATATTAACGTTGCATGCCCTAAAGATGATTTTCCTCTTCCAAACATGGATCAAATCATTGATTTTACTATTGGGAGTGGGATGATGTCCTTAATGGATGGATTCTTCGGTTATAATCAGATCAGGATAGCTCCTGAAGATCAGGCTAAAATAGCCTTTATTACCCCCTGGGGTACCTTTTGTTGGAAAGTGATGCCATTCGGCTTAAAGAATGCAGGTGCAACCTATCAACGAGCTATGACTTATATTTTTCATGACATGATGCATGATATCCTACATGATTATGTAGATGATATTATAGCTCACTCTATTAATGAAGATAATCATTTAGATGATTTGAGAAAAGTTTTTAATCGGTTAAGGGAATATCTTATTCGATTAAATCCAGCCAAATGCATATTCGAAGTCAAGTTCGGTAAACTATTAGGGGTTATAGTTTCTTTACGTGGCATCGAAATTGACCCTCTTAAGATTGTGGCTATCACTGATATGCCCGCACCTACCAATATATTTGAATTACGAAGTTTGCAAGGTAAGCTTCAAGCCATCCGTCGCTTCATCGATAAGTTGGCGGACAAAACCGGTCCCTTTCTTAAGCTCCTTAAGAAGGATGTCCCTTTTAATTGGGACGATGAATGTAAGGAAGCTTTTGAACTTCTCAAACAATACCTCCTTAACCCACTTGTGCTTTCACCGCCTAGACCTGATCGTCCGTTTATCCTGTATATTTCAGCTTCATATTTTGCTTTAGGAGCTATGTTAGCTCAACTTGATGATGAGAAGAGAGAACATGCTACTTATTATATTAGCCAAACTCTTATTAGTTATGAAACCCGCTACACAGCGTTAGAAAAATTATGTCTAGCAGTCATCTTTTCTACGCAAAAATTATGCCATTATATGCTTAGCCAGAAAACGTATGTCATTGCTAAATATGATCCCTTGCGGTATCTTATGAGTCGACCTTATTTATCGGGTCGCACAGCCAAGTGGGTTCTTGCTCTAAGCGAGTTTGAACTCGTGTTCATAGGACATAAGTCTGTTAAGGGTCAAATCATAGCATATCAATTAGCTGCTACACCCTTAGAGTCTACCCATCCCCTCATCATTGAGTTTTCTGATGAATGCCTTCAATTAGAGGCAGACCATATTGAACAATGGTCCTTATACTTTGATGGAGCCCGATGCATGAGTGGGGCTAGTGCGGGTATTATTTTAATATCCCCACAAAAACACATCATTCCTTTGTCCTTTAAATTAACATTTGCTTGCACTAATAACACTGCTGAGTATGAAGCTCTAATCCTTGGATTACGAGCTGCCTTGGCTCTAAAAATTAAACATCAAACCAAATTAATTGAAGTTTGACCAGAGATGACAAACTCCGCCCATATAAAGCCTATGTTTTACAATTAATGTCTCTATTTGATCAAGTTACCTTGGAAGCTATTCCTCGAACTAGCAACCATGCAGCTGATGCTATGGCCGCAGCTGCATCTCTTCTACCCTTGGAGTTAGATGACGAATATGCCACTATCATTATTCATCGACTCCAGGAACCCGCTTCAAATAAGTCATGCTTAGAACCTTTGGATGTGTTTCTAATCAATGAAACTACTCCTGAACCTTGGTATACTGATATATTTGATTTTCTTCAAAATGGGACTTTCCCTACCAATTCTAATAGAAACCAACGTCGGTTATTACATAGACAAGCAAGTCGATTTGTAATAATTGGCAATACTTTGTATAAGAGATCTTTTGAAGGTATCTTATTGAGATGTTTGAATCTAGAAGAATCCAAATCAGCCTTGAGTGAAGCCCACGATGGATCTTGTGGAGGACACTTTAGTGGTAGTGTCATTGCTAAAAAGCTCCTTAGGATAGGATA
This sequence comes from Wollemia nobilis, assembly GCA_028583015.1. NCBI lineage: Eukaryota > Viridiplantae > Streptophyta > Pinopsida > Araucariales > Araucariaceae > Wollemia > Wollemia nobilis. The sequence goes on along the minus strand of JAQPPZ010001678.1, from coordinate 4,147,009 downwards.
CTTTTGGCCTACCATGGAGAATGATGCACATGATTATGTGCGCCATTGTGACAAGTGCCAAAAACATGCTGACCTTGTCCATGCCCCTGCACAAGAACTACAGGCTATTTCATCTCCTTGGCCCTTTTCAAAATGGGGCTTAGACATTATTGGCAAAATCAATCCTGTGTCATCTGATGGACACAAATTCATCATAACCGCCCTCGAGTATTTCACGAAGTGGGTTGAAGCTATGCCTTTAGCTTCCTGCACTGGAACACAAGTCTCTAAATTTATTTTCAATCAAATCATTTGTAGGTTCAAAATTCTTGCAAATCTCATCTCTGATAATGGAACTTGTTTCAAAAATAAATATGTCAAGAAATTATGCCAAAAATATAAGATTCAACATCGCTGGTCCACTCCCTATTATCCTCAGGGTAATGGCCAAGCAGAAGCTTCAAACAAAACCTTAATCAAAATTCTCAAAAGATTGGTCAATAAATCTGGCCATGATCGGCACATTCAATTATATCTAGCTTTGTGGGCTTATCGAACTAGTGTTCGAACCCCCACTGGAACTTCACCTTTTGTTTTGGTTTATGGCGCTGAAGCCATTTTTCCCTTTGAATTAGAAGTTCCTTCTTTGGCTCTACTACTTCAAGATACCAAAGTAGGAGATGAATATCGAGCTGGCAGACTCAATCAGCTGGAACTCCTAGATGAAAAATGCATCAATGCTTTGGAGCATCTTCGTGCCTACCAAAACAAGCTTAAAAGATCATATGCTAAGAAAGTTCATCATCGATCCTTTGAGGTCGGCGACCTTGTTTTAAAAGAAAATCAAAAGAATACTAATGCAACTAAAGACCTTAAAGGTAAATTTGAGCCCAAGCGGCTTGGACCATATATTATCACTGCTAAATTTGAATCAGGAGCATATAAATTATCTACCTTAGATGGTAAAGAACTTAAAGAACCCATGAACATTTTACATCTTAAACGTTACTATGCATAAAAATTGGTCATTTCATCATTGTATATATTTATTTAAAATATTTCAAAAAAACCACTATCTTGTATTTTTCAAATTATAAAAAATATAAAAACATTCAAAATCATCAAAATCTTCAAAAACATCTTTTATTTTTGTATTTCTCAAATTGTGCAATATTGCAGTTATATTTTCAAATTATTTTGGATAAATTAGCATTTATTTGGAATCCCGCACTTTCACATTCACATGAATAAATATCTTGATTTTATTTGGCATGATTACTAATCTCTCTTATATCAAAGTCCACAAAATTCAATTAAATAAAGTTTGAGCACAGAGAATTGATCTTGTTATTTACTTCAGCAAAGCATATCCTTTCACAATAAAATGATTATATTTGTAATATCCATGCTATGCTACATAGTAGAACTGGTTTCTTGAGTGAAAAGTTTCCCTTGCTATCCTATCATGCACATGGTCTAGAATCTTTGAGAATTGGCAAAAGGACAAGCTCACCCCTACCCGAAATAAAAATCCCTTGCTCTACAGCTAATCCGAGCAAGTATCCCTAGAATAGGAAGCAAAAAAAAAAGAGAAATCAAGCAAAATCATTTAGCACTATTTCAGCATTATCTCAAATATCAAAGCAAAAGATACGAAAAAGCAAAAGATACAAAAAAAAAAAAAAAGAGAAAGCAAAAGAAAGAAACAAGCAAAAGCAAAAGCAATAAAATCCTTTTCCCTACCCCTTGAAAAGAAAATAAGGGTTGATGAGCTTGAATCCCTGGAATTCCCAATTATTCGAAAACTGTGAGGTAAGCCCCATAACAGGTGGTTTGTGCCCAACCCGCTTGGCCTTGGGTAACTCCTAGCGTGGCGATATGTCTGTCACATTAGCGACCTTCTTTTGTACAGACCTATGTCTGCTTATGGATTAGCTAGCTCTTGATAACCCGACTTACATAGTAGTCTGGTATGGCTATATGCATCTCAATCATGGTTAATGAACACTTATTTGGTTAATTCAAATCACTTGCATCATAGTATCTTGCTCAAACTGGTAAATGAACAATGCAATTGCACACACATTTGTATTTGAGAGATTTTGTATATCATTATGATAAATCAAGATTGGAAATGAACTCACATATGCACATGGGATTCCTTATAAATCTAACTTTTGTCTTTAAGATACTTTGAAATATTTTTGCAAATTGTTTGGAATAATTTCATTTTCTTCTCTGAGAACAGTTGTTTAGTATAAAGACAACCATATGTATTACTAAAAAAAATCAAATAAAATCAAAATCATTTTCAAAAAAAAAATGCAATAAAGTTACATATAACTTTTGACTTTTGCGACGATGGTATAGTTCCAAAACCAAAAGTGGAATTTTATGCCTAGCACAAGTCCTCATCTTCATATTTTCTATTTATTTTCAAAAATTAAAAATCAACCATGCAATAAAATTATTTATTTTCTTCTTTTTGGATTTCGCGATGATGGTATAAGTCTATACCTACATATTCTATGCCTAGCGCAAACCATTGTATTAATTTTATTCCCCATTCATTTAAAAATCATAAAAACATATGACTTAAATCATTATGTTACACAATTATGCTTTCAAAAGAACGAACATTATTACTATTTCATGTCATTTTGTCAAAAATGCAAATTTGCAACCATGGTATAATTTCTAAGGAATTATTCAACATTTTATCACACTTCGGAATTTATGCCTAGCAAAAACCATTTTATAAAAATATTTCATGCATAATATTTTCATGAAAAGTCTGAAAACAAAATCATCATCATCATCATTTGCATCATCACACCAAAGTCTTAAGACAGTCTCTTAAGCACCCTTTTACTTTTAGCAATATTTCTATACTGGGATTAGCTTGACGACCGAGTGAGCGATGACTCCATGAAATGGTCTATAACAACGACAATGTCCTTTGAAATTATTGTTAAAAGTCTCTTTTTTTTTATCAAATTATCATCACAACAACCAATTTGTTACATCAGATTATTTCATTTAAATTTTTAACGCATGACATTTAAACCATAATATTTTCCAACGACATAATTACATGAATCATCAAATCAATCACACCAAAACATTAAAAGCATCATACAAACGCATAAGACAAGTCATATGATCAAAAAATATCTCATCTATATATATATTTTTTTTTTACAAATATATGTACATCATATCAAAAATAGATTGGTATGCCACAATCTACATCTTGGCATACTCAATCCTCTCAATCAAATATACAATCTTTGTGTAGTGCAGTAGCCTCGCCTCGAGAACCCCTCGAGCTCTCAGCCTCATCTCCTCCCCCACCCCGAGGTGGAGGAGGTGGCCCCATCGTAGTCCGTGTGGTGCCATGCGTCCTGGATGCCGATCGTGATGATGTCCTAGATGACCCCATCACGACAGGCTCTACAATATGAGCTGGTAATGGCACCCTCTGCTCTACTGGCATCGCCTGGTAATATAGAGCCTGATAGAATGTAACCTGGGCAATAGCGCATGCTAAATCTCGAGTGCTCGCTCCTCCACCCCGAGCTCTAAGCCGTGTAGCCTCATCCTGCAATGTCTGCACCTGAGCCCATAGGCGGGCAACCTCAGCTCGAAGAGTCGCTGTCTCGTTGCTCTCCCCAGTGTCAACACCCTTGCCCTTATCGGGCGATGGTGGCCTCTCTCTTTGTGGAGAAGGGGGTCTCTCCTCCCTCCTCTCTCGCTGCCATGGCCTCTGCTAAGCCTGTGGCCTCCTCTGCTCTCTCCCATCGTGACCCTGTGCTGCCTCAATGGCTGCCTAGTGCCGCCTCCCCATCCGACGCACAACTGCATGAATCGGACCCTGAGCCCTCATCATTCAAGGAGGGTGGATGCCTGTATACTAGGCATCGTAGTCGTCGGCTACCCCAGCGTCGTCCCCATCCACTGGCTGAATGGGGGCATCATCCGCATCCTGACTCTAGAATCATTGCATATCTGGAGCCCCGCTAATTGTAGTGTTATCCCGGATAGTCCGGGAAAACTCGTAGTCTCTCAGAGATGGGATCCCCTACTGTAGACCGAACTGCCTCAAAACTCGGTCATACCGGTGGAGCTCCACCTCTCCCCTCTCCATCCTCAGCTAGTAGACTTGCCTGATGCGAGCTAGCTCCTGTCCATCCTCGGCCCACCCTGGATGATCTCTCCAAGGCCTCTAGGTGATCTGGTCGGAGACAAGGTCATCAAGTAGTCTTCGGGACATTGGCAGATCTATCCGTCGCTGTGCCCCTCTCCGGAGCCACCAGTAGAAAACTCGGGGCCTCTCCCCGTCAATCCCTGTCAGTGGGAGCCCTATCGGCCTCCGCACCATAATGTGCTCCCAGCACCAAACCTATAGTAGTGATGTCATAACCAGACATCGGTCGCCCTTGTATACGACCCCATGAAGGATCCTATACAACCGACAGAGTACAAAGCTCCCCCAAGAAAACTTGTACTCGTGGTCTCTCATGTCATAGACCACATTTTTCAGTACCCATGGTACCTTACATCCGCTATGGTGGCACAGTAGAAGTCCACCTACTACCCCAGCCAAAACCCGTGTGAGTCTAGATGCCCCAGGCATCTAGCGTAGTGACTCGATATTCACTCCGCCCTTCTCCAGGGTGAAGCTCGGATCGCCACATAGTCGCATCATCGCATGGCCCTGATTGGCCGTGGGGGTGATCAGCCTTCCTTGTATGGGGATCCTCAAAATCCTCCATACATCCTCCAGTGTGGGAGTCATCTCCCCGTCGATAATCAAAAATAGGAAGAACCCGGATACCACCTCTCTGCTAGGGCTGTCAATAGCCCCATATCTATAGAAACCTGTGGCATCTCTGCCACATGCTGCAAGCCGACTTGAGTCAGCTGATCTCGCTCTGCCTGAGATAGAGTGGCCAAGTCATCCCTTAGTCCACCGTATTTCCATTAACTGCTCTTTAGTAATCCTCTCTACAACATAAACAAAATCAACAATAAAAATCATTAATAAATCATTAATTAAAAATGCAAGTCAAAATAAGTTCAATTTTATAAATGATGATATCGTCCACAATTGGACGATATCGTCCCCAATTTGAGCAAATTCGTCTCCAATTTTGCTAGTCGAAATTGTCCCCTTTTTGACAAAATCGTCCCCCTATCGTCAATTTCGCCCTTAGACAAAATCGACGATATCGAGACGATTTTGACGAAATCGAGACGATTTCGTCTCGACGAAGTCGACGGCCCAAAAATGTCCGCGATGCTCAAAAATCAACCAAATCTAATCTAAAAAGCATGAAATTCAAAAATTAAGCATTCTAAATTCAGTTTAGACCCTTACCCGTAGCCCGGGACCTCTGTTCATCTGTGCGCTGTCTCGACCATCTTGTCTCCAGAGCTCTAAAAACTAGGAAAATGAACAGTAACAATGAATTAGGGTTTTACCCTATTTTTTTTAATTTTATTCAAAAATAATTAAAAAAATTTTAAAATTTTGCTTTTTCGTGTTTTTACCTCAAACGTTCGATTTGGGTAAAAACACGGAGGGGGCACCATAGTAAGCTGTCGTACGATTCGACCTAGAATCGTCGCCTAAAAATGGGAATATTTTTTGCTTTCTCATAGATCGAGAAGAACTCATCTTTAATGCATTTTCTTCAAAAAATTCGCTAAAGAGGGGGCAAAATGTAGCACCCTAAAATTGGCATAGTAAAAACTTAGATAATTACAATTACTCTAGTAAATATTCAAATTCAAATTTCAACCCCCAAAACCGCTCCCAAACCACCGTTTAACCCGTTTCCTCCTTTCTCGCATCATTTTTAGAGTTTGTTTTGACCGTTTGACGATATCGTCGCCGATCAGACGATATCGCCTCAGATCGGACGATTTTGTCTGGGCTAGGATGTCCAGACGATCTTGTCCCAAAACTAATTTTTCCCAATTAGCCTCTGTTCCAACGACGTCTCTAATCCGGGCAGAAGCGTGTCTGCACCGTTAGAGACCTCCCCCATTGGAGATCTCCCAAATTGGGATGATCTCCAACCTCCTAACCTCCCTCCTAAGCCTATTTAAACTTAGGACTCCCCCTTGGCATCCCCCTGGCTGATATTTCTTGTAACTTGACTTTATACGCACTAAGACATCCTGAATTACCATTTGCACTTGTCCTATCCAAATTTTGTTGCAGGAACCTTAGTATTTTTCAGCCGGAGCAAGCTCAGTTTGTCGTGGACGATCCTATTCAAATTCGAGACGATTTCGCACCGATTCGGGACGATCTCGACTACAGTCTGCATTGGGGGCAATCAGTGCCCAGAGTTTGCATTTTTCTCTTCTCCTCTGCTGTTTTATTCTACATCTAGTTAGTTTATTTATTATGTCCTGCTATTTTGCATCTTGGAGTTCACCCATGTAGTTCAATTGCATAATGAAATCATGATTAACTATTAAAACATCGTAATTTGCTTGCATTCCTATTCAGGATTATCTTACTAACATTCTTATTATTATTTCACATCATTGCCCTCTGTTTGTATTGCTGTATTTTTTGTATTTTGTGCCTATTTCTCTGTTTGCAGGTCTCTGACGAATTCGTCTGACGAATTCGTCAGATCTCAGACGATCCTGCAGGTCGGAGACGATCCTGTCAAATTCCAGATGATCCTGTCTGCTTCAAACATCAGAATCTCCATCAGACATCCGGATCAGGTATGGCTCTGTAATTTAGCTTTTTCTCTCTATTTTTTGTTTAAAATATGTTTTCTATATTTCATTTAGCTTGCATTTTCATAATAGAACAACTTAGATTCATTTGGCCAAACCTAGGACTCGAATGTTTAAAGATAAAACTGAACACATTAAACACATTCCCAACCTAGGCATGGAAACTGCCATTCAAACGTTTCCTGGTGAACCCACCATCCGTCAAAAAATCACCATAATACACCTCCCCGAGAGGCGGGACCTTCGCAAGGCCTCTCAGTCCGAGGTACCGTGCCATCCTTTTCCCATCCTCCTTCCGGGCACGGATCCTATAGCCTAAAGGTAAGGATGCAAAAAATTTGGAGCGATACAACAGTAACAACTTTCTAAATGTTGGCAGATCTAGGAAGACCATGTGATAGATGATCTATGGATTTGGTGGTCTTCCCAGGAAGTGAAAATTAGGATCTATGATGTGAAGCATTACTTCTCTTTCCATAAACATATTGACTTGTCGTAAATGGTGAGGCCCAAGATAAGCCATCTCGATCTCATCCTTAAAATCATCATCGCTTATGAAGAATCCATTAGAATTTGTTTCTGGCCCTAAGGTGAGGTGTGCATGTCTTGGCCCAAGGTAGGCCATATCAGTTTCATTCTTATAATTATTGTCATCTATGAAGAAACCATTAGCGTTAACCTCTGACCCTATGATGGGTCATACATTCCTGGGCCCCAGGTAGGCTATCTCTGTTGAGTCCTCTGACTTATTTCCACTTTCTTATAAAATTTATCCACTATCTATTTTGCCATACCAAGCAAGATTTTTCACATATCGAGGCCCATGGTAAGCCAAGTTGGCTCTCTCTTCATCCTCACTTGATACATATTCATATTCCTCCTGCTCATAGCCATGAATTAGCTCATACTCCTATAGGATGATCCCTAATGGGTGCATTTCGAGAGAGGAATTGGGATGATACTCATCAGGGGTTGGATATTAACCATGGCCACCCATTCATCACCCAGTATTTTTTGTGAGGGGGTTGATAGGGATTCCACTCAAGGTCTTCCCTACACCCCTAACCCTATGTTGGCTAGGTGAACTGTCACCTGTAATGAAGATGACGTTGTTGATGATGTAGGTGAAGTAGGTTGAGGTACCTCCTCGACTATATATTGGGGATATTTTTCCTCCATGGGAGTCAAAATTCCTATAACTACTATGGTTGGAAGTTCCTTGGGTCCTTCCTCAACTAAGGGTACTTTCATATTCTGAGTATTTTTTGCTTTAGATGTTGAAGGCTTCTCAAAATTACCAGTAGCTTTGGATGTAGGAGGTGGTGTCGACATGGATGGGTCACCTCACACTAATTTTATCTTGCTTCTTGGCTGCATGGTCAAGGATGAAGGCCTTATGTATAGGTGTGTTGATGGAAGGACAAAGTCCCCTGGTGAGTTGACCTGATGTACGTACTTAAACGGCTCTTCATCTGATGGCACCACATGAACTTGTCTCTCATGCACATACTTGATGCATTGGTGTAGGATTGAGGGAACACACTGCATGTCCTTTATCCAGGGATGCCCTAGAAGGATGTTGTATTATATTGTCCCTTCCAACATGTGACACATCATACCTTTACAGACAGCACAATCATACCCACTGTGGAGCACAATGCATCATTGAAAGCCCTTAGCGTGTAGGAAGTGGGGAAAATGTTGGACTTAGGGATCTTCAGGCGCCCTATAGCCTTTGTTGTTATAATTTTGATTTATGAGCCTATGTCGATCAAAACCCACTTGAATGGTATGTTGTTTATAGATGCAATAATGTGTGGAGGCTGGTCTACTATAGTAGTTTGCACTCCTTTGATTTTGTGATCATAAAAATGGATCACAAGCTCTTGGAATTGTTGCACTTGCCCCACAAAATATGTGAATGCCTCTAGGTTCTAGGGTTGGAGCTCGATTGACCTAAAAATATCCATCAAAGTCTCTCTGTACCTAGGAGACTATTGTATGAGCTCATAAATGGACAACTTGGTCAAAGTCATTTGCAAATTTTGTTCTAGTCTACTTCAAATAGTTATCACAAATCATGTTGGAAGACTTGGAGGATTTTTTTGCACTTGTCTTTATCGAGGTTTAATTGGGATACGAATGGGATCTACTTGAGGCTCTAGTTGACCATATCACTGACTCCTAGTGCCAAATTAACTATCTCAACCATTTCAATGCATCCCTGAATGGGTGGTTCAATTCAAACTTGGTTGACTTGGGCGCCCTGATCTCTAGGCGCCTCATAATTTGGAAATGGGTTCCTGAATATACCCATATCTCTATTGTCGAGAGCTAGTGGGTTGTCAACTTTTAGCTCTCCCTTATCAATCATGTTTTACATAAAATTCTCTAATCTGATATAGTTTTCAATGTCATACCCCTCTATCCTATGATATGGGTAGTATTGATCTTCCCTATATCCCTTTGGCTTGGTATGGTTAGGTTCAAGAAGTTGCACGTCAGGAAATATTATCATATGGAGGCATGTAATAACGAGGCAACTGAAGTTCCTTGCTTTTTCCCTGGTTATTCTTAGGGTTATAGTTAGCCGGTTGGGGGAGAGCTTGATAATTTTGTGGTTTTTGGCCTCTACCTCCCTTGGGTATGGTTAAAACAACCTGATTAACCTAAGCAGGCTTGGCTTGCTTCTGTTTATTTTTGTCATTTTGATTGTTCTTGCTCCACTCTTTCTTGTTCCAGAGCTTAATATTTCCTTCATCTACCTTTATGTATTCTATAAAATTAGCTTGAGCCAAGGCCTCTTTGAATGATTCATATTGTTTTAGTTGTAATAACAATGAAATGTGTTTTACGCAACTCTTCATAACATTCAAATGAGCTCTTCAGTGGGAATGGAGAATGATATCTTCACCATAAATTTTCTCCACCTGTCCCCATAGTCCATAACTTGCTCATCATTATACTACTTTAAATTAGTCATATCGTACAAGTTTACCTTCTTCTTGGTGCTAAAGGAGAAGCATTCTAGAAAGGCATTCACCAGTTGATCAAAAATAGCAATGCTATGCTTAAGCAACTACTTGAACCATTGAGTCACTGCACCCGAGAACATCATGATAAACATTCTAAGCATTAGGGCATCATTTTTCTCAATATGTAAGCACACATTCATGAAGTTGGTAATGTGTTCTTGTGCATCTTCCTCTCCCTTAAACTTGTCTAGCGTAGGTATCAAAGGGCCTAGGATATGCGAGACTCAGGATTGAGGGGCACAGAGGCTGGTTGTGTATCTTGTTCAATGTCATCTTTTGTCCACATGTGTCCTACTTCTCTAGATATTTGACTCTCTTGGTGATTATTTGGTATGCCTTCGAGAAAATAATCTCCTATTCCTAAAGGTTTACTCATGGAGTAAGGGAGGTAATCCTGTGTTTTCCCAATTTGGGCATCTATACTCATAATCCATGACCATGAATGAAGGTTCAGGATATATTTGCTCCTAGTCTCCCATCCTTTCCTAGTCCTCATTGAATTGCATTTGTTTGAGGTCTAGGTGTTGTTGATGTTATGCAGCATGGTGAGGATGCTCATTTCTCTATCTAGAGCTTCTCTCTTGCTGAGAATCGACATGTATTTCATGTTGGTATTTCTCTCCACCTATGTGTACTTCATCTCAAGCTAACATATTTGCTAGTTCTTCATATTCAACCCTTTATTATATCGAGCATTGCTCTTGTAGGCGTAAGCACCTTTTCCTATGTTCTTATTGCTCAAGAGCTTCCACATGCTCTCGCTTAATGCGTAGCACTTCTTCTAAAATACGTATGCGGTCAGACTGACCTTCTACTAAAGGTTCATGTCTTTCTAAATTTATGCGAGAATTTCTAATAGTTAGCCCCCTCGAGGAGGCTCTTGTTGTGTTCTTGCCCTTGTCTACCAGGGTGACTTGTTCTGTATGTTGTGACCTATATTGCGTACCCCCATGGTCAGAGGTAGTGTAGGTGCTTCAGGGCTGCTTGGAAGCTTACTCTGGTTCATTGGTGTGTCTAGTAGTGATGCTACGCAAACTTGCTAAGGTAGAATGTGTGGTAGAAATGCTTCTTAGAGCTGGTCTCGAGGGAACTCGATCCAAATAGTCAAGTTGTCTGGTTCTCCACATTCAATATGATGGAGTTCCATTAACACCAATGATATTGTAATCAGATGTACCCTCCCATATGCAAGGAGGCTATAGGATGTTCTTGATCTACGACTGGGTGCAGTCCTAGTGTCTTACCCCTCAGTGGGCTGATCTATCTTAAATGTATTATGTGGAGTTTGGGATCTTGCAACCCCTACATACCTATGTGATGATGGAGGTCTTGATGTCTCAGCATGCATATATGATGAGGAAGACCTTGAGGCCTCCTAATGTCTGTGTGATGAGGGAGGTCATGATGCCTTTGCATGTTTATGTGATGAGGAAGACCTTGATGTCTCCTCATGTCTATGTAATGAGGAAGTCCTTGAGGCCTCCTCATGTCTGTGTGATGAGGGAGATCATGATGCCTCCATATGTTTGAGTGATGAGAGAGGCCATAAGGTCTCCTCATGTTTATATGATGAGGAACCAGGATGTGGCTCTCTCATTGGGGTTTCTCAAGGAGTCCCCCCAAGGTTTGATTTTTCACCCCTAAGACTTGTCAAACTTTTTCCAGCGACACTGTGGATGGGTGGCTCAACGCTAGTGTGACTATGAGTGTGAGGAGCATCAGTTCTTGCCTCGATGTTGGACTAAGGATGGTTGCTCTGTGTGTATACCATGATGATTATGAGTTATCTTCTTAGGTAAATTTCTAAACCACATAAGAAAAGCAAACATATATTTATCTCATTTAAGGATTAATGTATCCCCTAATCGTTTTTGTGTGTTTTGGTGCATTGTATATAAAGAAGACCTTATGTCATGTATTTTGCATTTCATTAGATGATATTCTTGTATTCATATGGATTTCACATGTATACTTGCAGCTCGACAACCTAGTGATGAAATCCAGGCCATGTAATCCAACCTATAATGTGTGGTAATAAAGTCCATACACGGTTAGGGAGCACAAGTCCTCTCGATCCTCACCCAGTTCACCCATAGTTAGTGATATACCTCTTAGAAGAGAGATACGTACATATTTTCCATAGGTTATGATGGTTCTTGGATCCGATATTGACTGATAGTAGAGGGTACATGGGATTTGAGGCAGCAGATGGATATGAAATCCACCTTGCTGGATCTCTACTAGTGGTTCGTCATGACCTCCAACTCACTAGCATTAACGTGATACATGGTGTGTGGGGTTATTTTTAGATTTTTTTGAAATAGAAAGTGATGCATCAACCAACATTCATGATTACTTCCCTACATGCATAAAAAGAATGTTTAAATTCAAAAAGTGCATATATAACTTAATCTAAATGATTTTTATGTAATGCACCTTCTACTTATGATGTAACGACCTCTGGCTGGACCACATGCAAGCAAGCTTTAAACACACAAAAATCCTAGCACGTTGGAGACTAGGGTAGACCTTGAATACAGAGACCCGTTGTTCCTAGTAGTGCCTATAGGAAATCTAAAATAATCTAGGAAACTTCAAATGCACTTTCATTTCATTTTTTCTTATATTTTCCTTAATAAAATGCAATAAAATGTTTGCACTTGTTCTTTTCTAAAACAAAAAGTTGCATACAGAGAAAAAAAAATAGAGAATGGTACCAACCTCAAATCGTCATCTGATGATGCAACCCCTACCCTCTGCTACACTTTTTTGCTAGTCACCATCAAACAAAGCAGCTGATTCTGGTTGCTGACTACAAGAGCGGCTAAGATCTTCTGGTCATTGTCGACCAAAGTGGCCAAACTTGTGGGTTGCTATCGACCAGAGCGACCAAACTTGCGGGTTGTTGTTGACCAAAGTAGCCAAAATTGCACATAGAAAAACCCATGAATGTCAATAAATCGACATAAAATAAAATCTTGGTGGGGGTCCCACTGTGATCGACATCTATGCGACCCAAAGGAGTGTGCATCGCAGCTCCACTTGCATTTATTTTATTACTATTATATCAAATGAAAAAGAAATGAAGCAAATATGTATTACCTAGAAATAAAAATAGTCAAAGAGATATCTACTTTTTATTATTGATTTAAAAACATGAATCTGGTTACATATTCATCCCTCTGAGGGATACCCAATTTAATACAATGGATTACAAGTGAGTATCAATGGTGAAATAAATATCCCCTTGCAAAGAGGTGGTGCACTTATATAGGCTTCTCGATATTGCACATGAACTTGTGTGAGGGATTACAGATGCCTCATTCTCCTTTCCTCATCCAAGAGGGATATCATGCTCTGAATGTCTTGAACCGATCCTGTAAACCTATAGATCTGCATAAATAGAAATAATAAAGTATGATTAGTATTTTAGGCTACCTCCTCGGATGAGGCTATTAGTATCAAATCTGATAATCAAGATAAATAAGCATAATATGATTAAATGCAATGAAACTAATGAAAAATGTGAGCATATCTCAGAGAACAATAATGTAAATACATACAGTAAATTAAATCTATGCTAGAAATAAATGCTGAAATAGAAAGCAATAGATCTAATGCTAGAACAAAGAAACTAATGTCTAGACCCTAGGTTGTGCCTGCGGGCTACTAACCAGGATAGCGACCATGAAATAAAACCTTTCTCCTCGTGCTCCAAGGGCTGTAACACCAGATTCTTTGCTCCAATTGATGTTCAAGGGTCATCAGTTATGTCTTGGTACACTTGTTGGCAGTGAATAGTAACGGATTTGAATAGCAGGTGCATAGTCTCTTCTCAATCGGATAGCACCTCATTGCTCCTCAAGGGTGCATAAATTCACTCTCCAAAATGACAGGGCTTCGCTGCATAAACTCTAAAAATCATGGATCTCTTTGCTTTACTTGAGAGAATCCATATGTAGACTTCCCTCTCTATCAGATCTCAATTTGGATCTTGGCTTCCTAGAGAAGCCAAGCTCCAAATTTGCATGCAACTGACCATCCTGGGTGGGAAGCATCAATCACAATTCTACATTGAAGGGGCAGTTAGGAGGAACTCTAGGAGTTCCATGCCAAAATCCACCTACAAATAATGCAATATGCAATTAGACTATGTGATCTTAGCTCGTATTCATACCCATACTTGTGCATGATGCTAGCCATTGTTGGGAGCAGTGGCTAGGTGTGGCCATTGTTAGCTTCAATGGCCAGAGGTGGCGATTGCTCTGCTTGAGATCGGCTAAGCCTGAATGGGATAGAACTACCCTTTTTGAGTGGTTAGGACCACTGCTAACTCTTGGAAATATCCAAGATGACTCATATGATCTCCAAATATTTCCATATGGGTAGTCTCTTAAACATGATGTGTTTTAGGTGTCTATAGGTTTGGGTGTTGGGTTGGAATGGTAATGGTTGTGAAGGGTAAGGGGTGTAGGATGGGTATTGGGAATAATATTGAAGTAAATCAAGGGGTGGTTGGAAAGAGGGAGTTGGATGTGATTGGGGAGGAGGTTGAGGGACTTTTGGAAGAGTGGAGTGAGATATTTGGAATGGTGTGGGTTGAGGTTGGGGTGGAGGTTGAGGGACTGGTGGAAGAGTGGATTGAGGGGTTTGGGATGGTGTATGTTGAGGAGGAGTTTGAGGGATTGGTGGAAGGGTGTATTGAGAGGTGTATGATGGTGCATTTTGAGGCTGAGGAGGAGGTTGAGGTACTTGTGGAAGAGTGTATTTAGGGATTTAGGATGGTGTAGGTTGAGGATGGGGATCTTTTGGTAGGATTTGAGTGTTAGGTTGAAGTTTTTGTTGAGGAAATTGATAAGATTGGGGTAGTTTTTGAGGGTGAGTTTGGTATTGGGGGTAAGAAGGTTGGATGGGAGGATTTGAGGAGAATTTTTGAGGTGGAGGAGACGAATTTTGGAATTGGGTGAAGCTATGTATTCTTGGGTAAAAGGAGTATTTTGAGAAGGAATAGGAGGATTAGATGGTAGTTGAATTTGGGGTGGTGGTTGGACATTGGGAACATTATATTGAGGTGGGAGATTGGTGTGAGTAGGCTATTTTTAAGCTAAAGTTAAAATGGAATTGTTTTTATATGGAATTATAGGCAGAAAAATACTAGACTCGTGAATTGGCATACCATATACCAAAGTATAGGGTGGGGTAGTGGTGACATTATATTGGGGAGGGAGTGTAGAAGAATATGGTTGGGAGGGTCTAATATTTATGGCTAGAAAGGAGGAGGTAGAGGGTGGGGTAATGGAATGGGTGACTACATTGATTTGGGGTTGGGCCATTAATTGTTGGAGTGGAGATGGTATAGAAGTAGAGAGTTGGATAAGGTTTTGGGTAGTAGAATAATCAATGAGGGGTTGAGATAGGAGGTCAAAAGTGGTGGTAAAGGTGGGTGAAGGTTGTGGCATAGTGATCAAGGGTAAGGTGGATGTTGAAGGATCAAAAGGTGATGGGGTTTGTTGGATTCAGGTTGGATTATTCTGATTAGAGGTCTCAAGAGGGGCAATGGGGTTAATAATATTGTGAGAATTATAATGGTGGTGGGTATCTTTGAGAAATGGGGTGTGTTGTGGAAAAGAGGTATATTGAGTTAATAAGTCTCCACTCAAAGGTGGTAGGTTAGGTGCAATAGAGAATTGTTGGGTTGAGTCCATAGTGGGTTGGCTTAGAGCTCGCGATTTGGCTTCACACCAAAACCATAGAACAAATAAAATGGCCAAAGGTTAGTCACACAAAAAGGTTAGATTAATACACCATGACTCTAAGGGGTAATACTAATTGTGCAAATCAAGAAATAGAATTTTTCATGTGTTTTATGTGAAAACCTAGCATAGACTATAAAAGGTGTGTTGGCACCCTATTACTCTATCCAATGGTAAAATACCAATGGCTAAAATGGCTTCCTAGGATGGAGGGTAGGTGTGGGGTACCCTAAGGGTAAAAAATAACCTATATGAGAGAGGTCGCATTGTCTAGGTCCTGCTACTTACCTAATACCTAGGATGAATCCCACAGGATTTTGCTTCACTCTCGGGCAAGCTTGGAAAAAATATATAGCTACGTTTTGCCAATTATTAAGCCCCACAACTAAAGAGAATATATCCTAATGATCACCCCGAGCTAGTCCCAAGGGTAACTAGCCTCTCGGTGATGAAATATAGAAGACTATCATACCAACTATGGCAATTCTAAGGGCTCCCAATAGTTGGTGGTAAAATCCAACATCACCAAAGAGGTTATCCTCACACTCAAATGTGTATATATGATAATGGAGTGTAGAAAAATAGAGTGAAATTGTGTGATAAATCTATTTCAAAATAGACAGTAAAAAAAATATCTATGTTCAGGCTAGAACTAATGCTAATATAATAGCTATATAACTAAAAATGTAATTATCTATCAAAATTTTGTATGTAGGGGAGACCGTCTGCAAGGAGATAGTTATAGTCAATAGTACCTCTACGGATATGGTTCAAAAGACAATGGAAAACAATCATTAGGAAATACAAAAATAGGTAACTAACAATACCATCTTTAGGGAGGTGGTTACAGGTAGGCAAGACTGTATCCTAGGAGGTGGTATAGCACATAGTGGCAAAACACTCAATAGGCAATACCACCTTTAGGGAGGTGGTAGAGTAGTGTGAGACTATATCTAGGGAGGTGGTACACTAGTAAGGTTAACAAGAAAAATAGGTCTTGACTATCTCTATGCAATGTGTAGATGTGCTAGACTATCTGCGAGGAGATGATGGATGCTAGACCATCTCTAGGGAAGCGGTCAAGTTCTAGCAAATAGACAATAAAACACAGATACGATAATAAAGTGTAGTACCATCCTCATCCAAGTAGTTTCAAGTAAGAACAAATACATTCCTTAAAAATTTATAGCCTAGTTATCAAATAACAAGTGAAAATAAAATATATATAAGCTAGTCACTACTTATTAACAAGCCTATTTGCAACAGAAATTAAAATCTAAACTAAAGAAAAATATTAACTAAAATTTAAACTTATTTGAAGCTACAAAGTAAATAAGAGTGCTAAAAAATAAACGTACAACTAAAACTTATCATTCTATCTAAAAAGTAAGTTCAAAAGGGGCTATTGTATGTGTGTGTGAAAGGGGAAAGCCCAAGGGGCCGAGTTGTGCTAAAAAAATAAAGAATCCAAAGGAAGCTTGTGAAGTGTGTGTGAAGTGTGTAAAAGAGCCCAAAGGGGGCAAAAACTAAATTAAAAGCCTAAGGAGGCTTGTGGGTGAATGTGTAAAATAAAAGCCCAAAGGAGCAAACTATACTAAAATCCTAGGGAGACTAGTGGAATGTGTAAAAGTAGAGCCCAATAGGGGCAAAAGCTAAGCTAAAGAGCCTAAGAAGGTGTGTGTGTGTGTGTGTGTGTGTGAAAGGAAAGCCCAAGGGGGCAATCTAAGCTAAAGAAGCCTAATGGGGCTTGTGTGTGGGTGTTAAAGAAAAGCCCAAGGGGGCAAGCTAAGCTAGAAAAACCCAATGAGGCTTGTGAGGTGTCTAAAATAAACCCAATGAAGTAAGCTAAGTTAAGAGTGTGTGTAAAATAATCCCAAGGGGGCAAGATAAACTAATAAGCCTAAGGAGGCTTGTGAAATATGTGTAAAAGAAAGGCCCAAGAGGGAAAGCTATGCTAAGAATCCTAAGGAGGATTGTGAGAGATGTGTAAAATAAAATCTAAAGGGGGTAAGCTATGCTAAAAAAATGCCTAAGGATACTTGTGAGGTGTGTGTAAAAGAAAATCCCAAGGGGGGAAGCTAAACTAAGAAGCCTAAGGAGGCTTGTGAGTGCAAAAAGGAGCCCAATTTTTATGTTGTCAAAAACAAACAAAGGCAGAAAGGTTATACTTACCTAGAATCCTACGTGGGTGTTGCAGGTGTGAATCTTCTAGAGTGGGACCATCTCTACACAAGTGGTATAGCAATGTGAGACCGTCTCTGGTCAGGTGGTCTAGAATTTTTTCTATGAAAAATAAAAATAACGGCAATGAGTAAAAAAGACACAACTATGGTAAAAAAATAGCAATATATTACATAAAGAGAAGACTACACTTTATATTTTTACTAATATGAATTTAAATGAAGTAAATACAAGGTGTTAGTCAATGGAATTGTCCCACCAGGCATACCATTTTGTAGGTAAGAGAAACCACCATCAAACAAGTGAATTGCCAAGAAAAAGAGAGAAAATATGCAATGAATTTTATTATAAATAAGTGATTTTACAATACAAAATACACCCTTTTTCCTTTTACAAATACAAATAATCCTCCAAGGGCTTAATACAAGGAATATGGTGTTATTGTTTCTCTCCCACAACCGAATGTGATTAGGAGATATCGTGTGAGTGCATGTGAAGGTGTAGGAGCTTCCAAATACTTTTGTAGATGGGTGAGAGACCTACACACATCCAAAAAGAAACAAATTAGTAGCTAAATGGGCCCACCTAAGTTAGGTCTTTGTTCATGCAAAATATAAACCATAGCAAATCAAAGAAAACTACTGCTAGATGACACTAGAATGCAGGATACACAAAGAATATACCTGTTAAGTGCTAGAATATTATCGAGGATATTGATGTGTGATTTTTTCCCTGTTATAGGCAAGACCATCTCTAGGGAGGCGATAGGCAATAGGCGGGACCATCTTATGGGAAGTATTTTCAAGATTGTTGTTGTAGACTGAATATTAATGGACCTGAAAGCTCAAAAAGGCGTTAAAGGAGTTATGGAGGTCTCACAACGGTGTTAGAAGCTACATATGATGGCAAGTAGGCTAAGGCAAGTGTTGGGTTAGGATTTTGGCAGTATAAATTTAGCTCAAAATGGGCTCCCTCCCTTTGCTATTGCCAAGGGTATTTATAGAATTTTGGGAGCTTGGTGAGTGGGATGCCACATAGGCTCCACTTGGCTTTCACATTTGTAAGGTGGGTGAGGGAAAATTCTAGAAAGTGGTGAGGTGGAGGGAGTTGGGTTGGCATATTAAATTGCCTTGGAAGATGCAATCCTAGGAACTAATTTTAAATTAGTTTCCCAAGGGCCATGGGAAATGTGACAATAATTAAAAATTGTAAGGATTAATGAGGTGGCTATCCTATGGCTAAGTGGGATAAATACTCTTGTTGACTTGTCATTATTTTTAAATTTAAAATTTATTTTTATGGCATGAGGGGGGTACAATATTAATGTTGAGGGGATTTTAGATATTTGGGAGGGGCAAATTTTCTAGGC
Organism: Wollemia nobilis; assembly: GCA_028583015.1. Taxonomy (NCBI): domain Eukaryota; kingdom Viridiplantae; phylum Streptophyta; class Pinopsida; order Araucariales; family Araucariaceae; genus Wollemia; species Wollemia nobilis. The sequence goes on along the minus strand of JAQPPZ010001678.1, from coordinate 4,127,927 downwards.
TTCTAGATATTTTATAATAAATGCACTCCCTTGAATATTATTTAATTTTGATTAAAGGGTTTTAATAGTGTATTTAATTAATGTTAATTATTATTTTTATTATTTTTTTTAATTTTATCATTTTCTATGTAGGAGAGGTCATAAATGAGACTTATGATGGTGATGTTAATTATATTTAATTAGCATAATTTAGGTTTATTACATATTTAATTAAGTATTAGTGGCATGTGGGGATGGGTAGGAGATTATTATTATTTATGTATTTGTATTTTATTATTTTTATTATTTTTGTGGGTGTAGGAGATATATTCAAAATTTAATTTATTATTTGTGGGGTGTTACCAAGGTTTTGCTAGGGGAATTTAATAAATTTAGATTAATTGTAATTTTGTAAAGTGTCAAAAAGGTATGTTTAAGTATATTAATTTATAATTTATTATGTTATCAAAAATGCTAATTTTCGATGTCTACACATGTGAGTGACAATATATTGTTTCATCCTAATGATTGTGACACTCCTTTCCAAATTTATGAGAAGCTTGAGAAGTTATTTGGGCAAGTGGACACTTTGAGAGTTTTACATATTGATGTTGAACTTAATGATCTCAATCCAGATGATATTCCATCTATGGGTGATTTTCTCACTAAGTTTCAATCCTTGCTCACACTATTAAAGGGTAATAGAAAAACTAAAACAGATGAAGAATGTATTTTCATGATCTTATCAAAACTTAGGGGTCTATTCCATATGTTGACCTCCACATTTTTTGCCAATATGAATTCCATGGGTTCTAATCACAAAATGCCTACTTTTGAGAAGTTTTATATCAATATTTTGAGGGAAGAATCCAAAGTTCTTAACTTTGAGCATTACACCTCCTCACATAAGGCATTTATTGCATCCTCTACTTCCACTTCTAAAGGCAAATGAAATTCCATGTCGAAGTCCCAACCTAATATTTTCCCTTCTCCTTCATTTCATCAAAGGCCCAAATATTCATATCAAAAAGAGTTATCCTCAAAAGATTCCAATCATAAATCTAAGTAGTTAAAAAGCAAAAGGAGGCCAAATGTTACTTGTTCATATTGTGGAGTCAATGGTCATTCCAAAGACAAGTATTGGAAAAAGTTACAAAACTTAGAGGAAGCCTTTAGGAATAAAAAAGTATCCTTCACTCCTTCAAAATATAATGGTAAGGCTTTGAATGCTTTTGAGAAATCATCTAAGACTATTTTTGAGGATTGGATTTTGGATTTAGGAGCAACTCATCATATGACTTCACCCAGGGAGTCATTTGCCACCTTGTGTTTTGGTTCTACATATTGCATTGAGGTTCAAGATTCTTCTTCCATTTTAGTTAAGAGAAAAGGTGACATATAGGTTTATGGTTGATGCATTAAGAATATTCTTTGTGTTCCAAACATTTCCACCAATTTGCTCTCCGTGTACAAATTTTTTCATTTTGAAGAGGGCAAAACTGTGTTGTTTATACCTCAATGAGATGAGATTAGAGATTTTAGTGACCCATAGTCTATTATTGCACAAGGATTTACTGACCATAGATCACATCTTTATCACTTTGATGGTTTTTATTCTTCACTTGGAGTTACTGTTTGGTGGCTTGTGTAGATTCAGAAAGCAAGATTTGGCATGAGAGATTTGACCATCTCAATTATAAATATTTGGAGGATGTAAGCACTCATGATATGGTAATTGGATTACCTAAGGTCTCCTATATTGATGGATTGTGTCTAGGTTTTATACTTGGCAAACAACATTAAGATCCTTTTCCCAAAGCTAAGTCCAAGAGAGTTTTTTCTCATCTTGAGTTGGTGCACGATGACTTGATGGTTTTTTCCACTCCTTTTTTGGAAGCTAATTATGCACTCACCTTTATTGATTATTTCTCAAGGAGAACTTGAGTATATTTTCTCAATTTCAAGAGTAAATTTTTTACCACATTCAAAGTCTATGAGGCTTTTGTTGAGAACCAATCTTCGAGTTGCATCAAGAAACTTCACATAGATAATGGGGGGTATTTCAACAAGGAGTTGTATATTTTTTTGGCCCTTCATGGGATTCTACATTAATATTATATCCCACATACACCATAGTAGAATGGTGTAGCTGAGAGGAAAAATAGAACACTCAAAGAAATGGTAAATTATATGATGCACTCTTCAGATTTACCACCCCATTTTTGGGCCAAGGCAGTCAATTGTGTAAATTATTTTCAAAATCATACACCTCATTGAGCTCTTAAACAGATGACTCCAAAGGAGGCTTGGACAGGGAACACCGCTGATGTTTCTCATTTTTGAATTTTTGAGATTCAAGCAAGGATTCATGTTCTGAAGAAGAAAATGATAGCTTTGAATAGAAATAGCAAGTCACTCTTTTGTTGGCTATTGTGAGGATATGAGGGCTTATATATTACTAGATCTAGATACACATGAAGTTCTTTTCTAACTCATGTCTAGTTTGATGAGCATTATTCTCCAATTGAGCCCACTCTTTCTACTCATCCTTCTCCATCCTCATCTACTTTTTACTTTGAATATGGTTTTTTTGATGATGATCATAGTGAGGGTGAGTACATTGTTGAGATAGTTGTAGAGGTTCCTACACATGTTGCCCCCATGCCTAGATGGTCTCAAACTATAGTTGAGGAGGCAACACCTTTCATTGAAGGTCTCCCACCTTCAAGGTATACTTCTACTTTCAACATGGGTCTTCTTTGCTAGGAAGTCTATTGATCCATAGAGGTTTGATGAGGCCCATGGTATTTAGGAGTGGGATGATACCATGGATGATGAGTATTATTCCTTAATTAAAAATCATACTTAGGATTTGGTTCCTCTTCTAAAATGGAGAAAAATTATGATATACAAATGGGTGTATCACACCAAATATGCAGCAAATGGGTCCATTCATAGGTACAAGGCTTGACTTGTGGTGAAGGATTTTTTGCAGGTTGAGGGGGTTGATTACTCTGAGATGTTTGTCCCTATTGCCAAGTTGTATTTTATTCATCTTGTACTCTCTATTACTGCATCATAGGGTTGGTTAATTTACCATATGGTTGTGAAGAGTGCCTTATTTCATGGAGATTTACAAGAAGAGATCTATATGGATCAACCTTTAGGATTTATCGAAGATTCTTCATTGGTGTGAAAATTATGAAGATCACTTTATGGCCTCAAACAAGCCCCCAAGACTTGGTATGATAAGTTGATTTCTTTTCTTCTATATTTCAGATTTTCAAGATGTCATTCTGATCCTACGGTTTATAGTTTGAGGGATGAAGAACAAATCATAATAATTGTCTTATATGTTGATGATTTATTGACCACAAGCAGTTCTACTTTACACATCCAAGTTGTGCAATGATCTCTTTTTGAGCATTTTGAGATAACAGATCTTGCACTTCTGTACTTTTTCCTTGGATTTTAGAATTCACAGTCAGATTCAAGGATCTCTATTTGTCATAAAAATTACACATTGGATTAGTTTCAATGATTTGGAATGGCTGATTGCAAGCCATCTCCTACTCCTTTCTATTAAGGTGTTGTTTTGAGTACCACATGTTCTAATCCCAGAGTTGATACCACCATTTACAAAAAACTGGTTGGAAATTTGATTTACTTAACTCACACTTGTATTTACATATCATTTACAGTTGGTTTAGTCTCTCTCCTGATTTTCATATGATCCACGTGATAGTCATTGGCAGGCTACCAAGAAGATTTTGTAGTATCTTTGAGGGACTTCACATTTTGGGCTTCATTTTTCTAGGGGATATTTACAGTTGGTTGGATATACAAATTCTGATTGGGTAGATTGTATTGATACTTGACGGTCTACTTTTGGTTAGGTATTCTACCTTGGTTCTTCACTATTGCTTGGGTGTGCAAAAAGTAGATAACTATTGCACTTTCATCGATATATGTAGAATACTGAGCAACAATATTGGAAAGTCAAGAGATTCTTTGGATTCAATAGTTTTTGATAGAGCTTGGCTTCTCATAGGATCAGTGCATCACTTTATTTTGGTGTGAAAACCAAATTACGATACATATTTCTAGCAATCTTGTTGAGCATTAGAGGATTAAACACGTTGAGATTCATATGCACTTCATTTGGTAGCTTATTCAAGATGGAGTGATCAGTTTGGACTACATTCCCACTCAACAACAAATTTATGATATATTCACTAAACCCTTCTCATATCCTTATTTTTATTTATTGTGAGAGATGCTTAGGATGAAATAAGTTATCCTTGGGGTGTGTGGATGAGGCCACCTTCCTTTATTATTCTTCTCTCTTTCTAGTTGGATGGTTTTTCCTATGTGGTTTTCCTTCCTTTTGGTTTGAGATCTTCTGGATACACATTGTACATGAATACTTGATCAAGCCTTGTTATAGAGACTCATACTATGGATATACCACTTTTTTTTACCCCTAGCTTCACTTGATGGGGGGTGTTAGAGTAGGTTTTTAGACTCTAGATCATGCTCACCTAGGTACTTTACTTTTATATTAGTTTAGTTTATTTTCCCCACCCACTTTATGTGTGGATATTTGTTTTTATCTTATTTAGATATTATGGGGATATTTGGCATTCCTAGGGAGTTACACTCATTTATTACACTCATGGATCATATTATACCTTTCTGTTTATATAGTGGATATTGATCATTATCTCTTTGTTTATCCTACGATTGTGGTGGATCTTCCTTGCCTATTTAGGCAAGGCTTATCCATTGTATTAAATATTAATTCTTGTATATGATAGATATTGTAGTTTTTGAGTTAGCTTCCATTATCTTATTTCTATTTTTTAGTCTCTATTTTGGTTAATGTGATGTTGCTTCAACCCCTTGATCCTTGTCGCTTGGTTTGGTGTTTTTCATTTTTTTAGCATTCCTTTCATGTATCAATCATTACCAAGTCTAGCTGAGCAAAGGAATTCAAATACAAAACTTCATAACCCTCTAAAGAGAATTTTCCAATATGTATCTCTTGATTTTGTTTCATAAATTGACCCTCCTCAAGGATTTCTTGTTGAACTGGTTCTGCCAGGTGATCTAGGATCCCCTCTCTGCTATTCTCAATAATTTTATCCTCTGAATCCCTATCCTACTTATATTTCTCAACTTCATTCTGCTTCTTTTATCAAAATTTCTAATTTTTGGGTTGGTTTCTTATGAGTGGAGCATGCATTGGTTGAGTGCCCTAATTTCTTGTAACTTTCACATTTGACCTAGGCATTTTCATATTCTATAATATTATTCTATACCATAAGCTTTGAAACTAGTCTCATTGAATCAGGTAACTCCTTTTTCATATTTGAATTTATGCAAATTCTTACATAAATAAGTCATGAGTGAGCCTTTGTGGTAGAATCAATAGTAATAAGGTCCTTGTTTCCTTTGCAATACCTGCAAAAATTTCTTTGTTCTAGTATTAGAAGGGCAAGCCTAACAATATCTCCCAAATTAGTGTTTGGGTGAAGCTTTGGGTTTCAAGATCAAAGTCTAGGCTTCACCATCACAAGAAAATCCCTCGATGTCCATAGAACCATGGATATCCCCAAAGTATTTTATTAGAGTCTTCACTATAGTTATGCTTGATCATAAAGAACTTTGGCATTGCCATGTTCTCCATGTGGCCATGGGATCACCATTTAGCAATAACCCATTTCTTTATTGTGTCAAGGTCTGATTGAACTCCTATAAATTGACCCACAAGATTCATAGCTCATTTCTCAATAGTTAGGTTGACTAAATCATTGGGTATGAAAAGTTCACCTCCTTTTGAACGTAACTCAAAATGAAGATCTAGGATGTTTTTTTTGCCATGGACCACATGCGACCAGGAACAATCCCTCGAGTCAAAAAGGTGCTTTGTGGGTTCCTAAAATTTTATCTTAGTCCTTTGATCGAATCGTCAGATCTAAAATTAGAGTTTAGACCCAGTTCTATCACCATTCTATTGCAAATTTACTCCTACAATAGACCTAATCCCACCCTCTCTCACCATTCAAATTCCAATAGGGGTAAAGCCTTCAAATATATTTTTCCTAGCATTTGAATATTCCAAAAGCCATCTATCATTATGTATATATATCCACAAACCACATGGATAATTAGCATCAAGCTTTTCAACCTGCTCAAAAAATCCTTTTTTCTTTCTACTTAAATATGCTTAATTTGCTATGAATCCATTTTCCAAATCCATGCATTGTATCAAATGTGATCACAAACAAAATAGGGCCTCAATTATACCAATTCTAGTATATTATGCTTAGTTTACCAATAAGACTAGAAGACTAGAAGCACATTCAATGCATTTAATTTTGGGGGGAAAATATGCTTGATAGTCTTTAAAAGACTTCAGGTATATAGTTACAAATTTGAAATATAAATTTTTATATCGAATGGTCAAATTTATGTTGTTAAAAGGATAAAAATAATAATATAAAAATTGAAGTGCAAATATTTTCAATATATGTATAATTATCAAAGTTTTGTTGTAATTTCACTATGGAATTTGTTAAATTACCATAGTAGGGATTGTTTGAATCGTATATAGTCCCTCTCATGTGTGTGTACATAATCATACTCCAAATGTGTTCTTTTAAGTCTAAACGACATATTAAATATATTTTTAATTATTAATTTAATTAAAATATTGTATTTAATTTGTATATATTTTATATCACATGACATTAGTTCAACTAGTTAAATTCCTTGACTTCCAAGGAGACCTAGGTTGGAATCTTATCAAACGATACATGTACAATATCCAAGTTATAATACCACTGTGTGGTTATGATGTGATACAAGTGGGGTTCACATTAATACCACATAAATAATTAAAAAATTGTATATATTTTTTAATTTGAGGAAGCATGTAAAGAAAATCCAAAACCAGCAAAAGGAGAAATAATTAGAGATACTAAGGATGAAATTTTGTCACATTGTGCTTTCAATAGTGGATTTAAGACAAATAATTAATTGAAGCTTGGGGGGCTTTGCAAGGATTATAAATATGCAAGCAAATGAAACGGTACAAAGTTTGGATGGAAGGCGATTTACTAATAGTAATAAATGCAACTCCAAGGAAAGCAAAGGCTCCATGAAACATACAAGAGATCATTGTAGAAATAAAAGGACTTCCTTCAGAGTTTGAAGGAATCAGGTTTATACATACGTTAAGGAAAGGGAAAAAATATGCAAATAGGCTAGCCAATAGAAGGGTTTTAATAGAGGATCGTGATGTTAAATTCTCTTTTCCATGGTTAAAGGAAGTAAGCTTAGCTTAAGTTGACAAGAAAATGATGACTGCTTAAATTAAATAGTGATTAATATTTTCTTTAATGTTTTCCATTTGTAATATTTGTTGTATTTTATAACATTAATGTGTTTTCATATAAACTATTTATTACAATTCTTGTGGTTGCACTTATGCTTTAGGAAGGAAACTAGTAGTCAAGATTTGGTAAAGCAAACTATGACAATGTGAAGTTTTGGAAATATTACTCTACTAATATGGAATGCAAAGATAATAGAGATACATTTTTTGTATTGTTAATATTTTTTGCAATAAAATGTCAAGAAGGATGCTTAATTTTAGAATATTTGTATTTACAAAGAAAATTGTAAAATATCCATAAAATAAAAATTATGAATTCAATTTTTTTATGAAAAAATATAGGTATCTAGCTATAGAAACTCAATTGAAATGAAAATTGAATATGTTTGTAAACTCTCAAGTGCTAAAGGAGAGATTTGTGTTTTTTAAAGGGTGGGGGTTTGAGTACAACCCCATTTTCTCAAGCAAAAAAATATATAAATATATTGTTCAATTTACCAATGGCCATACTATTGGACTTTAGCTTAGGTCTTCTATGGAGAAGGTTTAAGTTCAAATTTTAGCAAGCATAGAGGTCATATGCAAGTGATGGATGGTTGACCACAATTAAGTTGTCTCAGCCTAAATATAAACTAAAAATTAATTGATGGGTAATTAAAGATATATATATAAATATATATTCTTGGAAAAAATCTATAATTTTTATTTTTGAGTTTGAAAAAATTAGAATGCTACGGGTATGAAGTACCATTAGTAATTTCTAAACTGAGAGGAGTATTGGCCTCCTTGTTGTAATATAATATGGTCAACTTACAATCTAGAAACAAAATCCTAATAACAAGACTAATATGTGGAAAGGAGGAATAACTTCTTAATCAATCATAGATCTCAAATGACTATTACCTAAGTACTAAAACTAAGGAGGACTCAAGTTTTAATTCTAATTACAAATGTTATTTTGAATCCTGCCCTTCTAAAAAATAAAGGTAAGGGTCCCTTTAAAAACCTCCTATTTTTTTGCTAATAACAAATCTCTTATATGATCCTTAATAAGAGGAGGAATGTGAGGAAATCTTATACTCTCTGACCACTTCTTCCCTCTGGCAAGTGCCTATCGAAAGGTTCAAACTATATTTTGAAATACCATTTAGTTCTAAATTTATTTTCCTTTAGATGTGCTTGTATGAAATTTCTATTATAGAAGGTTCTAATAATTTCACTTGCTCATAGAAAGGATTGAGGAGCAATTTTTTCATCTCAACATGATTTTCAACCCAAATTATCACTAATTTTGAATCTCCATAAATCTGTAAAGTTATTCCTTGCTCCACTACTATTCTCATCAAGAGGATCACTGTTTTTCATTTTGCCATATTATTTGTTCCTTCACCTAAACTTGTCTTGAAAGTGATCTTATGATTTTTGTTTCAATAAAGTGCTTTTCCTTCCCCACACCTACATGGGCTACTTTGGCAAGCTCCATCAAAGAAGACCCATGGCTTCATAGGATCCACTGCTAGTGTTCCTATATGCATGTTCAATATTGGATTTAGGACTTTCACAAATGGATTTAATCTGCATTTGTACCTGAATTGTTAGAATTTCCTTACCTTAAAATAGCTTGGCATTTCTAGCCAGCCATAAGCCCCATACCACTATCAAAGGGATACATCTATACTCATTTAATCCTATTTTTTTGAACCATTGTTGCATGCTATCCGAAAGATTCTTAGCATACCATTTTCCTTTCCCTTGAGTCATAGATAGAATTGAATTCCACACTTCTCTTGTAAAAGGGTAATGAACCAAAATATGGTCAATTGTTTCTTCTTTCTTTCTACACATGACACATTGACTTGGTTCTTGTCGAGACCTCCTTTGAATAACAATCCATGTTAGTGTTTTTTTAGCTAGAGCTAACAAGGCAAAGATTCTAGTTTTTAGAGGAGATTTTACCGTTCGTATTCTACTCCAAAATTTTTCCTCTTTTTTGTTATCAAATCTTGCCTTATACCCTTCTCTAATTGTGTACTACCCACTTCTTGGATTCTTGGACCATATTAGACAATATATTTGCTAATTTAGTCCTATATGCTCTTTCTAGTTTCCTTGTATAGTCATTCCAAATATTTGCATCATTTTCTCCCAATGTTAGTTCTTCTGCTATGATCCATCCTTGTTTCCATTAATTAATGCTCTTTGTTGATACCACCTATGCCAATACCATATTTTATTATCTATGGATATGATATATTATGTTTTGAGGAATTTGATAGTCTCCTTTGCTTTCTAGCCAAGGATCTTTGCCTATCTTTCTTTTCCATTTTCTATTTTTCAAGCCAAGAAATTTCCAACTAACAAAAAAGTTGTTACTAGTGCTTTCCAAATAATTGTGGCTTTTTAAAGTGATTTATTTTACAGTATAATCCAATATACAAAGGACAAAGTACCTAAATATTTATCTTGAATTACCTCTTGCCATAATCCATTGAAATTTATCAATCTCCATATACTTTTTGTTGCTTAAGCTTTTTCAAAATTATGCATATTCTTGAGGCCCTATCCTCCATCTAATTATGGTTTAGCTATTTTTTTCCACTTAAGTAATGTCATTGCATCCTTCTGTTTGTTCCTTGACCAAATAAATTGAGAACACTTCTTCCTTGATTTCTCTACTATTATAATGGGAATATGAGATAGTTTTGCAATATGCCACATTAAAATTTTGATGGAGTTTTATTGATGTAAAATAGACAAATATATTAATACTATGATGAAGTTTTTTTAGGCTATATGGTATGTTATAGTTTTTGTACATATTAACTTTGTGTTTTCCATGCATCTCTTGCTTGAAAATAATATTTATAGATTATAGTGTGAGAAAGTTCAGTAAAAGTTACTAGATATAGTCACTTGGCAAGTCAATGGCACGTTCACCCCGGTTGAGGGGCGAACGTTCCATTCGCCCCTCTCGAAGGTAAAAGTGCAATTAAGGGAAGCTTCGACAAAATTGCAAAGTGCCAAAGAAGAAGTTGAAAATTCAATGGCACGTTCACCCCAAGAGGGGGGCGAACGTCACATTCGCCCTCCTTTGGGGTGAAACTACATGGAGATGACCACGTCAATTCGTCAAAATTTTGTTTTCGCCCAGCAAATATTTGAAAAGTGGTAGCATTGAAAAATCAAAGCTACGTTCACCCAAGGTGAAGGGCGATGGTGCCTTTTGCCTCCTTTTGGGGTGAACGTGCGTTATAAGAAGCGCTTCCACCAGAGGAAATGTGAAGTTCTCAATCGCCTTTTCAGGGGTGAAGCATTGAATATGAAATCAGAAGGGTACAGGGAACTTTTTACCCAGATTTTCTCCAAGAAGGTGAATGCAATATTGAAGTCGGGTGGGTGGCTATCCATGAATTACAATGGCGTAAGTATTTAAAGGCAACACTTTCGCTCATGTCTCTATTTTGAGTGAATTCAGGTTCAAGCATCGATGCAATTTTTTCAAAGGCACCCAAGATAGGTGAATGAAAGGCATTTAATGATTGGGGCAAGAAGTAGCCAAAGTTGTGAGTTTCAAGGTAAAGGAGCTACGATTTTTAAATCACCAGATGATTTTTATGAGTTCCGAAACATTCCAAATGAAAGTGAATTTTCGAGGAATAAAGAAGGCTCCAAGTCAACGACCAGGTTTACAGTTTTTCATGCACCGACACTAGGATATGACTGATTTCCTAGGGATTTTCCCCTTAAAAATTGGATCGTTGCCTCAAGAGAAATATTTTCAAGGACTTCAAGGAGGAATTGTCTCACCAAGGTCCCTGATCTATGAACATTTTGTCTTCATGTGTATTTAATGAAAGAGGCAAAATCCTCTATAAATACTAATCAATTTTCATTGTAAAAGGAGGATAGACATTCTGCAGAAAAACTATTCAAGTTCTCTGCGTAAATAGAAGAAGTTGTGGCTTCTAATTTTACAAGTAATTTTTGTGTGTGATTCCTTTCTCTTTAAGCATTTCTATTTAATATTCATATTTATTATCTATTGTTAAGTTTAAATTTTACACCTAGATTTGGACATTGCTGATGTAAGTGTGATACTGGAAGTTATCTCCAGGATACTATAAGTAGATTCTCTGGCTCTCCTTTCTATTTTATGTTGCTATAATACTTGGTTGGAATTCCTACTGCTAGTCTATCCCCAATCCTACACCTTCGGCCTATGGCTATATTTCCCATTTCTTTCCATTATTTCCAATTTCTTTCCCGCAACTCTAGTCTTAAACCAGTGTAGGATTTAGTAAGGGAGCCAACCCTCTCTGGAGATTGGCACGGAGGACATTCCTTTCCTCCAACCTTTCAATGTTGGCCATGTCTAGGGTGCACAAATGCATGTTTGTATAATTAGGTAGATATTTGACCAATAGTTTTTGGCACACCTGGTGGGACCCTGAAAGTTCCACTTTCAATAGTATTGAGGTTTGATGTTCACCTTCATGTTGTATAGTTAGAACATCTGGTGACTCGATTATACCCAGAAGCCTCCAAACATGAAGGCAACAAAATTTGTGCTTCATGATTACGAGATCGAAGGCCAAAAATCCTGAAGATCCCATTGAGTTTTATGAACTTGATATCAAAATATTAGGTGAACACCCTAGGTTAGTTCCTTCACCTTACACATCATCCGCAACATCCTCACAGATAGTTGGTGTATTCTCCATTTCGTCAAGTCCAGCTAGTACTGCTACCAGCATCCCACCTCCACAACCTCATACACTAGTTCAAATGGCTCAGAACCCACCACCACAACAGCCACAACCACCAAGGCAATTCCCAGCATGGAATAGCTCAGGAGCCTTGAATTTACAAGCACAAAATCCAGTTCCCCAAGCAGCTTTGAAGGCTTTTCCTACCTATGATGGTACTGGTAAGACCGCTTATGAGCATATTCAGGATGTGGCTTCTTTGGCGATAATCCATGACATTGCAGATGAAGATATTATGGTAAGGTTGTTGGTGTTATCACTTAGAGGAAAGCTATTGTACTGGTATCGATCCTTGCCGCCCGCCACTATCGCCACATGGGATCAGTTGGCGGAATTGCTAATCAAGAATTTTCATGAGCAAGCCGATCCATTCTCCTTGTTGCATCAATTTACAATGATTCAAAGGCATCCGTAGGAGGAGATAGTGGACTTCAATGTCAGGTTCACCCAAAGTTGGCAAAGGGTTCTTGATGGTCTTCGACCCACGCATGAACAAGCTATATTTTACTATCTCAGAGCATTTAACTCTGACATTGGCATGGCTTTCGATAGACCAATGTGAATACATTTCCAGATCTGTATACATAGGCATAGAAGACCGAATCAGACTTGATCACCATAGGCAAGCTTCCCCGAAAGTGACCATGCCCATCCTTCTCGATCTTCCACAATATTTATATTCAAGTACATTCTCATAACCTATGCCTTCTATGTACCCAGTTCCCTCATGGAGCTCGGGTTCACCTCAAATCACTCCAACTATTTCATAATTACCCTCACTAGTTGTGCCACAGTTGCCAACACCTATTCCTTTCCCAGTGCTACCAGCATTGCCTATTCCACTATCATTGCCTACTCCATCGATACCTCTACCTTTATCGACACCTCCTACACCCTCAAATCTTGATCCTTACATGAAGTTATTACAAGAAGTGCAATCTATTAATTCAATTATAAGGACAATGTCGAACGAAATCATCACAGTAAGGAAGAAATAAGCTGAAGTTAACTTTCGATCAAGGAGGTTTCAAACACCACCAATTACTAAGGAACAACCAACGACCAGCAAGGGCCCTGAGAGGAGCACAATTGTGTTAGAAAATGAAGAAACTAGTACATCGGAGAGAGCATACTGGTGCTCAACTTGCAATGATCCTCATGGAGAAGACACATGCATGGTTCATCTGAACTATGTACAGACACTAGCAGAAAATTTCTACCGATGGACAAGTTAATATGATAATGGAAGCGGATCATAACTTTATGGTCCCATCATTGGAGCAAGTTTCAGTTCTCACAAGAGTTGGAAAGAAGCCGATGATTGTTGATCCAACGAAGTTGGAGCCTCTAAAGGTTCCTGCTGAGTCGAAGGTACAAAATGAAAAAGTGCAACCACCAACAAAAATGTCTGGTGTGATAGCAAAGCAGTAAGATTCTGTCTTGTTGAAGGATCTACTACCCAAGCAAGCTCAAGAGAAGTTGTAGATAAAGGCATCATCTTCACAACCTGCAACTACTCAAGCGCAAAATGAGGTGAAAGAACAAGCTAAGGAGCACCTTAGGTACCCATCATTGACTAAGCGATAAAGGGTGGAAGCTACTCAATAGTACCAAAACAAGTATGAGTAGGTGGTAGAGGAAAAGGCTCTTGGTGTGTCTGATTATAACATTATGGAGGAGATGAAGAAGATTCTGTGAAAGTGCATAATTGTATGATTGACTTCGGTGCTGCAACTACTATCATGCCAAAGGCAGTATGCGAAGTCATGGGAATGGAATACACAAGAAGTAGTCTAGGAGTATTGCAGTTGGATGGGACCCTAGTCAAGATAGTGGGAGTAATCAAAGATATTCCTATTGTTCTACATAGCATACCGTAGATCACTGTTATTCAAGAAGTAGTGGTGGTTGACTTGGAACCATACTTCAGCATGTGTCTCTCAAGGGAATTCACAGCAAAGTTAGGAGGATACCTTTCCTTGGATTATTCACATCTGGAGATACCATACAAGGGAAGAAGAATCCACATTTATAATGAAAAGCCATCCACTTTCCATATAGAAAATTTGGAAGAGGAAGAAAAATCTACTGGTGCAGTCAACATGATGACTGAAGAATTACAAGAAGTAGACTTGATGGAAGAAGCGCTTGGTGAGCTCCACCTTGAAGATGAATTCTCACTCATGGATTTCAATGTGATGGTAAAAATTGACATCGGTTGTTACACTATAACCAAACCTAAGCAGATTGAAGAAAAAGTCCCTGATTCCCTAGACCCTATTGTAGATCAGTTATGGAAGTTGTATTTTGATGGTGCAAGGTGCAAGAATGGTGCAGGGGTTGGTATTGTTCTTGTTTCTCCTATAGGGTTGTAGAAGACCTATTCGTATAGATTAACTTGGAGTTGCATGAATAATGCCATCGAATATGAAGCATTGTGTCTTGGTTTGAAAAAAGCTAAAAAGTTGGGCATAAAACAACTACAAATATTTGGAGATTCTGAGCTCATTGTCAACCAGACTACAAACAAGTGTGTGTCAAAGCAGCACTACTTGAAGGCCTATCGCAACAAGGTATGGGATTTGTTTGAGTCCTTTATAACCTTGAACATTCAGGCGATTTCATGGGAGCAGAACAAACATGCAGATATTTTAGCTTCTCTTGGTGCTAATTACTCTCCCATGGAGCAAGTAGTCAAGAAACCCAAGACTATCAGGGTAATTTATAGACCCTCAGTCCCTGATAAGAATCTCTATTGGCAAGTGTTCGACAATGATGAGAAAATAGTCAATTTTTTGATTAAGGAAGTTGCGAGTGCAGATGATAGAGTACTTGTCGAAGAGGAAATGGAAGGAATGATTCAACTGAAGAATAATCACATTCCCAGGGGACTGATTTTACTGGAAAGTCTATTCGACCAAAATGATAGGGCTGAGAAGCATAAAATCAAGGTAGATGCGAAGGAATATAAGGAGTTGCAGCTGGAGCTTGAGAAGATCATCAAAATCAGAATCGATTGTACTTCAGTAGAATTAGAAGATATCAAGAGCTTGTGTTATGAATTCCCCGATATCGTTGCATGGAGCTATCATGATTTGAAGGGATATGACAAGAATGTAATCCAGCATACCATTGAACTGCAGGAGGGAGTAAAACCTTTTCGACAAAAATAGCGGCCTGTCAATCCCAAAATTGAGGTGCTCATGAAGGCAGAATTGTTAAAGATGTTGGAAGCAAAAATAATATATCCAATTAAGCACTCAACATGGGTGGCGAACCTGGTGCTAGTTTGGAAGAAGAATGGAGATATCTTTCTGTGCATAGATTTTTAGAATCTGAACCAGGCATCATTAAAATATCACTACCCCTTATCGTAGATTGATCAAATCCTCCATGTAGTTGTCGGAGCACAAAGATTTTCATTGCTAGATGGTTTCTCCGGTTATAACCAGATCTGGGTAAAGGATGAGGACCAACACAAGATGACGTTCACTACTAAGTGGGGCACGTTCGCCTATCAAAGAATGTCGTTTGGTCTTTCAAATGTTGGTGCTACCTTTCAGAGAGCCATGGATGTCACTTTCGGTGAGTTGTTAAATAGAGTTATTGTGATCTACCTTGATGACATGACTATGTTTTCGCATCGTAGAGAAGAGCACATTTCTCATTTGAGGTAGGTGTTCAAAAAATATCGAGAGTTTGGGATTTCCATTAACCCAAAAAAGTCCATATTCACTGTCAAAGAAGGGAAATTGTTAGGTCATGTGATCTCACAAGAAGGACTGGCGATTGATCCCACAAGGGCTGAGGCACTCTTGAAACTACCACTACCAGTTAACAAGAAAGACCTGCAGTCATTCTTCGACCAGATAAATTTCATTCGAAAGTTCATTGCCGATTTTGCTCAGGTAGTGAAACCCATGACCGAGCTCTTGAAAAAGAATGCAGATTTCAAATGGACTGAGGAGAGAAGATAGGCTTTTCAAGAAATCAAGGAAAGAATCACTCAAGCACCAGTATTAATTAACCTTGATTATTCAAAAGACTTCATTCTCTATGCAGTAGGCGAACAAGAGAGTTATGTCGTCATTCTCACGTAGAAGCAAGAAGATGGAGATGAAAAGTCGATTGCCTTTTTGAGCCAAGTTATTGCGCCACACCAGGAGAAGTATAATTTCATTGAAAAATAGGTGTACGTAGTTATGAAATCCTTAAAGAAATTTTGGCACTTCGTCTCATAGAGCAAAATAGTCATCTATGTTATACACCCAGATGTCAGAAACTTCATTCTTCAAGGGGAATTAGGTGACAAAAGAGCAGGTTGGGTCTCAAATATTCAAGAGTATGATGTGGAGATCCGACCAACTAAGCTAATCCATGGATGAGCTCTCTACCAAGAATTGGCCAAAAGTACAGTGTCTGAATCATTGGCTATAGTACAGGAGGAAGTAATCTACGAAAGCATTTATGCAAATCATGCTACAAGTGATCGTGATTGGATAGAGGACCTTGTCAAATTCTTTACCTCTAGGAAATGTCCATCACATCTTGATGCTTCACAACGTCGGAGGTTCAGGCTGCAAGCACTCAAGTATGTCCTATTGCCAAGCGGGCTATTTCACAAGAATGTAGACGGAGTGCTCCTCAGATGTGTAAAGGATTCAAAAAAGGAAAAAATATTGGAGGAATTCCATTTTGGCCTATCCGGTGGACATTATGCAGGAAGGCCTATGGCCTTGAAGATCATTAGAGTCAGTTACTTCTGGCCTACTCTTTTCGTAGATGCACATAGGGTGAACCAAAATTATGATAACTATCAACGGTATGTTGGCAGAACTAAGAAAGGATCATTGCCCTTGCACCCAATTCAAGTGGAAGCACCATTTCAGCAATGGGGCCTGGACTTCATTGGAGTCATAGACCCTCATTCATCAACTGAGCATAAATACATCCTAACTACAATAGATTATTTCACTAGGTGGGCAGAGGCTATCCCAACCAAAAAAGTAGATCAAGCTACGGTCATCTCTTTCCTTGAGGGATTGATCACCCGTTTCGGTGTTCTAGATGCTATTGTAATGGATAATGGGACTCCATTTATTGGGGTGAAGATCACTGAATTTGCAAGTAGATATGGGATCTATCTCAAGACATATTCTAACTATTATCCACAAGGAAATGGGTTGGTCGAATCCACAAATAAGAATTTATTACGGATCTTGAAGAGAACACTAGGAAACAACAAGAGAAGTTGGCACCTATTATTGAACCAGGCTCTATGGGTAGATAGGATATCAATAAAAAAGTCTATTAAAGCTTCTCCTTATTCTTTGGTGTATGGGAAAGAAGCAATCCTGCCCACTCACATTGAGCTCCCTATCCTTCAAACCTTGCAGTTGTTCAAAGATGAAGATGATGAGTATGATCCAATGAGTGCAAGGTTGGCTCAATTATTGCAGTTGGAGGAAGAAAGAGAAAAGGTATATCAAGCTTTCACCGAACACACTAAAGTGATGCATAAATGGTTTGGAAAAAAGATAACAGAGCATAGGTTTCAGGTGGGAGATTTAGTCCTCAAATGGAATGAGAACAAAGCCAAGCCGGGGAAGCACCACAAGTTTGATGCGATTTGGGAAGGTCCATTTCATGTCTCTATAGTGAATTCGGCAAATGCATATCATCTTCGGGATATGGATGGTTGGGATCTTCCAATTCTAGTAAATGGTCTTCATCTGAAGGCCTATGTTCAATGATGAACTCAAGAGGTACCAATTTGTAAATATGTACATATTTCTATTTGCAAGTATTTTTATTGTTGTATTTCTTAATATATATAATATATATATATATATGCTCCATATCTCTTATAGAATCAATTTCACCTTGAAATGGTTCAATGAAGACATATTATGATTTCGGGTAGAATTAATTGTTATACTAAAAATAGGAAATTGTGAGAAGCCCAAAATGCTCTAAAAGTTTTAACAGGTTGCTTCACTCTACAAGTTCAGAGTTTAAATGTTTTAGAGAAGTGAAATGTCAATATTTGGGAGCACAAGTTGAATGCCTAGTTGAAGAATTCAAGCATAAGGCCCCAATTTCAGAAGTATGGGAAGCAATTAACTAAAAGCACTTTCACCTCAAAGAAAGGGTGAAAGTCTCGTTCGCCTTCCACTAGGGTGAACGCATCTTGGAATTAAGAGAATATTGAAGCTCGTGATTAATTATCATTGCAATCAAAGGGTGAAAATTTAAGTCAAAAATGGTCAACAGTGCTTTCACTGAACAAAAGGAATGAAAGCCCCATTCACCTACAAATGGAGGTGAACGTATATTAAAGAAAAAGAAAAAAAGTAAAAAATTTAAAAAAGAAAAAAAGGAGTCAAAAGGGGTTTTGCCCCAAGTGAGGGGTGAAACTCCCGTTCGCCCCTCATTAGGGGTGAAGATATGGAAAATATTTACAACTCATGCTCTTTTGTTTAAAATGTGCACCAATAGTTTAAAGAGAAATGGAAGGTGACCAAAGGCGTGCTTTTACCTTGTGTATGGAATGAAAATATTTTTAATATGTGAAAGGTGCACGCTTTGGATTTTTCGGATGATTGCATTAAAATGTGAGGCAAAAATAATAAATATAAAAAGAGAAAAATAAAAGAGAAAAAGCCCTAAAATCAATTGAGTTTTTTTAAGAATAAGAAAATCTATGCTTTTTCTAAATTTGGGCAAAAGGAAAAGCAAAAGTTGTTTTAAAAGGACATTCACCATGAAATCACATCAAGCAGGTAAAGAGCATTTTTGGAGTGAAAGAAAAGAAGAATAAGTGCGCCTCCATAGTATTTTTACTCCCATTGCTTTTCGGAGCGCTACAATTTTGTAAGGGTGTTCTTTGAAGCATTTTCACTCTCCAACACATGGTAAATCTTGGGAAGTGTGCATGCAAGCTAAGATGCATTTTTGAGGTATTTAATTTAAAATGTGCACCTGAATTTGTGTTGGAAGGTGATTTGGTGTTCTCAAGAAGCGAAATCTCACACTAGGTAAAAACAGAAGTGCTCATTGGTCCTCAGGTGGTGGGTTTATTTTTCCAAGATAGTTTCAATGGCTGGGGCACACTTTTCAAAGGTGCAATACAAGCAAGAAGGGCATGCTTTCCTAAAGTGATTTCACAATGAATTTCATTCAGTTACCATTTAATTTTAGGATCAATGCCGATTACGGGAAACAAGGTGCACGTCCTCCCGAATTCACCAAGGAAATTTATTGCATTTACTCCGGTGGGTGGCACGCATTCTATAAATAGAGCATAGGTAAATTCGCTCAAAAGTTAAAGTTCTTTAAAAAAATTCGTCAGTGTGTTTTCAAGCTTTGGTTGCAGAAATTGTAGAGTGTTTTCAGAGTTGTCAGGGTTTATACAATGGGAAAGAAGAGCAAAGAGGTGAAAGAGGCTACAGAGCCCAAGAAGTCTAGAAAGAAAGCAGAAGGTGGGTCAAAATCCAAGAAGGCTCGAAGAAATGAGAATGTGGATTTGGACCCATACTCTAACACTATGGCAGAGGTCGGAGACTATGTGATTACCAACAAGGGCATGGAGAAACTATGGCAAGATGTGGAGTTCACGTAAATCAAGGATTAATAGTAGAGAGCCCTTTAACTATGTCATTCCATGCATAGTTATTTTGGTATTTGTGTACGCTCGTACACCCTTGTTCGGAGTTGGTGAAGATAATTGCTCGATTTTATAATCCGGTTACCAAGACAGTGCAAAGCAAACAGAGAAGCACTTTTTTCTATTTTCGTTGATGAAGTGCGGGAAGCATTTGCTTGCGGGTTGAAACCTCCTTCATATGTGATCAGTAAGAAGCTACATACCAATGAGCAGGAGGACATATATGTGTCCACCATGACGATACGTTGGTTCATGGAGACGTAGTTGATTAAAGAGCCACAACTAGGGCAACTACCAAACTTGCCAAAGCCGCTTATAGAGTTCAAAAGCCTAGATATTTACTCGATGTTAGCATGGGTTGCTAGTCTACCAATAGATTCCATAGTTCATAAGTGGTAAGTGGCCCTAGCATAATGCATATGCTAGGTGGAGTTTTACACTTCGACAACCATGAGGTAGGGCACCAATCCGATTTACTTTGATTGGGCTGATTTTATATCTCAAAAACTACATTTTCAGCTGGAGAGGTTGCATACTAGAGAAGAGACGTCATTCAAGCACACCTCCTTTCTGGTCTGGTATTTCTTTTTCCATCTACACCAACATTTTTTGTTCATCGTAGTAAGGCAAATGGATGAGAAAGATGAGCTTCTGCTAGTGTATATGTGGACTTCCGCTCTGTCGAGCAGGGAGTCATTTTATAGTTTTAACCATTTGTTTCTGGGGCCCGCAATAGAGTTGCTTTGTGGTGCAAGTGAAAGAGTGCCATGGGAGATGAGAGAAGTAGTGGTTATAGCCAAAAAGGGTGACATATTTTTGTTGACTCAAGGTATGGTCGTAAGAATCTATGGCTTCATGGGTAAGCCATTCCTGCTCCCATACTTTACCATCGAACACATTTTTGCCATGGAGGTGGTGCACCAAATAGATTATGCTAATGATGTGTATGGAGTAGGGTGCGGCAAGAGGATGACTTGCAATATGCCTTTCAAGTTTGATAGTATAGAAGTGAACCAGGTTGGGCAGAATAGGCTACTCACGGTGGCACTTCAAGACCTGGGGTTGATAGAACTACCGCAATGGTGGAGATATGACCCATTGGGTAAATTTTTGGAAATAATCAAGGCCAAGACCTTCCATTGTTGTCCACGACCTGACATTTAGGAGAGGCACAATAATTTTGATGGGCACGACTTAGAGTGGCACATTGAAAATATGATGTCGCTCCCACCCTAGCATGACTTCTATGAATAGGAGGCTGAGTACAATCTGATGGTATACAAAAATTAGATTCCTCCACCTGGACTATTTAGTCAGGTAAAAGAAAGTCAGCCCCTATGGATCGAGGAAAAAATTATGAACTGGTGGATAATGCGGGTCCATAGAGGAAAAATTACATCTCCTTATGGGTTGAATATGGATGAGGCATTTTTGGAAGCCTATGATGAATATGTCAATGCCTATCAACCCATCACTTTCACCAAGATTTTACCCCAAATTTTTCAACATTTTGATAATGGTGAAAGTGTGGCAAAAGAAGAGCGCCCAATAGTTGAAGAAGAGACACCTGAGGAAGAAGAACAATAGTATGTGTTTCAATGGAGGTCATAACGGGTGAAGCGCAAATTTGATGAGGCACCTTTTGTGGAGAAGCAAACTATCCGAGATGCACCCCCATTCTTGAAAGCTATAAAGAATCCAAGGACCAATGCTACTTCCTCATCTACTACTATAGTTTTGATTGTTGTAGTTCCTACAATTGTAGTTGTTTCAGTGATTACTAATTCCCCTTCGTTGGTGATAGATGCTTCGATGAGCATCACCCAAATATTTCCATTGATTCATGAACAATTAAAAGACTAGCAGATATGGAGGACCCATAGGTGGAGGTCGTTAACCTTGAGGAGGAAGCGAAGGAGCAATAGGAAGAAATTATTTCATAATCACTTCCATCACCGAAACACATGATGCTTACACTTGAAGGTACATCTTCCTTTCCCTCTTCTTCTTCTTCGGAGCATGTAGTGGTTGTTAGTTTATTTCCCTTCACATCAATCTCCCCCCTTCGGTATGCCCTCCATGTCCATTTTGCTCCCCTCTTCTTCCCCTTCACAAGTCACTACTACTCCTTCTTCTATTCCCCTTTCTTCGACCTCCCTTTCTTTCAGTTCATTTGCATCAAGGCCAAACCCATTTTTATGCCCTTCCCCTTCCATTGTTACTACCACTTTCATCAAGGTTGTAAGTATGCAAGCTCCTCCTAGAGTGAGCATAAATGTAGCTGAACTTGGTTCCTCCACCCACTCTATTGTTTTGGTCCCTCCCCTCCTAGCCATCTCCTCCACTTCCTTTGAGCCCGATCACTCACAAATTTTGATACCTTTCACACCATTTTTGGAGTTGCAAGTACTACCCAAAGTTGAGGTGGCATCAAAGCAACCTGATGTAGAGAAAATCAATCGAGTGCACCTCAGTTCATCGTAGTGGTTGAAAATCTACATATGGAAAGAAGCACTGGCTCTAACCCGACCGCTCAAGAAGGTCGCTTTTGATCTAGTTGCCATGGAGGCTCACACAACTAGGATCACTCCCCTGGTCCAGAAGCCACAAGGTGAAATGATGTCAAGCGATTATGCTTATGAGACTATGATAGAGGACCTGACGAAGATTGATCCAACTAAAAAAATGGGGAATATGTAGGTTGATATGAGCTCAGTCTATTTGCATGATGAGTATTATAAGCAGATATTTTATGATGCCAAAACAAATATCGTTGAACTTGAAGATGCTTTGGCAGCAAGTAGAGCACAAGAGGAGAAGATAACCATGGAGAATGAATACTTGCATCAACAAGTGGGAGTGCATAAAAAGAAAGGGATGCAATGAGGTTGGAGATGCAAGCACTCAGGATGCAACTGGAGGCCATACAAAATCAACTGGTAGAAAAGGCCACACAGGTTGTGAGCTTCTCCTTAAAAATAATCAAAGAGGCTCACCTTCACTCGACCTAGAGTTGTAAAAATTTGGTAGCCAAAGTAGTTTAGGTTTTGCATTATCTCTGGGTAGCTCGAATATAAATTCATATGGGTCAATAGTTGATTGACACCATAGAGGAGATGCTAGAACCCCACATGGAAATGGCTATAAAAATCCAAGCTCTGGCTCAGTCTAGCATGCACATTCACCCCTTGAGTGAAATGGATCACGCTTGGTCTACCGCCAAGGTCATGCTGTGTAGCTACTTTCAGAGAATGGACCTGGTGAGAGAAGGTAGGAAGATCCTTAATGACATAGAGTGGGAGCATACTATTTTCATGATTCATTTTGATGCTCTCGTCGATATGGGTTTTCTAGTTTTTATTGATGAATGGGGTGAACCTCTGCCAAAAGAACAATTGGAAGCGGCTTGGAAGAATTTTGTGGAGGACACCTCGAAGATTGATACATGGGAGGAGCCCATCATAGAGGAACAAGTGTTGCCGCTTATGAAGAAGTTTACCCGCATGGAGCTATCATTGTTTGAGCTAGCCCAACGAGCGAAGCACCTTAGTCTGGAGGATGTCCAGAACCTGTGGTATGTGTATGAGTCATTGAGTGTTCCTTGCTTATTTACTACACATGCTTGGGAGGAGGTAATTGCAGTCTATGAGGTTACCTATGAAAGCTTGAAAGAGTAGGAGGAGAGGGCTACGATAAAGCGAGCAACAACTGTGTAAGAAGCGGTAGAGCAAGAGCGAGCAGAAGTTCTACGGGTAGCTATAGGGGCAGATGGTTTGAGAAGGTAGTAGAAGAGCAAGCATAGAAAAATGCTTCCACATCAAGAGTGCCAACTAAAGCCATCGGTAAAAAGACTCAATAGAAGCCCAATGGATAAAGGCCTGGGATCGCTTGCATCCATGCGAGTTGGATACCCCATGAGTCACCAAAAATATTGGCAGTTTTGCAATATGCCACATTAAAATTTTGATGAAGTTTTATTGATGTAAAATCAGAAAATATATTAATACTATGATGAAGTGTTTTCGGCCTATATGGTATGTTACAATTTTTGTACATATTAACTTTGTGTTTTTTATGCATCTCTTGCTTGGAAATAATATTTAAGTTCATTAAAAGTCACTAGATATAGTCACGAAGAACACTGCTTTGGGGATCATCGTTGGGCAAAAATGATTCCTTTGTTTTAAAATTGGGTCATTATGCAAAAGAATGGCAAAGGTGTGTTCGCCTCTAAGTTAAGGTGACTGATGCGTTCGCCTCATTCCGGGGTGAACATGATATTTTTACTAAGTAAATGGAGAGAAAAGGGCTAAGTTTCGAATGAGGATGCTTTCACCCCAAATGGGGGTGAAAATCCATTTTAAAATTAATTGAAGAAGGCACCCAAAGTTGAAGCGCAAGCAAAATAATGTAAAGCGCATTCACCCCAAAGTAGGGGTGAAAGCTTTGTTCACCCCACTTTGGGGCGAACATCATTTAAAATTTCTTAATGAAGGTGTTGACAAGTCAATGGCGCATTCGCCTCGGTTGAGGGGTGAACGTTCCATTCGCCCCTCCTGAAGGTGAAAGCACAATTAAGGGAAGCTTTGACAAAATTGCAAAGTGCTAAAGAATAAGTTGAAAATTCAATGGCATATTCACCCCAAGAGGTGGCCGAATGAACATTCACATTCGCCCTCCTTTGGGGTGAAGCTACATGGAGATGACTTCGTCAATTTGTTGGGATTTTGTTTTCTCCCAACAAATATTTGAAAAGTGGTAGCATTGAAAAATTAAAGCTACGTTCACCCAAGGTGAAGGGCGACAGTGCCTTTCACCTCCTTTTGGGGTGAATGTGCATTATAAGAAGCGCTTCCACCAAGGGAAATGTGAAGTTCTTGGCCGCATTTTTAAGGGCGAAGCATCGAATATGAAATCAGAAGGGTACAAGGAACTTTTTACCCAGATTTTCTCCAAGAAGGCGAATGCAATATTGAAGTCGGGGGGGGTTGTCCATGAATCACAATGGCGTAAGTATTTAAAGGCAGCGCTTTCGCTCATGGCTCTGTTTTGAGCAAATTCGGGTTCAAGCATCGACATAATTTTTTTAAAGGTGCCCAAGATAGGTGAATGAAAGGCATTTAATGATTGGGGTAAGAAGTAGCCAAAGTTGTGAGTTTCAAGGTAAAGGAGCTACGATTTTTAAATCACCAGATGATTTTTATGAGTTCCGAAACATTCCGAACGAAAGTGAATTTCCGAGGAATAAAGAAGGCTCCAAGTCAACGACCAGGTTTGCAGTTTTTCGTGCACCGACACCAGGATATGACTGATTTCCTGGGGATTTTCCCCTTAAAAATTGGATCGCTGCCTCAAGAGAAATATTTTCAAGGACTTCAAGGAGGAATTGTCTCACCAAGGTCCCTGATCTGTGAACATTTTGTCTTCATGTGTATTTAATGAAAGAGGCGAAATCCTCTATAAATACTAATCAATTTTCATTGTAAAAAGAAGGATAGACATTCTACAAAAAAACTTTTCAAGTTCTCTGCATAAATAGAAGAAGTTGTGGCTTCTAATTTTGCAAGTAGTTTTTGTGTGTGATTCCTTTCTCTTTAAGCATTTCTATTTAATATTCATATTTATTATCTGCTATTAAGTTTAAATTTTGCACCTGGATTTGGGCATTGCTAGTGTAAGTGTGAATACTAGAATGCAATACTGGAAGTTGTCTCCAAGATACTGTAAGTAGATTCTCTGGCTCTCCTTTCTATTTTATGCTGCTATAACACTTGGTTGGAATTCCTGTTGCTAGTCTATCCCCAATCCTACACCTTCGGTCTGTGGCCATATTTCCCATTTCTTTCTGTTATTTCCAATTCCTTTCCCGCAACTCTAGTCTTAAACCAGTGTAGGATTTAGTAAGGGAGCCAACCCTCTCTGGAGATTGGCACGGAGGACATTCCTTTCCTCCGGCCTTTCAATGTTGGCCATGTCTAGGGCGCACAAATGCATGTTTGTATAATTAGGCAGATATTTGACCAACAAAATGTAAGCCAGTGAGTGCTAGTAGAATAGAGTGGCTTCCAAAATTGAATTTACCAATGTAAGGCAACTTCCCAATGATAGCCACCTAATGCACCAAGTGATAATCTTCTTTTCTATTTTATTGTATAACCAAATCCAATCCTGGTTTTCATAGTCATTAGGTTTAAGATGGAAACCTAAATATTTTATCCCTTTATCAAAATTTACTTGCTTAAAACCAAAAATTCTCTTTACTACTTCTATTTGCCCTAGTTGAAACCTATTGAAGGCTATTTCGGTTTTTTGTAGATTTCTTTCCATTATTGTAGCCATAAAATATAGTTCTAGGACTTCTTTATACTTTAAGGCTTCCTTCAATGTCCCATTTTCAAAAAGTAAAACATCATCTACAAAGAGCAAATGGGTTACCTTCAAAGAGTTACCAATTTTGATACCCTTGATCATTTTTTATCTTTTATGTTTCCTAATCAGTCTACTCAAACCTTCTTCTACAAAAATAAAAAGAAGAGAAGAAAGAGGACACCCTTGTCGTAGACCTCTGAAAGCCTTTAAAAAAATAAGAATTTAAACTATTGATAAGCATAGCAAAAGAGGATGAATTGATACATCCCATCATCCAATTCACAAAAGGAATGCTACATCTTATTTTGAATTAGGCTCAGCCTAATATATAACCAATTTACTTTATCAAAAGCTTTTGCTAGATCCAATTTTATTACCATTGCTTGTTGCTTCCTTGTCTTTATTGAATGTATTCCTTCTTGGGCTACTCCTATTGCTTCATGAATATACCTTTTACTTAAAAAACCAAATTGTTATTCTGAAACATTATTTGAGAATATCCCTTTGATTCTATTAGCTATAATCTTTGAGATGATTTTGTAGAGGGTATTACATAAAGAGATAGGTCTATAATCCCCAAAATATTTTGGATTATCTTTTTTTGACATCAAAGCCAAGAAGGTGGAGTTTATGGATCTTAGCAATTGTCCCTTAATCCTTGATTCTTCTACCACTTTTAAAAGATCCTCCTCCAAAATTTCATAAAAATCCAAATAAAAATCAATTGTCCATCCATCTAGACCTAGACTTTTCCTTTTTGGAATGATTTGACTACTAATTATAACTCCTTGGTGATTTCTGAGAACAAAGCTTCTTTTTGTTCCTCATTGACCATCTTGGGTAAATTTAGAACTAGTTTGATTATCTCTGCTATATTTGCTCTGTTTGGATCTTTATACAAGTCTTTGAAGTAATTTATTGCTAATGGTGCCAATTCTTGGAATCTTCTCAAAGTGTTTCCATTCTCCTCTTTCATTTTCCAAATTGTGTTTGTATATTTCCTTTGTTTTGCATAATTAAAAAAAAAATGTATTCTCATCCCCCTATTCTAGCCATAAAGCCTTGCTTTTCATTCTCCATTTTGCCTCCTCTCATTCTAACAATTCTCTCTTCTTTTTTCCAGTTCTTTGACTTGCATGATTTCAATTTCTGAAAAAACTTCATTATCTTTGGTATTGTAAATTTGATTTAGAGCAGATTCAATTTTGATAAGTCTTGCCTTTGCTTCCTAGTATTTTGCTTTGGTCCAACCTAAAGTGACTGATTTTATTCTCCTAAGATTACTAGTAAACTAAAACATGGTTGTCTCTTCTAAGGTTGGGTCATAATGCCTCCATTCTGTTCTTACTATGTTTTGAAATTCTTCATCCCTTAACCAAATGGGATTGAATTTGAAAGGTCTTGGTGGTTTATCCTCTTCCTTTTCTAGTTGTAAAAGGATTGGAGAATGATTTGATCCTCCCCCTTGATCTATCCAAGTTCTCATCTTATCAGAGAAAGTTAAGAGATTTTTTAAAACTAGAAATTTATCCAATCTTTTAGATATCCCATGACTTCCAAATTGATTGTTCCTCCATGTAGGAGCAATCTTTGTTGGTTCTATATCACAAAGTCTAGCACTTTGAATTTTGTGAAGGAAGAAATCAGCTAGTGGGTCCATTTTGGCCTGTTCTCCCCATATTTCACTTCTTTTTGTAACAAAGTTTAAATCCCCTCCCACCACTAAATTCTTCTTTTTTAGAATATCTTGGCCAAAAAATTCCTTCTAGAATTGCCTATCTCTATATGGACCATACATATTTACAATAGTTATAGTTTTCCCTAACTCCTTGGAGTGGAATTCAGATACTACTCCTACTTCTATAAAGAAGTTATCAATCAATTGGCAAGAATATTTCCATCTTGAGACAATTCCCCTTGATTTTCCATTTGATTCTATCCCAATAAACTTCCAGCTTGGTAGGAGTGAATTAAGAATAGATGTTGCCTTTCCTACCTCTAACATGGTTTCCTAGATCAAGATAATATCAGGCTTTTGAAGTTTAATAAGTCTTTTTAGGGCTATATTTTTTGGAGGATCCCCCAATCCTCTAATATTCAAAGATATTATTATCATGGATTACCTAACTCAAGGGGTTGTCCTACTCTAAGTACCCCATAAATAGACCTTTGTTTACTAGAGATAATTTCTTTCTCAACTCTTTTTTGGGCTATTTTTAGATAGGAAATCCTACCTACTAAGGAACCTTGAGTTTGACTAGCTTCAAAGCTTAGTCCCTTTTGAATTTTCCCAAAGCTCTTATCTGCTTTACCTTTTTTCTGAGATCTTAAAGCATATTTTCCCACAAGAGGCAAAAATTTACATTGAGATGAGGGACTAGAGGGAGAGGAAATCTTGCTGATGGGGGATTTCCTTAGTTTACTTATTTTTCCTCTTTTTATTTTCTCCATGATCTCAAAGAGAGTTTTCCCTCTTCCATCCCAAACTAAATCCTTACTTGATCCCTCTGCCTATCTATCCTCCATTATCTTCTTACCCCCCATATTGAGGGAGAAACACACTCTTCTATCCTTCTTCTCTCAAGACTATTCTCTATATGGTCCTCCTGAACCAATTTCAAGCCAAATTTATATAGGGAAACAAATTTATTATTTGTATCATTCAAATCATCATGCAGAGATAATATTGGATTACCTAAATCTAGTCCTCCAGGCTCTTTGTCAAAAAACTGCAAAGCCTCCCTCTTCTCTTCTATAACACCCATGAATATTTGTCTAGTTACCTGGTCCTTTTCCTTTTGTTGATTGAGTGACACCTATGATTGTTCTTCTAGAACTCCTAGGATTGTTGTTTGTCCCTTATTTGCTTGAACTTTTATTACTATTATCTTTTCTCTTTAACTTGTACCAATGGGAGTTTCAACTTCCATTTACTCCTTTCTATGTCTACTACTTCTTCCTGCTCTACATTCTGCTTTGAGATATCCATATTGATGGCAAAAACTACATCGAAATGGGACTCCAATGTAATCTAACTTTTGTGTGTGAGACCAACTTCCTATTACGAATTCCATATTCTCAAGTAATCCTAGACTTAGGTCCATCTCCACTAATATTCAAGCTACCGATTTCTAAATGCCATTTAAAAATTTTAGTCCACTTCAAGAAAAACTCCCAAAGAGTTCCCTATCTCCCTCATCATCTTCTCATTCCAATATTCTAGTGGTAGTGCAGGTAACTTGACCCAAATAGGCTAGGTGGTTATCCTCTCTAAGCGAGGATCAAACCCAGGTGTCCAATTTTTTAGAGTAAGGATACTATGACCCCATCTCCATCTTCCTTTTTTTATAGTTTTGGCATCTTTTGCTTTCTGGAATACAAAAGCTATCCAACCTTTTGTCATTACATGGTATGTTGGGAGATATCCTAGCAACTCCAACCATGTTGACTTTATCCAATCATGAAGTGTTTTGTTTTCATCGAGCGTCCCATGAACCTTCCCACCAGAGCTTTATATTTCAATGGTAAAACTTGTTCGAGCATCAAATCTTCCCCCACCACCATTTTAACTCTCCTTTTATTTTTTGATACAACGTTTTCTCTTACCTCTTCCCTTATTTAGACAAGAGGTGTTTTGATTTAGAAGCTCTTGGTCTTGGGTCAATGTTGAGTTTGGGATATTTGCTTTTATCTCTGCTTCTATTTTGCTAACCTCCACTTCTTTGGGGGTCTAGTTTGTGGAATCCTTTGTTCTTTTATTCCAAAGTTCCATAAGCTCCTCTTGGGAACAAAAAATTGGTTCCTTTGAATGTTCATCTAGTCCCTCTATATAATCCACGACTACTTCATTCCATATTGTTCCATACAACATGTCTTTATCCACTATTTCCTCTAGTCTGCCCTTGTTTAGGAGTTCTACTATGGACTTTTTTGAAAAATCTGACTATTTTGTAAGTTTCTTCCTATCACACCCCATCTTGTCTCCATTTTTCTTCTAGCCACCATCTTCATTGCAAGCCCTTTCTTCATCTTGTGCCTCATTGTTGCCATTGTTTGTTGTATTTTTAGCTTTCAATTGTTTTGTTTTCTTCTTTTAATTTGTGGGTTCAACAAAATTTGGGTATGAAAGAGAAAGCAATAGCAATTATAAGACATAATAGAGCATTTTTTCCACAATAAGACCACAATAAGCTCAGAGGATGGCTCACTATAGGAGACATCACTGACCAAAATTTTAACAAAGAGACAAGGGAGATTGTAAGAGAACAAAATGAGCGTGGAGCCAAATTTCATGCAGTTCATGTAGATTGAACAGTTCATGCAGTGCAAGCCCCTCTTGGAGCAAGAGGCCAGTTAACCCTCACATTTTCTCTACCATTAAATTGCTTGTAATATTTTAGATATTTTTTTGGGGGTTTCATCTTTGGATTTTGTATGTCTTTTAGTTTATTTATTTTTGGATCTGCGATCAATCCCCCAGAGTGGACATTCTAGTTCTATAGTGGATTATTTTTTGTTGGTATGAAGAAATACACTATCTTTTGCCATGTCAGTGGTCGGATTTGACATGATTCTAACCCTGATCGCCCAAGTCTAAAGCTTTAACAGTCCTCGATCCTATTTCAAGGTTTGTTAAGCAATTAGTGGTTTGGATCATTTTTTTCCTATTGGATATGTTTTTTTCATTATGTTTTTTGTCTATTTTTGTGCAATGCTTTGCACTTGTTGTGGTTTGGCTTGGCTCAAGATTTTGGTTTGAATTAAGGCCTGAATTCAAGAAGGTTGGCTATAGATTTGTTGGAAAGTGGTTTGAGTAAGTGTGACGACAATGAAGCAATTAATGCGGATCAAGATTATTTTTGTGTGAAGTTCAACTAAGGCTGAAATTCAACTGTTGGTGGAATGGCTAGAAAAGCTTTCTATTAAATGTGACAAGGGTAAAATAAAACCCTTAGCACAGATCATGGATTGTTGGGTTGGAGTTGGCTCGACTAGGGGTGATGTGATTCGCTTTTGTTTTGTGATTTATGTGAGAAAGTGGAACAAGATTTTTGTATTGCCTTTTTGGGGGGAGAATTCAGTTTGCAATAGTGTTTTTTTAGTTTCAAGGCTAGGCAGAAACATTTGGGAGAATTTTTTGTTTTTTTCTTCGAGCAAACAAGGGAACGGTGATGGTTTTCATTGTAGAGATATGTATGCAAGATTAGGATATGGGGTAGGGATAGTATGTATGCATTGAAGGAATGTGTTCTAAAAAATTTGTTGGGGATATTTGATATATTGGCTCAACCTTTAACGTTCACAGCTGGAGAATATACTGTCAAATTGAGATATTGAATATTACAGATTTTTATTGAAATTGCAAGTGTCAAATTGGAAGGATGATTTGAAGAAATCTATATGGAGGGGACAAGAGTATTGGAAGGGAGTGATGTGTTGAAGAGAGATGGGCAAAAACAAGAGGCAAAGAGGGTTTATAAAAGAAATGGCGACAAAGAGACTGAATGAATGAGGACAAAACAACAGTTTGGAAGAAGATGAGCAATTATATATGTAACATAAATTGCATACTTACATTAATACAATAATATATAAATTTTATGTAACTTCAAATAAATAAAAATAAAAATGAAATAATAAGAGTGATTGAAATATTTTAAATTCCGTGTCACGAGAGACCCAATAGGATGTATGGGATGAAAAAAAAAATGATTAAAAAAGGAAATTAGATTGCATGAATAAGCTACCTCCAATTTTGTATTAGGGTTAATGTAAAGAAACTCTCAATTTTTTTTGTTTCATTTGTTACATTTTTTTTTTACTCGATCAAAAATTGTTACAATCTAAAAGATCTTTTAAGATTTTAGAATGTTTCAACATGCATACTAAAATGATGTTAGTTGTCTTATTTTTATTATTTTTCATTCCATTTTTCTTAGTTGCCACACTTTTGCGTTCTATGTTATTTCTTTTTATATATGAAATGTCTATACTTTTTATGATGTGGTATCCAGTTGTGTTCATATTAGGGGCCTTGAAAATTTACCATATCTCTATTGGTTATGGTATCCATATCAAATACTGTATCTGTTTCCATGCAACATAGTTACCTTGCATGCGCATATTATGTTACACTCAATAGATAAATGCAAGATCACCCTTTATCTCTGTTGCTAAACAAAAGAGAAGAAAGCATAATTAGGGACCTTAGCTTTCGACTGAGAAGCCTCGCCTTAACCTTATTCTTTAAGGCTTACATGAGAATATCAAACCATATCTAGATGACAATAAGAATAAACATACGAATTGCAGTTCTTGTTGCCACATTTTGCACGGGGTGCCATGTTTTCATTTTTTGTAAGTATGTTGCTCTCCCTTCCCTCCTCCTTTCCCTTTCTCCAATATCCCCTTTCTCCCCTTCTGTCAGTTTCATTTCCCCTTTTTCTCCTTGTACTTCCCCTGGTCAGATTCCCAAAACAAAGCAAAAGGTCCCTGAAAAATCCCAAGTCTAAGAGTGCAACCCGACTTCGCAGCGAAGTCGGGGTGCACCCTTGAGTCCGAGCGCTCTCGAGAATGCGAAGTTCGGGAGAGGACCAAACGGACCGAAATTTTGGCTGAGTACAGGAGCGCAACCCGACTTCGCAGCGAAGTCGGGCTGCGCTCTCTTTCCTGTGCGCACCTGGGAAGCAGCGGATCTAGAAAATCGGCTAAGTGCCAGAGCGCAACCCGACTTCGCAGCGAAGTCGGGCTGCGCACTGATTTCTGTGCGCAGTCTGAATAGCGAGCAAAGCTAAGTGCGGAGTGCGCGACCCGACTTCGCAGTGAAGTCGGGTTGCGCCCTCTAGCTTGTGCGCACTTGGGCAGACTCTTTCAAGCAACCCAAATACAGTCTAAGGCACGGAGGCCTCCCCAACTGCGTTGTTCCCCACTTGCGCTATCCAATTGCGCTCTGATCCCAGGTGAAGTAGGACATAAAAGAGAGACTGCCTTCCAAGGCAGATGCTTCCCTCATCAGAATTTGACAAGTGTCCAGCATCGAGATTCGAGTCGAGATGTGATGGGAAAAAGGACAGGCATGGGCCAAATTATCTACCGCAGCTACCCTCATTTAAGCTGACGCAAAGTTTCATCAACCGCACTGCCACGTAGCTGCCAAGTTTTCAGGTGGACCATGTTGCAAGTACAGTCCCTGTCTGCAGGAGTCAACATCAGCAGCTCTTTTGCCGCTTTTGTCAGCTTTTGTTAGCTATTTTCGGGTCTGGGACTTTGTGCCCATAGTTGTAATCGGGGGGAAATTACGCTATAAATAGCCACACCACATCATTGTAAAGAGGTGGAAGGCGGATATACTGCTAGGGAACCATTGTAGCTATACGTTTGCTTCTGAATGCAAGATACACTTGGCTCTATTTACTGTTATCATTATTTATGCTGCCTTTACTTAGCATTTCGCCTCATGTTGCTTATTTTATTGCTTACTCGTTATTCTCGCTATCTGGATACCGGTATTTGATGATTAATTATTCCTGGAATGCATAGCTAGAGGATACATAGAATGTATGACAGCTGTGGTTTCTGTAATGTATTCTGTATTTAATTGTTGTTAGTAGTGGTGATTGATCGTTTTCGTGCTGCGTATCCTCCCCACCCAACTCAAATAATATTTGTATCTCTTTTCGCATTTTCATTTATTTCCTGTACTCTGAGCTAAAACATCCGCGAAAACACATAGGAAGTCGGCCTTCTCTGGAGATTGGTACGGAAGGCATTCCTTCCTTCCGGCCTTTCAATCTGGTGGGCGAATCTAGGGCGCATTTCACTAAATCCTTTCCTAGTGGCAGATTCGTAACCAATAGTTTCTCTGGCATGCCCGATGGGACCTGAAAGTTTCCCACCCAAGACAAAATCGAAGCACCGATGTTCGCTTCATTGCTGTTAAAATCAGAACACCTGGCGACTCTGCAAGTACTTAAATATTCTTTAAGTCCGTGAGACCGGTCCAAGCGCCTTCATGCATACAAGAAAGTGGAGAGCAAGGAATCCGGAAAACCAGCCTGATCTTTACGAAATTGACATCAACGCTCCGGGAGAGAGCGTCAGGTTGGCTGATTACCAAGCTTGCATAGACGAATCCGAAACTGAAATTGAAGAGGCCGAAGTTGAGGAGAAACCTACATCTTCGGACGGCACCGATACCGAGTACACGATTGGAGGGGAAGAAGAAATGGTTGCTCAACAAAATGATGACGACCTCTTCCCAGTGGTCGACTCCACGGGGCCCTTGGCCCTAGTCGGACAAGAAGTTGTGCCCCCCGTTGCCTTGAAGTCCATCCCTACTTATGATGGCTACGACAAAACGGCGTATGAACACATCTAGGACATTCTAACCTTGGCTGCGCTCACAGATGAGAGTGTCAAGACCCGTCTACTGGCTCTTTCCCTAAGGGGAAAGCTTCTCTATTGGTGGAGATCTTTGCCAGAAGGATCTATCACGGGGTGGCGCTAGCTGGCGGACAGGCTTGTAAAAGGATGCAACGAGTCTACCGATCAACTCTTTGCTATTGCATCAGTTCCAAAGTATCCAACGACACCCACAAGAGGAGGTGTCAAACTTCAACATAAGGTTTGCAAGGTCTTGGAAACGAGTACCTCGCGAACTGCGACCTTCAGCAGGTCAGGTTGCGCACTACTACTTGAGGTCTTTCAACTTTGATATCTACCTACTTCTGAAGATAGCCCAAGTCGATTCATTCTCTGCCCTGTACGAAGCTGCCCAACAAGCGGAATTAGATATAATCTCCATAGGCAGACTCTCGCATAGGGTGCAGCCCCCCATTTACCCTGATTTTCCTTAGTCCCAGTACCTATCGGCCTCTGGTGTGATGCCATCATCCTCAAGTCAGCACCCCCAGCAGCCATGGAATCCGACGCCAGTCGTAAACCCCTACGGCTCGCCTCAAATTCATTATCCTAACCCGCCACCTTCGCCTTCGCAGTATCCTGCACTCCCAGCTCCCCCTCAATACGCGGCGTATTCTGCACCCCCGCCATTGGTTGCATTACCTCCGTCGACCCGGTTGGCACCGGCAGACGATGATATTCAGAATAAAATCCTCCAAGAGGTACGGGCTTTGGCCTCTGGGTATCATACCATGTCAAATGACATGACGATAATGAAGAAGAAACAGGCCCAGATGGAGTTCGTTCCAAGGAGGCCATATCCTCCTCCGGCACTAACAAAAGATCAAGCCGCACAAGCTCAAAGGCACCCCCCTGCAAGAAATGTTGCCATTGAGGATCAACCTAGCACTTCTGACCAGGTTAACTGGTGGTCCACGTGCAACGAACCGCATTCAGAAGAAGGGTGCACGCTGCATCAGCACTATCTCCAGACCCTGGCGAGTAGCACCATAGAGGATGAACTATACATGATCCTGGGCGATGAAGGCAACTTTGTCGTCCCAGAAGAAGATCCAGTGTTGCTCCTGACCAAGGAAGGCAGAAAGCCCATTGAAGCTGCTGCGGCCCAAGCAAAGCCATTGAAGGTATACGCCAAAAGAGAAAATACGCAACCTACTGGGCTACCACCTGACAAGTCACTGTGGCATCCTGCAGCCAAAGAAAAGTTTCCTGCACTTAAGGCTCCCACGACGAAAGCTCCCGCAGCTCAGTCTCCAGCTGAGACAAAAGAACAAGCTCAGGAGAAGCTGAGATATCCGTCGCTGACAAAGAGACAAAGAGTCGAAGCCACACAGCAATACCGGACTAAGTATGAGCCTGTGAAAGAAACGGAGGGAGCTAGCACTTCAAGCTACAGCATAGTTGATGAGCTCAAGAGGACCCCTACGAAGATAAGCATGTACGAGGCTCTCCTGCTCCCGAGACAAGTTGATCTGCTACAAGAATCTTTAAAAAATATAAAATACGAGAAGCCGATGTAGCCTGCTGTGTTAGCTCAACCCCTAATAGTCTCCGCTATCGAGAAAAACAGACCACCTACTTTCTATCTCATTACGGATGGAAGGCTATATAGTACACAACTGCATGGCGGATTCTGGTGCCTCCACGACTGTTATGCCGAGCGCCGTCTGCGACGAGATCGGTATGGAATATACAAGGAGCAGCCAAGGTGTGTTGCAGCTAGACGACACCCCTGTCAAGACAGTTGGTGTCATCAAGGATATCCCGATCCGATTGCATAAAGCCCTCGACATAGTGGTCATACAAGAAGTCGTTGTGGTCGACTTGGAACCCTACTTCAGCATGTGCCTCTCCAGGGAGTTCACAGCGAAGCTGGGTTGGTATCTGTCTCTGGATTACTCACATATGGAAGTGCCCTTCAAAGGAAGAAGACTGAAGATCTACAATGAAAAGCCTTCCACATTTCTAGTAGAGAAGATACCCGGAGAAGAGTCATAGAACTGCATGGTTCAGCTGACAGCTGAAGAACTAGTGGTGGTGGACATGACAGAAGAGGCCCTTGAGCTGCTACAAGTGGAGGATGAGTTCTCCTTGCTGGACTTCAACGCCATGATTGAGATTGAGCAAGGTTGTTACTCTGTCACCCGACTCGAAAGACTTGACCGATCGACAAAGAAAGAGGTAGGACCTGCACCAGAAAAGCTATGGCAGCTGTTCTTTGATGGCGCCCGATGCAAAAATGGCGTCGGTCTAGGAGTACTCCTGGTTTCCCCGTCCGAGATCCAGAAGGACTACACTTACAGGTTGTCTTGGAGTTGTACTAATAACGCAGCGGAGTATGAAGCTCTGTGCTTGGGTTTGAGAAAAGCAGAGAGACTGGGGGTGAAACATCTGCAGATCTTTGGTGACTCAGAGCTGGTGTGCAACCAGATTACGAATAAGTGCACCTCCAAAAAACATTACCTCAAGGCGTACCGTAATCGTGTCTGGGACCTGATGGAGTCATTCGACTCGTTGAATGTCAAGGCCATATCACGTGAAAAGAATTAACACGCTGACATTCTGGCGTCTGTTGGAGCCAGGTACGTTTCGGCTGACGACACTGTCCAGAAACCGAAGCCAGTTTGTACCATCTACAGGCCTTCTGTGCCTGATAAAGACACCCACTGGCAGGTGTTTTATTGTAACGAGGATTTCATCACTTTTTTTATTACCGAAGCTTGTACGATAGAAGGTAGAGACCTTGATGATGAGCAGTACGAGGGGTTGATACAGTTGAAAAATAATCATGTCCCAAAAGGACTGATTACCTTAGAAAGTCTCTTTGATCATAACGATAGAGCAATATCCCACAAGATCAAAGTAGACCCCAAGCAGTACATAGACCTGGAACTGGAACCTGGAAAAACAATCAAGGTCGGGACGGACTGCACTGAAGAGGAACTGGAGCAGATCAGATCATTATGCAAAGAGTTCCCTGACATCGTGGCCTGGTGCTACTAGGACTTGAAGGGGTATGATAGACAGATGATCCAGCATACCATAGAGCTGGAAGATGATGCGAAGCCTTTTTGGCAGAAGCAGAGGGCGGTAAACCCGAAAATTGAAGCCATGATGAAAGCTTAGCTCTTGAAAATGCTGGAGGCCAAAATCATCTACCCCATCAAGCACTCATCTTGGGTCGCGAATTTGGTTCCTGTGAGGAAGAAGAATGGAGACATCCGTCTCTGCGTGGATTTCCGAAATCTTAATCAAGCCTCGCTTAAGGACCATTATCCGCTTCCCCAAATTGATCAGATCCTCCACATAGTTGCTGGAGCGCAGAGGTTCTCTCTCTTGGACGGATTCTCTGGATACAACCAGATATGGGTAAAGGACGAAGATCAGCATAAGACAACGTTCACCACCAAATGGGGAACGTTTGCATATCAGCGCATGCCCTTCGACCTATCTAATGTCGGCGCTACATTTCAAAGAGCCATGGACCTGGACTTCCGAGGGCTGCTCAACAAGATCATTGTCATCTACTTGGATGACATGACTGTATTTTCTCACAGGAGAGAGGATCATGCTTCTCACTTGCGGCAAATATTTGAGAGATGTCGTGAATTTGGAATTTCCATCAACCCGAAGAAGTCAGTCTTCGCGGTAAAAGAAGGTAAGCTGTTGGGACATGTCATCTCCGAAAAAGGCCTTGTAGTGGATCCTAACAGAGTCGAGGCCCTTCTCCGCTTGCCCATCCCAGTCGACAAGAAGGGGTTACAGTCATTCTTTGGCCAAATCAACTTCGTGAGGAAGTTCATATCGGACTTCGCACAAGTAATTAAGCCCATGGTCGAACTGTTGAAAAAGAATGTTGAATTCTTATGGACTGACGAAATAAAGCAGGCCTTCGAGGAGATCAAGGCCAAAATTGCGCAAGCTCCGGTGTTGATAAACCCGGATTATTCCAAGGATTTCATCCTGTACGCGGTGGGAGAACCCGAGAGTTACGCCGCAGTCCTGACTCAGAAGGGAGATGATGGTGAAGAACGCCCCATAGTATTCCTAAGCCAGGTGATTCAGCCGCATGAAGAAAAGTACAATTTTATTGAGCAGTAGGTTCACGCAGTCATGAAATCTCTCAGGAAGTCCAGGCACTTTGTCTCCCAGAGCCATATAGATGTCTTCGTGATACACCCGGACGTTCGGAACTTCATCATACAAGGGGAGTCGGGTCACAAGAGAGCAGGATGGATAGCCAAAATCCAGGAATTCGACATCGAGGTACGGCCAACAAAGTTGATCAGAGACCGAGCCTTGTGCCAAGAGCTGGCCCGAAGCACTGCAGCTGAGATCTCTACCTGCAAGTGGGAGGATCCGATAGCGGAAACCAACCTAGCCAACTCCTTATCAGAGGAAAGTGATTGACAGATGACCTAGTGAGGTATTTTAGCACCGAGAGATGTCCAGATCACCTCAATGCCTCACAGAGGAGGAGGTTTAGGCTAAACGCCTTGAGATATGTACTTCGCCCCAAGGGGCTTTATTTCAAAAACATTGACGACATCCTATTGTGATGTGTCAGAGAGACAGACAAACCCAGGATCCTCGGAGAATTCCACTCCGAGATGCCTGGGGGACATCATTCTGGAAGGCCTACGGCCTTAAAAATTATCAGAGCTGGGTACTATTGGCCCACTCTCTTCACAGACGCTCACGCGGTCTGTGTCAAATGTGATAAATGCCAGAGGTTCGCTGGCAGGAACAGAAAAGCACCCTTGCCCCTCCAGCCAAGTCAATCCGAGACTCCGTTTCAGCAATGGGGTCTAGACTTCATCGGGGTCATCACGCCTAAATCTGCAGCGAGACAAGTTTATCCTCACAGTCACCGATTATTTCACCCGATGGGCAGAGGCGATCCCCACTAAGCATGCGGACCAAGAGACGGTCATTGGGTTCCTCGAGAGCCTCATCACCCGTTTCGGGGTCCCGAAGGCAATAGTGACAGACAATGGTCTGGGGTTCGCAGGCGCCGTACTCACGGAATACACCAGCAAATACGACATCTATTACAAGATGTCTTCGAACTACTACCCGCAGGGTAATGGCCTGGCTGAGTCCACCAACAAGAATCTACTAAAGATTGTAAAAAAAGCAGTAGAGAGAAAAAAGAGGACATGGCACCTACTCCTGAATCGGGCGCTGTGGGTGGATCAAATATCGTTCAAGAAGTCAATCCAGACGTCCCCCTACGCGCTCGTGATACCCGCACACTGGATGCTAGATGAAGAAAAAGGTGACGGGGATCCAGTGGACGCCAGACTTTGCCAACTACTGCGGTTAGAGGAAGAAAGAGAAAAGGCATATCAGGCCTTTACTAAACATGTTGAGGCGACCCAAGGCTGGTTTGCGAAAGGCACCACCACCCGAGTTTTCAAAATCGGGGACCTAGTGTTGAAGTGGGACTCACTGAAAGCAAAGTCGGGCAACCATGGTAAATTTGATGCCCTCTAGGAAGGTCCCTATCAGATTGCTCGGGTGAACCAATTTAATGCATTCGTGCTTCGGGACATGGCGGGACACCTTCTCCTCATTCTTGTCAACGGATTCCACCTGAAGATTTACCACCACTGAAGGCACCCAAGGGGTCCTTCCTTGTACATATTTCTTTTCTGCATTTTAGTTTATCACAATGTACATATTTATTTTAGCATTCAGCTTTTAGTTTTCAGAGCCTAAGTAAAGCCTAGAGCAAACCCCGACTTCGCAGCGAAGTCGGGCATCGCTCCTTGAATAGTGCGACATTGAGAGTTTGAGAGGAGGCAACTGACGAAAAAAAAAAAAAAGCCAAAAAATGACTAAGTGCTTGGTGCGCAACCCGACTTCGCAGCGAAGTCGGACTGCGCACCGTCTTGGGAGCGCAGTTGCGCAGCGCAGAGCAAAAATCAGCTAAGTGTCAAAGTTAGACTGCGCAACAAAATCTAGGCGAAGTCGGAGTGCGCACGCTTTTGGGGCAAATTTTGAGTGCGCCCTCAATTTCGGGCGCACCTTGGACGACCTGTCGCGGGAAACAGGAGACAATGATAAAATATTTCTAAGTATGGGCCTAGCAGCGCAGCATGGCATAGTGCGAAGTTGAGTTGCGTCCCTCCTTAAAACCCTAGGCCAAAAGTTCTCCCTCAAAGTGTGTGCCCAGGCGGCGGCTGTGACGTCATTGGAAGCACGAGGTCCGAATTTTTTTTTAAATAATGATTGCGCGCCTTTCAAAGCGAATGTCATTAAAAGAGCAGGCGCATTACGACCAACTGCAACCAGGGCACGCTTTCCAAAGAAAAACCCACGCATGGCCACCAAAAAATTATAACGCTTCCACCTACTTCGGGTAAATCACCTTAACCCCCTCCCTTGCACCATTAATGCTATATTCCTTGCCTAGAAAAGGGGCCCTGGCATACTCAAAACATCCAAATTGTCAAGCTGACTCTAAGCTGCAAGGCGCAGAACTGAAGAATCAGTAGCCAGAATCCCCGTCTCTGCCACTTCGAGCAAAAAAGAGAGAATAGACAAGGGGAAAGCGTCAATATAGGCGTAGTCCAGCGACGAAGAACGCGAAGCTGAAGAACATACAGAGTCCAGCGCTCATGAGAGCGAAGCACAACGGGTGCAGACCTGGAATGGCACATTGAGCGGATGCAATCATGGCCGCCATGGCATGAGTTTTACTGCGAAGAAGTGGCATTTGATCCGGAGCGCAACCCGGACCACCGGTTAGACTCAGCGGGCTTCAAGAAATTCCTATCCAAGGTGGCGCCCCTCAACTGGCAAAAAGACAAAATCATTGAATGCTGGAAAATGCGATACCGCACGCAACACGATAAGTCTAACCGGAAGACGTTGGTCGTAGATGATGAATTTTTGGCCTTATATGATCAATACGCCGACAAATGGCAGTCGTTCGCATTCCGAGATTGCGTTCCCCCAGGTGCCAGAAAAAGATATAAAAGGAAGCCCCCGTCCCAGCAATTGCCCACTCCAGGGACTTCCAGCGTGACACCAACAAGTAGCCAAGTGGGCCCAATGTTGCCTCCAGCTCCTGAAGCGTTACCTCAAAGGGTACAAGAGCCGGAAAAGTCAACTCCTGAGGTGGCCCCCCTAAAGGAAAAGGTGCCAGAAGAGCCAACCAGTGGAACGGTCGCAGCAAAC
Organism: Wollemia nobilis; assembly: GCA_028583015.1. Lineage (NCBI taxonomy): Eukaryota > Viridiplantae > Streptophyta > Pinopsida > Araucariales > Araucariaceae > Wollemia > Wollemia nobilis. The sequence goes on along the minus strand of JAQPPZ010001678.1, from coordinate 4,086,142 downwards.
ATTCTCCCGTCAAAACCCAGGTACAAGTTTACCGTGGGAACATCGCTGCCTACCGCCCCAACCTCTGCCTCCTTCGAACCAGCTGCAGCTCCAGAAGAAAAGAAAAGGAAGAGGAGCGAAAAGGCCAAGCGACCTAAGGAGTCTGCGCAGCAAACAGCCGCAGCACGGACAGGGACAGCCGCGCCAAAAATCATCTCACTGGACAGCCCTGGGATAGAAGCAAAAGTTTGGGTTGCAGGCATCCAATCAGCGGATCAGGTAGAGCCCGCAGGTACGTCCTCTTCCCCGGTTCCCCAGATCCCAGTTGGCCCTGTCGTAACACCGTCCCCCACTGTATCAGGACAAGCCATAGTTGCATCATCTTTGTCTCGAACCACCCAAACCTCCCACAGTTCCCATTCCTTCGATCAGTTCGCCCAAGACCCAAATGTTTTCCAAACCCTCAGTCAAACCATAAACCCCTCGCCTACGGCCAGTGTCGAAGTTGTGCCTACATCACCGCGCCACTCCCCTCCCTTGTTCAAAACCCTGCCTACACCTTCCACTCAGCCGCTCGCTTCCCCTAGGACCCGGTGGCCCTTAAAAGCGACCACGCCTTCTGGAATATCTCCTGCTTCACTATTTGCAGGAAGAATGTCGCAGCAAGACTTAGTCTCGGCATATCCGATGTTGGCGGAGCTTGACTTCATGGGAGAACAGTTGCAGATCACATATGATCAGCCTGCGCAGCGAAGGTCGTAGGGTGTTCCGCCTCTTTCCTCCAGAGCGTCAAATGAAGAAGTTTCGAGGAGATAGTTGCCCCGGTGAAGCGCACCAAGTTCGACTTGGACAGGAGAGTGCTACGAACTGAGAAGTTGATCCCGAAAGTGAAGAAGCCTCTCCGGGAAATGACCGAGGTAGACAATGAACGCCTAGTCAAGGAGAACTTTGACGATATAAACGAGGAATACGAAATCAACGATATTTGTCGCAGAACTGACAATCTCCTTGTCAAGCGACTCGAGAATCAGGAAACGTTGTTTCGGCTGCAAAATGACTCAAGGCAGCTGGAGGAAGATTTGGCTAGGGCCACCACGCGGCTAGAGGCTGCCCAGCAGGAAATAAATGACCTGAAAGCATAGCTCGCCGCCTCTCAGCAGGAGGCTATAGCGCAAAGAGATACGGCTGAACAGCTGTCAGATGAGAAGGCAATGTTGGAGCATGTCTCCCAGCTGCAGGATTCATTAAAGCAGGCCCAATCTCAGCTCCAGGAGAAAACGTCCCAAACTACGACCTTTTCGAAAAACAAGGTCAAAGAGATGTGGGCTGGTTTGCTGCAGGGATGCAGGGCTAACGTCGTCAGGTCCATATCCGTCCTGGATTTCGCGTCCAGGATCCAAGAAGTATCTACCCAGGGAAAGCCTGTGGTAGAGGAGGCCGAACACCAAGCGAAGCAGTGGCTGGACTTGGCAATGAAAATTGAGGAGTTCGCGCGCAAAGGCCTCCGATTTCCCCCAATGTCCCGGATTGCCTTAGAATGGGCAGATGCAAGGGTAACCTTGCACAATTATTTTGAAAAAATTGAAAAAACAAGGGTTGCCAGGAAAATGTTGGACGCACTGAACCACGAAATGAACATTTGCCTGGCCCCCTTCAACGCTCTTTCTGAGCTCGAATGCCCGAGCTTCGTCAAGGATGGGGAGTTTCTGTCCCTTGAATAGGTGAAGTTAAATTGGCTGTCTTTTGAGGCAGACACGTTAGAAACTGACCACTGGGCCAAACCAGTTCAGGAAGCTCAGGTCACTTAGATGGTGTCGAGATATTGTAAAATCAACACCTCCCTTCAGGAGTTGGGAGAGAGATATAACACCATCGACGTGCACGTGGTTGCAACATTCAAAGCAACGCTGAGAGATATCAACGACTTAGGGCCCTTTCATGCGACAGCTTGGGACAATGCCAAGACCGCGTACAATCATGTCTGTGGGCAGGAGCAGTCGGCCGAGCAGGAGGGTGACAGTGGTGACCATTCAGATTCAGAAAGAGGAGGAGAAACAGAAGAGGCAACTACCGAAAGTGAATCCGAAGAGGAGCAGTTGCCCAAGAAGAAATCGTCAAAGCAGCGGAATGCAGGGGAAGGGAGTTCCTCTACACCCAAAGGATGAAGGCCTGGTTCTTTGCGTCGAGGCGAGCTCAACACCCCGCGAGCCGCCAGGAATGTTGCCACATTTTGCACAGTGTGCCATGTTTTCATTTTTTGTAAGTATGCTACTCTCCCTTCCCTCCTCCTCCTTTCCCTTTCTCCAATATCCCCTTTCTCCCCTTCTGTCAGTTTCATTTCCCCTTTTTCCCCTTGTACTTCCCCTGGTCAGATTCCCAAAACAGAGCAAAAGGTTCCTGAAAAATCCCAAGTCAAAGAGCACAACCCAACTTCGCAGCGAAGTCGGGGTGCGCCCTTGAGTCCGAGCGCACTCAGGGATGCGAAGTGCGGGAGAGGACCAAACGGACCAAAATTTTGGCTAAGTACAGGAGCGCAACCCGACTTCGCAGCGAAGTCGGGCTGCGTCTCTTTCTTGTGCACACCTGGGAAGCAGCAGATCCAAAAAATCGGCTGAGTGCCAGAGCGCAACCCGACTTCGCAGCGAAGCCGGGCTGCGCCCTGATTTCTGTGCGCAGACTGAACAGCGAGCAAAGCTAAGTGCGGAGTGCGCAACCCGACTTCGCAGCGAAGTTGGGCTGCGCCCTCTAGCTTGTGCGCACTTGGGCAAAATCTTTCAAAAGATAGTCGAAGGCACAGAGGCCTCCCCAACTGCGTTGTGCCCCACTTGCGCTATCCAATTGCGCTCTGATCCCAGGCGAAGTAAGACATAAAAGAGAGACTGCCTTCCAAGGCAGATGCTTCCCTCATCAGAATTTGACAAGTGTCTAGCCTCGGGATTCGAGCCGAGATGTGATGGGAAAAAGGACAAGCATGGGCCAAATTATCTACTGCAACTACCCTCATTTAAGCTGACGCAAAGTTTCATCAACCGCACTGCCACATAGCTGCCAAGTTTTCAGGTGGACCATGTTGCAGGTACAGTCCCTGTCTGCAGGAGTCAACATCAGCAGCTCTTTTGCCGCTTTTGTCAGCTATTGTCGGGTCTGGGACTTTGTGCCCATAGTTGTAATCGGGGGGAAATTGCGCTATAAATAGTCGCACCACATCATTGTAAAGAGGTGGAAGGGGGATATACTGCTAGGGAACCATTGTAGCTATACGTTTGCTTCTGAATGCAAGATACACTTGGCTCTATTTGTTGTTATCATTCTTTATGCTGCCTTTACTTAGCATTTTTGCCTCATGTTGCTTATTTTATTGCTTACTGTTATTCCGCTATCTGGATACCGGTATTTGATGATTAAGTATTCCTGGAATGCATAGCTAGAGGATACATAAAATGTATGACAACTGTAGTTTCTGTAATGTATTTTGTATTTAATTGCTGTTAGTAGTGGTGATTGATCATTGTCGTGTTGCTTATCCTCCCCACTCAACTCAAATCATATTTGTATCTCTTCCCGCATTTTCATTTCTATCCTGTACTCTGAGCTAAAACATCCAAGAAAACACATAGGAAGTCGACCTTCTCCGAAGATTGGCACGGAAGACATTCCTTCCTTCCGGCCTTTCAATCTGGTGGGCGAATCTAGGGCGCATTTCACTAAATCCTTTCCTAGTGGCAGATTCGTAACCAACAGTTCCCAAATTACTGAACTACTCTACTATATTCAAACTCATTAAAAAAATCAAGTTTCCTACACTCTTTTTCAAATCTAAATTTCCCCATTGTATGAGGCGATGCCTACTTATCACTACTTTTACAATCTACATCAGGAAGCCAGTATATCCACGCTAGATACACCTAAAATTACAAGACAGATTTTCAGTGAAGCACATCCACACCACATGCTAGAAGATTTTATATTAACAGGATAGTCAAAACAATATTATAAAGAAATATAGGAGATAAGAGCAAGTTGTTGAAAAGCTCTCAGGCATGAATATAAGATAGACAAATAGTTTTCTTTGAATCGCAAACGAACTCAGTTAACTGAATGACCCAAAAATGCTATGAATATTCAAAAATATTGATCTTACCCAATGGCACCCTACTATAAAGAAAGGGAAGTGGAATCCTGAAATATGAAACCAAAGAAAAGCTATTCTTCAGCAAAGAAGTCAGCTTCTAAACAAGCCAGATAGACTGTCCGAGCAGATTGAATCCATCAAATATTAAAGGACATGGAAATGTATACTAATATATTCTGTCAGTCATTACAATGCATTGCTTAATATAAAATCCAGGGGCATAAAGTTTAAAACACCTTTAAACCATAAATCAAATGAATCCCAATTACAGCAGAATGCAGGCCAATAAGAGGAGAGGACCCCCTCCAACTTCCATAACAAAGTCACTAAATATATTCTGCTCTAAGCATTTGCCAAAGATTATATTCTTTTGGACTTTGTCAACATGACCATGATAAGTTCCACAAACCATATTCATTATGGATATTGTCAAGATGACCATGATAAGCTCCACTGACCAGAAACTCATACTCTTGGATAAAGGTTCAACAGTAGTTTAGAAGCTCTAACGAAGGGCTGGTACAAAATCAACAGCTTTTCTCAAGAGTACAATTTGCCTAGAATGTATTCAAATGAACATCTAAAGATATCACTAGCTTCGCTCATTAAAAAATTTCCGTATATCTAAGGGTTCACCCCTACCCATAGAGGTTTCCTGATGCAGGTTAGAACTCCTCCACTGATGCTGGTTAATGCTTCTCTCAGAATCAATCGGAGCAAATGCTGGAACAAATAACAAGAAATATTGGTTAGCTTTTAGAGGAATATCACGAGCATAAAAAAAGGTATGAAGCATCAATTCTTGATAAAGTTTATGACTTGCATGAAGTTTTACACACAAATAGTTAGAAAACACTCTTGCTAAAGTATATTGCATACATGCTTTATAATTAGTACAAGGTGAATGGCAGAAATATCACGTGTATAAATTTCCTTGGCCAAATCCAGCAAGGTACTTGATAAAAACAGCATCTTTTGGTTCATCCTTATTACACATTTCATGACACTGTATGGCATGATCATCATGCCACACACATCCCACTCAAATTGGAACGTGATAACCAACACAAATTTTAATCTTCAACAAAAAAAATGACATTGATGTAAGTCCTAAAAAATGATTGTTAAAAAGTGCATGTAGAAACAAATTACTAGGCATTTCTTGGTTTTCTTTCCTAATAAAGTGAATTAAAAATTAATATTCATTTGCTTTTTTGGCCTGTTAACTGGCCTGTTAACCTGAATAACCCTCGTAGTTCTTAAGATTACTTCAGATTCTAAAAGTCACTTGCGATGCAATGGTCTCTGGAAAGTTTAAATCAATTTTCTGATGCTCATAAAAATAATTTGACCTTTAAAAAAACACAAGCATCATGCATGTATAACCATTGCCATCTTCCCAATATTTAACTCTCATTAAAAAAACAATTTTATTTCATTTATATGGGATTGAAACAGGTCCCACCCATTTTACATCATGACCACATAGTGGTACTACAACAGTTTGGCAATCAAGTATGTATCACTTGGCAAGATTTGAACCTGGGCTTCCTCCTTCGAAGTTCAGGAATATAATCAGTTGAGCTAATGCCATTTAATATACAAGAAGCCATATTTTCCACTATGGGATGTTATATTTTCTCATAAAAAATATCTACTCACAAGCCCATATTGAAGATTTTGAATGCACATTTGTTGGAATAATGTGTAATCTTGAGATGCATCTGCATGAGTAACCATTTTCATGGTATCCTAGGGATAAAATCGAATCACCTAACAAGTTCTTGACATATTATATAATGGTCATTTGTAATATATTAAATACCCAGTTAAGTGCTGACTCCAGTATTCTTGGGATGAGTGACTTGTGTATTAACCTACCCTTGGATCCAACATATGTTAGAAATGGGTTATAGGCTTATAGCATATCTAAATGCGTACAAATAAGTGAAGCTTGTTGTCACTTTACATCATTTTGCAATTTGAGACCTTACAAGAGCACTCTACGGAGATGTTACTTCTATATCATCATCATTTTTTTTTGTTTTTAAATTAATTATATGAGATTGAAACGGGCCCACCCGTATTACATAATGACCACATAGTGGTACCATAACAATTTGGAAATTATGCATGTATCGCTTGGCAATATTTGAACCTGGATCTCCTCCTTGAAAGTCAAGGTATTTAATCAGTTGAGCTACTGCTACTTGATTCTATATCATCAGTGTTGAAATGAGAAGAAGAAGAAGAGGTATTAAAGTGGAACAAAATTCCAACATAGGAATATGCCACTGGAAATAAACAGCTTGTATGGGAACAGCATCACATGAACTGGTTAGAAAGCAGGAGGGCCAACTACCCCCCACACACATGCCGCGACTCGAAGTTAATAGGATTATTTAATTGTTTTGGTGTCTCTTTCTTCACTTATTATGTATAGTTGATTCCATTGGACACTATGAAATCTTGGGCATAATACCCATATGGTATGAGAGTGGAAGTATCAACTCTCATGTCTCTTCTGATACCACACTTAAGACGAGGGCATTGACCAAACACATTTTTTGACTTCAACTAAAAGGTCTCCTAGGAGAAGATATATCTGAAGATGGTCATCTTTGACAAATTTGAGCTTGGATCCAAAAGGCACTGTCAAAAGTGAGTAGGGTTTGGGTCATTGGAGTTTAGAGGCATCATCACTTCTGTTCTACAAAGATTTTATCAAATCTAATCCATGAAAGTGAAGTGATAAAACACGTTTCATAGACAGTGTGGTTTGTGCTTTGAGCACTTGAAGAGTCCATATGCTTCTAAACTTTGAAACGAGGCATTTGAAAAAACAATAAATTCTCTTGGATCTGATTGAAATTTGGAAAACTAGATGGTAGAGATTTCTTATTTTATAGGGAATGTCATCAGTTTCATGACTGAAGCATCTCTATGTCCAAGAAATTGGCAGTCAGCTAATTTGGAAATATCAAACATCTCAGCATCCATGAAAATGTTTGAGAAAATGTCAAATCCATTACATTCCTTATGACAAATTAGCCAGGGTGTAGCTTTGTACTTTTGCCAATTTCATTGTCTGGAGAGTCAAATTCATCATTAAATCTTAACTCTTTTTGGACAAAAGCTTCAAACTTCAAATTTTAAAAATTGCAGAACATGCATGAGCATGTGTGGTCTGACAAGAAAGAGGCATGTGAGCAATGATAGTCAAAATGACAGTAAGAAAGTGATGGAGTAGGCTAGGAACACACAATGGTCTCTAGCAGTGGTAGATGAAGTGTTACATGGACAATGTGATTACCGCTTGCCCCATCTTCTTGAGGCTCTGGCACCCTTGTGTGGTGCTAGCATAGTGTTAGCAAAGCTGGCTGGGGTATTTGGATTGAAGGTAAAAGGCCAAGAGTTCAACCCTTCCAACTTTTATTCATGCCCTTTTAAGAGAAAGCAGTGTCCTTCCAAAGAAGTCTAATAAGTCCAGGGGGCATAAAAGCAAGTAATGATTAGGTCAAGTGTGGTACAATAAAGAGGTGTCGTACACAGTGATGTGATAGTTGGTGTGGTGTAATAATAACCCAAATTTACAGATATGAGGAATGTGGCCTCCACTGGCATGTCAAGTGCCATTATTAGACAAGGACGACAAGTGACAAGTGTGTTAGAGTATATTACATTATTTAGGTACATGTCAATGTACCGCCTTGGGTACATTATTATATTAGGAGTTCCTTAGGGTAGATTTAATAAATGCACAAGTGTCTATGTGCAATGATGTAAATGTACAAGGATTCCACTTGTACATATGAGTCATAGGAAAGGTAGTTAGGAAGAGTAAGGGCCAAGTTACCTATTTTCTATATAAAGGCCCCATAGTGGATAGATGAATATATGTGTAAGAGTAGTGTAGGCAAGATTACTATAGTGCAGGAAAGTAGTGCAATGTAGTTTTCCATTAAAATTCTGGAGTGTTCACTTCCTCCATTTCTTTGCATTGTACTATTTTCACAGCTTTCCATTAATAGCATATTTCAATGTTATTGCAGAATTCCATTGTCTTACATTTCTGCATATTTTGCATCCTATGATTGCATTCTCCCATAGCTTACATTATCAAAAGCTAACAGTGGTACCAGAGCCACGGTAGATTGATAGGAATAGGGAGAGCCACAAGGGACCACCATTGCTACTATCAGCCTGAACTTCATTGCGTCTTTGCAAACCGGACTCGCCATTGTGCACAGCAACTTGCAAACGCTGCTACAAGAGAGGTTGAGAGGAAAGAAGCAAATCTCAGTTCCAGAATTTCTGAGATTGCATTTGGCTAGTCTTTCCACAGAGTTATAGAAAACTCCTGAAGACTAGGACTCAGTATTCATTCCACTAGATTGACAAATCAACTAGTGATGATTCGTCATTGTCATATTTAGAATCATCATACTTATACTTTGTTGCAGGAAAAGGAAACTAAGAGAAGCCCTATTGCAGACCTGCACACTGCAGAAGAGAAGGCCCTAAAAGCCTTGTTGCAAGATTCGAGGAGAAACTCCAGAGAACAGTCCGTGAGAGATAGGAGATTGGTGATCTCCTTTGTCGATTCCTCTAGAAGAAGCTGAAGAGACCCACAAAAGGTCTCGTTGAAGAACTTCCAATCTTGGAAGAAATAGAGAAGGACTATCCAAAGTCCTCTTCCAGAGATTCATGAGAAAAGATCTCACTACAAACACTTCCATAGCATAAGGTTGAAGGAAGGTCTCATTGGGAAGACCAAAGAAGCTGCTAGACTGTAGACCTTGGAGAGGTCTCAAGGAGAAACAAGGAGAAGGCTTGGAGAGCCTTACTGCAGAATTTGGAAAAGCCATCAAATGAGAACTCATTGGAGAAATTCACTACCAAGGAAAAGCTCCTCATAGTGAAGGAATTGGGACAATTGTCGCCATCCGACAACAAGCTTAAAGGAGAATATATTTGGCAAACAGTTTGTCAAATTTCAAGGAAGATTACTGAAGACCTCAAGACTTTTAGATTCTTGAGAAGAAAGCCCTGTTTGAAGTCAGAATTCGACAAGGAGGTTGAAGGAGAACTCAAACAGAAGAAACCTACCAAATCCAAGAAGATTTGGAGATTGCCTTTCATAGCTAAGAAGGCACATTTCGGAGAAAGGGGTCTATTGGATCTACAGCAAATACTGAAAGGATTCTTGAAGAGTGGATAGATTGTCTACTAGAGGGCAGCAATCAAGATAGCATTACTAGCTGCAAAACTTCGGAGTTCCAAGCTACATCCTGAAGGAGAAGTTAAAGCCATCTACTACAGTTTCAAGGCAAGAAACCAAAAAGGGTTCATAGCTGCAAGCAACCATCATTCCAGGCAGCAACTTGGTGAATCAAAACACCAAGATCTACAACATCTTCAGAAGCCATTAAAGGTAAGCAACTTGGGTGCAATTAGGTTCATTAGTTGAACTTTAATCTGGTTCATTATCAAGTTCCATTAAGCACCATATTTGGATTAAAAGTTGCAAAGTGAAGGGCTCATATTATAGTCTTCAAAAGAGTGCAAAAGATAGTTCTTTTTAAAGGATATATTTGCACATTAAAATAGGAGTTAGATATATTTCGACAGAAAGAAAAATATCATCTTCCTATTATCTACTTACAACTAAGAAGACTATATTAGATTGCAGAGATTATTGAAGCATTTGAGAATTCTTTAAGAGTTATTAGTGCATTAAAGGAGAAATAAGGTGAGACTACTATTGCACTATTCTAGATTGATTAACTTATTACTCTTGAAGATCATTATGTGCATTGGTTGTTAACTTAAGGTGAAAACCAAAGGGCATAAAATCTGCATATCAAAGTGTCTAAAGACACTGTTCGGTGAACAAAACCAGCAATTAGTTGTGGCCTAAAGAAGCCACCAATTTGATTTGAATCCCTCCAAGGAGTGGAGAAGGCAGCCATTAAAACCAACAAGAGGAGTGTTGGAGCCAAAATTGACTCAACTTTGAAACCCCCAAATTTAAATTTTTGGTTTCTATCAAATTGTTAATTTTGCTGGTCATTGCCTAAAGTGGTTGTGAGTAATTCGATTTTTCATTGGTTGGTTTGATAAAAGTCTAACCTTAGACTTTAATAATATGGGCTTCATTTTATTAATCAATAGTACCTCAAGTGGTAAGGGCAGAAAATTTCAAATTAAATCCCCAAAACCAAAGTTCGACCTTCATCAAAAAGTTCCCTTAGGCCTAAACTGACAAATAAAATCTTTTAATCCAAAGTCAGTTAAATCATTCCACCATGGTCTCATAATCCGAAAAACCTAAGGTTAAAGCAAATGTTAATTAATTAAAAACCTAAGGGTATGCTCCCCGCTAAGCTAACAATCGAGCACCTCAAATTTAATCCAAGGGCCGCGCTTGATCCAAAAGAATCGGACGACAGCGATTTAGCGAAAAATTCTAAAAGATAGGTCAAAGGGTCAATGAGATTCTAACCCAAAATTTTTAATCGAGCAAGTTGTCTTCGATCTAACGGCAGCGCTTCGTCGAGGAGTAAATCCAACAGACGCGCGCTCGCTAAAGATTCCAAAGGATAAACCGAAGACTTTAATAAAGTTAAAATCAAAGCAACTTCGACAAAGGTCAACGGATGCGTCGATCCCAAGGCTAAATCAACAGCTGCGCACTGTCCGAAAAGTCGAAGCATTAAACATGATTTAATGGTCAAAGGTTCTGATTAAGTAGTAAGTCAAATAAATCGGACGGCAGCGCTCAAACATCTATAAAATCAATGGTTGCGCGTCCTCTAAAAAGTCAAGGATTTAAAGTAAAGTCGTCACAAGTCAAATGGTCAAGTTAAAATCTGATCAAGTCTGACAGATCGGACGGTCGGGCCCATGCAATATCCAGATCAACGGCCGCGCACGTTCCAAATAAATGAACTTTAAAATTCAATATTAAAAGAACGCGCCCCCTTGATTAATCGTCAAGTAGGTTACCAAGATCAAACGGTTGAACTCGATCGGTTTTTAATCTAACGGTGGCGCGCTAATTGAAAATACGTTAAGGAGTGTTAAATTTCGGAAAAGATTAATTACTGATAATCATGTTATTAGCAAGGGTTTAATACATCGGCTAATTTCCCCCTTTTAGCTTAAACATGATTAGTATTATACACCTTTGATTAAACTAACTTGCAGGTTGACTTAATCCGACGGCAGCATTTGTCTCCACTTAGATCCGACGGTCGTGCCGAAATTGAGAATGGTAAGATAAAGACAAAGGTAAAGACAAAGATTAATTATGTTTAGCGAGGGTTTAATACGTTGACTAATCCCCCCCCCCTTTTCGCCTTAATCATGATTAATAGAAAATCAAAATTTTTTACATTGATTATATGGTGGGGCATCTTATCGACAATCTAACAATAGCGCCCAAACTAATCCGAAAATCGACGGTCGCGAAGGCTTGTAGTGGCGGCAAAGGATTGAAAGTTAAATAAAGACGTCTTAATAATACACTAATCGGACGGCAGCACTCATTGATCACCCAGATCCAAAGGTGCGCATATGGAAAGATAACCAAAGGTTAATCTAAGCATGATTAATTAATCCAAGGTACGTAGGGATTTTTTTTTCTCATTTATTAAAAACTATGTACATCTATATGATCCAACAGTTGCGCCTCCCCACAGTAAGATCTAATGGCGATCGCAACAGAAAAATGCCCGTATCATATGTTACCATCGATTAATACAAGTTGTTAAGGTTTAAAATATGAAGATTAACATTAGATAAATCATGATTAAACGAGGATTAATAAACACGTTATGTCAAGTGTTTATATGTAGCTAGGTACATTAACCATCATGCAGGTCTCGGGATATCAACGGTCGCGCTAGCATCCTATCCAGATCGGACGACAGCACATAATCGATCCCAAAGATTTAGTTATCACTCGGATCCGAGGTGGCACGAGGTTCAAAAAGGGACACTACCCCCGTGGCACATACCGTTCCACATCAGATTAAAAGATCACCATCTACGAATGAATAGAGAGCATGAATGATTGCAGGCACACGAATCAAAGGGGCCCAAGGCATGTAAGTTAATAGACATTGCCCGTCATAAAACACAAAATTCCAGAAATGACTGAGTTGGCGCAATTTAGTTGGCTAATTTTGAACAGCGGTTGGTGGCATCGGGTTTATAAAGAAACATGTGAATTGATCAAGTTCACTCCACCACCCTGTATATGAACTTACGAAACCAGTCAATGCCACTCCACTGGTATACCAAGAATCATAATTGATACATCAGAAGCACAGAGGGAAGAGAGTATTCGAATCCTGAGAACTCAAAGAAGAACTTGACCAGCAATCGCGAGAGCAATGGCATCATGGGGAGATGTATTCGTACCAGCAGATACACGAGAAACCGTGAATTTTATCACAAATAAATCACCCTATTCTGTGATTTCTGGACCGCCTGTTCCTGGTACCACTATGCATGATTTTTCCCAGAAATGTGGGGCAGATAAAAATCCCACCTCAACTCAACTGTACAAGATCGAAAATGCTTGCATTAAGAGTTTCGCCCGAGTAATGGAAGACGATAACAAAACCCCATGGATAATGGCAGATTTGTTCCATAAAGCTCGGAGGTGGCGGTACAGGAGTTTCCCCAAAGACAACAGATGGAACAGTAACCTTGGGAAGCTAATATGCCCAAAAGTGCATTTCTCCTCAGATTTGATGGCTTGGTTGGCAGTGGCGTATGACGAGAGAACAAGGACCTTTCGAGACCACAAGAATCGGAAGGTGTTCAGCACTAAAGTCGAAGATATCCAGGAAGTCTTCAACCTGACGAAGTATACCACATTTCTGGTGGACCAGGTAATCGAACACCAATCTCGTATGTTCACTGATATGGAAATTTTTAGAAAATTGTTCGATACACATGCAGCAATAGAGAAAAATTGCCCAATTAATAAAAATGCTTTTAAACCCTGGGTACAAGACTTCTGTGACATGATAAACATAGTGTTGGGAGTACAGGATATGAATAGGATAACAAAAAGGGTTTTGTATTTAGCTGCACAATGTAATAGAGGACATAACACCCCAATCTACGCCTGGGAACTGGAATTGAGCTCACAAATACACAGAGAAATGGTAGAACTAAAGAGAGCAATTTTCGAACAGAGGCAGGAGGTGCCTCGCTATTTACAGTATTCTTTTCTCATTCACTTAATAGCGGGCCAATTGGGGGAAGAGGCCCGTAAGAGATTAAAAGCCATAGATAGCCCTTATGTACAGAATAGCTTCTGGAGACTTCATGAAGGACGAACTCACATGGGTTGGTTTTGTGATCATTTCGTGGTAGAAATCCATTGGGCCTTAACTGGGCTAATTCCAAAAAGATTAGGGCCTGGGGTAAGAGCATTCATTAAAGAAAAGGAGATAGGAGATTTCTTCTTCATAGAGGGTTTTACTTACATCAGATTATATGGAGCTAAAATCCCTCCTAAGGTGTTACCCCAGTACTGCCCATTGTCCATAGCAGCCCTAGAATTATGCAGACAAGTAGCAGAAGAGGCTAAAATGAGACTGGTTAAGAAGCATGGGAAAGTCCCCTGGCTTGATGTTCCCTGCCGTTTTGGGGATTATGTACTTTTTGGATATCCTTCCCTACTCAAGGGAATGTTTGACTTAGACAATATAGGATTCGATAAAGTGTCATGGAGGTTTTATGACCCGAAAGGAACTTACCACAAGATGATGGAGAAGAGAGAGTATGCTCGAATCGAGAACCGAAAAGATGCTTTTGAGGAAAGCTTGTTAGAAGCTATAGAGCAAGGATCAGATTTACAAACAGTATGGGATAATTTCCTTCCAGGAGAGAGAGGTAGCACACAGGTTTGCGAAGCCTATGACTACCCAACAAAACTAAGAAGGCTTCGGGGGATTTCAGTAGATGCAGTGGCACCTGTTTTACCAAGGACAGGCCCAGCAATTAAAGAAGACCCTTTGCTGGAATTGATAGAGGAGCAGGACATAGACTTAATGGAGGTCACCGTTAGAACTGTTGATGTAGTAGAACAACAGGTTAGACTTCCAGTAAACGACCAACTCAGAATAGAAGCAGCACCAAAAGAAGTTCCTCAACAGATCTGTACAGACAAGGGCAAAGAAATAGTAACTTCCTCTTCTCGTAAAGCATCACCTACAGAGCAAGTTGTAGTTCCCATATCTGATAATGTGCTAGTTGTAACCAGTGTGAGGAAATTGGCACCCATGGCCATCCCTACCTCTATAACCATAAAGGGATAGGAGATCAAAATCCCATCAGTGATACAAATGAATCCCAGGAAAACTGGTGGACTGGGTGGCCTTTTCCGAAGTTACTTAGTGAAGAGTCAGACAAAAATAAATTCAAAAGAAGCAAAGAAACCCAGATTGTCTCTACCAATCGCCAAGGTTGTTTTGGAGAGAACAAATGAGCAGGCTGCCTTCACTACTACAGATGAACAAGAGTTGTCGTTAGTAGCAGGGATTGGAAACACAGAAGAACAATCTTCAGAAAAAGCAGAGTTGAAGAAAACTATGTCAGATATTGCTGAGAATAATCTCCCTCCTCTGCAAGACCCACTAGTTCTCAATACCAATGAGGAAACAGGGGGATCATCAGTACTGGGTAAAGATGTTGATATAGAAAAAATTGTCAAAACAGTGAATGTCAGGCCATTGATAAATTTATTGAAAATATTGAAACACTCAAAAGACAACTGGACCAAGAAGAAAAGGAAAAGGCAGAATTAAAAGCTGTGATAAGTAAGCAACAAGAAGAATTAAATAAGAAAGACGCTTCAATTACCCAGCCCAAGGTTCAAGATCACGTATATTATTTGAATGTAATGAAAAAGGACATGTACAGAAGAATAAAAGCTCAGGCCAAAGGTTTTACTGAAATGTTCAGGCAAATAAGGGTGATTCAAATAACTGCTCAAGAAATCATGACCTTGATGCAGGAAAGAGAAAAATATTTTAAATTCATTCACCCAACCCTGGACTTCATAGGGGATCATTTTGAAGAACTACAAGGACAAGAAATAACGACACCTAACGGCAATAAGATTCAAATCAATTTTGAATTTTTCAAAGCAGCCCTGTTTGGATCAAACCAAGAGAAATGGACAAATTCTGTTACTAAGGATGCTACAGATAAACTAGCAGATATTGGCCTATCTTTAGATCAATGCCTGGAAGCATCAGACATAGAAAGAATATTCAAAGAAACCCTTGAGAGATTTGACTGTGAACTAGGTGATGAGGAAGAAATGATTAAACAAACTACACTCATGGTGAATGCTGCAGAAGCTTTACTACTTCAGTATGACAGAAACATGTCTGTTATTGTTATACAGAAAAACAGAATTTTGCAAGAAATGAATATGCTCAGGATTGCAGCCACTTTTGACACAGAAATATGGAAGTTGATTGATGAGCATATAAAAGGGTTGCAAAGGAGTTCAAAAGGGAAAAAGGTCAATACTTGTGAACAACAAAAAGTAAATTCTGCTAAAGGGTCAAAGGTTCAAGGAAAGGCAACAAAAAAGAGGCCAGTTCGGAAAGCAGCAGCTAAACGCACCAAGAAGTAGCAGGATCAAATGAAAGTTCTCCTCATACTTAAATTACCAGTTTAGTTGAAATTTGTTTGAACAAGTCAAAGAAAGAAACACAGCCAAAACTTCAAAGCCAGCTGGATAGCACCAATCTTGAAAAATTTTAATCAGATGAAGCCGAGTGTACAGACAAAATTCAACCAAAAATAACAGAATCAAGAACCAGCAACTATAAAAGGAAGCAGACAGATCTGGATTCTGCATCAAGCAATTAGAGAGAATAGCATTTTTGCTAAGAGGTATACTTGAGTGCCTGGTTAGTTGTGTTGTTGTATTCCCTTCTGTGTCTATTTTCCTTTCTCATTTCTTTTTCTTCCCTTTGCTTTGCAGAATTGTGATAGGAAAGCGTTCAAGAAGCTGAGATTATTTCCTCCTTTCTTAAGCCTAGGATTCAGAGACTCTACTGTTACCAGATTGGAACAAGGAGAGTTGGAGAGACTTGTTACATTATTTGAACAGAGTCCTCTTCACTGTATTGATGTATTTCTATAAGAAAAACAGAGTTAAAAGGCATCCCGCCCACTCTGCATGTAATATATTATGAAATCAATACAATTCTGGGTTTTATTCCTGTCGTATCTTTGTCATTGCACTGTGTGACACTGTGTAATGGGTTACATTATTTGAACACATTATATATGTTTCTTTCGTTGGTTAACTCTTGATTTTATTGCGATATTCAAATGAGATTAAGAACGCCAATTTTCTTCTCCCATTCTCTCTGTTTCATATTAAAATTGTTGTTAAATTTCTATAACAGCCCAATGAATCTAGGCACCGGTCTACATAAGGCATAACAGTTGGTTGTTTTTCATGCTTGGTCATTTTAATAAGAATACTTATAGTTTAATATAAATCTGGAGCGTGCAAATTAGAAGTTTAATTAAAGAATTGTCGCTAGGGTTTCCTTACCCGTTTTGTCGTCTTCTTTAGCAATATTCGGGTTTAGCAGAACATGAGGCAGGTCGACCAGAGCCTGTAATAGCTCGTTGGTTTCAAACGGATTCTTGTTGCGTGACAATTGATTTCCTACGGATGCAAGAATCGGTTCCAACAAGGAGCTGCAAAAGGAGACTTAGATTCAAGGTACAAATAGAGGTTATTACATATTGTTATTTAAGCACCAAAGTCGCCTCCCAATAGTACATCAAAGGGGAGAGATCAACTGTCATAGGGACACTCTACGTAGCTCTCTATTCTATCTACGTACATCTGCAGCACTAGCATAAGTGCTCAAATAGGATTTGTTCAAAAAAGGGCTCAACATCAGCCATCCAGAGCAAGCACTAGAAGACGAGCCAACATAAAGGCTCAATATTTACCATTGGTGCTGCAACGAAGAACCATTTGAGGTGTTCAAAGACACCCTATCATCTACTTCATCAAACGTCCAAAATAGCAAGTATCTACAGGTATCAAAGCCAACAAAAGGACAACATATTAGGCCAGTTTTCATCTACTAGAATACAGCTCATTACAGCGAAGATAAAAGGAGCTTTAGCCAATACAAAAGGTGCATTACTGTGGGCGAACTACCAGCCAAGAGTAGCGCCATAGAATCATCCTCGAAGCACCTCACTATTGCCATCGAACCAAGAGCCAACATCTTGAGAAGATTATCACTTAGCTGTGCCTGAAGGAAGCATTGAAGAACAAGAAAACAACTGGGTATACGTTGGCCAGAGAAATATATAGGGGGAAAGACGTTGGAGAGAAGCATCTCATGCAAACCGCCACTTGTCACTACTGACAGAAGCGCTCATATTCCTAACGCCCTCAAGAAAGAAAACGCTCACTCCTTGAGCGTTAGAATAATCATCGTTGTCATAGAGGAGCGTTACAAGGCATCGTTGTCATAAAGAAGCGTTATAGCATCTCAAAGCTACGCAGGTATCATTTCAAAGAGCGTTGAAGCTCACAAGCCATGTGCACACCGTCTCAAGAGGCGTTAAGAGTATCTCAAGCGTTATAAAAACCCATGCCACGTGAGGGTCATCCAAAGGAGATTGTAGCTACATAAGCGTTCACCTCCAAGTCGAAGAAGACAAGCGAAACTGGAGAGAAAAATGCAACGTCCAAAGCATGCTGTAATTGGAGTCAAAGGAGGTAGCGAAGGACTGTCATAAACCAGCACTTTTAAGGAGCATTGAATGCTCAAAATCATAAGAGAAGACCAGCGCCATTTGGAAAGAAGACTAAGCAAAAGACAAGCAAAATCGGAGCACGAATATCGAAGGAGAAGCACGCAGGTTCTACAGCCAAGTAAGGTCAAAGCAGGAGCATTGAATGCTCTACACACACCAACTAGATACATTGAGGTTCGGTGAAAAAGAGCGAAGCCTCAAGCAACACGACGTGCAACATTGATAAGGTAAAATCAATACTAAAGTTGCTTGCTTTAATTAAAGGACATTTGGAGATATAAGGTGATTTAATCAATTTACTATTGCATTGGAATAACAAGCATTTACCAGCATTAGTAAACTATAAAGCAAGCTTAATCATTAGAATATTCTCATATTTGCAAATAACCAAGTAGGAGATATAAGGTTGTCAACCTTGATTAATTCAATATTAAATTGCAAATATCATTATTTTCTAATATTCCAAAAGTAGGGAGTTATAAGGCATACTACTTCAAACTATATAATTGGAATTTAGAAAATTAATCATTGAATAGAGAAGCAAACCTATTGCTTACATACAGAGTTGGAATTAAGTGATAACAATTGTCTTGTACTTATTCTAAGGAGACAATTAGAAATCCAACCATTAGAACATACTTCATTAGGAGAGATAAGGTAAAATTGAAGGTCGATTATCTCAAAACATTGCAAAATCAACTTAGAAGGTGAACTAAGCATATCCTAAATTACTTGGGAGGCATAAGGAAGCCTACAAAACCTAAATCTAAGAAAGGTTTTTATATCTTAAACTAGGAAGACATCATGACTACAAACAAATTCATCCTTACAAAATCTCAACTACTTAAGGGTCCAAATTACTTCTCATGGAAAAACAAAGTGAGAGCTATTCTGATATTTGAAAAACTTTGGGATACTGTCAAAGGAGCAAAAACTAAACCAACTACAGGAGAAACAACGATTCAGAAGTTTGAAGAAAGCAATGCTAAGGCATTAATGATAATAACTTTTGCCATCAAGGATGAAATACAAGCTTACATTAGTTCAGCACGAACATCTATAGAGGCTTGGAAAACATTAGAGAAAATATTTGAAGGAAAAAAAAAAGCCACTATCTTAAATCTTCAAACTCAATTACATTCCCTAAAAATGAATTGTTAAGGAAGATAGCAGATATCAAAGGAAAATTAGTAACCCTAGGAGAAAAGGTTGAAGATAAATTCCTTGTTCAAGTAACCTTGAGAGCACTTCCAGATAGCTACAAGCATCTAGTTACATCTTTACAGGTTCTAAGTAAAGATACAGGATTTGATGAACTAATCAACATTCTTCAAGAATATGAGGTAGAAAATACAGTGAAAGATGAAATGACTAACAATGCATTGGTCTCATGTAATAAGTTGCCCTGATTTAGTTTGGATTTTCGGCAGAGCCTGATTTGGTTTTTTTCCTTTTTCTGATGTTGTGTGATTTTGGTTTGCTGCAGTTTTGTATTTTGTAATGCCAGATATGGGGAATACAGAAATGAAAGCAAAGCATAAACCTACTCTACTTTCTTGAATCTCACAAAACTCGAAATATGGACAATGGATAGCATATATTTAAACCCACAATATAGAGTAAGAGAAATACAAAGTACCAGGGTTACTTGTAATTCTGAGTAAGACTGATTTCTCAGCTACAGCCAATCTGGACATAAGTAAATTGTTTGCAGATCCTCTAAACTTCACTTCTCCACGCCACAAATCAATGTTGAGTGTTGTATTAATGATGTCGCCCCTATCTGAGGTGTTTGCAGGCCTAGCAAGGAGGCTATTCACCCTAGAAACTACACACCAGCTCTCTGCAGACGTAAGGTTAGCAATTGTACGGCCAACAACAATTAATAACTTGTATGGCACCCCTGGAATTGCTTGCAAAATACCTTCAACTGTACGGTAGGGCAGATTTAATAAAGTTCTTCAATGATAAGCAAATCCCTCACTATATTTGATGACCAATGCTCATAATATGACAACAATGGTACGGCTGGAAGAGAAATAGAAGATATATCAACAACCACAATATTCCTTAAATGATTTGACAATAATTCTCCAATCAACAATTCGAAACCCTTGGAATATCAATTCTTGAATACCAATTGTGAATGCTGGATGCACACACCTCGAATCCACTAGGATTGATCTCTCACAATCTAAATGGATTTCCTTGTTGTAGATGATCATCTCCAACAAGCTTGAAAACCCTTGCAATTCCTTGCAAAATGTCTTCTCCAAAGCCAAAGCTCTCCAAATTCCCAAAACATGAATCCAAAATGATTCTCAATTTGCACTTTAATACCTTTTCCCAATGGGTCGATTCACTTGGCCAAAATAAACATTTAATAACATTAAATACTCCACTTTATAATTGTCCTTTTG
Organism: Wollemia nobilis; assembly: GCA_028583015.1. Classification (NCBI taxonomy): domain Eukaryota; kingdom Viridiplantae; phylum Streptophyta; class Pinopsida; order Araucariales; family Araucariaceae; genus Wollemia; species Wollemia nobilis. The sequence goes on along the minus strand of JAQPPZ010001678.1, from coordinate 4,065,775 downwards.
GGTGTCCCACTTAATATAATAAAATATGTCACTTTAAATATTTTAAAAGTGACAATTACCCATTATAATATAAAGTCATAAACTTTATGAATATAATTAATATTTGACTTCATTTAAATAAACTACAGATATTAAAATATTTGCAACCGTTCGCCCGAACAAACATCTGATAGCGGATTTGAATACCCATTTGGCCAAAGTATTTTCCCGTAAAAATCGCTCTAGCAAAAACACTGACTTACTAAAAATAGTAAGTCCTAGCACCACTGCCCAAAATAGCCTCCAGAACTAGCCACTGAAAGTTGAACTGGATACCCAATTCGGTAAAGAAGAATACTGGACTGTCTGCCCAACCAGAACCCCAATAAACTGACTTACTATAAATAGTAAGTACTGCTAAAAATAGCCAATAACTGCTCTGAGTTCCAAACGCTCTGAATTGATCACCAAGGACTAGAAACTTAACTCAAAGCACAAACTCTAATCCCACACACACACACTTACCAAAAATAGTAAGTATCCAAATATAGCAAGTGACAGCCCGAAACACCAAGATCAAAACAGCTGATTTCGCCGAACAGAAAACCCAGAAAAACCCAGAAACTGTCTGGTCAAACTCTAACTTACTAAAAATAGTAAGTTACTAAAAATAGCAATGACGACCAAACTGCTCCGAAAGGCCACCGGAAAAGGGCAACTGAAAGCACGCAACATCACCAATGGCCCCTACACACTGGAATTAGCCTACGGGACCTCGTGAATAGGCTAACCACTGCAGAAAAGGTATCTGGATAGAAAGGGGATATTACATCTCAAAAGATAATCCACAAGGAAACATTGCTCCATCATCAAAAGGTCGAAGACCATGGAATAACAGATATTGTCAGATATGCAGGAGAAAAGGGCATAGCACCAGTTATTGCAGATTCAATCCAAGAAATCATAATCAAGGAAACCAGATGAACTATGGAAGCCAACCAAATAGGGCATTCCAACCAAGGCAATATCAAAATAATCCTCGACAACAACAATTTCAGCGTCAAAACAATTATCCACAATTGGAATATTGAGAAGGGAACCAAAAATGACATCTAGCTCAAAGGATTGAAGAAATTAAAGAACTGGAAGTTACTACAAACGATTAAGAAATCAAAGCTCTTTCAGCAAGGGTAACATTTTATGAAGACACTAACTACTTGCTTGAACAAGTCACAGGTTCTCAAGAAGAAGATCCATATTGAAGACTAAAGTCTTCAATACCCAAATAATGTAATACAGGGGGAGGGGGGTGTTAGAGTATATTACATTATTTAGATGCATGTTAATGTACCACCTTGGGTACATTATTAGATTAGGAGTTACTTAGGGTAGATTTAATAAATGCACAAGTGTCTATGTGCAATGATGTAAATGTACAAGGAGTCCACTTGTACATGAGTCATAGGAAAGGTAGTTAGGAAGAGTAAGGGCCAAGTTACCTATTTTCTATATAAAGGCCCCATAGTGGGTAGATGAATATATGTGTAAGAGTAGTGTAGGCAAGATTACTATAGTGTAGGAAAGTAGTGCAATGTAGTTTTCCATTAGAGTTCTGGAGTGTTCACTTCCTCCATTACTTTGCATTGTAATATTTTTGCAGCTTTCCATTAATAGCATATTTCAGTGTTATTGCAAAATTCCATTGTCTAACATTTCTGCATATTTTGCATCCTATGATTGCATTCTCCCATAGCTTACATTATAAAAAGCTAACTGTTAGTTCAATTTCAGATTTTATACCTGCAAGTAGAAAACACAATGACAGAGAACAACAACACAAGTAACATAGAGAGTTTACGTGGAAACCTGCAATGTGCAGGAAGACCACGGGGCAATGGCAACTTCTTTCTTTTATTGATTTCAGCAAACTTTACATTCGCAACAACATACACATCCAAGGGATCATTCCCCTTTTATAGAGCAGAAAAGGGAGACTCCGAAACTGTTCATTTCCTCTCCCAAAGGAAGCCCCCGAAAAACTGTTTGTTTCCACTCCCAAGGAAAAACATCTGAAAATGTTCGTCTTCCGCATCCAGACGTCTGACACAAACTGTTGCTTAGACGTTTTGCAGCCTAGACGTCTAGCAGCCTAGACATCTGTTGTCTGGACGTCTAGCACTACTGCCTAGAAGTCTAGTAGCCTAGACGTTTGTTGCCTAGACGTCTAGCACTACTACCTAGATGTCTACCAGCCTAGACGTTTGTTGTCTAGATGTCTAGCAGTGCTGCCTAGACGTCTAGCAGTGTTGCCTAGACGTCTAGCAGCAACCTCTATTGGCTAAAATCCTGCATAGTGATTTCACCTCCTAACATTCTCCCACTTGCAGTCAGTATACAGGACTTCTTTTTACCAATGTTTTTCATCCAATGCCAATATCCCAATGCTGCCCTTGTTATATTTTCAGCAAACCCAAAGAAATTCAATACCACTCAAACTTCACTACCTTGACCGACTTTGTAAGCATATCTGCAGGATTCACTTCAGCGTCGATTTTCCGCAACAGGATCCTACCTTCTTCCACCACATTTCTTATAAAGTGGTACTTGACGTCAATGTGTTTTGTGCGATCATGGATTGTTGGGTTCTTCACTAGCTGAATAGCACTTTGGCTATCACAATGCAACAAAATTTTCTCCTGCATTATCTTTAAGTCACCCAACAGTCGCTCTAGCCAAATTGCCTCTTTTTTGGCCTGAATCGCTGCAATATATTCTGCTTCAATGATTGATAAAGCCACCACAAACTGCAACTTATAAGCCCAACTCACAACTCCACCAGTAAGAGTGAAAGTATATCCTGTAGTGGACTTTCTCCCATCTCTATCTCCACCATAATTAGAATCCACAAAACCTTTAAATTGCAAAATTGTCGATCCATAGTAAATAGCAACATCTGAAGTGCCTCTTAAAAATTTGAATATCCACTTCACCATATTCCCATGCTCCTTACCAGGATTTGCCATGTACCGGCTGACTACTCCCACTGCTTGGGCAATATCCGGTCTGGTGCTCACCATGGCATACATGAGGCTTCCTACTGCTGATGAATACGGTACACGACACATGTTTGTCTTCTCTGCTTCTGTTCTAGGACACTGTTTGGAAGACAATTTTAACTATGAAAGAAGTGGGGTACTAACTGGTTTTGCATTCTACATATTGAAGCGCTGCAGAATCTTCTCTATAAATGACTTTTGACTTAACCAGATCTTTCTTCCTTTTTTGTCCCTGTGTTTCTTCATCCCTAAAATTTGGTTTGCTGCTCCTAAATCCTTCATTTCAAATGTCCTAGCCAACTGAGCCTTAAGACCAATCATTTTCTTCATGTTGAGGCCTACAACCAACATATCATCAACATACAACAGCAAAATAATAAAACTGTCATCATCAAACCTCTTATAGTATCCACAATGGTCAGCTTCACTCCTGCTAAAACCTTGGCTCTTCATGAAGGTGTCAAATATTCTGTACCACATCCTTGGCGCCTGTTTCAACCCATACAGATATTTCTTCAGTCTGCAAACCAAATGCTCTTTACCTCTTTCTTCATAGCCCTCAGGCTGATCCATATAAATATCCTCCTCGAGATCCCCATGCAAGAAAGCAGTCTTTACATCAAGTTGCTCCAATTCTAAATCATGTGCTGCTACAAGTGCAAGTAAAACTCTAACAGTAGTCATCTTCACAACTGGAGAGAAAATTTCATTAAAGTCTATACCTGACTTTTGCACATAGCCTTTTGCCACCAAGCGATCTTTATAGCGTTCCAACAACCCATCGTTGTTCTTCTTTACTTTGTAAACCCACATGTTTCCAACAACCTTTCTTCCAGGTGGGAGATCGACAAGTTCCCATGTTTTATTCTTGCAAAGTGCCTCGATTTCCTCCTTCATGGCTTTCCTCCACTTTTATGCATTCTCAGACTCTCTAGCTTCCTGAAATGAACTAGGCTCACCATCATCAGTTAACAAAGCAAAAGAGGACTGATTTGAGAATACCTTTTCGGACACTTTTGTGGACGTGTAGATCTTCTAACCCAATGATCTGTTGATTGTGGCTCTTGGTCTTGTAACCGTTGTGGCTGCTCTACTTGTTCTCTTCTTCTTGTTCTACTTCTTGTTCTGCATGCTGATTTTCATAGTCATCTTTGTTCATATCTACTTCAACTGGTACAACATTAGGAGTTTGTTGTACCTCCTTCCTTTGCATGGATTTTTCATCAACAATAACATCCCAACTAATAATTACCTTGTGGGCAACAGGATCCCACCGTCTATACCCCTTCATTGTATCTCCATAGCCAAGAAAAACACATTTACTTGACTTTGGGTCAAGTTTGGACCTTTTTTCTTTAGGCACATGGGCAAACGAATCACAGCCAAAGGTACGCAAACGAGAGTAATCAACTGGCTTACAACACCAAACATCCTCCGGAATTTGTCCATCCAACGCAGTTGTAGGTGACCTGTTAATAAGATAAGAACATGTATTAACAACCTCTGCCCAGAAATTTTTATCCAACATTGATGCACTGAGCATGCTTCTTGCACGTTCCATGATTGTGCGATTCATCCGCTCAGCCACACCATTTTGCTGTGGAGTATATGGTACAGTCTTCTGGTGCTTAATACCTTCCTACGTACAAAATTTATCAAATTCCTTGGAGCAATATTCACCCTCATTATTTGACCTAAGACATAAAATAGGCTTGTCTAAAGTTTTCTCTACTCATGTTTTAAACTCTTTAAATTTCTGCAAAGCTTCCAACTTCTTCATAAAATAAACCCACACACTTCTAGAATAATCATCTATAAATGTCAGAAAATAGATAGCACCATTTAAGGACTGAGTGGGGATTGATCCAAATATATCAGAATGTATAAGTTGCAGAAAATCAGAACTCTTACCAGGGCTTGCAGTAAACCGAACCCTCTTTTGTTTTCTAGAAATACAGTGCTCACACAAGTCTAAATTACAGACTTAAGAAAGCATACCTCGATCATGTAGAATTTCAGACCTTTTTCACTCCTATGTCCTAGGCGTTGATGCCATAGCATTACTGCATCCCGAACAAAATTTGTTGTTGTTGCATGGTTAGTCACAGTATCACTGCATAAACGATATAGGGTCCCATAAGATTCTCCTTTTTCTACTACAAGAGCTCCTCTGGTAATTTTGCAGTAGTTACCGAAAGTGACGGAATACCCCAGCTTATCCATCATCTTGATTGAGAGGAAATTCTTCGACAAATCGGGCACATGTCACACATCACATAACATCATTTCTCTACCATCGTCCAGCCTGATCCTTATGTCCCCTCTTCCACCATTTCTAAAGGATGATCATCACCCAAGTAGACCATTCCACCACAGTATGGTTGATATTTGTCAAACCAGTCTTTGTGGGGAGACATGTGGAAAGATGCACCCGAGTCCAAAACCCAGGTATATAAAACAGATCTGTTGTTACTGATACAAAAGGCTTCACATGTTGTCGTCTCTCCTGAATCTGTTGTACTGGCCTCAGCTAATGGTTGATTTTGCTTTTCACTATTTTTTAATTGCCAACAATCCTTTGAGTGCCCGGGCTTCCCACAATGTCAGCACTTCCCTTTCTTCTTATGTCCTTTAGACTTAGATCTGGACTGTGATCTACCTTGTTTACTCCTCTCGAAAGATCGACCTCTCACAGATAGGGCTTCATTGGTTGAGGGTTCGAGAGACGTTTTTTGCCTCAACTCTTCTGCCAACATAGTGGCTACCACATCATCAAATTTTAGAGTTCCTGATGATGCATTAATGATGGTCATCACCATATGATCCCAGGTGTCCGAGAGGGAACAAAGTAGGGTGGTAGCTCTATCCTCATCCTCCATATTCACACTGATTGAACTCAGTTTACTGATAAGGGTATTAAACTCATTCAAATGTCTGCCACGGATGAACTTTCCTTCATCCTCAAGCTATAACGTTGTTTTTTCAAAAATAACCTTGTTTGTTGTTGATTTTGTCTCATACAACTTTTCAAGCTTTTGCCAAAGGGCTTTCGCAGTATTTTCTTCAGCTACATTGAACAAGACAGAGTTTGTTAGGCAGAGACAGATTGTAGAGACCGCCTTTCTGTCCAACGTTGCCCACTCCTCATATTTCATGTTGTTTGGTTTACTCGCGACCCCTTTCGAGGCTAAAGCTTGGTCATTCTGAACCAGCAAATCCTCCACCTTCATCTTCCATAGAGCAAAGTTCCTGCCATCAAATTTCTCAATCTCAAACTTGGTTACACCTGTCATTGTTTCAACTCCCACTCGCACAAAACCTTAGGCTCTGATACCAGATGTTAGTTCAATTTCAGATTTTATACCTACAAGCAAAAAACACAATGACAGAGAACAAAACAACACAAGTAACACAGAAGTTTTACTTGGAAACCTACAATGTGCAAGAAAAATCACGAGGCAATGGCAACTTCTTTCTTTTATTGATTTCAACAAACATTACATTCACAACAACATACACATCCAAGGGATCATTCCTCTTTTATAGAGAAAAAAAGGAAGACACCAAAACTATTCGTTTCCTCTCCCAAAGGAAGCCTTCGAAAAACTGTTCGTTTCCAATCCCAAGGAAAAGCATATGAAACTGTTCATCTTTCGCATCCAGACGTATGGCACAAACTGCTGCCTAGACGTCTGGCCTAGACGTCTGCTACCTGGACGTCTGGATTTATTGGTACAAACTTGTTAGAATGCGTCACTTTGTTAGTGTTAGAAGGTGAAGTCACTATGCAGGGTTTTAGCCAGCAGAGGTGTAAATTTTCCAGCCCTAGATAACTGTTGTCCTATGTTATTTTAAAATAAATCAGATCTGAGAATAATTTATTCAAACATGCAACAGTCACACAGATGGCTGGAAAACATAAACAGCGTGAACAACGGAAGTTAAATATATTTCTGAACCTGAAATATTACAAATAAAAGAGGCTACAGCTACAGCAGAACACTTCTGCTCTCTTGCTGCTTTTCTAGCCAGCAATCACTGTTCTTCTCCTCCTAAGCTTGTATTTTTCCTTCAACAATCTGTTCTCCTCCCATTCTTTTTTGTGTATCTAAAACACTCTTGATCTTCTCCTTTTATCCTTGAAAAAGGTAACCCTAATCTCTCTAACCCTAAGATTAGATCTCATCTCATCTTGAGATGTAAGGTTAAAAATAAAAAATCACTTAAGTGAATATCAAAATAGAATCACTTAAGTGAAGTACAAAATAGAATCACTTAAGTGAACTTAAAAATAGAAAATCACTTAAGTGAATTTCAAAATAGAATCACTTAAGTGAATTACAAAATAGAATCACTTAAGTGAACTTAAAAATAGAAAATCACTTGTGAATTTCAAAATAGAATTAGAAATGTCTCGAACCACTTCTAGCACGTTCATACTGAAGCCTGTGCAAGAAGTTCCTGTCCGAGCTACATTTCTCAACACTCCCTCGTAGCGAGGAAGGAATTCTGCACCAATCCAAGTTTGTCTTCGAATGCTTCAAACTTCCCTTTCCCTAAGGGCTTGGTCAGAATATCGGCTACCTGCTGATCTGTGGGAATATACTGGAGCTTTACGGCTCCCTTCCGAATCTTGTCTCGTATGAAGTGATATTTGATGTCTATGTGTTTGGACTTGTCATGAAATATTGGATTCTCAGAGAGTTTGATACAACTCTGATTATCACAGTATATCACCGTGGGATCCAACTCCTGATCAATCAATATTGTAAGCAACTTGCGAAGCCAAATGGCCTCACAACTAGCAATACTAGCTGCCATGTATTCGGCCTCTGTTGAGCTAAGTGCCATAGAAGTCTGCTTCCTGCTGAACCAGGATATCATGCCTGATCCCAAGCTAAAGCAGCACCCTGAGGTGCTCTTCTCGTCTGCTACATTGCCTGCCCAATCTGAGTCCGTATACCCCTGCAACCTCACTTCACCATCTCCAAGATATCTTAGACCATACTCCACCGTGCCCCTTAAGTATCTGAGCACATGTTTTGTTGCTACCCAATGCTCCTGCCTTGGCTCCACCATGAACTGACTCAAGGTGTTCATTGCAAAACATATATTTGGTCGAGTGTTGACCAAATACATCAAGGATCCTATCAACTGCCTGTACAACGTAGGGTCCACCAATTCTGAATCTGAAGTTGTCACCTTCTTCAGATTAGTGATCATGGGTGTGGCCATAGGTTTGCAGTCCTCCATCCGAAACCTCTTCAGGATCTCAACTGCATACTTACCTTGCCCAAGGAATATCTCCCCTGGTCTCTGCCAAACCTCCAAACCCAAGAAGTAATGCATCATGCCAATGTCCTTCATCTCAAACTCAGCTGCCATATCTGCTTTGCACCCTGCAATGAGCTTCTCTACACCTGTAAGAAACAAGTCATCTACATATAGCACCAAAATGAGTAGATCAGTCCCAACAAATATGTAATATAGATTAGGATCTGCATCACTTTTGGCAAAGCCCATACTCTGCAAGTATCCATCTATCCTGGAATACCATGCTCTCGGTGCCTGTTTGAGTCCATATAAGGCTTTCTTCAGCCTACAAACATGGGACTCCTTCCCTTTTACCTCAAAGCCTTGAGGTTGCTCTATGTACACTTCTTCCTCAATGATCCCATTAAGGAAAGTTGTCTTCACATCCATTTGATGAATCCGCCATCCCATAGATGAAGCTAAAGACATAATTGCTCTAATGGAAGTGTATCTCGCGACTGGAGCAAAAGTCTCCTCATAGTCCACTCCCTCTTTCTCGGGAGAACCCTCTCGCCACAAACCTTGCCTTGAACTTCTCGATGCTGCCATCTGCAGCATGCTTAATTTTGTAGAGCCACTTGGAACTCACAACTGACTTCCCCTCCGGTCTTGGCACTATGTCCCAAACATCATTCTTCATGATGGAGGTGTACTCCTCCACCATGGCATCCCGCCAAACCTGCTGGTCTATTGCCTCCTGAAAACCGGAAGGCTCTGAATTTATGATGTTACTCATCAATGCCATGTAGCTTGAAAACTTCCTTGGAGGTCTGCTCTCCCTAATCATACTGCTAGGAGCCTCAACATACTCCTCAACATCCCTCAATGTCTGTGTAAGCCATAGAGGTCTCCTAATAGAACTGGAAGGGGCTAATGTCTCCACCTCCTCACCTGAAGGTTGTTGTTCGAACCGGAAACCACCGGTGTCTTTGGTGACCCTGGCTCAACCTTCGGAGCTTCTTGCTCCTCATTCTCTATCACTGGAATAGGCTCATGGGACTTCCCGGATGCAACGTCCTCCTCAAACTTTACATCCCTGCTCACCACTGTCTTCCTCTTCTCTGGAATATAAACCCTGTAAGCTTTTGAAGTCTCACTGTATCCTACAAATAAACCCTTCCTACTGGAGGGCTCCAACTTGGTCCTCTTCTCTACCGGAACATGGATATAAACTGGACATCCAAAGATGCGGAAATGACTCACCTCTGGTTTCACACCAGTGAATGCCTCCTCTGGTGTCTTGTCCTCCAAGATCCTGTGAGGACACCTGTTTTGGATGTAGACCGTTGTGTTGCATGCTTCTGCCCAAAGAAACATCGGCAATCCCTCGGTCATGAATCATGGCCCTAGCAGCCCCTATGATGGATCGATTCTTTCGCTTTGCAACCCCATTCTCCTGTGGGTTGTATGGAACAATCAGCTCCCTCTTGATTCCTGCCTGCTTGCAAAAACCATCGAACTCCTTGGAGGTATATTCACCCCCATTGTCCGATCTCAAGACCTTGATCTTCTCCTCTGTCTGGTTCTCAACTAGAGCTTTGAACTCCTGAAACCCGCTAAAGACTTCATCCTTGGTCTTTAAAAAGTAGATCCATGTCTTGCGAGAGAAATCATCAATAAAGGAAACATAGTACATGCTACCTGAAATTGATGCTACTGACATCGGTCCACAAACATCCGAATGTACTAGATCTAGTATCTTCTTAGACCTATGCTCACTGTTTGGGAAAACAGCCTTGGCGTGCTTGCCAAGCGTGCACCCTCTGCATACTCCTTGTTGCTCAATGTTGAACTCTGGAAGACCTGTGACTATCTCCCTCAGAATAGGCAATGCTCTATGATGCAAGTGCCCCATCCTCTTGTGCCACAAATCACACAAGTTGTTACTGCTATGAACTAGGGCTCGAACAGGTTCACCCTGCAACCTGTATAGACTGCCTTCTCTAACCCCTATTACTTGTGTTGTTTCCGGGCTAGATTCTTTTGGTCTAATAAGGACATGTTGGTTCTTGAACTCCACTGCATAACCCTTATCCTCCATAACCGAAACTGAAAGCAAGTTCTTCGTGAGACCTGGAACAAACAAAACATCATCAAAGTCTAAAGATTTCCCCGATTGGAGTCGAAAAGGAATGGTACCAATTCCTACAACTGGATATTTGGTATCATCACCAAGCTCAACCTGAACCCCCGAGTCCTGCTCTTGTAGACTGGTAAAACATTGTCGGGCTGATGTCATGTGCCGAGATGCCCCACTATCCACATACCAAGCATTCCTTGGAACCGTGCTGGTAGAAAGGCAAGAGACCAATGAGAAATCCTTCTCGAATTTGGCAGCAAACTCACTCTCCATAGATCTGAGTTTGTTCCGCAATATCATCTTCCTGTTTATGTTCTCGCTCTGGTAGAGGCTAACCAGGGCATCGAACATCTCCTTTGCCTTAGTCTTCTCGGATATGTGAGGAATCAGGTGATCCTTCACTGCATCCAAGATCATCCGCTTGGCCTTCACTTCCTTCTTTTTGTGAGCTGCCAATTGCTGCGGATCTGTAGGCAAAGTCACATCAGCCTTGACAATATCCTAGAGATCATTCTCTTCCAATAAGAACATTACCCTAACTTTCCAGGGCAAAAAAATTGAGGCACCTTCCAATCTATCCTCAAATCTGAGGCTAGCTGCTGCCATCTTTGAGATCTGCTGAAATATTAATGACTCAAAAAAAACAGTCCTGCAAATAAGCTTAGTCCTTCAAGCCAAAAAAAAAAATATGAAACCCTAACTGCTGTTTTTTTTTTTTTTTGCTTGAAACCCTAACTGCTGTTTTTTTTTTTAATATCCAGCAGTGATCTACTGCTGTAAACCCTTGAGGATCTCAATCACAGAACCTAGCTCTAATACCATGTAAATTTTCCAGCCCTAGATAACTGCTGTCCTATGTTATTTTAAAATAAATCAGATCTGAGAATAATTTATTCAAACATGCAACAGTCACACAGATGGCTGGAAAACATAAACAGCGTGAACAGCAGAAGTTAAATATATTTCTGAACCTGAAATATTACAAATAAAAGAGGCTACAGCTACAGCAGAACACTTCTGCTCTCTTGCTGCTTTTCTAGCCAGCAATCACTGTTCTTCTCCTCCTAAGCTTGTAGTTTTCCTTCAACAATCTGTTCTCCTCCCATTCTTTTCTGTGTATCTAAAACACTCTTGATCTTCTCCTTTTATCCTTGAAAAAGGTAACCCTAATCTCTCTAACCCTAAGATTAGATCTCATCTCATCTTGAGATGTAAGGTTAAAAATAGAAAATCACTTAAGTGAATATCAAAATAGAATCACTTAAGTGAAGTACAAAATAGAATCACTTAAGTGAACTTAAAAATAGAAAATCACTTAAGTGAATTTCAAAATAGAATCACTTAAGTGAATTACAAAATAGAATCACTTAAGTGAACTTAAAAATAGAAAATCACTTTCAAAATAGAATTAGAAATGTCTCGAACCACTTCTAGCACGTTCATACTGAAGCCTGTGCAAGAAGTTCCTGTCCGAGCTACATTTCTCAACAAGAGGCTGCTGCCTAGATGTTTGGCAGCCTAGATGTTTGCTGCCTAGACGTCTGGATTTATTGGTACAAACTTGTTAGAATGCGTCACTTTGTTAGTGTTAGGAGGTGAAGTCACTATGCAGGGTTTTAGCCAGCAAAGGCTGCTGCTAGACATCTAGGCAGTAGACGTCTAGGCTGCTAGACGTCTGGCCTAGACGTCTGCTGCCTAGACGTCTAGGCAGTCTACTGCCTAGGCTGATAGACGTTTGGCCTAGACGTCTAGCAGTTCTGCCTAGACGTCTATCAGCCTAGGCAGTAGACTGCCTAGACGTCTAGCAGTGCTGCCTAGACGTCTAGCAGTGCTCCTAGACGTCTAGGCAGTCTATTGCCTAAGCTGATAGACGTTTGGCCTAGACGTCTGCTGCCTAGACGTCTAGCAGTGCTGCCTAGACGTCTATCAGCCTAGACGTATACTGCCTAAGCACCGCTAGACGTCTAGGCAGCACTGCTAGACGTCTAGGCAGCACTCCCTAGACGTCTAGCAGTGCTCCTAGACGTCTAGGCAGCAGACGTCTCGGCCAGACGTCTATCAGCCTAGACGTCTACTGCCAAGATGTCTAGCAGCAGCCTCTGCTGGCTAAAACCCTGCATAGTGACTTCACCTCCTAACACTAAAAAATGACGCATTCTAACAAGTTTGTACCAATAAATTTCAAGGAAACCTGTGGTGCAAGGGAGATGTCCTTTAATATTTTAAATTTTCAGAATTTGATAATTGGATTATAAATTCTTGATTTTTCGTCATTTATTTCAGACATGCATAACTTCGTTGTACAAACTCCTTTTTTAAAAATTCTTTTTCAAGGCTTCTTTATTCAGAGCTCTATGCATTACCATAGATTTTGCTGGACTATGGTGGTGCCTTGAAGGGAAAAAAAATGCAATCTCCTAAACCAAAATTTGCTGCTAGGGCACAAGGGATGAACATGTGAAACAGAAATCTTATTGAAAATAAAAGGTTCATGGAGGATTATCGAGGAACAGCTAGACTTACCAGATGATTCCAAAGAGAAAGCAAACATCAAAGATTGAATGGATGACAATATAGGTTTCATAGATCTTCATATGGCTTTGAAGCAACACTTTCATATTGAAGAGATTCAGACGACAAAGCAAGTTTGGGAGAAATCTGAAGAAGTATTTAACAAGCAAACCATTAGAAACATTTTCTTGCCTGAAGATGAGCTGTTAAAGCTGGAACCTCATGAGGAGGATAGAATTAGATACTTCATTGAGAAGTCAAGCAGACACAATGTCGTTTTGAACAATTCAAACCTGAGGCTATGAGGTCTATTGACTTTCTCATTGAATTGACTCTTGTTCAACTTCAACTACCCTCTGAAAACTTTAGAACTGTTGCGATTTCTCAAGAGTAGCTAACAAAACATGACAAAAAGGACTAAACATTTAATCAGTTGTGTGGGTTACTCATTTAGGAGAAAGTGGGGTTGATGTGAATGGAGCATTAAGCAGAAATAGAGTGCATGTACCTCCAAGCGTAAGAATTGTTTTTCAAGAAAAGTCCAAATATAACAAGCAGAAACAAACCTGTACCCATTTTGGCAAGAAAGGACACCATAAGGGCATATACTTCAAGTGATTGAGGCACCTTGATGAAAAGAAGGGCATTCAAGAAGGCAAGGAACAATGGCAAAAATAGTAATGCCTTCACAACTGCTGTTCATGCATTTGCATACTTATGCAATTAGAAATGAGTGAATGGTTAATTTAGGGAACACACACCATATAACTTTCAATGTTTCTCTTGTTGCCTCACTTGGTAAGGCCAAGGACAGAAAAATATTTATTAGTGATGAATTTGTAGCTAGTGGAGTATGCTGGTCATGCAAACAAATATAAAATGCAACACACTGCAATATGCTTCCATATTATGAGGAATGCTAACATTATAAAAATAACTCACCACATTATAAAAAGAACTCACACACACAAATAATGATGGAGATGAATCAATATCATTCCCAGCTAATCTGCAATACAATCTGAATAAAGCCTGGTCAAGCATTTACCAATTCACCAATGATCATACTAAGACTGCCTTGATGATACTCTAAAACAAGGGGTAGGGTGTGCATGTAGTCCTTTTAGGTGGAGAGTGGCAGAGGTCAACCACCATACCTTCTCAACTACCCACACTAGAAAATATTATATGTACGCCAAACTCAATTCTACACAATACATGCAATTATTGCATTGTTTATTCCAACAAAACAAAAGATACCAAACACGTTTGACTGTGTACAACTCATACAGACTTGTTTGGCTCATGTGGACCAACATGTCTGCCTAGGTCTCCTCCCCTTTACACTGGTCAACGTCCTTGTTGACATACCTACTAAATGACCAAATGCAATAGACACTTATCTCGCTCTTTCCAACACTTATTCCACTCTTTCCACTTCGAATTCTGTATGGCCTCTATAAATCTGGAATCTACAACTATTTTCCTGAGCCGTCCTCAAGTTCAATATCTACCAAATCCCCACAGTAATTATCTCACAATATCATTATTGCCTTGCTAGTCATCATCCAGACAAGGTATGCCAGAACTACACCACTAGTGGTCATTGTTTTGGTGGTTAACATTGTGGATAGTAGAGGTATTGTCATCATTTTGGCAGCTAATGTGGACACCCTTCTCAATGGATGTGACTTGGCCTACTGTAGAGACAAACCAAAAAATCTAGATGGCTCTCCCTCATGCTTCTATTCAATCTCCTTTTTGGACAGTGTTCAAATTCTCTTGACGGACAAACTTCTCCTAGAAATTAATGTCTTGTCCTTAGACCGTCTAATAAGGTTCCCCAATGACCTTTCAAACGACATTCCTCGTCCTAAACAGTGCGCTCTAGGTACTAATGTTCACCAACATGCTCCATCTGATGACTTCCACCTTAATATTGAAAACCAATCAAATCTTAGATGGATTTCCCAAGTTTTAGAGAACATTCTCTTGTTGCATAGGTCCTAGGTGATATTCCCCTTATTGTCATGGTAATGTGGATTTTAGGCAATGTACCTTCTTATTTGAATGACAATTTGACTCCCTATCTTTCGGACTGTAGCTAACACGATATGGACAACACGTGCACTGGCTTGAACAAGATTTCTACTTGATGGCATACGTGCTCTTTGGAATTCCTCCTAGATGACATTTCCATTGACCGTGTTCACTTCAACAACACTCTCTATGTGCACAATGACAACCTAGCCCTCTCAAATGACACTCTCATGCCATATAATCTTTGGGAGAGCACAAACCCCAAATGATGTTCATGAATTCGATCATCTCTAAGAGAATATTTGCATTGCTATTGGCCAAGTCTTCTACTCATATGACATTCATTTCTGCCCTGTGATGAAGCACGTCTTAGGCAATGTTTACATGCTCTCGAACAACGTTTGCATAGTCTCAAACAACCCTAATGTTTACAATCTTGCAAACAACTGACTCCATGTAATCAACTACGTTCCCATTAACATCGATGCTTGTTTTCTCATCGTTTTGATTTAAAAGTGCTAGAACACGACCTCCTTTTGCTTTTATTAGAAGACACGTATATATTCCTCATACATAACATGTGTAGTTGCTTGGACAACAACATAGTTTGGTGTTAGACTTGGTCAGCGCCCCCCCCTCTCTTCCTAGACGACATTCACTTATTCTTATTTGATGACACTCCACACTTAATTCATTTCTATTTTGAATACCAAACACTCAACTCGTTTCTATTTTAATTGCCAAATGACTTTGTTTCTTGTTGACGAAGTTGCAATTTATCCTTCACTTGGATACATGGTGACTTGTCGGCTTCACTTCCACTTTTGTTTTCTTTCTCATTTTCCTATCAACAATTACTTCTCACTTGCAAGTGGGCCCTGATTGGCTTCAACCGAATTGCAATTGTCTCCCTAACAAACATTAGTGTCTATGTTAGACACTTCAATCTCCATCTTGGGCAACTCCTCGATCTCAAACGACATGTTAGACTCGAGCAACAACTTGGTCTTGAACAACAATCATCCTCTAATTAGCACCCCCATTTGTGACATCTTGAAATGCTATTGTCCTCCATGATGATGAACATCGAGCCATAATGCATCCCAAGGTCCACTTTGACCATACTTGGTCCTTTGTATTTCATTGTCCCTAGCTCCTCCATGGCCTTTTCTTTCCTAAACTTGTGCATTGGATCCAACTTTAATTACAAATTGAGTGGGTCTAACAGTGAAGACTTTGCAACTCTAAATCGAAGGTCCAATATTCAAATCTTGTGGGGGATAGGGTTGTACACTATGCTTTGGTAAATGAAGTGTGGTTGTATAACTAGATACGGCAAACAACATCCTCCATGAGGAACATCCCATATGGCCTATGGCCTCATGGACGTTAAAAACTACTTTACCTTTACCAACTGTATGTTGAAGAATTGGGAGGAATTTCTTTGTTGGTCCTCATTTGCACCCAAGGCCAAAATACTAGTTTCACTCATCTCAAAGGATATATTACAAGTCTCTCCTTTTTTGAAGAACAAAATGTTGCTCTTGCCCTTTTTGTCATCCTGCAAATCCTCATGCTAAACCACCCAACAAAGACATCTCAAAGGGAATGTCTTATAGTCCTCCAATAGAAAATGGAAGAGACCTCAAGTTGAATCACTCATCTTGTGAACACTCCTTTGATTCAACTATGCCATATTTTCCTAGCTCTATATGAGCCATGTCAATAGCTCTTTTCTCAAACGAATTGCTCTTCATACTCTAACTCAAAATGCTCTAACTCAACAAAGGATGCAATGTCGTCGTTTAAAGACTAATTCCTCAAATTCACAATGTTCTTGTGATGCCCTTATTTAAGTGTTAGGCAGTTTTTCTCTCAATTGTGATCCACTTTCACCATCCTTTACCACAAAGGACCTGGCAAGGTATCATAAGTTGCCTTTTGCCAAGTAATCACAACAACATCCAAAACAAATAATTGTTCAACATTTCTTACTTTTGAGTTGTTTGTTACACCTTTTACTTTGATGACACATTGGTCTACTCCCAACAATCTAAATTTGGACAACAACAATGTTAGTGACTACAACTCTTTCCATGTCTTCTTTGGAGGTGCAATGATGATAGATCCCCATCAACAATCACATTCATTAGTCTATATGCCCTAGGAACTCCATGTGCATTAGGGTTGTTTGCCTTCCCACACTAATTTCAGGTTGTTGCTCCTATTTTTTCGATAACTCATTCTAAGCATGATGATATATAAACTTTGACATTTGTGGTAGGCCATCATAGGTGCAGCTTGGGAATACTTTGCAACAGGCTCGCCATCTTACAATGTCTGTAGCACCTGACATACAATGTTTAATTCAATGTGGGATGTAGACACTTCCAGTTGTGGCTTTGTTGGTGTCTATACAACTCTTCCTTATGCAAGTCTTTTGTCTTCCATGGCATGTTCTACCTTTTCCCAAGTGTTTCTCTAATATTCCCTTTGGATTGTCACGATACATTTTTTTGCTTGCACCCTAGTCAATAGCATGGTGTGTTCAGTATCTTCCTCCTCAATGTCAATCATTTAAGAGTTGCGTTGGCATTGCCCCCTTATGCAACTTGGGAATACTCTACAATAGGCTCACCATATTACCATGTTTGCAGCACTTGACATACAATGTTTAATTCAATGTGAGATGTAAACGCTTCTAGTTGTGGCTTTGTTGGTGTCTGTATAATTCTTCCTTATGCAAGTCTTTTGTCTTCTATGGCATGTTCTACCTTTTCTTGGACTTTTCTCCATTATTCCCTTTGGATTGTAAGGTACTCTTTTGCTTGCACTTTGGTCCCTACCAGAGTGTAGTATTTATCTTCCTCATTAATATCAATCATGTTGAGAGTTGTGTTGGCATTATCCCCTTGCATTTGATTGAGGCAATGTGCATCTTCATCATTCCCTAGACCACACCGTGTATACATTACTCGTGCATTCTAATTCAAGGTGTTTGTACATTCACAAGCGAAGTGGATCCATTGTTCACACAAAATTGCACAATTGGCCAAATGTTGGCATATAGTTGCCACCACCACCTCAGTTTATGTTTAGATTTCTTTGCATCCCCTGACAATTTTTTCATATCTATTGCTCATGGCACCCACTTTCTAATTGTAGGGCAAACTCTCCAACTAAACTATAGTTGTTCATTTTAGAAGGTATTCCTTTGTGGAATGTCACTTCACGTTGCATATGCTACAAAATGCCTTCCTAGGACACACAACATTAGTATGTCCTCGACTTTATAGTTGATGCAAAATACATCTTTCTTTTTGTTGTTGAATTTGAAAACATGCACATCATGCCCATGCAAAGCAAGCATATCAATACTCCTCTTTCACTCTTGTTTATGAAGTCACTAACTTTTCGACCCCAACCTCTAGATAATAACTCTAAATAACTTTCTATATTCATGGCCCAATCAAGGGCGTTTTGATATGACATTTGAGGGACCACCTTTATCTTCTTCCTATATACTTGGAAATAAGTCCCTCCATAAACACCATTTTCGTTGAGTCCATTTGTTGGCTCCTCCAGTTTGTTGATCAACTCTTTCAAGCTCCTATTGTAGGACCAAAAAAACTATGTCTCGCCTTGCTTTGTTTTATAAATTCCTGCAATGATGTCATTGATTCCTTCTCAAAGGTTTCTTGCAACTCATCCCAAGTTTGGTATTCGTCTTTTAACAATTTCCTAGACCATCACAATGCAATCCCACAAAACATCATGGGAAACACCCTCATCCAATCTAACTCATCCATCTACCCATATTATGATGCAAATTCTACAATATTTGATTAAGTCTTCCTTTTCGTCATCATAAAGCTTGGAGCACTTTGACTTTTCCCCAACACTAGCCATTGTTTGAACTAGTTTAGTCAACACTTGGTAGATCAACCCTTTGTCTAGTCCTTTTGTCAATTTTGTTAGGCTTGTTCGTCGTCTCTTAAACGTACTCGTGCAATTTTCGCTCTTATTTTGAAATTATGTCTTGTACATTGTCAAGCCACTACCTTGTAGTTGCTAGCATGTCGAACTCTTGCCCCTTGCATGGTAATACCCACTGCTTACAGCCTTACACATTGAACTTCTATTTCATACATTGCTAGATAAACATCCTATATCAGTCATTGCCTTTAACAATCTTGGTTGCACAGTTTTTCAATTCTATTTTAGCCTCATGATTTTATTTCTATGTAGGACTATCAAATTTTCTAGCCAATTCAGGTTTTTGCTATATCCATTTTCTCCTCATCAGAGAAGAATCTTTAAACTCATCTTCACCTGGCCCTTCATCAAATCAAGAAAGAAGTCTGCATCATTTCACCTTATTGCTTGGGCAGAGGCATCTACATGACCTCTCTTTCCTTTAATATCTATGTTGAAGAATATTGACTTCCCTCATTTTCTAGGGGTATTATGGAAGGATTCCCTTCTACGCTTTCTACTGAGTAAGGTGCAATTCACTTGGCATTCCTCGACTACTACAGCCATGCTTTGAACTCCCCATTATCATTGATGTTTACATTTTGAAGCGAGATGCTTATCACGACTATCATACATCCATCTCACCAACTCTGACCCAAATTCATCTAGACAATGACACCAAAATGTAGCATGTGGAGTATTCTAGTCACACAACCAAATATTCAATTCAACACATCTCAATATAATTCCACATTATAGAAGGAAATACAACACAGTTGAAAGAATATCTTATATACACAAGTATTTAACCATATTAATTATAGAATGAACCAATATCAATCTCAACTGATATGCAATACAGTCTAGAAATACCCTAGTCAAGCATACACTCACTCAATGATGATCATGTTGAGCGTGCCTTAATAATGCTTTGGGTTAAGGGATAGGGTGTACACGTAGTCTGTGCGAGTGGAGGTTGGCAAAAGGAATCCACCATACCTTCTCATCTACACCCTCACTAAGAAAACACAAATATACCCTTAACTGTATACCACACATGCCAATTATCAGACCGTTCATTTCAACACAACATAACAAGAAAAACATAAAATACATATGTTTGACTATCTAAAACATACAAGCACTCATTTGGCTCATGCAGACCAACTTGTCTGCCTACAAATGTGCATGGTTGTAAAGTAGCGTTAAGAATGGTGTTATAAATTATTTTCTATTGTTTGCCTGTAATGACTGTAAATTTTCTTTCTGTATTCCAATTTACACATTCTGGGAGAGGAGAAAAAAAAAAAGAATCTTTGGCTAATATGTTTGCACATACTTTTCTGATCATTTCTGTGTTGTGACTCATCTCATCCTTGGTTAAAGGGACAAACAAATTTGTGAAATTTCCAGATGTGAAACTTACGAAACATGCATATATTGCCAGAAGTTGTGATTATCTTCCATTGGAGAACACTTCTATAGCAGGTTCTCGTTTTAATAACGCAAAAGATTTCTGTACTTATAGCACCTCTTCTGAAACCTATAGTTCTTGCCAAGATATTTCAAACAAAAAGAGTGTTGTTAAAGGGGAAGAATGTGGATTTTAGAGAAATATGCCAAGGGTCTAAGATTCAAGATGCTCCAAAAGATGGAATGGACAGACAATGGACTTGTCAAATATGAACAAGGTTCTTCCCCTCCATTTGTGGCCATGAAGAAGAGTGACATAACAAGAATAGAATACAAGGTTACTCACCTAAAGAAATGATGTATTGGAAGATGATTTTGAGAGTTTGAGAGATCTTGACTTGCCTACTAATCTGGATCATGACTTGCATACCGATCAAGATACTTCCAGGACCATGACCCCAAACAGTGATTTACTTCAGAAGATAGTGATATTGATTAGAGGATGGGAGATCATGTGCCCCTCTCCCATTGAGTTGGACACTAATGGAAGATGAGATAGAGGTTACATGGTGATAGACCATCATCAAGCATGGACTCATTGATGTGTTACTTACTGATACTTATGTTCATAGTCCCAAGCTGAGTCGGCCCAAACAAGTCATTTGGGCTCGATTTGCAAGTTTTGAACAACTTGGCTGCAGCACTTCCCTTTGACCAAATGGCATAAAAGGTCTTTTTTTTTAGCCTCATTTTGGCAGTTTTCTAAGATAGTGAGAGGAGAAAAGAGGTCAAAGCAGCTACACTAAACAAGCATTTGCATCGTCAAACAAGAATTATTCAGAGTTGAAGAATCTAACAGGCACCCAACATTATGTCAACCATGTAGTGCTTCGGGTTGTGAGTGCAACTGGAGCATGTTTGAGCACATTCACTACAAGAAGCGCAAAAGACTCATGGAACAGAAGCTGAACAACCTTCTGTTTGTCCACTACAACATTTGCCTCCACCATAAACAAATACTAAGGCGATTGATTTAGATGAGATTAGTCTATCATCTGAGTGGATATCAGAGCAGGAGCAACAAGAAAAGTCCCTCTTTACATGGGATGAATTTGAAAGAAATGAGCAAGAGGCACATGAAGAGACACAAGCACATAAGAAGTTGGTCCAAAGAGAAAGGGCCAGGTCTAAGGGAAAAGCCATCACTAGAGGCTAGAAAGATGAGTTGTGGTATGATATTATACTTTGGACCAATGAGGCATTTTGAGACACATTGTACTTTTCTTCTTGGTATAATATTAGCCATAAAACTATTTCCTTGCATTAAATTTTCTTTATTTGATATGTGTTTGATGTTTATTTTATCATTTTATAGCTTGGATGATTAAATTTGGATGTGTATAATGTTAATTAATCATAACATGCACGGAAAAAACTTGTTTTTCAATGAAAATTTGCATTTTTACTTTCTTTTCGCCTAGTCTTTGTTGAATTTTTACAAGTCTTTGAGTCTGAGTCAAAATTATTGAGTCAGAGCCAAGTTCAAGTTTCTCAACTATGCTTCTTTTTATGCTTGAGGTGTCATAACCCCTTAGTGCCATCTCGGATAAAGCCTTGGGGCTCTCCCACTTGTTGAGTTCTTTATTGTAGGGGGAGATGCCATGATGCCATAAAAGCAATAGAGAGCCATGATGGGTAGTACTAGTGGCATGTGGATTCCATGTAATGCTTGATTGCAGTGTATTGCACACTGTGCAGTGCTATCATGACAATTTGTGTGAAGTTTCAAGACTTTAGCACTAAATGCCTTGGTTTAAAGAACCTGCAGGACTTGGTCACAGTGACCTTCACATTCTATTTGATTGGACCCAATAGCCAAGGTGTTTCAAAGGCTTCAAGGCTTCGCCTTAAAGCCAACGATAGGGCCCCAATTACCATAGCTGTGACTTTTGGACTCTTTATGGCTCATCATCCTCAAATGCAACTGATGGATTTATGACTGGAAACAGTCTTTATGGTGCCCGCTTTGGGAATAGTAGGATCCAAATAACCAAGGATCCAACATTCAACATATTGTTCATGATTTCTCATCAAATTCACTAGAAGTTTGAAAGTGGATGATTGAGACACCAACATACAGTTTGCGTGGTCCCAACATTCAGACCTTCAGCATATTAAAGAGCTTCTTATAACCAAAACTTTCAATCTTCAGCAATGAGGTTATGGTTTCTTCACAAAAAAGCTAACTTGTGGTTCTTGGCTCTTTCGCACTTGGTTTTGACTATTAGTATTCCAACTTAGTTGAAGATCCCCAATGGATTTTTTTTATTCAAGGCTTTAAAAGGACCGCACTGGATGTGAGTTACCCAATAAGTTACCAATATGCAGTATCCTCAAATTGCTGTTGATATTATTCATGTCATTTCTAACATTGAATGAACAATGAGATACTGACTTTGACATTCTTGCAATAAGTGTGACGTTAACTTCATGTATTAACCTTGCCTTTAGTCAGTGTCACATAATGTATAGAAATGAAATGAAATGAAATGAAATGAAATATTATTAATGTCCACGGTGGGCCAAAATAAGACCCAAGGGACTATAAGAAGGACAATAATGACTGCCAGCTAGCAAGCTAAAAAGCCCAACAAAGAAATAACTAAGATAAATACAAGATGAAACCCGACAAATGGGCCAAAGAGAAAGGGAAAAGAAAAGAAAAGGGAGAGCAGAGGGGGGAGGGCTGCAATCCAACAGAGAGGAGTGCACGCCAAGAAGAACGGAGAGAGAGAAGGAGGGGGGAGGGAGCAGCCCAAGGGGGGCAAGCTCCAAGAACCCTCCAGAAACTAATCTCTCCTAACAGTCGAGGCCGAAGTACCGACGCTGAAGAAGTCCATGATATGTCTCTGCCCATTGCTAGTTCGAAACCCTGACAAATTGTTGGTGCGTTGTCTAGTGGGGCATTTCCGATTGAAGTCACCTGGTCCGTCGGAGTTGGTGAAGTATGTTGTGATGAGCCGATATTGAGGAGGGTGAGATCCATTTTGAGAACTTTTATGTCGTCGAAGTTGAGTTATCTCCCTAAGAAAGAGTGCGAGACAACGCTGATCCGGGTATTTGAAGAAGGTAGAATCAGATCGAGAGTTGTCCCTGAAAAGGCAATGGAACCTACCTCGGATCTCATAATAAATGGGACAACAAAAAATAAAGTGATGAAGGGTTTCAACATCATCCAAGGAGCAAAACAAGAAAATCCGCTCCTCCGTCGGAAGATGGTGATCTAACTCAATCCGGAGTTGATGAGAACACACCCCGAGTTTCCCAATAGTGATCCGAAGACTATGCATTGTGTGCTGCTGAAGGTATTGTGGAGCAACTATTCTGCCCTCCTGAATCTGTAAGAAGTGCTCATGGTAGAAAGACAACTTGGGGGAAAGAGGGGCAACAGGAGAGATCCATGTGCATCTGGTGTACTGGAGACTAACATCCTTCCGAATCTCGTGGAGCATCTTCTCCTTACTAAGCCGAGAGGGGGGAAGAACCCCCAAAGAATAAGGCGGAAGCCTATCTATCCGTATCTGAATGCTAGCCAGGAGAGCAGAAACCTGAAAATACCAGCTCCTCCAGCCTCCCCGAGAACTCGGAGAGAGTTCCATCGAGGAGCGAAGGGTGAGGTAAGGGTACCGCCTGCAACCCTCAAGGGTATCTTCGAAAGTACGGATCCTCTGAAGATAACCGATAATCAGGAAGATAATCTCAAGCTGGAGAGGAGAAGCCCAAACTCTGCCAGAATAATAGAGCGGGGGGCTGTGCCCTTGCAGCGAATGAATCGTCGAAGAAAGAGTGTTTGGACTCGTTCAACCCATGACCACTCAATCGGGCAAAGGCTAGGACCCCAAACCACTGACCCATAAGTAATAGTTGGCTTGACCAAAGGCATCAAAAATCCTCATCTTCACAGGTATATCCTGAAAATGTGCTTTGAGGGTTAATAATGTTTCTATGTGAGCATAAATAGTTAAGGCTTGGTCTTCACTCTACATCATCTTCCAATTTGGGAATTTTGTGAGAACACCTTGTGGAGATCTCTTGTTGAAGATCATCATTCTGCACAAGATTTCTCTGTCATAATTGTTGATGTGAGATATTTGTTTCTTTTATTTGTTTGGCATCTATTGACACCATAAACATATATTGGCGCGTCTTTCCTCCTTTTGCCATGTGGAATTGATTGCACTGGACACTACATAATCTTGGTCATAAAACTCACAACATAAAGAAATTTGATGCAAAATAAAGTGTTTAAATAGGAACTCAACAAACGCTAGTGCTGAGAGAAATCAGGGGACTAAATATTTGACAGGTTCAATTGTCAAAACATATTATTTGTCTAAGTAGCATGGTAAATTTGCGAAAATTATTGCATAAAATTAGCATATTCAATAAGGATAAATAGAAAAAATGTTAAAAAATTCACCATCAAAATCTCCTCAGTCCTGATCATGAGTCCAGACAAACCACTTCATACAATGTCTTAAAATATGTAGGTGAAAAAGCCAAAGATACAGCAAACACAAAGTGGATGGATCTCATTGAACCCACGGCTGAATTCATGAAGAAATGTCCCAAAGATATCCAGCGATGTATCAAATACCAACTTCTCTTGCAGGCATAACATTATGTCTAGTACCATGGATTTGTAACACTACAACATCTCTTCAGACAACAACAATTGTTGAAAACTTCTGTATGTCTCTGTTTCCAGTAACAAGAATCGAAGGAAAAGTTGACAATATAACAAGTTTGCTGGTGCAAAAAATGTTATGATAACATTCTAATTGTAGGAAACCAAATATGAAAAGCGAAATGGAAAATAATAGTTCAAAATAATCGCATAAGATTCAAACTTAAGATTAAAGGATCAAACATGCAAAACAAAGTAACATTGAAAAGCATCATTTTACATCAGAAACTTACCTCGTTCCCTGAACCTTTTCTCTTGCTCACGTTCTAGTTTGTCTCGAAGGTAACTTATCTTGCCTTGATTGTAATTTAGCCTATTGTACACATCTACTCCTGCCTGCAAGAAAGCAAAAGCAAATGTATTAGCTCATAGTTACTACTTACTAGACAACTCAAACACTCAATCTTTCAAATTTTATGCTCTTAGATTTTTCAATGTAGAGAATTTCCATAGTTCCACAAGCATTATATGAATAACAAAAGGAATAAATGAGTTGACAGCAAATTTGTAATCACTGAAGCTACAAATAAAGGAAAAACTTGCAAATATGACCTGTGATGAAATAAAATAAATAATGCTCTAGAGCAAATTGCTCATCTGAGATGCTGATGTTTTTTTTTTTTTTTTTTTTAAAGCGAAAAACCCCTTGCGGGGCCGCCTTGGTTTGAGAGACCACGAACAGGGGGTTCTACACCGTCAAAGTCACCCGGGAGTCGCACCCGACCCTGCCCGCACCAACATTATCAATTGGATTTTGGATACCCAATTTAGCTTTTTGGTAGGGTGGAGATTTGAACCTGGGACCTCCCTTGGAGGATTGCCCTCTCCTCTCCAACTCACCTACAACACCTGGGTCCTGAGATGCTGATGTTCACAACTAAGCAAACTGATTTGTTTTAAAGCTAGTGGAAGCAGTTGTGTGAATGATGATGGCAACAAAAGTTCACTTTGAGAATCTAAAGAAAAGATGGCAGTTTTAACCAAATATGCACATTCTTTCCAACTACCTACATAACATGTAAAATTGGATATACAGAAGAGCAATAGCACTGATAATTTTACAACTATTCACAATGGGGATATCCACTGGAAATTTTTAGATTGCATTTGACATGGAATATTTTTAGTATCAATCATTATGTAGGGACAGATTTAAAATGAAGGTATACATACATAAATAAATAAATACGCCATCATTCACAAATAACAAAAAGGATAAAAGATTCCCTTAGCTAACATAAAGCATGATAGTTTCTAAGAAGAAGAAGAAGAATCCTATTAACGTCCACAGATGGCCAAAGCAAGCCAATGGGACTCACTGAAAAGAGCTGTTACAATGCACTGTACTAACCAAAAAGTACTACAAATATAAGCTAGAGAAAAGAATCTAGCATAAACTACACTGAAGTGGAACAGCTGTATGGCATAAAATTACAGCCTTGAGGGTTACCCAAAATAGATAAACCCTAACATGCTAAAAGTAATGATGAAGAGAGAGCTAGAAGTCAAGGTACAACAGAGATAGAAAGGAGCTCTAGTGGATCCAAGCACCAATATTAATCTATAGTAGGATGTAAAGCAGAAGCAGAGTTATTGTCGTTACCAACTATCCCAAAAGGGCTAGGATAGGATCTATTGATGCTCCTAGGAGAATGGTCAAGTTTAAGAGGGCCTGGTTGGATAATCCTGGGTGGACAGGGTGTTCGACCCCTCATGACTCTTGTATCATCCATGCCTATGCAACCTATAGAAGAGGACAGGAAATTGGTAAGCTGTGTCTGCCGACAACTCTTCAGAATGTGAGGGGTGGCGGAAACCCAACACCAAAGAACTACAGTCCTGTCCTGCTGCAAGAAAAAAGAAAGAACTGAAGCCCCAGTAGACACTCTTGATTGATATAATCCCAAATGTATATAACGTCCAACTTCTAAAAGGATGTGTTGTGCAAGTCACCAAGTGTCTTAATGTCTCTAAATGTCACAAAGATACTCCCACGTAGAATCAACAAGTCCAAAAATATAGAAAATCATCATCATAAAAATTCCAATAGCAAGCATTAAAAGCCTATGAATAAAATGTTCAATCTTTAAAATGCCAGCAAGTAATAAATGATCTACAATTTACAACTTCGACAATCTAAAGTAATGAACACACCACAGAACTCCAAGTAGCTTTCCATTGGATACTTGACAAAGCCCCCAGAAGCCTATTTTCGATGGGGCAATATGGCATCAAACCTTATCCTACCTTTTAATACTTTTTAACTCCAATTCCTTTCACTAGAAGTGGAAAGTATGGAACACATAGGCCATAAGACTCAATCAACTTATCTAAAATGAAGCCACAATGCATAACCGCCGTGGGAACATGAAGTAATTCTTAATCCTTGTGCAGGTCTGCCTTTGTAACATTGCACATTTATATGAAATGTGCTTGTGTCTGAAATGTCTCCAATGTTGTTTCCAGCTTTTCAAGCAGAACATAATCCCTGCTGGATTCAAATTATTACCAAACATGAACTAAAGGAAGATATTCTGAAAATTTCTTATATCTGCTTTAAATAAATGCTGATGCCTACAATGATTGACCAGCCTGAAGCAACATACAGTTATCATTATTAATCATACACCTATCTCTATGTTGGAATACTGGCAATCTGACCTATTGACAATGGTTTGATGTATAAGGATTGGTTAAACCACTTCCATGGTTAACCTTAACTAAACCTTTATTAAGGATTTAGTAACTTATGGTTGAAATTGACTTAACCTTGAGCCTTATGTAAGCTTAGGTTAATATAACATGTAATTGTTAATGTGGGGAATTACATATTTGCTATAAATACCTCCCAACCACTGATCCATTATATCAGGGTGTGATATTAAGTGATTCATTGTGGGGTGCCTACAGAAACCCATCTCCTCCTTTTTGTTGATCAATATCTTCTTTTGCTTATTTTCCTCTCTTATTTCACTCTTTTACTCCTTTGCATCTGATCTGTGGTGAATGCTATGATTCGGAATGTTTCTAGAAAGTATTCTGAAATCTAACATGGTATCGAAGTGGACATAAAGCAACGTCACTCAATCACAGCAGAAAATTTTTGATTAGCAGATTAAGGAGCAAAAAGGAAGGAGAATTCCACTTCTAGTTTCTGAAGGGAAAGTTCTAAAAGTTGAATTCATGGCGCCAAGGTTCGAGCACCAAAACCAGTTCTTTGCATGCACTTGTGTGCGTCATATGTTTCCCAGGCTAGAGGGTCATCATCAAGCTGAATAGTTTCTTTCCAACTTGGCAAAGTGGTTGGCATGGTGGTAACTGAATATAATGTTTTCCTTGAAGTTCTTTTTCAATTGGTTATATGGGATTGAAACGGGCCCCACCCATATTACATCATCACCACATAGTGGTATTACAACAAAGCTTGGATATTATCCATGTATCACTTGGCAAGATTTGAACCTTGGTCTCCTCCTTGAATGTTGAGGAATCTAACCGGTTGAGCTAATGCCACTTGATATTGTTTTCCTTGATGTTGTAGGGTTGAATCCTGTCAATTTCAGAGCATG
Organism: Wollemia nobilis; assembly: GCA_028583015.1. Classification (NCBI taxonomy): domain Eukaryota; kingdom Viridiplantae; phylum Streptophyta; class Pinopsida; order Araucariales; family Araucariaceae; genus Wollemia; species Wollemia nobilis. The sequence goes on along the minus strand of JAQPPZ010001678.1, from coordinate 4,037,092 downwards.
ATTTCATGCACCCTTTTTTGTTTGCCTGTGGTCGTTTCAGTTTGCTCACAAGGGTACAGGTGTTCTACAGGAGTTTGATCTTTCATTTCTGTACAACATGTGAGTCGTCTTCGCAAGCGTAGATTATTTTTGGTTCCTTCTGAGCCTAAGGTTAGAGGTTTGAATCTCACCAAAACCACTTAAATTTTTTTGCAAGGCAAAGGAGCAGAAATTCTATGGGATATTGCCCTTTTATTCCGGTACAATGAGAGGTCTCTTGGCAAGTGTAGTTTGTTTTTTATTCTTATGAGCCTGAGGTTACAGGGTGGAATCCCTATGCAATGTTTCTTTTTTCTCTAAAAGCAAAAGGAATTTCTTTATTATTATTATTCCTTTCAGAAAAATCAGCAGGAGTTTTAAGAAAATTGATGTTTTTCAAAAACGTCACTTTAGGTTAGTTTTGAATGGCAAATTCTAGAGGCCATAACTTTTGCACACAGAAGCATTTCGGACCCTTTTTTCAGATTGCATGGTTTTTCAAGATCTACACATTCATGATATCAGTTCAAGGACCTGTTACAGTGCTGTAGAACATTTTTTAGTTGCAAGAGGAGTATGCTTTGGACAGTCAGCACGAGGTATACCTTGTTCATATAGGTTCCTCTCAGATGACCAAGGTTGATTATTCCAAGACCTGCTTCTATTGCTTAGATTGTTCAGTCTTTTTTCTCCATTTACTGCTTCCCCTGTATGGAAGTACGTCAGATGGATATTGTTTTCTTCATGGAAATGTTTAGAAGAAGATTTACATATGGCGGCTATCGGCTTCTGAGGTTGGTGGACAGATTTTGTTCACTATATTGCATGTTGATGGTCTTCTCATGGGAAGCCCAAAATACTTGATCCGGAAGATGAGAGTCGTGGCTTCATGTTCATGACCAACATTTTTTGGCCAATTCAAGCACTCAACATGGGACAAGAGATGTTACCATCTCTAATGTCTTCTCTCTGGACCCTAGCTCTAATTATGGGGGAGCGTTGGAATACTGGTAATTTGACCTTATCAGCCAAGGACAACAGTAATGATGTAAGCCTACAGGCACTCTTGATGTAAACCTAAGGGGAAGAATGATGTACTATTTATGTATTCCTACAGACAATGGTTTGAAAAATTTAGTCTTGGTGGGATCAGTCAAACCGCTTGCATGGTTAACCTTAACTAAACCTTTATTAACGGTTTCATAACTTACGGTTGAACTTGACCTAACCTTCCTTCTGTCAGCCAAGGTTAATGTAATATGTAATTGTTAATGTTGTGGATTAGATATTTGTTATAAATACCCCTTAACCACTGATTGAATATAATATGAAGTTGTTGTCACATTTTGCACGGGGTGCAATGTCTTCAGTGTTGTAACAGTGCTGCTCTTCTTTTTCCCTCTTCCCCTATTTTCCTTCCTTCTCCTCTCCCTTTCCTTTTCCTTCCCGCATTCTCTTTCTTTCCCCCTTTCTTGGAGTCCCCAGTTGATTTTTCAACTTTCCAACAAGTTACCTGAAAAATGGCTAAGTGTTGGTGCGAAGTTCGCACTTCGCCACTGGGTGCGAAGTTCGCACTTCGCCCGCTTTGGTGCGAGGCATCGCACTTCGCCCTGGGTGCGAGCGACTTCGCCTTTGGTGCGAAGTCCGACTTCGCCCCACTTTCCGGGCGCACCTTGCAACCGGCGATTGACAGCCGGGCAGTCGACGTAAGATGATAAAAGGCCGGAGCAGAGTCCGTACGGCGGCAGACACCAGTTTCCACCTGTGCGCAGCCCGACTTCGCAGTAAAGTCGGAGTGCGCCCTTGACAGGTGCGCAGTAGGGGAACAAACCCGGAATTTGACCAAGGCATGAAGGCCTTCCCGACTGCACCGTTTCTGCCCACGCAACCCGAGACGCTCTGATCCCAAGCGAAGTTGGACGAATCGCCTTCCAAGGCGTACACGTGTCACACAAGGATCATCCATCATCCGACAAGTGTCCAGCCTTCGGGATTAGAGCCGAAACGTGCCGAGCAAAAGGACAAGCATGGGCTGCATTGCTCGCGCCGTAGCCTCATTTAAAGCTGATCTGAGGTTTTACCTGCTCCAGCTACCCGCATCACTGCCAGAGGGAGATTCTGCCCAACACACCGCCATGTAGCTGTCCAGCTTCCAGGAAGACCATGCTGCGGGTACAGTCCGGTCCGACAAAAGGTCAGCATTTGCAGCTCTTTCGCCGCTTTTGTCACCTTATGTTTGACTGGGACCTTGTGCCCATTAATGTAACGGGAGGGACTCGGGCTATAAAAGCCCACCGTGAATTCATTGTAAAGGGTGGAAGGGGAATGTCTGTTAGGGAACCACTGTGCCCATTGTAACCGTGCTTCTGCTTATAAATATAATCTGTATGCTTGGTTCTGTTCTCGTCGCTTCTGTTTTTTATGCTGCCTTTCTTTATATTCATGCCTTAGGCTAACCTGTGTCATGGCTCGTTGATTCATTTCAGCATTTGATGATCATGTGCCTCTAGCATTGCTTGTTTAAAGCACCCCTTGTACTTCATGAATTAAAAGGATACATAGAATAGATGTGGTAGCAGTTTCATAAGTTGTGTGTTTTGTTGCTGGTCCGTATCTGGTGATTGGTGCGCTGCCGTACTGTTAGTTCCTTGTAGGGAATGTCTGTTAGGGAGCCATTGAAGCTGTGCGGTTAAATTCTCTACATAAACACATATACCTGGCTCTGATATCTCTAAGTTTGCTTTCTACTCATGTCAGCGTACGTATCTGGTGATTGGTGCATTGCCGTACTGTTAGTTCCTTGTAGGGAATGTCTGTTAGGGGATCATTGAAGCTGTGCATACACTGCTTGAGTATCGGAAGTACACATAGTTTTTGCAGTTCCTAGTTATGCTTTGTGTTTATAATGCAGTAAGTAGCGGTAATTGGTGTGTTCCCGTACTGTTAGTTCCCCCCACCAACCTTTGAATATATTTGTAAATTCCTTTCTGTTCATTTATTTCTTTCCTGTACTCTTAGCTTGAACATAAACCCCCAAAAAGGAGCCGGCCTTCTCCGGAGATTGGCTCGGAAGGCATCTCTTCCTTCCGGCCTTTCATGCTGGTGGGCGAACCGGGCGAATTAACCCAAAATCCTTTCCTCATGGCAGATTCGTAACTAACAGCTTCTGCGTACGCCCGGTGGGACCCTGGTCCCACGTTTCAAGAGAGATTTTCTGATCAGTCTCCACCTGGCGCTGACAGTTCCTGAGCACCTGGTGAGACAAGGAAGTTTCTCACCCCCGACAGAATCGAAGCACCGGTGTTCGCTTCATTGCTGTTCCAAATCTGAACACCTGGCGACTCTGCACGAACAAATCCTCTGAGTCTAGAAGACCGGTCCCAGCACCTTCATGCACACGAGAAGGTGGCAAGCAAGGGATCCGAGAAGCCCGCCTGAGTTCTACGAACTGGACATCAACGCTCGAGGCGAGATCCCCAGGCTGGCTGATCCGCGAGCTCGTTTCGACGAAGCCGAGGCCGAGATACAAGAAGAAGCCGAAGCCGAAGTCGGAGGAGCTGAGTACGAAATAGAAGAGGCCGAGGAAGAAGAAGATCCTGCATCCTCGGAAAGTACCGACACCGAGTACACAACCGACGGCGAGAAGAAGAAGAAGAAGAAGAAATGGCTGCCCAACAACCGAATGATGATGATCTCTTCCCGGCTGTGGACTCTACGGGGCCCTTGGCCCTGGTCGGACAGCAAGCTGTGCCCCCTGCTGCTTTAAAGTCTATTCCCACATACGACGGCTACGGTAAGACGGCGTACGAGCACATCCAGGACATCCTTGCCCTGGCCGCATTGCATACTATCACCGATGAAAGTGTGAAGACCCGTTCGTCGGCCCTTTCCCCGAGGGGAAAGCTTCTCTATCGGTGGAGATCGCCGCGGAGGGATCCATCACAGGGTGGCCCCAGCTTGCCAGGAGGCTCGTAAAAGGATGCAACGAGTCTGCTGACCCTACTTCTCTACTGCATCAGTTCCAAGCTATCCAGAGACATCCTCAAGAGGAGGTGTCTGATTTTAACATTAGGTTTGCGAGATCCTGGAAACGGGTACCTCGCGAACCTCGGCCTTCAACCGGCATGGCTGCTCACTACTATCCGAGATCCTTCAACTCGTACATATGCCTGCTGCTGAAGATCGCCAGAATTGACGAGTTCCCTGCGCTGTACGAAGCTGCCCAGCAAGCTGAAGCTGACATTATCTCCATCGGCAGACTCCCGTCCAGAGTGCAGGAGCCCATCCATCCCGACTTCCCCAGATCCCAGTATCCTTCTGCTTCTGGTGGTGCGCCGTCCACATCAGGACAACAACCCCAGCAGCAGTGGAATCCGGCGCCGGTCGTAACTCCTTACGGCCCGCCCCGCTTGCATTACCCTCACCCGCCGCCTCCCTGCTCCGCATTTTCCAGCACTTCCCGCTCCTCCACAGTACGCATCTTATTCTAACCCTCCTCCATTGGCCGCATTGCCTCCACCGGCACAAATGCCGCCACCTGACAGCAGCATCCAGAACACGATTCTACAAGAAGTGCGGGCTTTGGCCTCCGGATACCACGCCATGTCCAATGACATGACCGCTATGAAGAAGAAGCAGGCCCAGATGGACCTCGCTCCTAGGAGGCCATATGTGCCCCGGCGCTAACAAAAGACAAAGCGCCGAAAACCAGCCGCAGAGGCGTCCGCCTCCGAGAAATGCTGCTATAGAAGACCCGCCTGGTCCTCCCGACCAGGTTAACTGGTGCACTACGTGCAATGACCCGCATTCGGAGGAAGACTGCACTTTGCACCAAAGATTACATTCAGACATTGGCCGACAGCGCTATAGAAGACGATGAATTGTACATGATCTTGGATGGCGAAGCCAACTTTGCCCTCCCGGAAGAAAATCTAGCGCCACCCGCCAAGGAAGAAAAGAAAGCCGCAGATGCGGCCAAGCCTTTGCAAGTCTACGCGAGAAGAGAAAAACCGCAGCCCGGAGGGCTGCCACCATACAAGCGGCTGTGGCCCTACACAGCTCAGGAGAAGGCATCCAAAGATAAAGCTCCAGCCAAGCCTTCTCCGGAAAGGCTGCCGCTGCTCCACCCAAACCTCCAAAGAAAGGCCCCAACTCCGGCTAAGACTCCGGTACTTCAGCCTCCAGCTGAAACCAAAGAACAAGCCCAGGAGAAGCTGAAGTACCCGTCTCTGACCAAGAGGCAGCGAGTTGAGGCCACCCAGCAGTACCGGACGAAGTATGAGCCGGCAAAACAAGCAGAAGGAGCTAGTACCTCGGGCTACGACATTGTAGACGAGTTGAAAAGAACACCTGCTAGAATCAGCATGTACGATGCTCTTCTGCTCCCAGGTCAGGTAGATCTGCTGCAAGAATCACTGAAGAACATGAAGAACGGCAGACAGATACAGCCCGCTGTCCTGGTTCAACCTTTGACAGTCTCCGCCACTGGGAAGAACAGACCGCCACCCTTTTATCTGTCTTTACGGATGCAAGGGCACATAGTTCACAACTGCATGGTGGACTCTGGTGCTTCCTCGACTGTGATGCCGAAGGCCGTCTGCGATGAGATCGGGATGGAATACACACGGAGCAGCCAAGGCGTGCCGCAATTAGACGGCACCCCCGTCAAGACAGCCTGGTGTCATAAAGGACATCCCTATCCGGCCGCACAAAGCTCTCGACATCGTAGTCATCCAAGAGGTCGTGATTGTTGACCCGGAGCCTTACTTCGGCATGTGTCTCTCTCGGGAGTTCACCGCGGGTTGGGCGGGTACCTGTCTCTAGACTACTCACACATGGAAGTGCCCTTCAAAGGAAGGAGACTAAAAATTTTTAATGAGAAGCCTTCCCCCTTTCTAGTAGACAAGATACCCGGAGGAGAGATGGACTGCATGGTCCAGTTGTCAGAGGAAGAGCCGGTGACAGTGGAGCCGACCGAGCAAGCCCTCGAAGTGCTACAGCTCGAAGATGAGTTCTCGTTACGGGACTTTAATGCCGTAATCGGGACAGAGCAGGGTTGTTACTCCATTGTACAGCCCGAGAGGCTTGACATGTCGGCTGCAAAAGAAGTAGGACTCGCACCCGAAGAGCTGTGGAAGCTCTTCTTTGACGGCGCGCGATGCAAGAATGGCGCCGGTGCAGGAGTGCCGCTGGTTTCTCCAACCGGAATCCGTAAGGACTATGCCTACAAAGTTGGCCTCGGAGCCGCACTAACAACTCGGCGGAATACGAAGCCCCGTGCTTGGGTTTGCGAAGGCGGAGAGGCTCGGAATCAAGCACCTGCAGATTTTCGGAGATTCGGAGCCGGTGTGTCACCAAGTTACGGAGAAGTGCGCATCCAAACAGCACTATCTTAGAGCGTACCGCAATCGGGTGTGGGACCTGATGGAGTCATTCGACTCATTGAATGTCAAAGCGATATCGCGTGAGAAAAACAAGCACGCTGATATTCTGGCGTCTGTTGGAGCCAGGTACGTTCCGGCTGAAGACGTTGTCCGTAAACCGAGCCGGTTCGTACCGTCTACAGTGCCTTCCGTGCTCGATAAGGACACCCACCGGCAGTGTTCGGCTGTGACGAGGAGATCGTCACATTCCCGGTTAACGAAGTGTGTGTAATCGAAGGTAGAGACCCCGATGACGAGCAATATGAGGGGTTGATACAGCTATGGAATAATCACGTCCCAAAAGGACTCGATTACATTAGAAAGTCTCTTTGATCGTAATGACAGAGCAATATCCCACAGAATCAAAGTAGACCCGAGGCAGTATGCTGACCTAGAACTTGAACCTGGTAAAACCATCAAGGTCGGAACAGACTGCACGTCGGAGGAACCGGAGCAGATCAGATCACTGTGCCAGGAGTTCCCCGACATCGTGGCCTGGTGCTACGAGGATTTGAGGGGGTATGACAGAACTGTCATCCAACATACCATTGAGCTAGAGGATGGCGCCAAGCCATTCCGACAGAAACAGAGGGCCGTGAATCCGAAGATTGAGGCCATGATGAAGACCGAGCTCTTGAAGATGCTGGAGGCCAAGATCATCTACCCCATCAAACATTCATCCTGGGTCGCGAATTTGGTGCCCGTGAGGAAAAAGAATGGCGACATTCGTCTCTGTGTCGACTTCGAAAACCTAAATCAGGCTTCCCTCAGGGACCACTATCCGCTTCCCCAAATCGACCAAATCCTACATATCGTTGCTGGAGCCCAAAGATTTTCACTTTTAGATGGATTTTCTGGCTACAAGATTTGGATCAAAGATGAGGACCAAGGATAAGACGGCGTTTACCACCAAGTGGGGGACGTTCGCCTATCGCCGCATGCCATTTGGCTTATCTAATGCCGGTGCCACGTTCCAAAGGGCCATGGACCTCGGCCTTCCGAGAGCTGCTCAATAAGATTATCGTCATCTACCTTGATGACATGACTGTTTTCTCTCACCAACGAGGAGATCATGTTTCGCACCTACGGCAAATATTTGAGAGTTGTCGAGAATTCGGCATTTCTATAAACCCGAAGAAGTCTGTCTTCGCGGTAAAGGAAGGAAAGCCGCTGGGACATGTCATCTCCGAGGAAGGCCTCGCCATTGACCCTGACAGAGCAGAGGCCCTCGTTCGCTTGCCAGCCCCCATCGACAAAAAAGGGCTGCAGTCCTTCTTCGGTCAGATTAACTTCGTGCGGAAGTTCATCCCGGACTTCGCACAGGTGATCAAGCCTATGGCCGAACTGCTTAAGAAAGATACACGTTACGAATGGACTGATGAGAGAGAGCAAGCCTTCGAGGAAATCAAGGCCCGAATTGCACAGGCTCCAGTGTTGACAAACCCGGACTACTCCAGAGACTTCATCCTGTATGCAATGGGAGAACCCGAAAGTTACGCCGCAGTCCCTAACTCAGAAGGGAGACGATGGTGAGGAGCGCCCCATAGCATTCCTCAACCAAGTGATTCTGCCGCATGAAGAAAAGTACAATTTTATAGAGCGGCAAGTTCACGCTGTCATGAAGTCCCTTCGAAAGTTCGTGCACTTTGTCTCCCGGAGCAAGACCACTCGTCTTTGTGATTCACCCGGATGTTCGAAGCTTCATCTTGCAAGGAGAACCGGGTCACAAGAGAGCGGGATGGATTGCAAAGATCCAGGAGTTTGACATTGAAGTGCGGCCCACCAAGCTTATCGTAGGCCGAGCCTTGTGTCGGAATTGGCCCGAAGCGCTGTAGCCGGCATCTCCGCCTGTAAGTGGGAGGACACAACGACACGCATCTACCTAGCCGACTCCTTATCGGAGGGGAGTGATTGGACAGATGAACTGGTGAGATACTTCTGCACCGGAAGATGTCCCGATCACCTGAACGCCTCACAACGAAGGAGATTTCGGCTAGGTGCACTTAAGTACACTCTTCGCCCCGAGGGGCTTTACTTCAAAAACATTGACGGCATCCAGTTGCGGTGCGTCTTAAAATCCGACCAGCCTAGGGTCCTCGGAGAATTTCATTCCGGGATGCCTGGGGGTCACCATTCTTCAAGGCCAACGGCCTTAAAAATAATAAGGGCCGGGTACTATTGGCCCACTTCGTTCGCGGACGCGCATGCGGTCCGCGCTAAATGTGATCAATGCCGAGGTTTGCTCGGCCGAAACGAAAAGCACCCCCGCCCCTTCAACCGATTCAGAGCCGAGACTCCGTTCCAAAGAATGGGGTTTAGACTTTATTGGGGTGATTTCTCCTAACTCCTCTCGCCGGCCACAAGTTTATTCTTACGGCTACCGACTATTTCACGCGGTGGACAGAGGCGATCCCGACCAAGAACGCAGACCAAGAAACGGTCATCAGGTTCATTGAGAGCCTGATTACCCGCTTCGGGGTTCCATAGTCGATTGTGACAGACAACGGTCCGGGATTTGTAGGCGCCGTACTCACGGAGTACACCGCAGCACTTGGCATCTATCACAAGATGTCTTCTAACTACTACCCGCAGGGGAATGGCCTTGCCGAGTCCACTAACAAGAACCTCCTGAAAATCATCCGGAGGACCATTGACGGAAACAAGCGGACTTGGCACTTGCTCTTGAACCGGCGCTGTGGGCGGACAGAGTTGCATTCAAGAAATCCCTCAGAACGTCCCCCTATGCGCTCGTCTATGGCAAAGAGGCTGTCATGCCATCACACATCGAGATCCCTGCCCTGTGGATGATCGACGAAGACAGATGCAGCGGAGACCCGGTGGACGACAGACTGTGCCAACTCCTGCAGTTGGAAGAAGACAGAGAAAGTGCATACCAGGCCTTCACTGATCACATTGCAGCCACTCAAGGCTGGTTTGCCAAAGGCACCACTGCCCGAGTTTTCAAATCGGGGACCTGGTGCTGAAGTGGGACTCATATAAAGCAAAGCCAGGTAATCACGGGAAGTTTGATGCCCTCTCGGGAGGGCCCTTATCGGATTGCCCGGTAAACCAGCTCAATGCCTACATACTGCGGGATATGGAGGGTCAGCTCCCGCCTATCCCTGTTAACGGGTTCCACTTGAAGCTTTACCGCTGCTGAAGGTGCCCGAGTGGCCCTTCCTTGTAAAAAATTTTCCTTATGCTTTTTATTTCCCAACATGTACAGTTTCCAGTTTTCAGCTTTTAAATTGTTTTTCTTCGTTTTTTGAGCTTAACTGCGGCATGGGAGAGAAAGACGGACTTCGCAACGGAGTCCGTCGTCGCCCTCAGGAGGGGCGAAGTTCGGCTGTGCAAAGAAAAGAGAAAAGGAAAAAAGGCAAAAATTGGCTAAGTGTTGGCCGAAGTCCGACTTCGCAGCGAAGTCGGGCTTCGGGCCAGCCACGGTGCGAAGCGCGACTGAAAGGGAAGCCACGAGGGCACACTAAAGACAGGCTTCGCTAAGCTTTGGCCGAAGACTGACTTCGCGCGCGAAGTCCGACTTCGGCCAACTTGCGCGCGAAGTCCGCGCTGCGCCCAACTTTCGTGCGAAGTGCGAACTTCGCGCGAAGTTCGTACTTCGCCCAAAGTTCGGCCGAAGTCCGAACCCGCCTCACGCTTGCACCGCGCGGCTTGTCCAGGATCGCCTAAAGAAAATGATAAGTGTGGTCAAAGGCCCGAAGGTTGCAAAGGACTCAGACTGCGCCCAAACCTTGGGCGCAGCAAGCAAGAAAGAAGAAGGAACAGTTCGAACGCGCACCTGGGGTTCGAACTTCGCCCGAAATTCGGGCGAAGTCCGACTTCGCCGGCGAAGTCGGGCCGCGCCCAACTTTGGGCGAAGTCCGGCTGCGCCTCGTTTTCTGGGCCAGTTTGGGGCAACGTTTAAAAATGAATAAAAAATTAAAAAAAATCCTAGCTGGGCCCAAGGCGCGTTTGTAGCCGTTCCAAAGTGGGTTTCCGCACCAATGATTCTTTCTTGAGCAGTGTGCCCGCGCTCCGGCAGTGACGTCAGCCATGGCGCAGCGTCCAAGACAGAATTGATGATTGCACGTTCCTCAACGAAAGTGCAAGCAAAAGAGCATGGCACGTCCGCCGGAGCGCTTTTTCCAAACATTCTCCCGCGCAGCCCACCAAAGAGCCTTAACTCAGCCGACCTACCTCCTCTCGCGCGGCATTAATGGCGCTGTCTTTATCTAGAAAAGGGGGTCGGATGTTTTTAAACATTCCGGACTATGCGATTATTCCTCGGACAATGGCAAATTATTCCCGTGACAAATAAATCTGCCGCAGACGCCTTGAACTTGCAATTATTGCTGATTCGGAGAGATGGACAGAGGAAAGATGCCATGTCAGCGCAGTCCAAACGAAAGTGGCGAACCAAAGGATTTACCGCGGCCGGGCGTTTCGAAGTGAAACCCCGCCGTAGAGAAAGTCAAAGTCCCGGACGAAAAAAGTACAGCGTGGGCAAGCCCCACCACCTCCGGTGAATTATTTGTCGGGATACAAGGACGGCTCTTTTTCTATGAGCCTGACGTAAGTCGCGGGCAAATGTGGAGAGTTGGGCCGACAAAGTTTCGCCCTCCCACCATTTCGGAGCGGCGTACAAATCCAATCTGCTCGGATTCTTGTGCCCTCCCGTCCACCAATGCCCGGAACTGGTAGACCTAATTGTCAGACACTACAGACCAGCCTACCCGGCAAATTTGCAGCTCCAACGGTAAACCCTTGTTCACACTGCGCAGGGAGACTGTCCAGCCAGCTTTCGCCCCAAGGTTGGAGTATGACTCCAACGCCATTCTCAGAAAGATAAATTTGGGCGAGCAGGAGGGACGTTTCACGCCAACAAAACGGATGAGGGATTTCCTCAATTCGTAGCCGAACGCCCCGCTTGTAACTGGACAAAGGCCAACCGGCCCCATGCCCTTGGCACAATTCCAAAACAAGTACTTGTACATCATTTTGGCATCTATTCTTGGCTGCGATTCTGATGAGCTGGTACAGCCGTACCAGCTAGCGCTGGCAGAATGTCTCCTATGTGGAGAGTCCTACGAACCGGCAACACAGAGAAGTGGGAAGCGTCCCATCTCTTTCGACTGGGCAGACTGGCTGGCTTACGCCGTTCATTCCAGCCTGGTAAAAATCCGTAAGAGGCGCTCACCGATTTTCGTTTCGGCTCCGTTCTAGCCTCGGCTTTGTTTGTACCATCTCGCACCCCCTGATGCCGATCCTGAACTTGAAGAAGGTCAACGAGAGGGGAGAGCCACAGCCCGTCTATAACTGGACGGATGACTTATACCGGAAAGGGTCCTACTACAAGTTCAACATCAACTTTCTGGGATTCGTCATGTCAGTCTTCAGTGAAAGCGAAATTCCTCGCCCCCCGAGAGAAATGACGAGCGCTTTGATAAATCAGAAGCTCGGGGACGTTTTCAGACTGACGCAGGGAATTGTGGTCAGAATCTACGGATTCAAGGGCAAACCCCATTTGCTGCCCTACTGGTGCTCGGAGCATATGTTCGGGATGGAGGTTGCCCGACAAATGGACTATGTTGAAGAGGAGTTCGGCCTAGGAAAGAAGAGAGGACAGATTTTTCAATATCCTCTTTCCTGGGCAAATGTTGAGATTTTTGAGGTAGGAAAGCATGTCTACCTTGAGCAAGAGTTTTCCCGGATTGGCCTGGTTTTGTTGCCGCAACGCTGGAAGTATGACCCATATGGAATAAGGGGAAAGTTCACACATCTCTGCCCCCGGGCAGATATAACTGAAGATAAATGCGATGTGGTCCATGTGGATCTTGACTGGGAAATCGAATTGATGGAAGCTTCTCCTCCCTGGCAGGATTTCTACCGCGAGGAGGTGACATATGACCCCAAGCGAAACCCGGACCACCGCTTTCATCTCCAGGGTTCAAAAAATTTCTATCCAAGATAGCAGTGCCTTAACCGGTCTAAAGAAAAGATTACCGAATGCCGGAAGATGAGATGCCGCACGCAAAGACGACAAATCAACAAGGAGAAACCCGGCCGTAGATGACGACTTTTCGGTTCTCTATGACCAAGGATCATGACAACCGGCGGCCGTTCGCATATCAAGGTTACGTTCCCCGAGGTCCCTTTGAAGACTATAAAGGAGGGTCTCCCTCCCAACAGTTGTACACTTCGGCAACTACCAACGTTGGCCCAGCAGACTTCCAGGTCGATCCAATGCAGCCCGTGGCTTCCAAGACGGCGCCTGAGAAGGCGAAAGAATTAGTCAAGGCAACGCCCGAGGCAATCCCTCAGGCACGAAAAACGCCAACGCCGTCGTAGGGCGGACTCGGCTGTGCGGCACCTTCTGCAAGTCAAACCCCGGTACAAGTTCACCGTGGGAGCCTCAGCGCCTGCTGCACCTGCTTCATCTCCTTCCCCTGATCCAACCGTTATTCCAGAAGAGAAGAAGCGGAAGAGAGTTGAGAAAATCAGGCGACCTAGCCTGATAGTGCAACAGCCAGTTGCAGAGCCGCAGCCGCGTCCTGCCGCCGCAGAGACAGTGTCTCTGGGCAGTCCTAAGCCAGCCGCCGAAATCGTAGCTACGTACATCCATCCGGCATCGGCTCAGCGGAGCCCGCAGTACGTTTGCTGCCCCCGTCTCCTTGGTCTCATCCAGTCCTACTCCCACTCCGTCTCCCGCTCAATCCGAGCAGGTCATGGCCGCATCCCCCTCCCCGTCTCCACGCCCTTCTAGCGGCCCCCATTCTTTTGATCAGTTTGCTCATAACCCTAACGTTTCTCTTTCTCTGAGCACAACTCCAAACCCTTCGCCTGAGGTTAGTGCTGAGGCCGCCCGTTCACCGTCACATCCTCCGTCTCAGCCGCTTCAAACCCTTGCAGTATCAGCCGCTCCCATCTCCATTTCCCGTTCGCCCCCACAAGCGGCCGATTCTTCCAAGGTCTGTCCGGTTCCTCCTGGTCCCACCCCCGCAGGAGAGACGTCTCAGCAGTAACCCTAGGGTCGGGGGAACCAGATTTTATGGACGACCTCCAAAATACACGGACGACTTGCCCCTGGCAACGAGGGCTGTAGAGTATTCTGTCTCTTTCCTCCAGGACCTGAAGCGGAGGAGACATGAAGAGATAGCCGCCCCGGCAAAACGCGCAAAGTACGATTTCGGGAGGAGAGTGATTACAACAGAGAAGATAATCCCAAAAGTAAAGAAACCTCTCCGGGAAATGACCAGGGCGGACTACGAGCTCCAGACAAAGGAGAAGAGCTTTGACGACATTAACAAGCAATATGAGATTCAGTCAATCATGCGCAAAGCTGATAATCTCTTTGTCAAAAGTCTGGAGGAGCAGGAAGAACTTTTCGGGTTGCAGGATAAAACAAGGCAGCTTGAAGAGGACCTGTCTAGGTCCACTGAGCAACTGGAAGCGGCGCGGCAAGAAATAGATGAACTCAAAGCCCAGCTGGCCGCTTCTCAACAACAAGCCGCAACCGAAAAGCAAGCAGCCTTGGAGCAGATTTCTCAGCTCCAAGAGTCTTTGAAGCAGGCGCAGTCGCAACTTGCAGAGAGAGCATCTCAAGCGACGGTCTTTTCAAAGACAAAGGTTAAGGAGATGAGGGCTGGTTTGTCGCGGGAATGCAAGCCCCACACCTACAAGGCGATGGCGGTTCTGGATTTCGCATCCATAATTCAAGAAGTTTCTCGCCTGTGGAAAGCCTGTGGTAGAGGAGGCCGAGCTCCAGGCAAAGCAATGGCCGGACTCGGCGGTAAATCTTCAGGAGCGCGAGCGCAACGGCCTCCAATTTTCTCCCGTGTCCTCATTCGCCGCAGAATGGGCAGGTGCAAGGGTGACCTTGCACAAATATTTCAAAAAAGTTGAAGAGGTGAGAGTTGCCGACGAATGCTAGATGCATTCGGACATGAAAGAGATATCCGTCTGCTCCCTTTCGCGCTCTTTCGTAACTAGGGTGCCCAGTGTTTTGTTGAAAATGGCGAGCTTCTCACCCTAGATCGGGTGAAAAGGAATTGGCAGTCCTTCGAGCAGTATACAACTGAAATTGACAACTTGGCCGAGCCAATTCAAGACAATCATGTCACTCAGATGGTCTCCAAATATTCCAAGATCAGCTCCTACTTCCAGGAGTTAGAAAAGAGATACCTCACCATCGACCTGCACGCGGTCGCTGCTTTCCACGCAGCATTAGAAGATGTAGCTGACCGCCGGCCATTTGAAGCAGAAGCTTGGCGCCCAGCCAAGGCCGCATACGATCGCATTTGCGAAGTAGAAGCAGGAGATGGAGAGCTTTCGGAAGGTAACTCTGAGGGGGCAACTGACAAAGATGAATCTGAAGAACAGTTGCCACAAGGAGGACAGCTAGAGCAGCAAAAGGCAGGGGAGGCAAGTTCCTCTGCACCCAAAGGATGAAGGCATGGATTCTTTGCGCCGAGGCGAGCTCGACACCCCGCGAGCCGCCGTAAATGTTGTCACATTTTGCACGGGGTGCAATGTCTTCAGTGTTGTAACAATGCTGCTCTTCTTTTTCCCTCTTATGCTATTTTCCTTCCTTCTCCTCTCCTTTTCCTTTTCCTTCCCGCATTCTCTTTCTTTCCCCCTTTCTTGGAGTCCCCAGCTGATTTTTCAACTTTCCAGCAGGTTACCCTGAAAAATGGCTAAGTGTTGGTGCGAAGTCGCACTTCCCCCTCTGGTGCGAGTGCGCACTTCGCCCGCTGCTTTGGTGCGAAGTCCGACTTCGCCCCACTTTCCCGGGCGCACCTTGCAACCGGCAGATTGACAGCCGGGCAGTCGACGTAAGATGATAAAAGGCCGGAGCAGAGTCCGCACGGCGGCAGACACCCGCTTCCACTCGTGCGCAGCCCGACTTCGCAGAGAAGTCGGAGTGCGCCCTTGACAAAGCGCAGAGGGGAACAAACCCGGAATTTGACCAAGGCATGAAGGCCTTCCCGACCGCACCGTTTTCGCCCACGCAACCCGAGACGCTCCGATCCCAAGCGAAGTTGGACGGATCGCCTTCCAAGGCGTACACGTGTCACACAAAGATCATCCATCATCCGACAAGTGTCCAGCCTTCGGGATTAGAGCCGAAACGTGCCGAGCAAAAGGACAAGCATGGGCTGCATTGCCCCGCGCCGCAGCCTCATTTAAAGCTGATCCGAGGTTTTACCTGCTCCAGCTACCCGCATCATTGCCAGAGGGAGATTCTGCCCAACACACCGCCATGTAGCCGTCCAGCTTCCAGGAAGACCATGCTGCGGGTACAGTCCGGTCCGACAAAAGGTCAGCATTTGCAGCTCTTTCGCCGCTTTTGTCAGCTTATGTTTGACCGGGACCTTGTGCCCATTAATGTAACGGGAGGGACTCGGGCTATAAAAGCCCACCATGAATTCATTGTAAAGGGTGGAAGGGGAATGTCTGTTAGGGAACCACTGTGCCCATTGTAACCGTGCTTCTGCTTATAAATATAATCTGTATGCTTGGTTCTGTTCTCGTCGCTTCGTTTTTTATGCCGCCTTTCTTTATATTCATGCCTTAGGCTAACCTGTGTCATGGCTCGTTGATTCATTTCAGCATTTGATGATCAGGTGCCTCTAGCATTGCTTGTTTAAAGCACCCCCTGTACTTCATGAATTAAAAGGATACATAGAATAGATGTGGTAGCAGTTTCATAAGTTGTGTGTTTTGTTGCTGGTCCGTATCTTGTGATTGGTGCGCCGCCGCATTGTTAGTTCCTTGTAGGGAATGTCTGTTAGGGAGCCATTGAAGCTGTGCGGTTAAATTCTCTACATAAACACATATACCTGGCTCTGATATCTCTAAGTTTGCTTTCTACTCATGTCAGCGTACGTATCTGGTGATTGGTGCATTGCCGTACTGTTAGTTCCTTGTAGGGAATGTCTGTTAGGGGATCATTGAAGCTGTGCATACGCTGCTTGAGTATCGGAAGTACACATAGTTTTTGCAGTTCCTAGTTATGTTTTGTGTTTATAATGCAGTAAGTAGCGGTAATTGGTGTGTTCCCGTACTGTTAGTTCCCCCCACCAACCTTTGAATATATTTGTAAATTCCTTTCTGTTCATTTATTTCTTTCCTGTACTCTTAGCTTGAACATAAACCCCCAAAAAGGAGCCGGCCTTCTCCGGAGATTGGCTCGGAAGGCATCTCTTCCTTCCGGCCTTTCATGCTGGTGGGCGAATCTGGGCGCATTAACCCAAAATCCTTTCCTCATGGCAGATTCGTAACCAACAGAAGCCAAATATTGTCGGGTACCTACGAGCACCCACCTCTTCCTTTTCATTGATCATTATCTTCTTTTGTCTATTTGCTCTTTTATTTCACTCTTTTACTCTTTTGCAACTGATCTGTCCTGAATGCTATGCTTCAGAATGTTTCTGGAAAGTATTGTGAAACCTGACGAACACATTGAAATTCAAGCTGCCAGAGTTGATACCCTTTTGAGGAAAAAAAGGAACACAAGTTACCATGTACAAGCGATCTTGCCATTCTTCTGACCATGAACTGCTTGCTTTACAGTTTACACACACACCATACTTCACGTCCTCGTGCTGGATTTGCTTAAGAAGGCTTAAAATCTGTAATGCTTATGATTTCTAAAAACCTCTTCTTATTTGAAAAGGGTAAAGTAGTTTTTAACGTCCGTGAGGTCATAGGCCATATGAGACAACTCTCATGGAGGGTGTTGCTTACCCAATATATGGTTATCCAACCATACTCCGGTCACCGAAGCATGGTATACAACCCTAACCTCCATAGGAATCGAACCTTGGACCTCTATTTAGAGTTCCAAAGTCTCCACCATTAGGCTACTAAGGCTGTACATGAATTACAAAATTTCTCAGTGTTGTATACATTGCAGCTAAAAACTCAAAGATCTGTTCCCAACTGGATGTTTGGGAAACCTCAGTCAACAATAGACATTAGTTTTGTTGTCCTTCTATCCTTCCATGGGTTACTGATTATTTCACTGTCATCTTTGCAACTCACCAATAATCATCCAGGACTACAATATTAGATCTTCTATGGATCTGGTTCATTTACTGTGCAACTCCAGGCTGCAACAGGTAGCAAGATCCTCAGTGGTGAGAAGGAGGCAAAGGCCTTACTACTGTTAAGGCCACATCTCACATATGAAATACTATAATTCCTGGTTTTCTAGAAACCTGAAATCAAATAACTTCATTGAGACTGATGTTCTCCAATCTGATCAGAATGTTTATGATATTTTTACAAGGCATTGACAAATGCTCAATTCTGTAAAGCTACAACATATGTGTTTCCTTAAAGTTAAAAACACTACAGAGGACACATACAAACAGACTGCACATTGATTAATGAAGTAGACTTATCTTTACAAAACTCATGCTGCAATCATTAAATTGTCTCACTTAAATTAGACAGTTGCTGCAACTTCACCATTCATAAATCATATCATGATTTTCTCACCTGCACTAGATCTTGTGGGGTGTGGGGTCATAAGCAAACACCATCCCAACTGAGATTTCTGTCGATGTATTCTTCACAAGCCACTGTCTTGTTCACAATTTTCTCCATCCTAAAGTCTTGATTTTGCACGCATCACTGATCTGATAACATCGTGATGTGCTCCTTCTACATTGTCAACTTCGTGACGATGGCTGATGTATCCATTGCCTTTGCCCCACACTACTCTGCTTTTAATTATTTGTCACATTTTCTGTCTCAACTTCCCCTTTACAATGTATCCACATTCAAATGATGTGCAGAAAGCCAACAAGATGATTACAAAGCATAAAGAATATGTGCAAGATCTAGTAGTTTCTTTGCCAGACATGGAAATGCTCATTGTCTTTCTCCAACAAATGACCTTTGCTCGCACTGTTACGCAGAACACAGCAACATTGAGAATAACACCATCATGAGCATTAAGCCATCTTAGAAAGTTGTTTGTCTTGTACTTTATAGATCCCTCTTGCAAATCTCAAAAGCTGTCTTGTCTTCAAGATCTCCTCTTTTGATGCCACCAATGTTTCAGCATACAGTCTGCCATTTCAGCGTTGAATTATGATTTCAATTAGCATGTATACCTTTCATTCATCCTACTAGTTCATTTCACCATGTGCTTTTTCTGCTGCAAATGACATCGGCTCTAGAATGTTTTCTTTTTTGCCTCATTGTAGTTTAGAGTGCCAAGCATCCGTCTGCACTTTTAGAAGCAGCAAACAGCCTACTCTACCATTTTCTGCACTATGACAAACACTTTAAAATATTATAATGGATTTTCTCTAGCTATAGCATGGCAATGTTTATTTGAAATTACAAAATGAGCTGTATTGGTGCTGGGTCAGTCGAAATTTGAGTTGGATTGTGTGGTTTAGCAGTGAGTTGTATGCTAAAGATTTGAGTTCAGGGCAGCCTGACTGTGTGTCAAACCAGGTGAGCTGAGATGGTGAAAGACAAGCATGGGAATTGCCCTTCTCTAGTTAACAAAATTGTTTGCTTGCACATTGTTGGTAACAACAATCAGGAAAGGCTAAATGAGAAAAATTCAAAAATGCCATACCTGCAGTCATCCATGTAGTTCAAACTTCATTTCTTATTCCAAAACAGTTAAAAATTGTAAGCATATATGTCTTACATTATTGAAGCAAAAGGGTAGCGCACGTAGGCGCTCTCTAGGTTGGTTTAATAACCACCAAGTTGGTTTAATAAACCAACTTATTGTAACCACATTGTAATCTTTATAATTGATATCAATTGGAATGAATCATTGCTTCGTGAAATTCTTCATGGTACCAGAGCTAGGGATGATCGCAGACGTTGGGTAAGGTGGTTATTATTTCTAACTACTCCAACTTCCCTACCAGCCAACCAGACTGAAGGATACTGACGGATGCAGACAGAAGATTGGAGGACACTGACATACGCAGACAGAGGAGACACTGAACACACAGACAGAAGACTGGAGGACACTGACAGACGCAGACAGAAGACTGGAGGACACTGACAGATGCAAGACAGAGTAGACGCTGGACACACAGACAGAGGCACGCAGACTGGGCGACAGTTGTGGAGGCAAAAGGGTGGGGTGGTTGCCCGAAGGCAACCGAAAGCTATTGTAGCTTTCATTTTTTTAAAGAACCCCACAGTGGCAGCATAGGCCATGTGGGATTATATTTTTTTCTTCCCTCTTCGCACCCGATGTTCCTAACATACGCTTGCTTCATGTTGGTTCTCGTCGGGCCCTCTGGCTCACGTGGTCTGCGTTGTGATTGTTAGATGGAAGGTCGCGGGTTCAAGTCGCTTCGGGGAGGTATAAGGGGTTTTGATAATTTTATTTTTCTCTCCTTCTCAGCATCTGATGTTGCTAAGATGCGCCTGTCTCCTGTTCATCACATTTGATTGCACTACCATGGTACAAAAATGACTTCACTGGCTAACAAAGAAGGAGACTTCATGGGCTATGACCCAGCATCAAAGAAAGGGAAAACAACAATGAAAACTCACCCAGAATAAGGAAGCAAACTGACAAAGATGCAAAAACATTTACAGGAAGCTCACTGAATTGACCAAATTACCTGGAAAATGCAATGCCGCATGTGATAAGGGGCATACATTTATCTAAGGTGAGGAAGTGCATGAAAATAAACAAATAATGGAAGATAATCCATTAAACCTAAATGTGTAAAATGTAATCATCTTCAGGAATTTAACAATAATATACGAGTGTGAACTAAGACAAAATGAAAATAAGTTATAAATTATAATCAAATTAGGTGATCTGCAACACCAATAACAACGATAATCTATTTATGATACCTTCATTTGTGCAGGTGAAAAAGACCGCCTCCTGCAATAGGGAAAAAGAAAGAGTGAGCACTTAACGAACATTATTCAGATCAATGCCTTAATAAATAATCACTGTGTTTTCCCCTAATCTATCCATATTGATCCTCTTGTAAGTGTTATATCAGAAAGGTCAGGAAAGCAAGAAAGATGGTATGTATCCAAAGGAAGCTCATAGAAATTTGTTCTCCCCTAATCTATCCATATTGATCCTCTTGTAAGTGTTATATCAGAAAGGTCAGGAAAGCAAGAAAGATGGTATGTATCCAAAGGAAGCTCATAGAAATTGAAGGTCACAAGGAAAATGATACTAAATGATGCCAGCAAAGCAAATGAGCAAATTTGTTTGCATTCTTAAAACTTCAACAAAGGCAGTTTCTGTTCTAAACTATGAATAATTAGTAATAAGGTAGAAGCATATGAATAATCTATAAATATATAGTGAAACGGTTCTAGCACAACCCATACATGTATCTATATATATCTATATATCTATATGCAAGCAAAATAACAATGGTCGATGACACCCACACATTATAGGAGTTGAATCTTGTCATGTCCCTTTCCGATGTGTAACCAGGAACCGTTAACTTATTTAATTCCCGTAAGCTAATTTGGATGAAAGGGAATTATTTTAATATTCTCCGTTTTTTACTTTTGACGGAAATATTATTTAATTCATTTAAATGTGGAGCTCAATGATATATATATATATATATTTTTTTATTGAAAAAATACTTCATATTAAAGAATACATCATCATAGCAAACATTACAGCAGTTTGCGAATGAGCAGCAAACAATTTGATCTAACACTTTTATCAATTCTAATACAGTCCTTAATAATCTCAGACCTAAACACCTTAAGCTGACTAGAAACAAGCTCAGCAGCTTTGCTAACAGTAACAGCAACCGGCACCTCCTCATTTTTAAAAATCAGACTACATCTATCTTTCCAAATACTGAACAAGATAGAGAGTCTGATAATGTGCCAAAATATCCTTTTGTGGCTCGCATTGTCAATGGAGTCTCCAAACAAAACTGCCTTCCACCTTAGCTGCCCCTGAACAACATTGTCATACAACTAGACTGCCTTTCTCCATACCTTTCTCGTTCTCGGACATTCCCAAAAAATATGCTTAATTGTTTCACTTTTTCCACAACTGGAACAAGCATCCGACGCAAGCATCCATTTGGCTAAACGAGCCTTACTTTGAAGACCCTGCATAATAACTAACCAGGCAAACACCTTCAACTGCATAGAAACCCGGAACTTCCAAACCCCAGCGAGACGCTTCTTCCATTTTTTGCAAGAACAAATCAAACCCCATCTGATGTTCAGAATGTCACCAAACGGGATTCCAGGAACCATTAACTGATAAATTTTAGAGGCTTTAAAACACCAAATTGGTTTTCCATATCTCCACCTCCAATCCTTCCAGATAGGACATAAAATTGGAAAGCTTGTAAAGTTGCTCCGTTGGAAGAAGACTTTGCATTTGCTGCACTACATACCTATCGGAGGGCTTCAATTTAAATTTAACAACCAGCTGTTGCCACGGAGTCCAATTACCAGTGTTTCCATCCCAAAGATCTGCCCACTTGAAAATTCCCTTCTTACCAAGTCTCTTGCATTGCAAGGTAGGCATATCAGCTGCATAAGTCCCATTTTCTTTCCAAAGGCAAATTGCTTTGGAGCAAAGAGTCCAACCCCGTCTATCATCCAGAAAGTCCCATTTAACCAAGCCGACTACATCTTTCCAAGCCTCCCATATTCTTTTAATCGGGATGCAGCCTCTAATTTTAAATTTCCCGGGGTGACCAACAATATCTTCGAAACTAAAATTTCCCTTGACTCCGTCAATATTCACACAGTTCTTAATCCGGTGACGCAACAACCTCTGCCAACCAATATCACCCTCCAAACACCTAATGATCCACTTAGAAGCAAGAACCTTACCTTGAACCTGGATGTTGAGCAACCCAAGGCCACCCTCCTTCTTAGGAATAGTACAATACTTCCATGCAATTAGGGGAACCCGCTTGGAACCATCCATATTTGCCCATAAAAAATTCCTGATACAAGTCTCTAGTCTTCTATATTGAGTAGGGTTTGGAAGCCAACAGGAGGAATAGTACATGTGGCACGTCTGAAGGATCTTACTTACCACAGTAAGTTTCCCCGCAAAGGAGATCATCTTACTTTTCCAAATTTGAATTTTCTTCTCAAATCTGCTCATACACCAATCCCATATAGATTTAAGGGAAACCCTTCTGCTCAATGATATATTTTAATAAAGTGAAATTAAATTAAAGAGCGGGAAAAAGGAGATATAAGGGAAAAAAGGAATTCATTTTGAGGTTATGCTTATGTTATTTTCTCTTATTGGAATTTTTGGAGAGCTTCTTCGAAAATCAAACCCTCGGACGAAACCCCGTGGGAGAACCAGTTTTCGGTATGTAAGATTCTGCCCTAGTTGGTCAGTTGGAGAAATCACCCAGGTTTCTCAGCGAGCATTCACAGGAAAATCTACCATTGTTGGAGGGCGTTTTCTGCAGGGTCGATCAGATATAACCTAAGCCTACATCGAACTATATTCTGGGCGCCGTGGAAATTGAAGGTGACGTGGAGGACTTGTATCATACACCGCCGATTTCATTTGCTCGACCTGCTTTATACCGACCACCGCCGACTTGGATAGTGGAGTCTTCCTTGGTCGACCGGTATTCATACTAGCCGCGCGGAACCTTGGGTGACCGCGGCTTTCCATATCGCCGCCATTTTCTATATGCTCGGCCTCCTTGTACTAGTTGTCCAGCATCTGGAATGTAACAGGTCAGAAATATTGTTTATTGTTGGCATTGAATGAATGATAAAAATATATATATATATAATATTTAGCATTAATGAATTCGGTTCTTTTTCACATAATTATCTGTACATTATAAGTATGTGAAACTTGCAACTATCATCAATATATTTGAATATGGTTGAGCACAACTCTGGTTATTGTGAAAGCTGGGAAATATATCTATAGCAGTATTAAGGGTGTCAAGACAATGAACTGTTGATGTTGGGTCTGCACACAATCCATCCATAAAATCGAGAAAAAAAAATTGCTTAATAAATTGTCCAGGCTATTACAGTGGTATCAGAGCTTCGAGCCTGCCAGCCTGTTGGGTTTCCGGATGAGTCAAAATAATTAATGAATCCAGAGAACAGGGAATATATCACATACAGGAGAAGAGGACCAAGGGGAAGAGGTGCTCTCAGCTCAGATTCAGAAGAAGAGGTAAATATGGGTGACAGGGTTCCACAGGAACCGAGTACCCGGGAAATGTTTAATGATCTGGCTAGGGGACAGCGAGAGTTGCAGCAAACCCTCAATCAGTTGATGGCTGTTATGATGGCAAATAATAATAACAACGCTCAGCCAAATGGTGGGAACAACCAAAATAACAATAATGGGCGACAAGAGAATCAAAGAAACAATGGAAATGGCGAAGCCTCAGTGAATAACAGGGCTGTAAACCGGAATCAGAATGACAGGACAGCAAGCACTAGGCCCTTGATGCCTAACTTTCCTCCTAGGAACCCTCCGCAGGATGAAGTGGAACCTACAGTAAATGAGATGCAGGATCAGTTTTTACAGGAGTGGACCAATGCTAGTGCGGAATTCCAAGCCGGAATGTCCTTCCGAGATTATGTGGACATGAGGATGAGACAACAACCACACAGGAGAGGTAGACAGTATAATCAGGAGTTGCAGAGGAGAGTGGGGAAGTTGTCCATTCCTTACTATGACGGTTCAGGCAAGACTTCAGCTAGATCATGGGTGCAGAAGATGGATACATATTTTCAACTGAATGCCATGCCGGAAGATGAGGCCATTAAGTATGCCGCTTTACACCTTGATGGGATTGCTCACGAGTGGTGGCACCATGGTTTGGTTACGCTTGGACATAGCCAGATTGATTCTTATGCAGAATTTACAAATAGGCTTATTGACCGATTTGACAAGAAGGATCCAGAACTACACTTCAAAGAATTGGCACAGCTAAAACAGTGGGGTTCAGTGGATACTTACATTGCTGATTTCCAGAGACTATCAGTGTTAGTGACAGACATCTCTGAGCACAGGTTGATTGTATTGTTCATAGATGGGCTTTCAGACCCTTTGAGAGGTTGGATTAAGGCATTCAATCCTCCTACTCTACAGGATGCTATTAAAAGGGCAAGAGATATGGAGTCTTCTACACCTAAGAGTAAATTTCAATCAAAGGGATTTCCATCTAAAAAAGAAAAAGATAAGAAACCTTTCCAGAAAGAGTGGCCTAAGAAGGACAAGATGGATGATGAGGTTCGGAATGAATTGCGTAGGAAGAAACTCTGTTTCAGCTGCAAGGAACCTTGGGAACCAGGTCACAGGTGCTTGGGAAAAGGTAAGGTCCATTACATTGAGGTGCAATCTGATAGTGAGGATGAGGAGCAGTATGAGCACAAACAGGGCAGCGAACACAGTGATTCCGAGGATGAGCAGGACAGGGATGAGGAGCATGCACCTAAGGAGGTGAAGGGTGGTGCCATTGCTACACTTTCAGGTACACCCAGATTTAACTCATTCAGGGTCCGTGGAGTCCTTCAGGGGCAGCGGGTAACTGTGTTAGTTGATAGTGGGGCAACCCACAATTTCATAGACTCAACACTAGTTGCTAAGAGGGGTCTACAGACAGAGCCATTTGAGGGCTTTAATGTTATGGTGGCAGATGGGTTTCATATGACTTGTACCCAGCGTATTCCACAGCTTAATATTACCTTAGGTAATTACACTGTCACTGATGATTTCTATGTTGTGGATTTGGGTGATACTAATGCCATTCTTGGCATACAGTGGCTACATTCCCTTGGTAAGTATTCTCAGAACTTTCAGACCATGGAACTCAAGTTCAGGAGTGATGGGAAGAAGGTAGTTTTGAGGGGGATGTCAAATGGTGCTCCCAGGATCGTTTCAGCGAAGAGGATGGAAAGTATTTTCCGTCATGGTGATATTGCTTGGGCAGCCGAATGCCTAATTTCTTCTAAGGCACAGGTGGACAGCAGTACGCAGTATTCAGTGGATATACAGGTTGTGTTGGATAAGCACGGTAAGGTTTTCAGTGAGATTCCGCCAGGGAGACCACCTGATAGAGGCTTTGAGCATACTATTGAGTTGGAGGAGGGCTCCAAGCCCGTCATCACGACCCCATACAGACACCCCAAGAAGTTTAAGGAAGAGATAGAAAAGGCTATCAAGGAATTATTGGACATGGGGCATATTAGACCCAGCTCGAGTCCCTTTGCTTCTTCTGTTGTGCTGGTAAAGAAGAAGGACGGGACAATGAGAATGTGCATAGATTATCGTGCACTAAATAAGAAAACAATTAAGAACAGATACCCAATCCCCAGGATCGATGAGCTGTTAGATGAGTTGCACGGTGCAGTTTATTTCTCGAAGATTGATCTTCGATCTGGGTATCATCAAATCAGAGTGCGGGAACAGGATATTCATAAGACAACTTTCAGGTGTCACTATGGACACTATGAGTTTCTGGTTATGCCATTTGGGCTGACCAATGCTCCCGCGACCTTCCAGTCATGCATGAACCACATATTCAACAAGCAGTTGAGGAAATTCTTGCTAGTGTTCTTTGATGATATACTAATCTATAGCAGAACTTGGGAGGAGCATCTGAAACATATTGATGAGATTCTTGGCATTATGGAAGCACAGTCCTTGTATGCAAAAGCTTCTAAATGCGAATTCGGGTTGACAGAGATCCTCTATTTGGGGCACGTCATCAGTGCTAAGGGTGTGCAGGTGCATCAGGAGAAGATACAGGCAATACTTGATTGGCCACCTCCGAGGACTCTTACGGAGCTGCGAGGTTTCTTTGGGTTATGCAGCTATTACAGGAGGTTTGTAAAGGGCTTTTCTAAGTTAGGTGCACCCTTGACAGATCTCACAAAGAAAGGGGCTTTCAGATGGACAGATGAGGCTCAACGGGCATTTGACAGGCTTAAGGAGGTGATGAGCTCTTGTCCAGTATTGGCTCTTCCCGATTTCACTCGTCCATTTGTGTTGGAGTGTGATGCTTCAGGCGAGGGGATAGGAGCAGTGATTATGCAGGATAGGCACCCCATTGCCTATGAGAGCCGAAAGCTCAGGGATGCAGAGAGGTTGTATTCCATCTACGACAAGGAGATGCTCGCCATCATGCATGCGTTGGCGAAGTTTAGACAGTATTTGGTAGGTGGAAGATTTGTGGTCAGGACGGACCATAACAGTTTGAAGTACTTCCTGGAACAGAAGGATTTGAATGAACGGCAACAAAAGTGGGTCAGCAAAATTCAGGCCTACGATTTTGACATTGAGTATGTTAAGGGTAAGAAGAACGTTGTTGTTGATGCCTTATCCAGGAGACCTGCAGCACTTTCCTTGGCAGAAATTTCAGCGGATTGGAAGGCTCACTTGTTAGTTGAGTATTCCAAGAACACTTTTGCCAGTAAGGTAATGGATGGTAAGGTGCAGGATGACAGGTATAGGGTGATAGATGACATAATCTACTACAAGGACAGAATCTTCTTGGTTCCCGGGTCAAAACTCAAAGAGAAGATTTTACGAGCTATCCATGACACACCCCTTGCAGGACATCCTGGTTATTTCAAAACTTACAGACAGGTTAGGGAGAGGTTCTCTTGGAAGGGCCTCAAGGATGATGTCTTGCGGCATGTGAGGGAGTGCATGACTTGTCAGCAGAACAAGTCAGAGCATACTTTCCCTGCTGGGTTGCTTCAGTCGTTGCCTATTCCGGAGCAGAAATGGGAGAGTATATCTATGGATTTCATAACCGGTCTACCCAAGGTACAGGGCAGAGATTGCATTTTTGTAGTTGTGGATCGATTGACTAAGTTTGCCCACTTTTTCGCCATCTCCTCGGAGTATAAGGCACCTCAGGTTGCAGATTTATTTTTCAGAGAGGTGTTTAGACTCCATGGGTTACCTAAGACTATCGTCAGTGACAGAGATAGTCGTTTCCTCAGTGCATTTTGGCAGGAGCTCTTCAGATTAGCTGGCACAGAATTGACTCCTAGCACCAGTTACCACCCTCAGACGGATGGACAGACAGAGATTGTCAACAAATGGGTTGAGGGATATCTGAGGAACTATGTGGCGGGGCAGCAGAAGGCTTGGATTAGGTGGTTGCATATGGGTGAGCACTGCTACAACACCACCTATCATATGTCGATTGGTATGACACCATTCAGGGCATTGTATGGTTACGATGCTCCCACATTTCTAGACTTAGCTTTTGGCGATAGTAGAGCCCCCAAAGCTAAGGATTGGATCCAGGAGAGTCAGGATATTCTCAGGACTCTTAAGGAGAATTTGCAGAGCGCACAGAACCAGCAGAAGATTTATGCTGACAGGCACAGGATTGAGCGGAGTTTCGAGGTTGGGGACTTAGTTTTCTTACGGCTGCAACCATACAGACAGTCTTCATTGAAGAAGAGCGGAGCAGAGAAGCTGAAACCCCGTTTTTATGGCCCTTACAGGATTGTTCGGAGAGTGGGAGAGGTTGCCTATGAGTTGGAGCTGCCGGATAGTAGCAAGATACATAATGTTTTCCATGTTTCGTGCCTCAAAAAGGCACTGGGGCAGCAGGTTATTTCTTCTACAGAGCTTCCACCATTGGATGAGGAGGGCAGGTTGGTTTTAGTGCCACATGAGATACTGGATGTCAGAGAGAGAAAGTTGAGGAACAGAGTCATCAGGGAGTATCTTGTTCGATGGAGAGATCTACCGATCGAGGATGCCACTTGGGAGGGTGATCAGATTTTGCAGCATCCTAACCTGCAATTGCTTGAGGGCAAGCAATTCTGGGAAGGGAGGACTGTCATGTCCCCTTCCGATGTGTAACCAGGAACCGTTAGCTTATTTAATTCCCGTAAGCTAATTTGGGTGAAAGGGAATTATTTTTAAATTAATTATTTTAATATTCTCCGTTTTTGACTTTTGACGGAAATATTATTTAATTCATTTAAATGTGGAGCTCAATGATATATTTTAATAAAGTGAAATTAAATTAAAGAGCGGGAAAAAGGAGATATAAGGGAAAAAAGGAATTCATTTTGAGGTTATGCTTATGTTATTTTCTCTTATTGGAATTTTTGGAGAGCTTCTTCGAAAATCAAACCCTCGGACGAAACCCCGTGGGAGAACCAGTTTCGGCAGTGTAAGATTCTGCCCTAGTTGGTCAGTTGGAGAAATCACCCAGGTTTCTCAGCGAGCATTCACAGGAAAATCTACCATTGTTGGAGGGCGTTTTCTGCAGGGTCGATCAGATATAACCTAAGCCTACATCGAACTATATTCTGGGCGCCGTGGAAATTGAAGGTGACGTGGAGGACTTGTATCATACACCGCCGATTTCATTTGCTCGACCTGCTTTATACCGACCACCGCCGACTTGGATAGTGGAGTCTTCCTTGGTCGACCGGTATTCATACTAGCCGCGCGGAACCTTGGGTGACCGCGGCTTTCCATATCGCCGCCATTTTCTATATGCTCGGCCTCCTTGTACTAGCTGTCCAGCATCTGGAATGTAACAGGTCAGAAATATTGTTTATTGTTGGCATTGAATGAATGATAAAAAATATATATATAATATTTAGCATTAATGAATTCGGTTCTTTTTCACATAATTATCTGTACATTATAAGTATGTGAAACTTGCAACTATCATCAATATATTTGAATATGGTTGAGCACAACTCTGGTTATTGTGAAAGCTGGGAAATATATCTATAGCAGTATTAAGGGTGTCAAGACAATGAACTGTTGATGTTGGGTCTGCACACAATCCATCCATAAAATCGAGAAAAAAAAAATTGCTTAATAAATTGTCCAGGCTATTACAAATCTTTTGAGTGGCATTGGAGGTAAGACTTCTCAAAAGATGATAATTACATTAAAATGATAGATCAATGTTCAATGGGTACATGTCTTAGGCCATGAGAGTTGTATTGGAGATATGTAATTACAAATAAATATATAGTGAAATGGTTTGAGCACAACCCATACATCACAGGCATCTCTCTCTCTCTCTCTCTCTCTCTCTCTCTCTCTCAAAACCATTCAAAACAAAACAATAAATAAAGGATCCATAACATAACCTGTTTGGAGAAAATTCTGCATCATCATCTTGTTCAGAATCATGAGCAGCATGTTCCTGGGCAACTTTCTTTGAATAGCCTTCATCCCAATAGAGCTTTTCCCAGTTCTCTCTCAACTCTTGAAATAATTCTATGTACTGTCTGCACCAGGACTCAGGCTCCTTTGGAGTTGATTGCAAACAATTCAAATGAAAAAACAATCAGCATTTAGGAACCTTCCAATGAATGTAATCACTTCAAACAGTGTGGAATAAACCTAAGCAAACAAATTCCACAAAAAGCTTTGGTACTTTATATATTGTCACCATAGCATTCCTATGTGCATAGATGCAGAAGCAGGTGAGAGTGTGGACCCAATGAAGGCAGAGCAAATTCTTAAAACTTCAGGTTTAGACAAGACTAGAGTTTTCAAAGAAGGTGAGACATACAAAACATAATGAATCAAACCATATATAAAGTAGGAAGAAGAAAATTGAATATGAGCAATAGCAAGATGAAGGCTTAAAGAATTATTGTAAATAATTAAAAGACAAAAAAGATGCTTTTAACAACAATGAAAAATGGAAGGCACTTTATGTGAAATCTTGGACCAATTACACAGCGTAAGAAGTTATACGACACAGTCTTGCAATCTGCAGAGGCAGTAAAGGATGAACATGCACAAATAACTCTAAAACAGATTTTGTCTACCATTGCACAAAAGGAACAAGCTCACTCCAAAGATTTCAAAACTTAAATCTATGCAGGAAGCAATCTCAAATCAACAGCAATGATGTAATGGTGGTCACTATCCGACAGATAAGAATCAACATTAAGAACCAGCTAGTGGCAATTTAATGGTTTCAACGCAAGAGCTGGCTTTATGGACAAAGGTTCTGGTGGTCAACTGAATGATATGGACTCCCAACTAACTGCAAACATTAAGGTAGGACTAGACCACAATACAGATGTAGAACTGGCCAGCATAGCACTACCGTAAGCAAAGGCCAGTTCACTTCTAAATGCACATTGCTAGTCTCTGTAGTCTTAAATCATGGTTCCTGATCAGTGGCTATTGTGTCAAATGCCTGGTCCACCACTTGTGCAAACCTCCTCCAATTCAAATTCTTTGCTTAACCAATGATGCTTAATAGTTTTCAAGGGGGATTAGATAGAGGAGGACAAGGGTAGATCACGGAAAAGGATTTTAAAGGACTCTTCATAATGCTATATTCAATAATTAACCTTATTTAATCATACTGATAATGTAGCATGTTAATGGTTATGTTTCAGGAGCTTTGGAACTAAACTTTGAATTTTATAACATCAAGATGTGGAGAAATTATAGGAATATCTTTTACCTGATTGTTCTAATGTCTTTTCTTTTTCCTTTTCTGTTATGTAAACATGAGTTCTACATAATACCATGGATATGTATGAATGTATTTCCTATCCTAGAAACTTGAAGGCTTGTGCATTAATCTTGTTATACAAACATCACATACCCAAGGAATATCTCACTGCACAATTATCAGATAATAAAGGCTTCTGCAGGTTGACATCAATAGAGGGTCACAGATAGGCATTTACTTTTTACCATATTGAACTCTTTACAACTAAATTTGAGTCTTTGCTCTTCAAACCAACACTATCTTTTGGTGCAAAGATAAACAATCAGTGAGCTTTTTCAGAAGGGCTTTAAACTTCTTTCACAGCCACATATAGTTTTTCATTAGAGTCTTTGGAGTTATCTAAGCCATTTTTTATTCTTCAAGTCGTTGCATGACTTATTAATCTGTAGAGAATCAACCACTCCGTATCAAAGAAGGGGTTCATTACACTTGAAAACAAGTCGGTGCACCAAAGGGCAAAAGCAATAAACAAGTAGATGCAATACACCCATGTAATTCCCAAACCCTGACATAAAGATACTACATGACACATTGAGACATTTCCTGCTGATATTGTGCAAAGTGCACATCCAACAAAGTGATGGGTTTTCAAATGAAGTTAAAGCAATCAACAACTGTCAAAAATGACCCCCCAAATACATATGCTTCGGACACTGGGATTAAATAAAAATATAAAACCCACTTATGCCCAAAACTCAACAGACAAGATTCAAGACATATATTCAAATATTGTCTTCATAATAATGGCTTTATTATTTATTTTCAGGTTTTGCAATATCTTGAAAAGGAAATCAAAGAATACTTGAAGCACAATTGTGTAGAGAAAATTTGCAGGAAGAAACATAATTCCATATCCATGCATAAAACCAAAATCTGCATATGGAAAATTTCAGAAAGGAAAATCCTATCTATTAAGAAATTATTTACCGTATGCTAATGAACACTAGCTCTTCTTGCACCAAGGCAAGGCCACATGGACTCATATTATGAAAATATATTCTAAATGTTCTATCTTTTCATTTGTTAGAAAGTGAGAAATAAAGCTTCTAAAATATAAATTGGTGGCTTGCTAAAAAAAGAATTAGTAATTAGGTCATTAACAAGGTTTTGATTCCCAACTAGTGCTTCAAAATTGACACTTCCTGCCCATGAGGTTAAGAGTCCTTCAGGTGAGAATGTTTAGCTCACAAAGAGCCTACCAAGGCTCAATTCTTATACGTGTTGTGATAATATGGGTTTTGATAATATAGCTATGTGGTTTGTTGAAATATCATAGTAACACAGTCATGATGTAATATGGGTGGGGTCTGTTTCAATCATGTGTAACCAATTCAAAAACAGATTATTGACACTTTCCAACTCTGACATTAAAAATTACAAATTAAGCTATGTTATCTGGAATACCCTTTTTCCAGGAACAAGGAAATGTGGGGATGCAAAAAGGGGACAAATAGAAAACGCCTATAAATTTTGGAAAAATGGGGATGGCTAGAAGACACCCCTAAATTTTGGCAAAAAGGGGACAGCAAAGGGGGTGGCTATATTAAAAGATATTAAAAATATAGAAATATAAAAATTTAAATTTACAAATGAGAAAACATTTTAAAATGCACAAATTTGAGTTAATCATTGGTTTTCTCATTACTAATCAGCAATCATAGACAAAATGAAAATACAATGATGTATTATTTGGAGATAATTATAGTAGATAATTCTCTTAATGCCCATAGAATGCCAGAATAGGCCAATGGGACTCATTGAAAAGAGTTGGTACAATGTACTATAGTAGTAAACAAAAGGTACTACAAAAATAAGCTAAACTAGAGTAAAGAATCTAGTGCAAACTAGACTAAAGTGGAACAACTGTATGGCATAGAACTACAGCCTCAATCGTTACCCCAAAATGGATAACTATCATACTAAAAGTTTAAAAATAATGACGAAGAAAGAGTCAAAATTCAAGGTAAAACAAACGTAGAAAAGGAGCTCCACTGGCTTCAAGTGCCAATACTATCTGTAGTGGGATGTAAAGTAGGACAGCCATCATCATCACCATCCCAAAAGGGCCAACACAAGATCTAATGATGCTTCGAAGGGAATGGCCAGGACTAAGAGGACCCAGTTGGGTAATTGTTGGAGGACATGGACTTCGACCCCTCAAGAGTCTTTTAGCATCCACAACCATGGAACCAATGGAAGAGGATGGGAAACTGGTAAGTAGCATATGTTTACAACTCCTTGGTACATGAGGGGTGGCCAAAACCCAATGTTGCAGAACTGCAGTCTTGTCCTACCACAAACAAGTAGAAAAAAACAATGACGCCCTAGAAGCCACTCTTGTGTGCAGACAAGAGCACACAGATCTATCATTAACATTCGGAGAGCTATAGCTTCAAATGAACAATTATTCTCTTAATTGCAAATATGGAGTGAAAGAATGAGGTGATTAGTTGAGCAATAGTGGATCTCCTATGTAATGAACGATGTCAAAGAGTGATAGCTTCCCTAAGGTATGAATCCAAGCATCTTCGGTTATGAATTGAACAAGAAGAATCCCAAGACTGTGTGTCAAATGTCACTGGATATAATCAAGACAAGTAATAATGCAAGTCTCAATCCTCAAAAAATGTTTGGTTTAGATGGCCAACTTGCAACTACGAGGTTGAGATGGATCAGCCCAAGTAATCTGAATATATTGTTAGTAAACATCATCTCTGACTACTTGGTTAATTACCCTCTTATCAGGGAGAAGACAGGGAGGAACATTTAAAGAGCATTTGAACTCAGGTAATTGATCTATGGACATGCCAACTGACTAAGGAAGAGTAATAAGTTCCGCATACCATCCACAATGACAACCAAAAGCGCTCCTAGAGGAAATCCATCCCAAGGAGTAAAGCACCAAAACTGAGTATCTTTGCCGGCCTAAGGTGCAAACACCCATGGATCTAAGGCGATGAAGCTGAAAAATAATTCTGAAGATGCTCTCAAGGCGAAGAGGATGAGCACCAAACTCAGCTTGAACAATACATTGGGGAACTGTTCTTTTACATCAGATAAATCACTAAAGCAAAATAGTCTGGACCCTCTCAATGCGAGCCTAATCAATACACCCTAAACTTGGACTCCAAATCTTGGACCCAGCAACGACTGCTGCTGGAAACATTAGCATTTCAAGACTGAGATACATGTGTACCCCTTGCAAAGATGTGCCTGTGAAGCTGGCCAAATATTAAGGGAAGGAGCTGCAAACTGAACCCCCAAGTAGGTGTAAGCAATGGTGATCTCAATCGACTTGCCCTTACAGAAGACTTGAAACTTAGATAATGTACTCTTTGATGTGTTGAAGATCATCACCTTAGCCTTGTTAAGATTGACTGCTGGTTGTTTTAAGTCACAAAAGTGAGCAAGAGCATCCAACTGTTTTTGCAGGCCCTTGGGAATATGAGCAAGAAGAACAGCATCATCTACCAAAAGAAATATAGCTATCAACACATGATATAGACGGCAAATAAATTCTTCATGCTCGTCAATGTACATCCCAAAAAGTGAAGGAGAAAGAGGACAGCCTTTTTTTGACACCAATGGTGCTCTGGACATCCTCTGAGAAACCAAAAGCTATCTGAAAAAAAACCAACAACTACCTCATATAGTCTCTTGATAGCATGATAAAGAGCTCCTAGATGCCTATATCATGTAGTCTCTGAAATAAAAGATGCCTGGGAATGGTGTCAAAGGCCTTTCTAAAGTCCACAAAACAATAGAATACTTTAGAAGACCATTGGCGAACCTCGTCAATAATATCTTTTAGAGTGAAAACATGATCAATAGTTTGATGATCCCTTCTAAATCCAGCCTTCCCTAACAATCTAAGCTGGCCCTGATCTAGCAGTTATGAGAGTTTCATATTTAAAACTGTTGCATACAGCTTATCAAATGTGTGCCCAATCATGATAGTTCTGTAGTAATTTGGATCTGAATAATCCCTAGAATTGTAGATAGGGTGGATAATATGCAGTGACCAGGAGGCAGGGAACCCAGAACAAACAACCTCATTTAAAAATTGTGCAATGGAATAGCCAAGAGCTTCAGCACCATTCTTCAAGAACTCAGACTGAAATCCCTCAAAATCAGCAGCCTTGACTGGTTCAACGTGATGGGGCCACTGGACTGCCAAGGATGTTCTTCAAACTATCATGTTCAACTTCTCATTACTGATGAGTCATTTTTTAATTTTCTGTAGCTCTCCCGAAACATACAAAAATCTTATGTGGCAATGTCATGCATTCATTGTATGTGCATAAATGGATTGCGGAACATCTTTAGAGATGCTAGAGTTAACTTCAACAGAACCTCCGCAGGCATCCATACATTTGTATTCTTGACTCACTAAGAAGTCTTTTTGAAATGCGGGGGAATTTCAGTATTCAGATATCAGTTGTTTATCTAATCTGACAACTCTCTATATTACACAAACAATTCTCCATATTTCAGTTGTGCAGACACCCATCCATTTGTATTCTTGTCTCTCTATATCAGGTTTCCAAATTTAAGCTGTGAAACACTGTATATTACATAGGGGTCCCATCATCCCCCAAGAGGATGCAGAGGCATCCCCTACGTGTCCCTGCATAAATAAGCATAAAGACAGACATGGTGGGGATGTCCCTCAGCCATCCATCATCCCTCAAGTAGATACCTACACATGTCCCCACGTAAATGAAGGTAACAAGGGATGTTGCGGGGATGTGTCCCCATGTAACATAGCAATTATGTTATGTAAACATATATTATATTAAGAAAATTAGGGCAGATGATATGACATTTTTAGTCTCTTAAGTTTTTAACACTCAAAGGACTTGAAGTTGATGTGACAATTATAGTCTCACAAATCAAGTACCGGACATTGATGATTCTCAAACCTATGATGATGCTTCCAGAAAACCACAGTGGGAGACAAGAATGCAGGAAAAGTAGAATTCTCAAGAGGAGAACAAAACCTAGGAGTTGATCAAATTTCCAAAAGACAAAATATTGGTTGGTTGTACATGGGTTGATAAAACCAAATACACAACTGATGGTGAGCTTGATAAGATTGTAGCCAGACTCAAACATGATGTTGACTTAATAAGGCAGAGAGTCAAAATTGATTTGGACTCACATTGGAGTTGGAACCAAAACTCAGCAAAATGCCTAAAGTTTCAAAATTCATAAATTTCTGGAAATATCAGTCCCCAACTACCAAAAATAATCATGTCTTGGGAGTTAATGCAACAAGTAAACTAAATTTTTCCTCTACCAGTCTTTGCCTTTGCTGCCGCCAACCAACTAAAGTCCTCTATAAATGCTGGTGTCATTTTCTCACTGACCTGATATAATGATGGATCAACTTTGTCAAGCAATTTGCCTCAACATTGGTTTCCTCCAATTGTTTGTGGCAGAATATAATGTTATAGTGTATAAACACTAAGTCATCCAACTGCATTTGATTCAATTTATCATGCTCCATTATGTGCATAAGATTAAACATATTTCTATTCTGCTCATACCCAAAAGCCTCTCATTGCAAGCTTCTAAAGCTCAAGAGCATAGGCACTATAATGCAAGCTTCTAAAGCTCAAGTGCATAGGCACTATAATACTCCACCTTGCACGTAGAACATATTGATGCAAGATTAATAAGATATCATCAGTGGAATGTGGAAATAGAAATATTTAAAATTGCAGATAGTGGTATTTAATATATAGTCACAAGCTGAATAGTGGTATCCATAGATGAGAAAATCGGCGGACTCCTGAATTTTTGCAGATTTTTTCGCTCGGCGATGCAATCGGCAAAGAATCGGGAATCCGCCGACTCTTTGCCAATTTTTTGAAAAAATCGGCATTGGCGATATTTTGCCAATTTTTTCAAAAAATCGGCCACAGCCGCGCCGGTAGAGGCTGCGGCCAATAAAAAGAAAAAGTGACATTTTCTTTCTTATTTCTTCTGCTGAACTCTTGCAAACCCTAAAACAAACTCTCCCACCTTGCTACAACCCCGACCAACTACGCCAAGGCATCCTAGGAGCGCAAGCAATTGCGGCATGAAAGAATCCGGCAGCCAACAACATCCACCCAAAAGATTCATTCAAGGACAAATTTTTTGAAAACTCTTTTTTTTTTTTTTGAAAATAGATTAGGGGCTGTTTGAAATTAGGTTAGGGATGTTCTCAAATTTAAAACCCAAAACCCAGTCTAGGCTTTTTGGTTTAGGGTTTTTTTTTTTTCTTCTCCTCCTTTTAAGTAGATACTAAATTGATATATGAAAGCCAAATTATTAGCTATCCTATCAATATTTGTTTAACACTAAACGGGTTTAGGGTGTCTTTTTGGGGCAATTTTTAAGGGTTTTTTTTGTAAGGGTTTAGGATTTTTTTTTCCTCTTTTTAAGCACTTTGTAAATATTGCTGCCTACCAATATTTGTTAAATTAGAACTAGAGTCTAGGGTTTTTTTAGGGTTTAGGATTTTTTTCCTTCTCTTTTTAAGTAAATATTGCTGCCTATCAATATTTGTAATTTTGTTTATGTTAAACTTAAACATTAACATTTAACCCTAAACCCTAGTCTAGGGTTTAGGGTTTTTTTTTTGTAAGGGTTTAGGATTTTTCTCCCCCTCTTTTTAAGTACTTAGTAAATATTGCTGCCTATCAATATTTGTTAAAAATTAAACCCTAGTCTAGCGTTTAGGGTGTTTTTGAAGGGTTTAGGATTTTCTTTTTCTTCTCTTTTTAAGTAAATATTACTGCCTATCAATATTTGTAATTTTGTTTATGTTAAACTTATTAACATTTAACTAGGGTTTTTTTAGGGTTTAGGATTTTTTTTCCTTCTCTTTTTAAGTAAATATTGCTGCCTAATAACTATGTATGCAAGCCTATTTTTCAGCTGTCAATGACTCAATGTTTCAATTTTAAACCCTAAAGGGCCTAAACCCTAGCCTTTTGGTCTAGGGTTCAGTTTTCTTTTTCTTTTTTCAAGTGATTGTAACTTTGTTGTTACTAACTTGTTTCCATGTGCAGGCATATAAAAAATGAAACCATTGGATCCAGCATGGGCATATGCAACGCTAGGGCCAAGAAAAGGGGATTTTAAATGCAATTTTTGTGGCGATAGTTATATTGGAGGCGTTTATCGCCTCAAATTCCATTTGGCACAAATATCTAAAAATAATGTCAAGATATGTGATAAGGTGCCACAAGAAATTAAAAACAAAGTAAATGCCATGATCACTGCGGTAGATGAAAACGCTAGTCACAAAAGAAGTCATAGCGATGTCATTTCATCCCCCCTCCTGAGTTGCTCGTACTAGTGGCAACCTTAACCGGTACTTTCAACAGAGCAGTTCAAGTCCTTCAAGTGCACAAGCAGCTAGTGGGACAAGAGAGTCCCATTTTGTAGACCGTTCTGTGCCAGGGGCACAATCCATGCTTGAGGGTATGGTCGCTTGGAACCAAGAGAAGCACAATGCAGCGAGGACAGCCATTGCCACTTTTTGGTACTATTCTGACATTCCCTTCAATGTGGCAAGGTCTCCATACTAGTGGGGCATGATAGATGTCGTCGCAAGTTGTAGCGCAGGATTTAAGGCGCCAACTGATGACCTTGGGGGCCCTCTCCTTCGACAATCTGTGGACAACATCCAGGTTGTGTCATTGTACTTGACTAGATTTATATATATGGTGTGACTAAAATTTTTTTTATATATATTAATAATTTAAAATTAATATGCAATGTGCATGACTAAATTTTTTTTTATACTTCAGGTTGTGTTTGACAACCAGCGTAGGGTATGGATGACCAAGGGTTGCACTATAACGTCTGATGGTTGGACAAATGGGAAGGGAAGAACCCTGCTTAATTTTTTGGTTGCATCTGCAAAAGGAACTACATTCCTTAGGTCAGTAGATGCATCCGCACATGTTAAGAGTTCCGAAATGCTTGCAGGGTTGTTGGAGGAGGTTGTCTTGGAGGTTGGGGAGGAGAATGTTGTCCAAATCATCACGGACAACGCAAAAGCATATAAGGCAGCCGAGAAGATTTTGGAGAGATTCCCCACCATTTTTTGGACCCCATGTGCAGCCCATTGTCTCAATTTGCTCCTCGAGGACATTGGGAAATTACCTTAGGTGGCAAAGGTTGTAAGGAAGGCTAAGGCCATCACAAAATTCATTTACAACCATTCATGGGTCCTTAGCCTCATGAGGCGATTTACCAGTGGGAGGGAGCTAGTGTGGCCTGGCATTACACGCTTCCCCACAAATGTTGTGACATTGCAAAGCATAAATGATGCAAGAGGGTCACTAAAGCAAATGTTTGAGTGATGAGTGGAATTCTGAACTAGTTGCATGATACCAAACATCACCTGAGGGGCATAATGTTTATACTTATTTGTTTGAGGACTTCTAGATGGCCATGGATGAGGCCATCAAGGTACAAGACTACGCTTATTTGATAGGAGTAATCAAACTGAAGGGATCTATTATTCATGAAATGAGTTACAATATATAGGCATAAGCCTATATGAAATGCATGACACTTGTCAAGTGAAACTGACAAGTGTCAAGGAAGGCATAGTGCACATTACATTAACTCTAACATTCCCCCTTAATGTGCACTATCCTAACTAAAGAAAAAAACAAGTCAACATTAGGTAACATTCCCCCTTAATGTTGACTTCTCTAAAAGCAACCTATCATCCTCCTTTATTGCTGATTTGGTCTAGGCTCGTGCTCTTTGCGCTTGGCTCTCCAACTGTGAATAATGCTAGATTCACTGTGTATACATCTCGGTCTGTTGCCTCAGGGTCAGCCACTTCCACGGGTCTGTTGCCACTGGGTCAGTCGTCAGGGTCATCATGGGTGCCTGAGGGTCAGCCACTTCTGGGTCTGTTGCCTCTACAGGTCATCCTCAGAGGATGTTGCCTCTCGTAGGTCACTGACTAGATCCACCATGAATATCAAATGCCTCCTCATGGTGAACTCAATCTAGAAGGTGTCGGTTTCTACCGAAAATGCACCTTAATACAAAAGAAAAACGAGCCATATAAGAGTGTCGGTCTCTACCGAAAATGCACTCAATACAATAAAATGAGCCCTAGATCCAAAATATGGAGGAGAAGAAAAAAGAAGAATAGAAGAGAATCTTCTAAAGTGTCTTCGTCTGTAGTCTTCAGAAGTAGATCCGGAAATACCTCGGATAGAGTCTAGGGTGTCTATGTCTGTAGTCCCTAGAATAAGTGTCCTTATGGTAGTCACCTCATCTTACCGGAATGCATGGGTAACCAGCCGCTGCATCCGCCAAGTAGATAGAGGGTACTACTAGATACTAGGTTCACTTACAAGTGCCTTGGGAGTGTCGGGTTCAACCGAGAGTGCACTCCAAGGTAGAAAAACTTTGAGGCTAAAAAACTCAAATGAAATAGCCTCAAAATTACAATATGACACCACCATTGTGTCCGTCGCGGAAAAACGTTTCCAACGACTATAAATACCCCTATATTCCACCATCAAAGGGGCCTTCATCTTGTGGAAAAACCATCATGCCTATCTAGGCAGCAAGTAAATATTTTCATGTGGGCAACATCTCTCTAAAAAAATACAATAAGAAGCCATGAGGGTCTTCTTCTACTTCCACTCTCCATGTGGAAAAAACAGGGCAATGATGTTTTACTGTCGACTGCTTTTCAGCATGATTAAAAGATTTCCTCCTAGGGAATACCCCACTTAGCCTAGATTAAGTGTCCTTTAAAGTGGTCCCCTCCATTAAAACAAAATATGCCCCCTTCTTAACATTAAAATAATTTTCCTTCTCATAAAAAACTTAAGCTCATTAAAAAATAAATAATTTTCTTTTGGATTTTGTACTCTCCTCGTCTCCGACAACAATGGAAAGGACCCACGGGCATGTCATAAGAACAGGAGAAAGTGCAGGTGTAGGTCCGCAACCCGGTGATGAAAAGGATCGAACCTTGGACCAACGGGGGCTTTGCATTGACGACACAACAGAACATGGTATGTAGGTAGGGGAAATACATAGTTTAAGGGACGCGAACCCTGCTGCTTTCGGCGATCGTGGTCTCCGTCAACTACCGACGACACGGCCCTGGCTCCGCCATGAAGTGGACACGTGGCGCCACCTCTACCTCTCGACTGAAAGTTATCATCGGCAAAATCGGATCAGGAAAAATTGAAAACTTCCCTCCAGTAACGCTGGTCTATAACGTAGTCATCTGCTATGAGCAGCATCCCACGCCTCTCGAAACGCCTTCACAACATTGTCGTTGAGCAACTCCACGCCGCGTTGTCTCCACCGCATACCACGACCTCAGCAAGCCCAGATATCCGTCCACTGACACCTGTGTCTCCATCTTTGTAATCACAGGTTTCTGTGGACCACGATTAGGGATTTAAGAGCCACGGCCCAGTTGTAGGTTTTCGTCAGCCGCTTCAGCAGCTGCGCCACACAGTGCGTCGCACGGAGGCGTGAGCTCGAGCTCCCCGCGGACAATATCATGGCTACGTGTTTCTCCTGCGGAGGCACCTCTTCGTGGCTCGTGGCGCACAGAATGGTGATGTGCTGCGCCGCTCCGACTCCGCTCAATCGCAGCTCTTAAACCAGCGCATTTTGATCACCCGTTATCGCAGAAAATTGTCTGGTTTCTTAATGAAAATCAGACGAAACCGCTGATAATGAAGGGAAAAAACCATAAAGGCATGTCGGATTATTAAGGGTTTTGAAATGAGGCAGAAGCGCGGATTCAATCCAGAAATGGCGGCCCTCAATACATTTCTTCACATTATCTGAGGGAAAAAAACTGTAATCCTTCGATCTAGGATTTGAAGACGCAACGGCTCCTCGCTGGAATCAAATTTTGGGATCTCGGGGATCTGCCTGGGCTCGCACTCATCCTTCAAGACGCTAGCAGACGGCTCCTCAACAAAATATGCTCAAGTTCTTCGGTGGTCGGCAACGAACAATTTCTCGACGCGGAACCCTTCCCATCGCCGCCGCTCGACAGGGTCTGGTAATGCTCCAAAACGCTCCCAATGTCCAAATATCAGTCGCCCACATTGGCAGATTTGGTGGCCACGTCCGACAAGAGCAGCCCGCAGAGCCCGTGTTGCCAGGATTAGAACTGCGGTCCGTGTGGAATCGGCCCGCAAAGTCTGTTAGATGAAACATCCAAGACTGCCAACTTGTACAGTGCAGACAGCTCCTGAGGAATCCGTCACGTCCTCCAGTCACTCAGCATCACACCCCCCTCTTGATGCATGTGCCAAAAAAAAACTCCCCTCAGGCCGGCCTTAGACAGAATCGAACCCGAATCCTCTCCAAGATGTCACGTTGCTGCAACAGGTGTCATGCTACTAGCTGAAGAGTGCACGATCATCAATTTACTCGGCATAGATCTAGAACATGGTGCAGAATTTGTTGAACAAGAATACTTCTTTTCCTGCGATAAACAGGTTCGAATGCAGCCACCAAACGGGCTTCGCTCCGAATGCGCAGTGAGGGCTTCGCATTGAAATCTGCCACGAGATGGGATTTAAAAAATAGATAGGCATAGTGGATTATTTTTGCAGAGGCTTTCAATGGATCCTCCAACGTACAGAACTACACATCTCATTTTCCAATAGATTATTGGGGTTGCAGTTTGGTCTCGCAAAAACTAATGACTCTCTTCACACAAGGTACTACGGTGGGGTTGAGTCAGATCTGTTGACTCTCTAAAAAAAAACCCCACTCAGTGAAACACCAGGTCCTCTTAAAACAAACAAACTACAATGCTCCCTGACTCCATACTTAAACCAGTCCCACAGGAGAAAGGCCACACAGATTTCAGAAACAGATGTTCGGGCTGATATATTTAAGGAATCATGTTATCCAGTCAATATAGTTGAAGATGTCAACAGCAGAGCAGCATTTGGTACAGGGAACATAGCTGAAGATTTGCAGGTTTTAGATGACCCAAAATCAAATGCAAATAGACATGAATCTCACTTCTGTTCTTATGGAAAAAATGAGCAAATACAAGATAGGCAACTAAAAAAAAATTTGGGGGCAGCCATTAATTTTCAAGCTATCTGGTTTTTGATCCATTTAAAAAATGGAGAGCATACTCCCTAGGCTTGGAAAAAAAAATGGGGGAAAAAGGATGAGGGGGAGGAGGGAGGATTTCCATGAGGGAAATCCCCCCTCAAGGGGTTTCACAGGGCAGGGAAAGCCTGCTCTGATACCAAATGTTAGGAGTAATCAAACTGAAGGGATATATTATTCATGAAATGAGTTACAATATATAGGCATAAGCCTATATGAAATGCATGAC
The DNA here is from genome assembly GCA_028583015.1 of Wollemia nobilis. Lineage (NCBI taxonomy): Eukaryota > Viridiplantae > Streptophyta > Pinopsida > Araucariales > Araucariaceae > Wollemia > Wollemia nobilis. The sequence goes on along the minus strand of JAQPPZ010001678.1, from coordinate 3,993,803 downwards.
ACTTGTCAAGTGAAACTGACTAGTGTCAAGGAAGGCATAGTGCACATTACATTAACTCTAACATTATTAATTTGTTTTATTTTATTTATGTTGTAAAATAATTTTCTTTAAATTATTTTTTCTTTTTTTTTTCAGGTCTCGGAGCCATTGGTGATAATTCTTCGTCTTGTTGATGGTAAAAAAATTTCCAATGGAATTTGTATATGAGGCTATGGATAGGGCAAAAGAGGCAATTGCTGCATTTTATGAACATGCCCGCGCCAAATATGATGCCATTTGGACTATCATTGATAACAGATGGACATCACAACTCCATAGCCTTCTTCATGCAGCGGGTTACTATTTGAACCTCAAATTCTTTTAAAACCCTACATTCCGTGCTGATTATGAGGTCAAGATTGGCCTTCAAGATTGCATTGACCGCGTGTTCTCCGCAAGTAAACAATTGTGCAATAAAATGCGTGTAGAGATACAAGATTATAAGGCATGTCGTGATCGCTAATTCCCATCTGAGCAATGCAAAAATGCTATTGAGATATTGAGGCCAAGTAAACCTCATCAAATTAATATTTATTGTCTTTTGATTTTGTTTTAAAATTTAAACTTTTAAGTTGTTAAATGTGAAATAATAATTTCTTTTTTTTGTTATTGTTGTTTCTAGATTTATGGTGGGAGGACTATGGTGATTTTATGCCTAATTTGCAGCACATGGTCGTTAGAATCTTATCTCAACCATGTAGCTCTTCAAGTTGTGAGCGCAATTGGAGTATGTTTGAGCACATACACTCCAAGAAGCGCAACAAACTTACACAAGAAAAGTTAAATGATCTTGTGTTTGTGCATTACAACCTTTGTCTCCACCAAAAAAGTTTTGAAAAAACAAATATTGAGCCCATTGACCTAAGTGACATTGATCCATCATCTAAATGGATCACAGATGCAGCACAAGAGCAGCAGGAACAGCAAGAGCCTCTATTCACCATGGAAGATTTACAAAACTATGAGAACCTAGTGGAGGAGATGGCAGCAAGGGACCAACAAGAGGCCTTAGCAAGAGAAGTGGCACAAGCAACTACAAGCACACATCAACCAAGAGAGACAAGGGCTTATACTAGGCCAAGGGGCAAAGGAAGACAATAGATAGTGGGCCTATTGAGGCATTTTGACACATTTTGTAATTTGTACCTTTTCATATTATAAACAATACAAGATGTGTTTTGTCACTTTCATCTTTCATGTGTACTTAAAGCTTGAGCCTTGTATGATGTCTTGACTTGAATTGTTGCTTTTATTGCAATATTTGATTTGCATAATGTTAATTCATTGTAATATGCATGAAAAAAAAATTGTATTCTTCAACCAAGAGAGACAAGGGCTTATGCTAGGCCAAGGGGCAAAGGAAGACAATAGATAGTGGGCCTATTGAGGCATTTTGACACATTTTGTAATTTGTACCTTTTCATATTATAAACAATACAAGATGTGTTTTGTCACTTTCATCTTTCATGTGTACTTAAAGCTTGAGCCTTGTATGATGTCTTGACTTGAATTGTTGCTTTTATTGCAATATTTGATTTGCATAATGTTAATTCATTGTAATATGCATGAAAAAAAAATTGTTTTCTTCGTTTTTTTTTTTGCCAATTTTTTCCCCGATTTTTTGCCGATTCCAGATTTTTTCTGATTTTTAAAACTGTCAATTCTTTCCTGATTCTGATTTTCTCAACTATGGTGGTATCCTTTTCACTGCCACTTGATATGGAAAGAGTCCCCCTGTCCTCTTAACTTTCACAGATACAAATGTATCCTATCTTGGATTTCTTCATCTGCAACGATGAATGTCTTCTCTAAGCTGCCATAGAGACCTTCAATCATCTCATCATCAACAACAAAGGGTCAATGTTGTTTTAAAGGTAGTACCCAACTGCATCTAAAGGCCTATTATCATTAATACTTACTGCCAATGACATCCCATATCGGACACTTTTTGACCTCCACCTTCTTGGCTCTAATTATGGCATCATCAATGTTACCCTTAGGTATCACCATCCTACAAATGGAGAAACTTAAACCAAGGCCTTGATACCATTATCATCCCCTTAGTAGTCTTCTAAAATACTTGGTCAATTACATGTTGCACAACATCAATGTCATCTATTTTCCAAAGATAGGCAGGCATTGTCTTCTCTTTGATGTCAACAATTAAATCTTATAGCAAATCATGTAATCGCAGGTTCAATAAGCCCTTTTTCTCAATGTGTTTTCACATCAAGTTCAAGACCCATAAGGAGCTGTAAATAAAGCTGGTTATTAACTTTGCCTTTTTTGTGGCCTGTTCAAACCACTTAGGTTTTCTCAAGCTTTCCAAAATCATGGCATGTATATTGGGTTACACAAGGAGACCAAAACAGAGGGAAATGCGTCCACCAGAACTATTTTGCTTACTTCCTCCAACAAATCAGAAAACAAATCTATATTTGTTTACTTTATCTCATGACTCAGTTGATTTCAAGAACATGATGCATCTGGTGGAAGTGACAATATGGTTCAAAGTTGTTCAATTTTTACAATCCTTCTATCCATCAAAACCATAGAGAAAAGACTTTCAAAGTCCAAATCACACATTACTTTTCAATACTTTGTTAACTACATTATTGACGGAGAACTACCAGGGCTATCAAGACAAAACCTTTGGAAGATGCTTCTATTCGTAGCCTAACAGCATTTTTTACGTCAAGACTTATGGTTGGCCTTGGTTTTGAACGAGTGGTCGAATTGGAGGCTTCTCAAGTACAGGTTCATGGATCAGATCTTGTGTTGGTCCTTTTGGTATAGTTGGTGATGAAAACGACTGTGCTTCTACTTTACAAGGAACAAGGGGTTTTTCAAGCGTGACAGCGAGCCCTAGCGTTTTCGTTTCTTGAGCGGCCCTAAGGCTTCTAGCATAGCCCCTGGCACATCCTAGCGCAACCCTTGCCATGCCCTAGCGCGGTCTCTGTGGGGTTTTTGCGCGTGCCCTAGCGCAGCCCCTCTCGTGCCCTTGTGCGGCCTCTACGGGTTTTTTGCACGTGTCCTCAAAAGTGCTCGAACGGAACCTGTCGGCGCCCCTAAGCATTTCTCTACAGTCCTCACAGCGACTCGTTTGGCAGCCCTGTGTTCCTGGTGTTATGGGGATTCTTGATGAAGGAAGAATGGATGAGACGCGGGCTTCTCCCCTTAAATCTGTCCAACGCCTTCACACTACAGTTTCATATCAGCGTTTGTCTAAACAGATTAATTCTCTTCAGAAACAGCTAGACACACAAGCTAGCATTATACTCTCCTTGCAAGACCAAGTGAAAGACGGTAGCCGCATTATCACGGACCTCCAAAATAAACTTCAGGATCAGCAAGCCATTATTACTCAATTGCAGACTGCACATACCGAACAACCTCCTCAGAATTCTGCGAATTTACACTCTGAAATTTTAAAAATTCGAGATGAACAAGTTGTTCTTCTTGCTGAACAAGAACGTCTCAAGGAAGCGTCAACTGCACAAAGCCAAAAACTAGCCGACCAACAATCTTGGGTTCAGGTTGTAGCTGGAAAGAACCCCCCCCCCCCATAGTTGAGTTGGTTGTCCAGGCTAAATTTGAAGAAGAAAGGATCCGTAATGCGAAAGCGCTCAATCTCAGGGTTCGTGGGGTGCCCAAACCTACTGATCCACTTCAAGCTGGAAATGCCTTCATTCACAACACTCTTGAGTTAAGAGACGTTACTCTCGAGAGAGCATGGTTTTCTCCCGACTCCACATTGGTTATACGCTTCAAAAATGCGGAAGAGCGTATGAAGGCGTTGAGGGCCAAACGGAAATTATTTACTCTTCAGGACAAGATATACCTTGATGAGGACCTTACGCGACTCCAGGTTGAAGAATTGAAGAAAGCAAGGGAACAAGTAGCCGCGGCCAGGAAAGCCAACAAATGGGCAGTTATTCGTAATTTGCGTGCAGTGATTAGGGACTCTCCCCCACTTGGGTGGTCCAAACCCTTGCCTAGCAAATGACTCCATCGACACGGAAGGGGGGTGGCAGATAAGCTAGTTGTAGCTTGCTGGAACTGCAATGGTACGATGTGGTCTACCCCAGGGTCCCTTTCTGATGTGATTGGCAGACATGACATCATTCTTATTTGTGAGACGCACGAGAGTCCTGAGCGGGCCCTACCAGTTATCTCAGGTTACTTTTGGTGGTCCAGTTGTCGGCAACTCACTCGACGCTCTGGGGGGTTCGAGGTTCAGGAGGTGTTGCTGCTCTTATCAGGGATAGGCTCCAGGGTTCGGTATCCCTGGTTTCGACTGACCCCCACTCCAGGTTTTTATGGATTAAAATCCACCGTCACCCACCTCTTTGGGATATATACATTGCCACCTGTTACTTTCTCCCCACCACGTCCAATTTTGCTATTCACACGAACGAGGACCCTTTCCAAGATCTCTATGAGGACATTACTAGATACTCAGCTTCAGGGGAGATACTTTTGCTGGGAGATTTCAATGCTCGGACCGGACCTATGCAGGTTTCTCTTCATGACCTCACAACCGATGAGTTGCAGACTCGGGAATTGGATCCTAAGGACCTTGGTTTTGCTCGAACCTCCAGCGACACACAGGTTACTGCTTACGGTAAGCATCTTATTGAGTTGGGTGAATCCAACAGGCTAGTGCTTCTCAATGGTATATCTTGTTTTCCGGATTCCGGTGGGTTTACTTGCTTTCCTCATAGTGGTGGAGCCAGTGTCGTCGACTATGCTATTTCCTCTACCACCCTCATTCCATTCATTTCCCGGTTTAGCATCTCTGATCACCCTCCCCCCTTACCGATCATTCAGTTCTTTCTCTTACGTTATCCGTTGTTTCCCTTCCTGTTACTCATCCCCCTCCTCCCTCCCCTTCAGCCCCTCGGGTCATAATAGACTTTGACTATTATTATTCCTTTACCTACATGGACCGGTTGCATCAGGTTCTCCCCAGGGTGTCTTCTCTTCCCGATGTTTCCGATCGTTCTGCTTGCTTGGTCCAAACTATTTGGAAGGCTGCTTTGGACTCGTACCCCCACTCTATTCGTCCTCCCCCCGTCCTCGTCCCCCTGGTCATTGCCCCATGAACATCTGGTATGATGAGGAATGTAAGTCTGCCCACCGAAGGTTGAAATATGCCATTCGGAATCCTTCCCAACTCTATGCCATTTCCCACAAAGACTACAGGATGCTTCTTCGAAAGAAGAAGCGTCTCTTCCTCTCTCAACATCGACTTGATCTTATCCACTCCCTTCAACAGTCTCCTAAATCCTTCTGGCACCTTATCCTCCCCCGTGATCGGATTACTCATGGGATCGATCTTTCCTCTTGGACCATTCATGCCTCTTCCCTCTATACCATCCCTAATCAGCCTCCTATTACTGTTCCCTCCCCCCTCTTCGTGCCACCTCTTTTCTACTGGTCTTGTCAGGCAGGCTATCAAGAAACTTTGTACGAGCAAAGCAACAGATTTGGATGGGTTACAGGTGGAATTTCTGAAGCATGGTATTGACCCTCTTGTTGGGCCCCTCACTGATCTCTTTAATCTCTCTGTCTGTTCTGGGTTTCCTGATTCTTGGACTCAGCATATCATTCACCCCATTCATAAGGCAGGTGATCCCCATGAACCCAATAATTACAGGACTATCATGATTGGGCATATCTTTGCCAAGCTTTATGCCACAGCATTGGATGTGCTTCTCTCCCGAAGGTTGGAGGAGGAGGGTTTCAGGGCTCTTGGCCAAGCTGGTTTTCGACAAGATCACCAAACCACAGATCACATTCTAGTCCTCAAAGCTATTATTGAGGAGGCGTGTTCCAGGTCCTCGAAGGTTTATTGTTGCTTTGTTGACTTCAGGAAAGCCTTCGACACGGTGCCTCGACATTTACTTCTTGAGAGACTTCGATCAATTGGCATCTCTGGGCAACTTTTGACAGTGGTTACATGGTTATATGAGACTGTGAAAGGTCGGTTTCGCTCCCCTCAAGGGCTTTCAGACAGTATTCTTAGCACCATAGGAGTGAAACAGGGGTGCCCCCTTTCCCCAACACTTTTTGGGATCTTCATCGACGAGCTTGAGACTTTTATTAAGGAGAACGCTCACGCAGAGGATGGTTGCCTTCTTCACTATGTGCTGATTTCTATTCTCCTCTTTGTTGATGATGTTGTTCTTTTGGCCTCTTCCCCTGAGGGGCTTCAGCGCCATTTGGACAAGCTTGCCGCTTTTTGTGACTCGAGACAATTGACGGTGAATCTTTCTAAGACCAAGGTTATGGTATTCAATACTACCAAAGAGGCTCTATCTCATCTCCACTTCTCTTTCCAAGGTCGGGAGGTCGAGATCACCACCTCTTATGTGTACTTGGGGGTTCTTTTCACCGGTCCCACTTTTGGTATGAAACCCGCCACCCAGGCCCGAGTGTGTAAGGGATATGCAACTCTGTCTTTGCTAGAGAGGAATTGCTTCAAAGCACATTTTCAGGATATACCTGTGAAGATGAGGATTTTTGATGCCTTGGTCAAGCCAACTATTACTTATGGGTCAGTGGTTTGGGGTCCTAGTCTTGGCCCGACTGAGTGGTCACGGGTTGAACGAGTCCAGACACTCTTTCTTCGACGATTCATTCGTTGCAAGGGCACAATCCCCCGCTCTATTATTCTGGCAGAGTTTGGGGCTTCTCCTCTCCAGCTTGAGATTATCTTCCTGATTATCGGTTATCTTCACAGGATCCGTACTTTCGGAGATACCCCTGAGGGTTGCAGGCGGTACCCTTACCTCGCCCTTCGCTCCTCGATGGAACTCTCTCCGAGTTCTCGAGGAGGCCGGAGGAGCTGGTATTTTCAAGTTTTTGCCCTCTTGGCCAACATTCAGATACAGATAGACAAGCTCCCCCTTATTCTTTGGGTGTTCTCCCCCCCTCTCGACTTAGTAAGGAGAGGATGCTCCACGAGATCCGGAAGGATGTTAGTCTCCAGTACACCAGATGCACTTGGATCTCTCCTGTTGCCCCTCTTTCCCCCAAGTTGTCTTTCTACCATGAGCACTTCTTACAGATACAGGAGGGCAGAATAGTTCCTCCACAATACCTTCAGCAGCACACAATGCATAGTCTTCGGATCACTATTGGGCAACTCAAGGTGTGTTCTCACCAACTCCGGATTGAGTCAGATCACCATCTTCCGACGGAGGAGCGGATTTGCTTGTTTTGCCCCTTGGGTGAAGTTGAAACCCTTCATCACTTTATTTTTTGTTGTCCCATTTATTATGAGATCCGAGGTAGATTCCATTGCCTTTTCAGGGACAACTCTTGATCTGTTTCTACCTTCTTCAGATACCTGGACCAGCGGTGTCTCGCACTCTTTCTTAGGGAGATAACTCAACTTCGACGACATAAAAGTTCTCCTCTAGATGGATCTCACCCTCCTCAACATCGGCTCATCACAACATACTTCACTAGCTCCGATGGACTAGGTGACTCCGGATGGAAACGCCCCACATCATCCAGTTCGGACGGAAGCAAGGTCACTAGACAGCACACCCACAGTTTGTCAAGGTTCCGAACTAGCGTTGGTCAAAGACATATCATGGACTTCTTCAGCTCCAGTACTTCGGCCTCGACTGTTAGGAGAGATTAGTTTCTGGGGGGTTCTTGGAGCTTGCCCCTCCTGGGCTGCTCCCTCCCCCCTCCTCTCTCTCCGTTCTTCTTGGCGTGCACTCCTCTCTTCTGGACTGCAGCCCTCCCCCCTCTGCTCTCCCTTTTCTTTTCCCTTTCTCTTTGGCCCGGTTGTCGGGTTTCGTCTTGTATTTATCTTAGTTCTTTTCTTTGTTGGGCTTTTTAGCCTGCTAGCTGGCAGTCATTATTGTCCTTCTTATAGTCCCTTGGGTCTTATTTTGGCCCACCACGGACATTAATAATATTTCATTTCATTTCATTATTGGATTTTGAAAACAAAACTAATCAAAATTTCAAGGCTAGATCCTATAGTCACCTCCTACTAGGAGTATCCTTCCTTTCACTGCCATTCTATATAAAGAGGCACCCAAACCTGTTAGACTTTCACAAGTGCAAATTACCTTATCAATTTCTTTATGCCATCGGAGAGGTCTTCAATCATCTTCTCATCAACAACAAAGGTTCAATGTCAGGCTAACATGGACCTATTATCCATTAACACCTACTGCCAATGATATCTCATATGGGACAGTATTTCACTTCTCTAAGCCTTAATGGTCTCTTTGGCTTTAACTATGGCATCACAAATGACACTCATAGAGAGTTTATCTACAACCAACAAAGACAAACTTAACCAAAGGTTTCGATATGCTTATGACCCCTAAGAAGTCCTTTAAAATACTACATCAATTGGAAGTTGTCTTCTCTTCAAGAACAAAGGGTTCATTTAATTTGCCTTTGGGTTTAAAATGGCCTGCAAAGAAATGAAATCTAGGCAAATCATGTAATGGCATTTTAAGTAAGCTCTTAATTTTACTGTGTTTACACATCAAGTTCAAGACCTAGACAGTTATAAATCTACCTGACTATGGACTTTAAATAGTTTATTAGAGTTGCCTCTGCTTTAAATGTGTCCTGCAAATAGATGAAATCTATGCAAATCATGTGATGGCAGGTTAAGTAAGCTCCTTTTTCCAATGTGTTTACACATCAAGTTCAAGAACTGTATATGGTTGTAAATCTATATGGTTATGGATTTTGCCTTGTCCATGAATTGTTTTGACCCTGTAGAGTTTTTGTTGCTTTGAAATCATCAGGTGTATATAACAGACTACCCAAGGAGACCAAGAAATAGTGAAAATTTTGTCCACTATAACTCTTCTGATTGCCATATCGTTTGAAGCATTATTTATAATTATGTGAACAACATTTTCTAGACTTGGTTCCTCCAACAATCACAAAGCATCTCCATATTCAACTACTTTATCTCATAAATCAAATGATTTTGAGAACATGATGCATCTTGTGGGAAAGACAAAAAAAGTTCAATGTTGTTCGATTTTTGTCATTCCATGTCCAAATCACATGTTACTTTTCAATTACTTCGTTAACATCACCATCCAAAATTTCCTCTTTATGAGTATCATACCAAAGGAATTTCAACTCCATGCCACAGACAACAATGATGTCAACCATTGCTTGCCAATATGGAGACCTTGCCACATTACAAAGCAATTCAGAATAGAACCAAAATTTTCCAGTCATTTTCCTTATATGTAAGGTTCATTTCCAAGCAGTGTCTACAATTGATGATCAGCAGAGAGAACAAAAAAAAATGTATGCTATCCACAGGTAGTGACGTAGTGACCAGCTCCTGGGGAAGCCCCATCATCTAAATCTCTATCACTCCTGGTGATAGAATGGGTGAACACATGGGGTTTGTACTACTTCCCCTAGCCCCAACTCCAACTTCTGGAAACAACCCCAAATATTAGACAATTTTCTTTTGTTGTTCCTTTTCTCTGCCATTATTGAATTGAAATCCCATATAGCTCTTACCAAACTATTCACCTGGGCTTGCATCCTGCCCAACATTCTTGTGCACTGATACTTCAACCTGTCAATCCCCCATTACATGCTTGCCACAGTGCATAAAATCCCCCTCCTGTTTTATTTTCACATCATGATAACACGTAGGATCTTTTTTTTTGGGCACAAGAAATTTATGTTTGTGTAATTTGTAGAATTTTATATTTACAATGTTTTAGTTTCCCAGGGGAATGAAAAAGCCCTGGCTTGCAAGATTAAATATTCAAACAAAAAAGAAAAGAGAAAGAAAAAAGCAAAATGAGATGCTTCAGGAACTCCTTGTAAAGTGGGGCCAAGTGGGGTAGAAAACTACAAAGAAAAGAAAAAAAGGAAAAAAAAACAATTAGAATTTGTTGAAACTGGTTTTTAATGGTTCTTCACAGTGTGGCTACAATTACGCAGTTGGAAACACATTCAATGTGCATGATAGGGATACTAAAGGCTTAAATGTTAGTACTTGTAAGTTTTCAACTTTAAATTTTTAAGGTGGCCATTGAGGGATATTACAGTTAGCAATGGAAGGGTTTGGCCTACTGTGTGGCTCGTCACTTACTGGTTATCATTGCTATTGGAAATGTTTTTATGGGCACGCACCCTGAATAAATATCGATATTACTTGGCTGTAAAAAGAAAATCAATATTAATTGACTATCAAAAGAAAAACAGAAATTTCGATCTTCAATCAGTACAAACCAGTCATGTTAACTGCAGTGGATGAGACTTTCAATTTCGGTGAAGCATAGACATAGTTACATGCAGGACCCAATCTGCAAACTCTTCAAATATTATTTGCCTGTCAAAAGAGAAGTAGAATTTTGGATCTTCAACCAGTACAAATTGGTTATGTTATCTGCACTGAATGACACTTTCAATTTCAGTGAAGCCTAGACATAGTTACAAGCATTATCCAACCTGTGAACTGACTTATACTCTTCATGATGTATTGGATTCACTAGATACATTGCATAAGGCAGCACGAAGACCCATTTAGACATTTTCATAGCTTTGACAATTAGAAACATCAACTATCTGAGTCTTCTACAGTCGATAATAATAAGCAAGAAAAGCTTTTGGATAAAACCAGTGCCCTAGATTCTTTTTAAATCAACATTTCAGGTCCCACTTATGGGCCCATAATCAGGATATAGAAGATATCAAGATCACAATGACCAGGCTCTTAAAGAAAATCACCCAGACACAAAGACATGGCAGCATATGATGTACTAGCCATTACAAACCAATTAATCAAGTACCAACTCAATGGATCACAAAGGACCTTGTGGATTGAAAAAAAATTAAAACTCAATGTAGAAGGGACATCAAAATAATAAATACATTTATTAATTAATTATTATTGGTATATTCAGTATAGGATTGCTAACTACTTTAGCATCAAGGGCCATGAGGATCATTGATGATTAGCTTCTTGAACAAGTGGCCCACCTAAAGAAGATTTTCATGTTGCACGGCTACATATGCAGATTTATAAAACAGTGAGAAAAGCTAGAAGCACAAGGAATCGATCTCAAACTCAATAAGACAAGGACAGAAGATCTGGCCAGTAATTTCATATTCCTCGTTCAAAGGGTATCTCTAACAATATAGCAAGAATTCTGAAGAGAGACGACATTAACTGAATTTTTCATCTTGCCGAGACAATTAAGAAACACTTAAAATCTAGCATGGATAAGGTAGATCCAACACGCAAGACAGGGTTGACATGATTTCTTGTGAACCAAAATGTACATAGGTCAAGGGTAAAGCTGATATTTTTAGGTCACAGCCAAACCAGCATGCTTTCTGGGTGTGTGAGACACCGTTGTGTGAGCAAGGAAACATTTTCACTTAACTTCATATTATCAATTCAATAGTGTATGCCTGTGGGCTTCAACCCTCTGATCAAGCTGTTGATAAATCATGAGTCTTGCCAATCCATCTAAGTCCAAGATGATACAGAGAGATCTATTAGGGAAGGATTATGAAGCATTATGCAGAATTGAGGAATGAATGGCCTAGAAAATCAGTTTTAGCAAGACAATGTAATTCTTCCATTCACCACATCTAGGTGGAAGATGTATGTGTCCTTTCCAATTAAGACCATTTGTTGACAAGGAAGGTCAAAGAAGCCATTGAAATTGAAAGATTCAAGGGCAATCTGGATAGGAATGAAAAGATTAGACCCATTCTAAACATTGGTAATAATAATTTAAGCAATTATTATTAATTTCATGTCCCTCATTGACTTAGTTTTATTATTTTTCATTCACAAAATTCTTTCTGATACATTTAGTTTGTATTTGATAACATAGGTTGTAGTAGCTAGTACCTCACATGCCATGTCTTTGAATCAGCTGATTTTCTTTGAAAGGCTGGTTTATGTAATCTTGGTATCTCGTATATTCTGATGATGGGCCCAGGAGTGGGACCAAAAACATTGACTAAAATAATCTTGGACACAGGTCTTATATACAACCCTTGCTTGCTGAATTAAAAAGATTCAAAATGGACTGGACATTTTTTTTAAATTGGTTATATGGGATTGAAACGGGCTCCACCTGTATTATATCATCATCACATAGTGGTATGACAACAAAGCTTGGATATTATCCATGTATCCTTTGGCAATATTTGAACCTTGGTCTCCTCCTTAAATGTTGAGGAATCTAACTGGTTGGGCTAATGCCACTTGATAAAATGGACTGGACAATTAGTTCCACTTCCTTCGTTATTTTATCCACTAGTGAACTTGGTGATATCAATGTTTAAGTTTGCAAGCTGAATCTGGGCATGTTGACACCCTTAAAGAATCCACCATGCTAAGATTAGATATTTGCTTTAGCAACGTTTGCAAGTGGCTGGTAGAAATTTTCACTAAAACTATCAACAACTGGGTCCAGCAATTGTGAAAATAAACGCCCACATTAGTTTGTGAGACAGACTAATCTGTTGCTTTCCCAGGACAGACCTACAGATACATTTCAAATAATAGCCAAACTATTGAGAGTTCTGCTGATGAAACCATTTAACTCAAAGGCTTGACAAGTGGACATCAATGGATGTTGATAAGATGATCAAAAAAGATGTTGATAGCCACATTGAGAGATCTCACGGGGTGCTCCCTGCCAATCTTGATGACAGATCTTTTCTCTGACTCTGAATTTGTAGAGGGTTCTGACTTGTGACAGCATTATTAGGTGCGTCCATGTTAGCAATGGGTGCGGCAGCCTGTGCTACAGCCTAATGCTAATGTCAAGAACAACAAATACAAGAGGGTAGCACTAGGCTATGTCAAGAGCAACAAATACAAATGAACCTGAAAAAGGATAGACTGTTCCTGCCGGCAGGCGGTAAGACATTGAGAAAGCCCTAAAGTTAAGAGAATATGGTCCTCATTATCAAAGATTTTATTGGGCAGTTATAGATTTTTGTTTCCCAAAATTCTTGATACAAAAATGGTTAAAAACCAATCAAAAAGAAAGGATACTATGGATAGGGATTTGTGTGCAGTGAAATGCATCAAGTGAGATGGTGGCAGGTGGCAAGAAGGACTCGGGATAAGTAAAACTATGCCCAATTTGATTGTCACATATCAGAAACATTGACAGGAATTCCCTCTCACACTGAGAAGGAAAGGTGCAAATTCTGGAACCCTCTGAGAACGGTCAATAATATGCCAACTACACACTTGATAGGCTACTTCTTCAATCTACAGCAGAGAAAATCTATGCTGTAACCAGCTGTGGTAGATCAGTGATAAACAGTATCAACTGCTAAAAACAAAATATGCTTAAAAAGCTTAGTTAGCAAATAATGACCACGTTTACAGTAAGAAATTTATCAAAATTCCAAAACATAATATCTACAGAAAGTTTAGATCGCAGGTATTGTCAAACAGAAATGATGCTGACTAATAATTGCTATGTCAAAACCAGCCCTACTTCAAAGAAAATTGCCTAAAGGCAGTAAGACTATAGATCCATAGTTACTGTCTAGGAAAAGCATTGAAATGAAGCTGTGTAGCAAACTAGTTTCAGTGCTCAATAACAACATCCCTGATCCCAGAAATCGTAGATTGATGAAGCCACATATGCTCTACGAACTCTTTCAATAGTAACAACTTTTAAAAAGAGAGGGGTGATGAAAAATGATGTTTAATTCCATCACATAAGGAACCTTTTCAGAATTCACAAGAAAACCCATTCCAGAGTGCCTGAATGAAATAAATAAATACTTTAAGCTGCTTGGTCAGGTCTGTGGCAAGCACAATCCTCATAATAGTCTGCCATTATCACGTTGTTACTCAAATTGCGGTAATTGCTGATCAAAGACCTGAATTGGGTTTCGGCTACACTTCACTATAACAAAGATGAATACTTCATTGGATTTAGGGTTTATAATATCAAATTTATTGTTTGAAACCAATGAACACTATAAAAATATAATTGATTTCCTGTATTATTTTTTTTTAATCAATTGGTGGTAAATTGCCTATGAAAGATCCTAATGAATTGGGTTTTGGCTACACTAGTCTCACAGCAGCAAAAATAGAGATTTTTGGGTAGCTCCTTAAGCATGGACTAAAAAAACCACAGCATTCCCAAATCAAATCAAGATTAAAAAAATTCAAAATTGAAATGGTATAAGTAGAGATAGAGAATGCATACGGATTCTTTGAGAGTCAAGCGGGTTCTTCTCATGAACTGGGCTCTCAGTTGTTTCCTCTTTCTGTTGGGGATATTGTCCCTGGAAATGTGAAATCTCTCTCTGGGAGGGATATCCTCCCCAATCTCGTGCATCTCTCCATCCACAACCCACCACTGGGATTTCTTCTTCTTGGAGGAAATGGGGACCTTGACATAGGATCTGGTGAACACTGCATTCAAGAGCTTTTGGGACTGATTTTGTCAAAACGTGCAATAATAAAGGAGAATCCATGTGTATATAATGTGGGATATGTCTCGAAGAATACCTTTGTAGAGGAGACGAGGAAGGTGGTGTTGTTGTGGATTTGTCTCAGCGCTCTATGCAAAGCCATCTCTGCAAATGCCGCACCCTCGTGAGAATACCATGCAGCTGTGGTGTGATGTATGTATTTGATACATAACGAACAATACACATCAAGCGGTGAAATATATTCGTAAAAAATTAAGCTATACTTAAGCTGTTCTTTTTTTTTTTTAAGGTCACTTTTACTTAAGCTATTTTTTTTTTTTAAGGTCACTTTTGCAACACATCGTGTAATGGCTTGAATTTGGAAAATCCAAAAAGCGAGATAAAAATTAAATTATTACAATGTTTTATAAAAATTTAAAAATTAATAATGAAATCGAAGGTAAATAAATTAATAATGAAAATGAAGGTAAATAAATAAAAATAATTGGTAAACAAAGAATTATTTTGTGGGGTTGATAAGTTAGATTCAAGAAAATATGATTAATAGATAGATAGGTAGGTAGGTATTAATGTGGAATGGAATTGGAAAAAGGGAAAGGATGAAGAGTTCGAGGCAAGAAGCAGCGTTAGGTTTGACAAGATCAATAGGCAAGTAAAATGGACAGCAGGAAGAAGATGTTGGGGTTGATGATGGACATTGTGATATGAGTAAGGAAAAACCTTTTGACTGAGGTGCTCAATTCTAGGTTAATATTTTGAAAGGCAAGCAAAAAATCTCAAAGAGAGGCTTCAACCTGTATCCATTGAATGAAGAACTACAAATCCTAGATGATTTGCTAGACTTGGCAGTTGAACAAGCAGAGATGTCTCTCGTTGGAAATTCGTTGGTGTTCAACCAGGGTTGGAAGAGATTAGGAAATGGGCAGCACAAAAATGAAAACTCCTAATTCATATGGATATTGTGGTCTTACCACGAGGGTTTTTTGGGTCAAATTAAATTGTTCAATGGACTGTGATAGAATCCTCCAAGGAGGCCCATGGTTCTATGGGAGAAGAGGGCTTTTTCTTCGAAAATGGAGCCCTGATTTTGATGCCTTCTCGCAAAGCATTGATATAGCTCCAGTATGGATTTGTCTCCGTGGGCTCCCGATTCACCTCTAGCATGAGGAGATTTTAGTGGGTGCGGCAAGAGATATAGGATAGTTAATTGCAGTGGATCCAACAAGTTGAAATTTCAACAAAGAGTTTTCAGAAGACAGATTCAGAAGGAAGGGCAAAGCAAGTGACAAGATCAAGAGATAAGGAGACATCAAAGGAGGAAGCAATGGAGGGTCTTGATAAGGAGGTAAGTGAATTATCCCCATACCCTAATAAGTTGAACAACAATATTCCCCTATCAAATTCATTCTTGTATTTGAATTTTATTGAAGAGATACTAGGTTGTTTTGACACAAAACTAAGGGAAACTCCAATAAAGAGAAAAGAAAGAGATAGTGAAAAACAATCCTTAGATAATGAAATCCAAATAGAAACCAAACAATTTGATGGAAAGTTGGAGAAGATTATGAGATAAAATTCAAGAGGTAAACACCAAGATGTTTCAACTCAGAGTAGAGTAACTCGAAGTCATTCCAAAGGGTCAATGGATATGGGAGGTGAGACAAGACTAGGTAGACCGTTAGTTGTTGTTACTATTCAAAAAGAATCTACCAGGGATGTGGTCGATGGCACTCAGGCAACTTTAAATTTTAGAGGGGGGAAGAAGATTTCCACCAAAACGAAGAGATGAAAATTTTATCATGGAACATTAGGGGCCTTAATGCCCCTTCAAAACATCATTTGGTGTATACTCTTAGAAGAGAAAATAATCTAGATATTTTTTGTTACAAGAAACAAAACTAGACCATATTAAAATTGATAAGATTCAGAAGGAAATTTGGAAAGAGGCAGGTTGGGAATATGGTGAAGCAGTAGGAGCTTCAGGATGGTTCTTGTGTTTATGGGACAAGAAAAATATTGAGGGCAAGTTAATTGTAAGTACAAGATGGTCGATTACAATTTGTTTCCACAATCTAAAAAATAGGTAAAATTGGACTATGACTAACGTGTGTGCCCCTAATACAACAGTTGGAAGAAGGCAGTTATGGTTTGACCTAACTCATATGAGAGAAGCATTTAAGGGACTACCTTGGATTCTAGCAGGAGAATTTAATATTCCTCTAAATCCTTTAGACAAAAGAGGAGGATCTTCCACCCTTTCATAAGGAATGCAATATTTTAGAGACTTTTTCAATGGTAATGAATTGATGGATATAGAGCTCTGAAGAATACCTTATACTTGGAATATTATGTTAAATCAAGCTATTCTCTATTAGATAAAGAGGGAGTTGGTTGGCTCCTAGTTAAGAAGATTTGGATTAAAAAATTTATTCCCAAGATTAACTTTTTCTTTTGGTTGGTTGTTCATAATAGGATTTCTACCATTGATAATCTCTGTAAAAGGGGCTTCCATTTTGTAAACAGGTGTGCTCTATGTAAAAATGCTTTGGAATCAATCCAACATCTCTTTTTGGATTGTGTATTTTCCTCTAAAGTCTTTAATTCTTTACTCCAAAAGTTTTCAATCTCTTGGGTGAAGCCTAACAATATAGTGGATCTTTGCTTACAATGGAACTCGCCCTTTAATAGCAAGAACTTGGATGTTTTATGGCACTTTTGTCTTCCTCATTTTTTATGGGGGATATGGAGAGAGTGTAATAATCGCATTTTCAAGGGCAAAAAGAGAGATGTTTCTTCTATGAGTTTAAGGATTGGGAGTGCCTTAGAGGAGAACTTTAAAGCTTATTTTCCAAAAGAAAACCTCGATAAGAATTTCCTTTTCTTCTAGATTGGCAAGTTTCCAATTTTTCTCATTCTTTGTTGAAGCCTTCTAGAGCTAATGTGTTTTGGGAAATGCCTCCAAAAGACAATTACGCTTAATTTTGATGGAGCTTCAAAAGGGAATGCAGGTGTTGTTGGAGCAGGTGGGGTAGTAAGAGATGAGACAGGTGATTTTTTATTAGTATATGTTGAATCTCTTGGTAGTCAAACTAATCATTTTGCAGAAGCTAGAGCTCTCCTATTGGGCACTTGTTTTTTACTGCAAATGAAGGTAAGGGATGTCATAATTGAAGGGGATTCTTTAAATATAGTGAAAGCTCTCAAATAAGAACAAGAAGTGAGTTGGACAATAGCAAAGATGATTGATGAATGTAGAGTGAATTTATCATAGCTGAATTCTATCAGAATTCAACATATCTATCGAGAAGGGAATGGAGTTGCAGATGTTATGGCCAACATTGGAGTTTTATTGGAAGAGAGTAAGTCTTGGACAGATAATTTTCCTCGATCATTACACGAGATAGGGGTAAAGGAGAAAATAAGGAATGTACCTTTGGAGGAGCAATAAGGGATGAACAGATTGGATAATGTTCATAGATGATGAGAATTAACCAGATTGAGGCAAGTTGTTGCGGTATGGTCTTGACAATTTCTTATGGAGATTGTTGCTTATAGTGTACTTGGTTGTGTTTTACTCAAATTTTAGTTCAGTTCACTCTCAGTTTGTGTTTGTACAGGGCAGTTGTGTATTGGTCAGCAAGTTATGTAACTGATAGGCAGTTCTTTGTCAATCTTTTATGTTGAACTATATATTTTTCTGGATTTTGTAAGGGTTTGGGGACCCTAAAACCCCTTGTTACCATAATAAAAAAAAATGTGAAACGAAATTCCAATCATGGAATATGCCATCAATAAAATAAAATTAATAGATGAAAATTAAAATTTAAAATATTTTTTAATTTAAATTTTGGTTTATTTATTTCAAGGAGTTTTTTGTTGCTAGTGTAAGAAACCCCTACGACCAATGCACAAAACTAAACAGTCTTTTCTTAACCATGATCTCTCGTAAAACCGAGAGCTATGCTTATCACCGGTTTGAACCTTGGACCTCTTGAAGAAGAGCCAAAGCCCGAACCGTTTATTTTAAGGAGTTAAACATTAAAATTTATTTTTTAAATTTAAGTTTTGGTTTATTTATTTGAGGAGTAAAAGAATAACTTTATATTTATATTAATAAAAAAAATTAATTTTATGGTTCAATGGTTGAAACATATGGATGACATAGCTTAGACTAAAGGTATAAAGAAAGGAAAATCCTTTCAAATCCTACTTCTAAAAACAAAAATTCAAGCTTTTTATTATATTATTATTTTATTTTTTATTTTTAAAAGCATGATGAGTTATTCTTGTATTTTTTCACATAAAAAATTAAATTTATTCAATATAATCTTTAAAAGTTAAGAATTATTTTATTTTTATTTAAAAATAAATAAAATAAAAATTTGTTTTACAAACTTTATAATTTGTTTTAATGGATTATATGATTGCTTTCAATTTCACTTGTATTACATCATAATCTCTTCACTTGTATTACATGGTAATCATATAGTTGTATTAAAAGCTTCTCCTTAAAAGTCTATAAATTTAATCAATTGAGCTATGTCATTTTATACAATATACTCTCCAAATATTATTAGTACTAAACTTTAAATTTTAGTTAGTGAACCAAGAGTGAGTGTAAGCTGGGAGGAGGCTATTTTTTCTTGTTTCAAATATTAAAGAAAGAGTGCAAATAGGGATCAAGTGTGAGTAAGGAGCACGCCTGACGCTTTTTTGTTCTAGATCTTTGAAAAATTAAAAAATAAAAATTTTGTATGAGGAAAAGCTAGGTAGCATGGAAAGAAGGTCATGGAAAAATGAGGATGCCCTAGTTGAAGATAGATAAAAGGAAGAGTAAATATATAACAAGTGGGATCTAGGGAATAGATGTTACACCAAAAGTAATAAGATAAGATTATTGAGCATGATACAATGACCCTTAAAAGTAGAGGGTTAATATGTAAGTTCCATGAATGTTGGCCAAGGATTTCAAAGTTTTAAAATTGGATAAATGGAAATGGAAGAGGTAGAAAAAGCTAGATCAACCACCGGTCAAGATAAGTGTTCTAATTATTTTATTGGTTGAATATTTGATCTGAATATTGATTCTTGGGTATTTGAAAGTGAAAAGCATATAATGTGCATCTAGGGTTAATATTGTGCATTTATCTTGTGCTTTTGCTTTAAAGGTTTTCTGGATAAAACCCTAGGTTAGTAAGCATTCAAAGGAAGAATCATATTAGGTTAGCTCTTGTATTCTTGCATTTTGTTTTTTGCATTGTCCTTTATCTTTCATAACATAGATCTAGAAAGGCCAAACTTAGGTGATTGTTTGAAACTGAATACATCAAATTATCCTCAAAATATTGAGGACTTGGAGCGAGTCCTTAAACCGTTCCTGGTGAACCCTTTCCCCTAGCACCAAGTGTAGAGAAAAACACATCCCCCACGGTTCACCCCATAAGGCTTTCTATATTTCATGGATCCAGCCTTTTTGGGAATTGTATGCGGTAGGGTAGTTTTCCCCTCTACATCTTTGGTGAACCCGATGTGAATACCTCATTTCTTTTGAAAAATCTAAGCAAGATCATTAATTCTATTTTAAAAGATTTTAATAGATTAAAATTGGTGTGTTAGTGTTTTCCCCTAAATATTTTCACTATTCTAATGGCTCTCTTTCGTAGAAGTCAAAGGAAACAATTAGAATCTGATTATGTTCCTTTGGAAGATGATTAGATTGATAGGGAAGACCCTAATGTAGGTCCAAAAGAGCAAGAAGAGGTAGATATGGAAACTAAAACTAATCCTGATCCTTATGTTGGACCTAATGGTAGCTTTGTCTTCTCATCATTTGATCATATTTGGGAATTCATGAAAGCTCATAAGGAGAAGCTATTGGAATATGTAGAATGAGAAGCTCGTCTTGAAAAGGAAGATGCTACTCCTTCTCCTCCCATTAGGTCTCCTATGCTTAATCATGATAATCCCACATCTCAACCTATGTATCTCAGTAATCTGAAGAACCAAGTAACTGGTGCTACTACTAATACCACCAATGTTGGATGGAATCCACCTGTTCCTCTAACTAGTAGTGGCACCCAAAATTATTTTCAATTTCCTCCTTCATCTTCTAATGTCAACACTATTGCTTCTATTCCACCACAAGTAAATCTTCCATTCTCACAAGGCACCACATATAACAATAACCTTCTCATGTCCAACCTAAGTCAAGGGAATATCGAAAACACACATAATCCAAAAATGCAAAATTTGGCAAATATAGTGAATCAGTTGGTTTCAAGGATGGATATGATTCAACCTTCAAGGTTTACATACAGTTATAAGGAAATGTGTAGTCAACCATTGGATCCTATTGTTGTTGCTAGACCTTATCCCAAGCATTTTCCTATGCCAATTTTACCAATCTATAAAGGGATGGAAGATCCAATAGAGCATCTAAGAGGATTCAAGATAGCTTTCCATGATCTTGTTTATGATGATATGCTTCTATTGAAAACATTTCCAAAGAGTCTTGTTGGAGTTGCATTAGAATGGTATTATCGATTGCCCAACTATTCTTTAAAGAGCTTTGAGAAGACTGTAGAGATGTTTGTTCATCAATTTAGTGCTTACATTGAAAAGGAAGTGACAATGAGAGACCTATATGATCTAAAGCAAAGTAAAGAAGAAATTTTTTCAGAATTCTTAGCTCATTGGAGAAGTTTAGTTGGCCGATTAAGACAACTTGTGTCTCAAAAAGATATGCTTGATATATTCATTAGTAATTTGCAAGAACAAATATCTTATGCACTAGAAACTACTATTGTCACATCTCTTGATCAAGCAATTGAGTTAGCAAGAAAAGTGGAACAAGCTCTCATTAGAAGAGGTCAGCTTAAGACTAAAGAGGAAAAGTCTACTAAGTCTCAATATAAGAATAAGCATATAGGAGGTAATAATGATAGTAGGCCTGTTAATAATGTCACCAACAACCTACAAAATATTGTACTTCAGAAACCTCCTCAAAGGAATTTTACCAGACTTAATATGCCTATGGAAGCAGTTTTGAAATAATTATTGGAAGCTAAGGCAATTGAACTACCTCCTATAAGACAACCAGATACTACAACTTATTGGTACAAGGCAGGTCAATATTGCACATATCACAAAGTAGGACATTGGACAAAATCTTGTAAGAATTTGAAGCATGTGGTTCAAGATTTGATTGATGCAGGATGCATTGATTTAAGAAATTCCCAAACTCCAAGTAATCAGGTTCCTATTCAACAAGCTCCAACAACAAATCAAGATATGGGAATATTCAAGGATCCATTACCAAAGCATGATCAACAAGCAACCAATCAGGTGGCTCATCAAGATGATTCCTTATGCCATAGTAATGTGGTTGGTATGGTTGGGGTAACTACAAGGAAACAAGCTCAAAATCAGCAAGGACAAAGTTCAACACCACAGCCTAGTTCAGTTTTAAAAGAGAATCAAAGAAAAGATTTAGCTACAAGAGTTCCACCTATAGTGTTGAGACCACAGTCACAGATTTCATTTGATCTTCAAAAGCAGTTAGCTAATACTCCAACAAAAATATCAGTTTTAGAGCTTTTGCAAACTTCTCCTGATCATAGAAATGCTTTAATGGAATTCTTAAAACAACAATCAGTTTCTTCAGATGTTGCCCCTGATGCCATAGTTGATGCCATAGGTTCTTTTGGGATACATCATGTCTCATTCTTAGATGATGATAAACCTTCCTCAAACTTACATGGAGATTCATCACTTTACATCACTGCACTTATTGGGGATACCCTTATCAAGCGAGTTATGATTGATAATGGCTCATCCCTCAACTTGTGTACATATCAATTCTTTCAAAAATTTAGATTAAAAGAGGAAGATTTAACAAAATATGATATCCTTATTAAAGCTTTCAACAATAAGTCCCAAGAGGCCTGTGGTGTCATATCTCTTCCATTAAAGGTGGGGCCCAGAATATTGGATACTTTGTTTTATGTGGTGTCTTGTCCTGCATCTTTTAATCTTCTTCTTGGGTGACCTTGGATTCATGCAATGAAGGCCATCCCTTCTAATTTTCATCAATGTCTCAAATTTGAATTCAAGAATCAAGTTATCACCATTCCGGGCGATCCTCGACCATTTGAATTCTGTTCAAATATAGAGTTAGCTCAATCTGAATCTTATTCTTGTCCTTCTATCTCTTCAACAATTTCTCCATGTTCCTCATCTCAAATTTCAGAGCATCTTAAAAATTTAAAAGTGAGTGAGGAACGTAAACCCTATTCTTCATCCTTGGATCATGATAATCAGTTTCTTCAAGAGCCTCTTCTGGATCTAGCCAAGCTACCACCATCACCTCGAACTATGGGTTTGCCCCATAAGAAGGGTGATGTTGTACACATTGGCATGTGTACCTTTGTCTTCAGAGGGACTACCTTCGAAGAAAATATTCGTGGTAGCAACCCATCTCCTAGTGAGCGCTCTTTTGCTCAATGTTATCTCACTAATGATTATCCCCTTCCTAAGCAGATCCTATCTAGTATGGGATATGCAGGTAAAGGATTGGGACCACAACAAAAAGGTATTCAAGAACCTTTGGATGTTGATATTTGGCTTGGGAGATGTGGTATAGGTTTTATACCTAATAAAAATCAACCTTTGCCTTTTGAGGATGATGACCATCTTATGACTTATGCAGAATATATAGAATATCAAAAGATGATAATAGCTGAAAATAAAAGTGTTAATTGTGCTTCTCCTCCAAAGCTAATGTCTTGTAATATGATTGATTCTATTTGTTCTAAAGATGACATTACTTCTGTGTGAGAGAATGATGGATCTTTCTATAATGTTTGTTTTACTAAAAATAATGATGTTGTTAGAAGATGTGTTGATTATCATGCCATGGATGTCCAAAGAAGGGCCCTAGAGGAACTTTCCCATGATTTTTATCATCAAGAAAATGCATTCCTTGGGGATATCTTCGATCCGACACCCCATGGCACACTCATTTATTTTAATAAGATAAATGGTGCATTTAGAGTTTGCATTGATTTCAATTATGTATAAATAATAAAAAAAAAAAAAATCATGTAGTTGCATTTGCATTTCCATTGCATCCACCTGCTTGCTCATATTGCATTGTTGCTTGTCATCCTTGCATGATTGCTTGACATCTAAAGAACACCTTGCATGTTTGCCTGTCATAATTGCATGATTGATTGTTCATGATTGCTTGCTCATATAGATTTTCGAGGATTTTGCGATAATGGCATGTGATGATACCTAGTTAGGTCATAGCTCACATGCATTGCACTTCTCACTAGGACTATGATGCCTAGCAAGATCCCCCCTAGGGATTTCTTCCTTCTTTCTTCTTATGATTGCTTCTTCTCCTTCTCTCAATTTCTTTATCATGATAATGCTTTTATTCACAAAGTCTTTTTAAGATCCCTATCTGGGATAGCACTTGCATACTATTTATCTACATATTACACCCCACATGGGATACTTATACATCCTAGCGGGTATTACATTGTCTACGATCTTCTATCGGGTCATACTCTCTTTTGACTCAGCAGGCTTAACACCCCATTATAGGATAAGCTCCTTGGTCAGTTTAGTAGACCTCAACATACATCCTAGCGGGTAAACACCTCATAGCAGTCAATAATGGAGCAACCACCCATAGCGGGTCAGACTCCACACATATTTTTACACTACTACAAGTGCTAAACCTATAGTGGGTCTAGCTCTCTTTCTGAAATGATCTATGGTATCTAACTACATTGGTTCCTCGTAACCTACACTAGTTCCATGCTATGGGTCGTTAGTTCCTCTCCTTTTCAGATGGTTGACCTTTGGATTTTTCTTCTTCTTCTTCTTCTTCTTCTTCTCTCTCCTTTTCTCTCTTCTTCTTTCTTCTCCTCTTTCTTTTGTTTCCTTCCTTTTTATTGTCTCCTTCGTCCTTCTCCTTCTTCTCATTTCTTTCCTTTTGCATCCATCCATTTTCATATAGTTTGCATTAGGATAATTTGCATACATAAAAACACATAAATAAAAACACATTACACATATTACACATACAATAAAACAACAAAAGCAACTATATATTACTCGAGAGAAAAATAGTACATCATCCCCGTGTTAGGTTGGTGTACCACAATCCAGACTCGGTACACTCAACCTAGGGATGCACACCACAATCCAAAAATTGGTGCATCATCCCGATCCCCAATCCTCTCTCTCCTAGCTCCGAGAGCTAGCTCCCTCTAGTCTGCCTTGAGGAGGAGGCAACCTAGGCTGTGACACGGACTACCGTGATATCGATGCCATCTATGATCGAGACCACGATCTGCTCGCTGACTATAGGGATGGAGGAAGTGGCATCCTCTGACCTAGTGGGATAGCTGCACAGTAAGTCATCTCATAAAACATAGCCCACTGAAGGGCTATCTCCAACCTCTCTCCCATCCATCGTAGCTTTGCCTAAAGAATCTACAACACACCTCCTACCTGGTTGCTCTCAATGACAACCATCCTCTCTGCCTTGGCTCTCTAGTGCTCTCCATCCAGATGAGCCATCTCTTCCTATAGTCGATCAGTCTCTGCCCGAGCTGCATCCCTCTCAGCCTCTATGGTGCTCAATAAACTTCGTAGTTCCCCTAGCCTCCTGGCTCTATCCTCCTAGACCTGGGCCATATGACTCTATAGAGAGGCTACCTGTGCTCGTAGCTCCTCTATCTCCCTCATCTCCTAGCTCTCACCATCTACTATAGATGTGGAGGCCTCTCCAGGATCTCTTATCTATGGCCTCCCTATCTATGGGGGCATACCTCGTCCCCCATCTCCTATCCCTACCACTTGGATGGCCTCCTCTACCACCAAGATCCGAACATGAGTCGATCTCTATCTTGAAGATATGGGAGTCTATTGTACCCTCTCTATGGCTCGGTGAGCTACCTCTCAAAATGCTCGTTGCATGCCCAAGTCCATCACCTGGTGCCTTTGTATCGGTACTAGCGAGGATATCCTTTGGGGCACAACTCCTCTATACCACTGCCTGTACTCGACAACCACTCCTGCATCGTCTACCCTCGAGTCGACATATGGAGGATCATCCATATCCTCCTCGACCCACCTGGTGAGGTTTGGCTCATCTCCTACCCCTACTGGGTCCTAGGTCACCCTTCGATACCAGCAGTTCCCGGGGTGAAGAACATGTGCTTATACTGAGAGGGGGGTGAACAGTATAAGATAAAACTTTTTGCTTTTTAATCCAAATGATAACATCAGCAATATTAAAGCAGTAAACATCACACAAAGCATCACACACATGAGAGACATGATTTAACGTGGTTCACCCAATGTGGGCTACTCCACGGAGAAAATATTCCTTATAAATTTTTCTCAAATAAATTCTCTTGGGAATCCTTTCCCTACAATGTTTATGGACCTCTGTCCAAAGGAGACACCAATCCCCTAATCAAGTTCGTGGATCTCTATCCATAGGAGAACTCCTTTCTCCTTAGCTCTGATTGGTGATCTTCTAGAAGAATTGTTGCCCCCACTGCTCTGGCTAATGGATCTCTATCCATTGAAGACACCTATCCTCACTACCCTGGCTAATGGATCTCTATCCACTTGAGACTATCATCCTCTATACTCTATCACCTCCAAAGCTCTATCTCAAATCTGCACTAAACATAGTCCTTCGGTCTAGCACAAATCTGCTCAATCTCTATCTCTCGATCTGGCACAAACCTATCCTCAAATCTGCACCAAAATTTGTCCTCAATCTCTGTCCTCAAATCTATCTCAATATCTATCCTCAAATATGTATTGTAAGCTTCCACAAAAGCTCACACAAATCTATCCACAAGTCTTCTCAAAGACTTACCTCAAATCTGCTCAACAAGTCCTCACTAGAACTTGTCCAATCTCATAGAAACATAAAGAGAATTGTTAGAGACTCAATATGCTTCACATTCACCATAATGCTCAATCACTTTCAATCTCTCTTTTATCATAGAAACATATAGAGAATTGTTAGAGACTCAATATGTTTCACATTCATCAACACTCAATCTCTTTCTCAACTCAATTTAGAATATAGAACAATTTGTTTCATAGAACTTGAACTATCACTTCAACACATCCACTTGACTAGGCTCAACCAACTCTACTCAACCAATCACTCAATGAATTAATCCTTGCTTACAAACCCTAGTCCAAGCTTATGAACACTCACTCAAATATTTCCAACAATGCTTATCAATCAATCTCACATAACAATGATACTCATGATCTTTGCAAACCCTAGTTCAAGTTCTTCACTCAACTAATCACTTCAACAACAATGCTTATCAAACAAGGTTTTATCAACAACTCTTTATTCTAGAAAAACCTTTAAGCATTAATTCAAAATCAAACACACTGAATAATTCTTACCAAAATCCTTTTCACTCCAACTTTGCATTCACAACATTCAACAATCACTCACTAGGAAGATGTGCCCATACCTTTTTGTTTGATGTAGAAGTGCCCTTAGAAAACCTATCTCAATCACAATTTCCTTCTTTCCAATTTCAATGGTTAGATGACAAAATATCACTCTTAACACTTTCTCAAAATATTCCTTAGACACAAAAATAATCAAAGCTCAAATACACCTTATTGCTCCTTCTTGAAATTAACATCCATCAAATCATACATGAAAAATAATTATTTAGATACACCTTATAATCTCCAACTTAAAATAATATCCAACACCACAAAACCTCAAACAATCTTCCTAAAACACCTTATTACCCTTTTCAAACACTAAAGCAAATATCACCAAAAATATTATTTTGCATCAACCTTATAACTCCCCTTAAAACCTTATAAACCAAATAAATTATGCAAAAATTAATTTTTAATAGCTCAACTAATTCCTTCAAAAATTTTGGCACTCAACTAATTGCATACCTTTGTCTTCTACCCCAAAGGGTTTTGACGTGATTCGAACCACTGTCTCCCCAAGCGCCAAGCGCCTTAGCACTTTGGTGCCCATCGCATGGGCTATAGGCACCCATGTGAAGGAAGGGAAGCTTCCTTCCTTTTCAACCTTCTTCCATCGTCAACTCCCAAAAAAAAAAACTCTGTTGCAAATTTGAACCTACGCCAATTGTTGCCCTCACACCTTGCCTTCGTCGAGGTTGCCAACTGTGCTACCTGCGCTTGGTGACCAAGGCACCTTCCTTGGTGAATGAAAAACCTTTGCCTCCTCTTGACACTTAAAAAATTAAAATCCTCTTGATCGCATAGAACAATTCACATGTTTTTGCATAGCATGGAGATTAATTATCGAAGGCATATATAGACTTTGGCTAAGGTGGAGGAGTCCCCCTTTTATACACACTTGATTAATTTTCTCCCCACGTCGATGCTCGATGTCGAATTCGAAATTAACCCACCTTAGGGTTATTTAAAATTAACATAAATTAATTTATAATTAATATTAAAATTAATTATAATAATTAATTTAAATAACTTATAAGTTAAGTAAATTAATTAATAAATTAATTTATAATAAAATTATATTAATTAATTTATAATTAATTTTAAACTTCCTTGTATAATATTATAAATAAATATTATAATATTATTCACTTGGGCTTCTTCTTTGCACTTTGGACCACATCTGACTTCCTGGAACCGGGTCTTGATCAACTAAAACTGGACTCTCCTTTTTGCACTGATTGCAGAATTGCTTCTCCTTGCACTACTCACTAAAACTAACATTGACATTAATGACCACTCACTCTTGACATCAATGACAACTCATCTACTCAAAATGTCCAACAATCTCCCCCTTTGTCATTGATGGCAACCCAAATTATTTTTACCAAAACTTGACCTTTTTTTGTTCTGCTCCCCTTGGGAAATTGCTCCCCTTGACTCAATGCTCTCTCCTTAAATCAAATCTCTCCCCCTTACTCAAATATCTCCCCCTTTGACATCAATGGCAAAGGGTCACCTTTGGGGCTCGGGGCTAAGAATGAGTCTCTTAGCTTAGCCCCTCCCCCACCTCCTCTTGAGGTGGTTAATTCTGGGGTGGGAGTATTACTCCCAGTTTTCCTCGAAGATACTCAAAGGTCTCCTTTGAAAGTGGCTTAGTGAAAATATCTACTATCTGTTCCTTTGTAGTAACATATTCCAACTTGACCTATTTATCTATCACCTGTTCTCTCAGAAAATGATACTTGATCGAAATGTGCTTTGTCCTGGAGTGCATCACTAGATTCTTTGAGATACTTATAGCACTTGTATTATCACATAATATGGGAATAGGATGATCATGTTTTATCTTGAAGTCTTCTAGAGTTCACTTCATCCATAATACCTGTGTACAACTGGCTACTGCTATAATATATTCTGCTTCTATTGTAGATAAGGATATTGAAACCTGCTTCTTACTTAGCCAAGAGACTAAACAGTCTCCAAGAAAGAATGCTCCTCCACTTGTGCTTTTTCTATCATCAATGCTGCCAGCCCAATCTGCATCTGTATATGTTGTGAGTGTGAAACTATCACTTTTGGGATACCAGAGCCCAAAATCCATAGTCCCTTTTAGATACCTGAGAATTCTCTTTACTTGCTACCACATGTGTTTCCTTAGGTGTTGCTTGAAACCTTGCCACTAATCCCATTGATTGCACTATGTCTGGTCTTGTAGCTGTAACATACAACAAGCTGCCAATCATAGATCTGTATAATCTCTGATCTACCTCTGGAGATTCATCATCCTTACTTAACTTGCATCCTGTGACCATGGGGGTACTTATCGGTTTGCAATCTTCTAACCTGAATTTCTTTAGCATCTCTTTTATATACTTGGTTTGTGAGAGAAATACTCCTTTCTCTGATTGTGAAATCTGAAGTCCAAGAAAGAAGGACAACTCACCAAGCATAGACATCTCAAATTCATTCTGCATGTTCTTTGCAAATTCTTTACACATCTTATCATTGTTTCCCCCAAAAATGATGTCATCAACATAAACAACCACAATTAGTAGATTATTCCCTTCATTTTTTATGTATAAGTTGTTGTCTGCTATTCCTTTTCTGAATCCCTGTTCCTGAAGATACTTATCCAATCTTGAGTACCATGCTCTAGGAGCCTACTTTAGACCATACAGTGCCTTTTTCAATCTGCATACATGATCTGGTTTATCTATTAATATGAATCCCTCTGGTTGTTCAATATAGACTTCTTCTTCTAGAACACCATTTAGAAATGTTGACTTAACATCCATCTGATATACCTTGAAGTTTTTAAAACTTGAGAAGGCTAAAAATATTCTTATGGCTTCAAGTCGTGCAACTGGAGCAAATGTCTCATCAAAGTCAATTCCCTCTACCTGTGCATAACCTTTGCACACTAACCTTGCTTTATTCCTTACTACCTATCCATATTCATTTAACTTGTTTTTGAATACCCATTTTGTGTCGATCACATTCTTGTCCTTTGGTCATGGAACAAGTTCCCAAGTCTTGCTTTTCTCTATCTGATCTAATTCCTCATCCATTGCCTTAATCCAGAACTCATCTTCACTTGCCTGATTGAAATCCTTTGGCTCAATCTTAGATAGCAAAGAAAAATTTGCTTGTTGAGATGGTGTTATTATCCTTCTCCTTGTCTGTCTTTCATCTGGATTCCCAATGATTAGATATTTTGGATGATGCTTCTGTACATATCTGGATGGAGTTTTAGGAAGAAGTCTTTGTGTTTCTTCTTCTTCTTCATCCGATTCCTCATGAAACTCTTCTTGACAACTTCCATCTTCCTGATACATAATTTGTTGAACTGGTTCTCTTGAATCTATCTTCTCATCAATTGTTACATTTATACTTTCCACAATAGTGTGTGTTCTCTTGTTGAAGCATCTATAGGCTTTACTCTTAGTGGAATAACCAAGAAAAATTCCCTCATCACATCTTGGGTCAAACTTGCCTAAGTTTTGATCTTCTCGTCTTATGTAGCACTTGCTTCCAAAAACCTTGAAGTGTTTTACAGTGGTCGGTCTTCCTTTCCAAAGCTCATATGGAGTCTTGTGATGGTTTACCCTCATTTGAGCCCTAGTGATTATGTATACTGCTGTGTTGACTGCTTCCCTCCAAAATCCATCTAAAATTTTGGACTCATTTAACATAGCTCTAGCCATATTCTCAATAGTCCTATTTTTCCTTTCAACTACTCCATTTTGTTGAGGAGTTCTTGTTGTTGAGTATTCTCTCTTGATCCCATGTTGTTCACAAAACTCTACAAATTCATTTGAGGTAAATTCTCCTCCTCTGTCAGATCTCAAACACTTAATCCTCTTGCCAGTTTCATTTTCAACCAGTTCCTTAAATGCTTTGAATTTTTCAAATGCATCTGACTTCTCTTTTAGGAAAGCTACCCAAACCATTCTGGAGTAATCATCTATAAACAATATAAAGTAACTCTCACCCTGAATACTCTGTGTTCTTGTAGGACCACATAGATCAGTATGTATTAGACTTAATGGCTCAGATGACATATATCCTTTTGACTTAAAGCTTGTTCTAGTTTGCTTTCCATGTTGACAAGGTGCACAGATTGTGTTTTGTGGCCTTTTTATCTTGGGTAAATCTCTTACAACCTGCTTATTGCTTATGTTGACTATGTTGTCAAAATTCAAGTGACCCAATATTCTATGCCACAACCAACTCTCATCTTCTTGTGATAGAAAGCACTTTTCCCCCTTTGATCTCACTAAGCATGTATAGATTGTTTGGAGTTCTTCTTGCATTTGCAATGACTTTTCTAGTTTCTAATTTTCTTATCTCACATCTATTTGGGTGGAATGTAACCATATGACCTTGATCACAAAGTTGACTTACACTTAGCAAGGTTATGTTTTAACCCTTTAACATACAACACATTTTCTGTTCTTGTTTTCCCATTATCTAAACTCAGAGTTCCTCTTCCACCAATCTTTGTTGATCCATTATCACCAAAACTTATTGATCCTCTATTGGTTTCTTTTAGTACAATGAATTTGTCTTTGTCTCCTGTCATGTGTCTAGAGCAACCACTATCAAGATACCATTGTTCTTCTTTATCCTGAGCATGAAGGGTTGTTTGAACTAACATTGATCTAGCCTTTACATTTCCCCTTTCCTCTTTCCTAGTTGTTGAAATTGTTTTTCTTTTACTAGACTCAGGAAGTATCATTTTACACCATCTAGCCTTGTGCCCAAAATTATTGCATTTGTAACATATAATATCATTATCCATAAGAGGTGCAAAAGAATTGAAATTTCTATTGACATTGTTTCTTGCATGACCAATACAGTGTACAACTCTATGACCATATTTGTTACAAGAAAAACAATGACCATGGAAGAAATTATGTAACCTATTTTGGATGCCTTTGAGATTGTAGTTGAGTGCTTCTCCTTTTGTGATTAACTCTCATCCAAGGTTCTTCTTTGCTTTCTTCCTTTCTGATGTCTTTTTCTTTTGAAGTATCCTTTGCTTGCCTATCTTTGTTTGAAGTTTCTACTTCTTGAAGACTTGACTCCTCTTTCTATTTCTCATACTCTATATCTTGTAGTACCTTGGTCCTTTCAACTTCATTCCTTAGATAAACAATTTCTGCTTCCAATATTTCACATTCTGTTTCTCTTGCTCTTAATAGATCTATCATATCTTGCTCAATTTTCTTTCCTTCTTCTACCTTTATCTTGAGTTCTGTGAGACTTTGTAGAAGTTCCATCTTTGCTTCTTCATCCTCTTGAATTTGTTCCTTCAAGCTTGAGTTCTTTTCTCTAATTCTTTCCAAATTTCTGAGAGCAATAAAGAATTCCTCTTTTATATCAAACATGGTCTCTTCTTCATTTTTTGAAGTCATGTGTGTTGTTGATGGATCCTCCTCCAAGTTGTTAGTCTTTTCATGGAGAGACCCGCTCTGATACCAATTGAAGAACATGTGCTTATATTGAGAGGGGGTGAACAGTATAAGATAAAAATTTTTGCTTTTTAATCCAAATGATAACATCAACAATATTAAAGTAGTAAACATCACACAAAGCATCACACACATGAGAGACATGATTTAACATGGTTCACCCAATGTGGGCTACTCCATGGAGAAAATATTCCTTATAAATTTTTCTCAAATAAATTCTCTTGGGAATCCTTTCCCTATAATGTTTATGGACCTCTGTCCAAAGGAGACACCAATCCCCTAATCAAGTTTGTGGATCTCTATCCATAGGAGAACTCCTTTCTCCTCTGCTCTGACTGGTGATCTTCTAGAAGAACTGTTGCCCCCACTACTCTAGCTAATGGATCTCTATCCATTGAAGACACCTGTCCTCACTACCCTGGCTAATGGATCTCTATCCACTAGAGACTATCATCCTCTATACTCTATCACCTCCAAAGATCTATCTCAAATCTACACTAAACATAGTCCTTCGATTTAGCACAAATCTGCTCAATATCTATCTCTGATCTGGCACAAACCTATCCTCAAATCTGCACCAAACTCTATCCTCAAATCTATCCTCAATCTCTATCCTCAAATCTATTCTCAATCTCTGTCCTCAAATATGTATTGTAAGCTTCCACAAAATCTCACACAAATCTATCCACAAGTCTTCTCAAAGACTTACCTCAAATCTGCTCAACAAGTCCTCACTAGAACTTGTCCAATCTCATAGAAACATAAAAATAATATAGACTCAATATCTTCACATTCACCATAATGCTCAATCACTTTCAATCTCTCTTTTATCATAGAAACATATAGAGAATTGTTAGAGACTCAATATGTTTCACATTCATCAACACTCAATCTCTTTCTCAACTCAATTTAGAATATAGAATAATTTGTTTCATAGAACTTGAACTATCACTTCAACACATCCACTTGACTAGGCTCAACCAACTCTACTCAACCAATCACTCAATGAATTAATCCTTGCTTACAAACCCTAGTCCAAGCTTATGAACATTCACTCAAATATTTCCAACAATGCTTATCAATCAATCTCACATAACAATGATACTCATGATCTTTGCAAACCCTAGTTCAAGTTCTCACTCAACTAATCACTTCAACAACAATGCTTATCAAACAAGGTTTTATCAACAACTCTTTATTCTAGAAAACCTTAAAGCATTAATTAAAACAAACTCAACAATGCTTACCAAAAAATCCTTTTCACTCCAACTTAGCATTCACAACATTCAACAATCACTCACTAGGAAGATGTGCCCATACCTTTTTGTTTGATGTAGAAGTGCCCTTAGAAAACCTGTCTCAATCACAATTTCCTTCTTTCCAATTTCAATGGTTAGATGACAAAATATCACTCTTAACACTTTCTCAAAATATTCCTTAGACACAAAAATAATCAAAGCTCAAATACACCTTATTGCTCCTTCTTGAAATTAACATCCATCAAATCATACATGAAAAATAATTATTTAGATACACCTTATAATCTCCAACTTAAAATAATATCCAACACCACAAAAACTCAAACAATCTTCTTAAACACCTTATTACCCTTTTCAAACACTAAAGCAAATATCACAAAAAAATATTATTTTGCATCAACCTTATAACTCCCCTTAAAACCTTACAAACCAAATAAATTATGCAAAAATTAATTTTTAATAGCTCAACTAATTCCTCTAAAAATTTTGGTGCTCAACTAATTGCATACCTTTGTCTTCTACCCAAAAGGGTTTTGACATGATTCGAACCACCGTCTCCCCAAGCGCCAAGTACCTTAGCACTTTGGTGCCCACCGCGTGGGCTATAGGCACCCATGTGAAGGAAGGGAAGCTTCCTTCCCTTTCAACCTTCGTCCGTTGTCAACTCCCAAAAAAAAAAAATAACTCTGTCACGGATTTGAACCTACGCCAATCGCTGCCCTCACGCTTTGCTTTCGTTGTGGTTGCCAATTGTGCTACCAACGCTTGGTGACCAAGGCACCTTCCTTGGTGAATGAAAAACCTCTACCTCCTCTTGACACTTTAAAAAATTAAAATCCTCTTGATCGCATAGAAAAATTCACACATTTTCGCATAGCATGGAGATTAATTATCGAAGGCATATAATATTTGGCTAAGGTGGAGTAGTCCCCTTTTATACACACTTGATTAATTTGCTCCCCACGTCGGCGCTCGATGGTCAAATTCAAATTTTGAATTTAATAACCCACCTTAGGGTTATTTAAAATTAACATAAATTAACTTATAATTAATATTAAAATTAATTAATAATTAATTTAAATAACTTATAAGTTAAGTAAATTAATTAATAAATTAATTTATAATAAAATTATATTAATTAATTTTAAACTTCCCTGTATAATATTATAAAGAAATATTATAATATTATTCACTTGGGCTTCTTCTTTGCACTTTGGACCACATCTGACTTCCTGGAACCGGGTCTTGACCAACTGAAAATGGACTCTCCTTTTGCACTGATTGGGGAACCTGCTTCTCCTTACACCACTCACTGAAATTGACATTCGACATTAATGGCCATTCCTCCTTGACATCAATGACAATTTCATCTACTCAAAATGTCCAACACCAAGTTTGGGACTCCCTGTAAGATCCCATGCTATCTAAGGACTCAATCAAATCTGAAGATCTTTGGCTTACCCTTCTCCAACTGTAGCCACCTAATCCTTCACACCCTAGCTAGCTTTTTCCTATCCTGAGTCCACCCAAGGTGAAGCCATCATGGTCGCCAGATGATCTTCGCCTCTTGAAGCTCATCAATCACCCACCTCACTAGTGGTAGGTTCCCTTCATAGGCCCTCGTAGTCCTATCCAAGGACCTCGACCACCTGTATGCTACTGGCTGCTCTGGGATAGGCAATGGGTCTAGTAGTACCTCTGGTCTTTGTATTGTGATGTGATTCTAGCACAACACCTAGAGCAACGTCGTACATAACCAACCCTGTATGCCGCTTATACATGATGTTGTACAACATCATGTATAGGCAGGCCAACACATATGGGCCCATGCAAATCGAATCTCCTGATCACACATGTCTACCACTATTCTCACCATCGCCCATGGTAAGTGTCACCTGCTGGTATGGTACATCAGTAGTCCAACCACAATCCTAGAAAGCACGATGATCAAAGGATCTACCTCATAGTGTCCCACTAGATCATCGACTGACATGGTGCTCTCTCCCACCTAGCAGGTAAAACCTATCGAGAACCACTGTAGTGTGGCCATCCATCCTTGTGCTTCGTAAATTGTTGTCCCTTTGATAGGTATATGCAAGATCCGCCACACATCCTCCAGTGTGACGATGATCTATCCTATGGGTAATCAAAAAGTAGAAGACTCTAGGTACCACCTCTCTATCTGAGCCATCAACATAGCCCTATCTATCTCAATGTAAGGCATCCTCACCAGGTGTTCTAGCCCTGCTACCTCTAGCCGAAATCTCCCTACTTGTCCTAGTGCATTCAACTCTGCTGCTAAAGCTCCTACCCTTCACTCTCAACTCTCGAGAATACCTAGATGCATCCACAAACAAATAAAATCACATCATTTTCATAAATTAAAATAAAACTAATAAAATCCATAATTTCAAATTAAAATACAAATATTAATCATAATTTTGTAATTCGCACTTCGTAGTTGCTTTTTTTCCCTCTTTTTACTCGTGTTTGTTTTTGCTTTCCCTTTTTTTTTTTCAATTTTTTGGTCAACTTGCACCCTCCATTTTAGGAGGTATAATTTCATGAAATCGCGATCGATTTTACCTGGGCGTGATTTTGTTACGCTTCATCTGGAGCAAAATCGTGATCGGGTCACGAAATCGTGCCCAAGTCAAGCACAAGTTTCACTGTCAAAATTAGTGAAATTTCCTAATTCTACCCTAAAAATACATGAAAAATAGAGAAAAAATCACATGAGAGGGAAGGAATTTGGTACTTACCCACTCTCGTGTCTCGGCTTCACCCCTCGTGACCATTGCTCGATGAACTGGTAACACCATTTCTTTTTCTCCTCAAAGCCCTTTCTCTGCCAACGCACGATGAAAATGAATTAGAGTTTTACCCTTTTCAACCTTTTTAAAATTTGTTTGTTACCCTTGCATTTCTATAGTTTTCGTTCTTTCTCTCTCTTTCTTCTTCTACGTTCTTTCGATTTTTAATGAGATATGTCATCTTCATAAAAACTCGAGGAGGCACCCTAGCCTAAAATGACATTAATGTCCCTAATGCCTCGATTTGCATGTAAAACAAGAAAGTGTCTGTAATGACACTGTTTTTGCACCACCCCTTTCTTCTAAACTGACCATCCTATTTTGCTTGCTTTGTCTTCTTCCAATGAGTGTGCCTACATCCTTTATTTGATGCATTTACTTGGCCTTAAATGCATCAAAGAGGGGGTAAAATGTAGACACGAAAAATTGACCCACTTTTAGTGGGCAATCTTCCTTAGAGCCCCTAAGAGGTCCCTAACCCTTGCCTTAGACAAGGGTAAACCTATTTTCCCCTCCCCTACCTTTCTTTAGCCTTTTAGCGAAATCACACCCAGTTATGACGGGGCACAACTTCATAGAAGTGATATTGCACCCTGTCAGCATGGGGCACGATTTCGCTATTTTAGGGTTTTAATTATTAAAACCTAGATTTAAACCCTTCCAACGTGTTTTGCATCGACTTGTGTTTGTTTTACCACTCTTTTTACCCCAATTTTTATCTATAAAAGGAGGGGTTAATCTCACTCTTTAAACAATAAGCAACAATGGACGATTTTTGGGATACATGATTAAGATCAAAATTCTTATGATTGACTTGTGCTCGCATTTTTACTTTTGCTCTACTTCTTGTTTCTTCCACAAGTTAACCCTAAAGTTCAAATTTCAAATTTGAACTTCTGCTGCATTGATTTGGATTGTTGTGTGGTTGGTGGATTCGTGTTGTGGTCCAGAAGGAAAGAGAGTGGCCGTTTGGATACCTTGATCTCTTCTACTTGCTTTTGTGCCATCCATCAGGTTCTGCATACTTTGTTTCTTGCATTTATTTATGTTTTGCATTTATTTTTTATTTTTTGTGTGTCTAAAGCAAAATCATGCCTTATCCCAGCGAGGCACGACTTCGCTAATCCTAATTTAGGGTTTTCATTCAAAAAAGTAAGATCACACCCTGTTATGACGAAGTGAAACTTTGCCTGTAGTGTTATCATGCCTGCCATCTACGAGGCATGATTTTTCCCAGGACTGAACTGGGGGTATCTTTCAAATTTTTATTGCATGAGTATTTTCTAAATCACATTTAGGGCATGATAGTATAATATTTTTTTTGTTTCTCTATTGTTGCATTGTTGTTTTATGATTAGTTCTTCAAAGGTCAATTTTCGCTTTTATTTTCAAAGGTCATCTAAAAGGATCTAGGGGGCTTGGCTGCTGCACCTCCAAGAATTGTTGTATAATGACCTAAGCAGGCCCCCTAATGCTAATCTCATTTTCAAGTGTTTCATAAATTATCTTGCATAAACATGTATTTCTGATATCATTGGACAAGAGGTAGAAAAAGCTAGATCAACCACCGGTCAAGATAAGTGTTCTAATTATTTTTTTGGTTGAATATCTAGTCTGAATATTGATTATTAGGCATCTAAAAGTGAAAAGAATATAGTGTGCATCTAGGGTTAATATTGGGCATTTATCTTGTGCCCTTTCTTTAAAGATTTTTTTGGATAGAACCCTAGGTTAGCAAGCATTCAAAGGAAGTTAGCTCTTGTATTATTGTATTCTATTTTTTACATTTTCCTTTATCTTTCATAGCATAGATATAGAAAAGCTAAACTTAGGTGATTTCTTGAAACTGAATACATCAAACTATCCTAAAATCTTGAGGACTTGGAGCGAGTCCTTAAACCATTCTTGGTGAACCCTTCCCCTAGCACCGAGTGTAGAGAACAACACAACCCCCACGGTTCTCCCCATAAGGCTTTCTATCTTTCATGGATCCATCCTTTTTGGGAATTGTATGCGGTAGGACAATTTTCCCCCTCTATAGATTGAAACCTTGGTATCCTCCTTAAAGATCAAGGGAATTTAACTAGTTAAGCTAATATCATTTGATTGAATTTTAAGATTCATCTACAAGATTTAAACCTTGTCAATTATATAATAAAACCAAAGCCAACTTAGTTCCCTCTATATGCCCTATTTTTCATATTTGAAAATGTCAAGTTTATATCTTAAGAGGTTTTGCAAAAAGAAACATAAATAAGATCTAAAAATCATGCATGTGCATAACAACTTTGGATATAAAATGAATTTCATTAAATCTAAGTAATGTTATAATAGTATTATGAACAATATCAACTTAATGACTTCTATAATTTGATTAATCAACTTATGTGTGGTCATCATATGAAGAAATGCTTTATGCATAATACAAGAAAAAATTTATATGAAATGCTTTATGTGTGGTCTTATAATTAAATCCAACTAGACTTCACTTATAAAAATATGGTGTATGTGTTTGAATATATGTTAATTTAGCTTCACTTGAGGCCACAACAACTTTGTATTATATTCCTTTTATATGCCCTTAGTTCCTTTGTATGCTTTACATAAGTGAATATTTTGTATTATTTTTATTATTTAATGTAAAGGTCAATTCCTTAACGTTGTCCTAAAGGTCTATTTTAATTGGGTATAAATACCCCCTCATATCAACCATTTGGTTATTGGTTGAGTGAGTTATATTTTCCTTTAACAATATTTACTTCTAGTAACTCAAATGTGAATAATCACTATAAATAGTAGCCATGGAATCCATTGTAAGGGATATTTTGGGCATTTGAGAAAGTTAAAGCTATGCTCTATGATACTCCATTGTACTCATGTGCTCATCTATACTCTTAATAGAAAGACTATGTATGCCATTTGTTTACTGAATTCCAATATATGGATGCATAGTGATTGTGGTACTACCCTTTCACTTTCCATTAGTGCTTACTTTTATTATTGTAAATTTCATGTGTTAGAGCAAACTAATGTTATTTGATCCCCTCCAAATGGGTTTATTTATCAACTCTAATCTTGGTACAATTTTGACTGTATTTACTTTTTATTTCTCATACCCTTATCTACCCAAAATTGATTTCTTGCACGTAGATTAACCTAGTTTGGCTAGATTAGTGAGGAACCTACTTGAATCTGGAGGTCGAAGAGGATTATTACTTTCCTTCTAATTTATGAAACATGGACTCATAGACACATGCAATTTTCATGAGTTCAACAACTTTTGGCATGCCTAGTGGGACTCATAGGCATGATTTCTACTTTAGATTAATTATTATTATTCAAATCTCATTTTTAGATCTATAAAATTCACTTTAAATCTCTTTGGATCTAATATAGGGTTCATCCAAAATACCACATTTGATAAAACCCAAAAAAATTAGATAAGAGCTATGCATATTTCACCCAAACCTAACAATTTTTGCACCTAGACCTCAAATTGCATTATGTTCAAAATCCTTAAAAGCTTACCCAAAATAGGTGCAATAGTGACTCATTTGACGATCAAACCTAATAAATTTTGCCTAGATTAAGTAAATCTATTGTTCCTAATCTTTGATTTTTGAAACATCATAAACATATTTTTCAAGAAGTTGAAGAAAATATTTAAAATTTCTTAAGTACCCACACTTCCAATTTGTTTAACAAAATGATGATTCTTCAAAAAGTCAGTGATTCATTTATTTAGAAGTTGTACATAAATTGCTATCCTTGTAAAGAAAATTTCTCTATCCCCAAGTAAATTTTTTGAAAAGAATAATCAAACACCCTCTTCCTCTTACTCATTTCTCATAGGTGTGTGCTTAGTCAATGAGGGAAGCATTATGAATTGAGAAAAAAAAAATCACCTAGGGGATAATCAAGCAATTTAGTTACATATGTTGTGACTTGATAGCAAGGGGGATGCCATCATGTTGATGAAAGCAATAATTAGTGGTAGTACTCATAAAATATTTTGAATTCTTGAATCAACAATTCCTTAGCATAAGTATGATTTATTGATAGATTTGATGATGCTATATATATGTAGGCACAATTTTGGTAATTTCAAAAGAAATTTTTGATTCACTTACATGGCTAACAATTTGACTAAATATTGAT
The DNA here is from genome assembly GCA_028583015.1 of Wollemia nobilis. Taxonomy (NCBI): domain Eukaryota; kingdom Viridiplantae; phylum Streptophyta; class Pinopsida; order Araucariales; family Araucariaceae; genus Wollemia; species Wollemia nobilis. The sequence goes on along the minus strand of JAQPPZ010001678.1, from coordinate 3,953,093 downwards.
GATATGTTGATAATGTAGGCATGATCTTGGTGATTTCAAAAGAAAATTTGGCAAATATTTAGTGAACAAAATTTGCTTGCATAATTGGGAATTTGCTCGTATACCAATAATGTCATACTAACATAGCTATGATACTGGTTATTTTAAAAGAAATTTTGGCCAAGTTTGAGTGCATGTGATTCACTTGCAAAGTTAATGATATTACTGCAATTCAATGATTTTCTTACTTTCTAAAAAAAGGTCATTTTTTCTTAAAAAAAACAAAAACTGTTTTTAATGGGATTTATGCAGTGAAGTGATGAATCCACTAGGGGTTAACCCTTAAATTATGTATAATATGGCATGGATATTGAATCTTCAATTACTCTAGTGCCTAAAAATTCCCCAAGATCAATAATAGTCTCTACAAAATTCAAACATCACCTAGGGTCAATAGATTCCAAAACATTAGCAACTCCCTCAAAAATAGCTAAATATGTAAACTCATAATTTAATATAAAATCCTACTCCATAATAGGTATATCATAGCTAATAACTGATATAAATCCTAAATCAACAATTCAAGCAACAACATGTGGCTACTCAATATCTAAAGATGTACAAAATTGATAATTGAATCAATATCCTCAATAACAACCAAAATATGACTCAATGGGACTACATATGTGCCAAATGTCATGTGAGTAAGGATAGTATGGTCCATAACGGAGAAAAAATAAATTCATTGAATGTCTTAATTGATTTAGCAATAAATTCTAATGGTATATAAATAGAAATATATCTAGCTCATGTGGTCCAAATTTATCAACAACAAATTCTATAAGGGCAAGGTTTCATCCAAAATTAGTAGTTTTCCCATTATCCATAGCTCCCCTAAGGTCTAAAATAATTTTTTACAGTTAAAATATCAATCAAGATAAAACAATTCCACGTTATCAACAGATTCCTTAGAACCAACAAGATATTCAAACATAGCTAAATGAACTTCATGTTTTAATCCTTAATGTATTTTATAAATTGGATATGTTAACAACATGAGATTATTAACTTGAAAAGGATAACTCATGGATTCCTCATTAAGGAAATATGTAGGTGACCACTCATGTGCAATACAATACAATAATGCAAATTTAAAATTAAACATACTAAATGTAAATTTAAAATTAAACACACTCTAGTGCTTCATTGTAATGTGGACCATTATTCGATAAACTATGTTGTGACCATATAACATAATTAGTAACGGTGAGTCAAACTATTGTAGTCATAAACCAATGATTAATCAACTCATAATTAGCCAACCAATGGTAAATCAAGTGGTCATACCTCAAGGTAATGTAGCACAAACCTACATAATACTAGAAAATCCTACAATGAATAGGTGTTTCTCCCCACTTGAAGTGTAGTAGTGTACAAACCTTATTTTTATGAATTAATAATCCCATAAAAGTTATGCTCACAGTAGTTAGAGAGAGAAACTAATATGATAAAGAAATATTTAAATAATTATGGGTTAATAATTCCTGCAAAAAATCCCTAATCCTCTCATCAAGAGATATGCCCCCATATTTTGATGAAAGACTTGAAATTGAAAACAAAGATTTTGTGAATGAAGGAAACTAATGTGTGTAGGGGAAAATAATGTGTGTAGGGGAAAGACTTGAGATTGTAAACAAAGATTCTATGAATGAAGGATTAAGAATCAAAGTTATAGAAGATTGTAAATCATTTGATCCTTTATGAGATAAAGTGCGTAGGCTTGCAAAAGAATGTGAGGTGATTAATTTTCCTTTAAAAGGAGAAAAAAATATAATGGGGGTGAGAATAAAACCACCATAAGAGGAATTTGATTTCCTAATAAGGATTCATAAAGGTAATAGAGGTAATATTACAATCATAATATGAGGTATTAGTGCTTCCCTAAGATAATGAATTGGATCCTATAGGAACGATAGAGGGAGGTTTGAGCCAAAATACAAAACATATTTGGAAGATAAAATTTTTATAATAATTGAATAGTCCATATCAAAGTATTAATTTATAGAAGTATGTTACTTATTTTGAGAGTAAATTCTAGAGGTAGATACCACTCAACTAATAACAAAGGATTTGCCTATAACTTTTGAGTTTGTTTTGGTGATTTCAAAAAGGACTGCATTGAGTAGTAGACAACCCATGACTATGAAGGTGAGGGATTTTTAAACAATCTCAGGGACTATAACCAAGGTAAAAAATTTTCTTTGAAAGGTGACATTGAAATAGTTAGGGAACAACAATAGGAGGAACCACCATTTTTGAGTAATAATATGTTGCTTGGCTACATAAAGACAAGGGACCAAATTCATAGGTCAACGTCAAAACTCATCATGGAATTGGATAAAATATGATATAAAAATTTTAGCATGCATCCGTGCTCTTGACCACTTCAAGGTTAAAAGGATATAATTTTAAAAGTAATTGACATTAGTAGGTAAATTAGAAAAGAATAATAGGAGAGAAAATTGTTTTGACTATCCAAATATTGACACTCATCCATGGTACTTATTTTATGATGAAGAACCATATTATCTCCCAAAATGAATTTATGAAGATCTAAATTGGGTAAGATCCATTAGTAAATACCCTTATGCCCCATTGATATTATTTGACTTAATATGTTTACATAGGTGTTGAAAGATCTTGATTTAAAACATCAACATCAAAAGGAAACGAAAATATTTTCTTAAGCCTATAAATGAGACTATTTTTTTGCTTAGTGAAATCGCTACTAGAATATTTGTTTTTGTAAATTTATATTCCCCTATTTTTTTGGTCTTTTATAAAGATCCCCCAAAAAAATTCCCTAACTTGCTTGAGTAAAACTCTTACGAGAGATCCTTAGGTTCTCATTTGTTGATGTAGCAGAATATGTGGCCAAACAGCTCAACAACAAATAAAGGATGAAAAAAAACTCATATAATGAAGAAAATAATGTTTAGATGATAAGCAACTAATAGGAAATAAAAGAATGATTTACAAGTAAACATTTATACATGACATTCCATAGAGCATAGAGAAAAAAGATGGAAGAATAAGAATTTCCTTTATAATACATTCAATAATACATCTAAGAAATGTTCTTCTTTCATGGTTCTTCACACACATACATATTACAAAGTTGCATCTATAAAATAAATACACACACAGAGGTATCATATTTAGGGTTTTCCCACCCATAGTTAGGCAACCAACTAATAACATCTCAACACATGTCTAGCAACTCCCAACCATGAGGAAATTTTCAAAATTGTGTGCATGTAAAGGTATTTTATTAGCTAAAAATCCATCTTCTGAAAAAGTGGAACCAAATTATTTTCAAAGTGTATAGGCCTAAGGGATGTAACACAATTTCAATATTTTTGGCACATCCAACAATATCCCACTTGCCAAAAAGACTAAGTAAATGAACAAAAATATCTTTTTCCTTATTCTTTAGGGTTACTAATCAAAATTAAAGAACTCCCATCAAATATCCATACCAAATAAACTTCTTGTTATCCAATGGCTTTTATAGTGCATCTGTTGCAATGGCTTGTGTACCAATCTTTCACAACTCAACTTTAGATTCCACCATCTCTTTGATAGAATAAAATTTCACTTGAATGTGCTTAGTATGAGAGAAAAATTTAACATTCATGGCTAAATCAATTGCACTTTGATTGTCACACCACAAAGTAATAGAACTTTACTGAAAACCAATGCCTTTACACATTACATGTAACCAATCTACCTCCTTGGATGCTTCTATAGTAGCAATGTATTCAGATTTTGTAGTTTATTGAGCCCCACTTGCTGCTTTTTTGATGAAGAAACATATTATTTCCAAAAATACATTCATGAAACTCTAAAATGGGGAAGACCTATTAGTAAAGTCCCTTATGCTCCATTGATGTTATTTGACTTAATATGTTTACATAGGTGTTGAGAATTCTTGATTTGAAACATCAACATCAAAATGGAAGGAAGATATTTTCTTAAGCCTATAAATGGGACTATTTTTTGCTCAGTAAAATGGCTACTACAATATTTGTTTTTGTAAATTTGTATTTCCCTAAAAAATTCCCTAATTTGCTTGAGTATAAATCTTACGAGAGATCCTTAGGTTCTCATTTGTTAACACAACTAAATATGTAGCCAAACAACTCAACAACAAATAAAGGATGAAATAAATTCATATAATGAAGAAAATAATGTGCAACTGATAAACAACTAGCAAGAAACAAAAGAACAATTTACAAGTAAATATTTATACATGACAAACCATAGAGCATCAATAAAAAAATGGAAGAAGAACTTTATTCACAATACATTCAATAATACATCTAAGAGATGTTATTTTCTCATGGTTCTTCACACAAATACATATTACAAAGTTGCATCTATAAAATAAATAAACACACGAAGGTACCATGTTTAGTATTTTCCCACTCGTGTTTAGGGTTTTTCCACCCATAGTCAGGAAACCAACTAATAACATCTCAATACGTGTCTAGAAACTCTTAACTGCAAGGAAATTTCCAAAAACATGTGCCTGTAAAGGTATTTTATTATCTCAAAAACCATCTTCCAAAAAAAATGGAACCATTTTTTTGGGGTGTACAAGCCTAAGGGTTGTAACACAAATCCAATATTTTTGGCACACATCCAAAAATCTCTCACTTTCCAAATAGACTATGTAAATGAACAAAAAATGGATTTTTCCTTATTATTTAGAGTTACTAATCAAAATGATAAAATTCAAATCAAATATCTACACCAAATGAATTTCTTGCTATCCAATGCCAATCCATCTGTTGCATTGTCTTGTGTACCAATTTTCTACAACTCAACTTCTCCATATTCCACCATATCTCTGATATAGTGAAATTTTAGTCGAATGTGCTTAGTATGAGAGTGATATTTAGGATTCATAATCAAGTCAATTACACTTTGATTGTCACACCATAAAGTTATGGAACTTTATTGAAAACTAATGCCTCTGCACACTACATATAACTAGGCTACCTCCTTAGATGCTTTTACAACAACAATGTATTCAAATTTTATATTTGATTGAGCCACCACTTTCTACTTTTTACTTCTCCAACTCACAACTCATCCAAATAGTGTGAACACATATGCACTAGTAGATTTATAAGTATCTACACCTCCACCATAATCAACATCTACAAAATCACTGGTGCCTTTCAAATATCTAAGAATTCTCTTCATTGCAACCCAATGTTGCTTACCAAGATTAGACACAAATATGCTCACAACTCCAACTACATGAAAGATACGGGCTCGTACACACCATTGCATACATCAGTTTATCAACTACACTTGCATAGGGAACTTTGTCCATGACACTCTTCTCATCATCATCCTTTGGATACATATCTTTTGACAATGCGACTACAACCTGAAAAGATGTAGATATAGGAGAGCATTGATCCATTCTAAAAAGAGTAAGAAAGTCTATAATGTATCTCTTTTGGATAATCCACATATTCTAACCATGGCTTCTCTTCACTTTAGTACCCAATAAACAATGTAATGAGCCAAGATATTTCATGTCAAATTCTCTTATCAACTTAGACTTGGTCTTATTCACAAGATCCTTCGAATTGATAAAAAGAAGAATGCCATCTACATATAATACTAAAATTAGAAAGTGATTGCCTTTCACACTTAAGATAGATACAATGATCAACATCACTTATCACAATACCATCTCCAATCACGAAGGTATCAAACCTTTTATACCAATGTCTTGGGAATTACTTCAACCCATATAATGACTTTCTCAGTGTGCACACAATATTTGTACCACTTACTTCAAACCCAACTGGTTGTTCCATGTAAATATTTTCATAGAGATCTCCATGAAGAAAATCTATCTTCACGTCCATCTGCTCAATTTCCCAATCATTTACAACAACCAATGTAAAGAGCAATCTAATAGATGTAATTTTTTCCATGGGAGAAAATGTTTCTTCAATTTCAAGTCATTCAACCTGAGAGTATCCTTTTGCTACTAACCTAGCATGATATCTCTCAATTGAACCATCAACCTTGTATTTTCTTTAAAAAACTATTTATAGCCAATTACCTTTCTACCCTTAGGCAACACTTGTTGGAAATTTACGTATGGTAAAAGGTTAAAAATTAATATTTTACCTTGGGTAAATTTACTTACCTTTTACCTTACCTGGACGGCAGTTGGACGACAGCAAGGTTGGGCGGCAGAAGTGATTTGTTTTAATTAAACTTCTTTTCCCCTATCTTCTCCTATTCCCCCCTAATTTCTCCTATGGTTATTCTAAGCTTATTTAAGCGAATGTAATCTATTTTCCTAAGTTAATATGAATGTGAAATACTTATTTGATTTCATTTGGTATCAGAGCTGAGGAGGCGCGACGAGGCCCGGATCCCGAGGCGCTGTCTGGAACCTGCATAAAAATTGAGGCACTGCTTCGACCGACACGGATCTCGAGGCGAGGTGTAGCCTTAACCGACATGAATCTCGAGGAGCGGCCCTTAGCAACACAGATCCCGAGGAGCGGCCCACAGTAGCACGAATCTCGAGGAGTGAGACCTGACTGATTGGAGCTAGCATGCAAACCGAGGCAGAGGCTGGCTGGAACTGAACCCGTGGCGGCGTGCGAGCAGGACACGTGGCGGCGCGAAGTGGTGACGTGGAGGCGAGAAGATCGCTGGCCGACAAGTGGCACCAATCGGACGCGACACGTGGCAGCGATCAACCCCGCCACGTGGCGCGCCCGTGGGCCACCGTTCGACCGAGCAAAATCATCTCGGTCACGATTTCCCGCAGGCAATCGAGAATTAATGCGCGACAAAGGGCTTTTAAAGCCTCTAAATCCGTCCGCGTGACGGATGTGGGACAAAAAGTCCCGGTTTCTTTTTTTTAAGAAATGGCACGACGAAGGGTTTAAATAGAAGGCAGTCGCCTTCTGTACCCGTCGGACGCGCTAGCCCGACTGGTTATTTGGGCTAGCGCCAAGCTTGGCCGCGGGAGGTCGCGAGGTCGAACCCCGCGCGCGGCAGAAAGTTAATTTTTGCTTAAAAAATATATAATATTTTTTTTATTTATGTTTTAATCTTTTTTATTTATAAAATTTATATTATATAGATAAAAATTTTAAACACTTTAAAAATTTATCTATATATATATATTTTTTATATAAAAATTGATTAAAATTTAAAAAATTTAGCATTTAAAAAATAGAAAATTTTGAAAATGAAAAGGAAACTATTTGTCAAAATTTTTGGATAAAAGGCATTTCCTAAGAGGAAATATATGTAAAATTTTCACGCTTTGATAGGTGAAATTTTGTTAAAAAAAAAAAAAGGAAACATTGCCTAAGAGGCAATTTTTGTAAGTGATTGGCACAATTGCCCTAGAGGCAATCCTTGTAAAAAGGCTTTAAAAGAGGGATATTTTTTGCATCAAAAGTGAGGTAAGAAAATTGACGGGAAGCCTTCTGGAGCACCCGTTTAGTGCTTCTAGAAAATTTTGGACTCCCTGTCTCGTGATAATGGATCTCTATCCACTAGAGACTGTCATCCTCTATACTATGTCACCTCCAAAGTTTTGTCTAAAATCTGCACTAAACACAATCCTTCAGTTTAGTACAAATTTGCTCAATATTTATTTTTGATCTGGCACAAACCTATCCTCAAATTTGCACCAAACTCTATCCTCAATCTCTGTCCTCAAGTCTGTCCTCAATCTCTGTTCTCAAATCTATTCTCAATCTCTGTCCTCAAATCTGTATTGTAAGCTTCCCCAAAATCTCACACAAATTTGTCCACAAGTCTTCTCAAAGACTTACCTCAAATTTGCTCAACAAATCCTCACTAGAACTTGTCCAATCTCATAGAAACATTCACCACAATGCTCAATCACTTTCAATCTCTCTTTTATCACATAAACATATAGAGAATTTTTAGAGACTAAATTTGTTTCACGTTCATCAACACTCAATCTCTTTCTCAACTCAATTCAGAATATAGAATAATTTATTTCATAGAACTTGAACTATCACATCAACATATCCACTTGACTAGGCTCAACCAACTCTACTCAACCAATCACCCAATGAAATAATCCTTGCTCACAAACCCTAGTCCAAACTTATGAACATTTACTCAAATGTTTCTAACAATGCTTATCAACCAATCTCACATAACAATGATACTCATGATCTTTGCAAACCCTAGTTCAAGTTCCTCACTCAACCAATTGCTTCAACAACAATGCTAATAAAACAAGGTTTTATCAACAACTCTTATTCTAGAAAAACCTTTAACAAATCAACTCAACAATTCTTATCAAACAAGGTTTTATCAACAACTCTTATTCCAAAAAAATCCTTTTCACTCCAACTTAGCATTCACAACATTCAACAATCACTCACTAGGAAGATGTGCCCATACCTTTTTGTTTGATGTAGAAGTGCCCTTAGAAAACCTGTCTCAATCACAATTTCCTTCTTTCCAATTTTAATGGTTAGATGACAAAATCTCACTCTTAACACTTTCTTAAAATATTCCTTAGACACAAAAATAATCAAAGCTCAAATACACCTTATTGCTCCTCCTTGAAATTAGCACCCATCAAATCATACATGAAAATAACTATCTAGATACACCTTATAAACTCCAAAAGTGTTGGCATCTTGAAAATATGGAAGGATATTCCATTGATGACCATTTCTCAAGAATGGAGGAATGTAACATTGCAGAAAAGAAAGACGAAGATATGAAATCCCTTCATAAACAAGAGGATGAGAAAAAGAGAGATCAGCCCTTATTATTTGAAGATGTTTCTTTGCAGAAAGAAGAGGCTTATGAAGTCTATAAGGAAAATTTAAGAAGAAGAGGTATTTATGCTTCAAAAGGAAGAGGAGGCAACAGAGGTTTTGCTTCTTGTAGAAGCTTTGTGAGTTATGCAGATGAAGAGGTTGTTTGTGAAGCCCTTGACCAATGCATTGTTGAGATTGAGGGGGAGATTGAATCTCCAAGTATTGCTATTCTAGATTTGTGCTTCATGGGGGAGGCACCTACAGTTATTGAAAATTGTAATAGTCAATTATTTCTTTTAAGAGGAGAAAAAGATGAAAAGAAAAATTGTACTAATGAATTGTTTGCGAGGAATGGAATGCTTTGAAATCATTCACATTGATAGAAAAAAGGATGAATGTCTCAATGACGAGACAATTGCTCAAAGATCTTGTTGTGAAGATCATTCAAAAGTGGAAGCAGAATTTGAAGTTGAAGGAAGAGAAACACTCACATTGGAGTGTTCCTTGCTTGCAGATCACCTAGATGAGGTGATGTATGATGAAGAATGTCTCATGGTGGAGACATATGAAGATCACCTAGATGAGGTGATGTATGATGAAGAATGTCTCATGGAGGAGACATATGAAAAAGAGTGTCTTATGGAGAAGACACCACATCAGTTATTTGTTACAGAATGCTTCATGAACAAAGCATCTACAATTCTCATGGAGGAGAATAAAGCAGACAATGATGGAGAAACCCTCATCATGGAGTGTTGCATAGTTGAAGACCACTCACATAAAGCGAGAGACAAATGAAGAGTGTATTATGGAGAATGCACCTAAAATTCTCATGGATGAGAATAATGATGAAAATGACCTCAACCAAGATTGTTGGCATGATCTTGGAAAAGCAATGTTCAAGGAAGACCATTGGCTTGAAGACCATTCACTTGGAATGGTTGTGTGCTCTCTTGAAAGAGCAACTAAAAATCTCCTTGAAGGAGATGATAAAATTGTTCCTCTACAGGGGGAAGAAAATGATAAATATAAAGATGAGATTGATTCACAAGAAGTATGGGATGTTGATTCCCATGACATTGTTGATGAAGAGGAGATGAAGACTATAAGTTTCATGCTCAATTGTGAAGATCACTCATCAGGAGTGAAAAATAGAGATACTTCTTGTCCATCAGTCCAAGAAGGTTATGTGAAGAGAGATTTTGTGAATCTCAAAGATGACAATATGTTGTGTGAAGAAAAGAGCACAAAATATTATCTCATTTGGGAGAAGAAAAGTGAGAAAGCAAATAAGATAGAAACAAAAAATAACAATGTGACTCCTGATTTTCTTGTTGTAATGGCCAAGGAAACATCACTCATGATTGAAGATCACTCATCAGGAGTGAAAACTATTTTGTATGAGGAAAACTATCTCAAAGAGGAGCTAGAAAATAGGGAGATATTCATTGATGAACTTCACGGTGAAATGGAGGCATCATCAAAGGAGATTGAGAATTGTCTTGACGAGACAATTGTGGATGGAGATCACTCACTTGGAGTGACTACATTGCAGAAAAAGATTTTTTTTGATAAAGCAACAATGAATGATTGCTTGGATGAATGGTGTTTCAACACACCAACATGGCTTGAACAAAGGAGGAGAACTCTTAGTGAAGAGTTGATGGTTGCTCTTGTAGCAACATACAATGAAGGAGAATTGCCACAAAGCAGCTTAATGGGAAGCACCAAATCTAATCATAGTGAAGGTAATATGTTTATGATTAATGATTTTTTTTTTGTGAGCAGGTATGAAAAGAAATTCCAAAGGCATTATTTAAAGGTGATTGTCTCATTGAGACAACTTTGATGAAGAGTCTTCTTGGAGAGAAGACAGTAATGAAGAACTTGGGTCACATGGATCCAAATGAAGAGTCATTTTTTTGAGAGAACATTTGTGTGAGGAGCAACTTTATGTTGCATATGTAATTGGTCATTGGATGGCCATATTTGTTGTGATATTTTGTGTAGAAATATCTGAAAGAGTTGTATGGTATAATCATCTATGTGAGATGATTAATTGTAAATACTCATGTGGAGTATTGTTTAGTGATGAAGATGTAAAAGATGATCAAAATGTGAAAGTATGGTTTAAAGACCATCATGATCAAGATGTAAGAGAGTGGTTGCTGAAAACCACAAGAGGAGAGACTTTTGTTGAAGGGAGAGCTAATCAAAAAAAGATGGCACTCAAGCATTTGCGTTATGGAGGAGCAAAATCAAAGATGAATGAAATTCCAATGCATATTACATACTCAGGAGGAGTATTAGGAGATGAAATATGGTTTGAAGATCATAGAAAGAATAATGAAAGAAATGTGCTAGATTGGTTAGTAAGAACCAATACATGTGACATTATGGGAATGTCATTTTTTGAAGAAGCTTTTGATGAAGGGGGAGTAGCTCATCAAAAGAGGGCACTCGGTTACTTGCAGGAAAGAGTAGCAAAAAATATGAAGGAGATCCCACATGAAGAGTGGAAGGAGTGCCACCACAAGTTTTCTATAAATTTTGATTACTTGATACAAGATTGGAGGAAACGTAAGAGAAATGTTTTCTTCCAATGTTGTGATGCTTAAAGAACTCTTGCATGAGTGTCTTTAGCATCAAGGGGGAGAATGTTGGAAATTTACGTATGGTAAAAGGTTAAAAATTAATATTTTACCTTGGGTAAATTTACTTACCTTTTACCTTACCTGGACGGCAGTTGGACGGCAGCAAGGTTGGGCGGCAGAAGTGATTTGTTTTAATTAAACTTCTTTTCCCCTATCTTCTCCTATTCCCCCCTAATTTCTCCTATGGTTATTCTAAGCTTATTTAAGCGAATGTAATCTATTTTCCTAAGTTAATATGAATGTGAAATACTTATTTGATTTCAACACTTGCAAGTCCCAAGTCTTATTTTTCTCCAGTAATTGTATTTCCACTTCCATAGCTTTCTTTTAATGAATTGCTTCATCACTAGTGAGAGCATCATTAACACCTATAGGCTCATCACTCATGGAAGATAATGCAAAGTTATTGTACTCATCATAACTAAATTTGATTGGTGCACTACTTTGTCACTGACTTCTTCTAAAAGTTTGCACTTATTGAATAATATCAGTATTTTTTGAGTTTCTCCTCATGTTTAGGCTACTCTTCAATAAATTGAGGTTGATTGGACCCTTCCACAATAATCTCACTATCCTACTGATGCTAATAATTGCATGAATATTCATTAGTATCATGTGGTAACTCTAACAAAGGAGTAGAAAAATGATCTACACTTAATGGTGGAACAATTGTAACTAATTTTTAGCTTGTTGATTTCTCAAACCAGTAGTTACATCAAAATTTTCTTGGTTATCTAGGGTTGTTTCCATGGACTCTTCTTTGCTACAAATGTCTTTCTTTGAATACTAGGTCGTGACTAAACACATGGTGATGCTATGAAGATATCCATACATTGTAACCTTTTATTCCACCACCATATCCAATGAGTACTCATTTAACACATTTACCGTCCAAATTTTTCATATTTTCCTTGGATATAAGAACCAATATTAAACACCCAAACAATTTTAAATGAGCAACTGAGGGTTTGAATCTATTACAAGCTTTCTTTAGTGTTCTCTCACTAAGAATAGAACTAGATGATATATTGTTTACATAGTTAGCTATATTAACAACCTCTGCCTAAAAAATTCTATCCAAACCTAAATCCTCTCTCATGCTTCTTTCTTTCTCCAATAGGGTCCTATTGAGCCTTTCTGCAACTCCATTTATTTGTGGTGTATATAGAGTATTTTTTACCTTGCAATACCATGCAACTTGCAAAAAGAATTGAATTCCTAGGAGCAATATTCTCCACCATTATCACTCCTCAAAGCCTTCACTTTCTTCTCAGTTTGTCTTTCAACTACAACAACAAAATATTTGAAGGTATCAAGAGCCCCTTACTTTTCTTTAAGAAAGTACTTGATTTCCTAGAGAAATCATCAATGAAAGTAATAAAAACATGGAGCCACCTAATAAATTAAGCAACTTCAAAAGACCTACAAATATTAGAATGTACCAATTCTAATATTTCTTTGGTTCTATAGTCACTAGAGGCAAAAGTGAATATTTTCTACTTTCCTAAAATGCATGCTTCACAAAAACCCATAGAACCAAAATTATTTTTCTCCAATTCATAGAGTATCTGCTTTGAACACATCTCTTTCAAGACCCTTTCACCAGGATGTCCTAACCTCTTGTGTTAGAGATAGAGTATATTACATCATTTGGATCATGTAAATGTACCTTCCTAGATAAATACTTAGGACATTAGATTACGTTAGGGGAAATTTATCTAGTTACTTCATGCAATGTAATAAATCCACAAGTATCAATATGCAAGTTGTATATGTGCAAGGTGTCCCTTGTACAACTAGGTAGAGTGTTGGCCAAGGAACCTATCTTCCTATATAAAAAGGGCCTCATTGTAACAAGCTTATAACAAGTTCATAGCATATTCGTAGGTAGTAGCATAGTGCTGTATAGAGTACCATATATTGGTGATGGGTGCAATGTAGTCTAGTAGATTTATTCATGGAGTTTCCATTTCCTCCATAGCTACATTGTATTCATTTCTATAATTTCTATTTATAGTATATTTTAGTCATCTCACAAATTTACTTTCTTTCATATTATTCTACATCTTGTGATTGTTATCTTCTATTACATACTACATCAAAATATAACAATGGTATCAAAGCCACGATAGATCTAGCCATAATAGATTGATAGGAAAACCACCATTATCATTAAGCATGATTTTTTTGTCAACATGACGCGCTTTTGGACCAGCCACTATCAAAAAATCTTAGAAGAGTCTAGGTGGTAGAATTAGGGAGAGCCACAAGTGAGGAATGAAAGAAATCTCAATTCCAAAAATATTGAGTTTACATTTGGCTAGAGTCTTTCCACAAATTTGTAGGAAAAACTCATGAATACTAGGACTCAACATTCAATCCACTTGATTGACAAATCAACTAGTGAATATCATTGAAGATATTTAGAGTTTGTTAACTATTGCCCAAAGTTTCTTTTGTTGCAAAAAATTAATTCTCAGATGATTAGGACACCTCCTACAATAGAAAGTTAGGATATTTCAACTTTGTTTCCTGAAGGTTGGGATGCCTTCATAGTGCAGAGTTTAATTCCTTGTGCAAGAAGAGAATAATGTGGAAGAAGACTCCTGGAGAAGAGTCATGGTGAAGTTAGAAGACTCGAGATCTCCATTGCTAGATTGAGAACTTCACAAAAGAAGAAAAGACCATAGAAACCTTGTTCTAGAAGAAAAAACCACAGAATAAAAGGCCACAAAAGCCTTGATACTGAAGAAAAAGTCACAAAATCCTTGATACTGAAGAAAAGGCCATAAAATCCTTAATCCTGAAGAAGACTCTAGAAGAGAGTATCTAATTCAGAAGTAGATTTAAATTTTAGTACTAATACTTTACTGTAGGAAAAGGAGATTTAGTGAGTTGGCAAACTTCCTACAAGAAAGTTAGGAAGAGTATCTTCTTTAGAATCAATCCAAAACCTGAATCAAAATTGAAGGTGAAGATATCTGGAGAAGATATCATTGAGGAACTTATAATCTTGGAAGAAGAAGGACTAAGAGAGTCTTGCTTGAATTCAGAAGTAGCAAAATCAGATATCTAGAAGAAGATCTCACCACCAACACTTCCAGAAGTAGAAGGTTGAAGAAAAGGTCTCAAGGAAGACCAGAAGAAGTTACAAGATCAAAAGACCTTGGAGAGGTCTCAACAAGCATCCAATGAAAGGCTTGGAGAGCCTTACTAAATAAATCATCAAAGGAGTTCAGAGGAGAAATCATTGGAGAAATTTGTTATAGAAGATAGTGAAAGATTTGAGACAATTATCACCATATGGCAACAAGCCCAAAATAAGAAGAAGAATCTTTCTAGGAGTGCAAAATCTCAAAAGACCTCAAGACATTTAGAATCTTGAGAAGAAGATCCTACTTAAAGTCAAAATTTGACAAGAAGACTTGAAGATAGAAGAATCCTACCAAATCCAGGAGATTTGAAGATTACTTCTCACAACAAAAAGGTATTATTTGCTGAGATAAAGACTTCTAAAAATATACAACAAAAGGAAAATATTTCTTGAAGGATAAAATCACCAAAATCTAGGCTTGTAAAAGGAAGTTCGAGACCACTTTTTGGTAAAGAAACTGAGCAATGAGATCCTACTCAAAGCAACAACTTGGTGATCTTAGACACCATGATCTACATCCTCTATAGAAGTTGCAAAAGAGCTAAAAAATATTTTAAAAAGGTAAGCAACTATTGGTGCAAGTAGATTCATTAATTGGATTACTTATCGGATTTGTTAAAGCACCTTAAATTGGATTAGAGTTTCAAAAGAAGAAAATTGAATTACAGTCTTCAAAAAGTGCAAAAAGGGAAAAGTTCCTTTTAAGGTTCATTTGCACATTAGCTTTAGATTTTATTAGATGACAATATTACAACTATCTATCAACTACCAAATTTCTACTTTGGAAATAAAAAGAAGACTAGTTCCTACAACTTTATTTGTAGTGAAATTGCAGAATAAATATTGAAGATTCATTTCAAATTATTCTTGATTAGCTGCAGTAAATTGATTAAGTGCACTTATAAGTTATTTTGAGAGTTGATTGGAGTGATAAGGTGAGATTGTTAGTGCATTAAAAGTGAAATATTAGTGGGTTCATTTGCACTACTTTTGTGTTCTTGAGAAGGGCACACAATTAGATTAGCATCAAGTGTCTAAAGACACATTAGTGCACCAAAATCTACAACTTCTAGTGGCCAAAGGAAGCTACCAAAATCAACTCAATCCTCCAAGTTTTGGAGAATAAAATAGCCATAAAAAATGAGCAAGGATTGCCTCAAATTGAGACTTGGTGAGTCTCAGATTCAAAGTACTATAAGTACTATATTGCATCATAAAAAAGTGGTGATAAGTTAGGTTCATAAAACCAACAAAAAAGGAGAGTTGCATATTCAGAAGAGCTTCTCCAAAAATTTACCATAAAATCAAAAAATTAGGAGTGCAAAAAGGTGAAAAAGAGGTATTTTTATATCCCAAAATTATTACATATTTTTGCACCATTCAAAGCTATTTTATGTAGGTGATAAGACAAAGTTTGAGGTGCCACAAAGATACATTATACAAGGTTAAAACAAATTGACAGTAGCACAATCTGAGCATAGCAAAGGAGCCTCTCAAAATTCTCACATCTTCTCCATTCTAGATAGTTGAACCTACAAGTCTTCAAGGGATAACACAAGAAAAGAACAATGTCATATTTGAGAGTAATATTATCTACAATATTTGCAAATATTATTGTGTTCTAATTTTATTTGGGAGCTATAAGGGTTACAACACCAAATTAGGTTATTGAAAATTAGAAACACTAAAATAAAATCCTAAGGGATATTAAAAGAGGTTACTAAGGTTTTTTCTAAGGTTGGAAGTTTATAATATTCTTGTCTCAAAATTTTAAAAAAGGGACAAAAGAAATTTAACATTAAAACCTCTTCAAAATTGGAAAAGTACTTAGTTCAATAGGAGTAATAAGGTGTTAGAAAAGTTGATTTTGATATTTAAAAAACTTTACAAAATCAACCCAAAATTGAACTACATTCTACAAAAGCACTATATCATATTCCAAAATCACTAGGGAGTCATAAGGCATTCTACAAAACTTGATAATAATAACATCTACCAAAGATTATCAAGTTCTAAATCCATTGGGAAGATATAATATTTCTACAAAACCTAAAATTCCATTAGGTATATATACTCTCATTACTAGGGAGACATAAGGAAGTCTACAAACCTAAGGATTAATAAAGGTTTTATAAAATCAAGCTTATATACTTTAATTAGGGTTCATATGTTCTAAAGAAGGGAGTCATAAGGTAGACTGCTAGTAAGACTCCATCCCTAAGAATACAAGCATTTTTCACTCTAAAAGGGCAATACAAATGACCACTAGCACGCTAAGAAATACTCTTAGAAGTGGAATGAAGAAAATACCATTACGGATTAAAAGCGTGATTGAAAATTCAATGGATTACAATTATGAAAATGACAAAGAAAATGAAGAGCCAATAAGATGTAAAATAAGTTCTGAAATTAAAAATTATGAAAAGGAAGACTCTTCTAGTGAGACTGATGACAAAGAAAACTCGAAAAAGGAAAAGATTGATCAACAAGATATCATACAAAAAGGAAAATATGGAATAGCTTCAATTGTGCACATATGGTTAGAAGGTCTTATCAAAGAAATAGACAAACATGATGTTCCCAAAATAGACTACAAAACTGTCAGATCATCACTATTGTGCACCTATTGCAATCAATATGGTCATGAAAAGGTTAATTGTTGGAGTTTCCACCCATGCAAATACTGTAATGGGATAAATCATTCATCTTTCTCTTGCTATAAAAAATATAGGTACTATAAGATCTATGAAGAAATATTACTACATAGAATAGATTGTTACCTTCAAAAACTTATTTCAGATGGATCTACTAACAATGAGCTCAAGTTTGATACATATGAAGGACAAAGAAACAAGTTTTACATAGGTTCAAAAGAAAGAATATGGGTCTATTATGATCCACTCAAGACATGCAACATCATGAGAGCAATGGTACATCAAATATGATTGACATCAAGGAATAAATAATTGAAAATGATGAGAGGCCATGACATGAAGACTGAAGTAGGAGAAAAAGAACCAGATCAAGACTGCTCACAAGAAGAAGAAGATGATGAACCTGAACAAGCCAAAGATCATCCAATGGAAGAAGATCCACATTGAAGACTAAAGTCTTCAATACCCAAATAATGTAATACAGAGGGATGTTAGAGATAGAGTATATTACATCATTTGGGTTATGCAAATGTACCTTCCTATTAGGACATTAGATTACTTTAGGGGGAAGTTATCTAGTTACTTCATGCAATGTAATAAATGCACAAGTTTCAATGTGCAATCTATATATGTGTAAGGTATCCCTTGTACAACTAGGTAGAGTGTTGGCCAAGGAAACTATCTTCCTATATAAAAGAGCCTCATTATAACAAGCTTATAACAAGTTCATAGCATATTCGTAGGTAGTAGCATAATGTTGTGTAGATCACCATATATTGGTGATGGGTGTAATGTAGTCTAGTAGCTTTATTCATGGAGTGTCAATTTCATCCATAGCTACATTGTATTCATTTCCATCATTTCTATTTATAGCATATTTTAGGCGTCTCTCAGATTTACTTTCTTTCATATTATTTTGCATCTTGTGATTGCTATCTCCCATTACATACTACATCAAAAGCTAACATCTTGTGCCACAAAATCATACTTGATATCTTTGATATTTAGGGTTTACTTATTTATGTAGTGGCTACATGTGTGCATGCAAAATTCAACATGTTGCATCCAACTTATACAATGTTCCATGTCTTACTTCACTTACCCAATTAATGACTCCACACATCAAACTACAACCATCCTTATTGAATGTAATTTTCATTCCTACTTCATCTAGCTAGCTCATTGATTGTAAAATTCTTATTAATCCCACTATGTGTTAGATGTCTGATATACACTAAACACTCTCATTTCTAAGTCTAATTTTAACCTTACCTCTACTAAAAATTTCATGGCTAAAACTGTCACCCAAGAAAACTCTACCATAGTTTGCTTCTTTATATTTTGGAAACCACTCCTTGTGGGGAGTCATATGGAAGGATGATCCAAAATTTATCAACCACATATTAGACTATGTGCATACAATAATACATGTATTAAAAATATGCAAAATATTCTCATAATTGATAGATGTTCCTAAAGCTTAATCAAATTTCTTTTTGGACAAATATACTTTACAACCATATTTTTATGACCTTTTTTCTTGTACTTGCAACACACCATCTGAGACTTCCTTCCTCTACTGGGAGATCTTCTTTATTTAGATCTTCTTGCACCAAAATATTTATCACCATATCTATATTTGGCACATACTCTAGTTATCAAATCTTCTAAGTACTCAGAATGCTTCATGTTCCCTCTCCTTATTTTCTCTTATAATGGCTAGGAAACAATCTTATATTTCTTGAGATTTTCCAGCTTAAAACTCCCACTGATTGCAATAATAATATTATACCAAGAATTAGGTAAACTACACAACAAGAAGATGTAATATTCAATATTTTTAACCTCAGTACTAACAAACATTAGGTGGTTCATCAATGTATTGAAAACACTCAGGTGGTCAACTACACCATCTCCATTATTCATCTTTAAATAATATAATTTCTTCCTCAAGAATATCAGTTCATCAAATATTTAGAATTATACAAATTTTCCAGGTTATCCTTTAGCTCCTTAGCAGTCTTAACACCATAAACATTCATCAAAAGAAAATCAACCAAGTTTAGCTCAATAAAGACAATGCATTTCACATTTTGTTTGTCCCATTTAACTTGTGCCATTCTTATAGGCATCACTGTTGCAGTGACAACTATATTTAGATATATTTCCTTAAGCAAAAACTCCATCTTCAACTTCTAAAGATTGAAGTTTTACCAATTGAACTTCTCTATACCGGATTTACCTTCCATATTTAATGTTGTAAATCTTCAGAAATCTCCCTCTGCATTGTGTGCTATGGAAATGGATTTATTTGCAAATCCATAAAAATTACACACAAAAATAAGTATTTACAAGCTTTGTGCATAGCTAAGAAAATGAGTTTCCTCAAGCTACTCTAATACTAGTTGTTGGTGTAGCGAAATGTGTATCCAAACAACTCAACAACAATAAAGGATGAAATAAACTCATATAATAAAGAAAATATCGTGCAATCGATAAGCAACTAACAGGAAAAAAAGAACAATTTATAAGTAAATATTTATACATGACATGCCCTAGAGCATAGACAAAAAAAATGAAAGAACTTCATTCACAATACATTCAATAATGCATCTTTAGAATTAAATACATATGTTGAGGTATAATATTTAGGGTTTTCCCACCCATAGTTAGGCAACCAACTAATAACATCTCAACACGTGTCTAGCAACTCCCAACCATGAGGAAATTTCCAAAACTGTGTGTCTATAAAGGTATTTTATTAGCTATAAAACTGTCTTCTAGAAAAAGTGGAACCAAAATTTTTCCCAGGTGTACTAGCCTAAGGGGTGTAACACAAATCTAGTAGTTTTGGCACACATCCAACATCATTATCTTCATCTTTTTTTTTAATATTGTTTGAAGATCTCTTCACAGTCAAAGGATAAACCTTTAATGAATTAAAAAAATAAGGATAAAAAGGATATAGAGAAATGACAGACAACCCTAAAGAGAAGGGATCCAAAAAAGAAGAAGGTTCACTTGTTAGGAAAAGAGCAACAAGAAAAAAAATAATTGCTTTAAAAACATAAATTACTTACACCATCTACCCCATGAACATCCTCACTTCACTTCCATTGGTTGTTTTTCTAATTCCTATAACTATTATCTCTTCTCATCCTATATCTACTATTCTCATTTATTAAACCCCTGTAACTTCTTCTATGATACCCATATTGCCTTAAATAAACACAACCCTAGTCTTAGGGTCACTAGCAAGTTCATCTATTCAAAATTTAGGGTCATACCACACACCATATCTGTATTAGTTTATCCCATAATTGTTATCACCACTATCATATTCCTTTACTCTATACTAAAAGTGCCATTGCATCACTCCATGTGTACTCACTTCAACCCCTCACATCATCTATCATCACTTGGTTAGTGCCATTATATATGTTGCTATATCAAACTAGTATTCTCACTCTCATTAGTTCAGAAGTTACTATAGGTACAATGACACTCTTCCCTATAACAATATTAGGACTATCTAAGCCAATTTGCAAAGAAATTCTTGATGTTAGTCAATTATTCCCTCACTAGATAATAAAAATCCTTGAGAAGAAGGGTATAAGTGAGACATAAACATCAATAAGAGGCAAGGAAGTATATTAATCAATATATTGTATAAAAGTGTCTTGTTTAATATAAGTATTTTACTTCTTTGGAGAGGAAATTCTAGAGGTAGATACCACTCAACTAATAGCAAAGAATTTACCTACAAATTTTGATTTCAAAAAGGGCTACATTGAGTAGTAGAGAGCCCATGATTATGAATATGAATAATTTTCAAACAATCTTGGGTATTATAACCAAGGTAAAACTTGCATTTCAATAGTCTAGTGCTTTGAAGGGTTACATTGAATAAATTAGGGAATAATAATAGGAGGAACCACTATTGTTGAGTAATGATATGCTGCTTGGCTACATAAAGACAAGGGACCAAATTCATAGCTCAACATCAAATTTTGTTATGGAATTGGATAAAATATAACGTTGCAAATATTCTAGATAATCCATCCATGCTCCTAACCACATTAGGGTTAACGAACGATATCAATTTTCAAAGTAATTGACATTAAGAGGTAAATTCAAAAATATAATGGAAGAGAAAATTGTTCTAACTTCTTAAATATTAAAATTCATCCATAGTACTCATGGTTTTGATGAAGAAACATATTATCTCCTAGAATGCATTCATAAAGTTATAGATTGAGGAAGATCCATTGGTGAAGGCCCTTATGCTCCATTGATGCTATCTGACTTACTATGCTTACATAGATATTGAAATATCTTGAGTTGAAACTTTGACATCAAAAGGGAAGAAAGATATTTTCTTAAGCCTATAAACGAGGCTATTTTTTTCTTAGTGAAATAGCCACTAGATATTTACTTTTATAACTTCTTGTTCCCATTTTTTTGATATTTTATAAATATCCTCCCAAAACAAATCTTGACTTACCTTAACAAAAATCTTATAAGCAACACTCAAGTTCCCATTTGTTTTCGTCCCTTTATTTTTAAAATTGGTTAAAGATCTCTTCAAAATCAATAGGTTTTTTCTTAAAACTAATTTCAATAAGGTGATGTGTGAGCCAAAAAAATGACAAAAAAATCACAAAGACTAACCAACATGAGAGTTGATGAATAACTTATTCCTAGATACTACAGTAGTAAATAAAAAGGGTGATGAGACCACAAGATATTTAATGACTTAGGAAAAGAAGGATAAAATGAATTATATAAATGATGGACAACCCTAGAGGGAAAGTCTTAAAAATAGGTCCACTTGTTAGAAAAAGAGTAATAAGAACAAAAGCAGTTGCTTTAAAAGCATAAATTACTTCCACCATCTATCCTATGAATACCTTCACTTCACTTCCATTGGTTGTTTTATAATTCCTATAACTATTACCCCTTCTTTACTTATTTCTTCTATTCTCACTTATTGGACCCCCTATCTTCTTCTATGACATGCATCTCACCTTAAATAAGCAAAACCCTAGTTTTAGGATCACTAGTAGAATTACCTATTCATAATATATGGTCATCCCACACATCATCTCCATCTTAGTTTATCCCATCATTGTTATCACCACTATCATATTCAATAATCATCCACTTTTTATTTAGAACTCCATATTATAAGTGCTATTGCATCACTTTAAGTATCCTCACTTCAATCCCTTACATCATCTATCATTACTTGGTTAGTGCTATTATTTATGTTGCTACATCAAACTAGTGTTCTCATTCTTGTTAGTCCACAAGTTACTATAGGTTCAATGACACTCTTCCTTTAAGACCATAAGGGTTGTCTGAGCTAATTTATACTACAAAATTCTTGATGTTCATAAATTATTCCCTTCATAGATATAAAAATACTTGACAAGAAGGGTATAAGGGACATATCAAGAATCATAAAGGAGGCAAGAAAGCAGATTATTCAAGATATTGCTAATATATGATCTTTAGCATGTGCTACACCTATGGTCTACTAATCATAACTAGTATAATGGGGTAAAAAAATTATTCATTGTAGAAACACTTCTAATAGATGCAAGTAGGCCAACAACTATCCCATATATGTATACCACTATATTGTCCACATTAGATTTATCAAGGGTTGATTTGTTTTGGATAATACAATTAGTACAATAGTTGTAGCAATCCATGGCTATTAGTCATATGTAAGAAATTAGTGAAACTAAAAGGGTATCTATTATGTGATAAAGATAAGTTAAAGCAACAAAGATTCAATACTTAACTTCAACTAGATCAAATGAATGTAAAAGTACAAAGTAAAAGATGGTATTGTGCTTGATATCTCAAAGAAGATCATTGAAATAAAAAACCTATTGAGAAACAAAGAACATAATAAATGAAAGGAGGGCCTATCACAATATAAGTATCATGCATTAGATGGTGATATACTATATGATCTAGACCTACCTTTAGTTGTATATTGGTAGGTACTTTTAGAACTTGTTTCGTGAACCATAATTTTTTAATTTTACTATAAGATGATTTTACATTTTTAAATACTCCATGCCCAAGAAAAAATTATCATATATAAGACATCTATATAATCAAGCTTGGTGCCCTGTGAAGTCACAAAAAATTTAGTAGCCTGACTATGACCTTTGAATTTTAGCCAATACACAATCATGGAGGTAACATCAACTAGAAAGTTTGGAAAATCTCTAGAAAAATGGTTAAGTATAGGAATTGGAGATTCAACAACAAATACCCAATTCATTAGTAAACATCCTAATCCATAAATAAAACTTTTGATTTATTTATAGATCAAGTATATTGATGGAAAATAAGTCATGTGCATGGAATTTGAAATACAACTTTCAAGGTAACCACCCCAAAAATGATATTTTATCTTTGGTAGAAGGCTAGTAAACATGTTGGACATGTTTTAGAGGGTTATAAAGTTTAGTGGTGCATCATTTTACTAAATATTTCCTTCAAATAGATATTTTACTAAGAGTAAAAAAATTACCTACAACTCAAAAAGATGATTTGTTATAAATAGAAGCCATGAAATCCATTGTAAGGATTTTTTTTAGATTCAAGAAATTTATAACTTGTGATACTCCATCATACTATACATAAAATAAGTATATTGTTGATTGATATTATTATATTTCATGAATTTTATATTGATATTATACTATGAATAAGCCTTCATATATTTTATATTAATTATATTTGATCCTAAATATTGAGACTATGATTAATCTGGCTAAAAATCCATCACCAACGTCTTTTATGACTGCTTCACTTCAGTCCACTATCAACAAAATATTATTGTTTGATTGCATGCTCTAATTTATATGATTGGTTGCATCACTAGTATGTTAGGCAACACCTATTGTCTCCTATGTTAGGGTTTAAGTAGTAGTTTCCCTTGAGGGGTCAAGGGACAACACCCTTCATGCATACCCTATTGCAATATAGGTTAAGTTTATAAGACATATTTATAGAGTTTAGGGTGATGCCCCAAAACCTCAACAATTAAATAACCAATTTATTGATTGTTTAAGAATTTTTTTTTACATCACCTACATATTTGTGGTCTCTATTTGTTCCACTTTCATCACTTAGATTGTTGCTTAGACGTTCAAGGATGATACTACCCAAAAATTTGACTTAGTAAATATGTAAGTAATAACTTCAATTGGCACAAAATATATACCTATTTCTAATAATGAATTCTCTTATTCAATCAACGACATCCTCTATGATCATGACATCATCCTCTACTTACCTAGTGACACTCTTCAGCTTACCAACAATAGTAAGTGAGGGCAATGGTTGTCAAAAATGAGGATCACTTGTCAATGACAAGTTACTATCTCCCACTAACTAGGTTGGAAACCTTTTTGCCAATAGTAATTGCTTACCCTCTACCAATAGTGAGTTTTTATATTATTTTTTGATGGTGATGCTCTTTTTTGAACTACTAATATTATAGAATTGATTGATGACATGATGTCCTCTTTGGACTTTCTATAGATTATTTTACAAGATAACCAAGACGAATATTTCTTATGCAACCAACATTACTTTTAAACTTTTCTTGGCAAAAAAATAAGAGGAGGTGGTCAATGATGAGACAAATGACAACATGATGGTGATGATAAGACAATTCATGATAAGATAATCAATGATGATAATATGACCATTGTTAGTGCCCCTCACATAATCTATCATCACTTGGTTAGTACCATTATCTATGTTGCTATATCAAAATAGTATTCTCACTCTCATTAGTTCACAAGTTACTATAGGTACAATGGCACTCTTCCCTCTAACAACATTAGGACTATCTAAGCCAATTCACAAAGAAACATCCTATTCTTGATGTTAGTCAATTATTTCCTCACTAGATAATAAAAATACTTAAGAAGGAGGGTATAAGTGAGACATAAAGTATCACATAGGAGGAAATAAAGTATATTAATCAAGATATTGCACAATAGAGTCTTGTTTTATATAAGTATTTTACTTATCTATAGAGGAATTTATAGAGGTAGATACCACTCAACTAATAGCAAAGGATTTGCATATAACTTTTGATTTCAAAAAGGGCTACATTGACTAGTAGAGAGCCAATGATTGTGAAGATGAGGTATTTTCAAACAATATTGGGGATTATAACCAAGGTAAAACTTACATTTCAATAGTCTAGTGCTTTGAAGGGTTACACTAAATAAGTTAGAGAACAATAATAGGAGGAACCACTATTGTTGAGTAACAATATGCTAGTTGAATACATAAAGACAAGGGACAAAATTCATAGCTCAACATCAAAATTTGTTATGGAATTGGATAAAATATGATGTTGAAAATATTTTAGAGAATCCATCCATGCTCCTGACCACTTTAGGGTTAAATAACAGTATCAATTTTCAAATTAGTTGACATTAAGAGGTAAATTCAAAAAAATAATGGGAGAGAGAATTATTCTAACTACTTAAATATTAACATTCATCCATAGTACTCATTGTTTTTATGAAAAATATATTATCTCCTAGAATGCATTCATAAAACTATAAATTGAGGAAGATCCATTGGTGAAGGGCCTTGTGCTCCATTGATGCTATTTGAATTACTATGCTTACATAGATGTTGAAAGATCTTGAGTTGAAACTTCAACATCAAAAGGGAAAATAGATATTTTCTTAAGCCTATAAATGAGACTATTTTTTTCTTAGTGAAATAGCCACTAGAATATTTATTTTTATAACTTCTTCTTCCCCTATTTTTTGATCTTTTGTAAATATCCTTCTAAATAAATTCTTGACTTACCTCAGCAAAAATCTTATAAGTGACACTCAAGTTCCCATTTCTTTTCATCCCTTTATTTTTAAAATTGGTTGAAGATCTCTTCAAAATCAATAGTTTTTTTCTTAAGAATAATTTGGATAAGGTGATGTGTGAACCAAGAAAATTACAAAAATAATCACAAATACAATAACCAACATGAGAGTTGGTGAATATAGATTATTCCTAGATACTATGGTGGTAAATAAAAGGATGATGAGACCACAAGACCTTTAATGACTCATGAAAATAAGGATAAAATGGATTATATAAATTATGTACAACCTTAAAGGGAAAGACTTAGAAATAGGTTCACTTGTTAGGAAAAGAGTAGCAAGAATAAAAGAAAATGCTTTAGAAGCATAAATTACTTCCACCATTTATCCTATGAACACATTCACTTCACTTTAATTGGTTGTTTTCTAATTCCTATAACTATTATTCCTTCTTTTCTTATTTCTTCTATTCTCACTTATTGAACCCCCTAACTTCTTCTATGACATGCATCTTACATTAAATAAGCACAACCATAGTTTTAGGGTCACTAGTAGAATCACCTATTCATAAGATAGTGTCATCCCATACACCATATCCATCTTAGTTTATCCCATCATTGTTATCACCAATATCATCTTCAATCACCATCCACTTTTCCTTTAGTACTCTATACTATAAGTGCCATTGCATCACTCCATGTGTCAACACTTCAACCCATCACATAATCTATCATTACTTGGTTAGTGCTATTATTTATGTTGCTACATCAAACTAGTGTTCTCACTCTTTTTAGTCCATAAGTTACTATAGGTACAATGACACTCTTTCTTTAAGAACATAAGGATTGTATGAACTAATTTATACTGCGAAAAAATCCTATTCTTGATGTTTGTCAATTATTCCCTTCCTAGATGATAAAAATACTTGAGAAGAAGGGTATAAGAGACATATCAAGAATCATACAGTAGGCAAGAAAGTAGATTAATCAAGATATTTCTAATATAAGATCTTTGGAATTTGCTACACCTATGGTCTACCAATCACAACTAGTAGAATATGGTATATTATTGATTGTAGAAGCACTTCTAATAGATTAAAGTAGGCTAACAACTATCCCTTCTATCTATACCACTAGATTTTCCATGTTAGACTTATCAAGGGTTGATCTATTATGGATAATACAATTAGTAGAATAGCTATAGCAATCCATGGTTATTAGTTGTATGTAAGAAATTAGTGAAGTTAAAAGGCTAGATACTATGAGATAAAAATAAGTTGAAGCAACAAAATATATAAGACTTATAACTTCAACTAGATCAAATGAAAGTAATAGTACAAAGCAAAATATGGTATTGTGCTTGATATATCAAATATCATTGAATTGAAAAACCTATTGGAAAATAAAGAACATAATAGATTAAAGGAGGTCCTCAAAAAAAATAAGGAGTATGCATTAGATGATGATATACTATATTATCTAGACCAACTTTTAGTTGTAGATTGGTAGGTACTTTTAGAACTTGTTGCCCTAGAGTTGAATACATGTGACCTATAATTTTTTAATTTTACTATGAGATGATTTTACATTTTTAAAGACTCCATGTCCAAGAAAAAAATATCATATATAAGACATCTAGATAATCAAGCTTGGTGTGTCATGAAGTCACCAAAAATATTGTAGCCTAATTACTACCTTTGAATTCTAGCCAAGACACAATCATGGAGGTAACATCAACTAGAAATTTTGGAAAATCTCTAGGAGAATAGATAAGTATAGGAATTGGAGATTCAACAACAAATACCCAATTCATCAATAAACATCCTAATCCATTAATAAAACCTTTGCTTTGTTCATAGATCAAGCATATTTATGGATAATAAGTCATGGACATGGAATTTACGATACAACTTGCAAGGTAACCACCCAAAAAATAATATTTTATATTTGGTAGAAGGCTAGTAAATGTGTTAGACATGTTTTAGAGGTTTATAAAGTGTAGTGGTGCACCATTTTGCTAAAGATACCCTTCAAATAGATATTTTACTAAGAGTAGAAAAATTACCTACAACTCAAATAGATAATTTATTATAAATAGAAGCCATGAACTCCATTATAAGTTTTTTTTTTAGATTCAAGAAATTTAGAGCTACAACTTGTGCTATTCCATCATACTCATGAGATTATTATGCTAATAAGATAAATGTTGCACATAAAATTTGCTTATTGATTGTGGTACTATCCTTTCAATTTATAGATGCATTATGATATTTCCCTCTCACTTTGTATTAGTCATTTATTATTATTATTATTATTATTATTTTTATTTGTGGAAAACATCCCAGAAGGGATGCCACTTTTAGGTAAGACCCAAGGAGGCAAGGGTATCCATTCCGCCAAAATCACCCAGGACTCGAACCTGGCCTACCACCTTTGACATACTCAAGGAGCAAACAAACACACAAAAACATTTTAAATAAATAAATAAATAAATAATAATAAAAATAAAAAATAATAAAAAAAACATGCTCCTTGAGTGTGTCAAAAAGAAAAGCACAACCAAACACACACACAATAAGATAAAAAAAAAACCACAACACGAACCACATAGAAAAAACACAAGAACAACATAACAAAACACAAACATGACAAAAACAACAGAACACTACAAAGACATAACAAAAAAAACATGAAAAATAAACACAACCAAAACCTAAAAAAAATAAAAAAAAAAACAACCAACAACAGACAATAAACAAAAACAAAAAACATAGAAAACACTCACACATAAAAACATGAATTAACACAAACAAACAGAAACACAAGAACAAGAACGACAAAAACACAAGAACAATAACAAAAAACATAAAAAAACACAAGAACAACAAAAAACAACACAAAGAACACAAAAACAAAACAAAACAAAAGAACACACACCTTAAAAAACTAAAAAAAAAAAAAATTTAGAACATAACAATGACCTTTCTAGACCAGAAGACTTTTAAGGCAAGAATCAACAGAGGAAACAAAAGAAAGAATAGTTTGAGCTAGGGAACTAAAATAATCTGATCGAACCAAAGAGAAGCAAAAATAAAGCAAGAAGAAACTAGGTACCTTCAGATATGGAGCCATCCAAAGAAATGATAGAAAGAAGAGCTTCCCTAATTTGTGAAGCCCACCATCTAGGAGGGTGGCCATAACAAGTAAGATCACCTTTGTCCAAAGCCCAATTAGCTAAAGCATCAACACTCTTGTTTTGATCTCTGACCACATGATTGTAATCAACTTTCAAAAATCCCATATGGATTAATTGAATCTTCTCAATAATTCTTTTTATTCTCCAATCAACCTTATGATTCTTAGGAGTCTTCAAAAGATTAATCATGAGTTGAGAGTCAGACTCAACTAACACCTTTTCCCATCCAACCTTAGTAGCCTCTTGAAGGCCTCTGAGGATACCATACCCCTCAAGCAAGGTTATTGGAAAGAATACCCAAATTCTCAGCAAAAGTAAAAACCAGGGAGCCATATGAAAGTCTACCAATTCCTCCCGCACTGGCTTTTCCAGGGTTCCCTCTAGAGGCTCCATCGGTATTGACTTTTCCAAAATCCTTAGGAGGAGGTTGCCAATTTCTTGTCCTATCCATCTTACAAATACTCACATTCCCTTTAAGTTGGTTGCCCTTAGAATATTTAATCTTCAATATTTGCATCACTTGATCCCATCTTTGGTGGGAGTTTTTGGGGTGATTAAGGAGTTGATGGACTGATTCAACTAAGTTGGCTATGGTCTTTTGCCAAATATAGTGAATATCCTTCCTATCTTGATTAAAAATTTGGTTGTTCCTTTCATTCCAGGATATTCCAAAGAAGAATGGTAGAACCCATCCAAACTAACTACCTAATAAAATGATCAACACCCTCTTGTTTAGGCCAATCCCTCCAAAGTTGTTCAAAAGTAAAAAAATTGGACCACTGTAAGCCAAGTAAAGTGGCCATTCTCCTCCATAGCTCGGAGGCTAAAGTACACTCAATAAAAATATGGTTGAGAGTTTCTACATTCTCTTCACACATTTCACATCTAAAAGGGCCATGAAAACCACGCTTCATAAGTTGCTCACCAGTAAGCACCCTACGATGCAATAAAAGCCAAGTAAAGAACCTCACCTTAGGCCAGAGCTTTTGAGCCCACAACCGAGAAAATATGTCAGAAGATTGGTTGGGATTATTATGGCATAAGGTCAAATAACCTTGAGCAACTGAATACTCACCCTTAGTAGTGTTGTTCCATCCAAAACAATATTTTTCATGGGACCAAGAGAGATCTCATATGAAGGATGCCTTGGATATCTTGTCTTTGCCTTTCTAGGATTTGAATAGGCCAGTCCTCAATAGGGATCCAATATCTACCAACCTTTGAATTACCAGGTATGGTACCGATAGTAATTAGCCACCTTTATCCAGTTAGCTCGGTGAAGCTCCTCCATCCAAGGCCTCCAATCGGGAAACCGAGTTATCAAAGGCTTGTGACCATCCCAAGAATCTGTCCAAAAATTTACCTGTTGACCATTATGAATGATCCAAAATAAAATTTTCTTTATCAAATCCTCACCGGTCTTAAGAACTGCTAAAATGGGAGAACCTTTGGTAGGAAGTTGATAGCGAACAAGGTCTTCAGGACTTTTGTTCTCAGCATATTTAGCACGGAGATTATTGGCCCAAAGAGCATTGGGGTTATGCAACATCCTCCAATATAATTTAGCAGCTAAAGCTTTGTTGTTATTAATAGAAGACCATAATCCTAACCCCCCTTCATTCTTAGGAAGACATAAAGTGTCCCATTTCACCAAGGCCCATTTTCTTTTCTCCTTAGTACCACTCCAAAGGAATCGATGACTGATTTGATCCAGTTCTCGAAGAACAACCTTTGGGATATTCAACACGAAAGATACATAAATAGGAATAGCTTGAAGGACTGATTTTACCAAGGTGATTCTACCCCCAGAAGAAAGCCACCTGTTGGTCCACTTTCCAATTTTCTTCTTGACTTTGTCCAACAACCAATTCCAATATTTATTTTTTTGCCTTTGAATATTGATGGGAATACCTAAATAAGTGATCGAAAGGGAGGTCTTCTTATATCTTAATTTATCCAAGACCATGGATTCTCGCCTAGTAGAGCAGTGAAAGAAAATAACTTTAGATTTGTCTTCATTGATCAACTGCCCAGTAGCCTTAGAAAAATAACTAATGATTTGCTTAATATTAGAAGCTTCCTTAACTGTAGCTTTACCTAAAAGAGTAGAGTCATCCACAAATTGAAGATGAGAGATAGGTCTAGCTCCATGAGCAATGGTAACTCCCTCAAGGGTTTTGTTTTCCCTCTTTTTGGTTATAGTCCTACCCAAGCATTCAACAAGAATGATGAATAAATAAGGGGATAGCGGGTCACCTTGCCTAATACCTCTGGAAGTTGGGAACGATTGAGAAGGCCTTCCATTGATAAGAACTAAGTAGGAAACTGAAGAGATACATCCCATAATCCAATCCTTAGAGAAACCAAATTGCCTCAAAACTTTGATAAGGAAGTGCCAATCCACTCTGTCATAAGCTTTGGATAAGTCTAACCGAATGAACATGGAAGGAGATTTTTGCATATCCATGGAATGGATGGCTTCTGAGCAAGAACTATCTCATCTACTATTTGACGCCCTTCCACATAACCCCCTTGCTCAGGGGAAATAATCTTATGCAAAAGAGGCTTCAACCTTTTCGCCATGATCTTAGTAATGATTTTGAGAAGAACATTACATAAAGCAATAGGTCTAAAAGCTGAGATATGATCAACCTCTTGAGATTTTGGAACAAGAGTAATATAAGTTTTATTGATAACCTTCAAAATTTCTTTGGCTTTCCTGGCTTCTTCCACCACCTCTAATAAATCAACATGAAGGATATCCCAGAACTCTTGGTAGAACTCAATGGGAAAACCATCAGAGACCGGGGTTTTCCATGTTTGCATTTAAAAACTACCCGTTGAAGCTCATTGATAGTAACGAAAGCTAGTCAAAATAGAGTTCTCCTCAGAAGTGATAAGAGAAGGGATTGCTTGAAGAACATTTTGTTGAGAAGCTGAGTCAAGAGGAGTAGCAACAAAAATATTGGAAAAGTAATCGACAACAATAGAGTTCATGCCATCCCAAGTATAGACAACATCTCCAGAATCTGATTTCAGGGAAGAAATAAAGTTGTGAGATCTTCGAGCTAGAAGAGATTTGTGGAAGAAATTTGTGTTTCGATCTCCTTCTTTGAGCCATTGAATTCTAGATTTTTGCTTCCATAAGAGTTCTTCTCTTTTTTTCCATTCCTCTAACTGAGTTGTGAGTTTAATTTCATCTGCACTTCTATTCTCTGTGAGGCCATCTAAATGGATTTTCTTATTCAAATTTTCAAGTTGAGCAATAACTTCATGTATTTTTTATGAACATCCCCAAACTCCTTCCAGTTCCAAGTCTTGATTTTGGATTTAATGTATTGCAGTATTTTGGCAAAACAGAACATCTTAGTCCCATGCCTAGGCTTACCTTCCTTCCACCATTGTTGCACATGAGGTCTAAAGGAACTGTCTCTGAGCCACATTAATTGAAAATGAAAAGGAGAGAAACTCACATTGGTTTTCCACATTTCCACCATGATTGGCCAGTGATCCGAACCAACATTGTTAAGAGTCTTCACTTTAGGAATGTGACCATGGATTAAGAAATTTTCGGAGAGCAAAAACCTATCCAATCTCTCCATTATACAAGCTAAGCCTTGCCTTCTGTTAGACCAAGTCATAAGGCCATTATCTGGTTGGATGTCCACAAGATGGAGGTTTGCAATATATTCGCTCATGAGGTCAGTGCTTTTGTCCAAATTTCTATTTCCCCCCATTTTCTCATCCAGAGAGAGGATGGTATTGAAATATCCTCCGATCAAGATCCAAGCTTCAGGAAAATGAGAGATAATATGAGTTATATCCTTCCACTATCTTCTTTTTTCCTCCAAAGCAGTCGAAGCATAAATAGTAATGTAGAGCATAATTTGGTTGGAATGTCTACTTTGAATAGCTATAGCCAACAGACCCCAACTGCCAACCATATGGTGAATAACTACCTCTTTTGGGTCCCAAAGACAAGCAATGCCACCAGAAGTCCCCTGGGAAGCTGAGGGAAACCACTTTTCCAGTTGGCCAAATTTTACTGGCAATTGAGTCCATATCCTCCATTGACATCTTCGTTTCTTGAAGGAAAACAAGATGTGGATGATTTATCTGAATCATTCTTCTAATTTCATTTTGTTTTGAAAGACTCCCTTTGAGTCCTCTAATATTCCAAGTGATGATCTTCATTAATACCAGGGCTAAAAAATTTGGGAAGGGCATTAATATTACCTTCCTCTACAAGCTTTTCACCTTCTTTTACCATATGATATTGATTGGTCTTGCGACCTACTTTTTGATTAGAATCCATCTTCAGTTTTTTTTCCCTGTTTCTTGACTTACTCCAATTGAATCTGAGATGGCTTCTAACCTTGAAGAATGCTCGTACACAACCAAAATTTTACTAGAGGGTTCAACAGAGTCTATATTGGGACCTGTATTATTTGAAGTTTTGACATTTAAAAGATTGTTTTTCTTGTGTAAATTTTCTCCTTTTTTCTATTGAAAACCTTTGATTTGTTGGTTTGTCTCTGAGTTCTTCCCTTCATATTTAAATTGTGTTTCTAAGATTTTTGTTTCCATTATTTCCTCTTCCTCACTTGGGACATCATTTGTGGAAAGGATTTCAAACATATTAGCGAGATGACTTTGATTGATCCTTCATAACTGGTTTTTTATGAGTGTTCTTCTTCTTAGGCATTTGGAAACTTGTTGAGTTTATATCTTCTTTCTTTTGATCAAGAATTTTATTTGGGCAAGCACTAGCCAAATGACCATATTCATGGCAAATTCTACAATGAAAAGGAATGTTCTCATAGTCCACTACTTGCTCCCAAGTGTCTTCCCCAAATTGTAATGTGATCTTTTTAGGTAGGGGTTTGTCAAAATCCATTAAAACACAAATCCGAGCATAAATAATATGTTCAAAATTTTGAGTACAATCAAAAATCATCATAAAAGTTCCTAAAGAGTTTCCAATTGAAGAAAAAATAGTAGGATTCCAAAATTCAATAGGGAGGCCAAAGAGTCTAACCCACACGGGAGCTATAGAAGGCATCTCTTCTTCGACTTTAAATTTAGTATGCCGAGGGCTTCATGAAAAGCCCTGCCCTTCCAAAAACCAGGGACCCCCTTGAAAAGTTTTCTCTCTATCTTCATTATTAGCAAATAAAACAAGAAAATAACCATTTGGATAAATAGAGATTTGTAACTCACCTTTAGTTTTCCAGATTTTTGTAGCCCGGACTTTGAAAGCGAGATAGGCTCGGACGAAAACCCATGAACCGACAAATTAGTCCTCTTTTTTCCAAATCTTCAATGCCAGTCTGAATGTTACCCATATCAAGCTTAACAATAGGAGTTCCATCAGTCTGCTTTAAGACATCCTGACTCCATTTTCCTGGGATCAATATTAGGCATTCTTAGAGGTTTATGGGAAGCCCTAAGATTAATATTAGCATTGGGCTGAGGCTGTCCACCACGGAGGGCATCCCTAAAATTCATTTTTGGGGCTGAGTCTTCGAAATTCTTACCCTTGACAGGGGTTTTCACAGTAGAATTATTTTGTGGGTGCACCTTAGCACCAGATTCACTTGAGATCTGAGCCATTTTTTGATCAACTACTTGAAACTTGTTTTGTGATCTCTTTAATCCTTGCCCTAGATGTCGTGGAAAGGTATGGTTTTCACTTTTCTTTTGTGCAACAAATTGGAAGCCGTTGTCACTCAAGTTCACAGCATGATCTATTGAAAGATAGATTTCTAACCCATATTGGATCCCCTGCAACATATCCTGCTAAAATATTGAGCATAAACCACAAAAATATTGGTCTGCTAGGGCCCGAAGGCCCTAAAAACCAACCTCTGGAGCTGCTTGCACTCAACCCAGATGAAACCCTTGCATAACCACTTGCCAAAAATCTCGTTCACACATAGGGATGCGCTAGGATCTGTGTTGCTCCAAATGATCTAAAAATTGGTGGAGACGTTCTAGGGTTTTTCAGGCATCTACCCTCAAAATTTTAGCTCAATCCGAGTCCGGATGAGTGAGATATGGCCAAAACAAGTTCGATAGTTTGGGCAGTCCTGCGAAAAACATCTAGTCATTTATTCTATAATTATAAATTTATTATATATTATAAAACATTGATGTTGCTTAATTTCATTTATATGTACTGATTGATAAAT
The DNA here is from genome assembly GCA_028583015.1 of Wollemia nobilis. Lineage (NCBI taxonomy): Eukaryota > Viridiplantae > Streptophyta > Pinopsida > Araucariales > Araucariaceae > Wollemia > Wollemia nobilis. The sequence continues at coordinate 3,917,523 of JAQPPZ010001678.1, read as the reverse complement.
ATTAATCTCACTATGGTTTTAGTTGTATTTATTTTATGTTTGTCACACCCTTACCTACCTAGATTTGATTTCCAATACTTAGGTTTCTTTAATTTACATAGAATAGTAAGGAGCCAACCAAAAATCCAAAGGTTGAAGAGGATTTTCCTTTCTTTTCAATTGCTGAAATGCGACCTTGCAAGTGCATAATATATTTGTAAGTTCAACACTAACATAAAGTAATATTAGGCATTAGGTGCATGAAGCTAAAGAATAGTTAGTTTCTTCTAATTAAGTCATTAAATATAAAAACTTAAAATATTTTTAAAAATAACATTAGTAATCTTTTGCGACTTTTAATTTCGTTGTAGATGAGTTGATTTGATTGATGAACACTAATATTATTATGATTTCAATTGTATTTACTTTACATTTATCACACCCTTCCTTTTCCCAATACTTATGTTATTTTACTTTAGTTAAATTAGTAGCGAGCTGAACCAAATTTAAAGGTTGGAAAGATATCTCTTTTCTTTTCAATTGTTGAAATGAGACCTCACATGTGTATAAATGTTTTACAAGTTCAAAATATAAAACAATATTAGGCATTAGGTGCACTATATCAAAGCATATTTAATTTCTAGCAATTAAGTTATTTTATATCAAAACTTTAAAAATTTAAAATAGCATTAATAATCTTTTGCCACTATGTTTAAACATTAATAAATTTATTAAACATAAAATCATGAATATTTTTTTTTTTTTTTTTTTTTTGGTATATAGAAGCAATGGTTACAATCACGATTTTTAGTAACTACCGGCACAGTGGTAGGGTTCAAACTATCTACGAAGGCTCCCAGGACTTCCACCGTCTCGGTACATGGTAACCCGGCGTGAGATGGGGACCGCCGGACGCACAGGGGTTGCACCGTCGTCATAAAATCATGAATATAGAACACAATTTTTTTTGGTAACGTTCATATGTGCTCAACTATATTTGTAGTTAAAAGGTTAAAAATAATAAATATTTCTATTTTAATCATATTGCATAGATTATCATTATACCACATCAAATTATATCATCATCCTATCATAAGATCTAGCAACCTAGTCTTCGAAACCCACATCTAGAACCACAAGAGTGGTGCATGCTAGTTAACTAAATTGTAAGGTCCATTTGAAGGATTTGAACTCTTCTTGAAATTCTTAAATTCACATCACCTCTTGAATATAATTGTACAACATTATCCAAATATATTATATAAATAAAAATTATATAAAAAGTTTATATGATTTTAAATTCAATTAAAATTTATATAAATTCAATTCTATACGAAGGAAATAAAAAAAATATATATTTGAGAAAAATGTTTAAATTTGTATTTATACTTAAAACGAATATGCATTTGAAAAAGATCTCTATAATAATTTTTTTGTACAATATTAAGTTGAAGCATTATAAAGATAAATACAATTTTTTGATTTTACTTTTAAAAAATAAATTTTCAAATTTATATGCCATTACCATCTATTTGATTCTAATATTTTGCACTTAACACAAAGTTAGTTTTTTAAAGAGATGATTGCATTTTCATGATATATACAACCATTATAACTTTTATTATTGTTTATTTTGCACTCTAACATAAAGTTAGTTTTTTTTAAAGAGATGATTGCATGATATATATAACCATTATAACTTTTATTATTAACAATAATAATCACATAAGATAAATTTTATGTTTAAAACATGAACTTAGGTTATAAACAAAATATATTATAAACACAAGACAAATTAACACCTTACATTTAATTATACCATATAAAAATATATGACAAAATTGTTTATTATAATTTTACATTATTTTTATAGAACAATTTATAAATAATATAAATGAATTAGAAAATAGAAAAATGATGAAAATGATTTATCCACTACTAAAAATTAAATATTTCATATAAATAAAAATAAGATATTATTTAACATGATATTAATAAGAAAATCAAAGAAAGATCAATACAACAATCACCTTAAATTTTTTTCTCTAAGAAGGGATCTTAATAATTTAGACCAAGTTTATAAATGTATTAAAAAAAATTAATAAAAATAATTTATTTAAAATTAATTATAAAAAATTAAAACTTTTGTATGAACAAAATAATATATATATATATATATATATATATATATATATATATATATATATTCTCTCGCACACCCACTCCCTCACACACTCACCCACGCTAGGGTTTGAACCTTGGACCTCCCGAAGAAGAGCCAAATCCTGAACCGTTGCACTGTCCCCCAAATAAAATATACTTTAATACATATTAATGAAATAATAAAAGTTTATAAGATAAATTTAATATTTAACTTAGAAAAATTACCTCTATAAAAAAAAACTTAATAAAAAATATCAATCAATTTAAAAGAGGTTTTCATCATCTTTTAATTGAAACAAGAAGATAATAAAATAAAGTACATCTATTTACAAGTTAAATATTAAAAAAACATATAATTTTACATTGAAACACATACTAACATCTAAAACACAGAAAAAAAGCTTATTACAAAATATAACCTATTTTTTAATATATTTTATTAAACTTCCATCTAAAAAAATAAAAATCTTAAACTATTATTATTTTTTTTTAAATTTTATATATTATCGTAACCACAGTTTTAAACTAAATTATAGTCAAACTAGTCATTCAGAGAAAGGTCAAGCAGATTGATACTTACTAGAATTCAAGTTCCCAATGATTGTCTAATCTTGGAATATAAGAGGTCTAAACAACAAGACCTCATCAAATTGATGTTCAAAGTTTAATTAAAAATCATCATTCCGACTTTATTCTCCTTTAAGAGACTAAAGCTTTCATTTAGAAGATGGATATCATTGTTAAGAAAATTTGGAGATAGACTGAGTACATGGTGGTTGGATTCCAAGGGGCTTTAAGGGGAGTGGTAACTTTATGGAATCCTCTTCTCTAGATGACTTTAGATCACTCTGATGGTCAAGGTATTCTTACTTCTCTCTTCAAGAGCAAGAACTCTCGAGAGCTTTTGAAGAACACAAGATTATATTGAGAGGGGGGTGAACAATATAAGACCACTTTTTACTTTTTCTTTCCTAATCAATATTATGCAATGTATAGATAGAAATATCAATAGCAGTAATTAAAGAAATGCACAAATCATCACACAATAGAGACACCACAATTTACGTGGTTCACCCAATGTGGGCTACTCCACGGAGAAAATATTTCACTAAAATTTTCTCAATCAATCTCTTGGTAATCTTTTCTCTATTACAATGTTTATGGACCTCTGTCCAAAGGAGACACCAATCCCATAAATCAAGTTTATGGATCTCTATCCATAGGAGAACTTATTTCTCCTCTTGCTCTGGTTGGTGATCTTATAGAAGACTACTGCCTCCACTACATTGGCTTGTGGATCTCTCTTCACTAAAGACTCTTGTTCTCACTTAGAAGACCTGTCTTCACTGCCTTGGCTAATGGATCTCTATCCACTAGAGACTATCATCCTCTATACTTTATCACCTCTAAAGCTTACACTTAGCTCTATCTTAAATATGTACTAAATATAGTCCTTCGGTTTACAACAAATCTACTCAATCTTTATCTCTGATCTGGCACAAAACTGTCCTCAAATCTACACCAAAATCTATCCTCAAATATGTACTAAACACAATCCTTCGGTCTAGCACAAATATGTCCTCGATATCTATCCTCAAGCCTTAACTCAAGACTTGACTCAACTTTGCTGGATTTTCCCCAAACCTTAACTCAAGGTTTGAACAAATCAATCAACTCTGCTCTTAAGTCTTCTCAAAGACTTGTCTCAAATCTGCCTTGTAAGCTTCTACAAAAGCTCACACTAATCTGTCCATAAGTCTTCTCAAATACTTACCTCTAAACTGCTCAACAAGTCCACACTAGAACTTGTCCAATCTTATAGAAACATAAAGAGAATTGTTAGAGACTCAGTATGCTCTATACTCATCACAATGCTTAGTCACTATCAATCACACTTTCAAAAACATAAGGAGAATTTTTAGAGACTCAATATGCTTAAAATTCAAGTCAATGCTCAATCACTATCAATCACTCTTTCAGAAACATAAAGAAAATTGTTAGAGACTCAATATGCTTTAAATTCAACTCAATGCTCAATTTCTCAAATGAATTTAGAATATAGAATAGTTTGTTTTATGGAACTTGAACAATCACTTCACACATCCACTTGACTAGGCTCAACCAAATCTACTCAACCAAACAATCAATGAAATAATTCTCGCTCACAAACCCTAGTCCAAACACCAACTCAAAATATTTCCAACAATGCTCAACAACAAATCTCACATAACAATGATACTCATGTTCTTTTCAAACCCTTGTTCAAGTTCTTTGCTCAACTACTCACTTCAACAATAATTCTTATAAAAAAATCTTCACATAGAAATGATACTCATGTTCTTTTCAAACCCTAGTTCAAGTTCTTTGCTCAACAACTCACTTCAACAAAAATGCTTATAAAACAATCTTTTATTCCAAAAAACCTTGAAGCATTAACTCAACACACTTAATAGGAAATCCTAATCAAGTCCTTTTCACTCCAAACTTATTTTCCAGAAAACCAACCAATCAACTTAACTATGGAAAAATGTTCTCATGCATTTTTATTAAAGATGAAGGAATCTCATAAATCTGCCACAACCACAAACACTTCTTTGCCAAGCTCAAATAAGTTATAATATGACAAACTCCCTCAAAAATACAAAGTTAATATCAAAACACACATACACCTTATCACTCCATATTTAAGAAAACATTTATCAACATTTACAAAAATAATTCACCACTTACACCTTATAATATTCTAATTAAAATAATACTCAATGCACTCTTCTTTTCAAAATAATTCAATGCAAGAAGTTCCTTTTATCCTTTTAAAACTTCAAAAAATCAATGTGACACAAATACTTTATTCAAAAATAAAGCTAACTCCTTATTCCTCCAACTTATCAAAAATAATAATAAAAATCTTTTAAGCAACCCTTTTAACTCCCTAAGACCTCATGTCAACTTTAACACAAAAATAATAATCAAAATTTATTACCTTGGCCTTGGTGGGAATCGAACTCACAACGCAGGCTCAACCAACGCCCTAGCCGTGACTTCAACTACCGTGTGATCTAGGCGCTTGCTTGGGGAGTGGAGAGCCCCACGTGCTCTATGAAGCTCCCCGCTTTGCCAAGCAAAACATACATCGTTCCTTTGGCGCCTTCACCACAAACACAACCACCAAAACACACTACCATCGCGTTTCAAATGCAGGTCACCTAGCACCCAAACACTCTAACCAATGCCCTCTTGCCACTAGGCCACGCTGCCCAGATGGCTTCCAAATTTCGACGCTTTTCATATTTGTCTTTATTCGCTGGCACATAAAATAAAAATTCGCTTCTCTTTTTCTGCACAAGCACTCAACACAATTGCACGCATTAACGTTTGAGCAAAAGAATAATTCTAATGCCTCTTATGGCATTGTTTATATAGTTATTCCCTCCTTTATGCATACACGTTGACGCTCAAATTTTCTCACACTTTAGACGTCGACACTATGATTTAAAATTATTAATTTATAAATTATTTAAATTCTTTTTAATTTAAAATTTAAAAATTAATTCTTTAAAACCCTTTGGTTTATTAAGGCCTTCTCTCATTGCACAACTTTGTATAAATAATATTTATTTATAAAATTTAAATTCAATTTTGAATTTAAATATTTTATGAAATAAATACTAAACCTTCCTTTAGCTTCTCAATAAGATTCCTTGGGTTTTTATGAAAAACCTTTTAACTTATGCTTCCACATACTATTAAAAAATATTATGAAGCCCTTTTGCCTTTAACCTTTGCATTGTTCCTCTTGACCTTTGACATCATCGGTGGCTTATTCTTGGACATCAATGACAACTTTGTTTCTTGACAAATTCCTTGACATCAATGATGACTTCATTCCTTGAAATCAATGACAACTTGACTTAAGGACTCAAAATGTCCAACAATCTCCTCCTTTTTCATTGATGGCAACCCAAATTCTTTTTATTGAAAAATTGAATTTTCCTTTGTTCTGTTCTCCCTGGGACATTGCTCCCCCTGGCATACCAAATCTCTCCCCCTTACTCAAATCTTCTCTCCCACTTACTCAAATCTCTCCCCCTTTGACATCAATGGCAAAGGGTCACCTTTGCCATTGATGTCTAAGAATGAGCCTCTTAGCTTAGCCCCTCCCCCACCTCATTTTGAGGTGGTTAATTCTAGGGTGGGAGTATTTCTACTCCTAGAAAGCACTGTTCTTTACCTTTATCCTCTTTCCTTTTTATTTGATTCTTTTGATTCCTCTGATTGTTTCTTTCCATGTCCATGTTCCTGTCCATGTATACATTCCTATCCCTATTCCTATTGCTGTTTCTATTCTTGTTCATATCCATGTTCCTGTTCTTGTTCATATCCATGTTCCTGTTCCTGTTCTTGCTTGATTCTGAAATGTCTACTCTACACCATTTTGATGTGTGACCATCATTATTGTACTTATAACACTTAATTTTAATATTCCTTGGAGGTGCAATTATCTTAGGATTTCTCCTAGTGAAGACATATCCTCTTCTATCATGAACCCTATAATTTATTGCCTTGTGACCAAATTGATTACATGAGTAGCAATACCCATGGGAAAGGTATCTGTTCCCATATTTTTGTATTTCATGTATCTTGCATTGTGAAGCCATGCATACAAACCTGTGACACGAAAAACATCTTCCATTGAAGTTTCCTTGACTTGACCTCATTGGTATCTTAGTCTCTCTTGACCTATTCAGATTGTTGTTCCATCTGTATCTTCTTTGTGCATTGTTCCTATTTTTGTTGAACTCTCGATTGTCCAACTCATCCTTAGATGTCTCACTTTCTTTTACACTGTCTTCTTCTGAAGTATCTTCATCTGAAGTTTCTTCTCCTCCAAAAATTGAGGTTTATTTTCCTTCCCATATCTTTTGAACCTATTCAAATCCAAGACCTGTTTTGCTTGATGTAGGATTTTGTATCTTGATGAACTTATCCAAGTTCTTTGAGCTATTTTTGAACCCTTTTAGCTTGAATTTGGAGTCTTCTAAATATTCTCTTAGTAGTACCACTTCTAGTGCTAACTTTTCACATTCTAAGATTTTTGCTTCTAACTTATCCTTTAACCTTTTTGCCTTAGCCTTTGATTTTTCTAAATCCTCTATAAGCAATATTATCTCTTCATCACATTCTTGAAACTAAATTTCAAGTTTAGAGTGTTGCTTTATTACCTTATTTACTGTGTCAAGAGCATAAATAAGTTCTCCCTTGATATCATATCCATATTTCTCTGAATATTCCTCTATTTGTTTACCTTTGTCCACATATTTATTTTCTATTGGCTTGTCTTCTATAGTATCACCTTATCCTTCTTCTATTACCATTAGAATATTCTCTTCTGGTCCTTCAAGTGTATCTTCATACTCATAATCACTGAAACTATAACCATTCTTTGTACAAGTATCTTCAAGATGTCCAAAATTATCACATCTAAAACACTTGAGAATTACTGGAGTCCTTTTTTTAACTTGTTATTTTTCTTCAATTATAAATAGGACTTCATCTCTATCATTATCTGAAAAACTAGCATCACTATCACTTGAGTAATTAATTACCTTATCAGCATAGTAGATCCTCTTTTGTATTTGAAAGAACTTCTTTCCTTGTCTGCTTTGTCCATCATTGTTTTTCTTTTGGTGCCTATATATTTCTGATTTCCTGTTCCTGTGATCTAGTTTTTCTTCACCATTGTTATTCTTAGCTTCTTGACAATATGTTGCAAAATGACCATACTTTCCACAATTGAAACATTTAAAAGATTTTCGATCTCTAGATATTCTAGAATCCTTATCCCTTCTATCATAATTAGCTTCTTCATCACTGGATGACACATTGCTTGATTCTAACTTCTTACCCTTTGTCTTCTTGATTTCTTTGAATGCTACTTATTTATGGGGATTAGGTTTCTCTTTTGTTCTCATATCAAATGTTGTAAGAATACCAAGTAACATATCTCTTGTCAAAGAATCACCATCTATTGACTCTTCTATAGTAGAAACCTTTTCACTGAATCTTTTTGGAAGAGTTCTTAAGACCTTATCACAAACATCCGATTCATCAATCTTCATTCCAAGTCCCTGCATATCACTAACAACCTCATCAATTCTAAGTAGATAAGTACTAATATTTTCCTCATCCTTCATTCTCAATGCTTCAAATTGTCCTTTGAGATTTCATATCTTTGCTTTCTTGACACTTTTATCTCCTTCATATATACCTTGCAATTTAGACCACATTTATTTTGCAGTTTTACAATGCATAAATTTCATTGACTCTATTCTATGCAAACCTTTCAAAAGTGCATTCATTTATTTTGAATTATAATGCTGTAGGAGATTACCTTCCTTATCCGTAGGTGGATTAATTAAGGGATTGTATCCAATTTCAATGGATTCCCAAATTTCATTGCCAAGTGCCATCAGGTAAATCTTCATTCTCATACTCTAATATATATAGTCACTTTCATCAAATATTGGTGCTGAATTATCTTAGGACACATTCTTAGAATCCATTGTGTTTTGGTTATCTTTTTCTTCAAGTTGTTAAACTCTTCTGAAGGAACCCGCTCTGATACCAATTGAATAACACAAGCTTATACTGAGAGGGGGTGAATAGTATAAGACCACATTTTACTTTTTCTTTTTCAATCAATATTATACAATGTATAGATAGCAATATCAATAGTAGTAATAAAAACAATGTATAAATAATCACACAATAGAGACACCACAATTTATGTGGTTCATCCAATGTGGGCTACTCCATGGAGAAAATATTTCACTAAATTTTTCTCAATCAATATCTTGGGAATCCTTTCCCTATTACAATATTTATGGACCTCTATCCAAAGGAGACACCAATCCCATAAATCAATTTTATGGATCTCTATCTATAAGAGAACTCCTTTCTCCTCTTGCTTTGGTTGGTGATATTCTAGAAGACTACTGCCTCCACTACACTAGCTTGTGGATCTCTCTCCACTGAAGAATCTTGTCCTCATTCAAAAGACCTATTCTCACTGCCCTGGTTAATGGATCTCTATCCACTAGAGACTATTATCCTCTATACTCTGTCACATCCAAAGCTTACACTCAACTCTATCTCAAATATGTACTAAATACAATCCTTTGATCTAGCACAAATTTGATCAATCTCTGTCTCTGGTCTGGCACAAACCTATCCTCAAATCTGCACCAAACATTATCCTTAAATATGTACTAAACACAATTATTTGATCTAGCACAAATATATCCTCGATATCTGTACTCAAGCCTTAACTCAAGGTTTGACTCAACTTTGTTGGATCTGCACCAAACCTTAACTCAAGGTTTGAAAAAATCAAACAACTCTGCTCTCAAGTCTTCTCAAAGACTTGTCTCAAATCTACCTTGTAAGCTTCTACAAAATCTCACACTAATCTATCCACAAGTCTTCTCAAATACTTACCTCTAAACTGCTCAACAAGTCCACACTATAACTTGTCAAATCTTATAAAAACATAAAGAGAATTGTTAGAGACTCAGTATGCTCTATACTCATCACAATGCTCAATCACTATCAATCACTCTTTTAGAAACATAAGGAGAATTTTTAGAGACTCAATATGCTTCAAATTCAACTCAATGTTCAATCACTATCAATCACTCTTTCAAAAACATATAGAGAATTATTAGAGACTCAATATAATTCAATTTCAACTCAATGCTCAATCACTTTCTCAAATGAATTCAGAATATAGAATAGTTTGTTTTATGGAACTTGAAAAATCACTTCACACATGCACTTGACTAGGCTCAACCAACTCTACTCAACCAAACACTCAATGAAATAATCCTCGCTCACAAACCCTAGTCCAAACACCAACTCAAAATATTTCCAAAAATGCTCAACAACAAATCTCACATAACAATGATACTCTTGTTCTTTTCAAACCCTTGTTCAAGTTCTTTGCTCAACTACTCACTTCAAAAATAATGCTTATAAAATAATCTTCACATAGCAATGATACTCATGTTATTTTCAAACCATTTTCAAACCCTAGTTCAAGTTCTTTTCTCAACAACTCACTTCAACAACAATGCTTATAAAATAATCCTTTATTCTAGAAAACCTTGAAGCATTAACTCAACACAGTCAATAGGAAATCCTAATCAAGTCATTTTCACTCCAAACTTATTTTTCAAAAAACCAACCAATCAACTTAACTATGGAAGAATGTGCTCATACTTTTTTCTTGATGATGAAGGAATATCATAAATCTTCCACAACCACAAACACTTCTTTGCCAAGCTCAAAGAAGTTATAAGATGATAAAATCCCTTAAAAATACAATGTTAATATCAAAACACACATACACCTTATCACTCCATCTTTAAGAAAACATTTATCAACATTTACAAAAATAATTCACCACTTACACCTTATAATCTCCCAATTAAAATAATACTCAATGCACTATTCTTTTCAAAATTATTCAAAGCAAGAAGTTCCTTTTATCCTTTTAAAACATCAACAAATCAATATGACACAAATACTTTATTAAAAAATAAATCTAACTCCTTATTCATCCAACTTATCAAAAATAATAATAAAAAATCTTTTAAGAAACCCTTTTAACTCCCTAAGACCTCATGTCAACTTTAACACAAAAATAATAATCAAAATTTATTACCTTGGATCGAACTCACAACACAGGCTCAACCAATGCTCTAGCTGCGGCTTCAACTATCGCACGAGCTAGGCGCTCACTTGAGGAGTGTAGAGCACCATGTGCTCTATGAAGCTCCCTACTTTGCCAAGAAAAACGTGCACCGTTCCTTTGGCACTTCCACCACAAACACAACCACCAAAATAAGCTATCATCGTGTTTCGAATGCAGGTCACCTAGTGCCCAAACACTCTAACCAATGCCCTCTTGCCACTAGGCCACGCTGCCCAGATGGCTTCCAAATTTTGGTGCATTTTGTCTGTCTTTATTCGTTGGAACATAACACAAAAAATTGCTTCTCTTTTTATGCACAAGCTCTCAACACAATTGCACGCATTAACATTCGAGCAAAAGGATAATTTTAATACCTCTTAAGGCATGGTTTATATAGTGATTCCCTCCTTTATGCATACAAGTCGGTACTCGAATTTCTTCACACTTTAGACGTCGACACTATGATTTAAACTTATTAATTTATAAATTATTTAAATTATTTTGAATTTAAATTTTATAAATTAATTCTTTAAAACCCTTTGGTTTATTAAGGCCTTCTCTCATTGCACAACTTTGTATAAATAATATTTATTTATAAAATTTAAATTCAATTTGAATTTAAATATTTCATGAAATAAATATTAAAACTTCCTTTAGCTTCTAAATAAGCTTCCTTGGATTTTTATGAAAAACCTTTTAACTTTTGCTTCCACATAATATTAAAAAATATTATGAAGCCCTTTTGCCTTTAACCTCTACATTGTTCCTCTTGACCTTTGACATCATCAGTGGCTTATTCCTGGACATCAATGGCAACTTTAGTTCTTGACAAATACCTTGACATCAATGATGAATTCATTTCTTGACATCAATGAAAACTTGAATTAAGGACTCAAAATGTCCAACAAATTTTATTGATTTCCAATTTCTATGGTGCTACAAATTTTGTAGAGAAAAAACACCAATGGCCAGTTTTACAAGATAGCAAAACTACTAGAAAATAGGCAGTGAATTGGATAGTGGCAGGGGATTTTAATGCTAAACTTGATCTTTGGGATTAGGAAGGGGGAAATACTTCTTTGGACCAAGGATATAGATTTATGATGTCCAAAATTAATCCGCTCAATTTAATTGATGTTCAACATGCGGGGTCTTCGTATACGTGGACAAACAAACAAGTAGGGTCGACAAGTAGAAAAGTCAAGCTTGACATATTTTTGATTTTTGAAGAGGTCTTTCTTCGTTGGACTTTTAGGATGGAGATTCTTAATCACACTGACTCGGAACACTTTTTTATTCTTCTAGAATCGAAGCTGGGCCATAATCCACCCCCAAGACCTTTTCATTTTGAGAATTGTTGGCTGGAAAAGGAGGATCTAAAGGAAAAAATCCCCATCTGGTGGGAGGAGGGTCGTCCTTCCCATGGGAGAGCTATGTATGTTTTTTCCAAACAAATCCAACATGTCAAATAATGTCTTAGATACTGGAAAAAAAGTAGCATATCTCAATTTTAGTCCCTAAAGGTTACTTTATTAATAAATATGGAGGAGCTTGCCACCCACTTTAGGACTGAAACAATCACAAAGGATCTCAGATATCAAGATGAATTGGTCAGAAAAAAATTAGACTCCATCAATAATCAAGAGGAAATTTATTGTAAACAAAGAATGAGAACTGCTTGGTTGTTGGAAGGGGATCGAAACAAAAGTTTCTTTCATCACTCTGCACCAACAAGAAGACAAAGGAATTCTTTGAGTTACCTTCAAGATTTCAATGGACAAGTGATGGACACCATACCAAGTATAAAATATGCAACAAATAATTTTTCAAAATATTTTTACTGCACCTGCTATCCCTAATATTACAGTGCGACAAGAGATACTTAACTGTATCCCCTAGATTATTTTAGTCGAGCAAAACCAAGCCCTTTTTAGACTAGTGGATAAATATGAGGTGAAGAATATAGTTTTTAGCATGAAATCAGGGAAATCTCTAGGGCTCGATGGTTTTCCAATTGAGTTATTTAAGGCTTTCTAGGATGTCATAGGAGAGGATTTAACCCAAGCTATTGAAGAATATCATTCAAACAGAACTATGCTTTGGGCTCTAACTTTGATTCCTAAAGTGGGACAAGTCGCCAACCTTGAATATTTTTGATCAATTGTTCTCTGCAATGTGACCTACAAGATAATCATTAAGTTGATAGCTGAAAGGCTTAAAAAAATTATGGATAACATAATATCCCAGGAACAAGAAGGATTTGTGGAGGGGCATCAAATTCTGGATGGATTTATTCTAGCTCAAGAGGCTATCCATTCTATGTAGCATTCTGGTCAAAGAGGCATGTTTATTAAATTAGACATGTCTAAGGCTTATGATAGAGTCTCCTGACAGTTTTGGATCAAATGCTTAATAAATTTAGCTTCTCTTAGGAGTGGAGATAGTGGATCATGAGTTGTGTCTCGATGGTTTCCTTCTTTGTTCTCATCAATGACCCCCCTCAACCCCTTTCCATGCCTCTATGGGTATTCATCAAGGAGATCCTATTTCCCCATTTCTTTTTATTTTTCTAGTAGAAGGATTGGGTAGGTTTTTTTTATAGAAATAAGCAACAAGGTCTTTTGAAAGGTGTGAAATTAGGTGAGGAGATGTTAAATTACCTTCAATTTATGGATTATACAAGTCCCTTTAGGGAGGTCAACATTTGAGAGGCTAGAACGTTGAAAGCCATTTTAAAAACCTACATGGATGCTATTGGTCAATAGGTGAATGTGGTCAAATCCAAGGTTGTTTTCTTAAATATAGATAGAAGAATCCAGGATAAGATTCTATCCATTTTGAGCTTTGCCTAGGGTACCCTTTTGCTTGATTACCTGGGGATTACCCTTAATTTTAAGAGCCTAAGGGATGTTTATTGGAAATCTTTAATGGATAGAATCACTGCTAAAGTTAATCATTGGACTCACCGTTGGCTTACCTTTGGAGGAAGAATGACTCTCATCCAATTGGTGATCCAAGCCATGCCTATTTATAAATTCTCCATCCTAGCTACCCCTATGAGAGTCCTCAAAGAGTTGGATTCGCTTATGAGAAAATTTTTGTGGGGTGGCCTAAGGATGGGTAAGAAGTGGGCTCTGGTTAGTTGGGATAAAATATGTCAACTTAAAGCTCGAGGGGACCTTGGTTTTCGTAAAGCAAATTTAAACAATCAAGCTCTTGCTGGGAAGATTTATTGGATATGGATATCCAACAAGGAGGATTTATTTAATAGAGTCATCACTAGTAAGTATTTGGGTTCTATCCCCCATCAAGAAGCTGACCATATCCTTTAAGGGGCCCTGGATTTGTTATTTGGAAGGTCCTGAAAGCTGGTGAACAATTGGTAAAATCTAGAATTTTTTGGAAAGTAGGTAAAGGAGACAAAGCAAACTTCTAGAGTGATTCTTGGGACCAACATACCCTCTTAATCTATGAGTTTATGGAGTAGTAGCCCTTGCAACAAAGTCTTGAGGGTAGAGGATGGATAAATATGGCTTCATACATTAATTCTAAAAAAATTGGAGATTTCTCTTTCTTTCAGTGGAAGAGGTTAGAATAATGGCCTATTCATGTCCCTCTTCATCAAAGGCTTCTTATTGATAAGATCCTCAAGCAAAGGTGCCTTATAGGGAAAGAGGAAGAGGATAGGATTGCTTGGGGCCTTGGTACTCTAGGTGTTTTCACTATTTGTGATGGTTATAATGCTCTAATCCCTCTTCTATTGATCCTGTAGGATGCCCCATAGGATAGAGTTTGGGTGGCTAAGGGCTGGCCTAAAATTAATTTCTTTGCTTGGGAAGTGATGCATAGGAGCTGTCTCACCTATGATAATATTATGAAGAGAGGTTTTTATGGCCCTTCCAACTGCATCATGTGTAACTCCCAGGAGGAGACACTTGATCATCTGCTTTTCTAGTGTGCATTTGCAAGAGAGTTATGGAAAAGGTGGTTAGACCTCTTTAAGGTTCACCTAAAATTTTAGGCGACTCTTTATAATATATAAGAGATTTGAAAACGCAAACAAATAAAGAATACCTCCATTCAGCTAGGTTGGTCCCTAGGCTCGAGCTTCATCTTGTGGCACATTTGGCTGCAAAGAAATTCCAAAATTTTTAGAGAGGAGTTCAGTCCAACGGAGTTGGTTTGGCGTAAACTTGTTACCAAGATTTATGAAACTATCTAGGCTCACTTTAGGGATAAGAAGACTTAGGTGAATGAGGGGAATCCCAAGCTACAAAAGTTGGGACCATGACAACCCCCTCCCCTAGGTTTGAAAAATATTAATTCTTATGGTGCAGCTAAGGATAACCCGAGGGCTACAAGCATTGGTTTTATCAAAATAGATTTCAAGGGGAAGATCCTCCATTGGGAGCTAGAGGGTCTTGGAAGGGCTACTAACAATGAAGTTGAAGGTCTGACTATCAAACAAGGTTCTCTAAATGTTTGGGATAATGGGGTTAGAAAGATCATAGTTGAGTTTGATTCACAAATTATAGTGGGGCTTTTAGATGCTATTAGAAATTTCAGACCAAAGGCTTGGAGGATAAGAAACATTGTGAGCCAAATTAAGTCCATTTGGTAGCAGTTCAAGGATGCCATATCGGTATATGTTGACATACATAATAATGTAGCGGTTGACTTTTTGGCTGTTGGCAATTTTGGGTTTGAGATCCTAGCTTCTTGTCTATGAGTTGTCATTGATGTCAAAAGGAAATGGCATTAATGTTAAGAGGATGTGTTGGCTTCAAAGGTGGAAGATTCCAAGAGAATCCGGAGAGATTCCATTGGCAAGGGTTTTTCATTAAAACCAAGTTAAATGGTTTTTATTAAAACCAATGGAGGTTCTCTTTATTATTTATTTAATTATTATTTAAAACCCTTCAAGGTTTTAATTAATTAATTATTTAATTAATTAAGAGAAATTATTTTTAATTTATTAAAAATACTTAAGGGTTTTTAAACCCTTTAGAAAACAAATTTCGATTAAATTCGAAATTACTTTTCTTTGCAGCCGACGTGTTCTAAAGTCCACATATGGACTATAAATATGAGAAGGTTCCTAAGGTTAAATATACTTGGAAAATCGAAGGCAATTAATTGGTTTGGCTGCGATCGAATGTTCTGTTTACGCTGCGAAAGAGGAGAGCTCGTGGTTTGAAAAGCTTTCGAAAAGCTTGACTGTTCATGTGGAAGGAAGTCCGTCTTGGACTTCGTAAGCCTCTTGTGGGCTAGTGGCAGCGAAGGCTGCATTTGGGCCTTGCGTAGGCGGAGGTCTGCATTTTGATCCCCACGGAGGGAGCTGTGCATGGATTAGTCACGTTTTTATTAAAACATGTTTTTGTGTCGCGAATTTCGGATTCTTCAAGGGAAGCCATTATAAGGTGTGATTATTTTCTTGATATGATTTTTGGCATTGTTTAGCATTGTTTAAAAGACATAGGAGAAATAAGGGGATATTTCTTTGGTTGTATTTTTGAGATTAGTCTTTTGCTATGCTAAATTTAAAAATGGAGATATAAGGTGTAAGTTTTGGTTGTTGTGTTTTTGGCTTCTTTGGTGGTTGTTTTTAAAGAAGAGGAGCTAAAAGGTGTATTAAGGAAAGTTCTTATATATGCTCATTTATCTTGGTTCTAACCCTAACTTGGTTGGAAGTTTGAGGGTTGTGTGTGGTGACGACTTTAAGGATCAATTTTCTTCTACTCCAAAAGGTATGGGCACATTTTTCTTATGAGTATGATTGGTGTATGTTTTTCTGAAATAAGGTTGGAGTGAAAAGGTTTTCAACTAGGTTTCCTTTGGTTGGGTGTAAATCCTATTTTCTGGTTTGTTGAAGACTACTTATGCATTGTTATCCTTAAGGAGAGTTTTTGGTGAATGCATAATTTCTGGTTTGAGATAGTGGAAGATTTGTGCACTAGGGTTTATATTTGTGAGTCTAGCTACTTGCATTGAGTTGGTAGAACCCTTGGTTGGCTGTTTTGAGTTTGATGGTTGAGTTGCTTCCATAGAGGTTGTTTGATCAAGTTATTGCTTTACTTGATTCATGATATTGGGCTTACTCCATTGAGTTGATTTGAGCAAGTTATTCTTTGCATTTGGTGATATTGTGTTGGTGGCTGTTTTGTTCAAATATCTTTGGATGGAAAAGGATTTCTACTTGTTTCCTTTTCTTGTGATGATTGGTTGAATGCTTCAAGGTTGATGTTGAGTTGAATGGTGTTGGTTGAATAAACCTTGTTTGATGAGCATTTTTGTTGAAACCCTAATTGATGGTGAAAAGAACATGAGTATCATTGTTATGTGATTCTTTGCATAGTTGGCAATTGTTGGGGTTTCATGTTCTTGAAAGAAAACATTCTATCCTATCCATTTCAGATATTGAGTTGAGTTTTTAGATTTGAGGTTGAGATTGAGCTGAGTTGATTTGAGTCGAGTTTTGAGATTGGGATTTGAGTATAGAACATATTGAGTCTCTAACAATTCTCTTTATGCTTCTATGAGTTTGACAAATCACATTGGGTCTCTAACAATTCACTTTGTGATTTCCTACTAAGAAAGTTTTTCTTGGTGAGCTTGTCGAGTTTTTGGACAGGTTCCAGTGGGGACTTGTGAGTAGTTCTTGGACAGGTTCCAGTGGGGACTTGTGAGGAGTTTTGGACAGGTTCCGGTGGGGACTTGTGAGCAGTTTTGGACAGGTTTCGGTGGGGACTTGTGAGCAGATTTGGACAGGTCCTAGCAGAGGACTTGTGAGTCGAGTTTGATAGTTCTATCAAAGAACTTGAGGACGAGAGGTGCATTGGTTCTATGAGAAGAACCCGAGGACAGATTTGGCAAGTCTTTGAGAAGGCTTGTATGCAGAGGATTGATTTGTTCAAGAGTTGGATAGATCTAACAGACAGAGGAAGACTTGTACTAGATCGACTAACTGTGTTTGGTACAGGTTGCTGAGTTACTGTGGACGTGATCATAGAAGGCAGAGGTATCTTAGGCTAAGCATTGAGGATAGGAGGTCTTCGATGGAAAGGAGTTCCACATGCCGGCAAGAGGTAGAGGCAGTTGATCTTCTGAGGGATCATTTCTAGAGCAGAGGGGAAGGTATCTCCTTTGAGCAGAGGCTCATAAATTTTGATTGGGGGAAGGTATCTCCTTTGAGCAGAGGCTCATAAATTCTGATTGGGGGAAGGTATCTCCTTTGGGCCGAGGCTCATAAAAATTGTAATTGGGAAGGATTCTCAAAGAACTTTGAGATAACTTTTAGAGAAAATTTTTGTGGACGTAGCCCAACCATTCTGGGTGAACCACGTTAAAATTGGTGTCACTTTGTGGATGATATTGTGCATTGCTTTGATATTGCTTTGGGTATATTGCTTTACTATTTTGAAGTATAAAGGAAAAAGTAAAAAGAGGTCTTATACTGTTCACCCCCCCTCTCAGTATAAGCTTGTGTTCTTCATTAGCTAAACATATCAGTGCAAGTCCTGTTGGATACATGCCGAATTTTAACCTAGATAGGGACACTTCTAAATGGCAGGAGGTGAACCAAATGGTTCTTAAATTGGTCAACAAAGACTTAGATAAGGATGAGGATAGGTCCAAAGTCCACTAAGTCTTGTGGATCAATGGAGGATAAATAATTATTTGTTGGGTTTTTTGCTACCTCTTGCAGCACTCTTTGGCCCTTTTTGGGATAGCACGGGTTGTGTTTGCAGGATTTTCAAGACTCTTAGATTTCTTAGGATTAGTGTAAAGTAGAAATGAGAATAGGTTCAAAGTTTTTGCTTTGTAAATGGTACTCAATTTTTTGTTATTTTTAGATATGTTAATCTGAGTTGTTTTATTCAGATTTTAGGGCTTGCCAAAAATGACAGACCTATGACTATAACTTGATTCCTATTCTACAAATATATATTTTTACCCTTTCAAAAAATATTATAGTCAAACTCTTAAAACCTAATTTTTTCTTCTCTTTTCTCTCCTATAGACCCTTTTCGATATCATCCTGGTGGATCTACCATCTATGAAATTAAAAATATTTCCACAAAGATTGATGGTAATGATTTAAATAAAAAAAACTTAGATATGCTCAATCAAGAAAATAATATGATTCATATCTCAAATAATCAGTCTTAACAATTAAGAAAACAAATGATGTAGACATTTTTATAATACTCTACTTATCTTATTCAAAGAGGGTGACCTCAAATTTCACAACAACAGAGGCTCTCTATGCAAAGAAAGATAATCTATGGAATACTAGCATTTTTGCCTGCTTTGCAATTGAAATATTCAAATGTCGTCACGTCGATGAACGCCAAGGTATCTTCGAAGAGACGGGATACGAAATATTTTTCCAGCTAGAATGGTCACAACATGACTCTCATTTTCTACAACCACTATCTTTGGGTATCCCTTGTTAGAAATTAAACCAAATTTCACACATGATAGATCTCTGACAGATCTTATCTTCCAAATTCAATCATCATAATTTTAAAGTGTTCGTAGCTATTACCAACAGTTGCAATTGTTCGACGATTGGATGGAAACCCTACTTTTGAATTCAATATATGTTAGAATGCTGGTAAGCCTTTACCTTCTATATCTGGCTATATAAGTTGATGTCATCTTTAAAATAGAAGAGAAGAGAAGAGCAGAAGATAACATAGTGGAAGAATAGCCAAGAGTAGATCAAAACAACATAACAGGAGCATGGAGCAAAGCTAGGAGTTGAAGCCGTAGCCTTCTGAAAATCCTTTGAGAATGTACACTGCATATTTATAACTTGTAGTTCGATGGATGTATTTCCAGTTTATGTCTCTGGATGTATTTCCAATCTTGAGCATTATATAATATATGTATATTTTGCCTTCTGCGTATTATTTGGTTGATGATAAATCCAACTTAGCAAAGTTAGGATATATTTCATTTTGCTTTATTGTGGTTTGTGTTATATCTCGCTGAAATACTTTGCAATTTCTAGTGGTGTAGAATAAGCATGTTCTAGCCTGCACAATAATTATCTTGGAAAGAGTGTCATCGATATAGAAATGCGACATAGGACATACATTTTTCGTGTTGCGTCTCGCATAATTTATTTCTTTCTTATCCTCCCCCATGGATTTATCCCATGCTTGAGTCCATGACGTATTGCTATACTCCAACCCACACGATTTCCTATGTTGTGAATCGCGACGTAGCTCCCATGTTCCCTCCCGCTCTTGTTACACCTAGAAAAGCATGCCAACAACTTTTAATTGTGGTATATAACATTTTTTGAACAAAAGCTATCACGGCACGTGACATGCTCGTTGCTACCGTCCGTGGAATTCAAGCCTTCTATATTTCATGGTGTGGAGCATATTCTATTTGTTGATGCGACCCGTAGCATTCTGCGTGTTCTAGCCCATGGCTTTTCCAATTTGCACACTGTGTGTGAAGTAAATTTATTTAAAAATTTCAAATTGGTATCAGAGCTAGTGCCATCATTCATGGAAGATAAGAAGCAATGGCTTCCGAAGGTAATTCATTGCAGTTGCAGATCCCACGTTTCAATGGCAAGAACTACGATTACTGGAGCATCCAGATGAAGATCCTATTTGGGTCTCAGGAGCTATGGGACCTGGTGGAGAATGGTTATCCAGAACCAATAGATGCAGCAGCGTTGAGCGCTCTCTCCCAAGCAGAGTTAGACCTATTGAAGGAGAATCGGAAGAAGGACCAGAAGGTATTATTCTACATAATGCAGGCAGTCGAGGAAACAATTTTCTCGAGAATTGCAATAACAACCAAATCGAAGGAGGCATGGGAAATTCTAGCCAACTCCTTCCAAGGCACCAATAAAGTGAAGTTGGTGAGGTTGCAGATGTTGAGAAGAGAGTTTGAGAATTTGCAGATGAGTGAGTCAGAGTCCATGAGTGACTTCTTTACCCGAACAATGGGTGTCATCAACCAGATGAGGTTGAATGGAGAGAATGTGGAGAACCAGAGAATTGTGGAGAAGATACTGAGGAGCCTACCAGCAAGGTTCGACTCAGTGGTGATTGCAATTGAAGAATCGAGGGATTTAACAACCCTCTCTATGGATGAGCTCATGGGTTCTCTGCAAACACATGAGCAGAGGCTGAGTCGGTCATCTCAGTCCTCATTAGAGCAAGCATTTAAGACGCAAGTCTCATTTTGAGACAACAATAGAAGAGAAGAATCCCACCAAGGTGCCTCAAGTTCTCAAGGAGGAAGAGGACAGAGTAATAGAGGTAAGCATGGAAGAGGCCATAAGCGAGGAGGAAGGTCAAACTCCAGTGAAGGAGAGAACAACTACAACTTCCATCAAGCAGGAGGAAGAGGCAATGGCAGAAATCAGCAAGGAGGATCAAATCAGAGGTATGATAAATCAAAGATCCAATGTTATTACTGCAAAAAATTGGTCATTATAGCTATGAGTGTAGAAATAAGATGGCCAAGGATAATAAGCAGCAAGCCCACTATACAAATGAAAATAAAAATGCAGAAAGTAGAGATGCATGTGGGAATTTATTGTTAACTTGCAGTACAGATGAAGAGAGCCAAAGGAATACTTGGTATCTCGATAGTGGGTGCAATAACCACATGTTTGGGAATAGAGAAATGTTCTCACAGTTGGATG
Organism: Wollemia nobilis; assembly: GCA_028583015.1. NCBI lineage: Eukaryota > Viridiplantae > Streptophyta > Pinopsida > Araucariales > Araucariaceae > Wollemia > Wollemia nobilis. The sequence goes on along the minus strand of JAQPPZ010001678.1, from coordinate 3,895,951 downwards.
AAACCATCAAATCCGAGGTGAATATGGGGAACAACAACAAGGTACCTATCATGGGCAAAGGGAAAATCATAATCCATACCAGGCAAGGTGAAAGGAAGCACATCTCTGATGTGTATTATGTGCCTGGGTTGAAACATAACTTGCTGAGCGTTGGACAACTTGTGCAGAAGGGGCACACTATGCAATTTAAAAATGGAGCCTATATCATTCGGGACAAAGAGAATGGGCTCGTAGCAACTATGTCCATGACAAAGAACAAGATGTTTCCCTTGCATATTCAAAATGAATTGCTATTGTCATTTAGTGCAGTTGTGAAAGATGCTACATGGTTGTGGCATCTCAGATTCGATCACCTGAGTTTCAGTGGCCTGAACTTGTTGCACAAGAAACAGATGGTGAAGGGTTTACCCCTCATAGAGCAACCCAATCAAGCATGTGAAGGTTGTCTAGTCGGAAAGCAACATAGGGATGCATTCCCTACAAGACAGTCTTGGAGAGCTTCACAACCATTGGAGCTGGTGCATTCAGATATTTGCGGTCCTATGCAAACCAACACATTTTTTGGTAACAAGTATTTCCTGACTTTTATAGATGATTTCAGTCGGAGGACATGGGTATATCCCATCAAGCAAAAGTCAGAAGCTTTCAATAAATTCAAGGAGTTCAAGGCTTTGGTTGAAAAATAGAGTGACTATTATGTGAAGACTCTCAGAACAGATGGAGGAGGTGAATACATCTCCAATGAATTCCATAATTTTTGCAAAGCAAATGGAATTCGAAGGCAGTTCATAGCCAGATACACACCACAACAGAACGGTGTTGTAGAGAGGAAGAACATAACCATAATGGAGATGGCACGAAGTATGCTGAAGGCAAAGGGATTGCCACATGAGTTCTGGGTAGAAGCTGTAGTTTGTGCAGTTTATCTATGAATAGGTGTCCCACAAAGAGTGTGAAGGATAAGATTCCTCAAGAGGCATGGAGCAACTAGAAGCCGAGTGTTGCTCATTTAAGAGTTTTTGGGTGCATAGCATATGCACACATCCTAGATGAGAAGAGAAAGAAACTGGATGACAAAGTAGAGAAATGCATCTTCATTGGTTATAGTGAAGAATCGAAGGCTTACAGGTTGTATAATCCTGTAACAAAGAAGTTGATCATAAGTCGAGATGTGAAGTTCATGGAAGATGAAGCTTGGAACTGGAAATCCAAGATTGGTCAGCAAGAGCTAGCAATTATTGAGTCTGAGGACTTGGAGGAAAATAGAGTGCATCCACTTGTAGCTTCAAGTAGTAATACTGGTGCTAGTAGTAGCACTACCTCATCATCACGGTCACCTCCACTTGCAAGCAGGATCTCCAACTTGAAGACACCATCAAAGATAAGGAGCTTGCAAGATATATATGAGGTAACTAGAAATGAAATTGACGAAGCAGAACATTCTGATTTTGCTTTATTTTTTGAGTGTGATCCAATTTCATTTGAAGATGCAATTAAGAATAGAAAATGGGTGAAAGCTATGGATGATGAGATAGAAGCCATAGAGAAGAATCAGACCTGGCAGTTAATGGATCTTCCAGCAGGGAAGAAGACCATTGGAGTAAAATGGGTATATAAAACCAAGTTTAATGCCCAAGGTGAAGTTGATAGACATAAGGCCAGATTGGTTGCAAAAGGCTACAAGCAAAAGTCAGGGATTGACTATCATGAGGTATATGCACTTGTAGCGAGACTTGACATAGTCAGAATGATCCTGGCATTGGCAGCCCAAAAGGGTTGGAATGTTTACCAGATGGATGTCAAGTCTACCTTCCTCAATGGAGTGTTGGAAGAAGAGGTCTACATAGACCAACCACTCGACTATGAGCTGGAAGGGCAAGAAGGCAAGGTCCTAAAATTGAAGAAGGCCTTGTATGGGTTGAAGCAAGCACCCAGGGCTTGGTATAGCCACATTGATGCTTATTTTCAGGAGAATGGGTTCATCAAATGCCCATATGAGCACACTCTCTACATGAAGACAAATGTAGAAGGGGAGATGATAATTGTCTGCTTGTATGTAGATGATCTGATTTATACTAGCAATAACAATATGTTATTTGAGCAATTTAGATATGCCATGAAGAAGGAGTTCGAGATGATAGACTTAGGCTTGATGAAATATTTTCTTGGCATTGAAGTTACCCAATATGTGGATGGTATCTTCATCTCTCAAGGCAAGTATGCAGTAGATGTCTTGAAGAGGTTCAGAATGGAGGACAACAAACCAGTAATCACGTTGATTACAACAGTCTTAAAATTGAGCAAGACAGATTGCAACAACAATATTGATCCAACTTTCTACAAAAGGTTAGTTGGAAGTCTCATGTATTTGACAACAACCAGACCAGACCTGATGTTTGCAGTGAGTCTGATTAGCAGATTTATGGAAGCACCGAAGAACACTCACTTGCAGGCAGGGAAGAGAATTCTGCGTTATGTCAATGGGACCAGGAACCATGGAATCTTTTATGCAAGAAAAGACCAGCTTGAACTTGTTGGCTACACAGATAGCGATTGGGCTAGCAGTATAGATGATAGGAAGAGCACTTCCGGTTATGCATTCCATCTTGGATCGGGTGCAGTTTCATGGTCATCAAAGAAGCAACCAATTGTTGCATTATCTACTACTGAGGTAGAGTATGTTACCACCACTTCAGCCGCATGCTAGGTAGTATGGCTGCGAAGAATTTTGGGTGAGCTCAATCATCACCAGGAAGGGGCAACAACAATATATTGTGACAACAATTCTGCCATAGCACTGTCGAAGGATCCAGTGTTTCATGGCAGGAGCAAGCACATCGATATCCGCTACCACTTCATCAGAGAGCTGGTAAAATTTAATGAAGTTGTGTTATTGTTTTGCAGGTCCAAAGACCAAGTTGTGGATATCTTCACAAAACCTTTGAAGGAGGAAGATTTTAAAAGGTTAAGGGAAATGCTAGGTGTCAAAGTCTTTGTGAAATCTCGTTTAAAGGAGGATGTTAGAAATTAAACCAGATTTCACACCTGATAGATCTCTGATAGATCTTATCTTCCAAATCCGATCATCGTATTTTAAAGTGTCCACAGTTATTACCAACAGTTGCAGTTGTTCGACGATTGGATAGAAACCCTAGTTTTGAATTCAATGCATGTCAGAAGGCTGGTAAGCCTTTCCCTCCTATATCCGGCTATATAAGTCGATGTCATCTTTAAAAATTGAAGAGAAGAGAAGAACAAAAGAGAACAGAGTGGAAGAATAGCTGAGAGCAAATCAGAACAACACAGTAGGAGCATGGAACAAAGCCAGGAGTTGAAGCCGTAGCCTTCAAAAACTCCTCTAAGAATGTACCCTGTATATTTCTAACTTGCATTTTGGTGGATGTATTTCCAATTTATGTTTGTGGATGTATTTCCAATCTTAAATATATGTGTATTTTGCTTTTTAATTATTTGATTAATTTCTGATTATTTGGTTGATGATAAATCCAACTTAACAAAGTTACAATTTATAGCAGCGTAGAACAGGCATGTTCTAGCTTGCTCAACAATTATCTTGAAAAGAGTGCCGTCGATATAGAAACGCCGCGTATAGGACATACATTGTCATTGTTGCGCCCGGCATCATTTATATCTTGCTTATCCTCCCTCGCGGATTTATCCCTTTGGAAAAAAAGATACCGACGGCAAATGTTGGTTGCGTCGGAGTGTTAATCTCGACATCATAATTTTGATACTTGGCTGGAGCAATACCTATACACTGCAGGGTCCGAACAGTTACGACCATCCACAGAATTGTTATCCAACTCTACAACCATGAGAAACACTAATAAATTTGTATAATTAAAAATCTTGAGAGAATAATACGTGAGACGCGTTCGTTATTAAGACGATAGTCCCCTTCCTCTTCTGGTGATCTCAGGTCTCAGGTCTTCCAGAGTGTACACAACGTCTCAATAAGGCAAGAACAAAAGAAATTCTTACCTCCCTGTGCTACAGGTGATTGCAGATGAATCCTGATCATGACAAGGAAGAGGAAAAGTGGGAGCTTCATTGTCTATATTTTAAATTTTTTTTATTAAATTATTTTATTTGAGTAATATTTCTTATGGGAATTGATCCCTATCATATCAATAATGTAAATGAGATTCTTAAACTACACTCACAAAATATTTAAAAAAATGTATTTTAATATTTTAATAAAATTAATTGCAAGTACAGGTCAAAGGACTCTTTTTTCCAATCCACTTTCAAACCAGTGTATGGAAAACGATGTTGGATTAATTGCTTTAATTTGATGCTTTGAAAAAGCATTAAAAAAGTAAGGGTGCATTGTAGTTCGATTAGTTGTTTTGATTTAATGCTTTGAAAAGTAATTTTAGTTGGATTAATTGCTTTGATTTGATGCTTTGAAAAGCAAGGGGTGCTGCCCAGATTCCTTCCTTTGTATATATATAAAATAAAAATTTTAAATATTAATTATTTTTTAATTAATATTAAAATAAATATATTTAATCAAATAATTTGTTACAGTTCAAAATATTTGAAGGATATAAACTTTGTATAATAATATTTTTTTTTATAATTATGTATTTTTTGTTTGAAAAAATTTGAACATAATTTTTTTTTTTGAAAATCAAGATATTTAAATAATTAAATTCATTTTATTTAATAATTACAAATTTAAGACTGATAATATTAAATTAATTGAATTTATCTAATTTGAGTTCAATTAATATTAATAAACTCATATTTTATTTGATAATTACAAATTTAATATTAATAATGATTAAGTTTGTACTTGGTGATATGAGTCAAATTGGTTAAGATATAATTTTTCTAATAGAAAAATCATATGTATTCAATATTATAGTCAGACTTCTTATGGAGCATCAGGGGGACTTCTATGTTTTTGGATAAATCCAAACTAGATGGAAATGTAGTTTCCTCTTCCAACCAATTTATTAATATCCTATTTTTTTGTAAGAGCTCTAGCCGTAGATGGGTTACAGTTCTAGTCTAAGCTGTTGGAAATGAGAGAAATTTTAAAAAATGAAGCATGCGTCTTAGTGGGAGAATTCAACACCTAGTTGTTCCCCTAAAAAAAGAAAGGAGGAAATTATGCAGATCCTAAAAGCATAGAAGATTTTGGAAATTTTGTCAACTTAGCTGAGCTCTCGAACCTTGAAATTAAATGTGCCTGATTTACGTGGAGTAACCATCAGGTGGGGGATAATCTCATTTTTTGCAAATTGAATAGAATTTATCTCCAAGCTGAGCATCCATTTTTTTGATGGATCTACTCTATCTACTCTTTCGAGAGTGGGATCCGATCACAATCCCCTCTATATGGAATTACGGGTGAATGCTTCCTTTCATTCGAGACCATTTAGATTTGAAGCTATGTGGTGCAATCATCTCGGTATTGAAGATCTTATTAAAGAATGGTGGAGCTAAGTTTCTCATGGAGGAGGAATGGACCTTTTGGCCAACAAACTCAAAAATGTTAAATTCAAGCTTAAGAACTAGAATAAGACCACATTTGATGATATATTAAGGAGAACTTGAAAGCCCAACTCAAGGACCTAGAAGTTCTAATTGAGTCAGAAGGTTTATCTCCAAATCTTGTTGAAAACAAAAAAGACCTATTAATAACTTTGCATAACATTTTGGTTGATGAGGAATTATTTTGGAAGCAAAATCTCTGTGGTTAAAGGAAGGACATAAGAATACAAAATTCTTCTATTCATCGACGCTTTATCATAGGAGCTATAATAAGATAAAGGAAATTACCAATGTTGATGGGTCTAAATCCAAAGATATCAAAGAAATTAGAGCAGAAGCCATTGCCCATTTTAGCTCCTTTTTGGGACCACGTAATCCTAGAGATCTTCAGGCAGAACATGCCCTTCTCATTATGATTCCCAACTTGGTTTCAAATGATATGAATGCTAGACTGGAGGCTGTGTTTTTTAATGAAGAAATCAAGAAGGTTGTGGATGCTATGTGGGCTCTAAAAGCTATGGGCCTTGATAGGTTCCCCCCTCTTTTCTTCCAAAAATATTGGTATATCTGTAGCAATGACGTGTGTGAAGCCTTGAGGTCGATTCAATCATCCAAAGCAATTTTAGTGGGAGTAAACTCTACTTTCTTAGTGTTGATCCCCAAATCCACCAATACCTCTAATTTTAATGATTACAAGTTGATTAGCTTATGCAACATAGTATATAAAATTTTGATAAAGATCTTAGCAAACAAGATTAAACCTCTTCTCTCAATTATCATAGATAAAGCCCAAAGTGAATTTGTGGTCGGGAGGCAAATTTTATATGGAGTTATTGTGGTGTATGAATTGATTCACTTTATTTAAAAAAGTGGAAGACCTATTTTTTTTTAAAGCTGGACATGAATAAGGCCTATGACTAGGTTTCCTGGCCCTTTTTATTTAAAGTTTTTAGAAAATTTGGCTTTAGTATTAATTGGATTAACTTGGTCGATGCTTGTGTCTCCTTAGCCAGGTTTTCAATTCTCATTAATAGTTCTCCTACCAATTTTTTCTTGTTATCCCAAGGCATTCAGTAAGGGGATCCTCTCTCCCCATTTATCTTCATTCTATTAGTAGAAGCCTTGGGGAGATCATTAGCTTTGAACCCAACCATAGTGGGCCTTGCCCTGGCTCTTTCCAGCATATCGATCACCCATCAACAGTTCATAGATGATACATTGTTATCATGCTTAGCTTCAATGATCTAAGCGAGAGAAACTAAGTGATCTTTAGGCTCCCTTGTAAGATTACTACCAAATTTGAAAGTATTTTCAAATCCTTCCTCTGGGCAGGCTCAAAATTGAAAGGTAAATTTTGTTTAGCCTCCTCGGAGTAGGTTTGCAGACTAAGGAAGAGAGGAGGACTGGGTCTCAAAAATGTGAAATGGATGAACAAGGCTCTAGTCGCCAAACATGTGTGGAAGGTGGTGATAAATGAACTGGTGGAATGGGTTAGGATCCTCAAATCCAAATATCAATTTAACTTCTTGTGAGATCCTCTTCCATCTTCTGGTTCTCCCTTTTGACAAAGCTTATTTAAGACTAGATATTTTCTATAGAGAGGCAACAAATGGATCACTGGTAATGGAATAAAGGTGGAATTATGGAATGACAACTATTTATTGGATGAATCTCTCTATTCTGATATGAGGTTGCAGTGTCTTAAAAACCTAACTCGTACCTTGGACAAAGTCAAACTTGCAGATTTTATTCAAAATGGGAATGGATGGAAGTCTTGGTTTCATTTACCCATGACTTTGGGTGATAGGTTATTTCAACAAGCATGGGCAATTATTGCTAAGGAATTGAAATTTCAAGTGCTGATGGTTAAGGATATGAAAGATAGGATTATTTGGTTAGGAGAAAATAAGGGTAATTTCTTTGTTAGATTGGTGTACCAGATGCTCAAACTTGATATCCATTTTAATCCCTTGATTAGAAAATTTTGAATTAAGAATTTAACTCCTAAAATTAATATTTTTTTGGCTAGCCATCTAGAACAAGATCATTTCCATTGAAAATTTGCAGAAGAGGTATGATAATAATTAATAGGTGTTATTTGTGTGAAACCGAGTGGGAATCTACATCCCATCTATTTATCCATTTCTTTTTCTTCAGTGAAATTCTTTATTCAATTTTGAATAAATTGGGGGTATTTTGGGTGATCCCAAAATCTATTGATAATATTTTCACTCAATGGGTCTCTTCCTTTTTAGCGTCGAGGCTTAGATATTTTTAGAGGTTCCTTTTGCCTCAACTCTTATGGGGTCTATGGAAAGAATAGAATGCAAGAGCTTTCAAGAACAACAAAAGAGATGCCAAAAGCATCAGTTATAGAATTATTTGGAGTTCTATAGAGAATGTTTCCCATGCATTTCCAAATATAGGAAAGAACTGCAAAATGAGTCCTCATTTTGAAGTCTTGTTGGAAGTGGTGCTAGGTTTTCCTCAGATTATTCCTAATCCTCCTAGTTCGAATCCAAGAGATTTTGTGTGGTGGAATCCTCCTCCTAGTGGGTGGTTCAAATTGAATTTTGATGATGCATCCAAAGGAAATCTAGGTGTAACTGGGGTAGGAGGAATCATAAAAAATGATAGGAGAGAAATAGTTGTGGCCTTTGCAGAGCATTTATCACATCAAACTTCTCATTTTGTGAAATCCAGAGCGACCTTTTAGGGAATTAAAATCTTGGAGGATTTGGAGGTAAGAAACTAAGGCAAGGTACGCTGTAATAGAAGGAGATTCCATGAATGTAATCAATATTTTAAATTATTCTTCTCCCCCAAGCTAGAATATATCCAATATGATGGTTGACACATTAAGATACCTCTAAAGGTTAGATTAGTTTAGGGTGGTGCACATACTGAGAGAAGGCAATGGTTTAGCATATTGCTTGGCCAATTTAGGCACCACCTATTCTGGTCTCATTGTTTAGAGAGATGATTTTCTGATGGATCTCCTAAATCTCCTCAATAAAGAGACTTATTAATGTTTATTAAAAATTGATTATGTTTTGAGCAGAATGTTCTATCGTATTAATGTTGAACTGATGGTCCATCTCTCTGGCATTAGTAAATGCTCAATTTTAAATTTGAATTGGTAGCTTAGCACCTCACCTAGGTACGAAAATCACAATGCCCATTGGATTTTTAAAGCTCTTAAGTCAGGGTATGCTCAGGTTGTAATCCTTGAAGGTGTGTGGCCCACAAGCCAGAAGGTGAAGATTTTGAGTGCAATATCCATAGTAGGGAGGAACTAGATGGCATCACATTTCCTATTTTGGGTGATCCACCAAAGACACATCTTCTACTGTTACCTTATCAATAACGGGGTGAGATAGAGATGGGTTCTAAGGATATCTAATTCAAAATTTCAAGCTTTTCTAACCCTTTTGTTTCATAGGAGGCATCATCCCTGCATGGGTGAGTTCCAATAAATAAGAGTTTCTAGAATGGACCTCCAATGTTTTAAGAGAAAGTTGGGGATATTATTGCTCCCATGCCTAAGTCAATCATGGGGAGGATAAATATTCATTGGTATCATCATACCAAGGCTATTGGTGTTTGGGATGTTAGTTGTATTTGGATCCAAGATGTGGATCCTGAAATAGGATCCCTAATTTTGGGTTTTTTCTGTTATAAGTTCACTAATCAACTTTGTGTCATTTTTTATTTGCTACAGGTGGAGTTTTTGTAAAAGGTTGAGGGACTCCTTTCAAAACCTTCCTTTGGTAATCTAACCAAATAAAAATATCATATGCATAATTACAAATTATAAGACAAAGGAAGGATCATTTTAATTTCATATATTTACTTTAAAGAAATACTTATATTACAAATATTTAAAACATTAATTTATCCTTTAATATAATAATAATTATTTTAACATAATACAAATAAAAGATATATTCGAATCTAAGTTTTTGATTTGGTAATTGTATTTTTTTTTAAATATAAAAAAACATATCCTTTGATTCTAATAATTAAAAATATTTTTTTTTAAATTTAACTTAAATTGGAGTTTGTATAAAAAATATACACCTTACCTTTTCGTAGCTAATTATGTTAAAAATATTTTTTTTCAATTGGTTATATGAGATTGAAATGGCTCCACCCTTATTACATCAATATCACATAATGATATTACAAAAAAGCTTGGATGTTATCCATATATCTGTTGATAATGTTCTTTGCATGTATAAAATATTATTTTGGTTTAAGTTATGTTTTTTAATTTTTATTTTTATCAACTATAATATATTAACCTGATTAAATAATAGTAATGATGCATTATGCTATATAAGTTTTTAAGTCATGTATGGATTTATATATTCTTGTTGTTTTCTCTTATTTTGAATCAAGTAACTAATTGATTTCTCTATCTCTTGAGTTGTATGAATTAAGTGGTGCAAGGATGAAGGTTTTAAAATTTTAAATAAAGGTATAAGTTCAAATATTTTAGCGTGTAGGATTGTATAAGTTTTTAAGTCATGTATAGATTTATATATTCTTGGTTGTTTTTTCTTATTTTAAATTAAGTAACTAATCGGTTTCTCTATCTCTTGAGTTGAATTACTTAAGTGGTGCAAGGATGGAGGTTTTAGAATTTTAAATAAAGGTATAAGGTTCAAATATTTTAGCATGTAGGATTGTATATTATATTTTGGTAACTAGAGGATGGTTGGATCACCATATATTGAGTAAACAATATCCTCCATAAGTGTCATATTATATGGCTTATGGTTTCATGGGCATTACAAATTATTTTATCATTTTACCTATTTTGCATAGTTTCTAATTTATATTGTTATTGATTCCTAATAAATAATTGTCATTGTTTACATTTTTAAAATGTTATTAGATTATTGTAAATAATTTGCTTGATGTCCGATGATCTTATTACTTGTGATTTATAATTTATATTAAACCAAAAACTTATATCAAATTGGATTTCACCTACTATATGAAATTATTGAAATCACAAACATGAAATTATTATCACTCTCTCTCTATATAAAATTTAAAATATAAATATATTTTTTGATGAAAAAAACAAATTTATATTAATTTAAGATAACAAACTTTACAATAAAAAAAGTGGGTGGATTAACACACCCCATGGGGAATCAAACTAACCCTCATTGACAAGGGTTAGTAAACAAAGCCGCCAACAAAACACAAATTTACCAATCATGATCATTTATGATCATTACAACAAAGAAAGCATATCATATGGAGTAATATGCCCTGACGCGTTGTCCTACATAAACTACTAGTGATTATGGGATGTGAATCCACCCCTCTACATCACAATTAAGGCCTTAAATACTCACATTGCTCCAACCAACAACTGGCCTAGGAGAAACTAGTTGAACATCATCCCACCCCCCATCCTGGCGGGATGAACAAACAATGTCAACATTACGATACTTCATGATTAGTGAGAGATGGGATGAGTGCTTGTCTGTGAGAGCACTTCTTGCATATGATGGAGGCCAGTGGTGAGAGCGGGATTGAAAATACTTTTGAGAAGGGCGCTCTGTGGGGATCCAATTGACTGTACATGGAGCATTGGCCCAGTGCACCAGAATAACATGCAAATGATCCAAATCCATAGGAAATTTGTGGGCTAGAGTACATATCTGTAGTCACATGTCATTAAAATATTCTAATTTTGTAGCATGAGTAAATGTGACAGAAGGTGTACATTATTTAAAAACAATTCTGTTACAGGCCTTCCAAATGTGAAAGAGTAGGCTAATCTTGAAAACCTTCCACACTTCAAAAAGCAGGAGAGACAAAGTAAAAGAGTCCCCAATAAGAGCTTGGGGCCAAGAGAATATTGTAGCTGTAAATGAGGAAAAAAAATAACGAACCCATTCCCAAGCTTACCTAGATATTTTGTAATTCCAAAAAAGGTGAATACAAGACTCGGGAACACAACAAAAAAGATATTTAGGACTAGGAATTCCAAGGTTTTTCAAACGTTCCCCCAATGAGAGGCCTTGACATAGCAAGCTCGATGTAAAAAAATATTGCTTGAGCTCAACATAAGTAGCCCAAACATTCTAAATCTAGAATTCCATCTAGTACTTGTAGAAAATAAGTCCCAATGCTGATTGAGCTTAGGCACCAAAGGAAGATTTAGGAGATAACCATTTATACCCCAAATGAGCCTTAGAATTAAGCAAAGGAGTGTCAACATGCCATATCCAGTCTGACCACCAAGGCCATTGCGAGCACACACCAATCTTATACAACATAGAAAAAGGGGCGAGAGCAATAACAACATCATATGTATCTTTATCCGCATCATTTACCCTAAAGGTGCATTTAAACTCATTCCACAGGATCCAATCCCTGGTTTGGCAAGAATATAAATTAGCTATTGTAACAATAACCTTTTTGAAAAACTATTGAGCATGAATCCATTGCACACAAGATAAGGGAGAACCTTGATGAAGAAACACAGGGGGCCATCAAATATTCATAGAATTTATGAATAAGCCTTTACAGAAGCCATATCCTCTTCAACAGATCCAAGGAGTGAGTTGCTTCCAGGATTTCCATATACTTTTAATAACAAAGGAGCCATAAATCTTAACAAAAACTAGAGCAACAATGAGAGAGGGAAAATCCAACCCTCTCCATGCTCTACGATTTAAGGGAAGACCAGAGGAAATGAAATGTTGAACCAAAAATTTCCAAGCTTCAACTCCCCTTAAAGCCCTGATCACCCACTTAGCACACAAAGCAATATCTTACCATCTATAGTCTAACAAACCCATTCTGTCAGATTCTATGGGAAGACAAAAAATATCCCAAGCAACACTATGAAATCCCTTTGTTTCAGAAGAATTATTCCAAAAGGAGTTTCTCAAGCTTCTTATAGCAAGCCTGTGAAGGAACCCAACAAGAGGAATAATAAACATGAGTTGCAGCTAAAATTTTAGAGCAAATCTAAAATTTACCTACTAATGACAACTTCTTAGTAATCTAGAAATCAAATTTCTTTTCAACTTTTTGAAGCACATAATTCCAAAACTGAGTAGGGGAGCCTTGAAAGGCAAAAGGAATACCAAGAAACTTAATTTTTTTTCCAAGAGGGATCCAATTTTAATGATACCCTTGAAGCCAAGGTGGATTAGACAATAGAGACTGTCTAAAGTAGGAGGTCTTCCTCCATTGTATGCTAGAACCAGAGGCTATGCAAAATATTTTTAGACAAAATAGAGCATTAGAAACAAATTGCTCCTCTTCCCTTATAGTAAGAAAGGAGTCATTAGAAAAGTCACCAATAATAAGTTGTCCCTGATCATTCGGAAGAACAATTCCTTTAATAAGACCTACAAAAGCTTGAGAAGCTAAAATATAGTTGAAGGCTTCAACAACAAGCACATATAAATAAGGAGCAATGTGATAATATTTATATTTTATTATTGAAGTAAAATATAAATATTTTTCACTATATTACTTGTAGAGTTACACTTTCAACAAAAAACAAGGGTATGATATAAAATATCCTAACAAAAATTTAATTTCTAAGTATAAATAAGTTTATATTCATGATTTATGAGCAATGGATCCTCTTAAAGGCTTTCATGCTTTTTTGTTTAAATAAGCTATCCAAATTTTCTTTTATCCTATAAAAGCCATTGTTAAACATGGAATTGCATACAATTGAGAGTGTTTTGAGATAAAATATAAAAAATTCCTCTTTAGAACATTATAATTATTGTAGAGTGACAAGTTCTAGATCATCAACTGAAGGTTCAATCCCACGTGTGAAACATAACATTAGTCCTTATAATCCAATGTTCCAATTCTATAGGTTAAATTTAATATTTATGAATTAAATTACATGAACTAAAATGGTAAAAGATTTAGAAATTTTAAGGCAAATATCTATATTCAAGTATTTTATTTATTGGAAAAAAGAAGTACTCATGTCCCCCAACCTTGATAAAATACAACTCTCTCCTTTAGAGCCTGAGAGTTTACAAATAGATTCAATTCTCATCTCAACTAAGTTTCTATAGCTAGATACCTACTTATTTTCATAAAATATTTGAATTCTTGTTTTTAATTTTTTTGGATCTTCTTCAATTTTCTTTGTAAATACATATATTCCAAAATTCAACATCCTTCTTTTTTGCTACACCTCTACTGTCTATGCATTGCATCTTAGTAGAGTAATATTTCCAAAATTTTATGCTATCATAGTTGGCTTTACTAGCTCCAGACTACTAATTTTCTTTCTAACTCATAAGTGCAACCAAAAAAATTATAATAAATAGTTTATATGAAAATAAATTAATGTTATAAAATATAAATTTTGTTACCAATGGAAAACGTTAAATTAAATATCAATCATTATTTGACTTAGGTAGTCAACATTTTATTGTCAACTTTAGCTAAAATTATTACTTTCTCCAACCATGGAAAAGAAAATTTAACTTCATGATGCTCTATTAAAACCCCTCTCTTACCTTGCCTATCTATAAATTTATTCTCTTCCCTTAATGTATGTGTTTCTACAATGATCTCTTGTATGTTTCATGGAGCCTTTGATTTCCTCAAAATTGAATTAATTACTATTAGTGAATCACCTTCCATCCATACTCTATTTAATTTCATTTGTCTACATATTTTTAACCCTTCTAAAGCTACCCAAGCTTCAGCTTTGTTATTTGTCTTAAAACCACTTTAAAAGCATAACGTGACAAAATCTCACCCTTATTTTCCTAATTTTTCCTCTTCCTCCTATTGTTCTTGGATTTCCTTTAGATGCTCCATTAAAATTCAATTTGACCAAATACCAATTCCAATGTTTTCGACTTTATATTCTTTGTCTTGCTTTTATTTCTCTAATACCCAACATCATTATCCCACTTGATTACTTGACTACATCTATCAAGGCTATCTACTTCAAGATTAGGGATTGGGTGAGTTGCTAGGGTTTATTTAGACTCCTATATGACTAAATAAATCTTTCTTTCACTGCCTCTAAATTGCTTTTCTTTCCTTTAAATATCTTCTATTCCTTTCTAACCATATAGTCCAAAGTATTATATATTTTTATATATCCCAAACTGTATATAATGCCTCACTTTTAAAAGTGATATACCATTGCTTTAACCATTCTTCAAATTTTTCATTCATCACCATGCATTTACCAAATATTATAAGAATTTGCTACCATAGTTACCAAAGTATTGAATAATGTCTTAAGATATGATTAATACTCTCCTCCTCCATTTTACATAGAACACATTACGAGGGGTCATGACAACCCATTTTCATTAGGTTATCCCAAGATAAAAAATTTCTATGACCTACTAGCCATATACAAATTTTAACTTTTGAAACACTCAGGGTATCCTAAATATCTCTCCATATTATTGTGATATTCCTATTTTCTTGGTGCTCAACATTATATCTGCTTCTTGATGTCTAATCTCCTGATCTATTCAGCTTCTAAATTACCTTATTCTTGACTCTCCTTGGAATAATCACTATTGTTATCTTATTTATCAACTACCTCCTAACAAAAATGCCTAATATACTTGTAAAAGAATTTTCTTTCCATTTGTATCTTCCTTCTTGATCCTTGTTCACAATGTTTAAAACCCTATCAAGATATTTATCTTGAAGTAATCTCATTCATGGTTTCAAAATTAGATCTAGATTAAGTGGTTTTCTATCACACTGAGTATTCATCCAAATATATATTTTATCTAATTACCACCACCTATCCTAAATACTTAATTTCTAGATCAACTAATTTATTAATACCATTCCATAGTGTAAAACAATTTGGTAGTGAGAAGTAGTAAAGATTAAGCTTGGGCCATTACGTAGAATAATTCATGTCCATTATCTTTGGCTCTATTTGTACAATATCAAAATTGTTTTCCCCCTTGGAGCTAAGTTTTCATCTTTAAGAATTCCTAAACTAAGACCTTCCCTAGTTTTATCGTCACCCACCTTGATCTATTTCACCAAAGAAAATTTCCTTTTATCATGTAATCCTAACCATAAAAATGACCACATAATATAGATTAAATTTTTTTATTGATTTTGGTATAATATACAAGGATATATAATATCTTGGAATCCCTTGTATGACTAATTTAATTAATTGCACTCTTCCTGCTAAGGATAACCATCCACCTTTTCAAGTTGGTAGTTTATTTTGAACTTTACTTATAATTAGATTCCATACTTATGTCCTCATTCTCCCCTTAATAAAGGTAAATGAAACACTTGATAAAGGTGAAATAACTTCCTTAAAGAAGGATGATCATGTTTGAGTATGAGCATATATATAGAATCTTCATGAAGAAGCTTTCACTATGTGTGAAGAGGATGCAAAAGGGGGAATGGTGCATCCATGCATCCACCAAGTTTGGTTCTATTATCCAAACCTTATTTAATAATTGCTTGAATATTATCAATTTGACCTATCACCAAGATAGAAAGTGAGGTTGATATTTTAAAAAGTAAAATTAGAGGTAGAATAAGACCTAACTAAAATAGTCTAGAGATCATATTGAGAAAAAAGTAAGGTCAATTCTCCATTGCAACTAAAATCATTATTTTAATGGGTTATATGGGATTGAAACGAGTCCCATATCAATTAAATTATAACTATATGATGGTATTACAACCATTTGATAGTTATGCATGTATCATTTGGTAAGATTTAAACTTTGGTCTCCTCCTTAAAGGTTAAAGGAATTTAACTAGTTAAGCTAATATCATTTGATTAAATGTTAAGATTCATATACAAGATGTAACCAAAGAACTGAACACCAAATAAAATGAATACAAACACAGAAGTAAATTGCCAAAATGCCCCTTTTGTATTGATTTTTGATACAGATTTTACAAAAGGTTTTTGAATTGCCCCAAGTGTATTGGGAGCAATGTTACAATGTTTCCTTCTCTTTGAAGTACAATGCTTTGATGGAGGAGGGGAAATATTTTGACTCTTCCTCAAGATGTAGTGTTTGTCGTTATTTCGTCACAACTTCAAGGAGTGAGTAGGCTTTGATATCCAGCAAGGGACCACTCTAGCTTCAGCAGCTTATCCAAGATACCTATTACTTGCACACATACAAAACCAACAAAGAGGATTAGTAGCACCTGTATAGTCAAGCGGTAAACCCAATGCTACGCATAAACCTATAAATGATGTATATATATGAAAAGCAGATAACATAAAATGTTTAATAAATTAAAGTCTTGCTTAACATTTTTAATTGCTTATCTCTGTCAATGGAATGTACTCGGGACTGCAGAACTATGAAAACATGGTTGCGGGTTGGAAACCATGGACCTACGGTTGTGAAATTGTGGATTCACATTTTTAACTGTGGAACCACGGGTGGGCGATTTCGACTGAGATGACAGGTCACCTTGGGATGCATGCCAACGATCAAAATCGAGCTCATGCTCTCAGTTTCTCATTGGGTTTGGATGTATTTTGGCAGCCTATCGGTATGTAAATTTAGCTCCTTTTCCTTGATGGACCAATGGTACTTTTGTAGGCTCCTTGGAATTTTGGAGGGAAGTGAGAGGTGGAAAGCTTGGTTTACCAAGTGGCATATATAGGCTATTAAGTGGAAGGGACAGTTAGAGTGAGTCATCCAGTGTGGCTCAGTTAACTGGGGTGATGTGGCTGCAAGTGGAGTGAAACATGGGATCCTGTCCTATGTGAAGGGACAAGAGGGACAAAGTGGATTAGATGTAGCATGGGTGTTGGGAATCTATCCTATGTGCAAAGACAAGGGGACAAGAGTGGGTGAGATGTGGCAGAGATGCTGGGTGAAGTATCCAAGACACATGTCTAATGGGTGGACAAGGTATCATAGGGTGATTTTCCTAATTAAATAAATTAAGAAAATAGGATGATGTGCATGATTTTATATCCCTAAGTTAGAACTTATGCATATTTCTTTATTATGCAGGATTTGATGGTGAGGTGGTGAATGTGATCTAGAGGGTGCAATACTTTGGTGTCTATAATTACCCCTTTTTGTACCGTGTTGTGTACAACACAATGCGGTGCAAAAACTAATGACATCTGACTTTATTGGATGAATGGACTCATTTCTTCTCGACACTCAGAATGAATGATTTTCTTAAAGTTTTTGATTTGTTTGCTTACCCCCTCAATTGACTAATGGGTAAAGGATGAAACCCACAAGCCAATTGATCGAATGTGGATGTGAGAGGAGGTGGTTGATTGAATGTTGTTGATGTGATGCAAATGTTTGTCATTTTGACCAACTTGATGCCCCAAGTTTGGGATTTTGTTTTGTGTTCTTGCAAATTTACCTTTGGTTTCGTTGATGTGCAAAATATGTGGTAAAATATTTAACCACATTTGGAGTTCTTGTTCCACTTTTGACTTTAGCAATTCCTTCCAAATGATGGGTTCAAGGAACCATTCATTCGGGAATTTGATACACGAGTGATTTCTGATTATTACCAAATGGTTTTTGGTTGTTTTCTACTTTTAACCCAATGAAAGGGGTTGAAGGATAACCTTGTGCAAGTCTATTTTAAACACATTAAAGCTCAAATTTTTAGGGATCTAGCTGATTTAATGTCAGAGTGTGGAATGAGTTTCCTTATTGTGAGCTACCCATCCGACTGGATTGCATGGATTGCTAGTCACTGCAATCGCTAGGTGTATAGGGTAATCCACTAGATACAAGGTTCACTAAATGATGTTATGATGGTGATGTTGTTCGATGATGATTTGGAGATCCTTACATTTTTTTGAAAACCGTAGAATTACGTTTTATCTTCTAAAACTGCACTCTCACGTTTTTGCATCGCAAAATGCAGGTTTGCATTTTTGCGCACCGTGGAAAATACTGACATGCTTTTTTCGTCGCTAAAAGCGGCTATATAAAGGCTGCTATCGCTTTCAAAGTCATTCTGCCAGTTGTCATAGTGATTGGTTTGGGTGATGAGTGAGATGGAGCTTGGCAAGGGAAGCGATGGTGGTGGCTCGGCTGGAGCGGAAGTTGGTGCTCGGTATGCTGAGGTAGGAATTTCTTATTTTGTTGTTTTATTCATTTTTGTTGTTTTTGTTGTGTTTTATTATTATTTTTTTTGTTTTTGATAATTAAGTGGGGCTGGTAATGGATTTTTGTTTGTTCATTAAGCGGGGCTGGTAATGAATTTTATTTTATTTTTTGTTCATTAAGCGGGGCTGGTAATGAATTTTTTTGTTGTTCATTAAACGAGGCTAGTAATGAATTTTTTGTTGTTCATTAAGCGAGGCTGGTAATAAATTTGTTGTTTGTTGTTTATTGCCTAGGGTAGGTGAAAATTTTTTGTTTTTGTTTTTTTTTATTACCATGTGCAAGTAAAAATTTTTTCATTTTGTTTTTATTACCTAGGGCAGGTAAAATTTTTCGTTTTTGTTTTTATTACCTAGGGTAGGTAAATTTTTTTTTGTTATTGTTTTTTATTAACATAAGTAGGTAAAATTTTTTCATTTTTGTTTTTTACTACCCTGAGTAGGTAAAAATTTTTTGTTTTGTTTTTATTACCATGTGTAGGTA
This sequence comes from Wollemia nobilis, assembly GCA_028583015.1. NCBI lineage: Eukaryota > Viridiplantae > Streptophyta > Pinopsida > Araucariales > Araucariaceae > Wollemia > Wollemia nobilis. The sequence continues at coordinate 3,876,806 of JAQPPZ010001678.1, read as the reverse complement.
ATTTTTTTTTCATTTCGTTTTTATTACCTAGGGTAGGTAAAAATTTTTGTTTTTGTTTTATTACCTAGGGTAGGTAAAATTTTTTCGTTTTGTTTTTTTATTACCATGTGTAGGTAAAAATTTTTCATTTTGTTTTTTATTACCATGAGTAGGTAAAAATTTTTCAGTTTGTTTTTGATTACCATGAGTATGTTTTGCTAATTTTAATGTGTTTGTTTTTAGGTTAAGCTTCTTGATGCTCGGCATAGGTGGTCGAGGACTATTCAAAAAGTGCGAAAAGTACTTTTTGATGATGACTGGACTCTTCTACAGACTGTTGGTCTAGACGGTTGTGGGTGGTTAGGCACCGTCTGAGATGACAAGGATCTTATTTCGGTTCTTGTGGAGCGCTGGGACCCAGACAGAGGTACGTTTTAGCTCCCGATAAGGGAGCTGATTATCACCCTTGAGGATATCTATCATATATTCTAAGTTCCTATCGAAGGTCCTGCTGTTCGGGTTGGCCTCGACAAGGAGGCTCTATTCCCTTTGTTTGGTCAGATATGATACGTAGACTATAGCAAGGGTGACATTGTCTATTTGGATATTTATGCAGCTAGTAGCTTGGGTGCATTGCTGGTTTTTATTATGTACATATTGAGCAACATGTTGTTGCCCAATTCCATTATATCAAGGATCCCGTGGAACCAGGTGCCTATCGTTCTTGATCTGATAGCCCATCCTCGTCGATTGGCCTGGGCTTCTGCTCTTCTCTGTGAGGTTTACAATGAGTTATATGAGGTGAAGAGGCGAGGGTGTAAGGGCCTGAGTTGCAGTTTGTTGCTCCAAATTTGGTGTTGGGAGCATATTATCATTGGTCAGCTTGCTGGTTTGCCTTGTGGTGTGGATGCTTCTTCTCCTCGTGCATATAGATGGGTACTTAGTGAGGAGGTTAGTCAATCAATAGTGAGCGCTTCGGAGTACAAAGATATCCTAAGTTATTTGACTAGAGATTTGATGAGCTGACATCCTTGGAGAGGTCTGGATTAGGTGATGGATGGAGCAAAGCTTCGTCATATCAAATGGGTATGATGGGTTATTGGTGCCCATCTTAGGAATATGGAGTTCATTTAGTTCTCGTGAGTGCAGTGTCAGTTTGGGCTGGTTCAAGATGTTCCTGACATGCATGTGACCTACAGGCGACAGGGTGACGAGCTAGGGCTACCTGTTGCTCCCAATTTTTTGTGAGTCGATGATCCTTATGACGACCCTAACTTGGGGGTGCTTGAATTGGATGATGTGGGCACCATCACTAAGTATGATGCATGGTTTTCGAGTCAAACCCTTTGGACTCTTAGTGTCATCGTAGATGACGATGGGAGTGGTGATGACATAGATGCTGGAGGTTGGATTCCTTGGTCGACAAAGAATCGACGAGGTAGCTCTTCGAGAGCTGACATGGGTACCAGATTTCTACATCCTGATGAGGCTAGTGGTGATGGTGGTGATGGGGGTACTGGTGATGAGGATGCTCCTCCTCGATGGACTGAGGAGGATTGGGACATGTTACAGGCTGAGCATGACAGCCTGGGTTTAGAGGTTACTCGTATGAAGGGCGAGTTGGCATGGTACCAGGGCAAGGTGACTCACCTCCAAGGTGAGGCGGATAGGATGCTTTACAGGCCTAGCAGTGATGTTATCACTGCAAATGACTTAGAGATTTCTAGGCTTGAAGGTAAAGTCACTAGACTAGAGGGTGAGCCGACTCGGCTATAGATAGGGTTCGATGGTGGTGATACTGCTACTATTTCTGCTTTACGAGTAGATATTTCTTAACAGGTTGCTTGTGAGGGTGTTGACTTGAGGATCCTATGCAAGTAGGCTGCTTGAAAATTCTACACCAGAGTTAGATTCCTTTGCCTATTCGTCCTTCTTCATCAGCCACTATTTCTACTTGAGGGACTGATAGGAGTCGCAGGACTCATCGTTCATCGAGTTCTCATGGTGCTTCTACAGCTCAAGGTCCTCAGAGGGATCCTACTATTACTAGCTAGTGTGACCTATCACTTCTCTTTTTGTATTTTATTTTTATTTTTCTATGAGCCTTAGTGCTTCGATGTATACAACCTGTGATATTTTGTACCTTTGGGACTTTCATATTTATACATATATATACATGGCTTTGTATTTTGATTATCCCATTTGTTCATGTTTTTTTTTATGATGCTTTTATATATGCTTTGCTTGTGCATATGTGTGCAATGTTCACATTATATATTTGTGCTATGATAAATGAATGTAACTAAAATGTAATATGCAGCTTATGTTTTTTTTTCATTTAACTATATGATGACATGCATGATGTTTTTGTAACCTTTTATAGCTCAGAGTAGTTGACCATTACTTGTTCATTTTTGCAATTGGGGGTATCCAACTTGATGAATCTTCGCGTTTGATGTATGGTGGGTGTATGTATGTGTTAATGTAGAACATGTGATAATGATATGATATTCAATATGGTTTTTGTTATATATAACATTGGATGATTTTCAAAGACTCAAACAATCTAGTTATTTTAACCATTTCTCAATATTCGTCTAAGCTTCTTTAGTACCAATGTGTGTGCAGTGGAGTTCTTTTTTTGAATCTTTGGTTTGGGAATGGTCCTAAGCAATCAAGAACCAGTGCATGTGTATGTGAAGTTCATTAACTCATGATGAGTAAAATTGGACGGTACCTGTATGGGTTTACCAATTAGCTAGCTTATCCGTATATGCGGTTAGAGGTCTTTTTTTGGAGAAAGACGTGTCGCCCTGCATGAGCTTACTCCATTGCCAGTAAAGCATCTATAGCTCTAGTGAAGGTTCACTCCATAGTCCATTGATTTGATCTTCGAGCTTTGGGGATGGTTAGATAACTTTTTGAGGGAAATGTGGTACAATCCTTTTTGCTTTTGTGATCTGTGGTGTGTGTATAGTATCTATCATGATAGAGTTTGGGGAATCAGATTCTCAATCGAAGTGTGATGAGAATGTGATCCTATCCTTATCGTCTACCTTTTAATTTAATTGTTTGGTTTGTTGTGATGGTGGTGAAAACCACCTTTTTTATTTGGACTATGTTGTATAATGAGACAAGCGAGGAATATTTCCTTTTCACTTTAATCTTTTCTTACTCAAAATATTTTTAAATTGTAAAGTTTTTTTGGTTCAAGATTGCTTTGGGTCAATCTACCATACTCAAGACTTTCTTAATGCGATATATGTGCTTTGGTCCTAAAGAAAATTGGACATATTATGATTTTTGGTTTTTCACTAGACATTTTTGAGTGACTGAAAATTTGATTTATGATATAGTAAAACATGGGTGGATGTAAACTTTGTTGACTTGTGAAGAGTCTTAGTTGGGTATCCCCAATTCTTTGGAACTTGTTTTTACTTGGTCATATCATCATCACTATGAAATATCACTTAACATGGGATGGGATGGATGCAATTATGTGTTTTCTAATGCTGCTATATGCATGTGATATGCCTATTTAATGTACAAGAGTTTTTTTTTTTTACAAACACAACATGCTAAGTGCTAGTAATGACATTTCTAGTTACAATGTAAAGCAAATATGGAAATAAAAACTCTTTTCTCTTTTTTTTTTAGCCATGTACATATATATACATATATTGCAAGTTGTCTCATGCATAAAATGCTTTTAGGTGCATTATTTTTAGTGGTTCTAGCTCCAATTCTCCTTCCAAGTTGGCAAGTCTATATGTTCTTGGTCCCAATTTATGCTTTACAATGTATGGGCCTAACCAATTAGCCATAAATTTATCTCTTAAGTGTGGCAATGCATTGGTATTTTATTGATTTTCTTTGAGCACTAGGTCCCTCACTTGAAATTCGTGAGGATGGACTTTTGTGTTATAAGCACGTTTAATTTTGTCTTGATATAATCATAAGTGATCTAAGGTATTGATATGTTTTTCATCAATAAGTGTTAATTGGTCAAGATGTGCTTGTCTAGCTGTTTCATCTTCCATGAATTCCTGTAATGCTATTTGCAAGGAAGGTATCTCGAGCTCTAAAGGTAAAATAACTTCAACACCGTAAACTAGCGAAAATGGTGTCGCTCCCATTGGTGTTCTAATGCTTGTTTTGTAAGCCCATAATGCCAAAGGAAGTTGAGCGTGCCAATATCGGTGATTTTATTTGACCATTTTATTGAGAATAGATACCATTGTTTTGTTGGTTGCTTTAGCTTACCTATTTGCTTGTGGGTAATAAGGTGTGGAGAAACTATGTTGAATTTTGAATTTGTTGCACAATGCTCTAACATCCTTATTTTTGAATGACTTCCCATTATCATAAATTATTTTTGATGGTATTCCAAAATGACAGATAATATGTTGAAGTATAAACTCCACTATTCGAGGTCCAATCGTAGTGGTCATTGGAATGGCTTCCACCCATTTTGTGAAGTATTCTGTCATAGTTATGATGAACTTATGTTGTCCTGATGAAGTAGGTGATATTTTACCAATAAAATTGAGATCCATTGTGAAAAGGGCCAAAGACTTTGAATGGGTTGTAATGCGTGTGATGGTACATGAGTCAAATTTGCATGATATTGGCATTTTTGGCACCTTTTGACATATTTGCAACAATCATTTTCCATGGTTGGCCAATAGTATCCCATGCATAGTATTTTATTTACAATGGCCATTCCACTAAAGTGGCCACCGCAAGTACCATTGTGGGCTTCTATTATTACTCGTTCTGCTTTAATCAGATCTAAATATCGTAATAATATTCCATCATAACCACATTTGTATAACACATCCCCTACTAGAGTAAAATGAATTGCTTTTTGTTTGAATATTTTTTTTGTAGTTCATGTCATTTCTACTGTTAGTATTCCAGACTTGAGAAAGTCTTTTATCTCATCAAGGTAAGAATTGTAAGGTTCAACATGTATCAAACAAAGGTTCTTCTCACTTATAGGTTCTGCTTGTTGAATTGATGGTTTTGACACTATTGTTATGACTAGCGGTTGTACTTATCCATGCTCATTTCTAGGGATGAGGGATCCCAAGGAAGCCATTGCATCCACAAATCTATTTGTCGATCATGGTAAATTACTAATTTTGTACCAGTCAAACGTTTCTAGCAACCTTGTTGCTACTTCATGGTATTTCTTTAAGATTGGTTATTTACATTGGTATTCTCCTTTTATTTGGTAGAAAACTAACTGAGAATCTCAAAAAACGCTTAGTATTTTTATTCCCATTGCTATAGCCGAATGAAGACCTAGTATTAAGGCTTCATATTCTAAATTATTATTAGTGCATGTGAAGTCGAGTTTGAATGATAAGGGAATGGGTATTCCCTCAGGTGTGTAAAACATGAATCCTGCACCTTGTCCTTTTTCACACTTGGATCCATCGAAGAACATTGTCATATCTACTTCGTCCTCAGGTGGAACTAATTCTTCTTGTTCTATGATAGACAATACTGAATCATATAGGAGATCAATTATTAATGGTTCGTCATTGTGTAGTGGAGCTTCCACTAATTGATCAACTATCACTTACCCTTTTATGGATTTTTGACTTATGAATTCGAGGTCGAATTTTGTTAAAAGCATTATCTATTTAGCAGTACGAGTGTTGTTGTATGTGCGAGTCATCATGTATCGTAGAGGTTTTTCTCTAGCTATAACATATGTGGTATTTCTTAGCATGTAATGTCTAAGTTTCTTAGTGGAAAAAACCACTGCTAAACATAACTTTTCGACATAAGTATATCTTATTTCGTAACTTAACAATGTTCGACTGATGTAGTAGACTTCTTGCTCTTTATTTTTTTCATTCTTTTGTGCAAGTATTGTTCCTAAAGCAAAATCTATTGCAAAAATGTATAGGTGAAATGGGACTCCTGATTTAGGCGGTGTGAGAACTGGCGATGAAGCCAAATACTTTTTTATATTATCAAATGCCTCCTGACATTCAGTTGTCCAAGAAAGTATCACTCCCTTTTGTAACAGGCGATTAAAAGGCCTGTATTTATTTGAGAGTTGCACAATGAATCATCGAATAGATTGGACTTTTCCTTGTAAGCTTTGCAACTCTTTCAAGTTTTGGGATCTGACATTTCTAATATTACTTTGACCTTGCCTGGGTCTACTTCAATGCCTCATTTGGAAACAATGAATCCTAGGAGTTTTCCTGATGTGACACCAAATACACACTTCTTAGGATTTAGCCTTACTTTGTGTTCTATCAGTCGATCAAATGCTTTTTCTAGTACATCGATGTGCTCTAGACGCATCTTGGATTTAGAAATAAAATAATTTACATAATCCTCTATGATATTATGTATATAATCATGAAATATGTACGTCATAGCTCGTTGATATGTTTCTCCTACATTATTAAGTCCAAAAGGCATCACTCTATAATAGAATGTCCCCCAGGGTGTTGTAAATGTTATCTTGTGTTGGTCTTTGGGATTAATTCAAATTTGGTTGTATCCCGAGAAATCGTCCATTAAGGAAAGCATTTCATGACCAGCGCATGAGTCTACTAGTTGATCGATATTGGGCAAAGGAAAATCATCCTTGGGACATGCTTTGTTTAAGTCTCAAAAATAAGTGCATACACGTATCCCCCCATTCGGCTTGCGAATAGGTACCATGTTTGAGATTCATTCAGGGTAATCGATTGGTACTATAAAATGTACATCCAATAAGTTTTGCAGTTCTTCTTTCACAATTAATGCGACTGTTGGATGAAATTTCCTAAGATTTTGTTTTAAAGTCTTTGCATCATGTGCTAGCATAAGGTTGTGGACTACCAGGTCTAGATCTAAGCCAGACATGTATTTATAGGACCATGTAAATACTTCTTTCTTTTTCATAAGCATGTTTATGATGCACTCTTTTTCTTCTACAAACAATTATTTTACTATTTTGATAATCTGAGGATTATCCATGTTTTCACTAAGGTTCACGTATAGAGACTCTTCGATTAACATATGAGAACCTTATTCTAACTGATGTGGAGTTGGGATGAGGTGGATATCATCCACCACATTTTAAAATGTTTTTGGGGTTTCCCCCTTTATTTTGGTTTGAAAAACTGAATTGTTTGATGATGAAGGTTGCTGCAAAATATATGCATTTGAAGCACACAACAACTCTTTAGACAAGATGAACTCGGTAGTGGATGGCGAGGATGAAATCCTGTCCATGGCTATGAGACTAGTGTTGATATAGATCAGGTTTGTCTCATCATATGGATTACGGAGTGGGGTGAGCAAATCAACAGAAATCATGTTGACTTGATGGAAATGAGGTGGCTGTAATTCAATAATTGATGACTCATCTTATCTAGGTTGCAATTGACCTAATGTGTGTGATTGGCTATGCTGTATGCGATGCCAATGTGATGGAGGAGGTTCTGGTTCAGGACCCTCACACTCTTTGTTTAGCCAAAAAAGAGTGCGGTCTATTGAGAATTTCTTTTGGTACCAGTCATCTCTTCGAATAGAATCTATGTATATTGCCTCCTCTTGAGGTTCTTCTTCTTCTTCTCAATTTAGCCATTAAAGACGTGCCTCTGCTTGAAACATTCTTCTAGCTTTCATTTCATGCATATGGTTCATGAATATCATTTTAATTTTATCCTCTTCGTCATCGTCACTCATACAAAAACCATTAGCATTTGTGTGAGGTCCCAATACCAGTGGCGTATCGTCTGGCCTAAGGTAGGTCATCTCAATGGGATCTTCTAGATCTTGCTGTAAGACTTGCTCTTGAGGGTAAAAAGTATAAATCTGGTACCCACCATCTATTTATTGATCCTCATCATTAGGTTCATATTTCTCATCGCTCTTTTCTTCTTCTTCTTCTTTGCATTCTATGTCAAGTTCTTGGAAAGCTTGATTAAGCAAAGAGCTTGTGATGGAAGGTTTGTAGCATAGACCAGAACGGTCACTTGGCTCTCTATAATCTGGTTCAATAATGTGGTGAGGACCTTGTTCATGTCTTCCAAGTCCATATCCTTGCCAATTAACCCTTCGAAAATATCTCACTGGGAAATTTGGGTTCGATAGAAAATCAATGTTTTCATTAAACTCTTGTAAAGAGTTGTCATCTTGAGAAGGGGATCTGATGAAGAATCCACCCATCCATATATAAAATTGATTGCATTTTTTTGAGAACCCATTATATATATATCACCTATAGCTAAATGTGGATCGTGAGGATGACCATAATCCCTGACTGATTCTATAGGTGGTGTAATTGTGAAACTTTCAATAATGTACTCACCAATTCCTGGATTTGTGATATGCACTACACAACTAGATGGTTGGGAGGCTAATGGATCGATGGATGAAGAGGGTTCTTGTACATTAGCTCATGGCTCCACTGGCAGTGGTGGATTATCTCTAATAGGTGGCCCTATTTGTGAGACTACGGGTTCTAATAATTGTGATGTGGTGGTGGATGGTGTGGGTTGTGTTGTGAATGTGAATGGTTGTTGTGGATCTGGAAGTTTACTATATGGAGTTAGCGATTGGTTAGCAGGATGAGTAGGTGTGATCTGAAAATGAAATGCAGTGTTTGAAGGGTGCACTGAGCTAACACTTTTGGATGAAAAATTTGGGTCAACTATAGGTAACTCTTCTTGAATGGGTGCTTTAGATGAGGTTCTACTAGATGGAATGGTCCTAATGGCTAGTGGTTAGATAGTTAGGTGTGTTGATGTAAGCAAGGGTTCATATGGGTTTGAAATAAAGTTGCAGTATTTGAATGGTTCTATGTCAGCTGGTATGCAATGCACTTTGCCTCCATGCACATATTTTAAGCATTGATATAATGTTGAAGGCACACACTTCATTTATCTTATCCAAGGGCATCCAAGAAGTATGTTGTATTGCATTTATCCTTCCAAGATGTGGAAGAGAAGATGTGTTTCTTTCACCCCCACGATGACAGGAAGAACAATATTTCCTACAGTTGAGCATAAAGCATCATTAAAAGCCCTAAGGGTGAAGGTGGATGTTGTGATGTGTGATGATGGAACATTGAGATTTTTCATTGTGGGTGTGGTGATAAGGTTGATGGAGGAATTGGTGTCAATGAGGACTCTCTTGAATGGTTTTCTGTCAATGTGAGCTACTATGTGTAATGGTGGATCTGGTGAATCTGTCAAAATTTGTTTTTCCTCAAAGTCATAAAATGCTATCGAGGGTTTCATGCACTTTTACACACTACCTACAAAGGAATTGAATGCATTAGGGTCTTATAATTATACTTGGATAGACTTTAAAATTTCCATAAATGCTTCCCTATGAGGTGTTGATTGTTGTATTAGCTCATATATTGACAATTTTGTTGAAGCTATTTTAAACTTTGTGTTAACCGACTATTCAAAGTAACAACTGGGTGGTTGTGGAAAGGTGGTTATGGAACACTTGATCCAAGTTGTATGGGCCCATTAGTTGGTGATGCTATCGGGGCCTGATTTGTGCGATTAGCTTACCTCTTTCCATGGGTGACTATACTGATAGCCCCTACAAAATCTTGTGGCAGTTGAGATACATAATTAACCTGATTGGGAGGAACTATAGAAGTTGATGCTCCCATAGGTTGTTGATTTACCTCTTGATGTGGCAAAAGGTGTCTGATATATGCCTAGGTTTTGATTTTTTTGGGCTAGTGGATTGTCAACTTTGATTGTACCCGATTCTAATAAATCTTGCACAATTCCTTTAAATCCATGAAAACCTTAAATATCATGTCCTCTTTGTCTATGATAGATGCTGAAGAGGTGTTCTTTGTAACCTTTTGTCTTTGGTTTGTTAGGATCATCAGGTTTCATTTTCGATAATGTAAAAATTTTTGCCGCATACAACTTCTGAAAAACTAATGAATACGATTATTGTACTGGTGTGTAATTTCTTTTTGGTTTAAAATGACATTGTTGCCTTTCTGCTAGTTGTGTCTAGTTTTGTGCCTGCTATGGGGGTGGAACTGTTTGATAATTTGATTGTTGTAGTTGCTATTGTTGTTGGGGTTGTTGGATTTGTGTTTGGGTTGGCTAATTTAACTATGGTTGGCCCAAAACTATCTGATTAACCTGTGCGGTCTTGGAATGACTGTGGTTATTCCCATTTTGATTTTTGTCGTGCCACTATTTCTTTTTAGGCTTAATCTCGTCTTCTTGAATTTTTATTTCTTTAATCAACTTTTCTTGGGTGAGTGCCTCATCGAATGTTCTATACTGTTGTAGCTGTAGCAATGAAGATATGGGTCTACCAAAAATCTTCATGAACATTCGTATTATATCTGGCATAGGGAGTGAAAATGGTAACTTGATCATGAATGATCTCCATCTATTGCCAAAGTCATAGACTGATTCATCGTCATATTATTTTAGATCAATCAAATCAGTCAATATTGTTTATTTTCTAACATTTAGGGTGAATATTTCCAAGAACTGGTCTGCTAGTTATTCAAAGGTAAAAAAACTTTGATGTGGCAGGTGTTTGTACCAATCTTGGGATTCTCCCCCTAATGTCTGAGGAAATGAATGTAATAGTAATGCATCGTTGCTTTTGGTTCTGAAGCATGCATTTACAAATCTTGTTATATGCTCACGGGGGTCCTCTTCCCCTTTAAATTTGAGCTTCGATATTTGAAAATTGTGTGGATATGGTGGCTCAGGTATCGAAGCATGAATAGGGTGATTGAGTAGTTACCTTAAAGTTGGATTTTGGTATTGCAAACCTAGAGTTTGCATGGCAAGACTATCAATATGACTCTGTAGAAACTAGTATCTAGGGTCATCCACAGGACTAACACTTGAATGTACTTGATGTTGCCGGTAATGGGGTGGATTGTATGTAGGTCGTGGGTGATAAGACATGGGTGGCTAAAATATGTTATGGTATGGATGTTGAGGGATGTTATGATATGAAGGGGGTGATGGAGGTATGATGTTATGCTGACTTGCTGCATTAGCATATGGGTGCAGCGGTTGATTATGAACCGTAGTGGTAGGAGGGTGCATTACCTAAGACAAATCTTGGATAAAGGCATTAGGTTGATGAGATATAGGTGGAATATTTTTCTCAATCCCTTGTAAATGCTGGTTGGGGTCAGAGTTCATGCTACGGTTAGCATTATCTAGAATCATTTGCTACAACTATAATAAATCCTGTTGCATAGCAATTGTATTTAACGTAGGGACTACTACCTATGATGTGGTGGACTGAGTTTGTTGTGAAAAAACCATGGTAGTGGAGGTAGATGGGGGGTAAGTAGCAAAAGGTATCACTAATGACTGTTGTATGGTATGAGATGCATGTCGTACGAGTGTGGAAGGAGGAATGGATGTTGGGGCTTGCAAAACAATAGGAATTGTTTCATATAAGGGATTAGTGGTAATGGTCATTTGTTGTGATAATGTGGGGGATAGTTGGTTGGATGATGATGGTTGATTGGCCAATGCTACATCAACTAACTCAAAAAGAGGATTGGTGAAAATCTGTTCTGCCTACTACAGATAGATGAATGTGGACTCTTGTTGTGATGAGGGTATGACACGAGATGGTACGAAGAGTGGTGGTAATTATGGGAAGACCATTCCAGCTGCATTTAAGTATATTCTAATAGTGTCCATATATATCATGGTGACATGAATATATACCACCGTAGGAGGTTCACTTGTAGGTGTCTCAGGTATGGCTGTGGGAGTAGCCCTATGCATAATGTATGTGTCTATATCAGGGGCATTACTAGAAGGTCCTACATTAAGACTTTGGGATATAGAAAGGGGTATGCCTACTTGTCCTACCACCGAAGTGAGAGGGATGTTACCAGACTGAGAGGCCATAGGGGAAGACCACTAACTTTGGTTTGACACTAGTTTCTTAGCTTGATTACGAGTCACTACCATACACTACTATGTGGTAAGATGCGAAGTGAGACTATCTATGCAAGTAAAGTGACAATACAATGCAATACAACACACAAAGTAAATAAACACACAAAGTTTTTGATGCTAGATTTTTGTATTTCTTTTTTTTTTAGAATTTGTTTGAAAAATGAAAAAGACGTGTGCTCAATGTTTTACCCTAAATGAATCTAGGATTTTACCTGTATACTCGTAGCTCGACAACCTAGCTATGAACTCCAAGTCATGTAAATCCCCTGTGTGTGGCAATGAACTCCACACTCGAACAAGGAGCACAGGTCCTACCGGTCCTCACCCAGTCTCACTTGGTCAGCGTCATACTCTTCGAAGAGTAATATATGCAAATTTTCCAAGCTACGACGGTTCTTGAAGCTGACTTTGACAAAAAATAGGGTATAATTTTGGTGGTTCAATGATGAAATCCAAACTCGACGGTGATGAAATCTAGCCATTTTCCAATGTTTAAGTGAGTGTGTGGTGGTTTTGTTTGATTATTGTGGTATGCAAGATTATCATGCAATTTTGTTTCAATACCTAAATACAGGAAAACAAAACACAGAGAATGACAAACAACAAATCAGGGGTAAAAGTGCCAATATCAGGTCTAACTTAATCAGAATCTGTTTAACAGGGCTAACCGCGGATGCGCGATTAGTTCTAGTAAACCATGGGTACGTGGTTTACCAACAGTGCTTCTACGTTTGGGATATCCCAACCATGGATGCACAGGTCCTTTCTATAAACAGAAACAAAACAATTTCTTACAAACCCGAACCTAAAATACACACCTGAGCTATTTCTAACCCGATGAATGTAAAATGATCTATTTTCTACTATGCAAATGCAAACTTTAATTTTTTTCTTGTTATTTTATGTATGAATGCAAAAATTTAAGTATTTTCTCCTATCTCAAAGACCTAAGTGCACACAAAGGCATACAGGACTGAGATTGTTAATCTACTTAAATGTAATCTAAACTTAACTAAAGAAACATAGAGCACAAAGTACAGACCTATGTTCCTTTCGCCACTTATTCCTGTTGTAAACCGCTAGATTGCATTTCTGAAACAAAAATCGTGTTTCTACGTTTTTTGGAACCAAGTATAGCGAATCTGCATTTTCTCCAACAAGAACCGCGCGTTTGCGTTTCCTCAGACAAAAATCGTGTTTTCGTGTTTTTGTGTTTCCACAGTGAACAATTCGGGCGCAAGGCTTCCTGAATGTATTGATTTAAAATAGAATCTGTGTGCGTCTCAAATTCTCGAAACCTTTAGGTGTAGACAAATATGAGTAAACAAATTTAAAGAGCAAGGTAAAACAAAATAGGACCTTTAGGGGGTCCCATCGTGATCGCAATTTCTGTAACAAAAGAACTAAACACCAAATAAAATGAATACAGACACAGAAGTAAATTGCCAAAATGCCTCTTTTGTATTGATTTTTGATACGACTTTTACAAAAGGTTTTTGAATCGCCCCAAGTGTATTGGGAGCAATGTCACAATGTTTCCTTCTCTCTCTAAAGTACAATGCTTTGATGGAGGGGGAGAAATATTTTGACTCTTTTGCAAGATGTAGTGTTCGTCGTTCTTTCATCACAGCTTAAATGGGTAAGTGGGATTTGGTATCCAGCAAGGGACCTCTCCAGCTTCAACAACTTATCCAAGATACCTGTTACCTGCACACAGACAAAACCAACAAAGAGGATTAATAGCACCTGTATAGTCAAGTGGTAAACCCAATGCTACGCATAAACCTATCATTGATGTATATATATGAAAAGTAGATAACATAAAATGTTTAATAAATAAAAGCCTTTCTCAACATTTTCAATTGCTTATCTCTGTCAATGGAATGTACTCGGGACCGTGGAACCGCAAAAACACGATTGCAGGCTTAAAACCATGAACTTGCGATTGTGAAACTATGGATTCATATTTTCGACTGTGGAACCACGGGCGGGCGGTTTCAACTGAGATGACATGTCACCTCGGGATGCGTGCCAACGATCAAAATTGAGCTCGGGCTCTCAGTTTCTCGTCGGGTATGGATGTATTTTGGTAGCCTTTCGATATGTAAATTTAACACCTTTTCCTTGATGGACCAATGGTACTTTTGTAGGCTCCTTGGGGTTTTGGAGGGAAGTGAGAGGTGGCAAGCTTGGTTTGCCAAGTGGCAAATCTGGGCTGTTAAGTGGAAGGGGCAGTTAGAGTGAGTCATCCAGTGTTCCTCATTTAACCGGGGTGATGTGGTTGCAAGTGGAGTGAAACGTGGGATCTGTCCTATGTGAAGGGATAAGAGGGACAAAGTGGATTATATGTAGCATGAGTGTTGGGAATCTATCCTATGTGCAAAGATAGGGGGACAAGAGTGGGTGAGATGTGGCAGAGATGCTGGGTGAAGTGTCCAGGACACATGTCCAATGGGTGGACAAGGTATCCTAGGGTGATTTCCCCAATTAAATAATTTAGGAAAATATGATAATGTGCAGGATTTTATATCCCTAAGTTAGAACTTAGGCATATTTCTTTATTATGCAGGATTTGATGGTGAGGTGGTGAATATGATCTAGAGGGTGCCAGATTTTGGTGTCTACACAAGATTTAAAACTTGGTTATATTAAGTATATGAGACAACCAAAGCCAATTTAGTTCTCTCTATATACCCTATTTTTCATATTTGAAAATGTCAAATTTATATCTTAAAAGGTTTTGTAAAAAAAAACATAAATAAAATCTAGAAAACATTCACATGCATAACAACTTTGAATAAAAAATAAATTATATTAAGTCGAAATAATTTTATAATAGTATTGTGACCAATATCAACTCACTTAATTCTATAATTTAATTAATCAACTTTTGTGTGCTCATCATATGAAGAAATACCTTATATACAAATTAGAAAAATAGTATGCATTTTAATAAAGAACTCATGGGATTTTTATTCCATCCTATTTATTTGTGGGTTTTTTTTTTTTAAAAGCGAAAAACCCCTTGCGGGTCGCCTTGGTCTGAGACCACGAACAAGGGGTTCTACACCGTCAAAGTCACCTGGAAGTCGCACCCAACCACTGCTCGCACCAACATTATCAATTGGATTTTGGGTACCCAATTCAACTTTTTGGTAGGGTGGAGATTCGAACCCGGGACCTCCCTTGGAGGATTGCCCTCTCCTCTCCAACTCACCTACAACACCTGGATATTTATTTGTGGGTTATCAATTTGAGAGGAAATGTTCATGATATTTTATGGGCTTATTATACGTTGCATGTACTTTAAGCTTTACCAATATATAAATAGATATTATAATGCTCAAAATAATGTGTTTTAACATTAATAATAACTAATAATAAAATCATATTAAATATTTTGCACATGTGGGGTTAGTCCTCTTGTTTTTTAACCAGTTAATATGATGATGCAAGTTTAGTGGCATATTCCATAATTAGAATTCCGTTCACGTTAATACCTATCTTTTTTAATATTTTATATTTTTAAAAATTTATATGATGAATTTTTGACATGTGCATATAAATTGCAAAAAAGAGATATTGTATTATTAAAGTGGTTTTCTTTAAAATCTATGCCATGATTTTTTTAAAATAAGTTATATAAATAAAATAGTTTTTAATGTTCACAATACCATAGGCCTTATGGGATTATGCTCATAGAGTATGTTATTTATCCAACCACGTTTTTAATGTTATAATACCATAGGTCATATGGGATGATCCTTATAAAACATGTTATTCAACCTGACTTCACTTATGTATATGATCCCCATAGAACATGGTGTATGTGTTGGAATGTATGTTAATTAAGCTTCACATAAATACACAACTATTATATTCCTTTTAGTTGCCCTTAGTTTCCCTTGTATGCCTTACACAAGTGAATAATTTGTAATATTTTTATTATTTAACATAAAGGTCAATTCCATAGCTTTGACCTAAAGGTATGTTTAAGTAGGTATAAATACCCCTCATATCGACCATTTGATTATTGGTTGAGTGAATTCTCTTTGCTATATTGTTTAAACATAATTAAATTTATTAAACATAAAAATCAACATATTTATAAATATAAAACTGCTTAACTTAACCCTGTACATGGTCATAGGAGTTTCAACCAAAAAAAAAAAAAAAAAAAAATTTCACAGATATTAATGCAAAAATAATTTTTTTATATAAAACATAAATTTAATATTTAATTAAAAAACAAAATTACCTCTATAAAAAATCTTACTTAAAAATATCGATCAATTTAAAAATATTTCTTTGAAGAAAATAAAATAATCAAAATCCCATCATGCATTAAGAGGCAAGTCAAAAATCATGTCGGAGGTGTCTTCCTCTATCAATCCAATCCAATCAGGCTTTATTGTTAAGTGTTGGGTATTTCCAAAATTAATCTATATGACAATGAATTATTTCAGCCTTTGGTTAAAGGGGAAAAGTCCCAAGTTAAACATTAAAATACAAATACATACTTACATGATACAAGTTACATCTAAAACACAGAACAAAAACACAAAATATATAAAAAAAATATTAATAATTTATTAAACTTTGCGTTTAATAAATAATTTTTTTTAAATATAATATATATATTTTTAAATTATAAATATTATCGTAATCACAGTTTTAAACTGAATTATAGTCAAACTCTTAAAACCTGATTTTTTCCTTCCCTCCTGTAGATAGATCCTTGTGGATCTCCCATCTACGAAATTACAAATATTTCCTCTTTCATTCTGTGCATCAACAGCATTGTGATTTAATATATATATTTTTAAAGTAAATTTAAAAATACTTTAAAACTGATTTAATATATATATATATATATATATATATATATAAAATAATATCTTTTTATACACATTCATATCCTATAACATGTAAACCACACTCACAAAAATAGTTTTAAAATACTTTACCTATCTTTATCTATCTTTAATTATTTATTTAAAGAGAATGACCTCAAAGTTCCCAACAAACGGAGGCTCTCTACGCAAAGAAAGAGAACCTACGGACTACTATCGTTTTTGCCTGCTTTGCAATTGAAAAAGGTCGACTCCGCGACGGCGATGAACGCCGGGTATCTCCGAAGAGACGGGATACGAAATATTTTTTCCAGCCGGAATAGTCACAGCATGACTCTCATTTCCTAGAACAACTTTCTTTGGGATATGCTTTGGATAAGCGATACCGATAGTAATGTTGGTTGTGTCGCAGTATTGACAAGGGTTTTTAATCCCAACATCAATACTTTTGATATTTGGTGGAGCAATACCTATACACTGCAACCTCCGGACAGTTACCACCGTCCTCAGAATTGTTGTCCAACTCTGAGACAATACACTTTGGTCAAATATTAATAAAATAATATAATTAAGAATCTTCAGAGAATAACAGAAATAATTCTTACCTCCCTGTGCTACAGGTGGTTGCAAATGAATTAGGATATAAACTTTGGATTATAAAAAGATCTCAGCATTAAAATAAGATCTCAAACATTAAAAGTAATGCATTAAATAATTGACTTCAACTTATTTCCTAATTACAAATTTAATATTAATAATATTAAATTAATTAATTTTTTTTTGGTTAGTGTGATAAATCTCTACTTGAGCAGTCTCCTCCTAACCATGACCCTTCCTAAAGATGAGAGCTATGCTTATAAATAGGAAATTTAACACAGATCCACCACACACCCACCCCCTCACACACTTGCCCTAGGACGGTTTGATCCTTGAACCTCTTCAAGAAGAGCTAAAGCATGAACAGTTGAGCTGTCCCCCAGTATAAGTTAAATTCATCTTATTTGAGTTCAATTAATATCAAGGAACTCATCTTATTTGATAATTATAAATTTAATATTAATAATGATTGAGTTTGCACTTGGTGATATGAATCAATTTTTTATTTTTTATTAAATGGGATGGAAGGGGTTTTGAAAGGATCTCAAATCTTTTACAAAGAAGAAACAAGGAGGATGTAGGATTGTATACCATGCTTTAGTAACTACAATATGGTTGTATAATAATATATTGAGTAAAGAACATCCTTCAAGAATATCATATGGTTTATTGTGTCGTGGATGTTAAAAATTATTTTACCTTTTTTACATAATTGAAGGTTTATGTCATGTTATTATTAATCTGCATTATTATTGGTTCCTAATGATTAATTACCATTGTTTATATTTTCAAATTATAGTTAGATTGTTGTAAATAATTTTCTTTATGTCACATGATATTATTACTTATTGGTTGTGATTTACAATTTATGTTAAACCAAAATCTTCTATTAAATTGGGTTTCACCTAGTATATGAACTTATTAAAATCACAAAGAATATATATATATATATATATATATATATATATTTATATATAACTCTACAAAAAAAAATAAGGGTATGAAATAAAATATCATTACAAAAAGTCAATTTCTAAGTATAAATGAGTTAAATTTAATATTAATAATGATTGAGTTTGCACTTGGTGATATGAATCAATTTTTTGTTTTTTATTAAATGGGATGGAAGGGGTTTTGAAAGGATCTCAAATCTTTTACAGAGAAGAAACAAGGAGGATGTAGGATTGTATACCATGCTTTAGTAACTACAAGATGGTTGTATAATCATATATTGAGTAAAGAACATCCTTCAAGAATATCATATGGTTTATTGTGTCGGGGATGTTAAAAATTATTTTACCTTTTTACATAATTGAAGGTTTATGCCATGTTATTATTAATCTACATTATTATTTTATTATTATTATTTTTTTTGGCGAAAAACCCCTTGTGGGGCCGCCTTTGTCTAAGAGACCACGAACAGGGGGTTCGACACCGTCAAAGTCACCCGGGAGTCGCACCCGACCCTTCTCGCACCAACATTATCAATTGGATTTTGGATACCCAATTCAGCTTTTTGGTAGGATGGATATTTGAACCTGGGACCTCCCTTGGAGGATTGCCCTCTCCTCTCCAACTCACCTACAACACCTGGGTAATCTACATTATTATTGGTTCCTAATGACTAATCATCATTGTTTATATTTTCAAATTATAGTTAGATTGTTGTAAATAATTTGCTTTATGTCACATGATATTATTACTTATTGGTTGTGATTTAAAATTTATGTTAAACCAAAAACTTCTATTAAATTGGGTTTCACCTAGTATATGAACTTATTAAAATCACAAAGATGATATATATATATATATATATATATATATATATATATATATATAATGCCAATTTCTAAGTATAAATGAGTTAAATAATATTAATAATGATTGAGTTTGCACTTGGTGATATGAATCAATTTTTTGTTTTTTATTAAATGGGATGGAAGGGGTTTTGAAAGGATCTCAAATATTTTAGAGAGAAGAAACAAGGAGGATGTAGGATTGTATACCATGCTTTAGTAACTACAAGATGGTTGTATAATCATATATTGAGTAAAGAACATCCTTCAAGAATATCATATGGTTTATTGTGTCATGGATGTTAAAAATTATTTTACCTTTTTACATAATTGAAGGTTTATGTCATGTTATTATTAATCTACATTATTATTGGTTCCTAATGACTAATTACCATTGTTTATATTTTCAAATTATATTTAGATTGTTGTAAATAATTTGCTTTATGTCACATGATATTATTACTTATTGGTTGTGATTTACAATTTATGTTAAACCAAAATCTTCTATTAAATTGGGTTTCACCTAGTATATGAACTTATTAAAATCACAAATATGATATATATATATATATATACACTATGAAATAAAACTATTTTTCACTCTATTACTTGTAGAGTTACACTCTCAACAAAAACAAGGGTATGAAATAAAATATCATTACAAAAAGCCAGTTTCTAAGTATAAATGAGTTAATATACATTATCTACGAGCAATAAATACTCTTAAATTCTTTCATCCCTTCCTATTTAAATAAGCTATCAAAAATTTATTTTATCCTATAAAAGCCATTGTAAGCTTTATAAAAGTTACTCTTTTAGAGTGTTTAGAGATAAAATATTAAAAATTCCTCTTTAGGATATTATTATTGTAGAAAGAGAAGTTCTAGATCATCAACCAAAGCTTAAATCCCATGTGTGAACCTTAAAATTAGTCCACTCAGTCTTACTATAATCCAATGTTCCAATCCTATAGGTTAAATTTAATATATATGAATTAAATTACATAAAATCAGGTGGTAAAATATTTGAAAATTTAAAGCAAAGATCCACATTCAAGAATTTTTTTTGCTAAAAGAAAAGGGTTTGTGCAAGTCCTTGCCCTTGACAAATCCCATCTCTTTTATTTAGAGCCTAAGAGTTTACAAATAGATTCAATTCTCATCTTAACTAAGTTGCTATAGGTAGATATCTACATCTTTTTCATAAAAGGTTTGAATTCTTGATTTTAATTTTCTAGATTTTCTTTAATTTTCTTTGTAAATACAAATATTTCAAAATTCAACATCTTTCTTTTTTTACAATAACCTTTACAATACCAAAAATTGACCTCTACTATCTATTCATTTCATCTTAGTAGATTGATATTTCCAAAGCTTTGTGCTATCATAGTCCATTTTTATAGCTCTAAATTGCTAATTTTATTCCTAAAGCATAAGTACAACCATAAGAATTGTAATAAATAGTTTACATGAAAACACATTAATGATATAGAATATAACAAATATTTTTTTCAATGAGTTTACACATGTTTTTATGAAGGGTCATGGTCCCCTCATACTGATAAAATATAATATAACAAATATTACCAATGGAAAACATTAAAGTAAATTTGAATCATTATTTGACTTATATAGTCAATATTTTCTTATCAACTTTAGCTAAACTTATTACTTGCTCTAACCATGAAAAAGAAAAATTAACTCCATGATCCTCTTTTAAAATCACTCTATTGCCTTGCCTATCTACACATTTGTTCCCTTCCCTTAACATATGTGTAAAGTTGATTTCTTCAAAATCTATAGCAAGCTCTTGTATTTCTACAATGATCTCTTGTATTTCTACAATGATCTCTTGTATATTTCATGGAGCCTTTGCTTTCCTTAAAATTGTATTTATTACTATTAGTGAATCACCTTTCATCCATACTCTATTTAATTTTATTTGTTTATATATTTTTAATCCTTTCAAAGCTACTCAGGCTTTAGCTTTATTATTTGTCTTAAAACCACTTTTGAAAGCATAATGTGACAAAATCTCACTCTTAATTTTCTAATTGTTCCTAATCCTCCTATTGTTCTTGGATTTCCTTTAGATTCTCCATTAAAATTCAATTTAACTAGTACCAATTCTAGATATTGACCATGTTGATTCCTGTAAAGTGCAACCTTGGACTTACTTGGGTATTCATATTTAAGAGAACCACATGGAGATTTTTCTAAAGTAACCCCTTGATCATAAACTTAACTATGTGAGTTATAAAGAATACTGGGTATTGGAAGTTATCTATGGAAAGACAATCCATAGGGTAAATTTTAGAAATAAGGAAGATAAATCCCATTCAGAATCACAATAGCAAGAATACATTATGATGAGGCAAGAGTATGTATAGAATCGAGAAATCGTTAAAAGAATGTTGTCTTTATTTACGTTTTTGATCAATGTTACAATACAATCATGGAATTTGGCTAGAGCAAGGAGTTGAATATCCCAACAATGGTGATGGAAGGTAAGGATAGAGCCAATAAAATACCACCAAGATGTATATGGAATCACCATACCATATCCACATAAAACACTTCCTGAAATGACATTTTGGTGGAGAATTACACTTGAGATGCCACCAATCCACTATATAGTATGCCACTCGACCACTCGGGTGGTGGTCAATTTTAAAAGAGTGTTATGCACTATTTAAATATTGGATGGCTGCACTACATGATGAATATTGTATTAATACCTACATAGGAGTCTTTGGTATTATCCCAAACACATTGGAAATAGAAGAAAATCTAAGTTAAGGAAATATCGATACACAGTTTCTAGGAGTGATAAGTGTAAAGGGGGGATGGTACTTGGCTCAAGGCCAACACCATTGCCAATAAAAAGTAATGGTTGGAAATGGAAACAATGCCTAAGAATGTGGTAAATAATAAAAATAGGGTGTTGATAAGACATTAAGTGGGTAAGATGTCAGATGCATAAAGTAATAAAAGCATTTTTCAAGTACAAAAGGTACAATTAATCCTTAAAATATTGATTTGAGAGTTAATTAAAACATAATTCTTGATATATGTTTGATTTGACGATTGAAAAAACCAGTTGTCGAACACATCGTATAGTTTCAGAAACGCAAGTAAGCTTGGATAAATTTTATAGCAAAGAGAAATAACCTATGGAATTCAACACAGTTATACTAGCTTTAGGGCTTGCAGTACTCATAGTAATCTTGCTTAGGGTAAACTCCATAGTGTGCTTCTTGCTTCTACTATTTTTACTAGTTGATCTACTAATACATACTTTGTAAGAAGATGGCCTCTAGCAATGCCATAAATAGTCTAAATGAAGACACATTAATGTTATAAAATATAACTAATATTACCAATGGAAAATATTAGAGTAAATTTGAATTAGGTAGTCAATATTTTCTTGTCAACTTTAGCTAAAATGATTACTTGCTCTAACCATGAAAAAAAAAATAACTTCATGATCCTCTATTAAAACCACTCTATTGCCTTACCTATCTGCACATTTATTCCATTTCCTTAACATATGTGTAAACTTGATTTCTTCAAACTCTGTAGCAAGGTCTTGTATTTCTACAATGATCTCTTGTATATTCCATGGAGCCTTTGCTTCCTCAAAATTTTATTTATTACTATTACTGAATCACCTTCCATCCATACTCTATTTCATTTTATTTGTCTACATATTTTTAACCCTCCAAAGCTACCCAAGATTTAGCTTCATTATTAGTATTAAAACTAATTTTGAAAGCATAATGTGACAAAATATCACTCTTAATTTTCTAATTGTTCCTAATCCTTCTATTGTTCTTGGATTTCCTTTAGATGCTCCATTAAAATTCAATTTGACCAGTACCAATTATAGTGATTTCCACTATATTCTTTGTCTTTATTTTTTTTCTCTAATACCCAACATCATAATTCCATTTGATGACTTGAATATATCTATCAAGGCTATCTACTTCAATATTAGATATTGGGTGAGTTGATAGGGTTGGTTTAGACTCCTATATGGCTAAATAAATATTCCTTTTTATTATCTCTAAATTGCTTTTCTTTCTTTTAAATATTATTATACTCCTTTCTAACCATATAGTCCAAAGCATTATATCTTTTTATATATCCCAAATTGCCTTTAATGCCCCACTTTTAAAAGTGCTATACCATTGCTTTAACCATTGTTCTATTCTACCATTCATCACCGTGCATTTTTTTAAGCGAAAAACCTCTTGCGGGGTTGCCTTGGTCTAAGAGACCACGACCAGGGGGTTCTACACCATCAAAGTCACCCGGGAGTTGCACCCAGCCCTACCCACACCAAAATTATCAATTAGATTTTGGGTACCCATTTTAAATTTTTGGTAGGGTGGAGATTCAAACCTGGGACCTCCCTTGGAGGATTGCCCTATCCTCTCCAACTTGCCTACAATACCTGGGTCTCATCATGCATTTAAAAAATATATTAAAAATCCATTTCCATAGTTTCCAAAGTATTGAGTAATGTCCTAAGAGATGGTTGATACTCACCTCCTCCATTTTACATAGAACACATTGTGAGGGGCCATGAAAACCCCTTTTCATTAGGTTATCCCAAGTTAAAAATTTTCTATGACCCCTAGCCATTTTTGACTTTTGGAATGCTTAAACTATCCTAAATACCTCTACATATTATTTTAGAATTTCTATTTTCTTGGTGATCAATATTATATCTACTTCTTAATGTGTATTCTCTTGAGCTATTCAACTTCCAAATTATCTTATCCTCAAATACCGTTGGAATAATCACTATTGTTATCTTCTTTCTCAAGTGCCTCCTAACAACAATGTTTGATATACTTATAAAATAATATTATTTCTATTTGTATCTTCCTTCTTGATCCTTGTAGATAATGTTTGAAACCCTATCATGATATTTATCTTGAAGTAATCTCATCCATGGTTTCAAAATTAGATCCATATTGAATGCTTTTCTATCACATTGAATATCCATCCAAATATAATTTTTTTCCAATTCCCACACCCATCCTAGACCTTTAATCTCTAGATCAACTATTTTTTAATACTATTCCATAATGTAGAACTATCTAGTAGTGAGAATGTAGTAAATATTAAGCTTGGGTCATTGGGATTAATTTACTTAGAAGAATTCATGTCCATTGTCTTTTACCCTCTTTGTACAATCTCCAAATTATTTTTCTCCTTGGAGCTAAGTTTGCACATGTAAGAACTCCTAAAATAAGACCTACCGTAGTTTTATCATCACCCACCTTGCTCCATTTCACCAAAAGAAATTTCCCATTTTCATGTAACCTTGACCACAAAATGACCACAAAATATACATTAAACTTCTTTTATTGATTTTAGCATAAAATACAAGGACATAATGTCTTGGAATGGCTTGTAAGACTGATTTAATTAATTACACTCTTCTTGCTAAGGATAACCATCTACCTTTTTAAGTTGATAGTTTATTCTTATCTTTACTTATAACTAGGTTCCATAATTATTTCCTCATTCTCCCCTTAATAAGCACATCCCTAGATGTGTTACTGGTAAGTTTTCTTCCTCCATTTAAAGTAACCTGCATATCCCTACTTTAAATTTAGTTGAAGTGTTTAGGAAGTAAATTTTTAAAAATTTCCTATTATTTTTTTGTCCTGATTTCCTTTCATATCCCTTTAATGTGTTATTCAAAGCTTTGATAATATTTATCCTTGCCCTCCTAAAAAGGTTTGTATCATCTATATATTGTTGTTGAGTGATATTGTCGATGTTATTACTAGCCTTAGATTTACTTATTAGTTCATATTTATATGCCTTCTTCAAGTTCCTTCCCAATACCTTTACCACAATAATGAACAAATATGGTGATAAAGGATTACCCTACCTAGGATCACTCTTAGATTTAAATAATTTTGTTACTAGTGTATTAACCAACACTAAATAAGATACTGTAGAGACACAAGATTTAATCCGACCCATTTCTTCTAAAATCTAAACTTTTCTAATACTATAAAATAAATCCTATTTAATCCTATCATAGTCATAATTCATATAAAGTTTTTAGATTATTGCTCTCTTTTATAGAAACTATTGAATGAGTTATTTCATGAGCTGTTATGACCTCATTTCAAATATATCTCCCTTTCACAAATCCTCCTTGCTTTTCTACAATAAGTTTGTCTAACAGTGGTCTTAACCAATTTTCCATGACTTTGGAGATTATATTATACACCATATCACATAGGCTTATGGGCCTAAATGATGCAAATAATTTTGGACCCTTGATATATTGTATTTAATTTATAAGGTATGTACTATTCTACCCTAGACTGTGCCACTACCACAAAAAAATATTCCTTTATTATTTCCTAGTTATGCTAATAGAATGCTAATAAGAGCCCATATAGGGTTGGGGATTTATCCTTATCAAAATAGAAATAAGTTTATAAACTTCTTTTAGAGTAATAGGCTCCACCAGTTTGCTATTGTCTTTATATGTTATAGTTAAAAGTACTTCTTAAAGTAGTTTATCATCAAGAATGTCAATCTCCTTTGATCTTATAATATTCTAGTAAAAACGCCTTGCATCCTTTATAATTATGCTATGGTATTCAATCCAAACCCCTTCTACTCATTTAATTCTACTAATTCTAGATGCTAATCACTATACTATTGGCATCCTATAAAAAATATTATGTTTTTATTTTATTCTTTTAACCAAGTTTGTATCAATATTAATTCTCCAAAATTTCTTCTCCTTACTTCAAATATTATGATATTCACTAAGCAAATCCATTTACTTGAAGCCTATATTATTGTGCTCACCATTTTGAAATTTTAAAAGTTTATACAATATTAAATTGAAGCATCATAAGGATAACTACAATATTAAGTTGAAGCATTCATAAAGAATACATTTTTTTTAAACTTTAATATAAGATATTTTCAAATTTATATGCTAATACCATGTACTTATTTCTAACATTTTAGATTTAATACAAAGCTAATAATTTATGGGAAATTTGAGCATGTTTTGTTGTCATTGATGTCAAGAGGTTTGATATCCAAATTTGATGGAATTAATGTCAAGAGGTTTGATTAATGTTAAAAGGTTTAATTCCTAAGTTGATGGAAATATTTGTGAGAATATTCCTCATGATGGCACATGAGGTATAAGGCAACAAGAAGAAAGGAATACCTCTCCATGATGGTTGAGAAAGAATTTATAAATTACCTTGGTGGTAATTTTGCAAAGGTTAAAATATTCATTAATGGTGACAAGGTTATCCCTAAAGAAATTACCTTGGTGGTAATTTTGCAAAGGTAAAATATCCATTAATGGTGGCAAGGTTATCCCTAAAAATAAAAGGCCCAATTTTTTTTTAATATTTAATTTATAATATTTAAATCCTTTGGATTTAAATTATTATAATTAAATAATTAAATTTGAAATGCTAAATTCGAATTGAGAGCCGACGTCAAATATAGAGGAGGGCATATGTATTAATAGGCTAAGGTTTAGCCTAAGTCACAAGGTATTCGAATTATTTTAGCCTCCGAGTTAATTGCTTGTTCATTCGATGTGGTGGAGGAAACATAAGAGGTTTCATGATTTTTGGAGCAGAGAGTTTGGTCAAAGGCTTGAAGGGGTGTGTCCCCACTCAAGTGAGGTGGCAGTCGAGCTGGAAAGCTTGGCTTGCACAACACGTTGAGGGAAGAGGGTGTTGTGTTTGATTCACACAGAGGATTTTTGATTGCATGGTCTATTTGTTTTTGGCGTCGATGGTTGAAGATAACAAGGTGCTCGTGCACTTTTGTTTATGTGTGGGTGGCTAGCCCACACGGTGACCTAGCCACGACTAGGGCATGGGGCCAACAGGCAGTGCGGGTTTGATTCTCGATGGTAGGCGAAAGGCGATAGCAAAGGAATTAATTTTTATTAAAATTAATTTATGCCCTAAGGTCTAAAGTGGCTAAGGTATGTGCTAGGGAGATATAAGGAGTTTTTCATTGATTTTATTTTTGCAATAAAAGGGTTATGAAATGATTTATTTTTCTTGAGCAAAGAGTAAGGTGGTTTGTTTGGTAATGCATTGGGATAAAAATTGAAGTGGTAATTTATTTTATCTTTTGAAAATGCATTAATAACAAGTAGGAGATATAAGGTGTAAATAAAATTTATGCTTATGTAATTGGTGATTTTTGTTGATGAAATTTTATTTGCAAAGTTAGGAGTAATAAGGTGTAAAAGTGGTTTGACAATTTTTGTATGGTGAAATATTTGTTGAGGTGGAATATTCATGTGGAGGTTTTGAGATAGATTATTGCTATCTAACCTTGAAGTGGCACAAAAGAAATTGATTATTGGTGAGACAGGTTTTGAAGACATATCTCCATAAATACAAAGAGGTATGGGCACATCATTCTTTGTTTTAAATATTTGTTGGAATGAATGTTGTGTAACACAAGGTGGAGTGAAAAGGATTGTTTGATAAGCATTGTTGGAAATATTTGAGTGAGTTTTATATGCTTCATTGTTGAATGTTTTGAGAACACTTGAGATAGAGATTGTGAATTATTTGAGTTAGGGTTTGAGACCTATATTGTGCTCTTTGTTGGAAGAAGTGTGAAAATACTTGCTTAGGATTTGTGAGCAAGTTGTGCTTCATTGGTTGAATGAATGTGTGAAGCTTGTTGGCATTGGTTTTGAGTGATATTGAAAGAGAATGTGCAAACATTAGAAATCAGATTTGTGAGTGTGAAACATATTGAGGTTTTCTATATGTTCCAGAGGTTAAATAAATTATGGATAGAATATGTCTAAACTGCTTCAAGTTAAAGGAATTACTTTGAAGATTAGACAAAGCATTTGATAGCATTGTGTGCAAGATTTGAGATTGATTGAGTATATCTTGAGAGCAGATTTGAGCAAGTATTTGTGAAGGCTTGAGGATAGATTTGAGCAAGTCTTTGATAAGGCTTGAGGGTAGATTTGAGCAAGTATTTGTGAAGGCTTGAGGATAGAATTGAGCAAGTATTTGAGAAGGCTTGAAGGTAGATTTGAGCAAGTCTTTATGAAGGCTTGAGGACAGAATTGAGCAAGTCTTTGAGAAGGTTTGAAGGAATATTTGAGCAAGTCTTGTGAAGACTTGAAACAACATTGAGAGTAGGTTTGATTGGTGATCTGTTCAAGATTTGTGTTAAGTCTTGGGGTAGATTTGAGATAGAGTTTTAGTGCAAATTTGAGATATATTTTTGGTGTAGATTTGAGACAGATTTTTGGTGCATATTTGAGATAGATTTTTGGTGCAGATTTGAGATAGAGTTTTGTGCAGATTTGAGATAAAGTTGAGAGTAGGATTTGGAGGTGATAGGACAGAGGACAATAGTCTCCAGTGGATAGATATCCATTAGCCAGGGTAGGGGGAAAGAGGTCTCCTGTGGAGAGAGATCCACAAGCTAGAGTAGTGGGGGTAGAAGTCTTCTAGAAGATCACTAACCAGAGCAAAGGAGAAAGAGTTCTCTTGTGGATAGAGATACATAAACCAAATCAAGGGGAAAGAGTTCTCCTATGGATAGATATCCATGAACCAAAGCGAGGGGAAAGATTTCTCCTATGGAGTGTGATCCTTGAACCAACTAGGAAGATAAAGTTCTTCTATGGAGAGATATCCACGAACCAGTTGAGGAGATAGAGTTCTCCTGGATCAAGTTCCACGAACCAGAGAAAAGGGAAAAGAGTTCTCCTATGGAGAGAGATCCACAAATTAGAGCTTAGGGGATTGGTGTCTCCTTTGGATAGAGGTCCATAAACATTGTAATAGGGAATTGATTCCCAAGAAGATTTGTTGAGAAAATTTAGTAGAAATATTTTCTCCATGGAGTAGCCCATATTGGGTGAACCACATTAAATTGGTGTCTCTCTTGTGTGTGATGATTTGTGCATTGCTTTGATTACTGCTATTGATATTGCCATTGATAATATTGGATAATATTGTTTTGGAAAGAAAAGTGAAATTTGACCTTATACTGTTCACCCCCCTCTTAGTATAAGCTTATGTTCTTCAATTGGTATCAGAGTGGGTTCCTTCGAAAGAGTCTAACAACTTGAAGGAAGAGAGTACAGGAACACATATGGCATCTCAGAGTGGATCTTCAACAAATAAGGCACCATTGTTTGATAGGAACAATTATGCTTTCTAGAGCATAAGAATGAAGACTTACTTGATGGCACAAGGATATGAGACATGGCAAGTAGTTGAGGATGGGTTCACACCTACAACTAGTCCTCCCATAGATAAATATGGTAAGCTCCTACATGTGAATAATGAAAAGGCAATGAATGCAATCTTGAGTGGATTACATGAAATATAATTTGTAAAAGTTATGCATTGCAAATCAGCAAAAGAGATATGGGAAAAGTTGAAGCAAACCTATGAGGGTGATAAAAAGGTCAAGATGGCAAAATTGCAAAATCACAAGAAAACTTTTGAATATTTGAATATGAAAGAAGAGGAAGACATTGTTGCATACTTACTTCATGTGGATGAGGTTTTTAACACCATGCGAGGACTTGGATTTAAAATTGAAGAATTTGATGTTGCTCAAAAGGTTTTAAGGTCACTTACTATGAGGTATGATGGAAAGGTTTCAGCCATAGAGGAAACAAGAGATATTAAAAATTTGATGATGGATGAGTTACATGGAACTCTCATAGCTTATGAGATGAGAATAGTAAAGGATCATATCCCCAAGAAAGAGGTAGCCTTCAAAGCAGAAAAGAAATATAAGAATCCAGATTCAAGTGATGAATCAAGTAGTGATGAAGAAGCTAACTATGGTATAAGAAACAAGAAGAACTCAAGAAAGCACAAAGGTATGAAAACTATAAAGTGTTTCAATTGTGGTAATTATGGTCACTATGCATCTAACTATCCAAAATATGGAAGTAGTAGCAGTGAAGAGAAACAATATCATAAGAAAAAGGAAGCAGGAAAATCCAGGTATGAAAAGAAAAACAGGTATGGACAAAGCAAGCATGAAAGGAAATTCTTTCAAATGAATAAGAAGAGTTTCTATGTAGACAAGACAGGCAAGGTTTCAAGTGATAGTGATGAAAGATCCTCAGATAGTGAAGAAGAATAAATTCTCTTTTTGGCAATAGAAGAGGAAGGAAGTGCTCCTGTTGAAGATAAATCTAAAAAGTATGAAGATGCTCTTGAAGACCAAGAAGTAGAGAAAGATTCAGAGAATGAAGAGGAAGGAGTAGTAGATCTAGAAGTAGAACTTATATCTGCTCTTAAAGAGTTGAAAAATGTTAGAAAGCATAATTTGAAATTCAAGGCTCAATTTCAAGAATAATGATGAAGAAAAAGGAAAGCTTATACAAGACCTATCAAACTCAATAGCTAAGACAAGGAGATTTAAAGAAAAGTTAGAGGTAAAAGTCTTAGAATGTGAAATATTAGAGAATGAGGTTGTTTCACTAAGGAATGAAGTGAAAGAGTCTAAAGACAAGCTACACAGGTTTGGGAAAAGTTCAAAGACTTTGGATAAGATTATCAATGCACAAATATTTTCATCAAACAAAATAGGACTAGGTTTTGAAGAAGGACAAGGAAAACAAGAAGAAGAGTCAAGATCCAAAAGAAAGGAAATTTTAAAAGAAGAGAGTGAAGAATAATTTAAGACTTATTATGATGATTCAGGAAGTGAAAGCAACAAGGAGGAAGGCAATGCACAAGTTAGAAGCAGAGATCATCACAGAAAAAACAAAGAAAGGACTAAAAGACCAGAGGTTGCAAAACAAGATTTCTTCAAAGGACATTATTTTTCATGTAACAAATTTGGTCACAAGGCTATGCAGTGCAGGACTCATGGAAAGAAGGAATATGGTTTTACTAAGAGAAATTTCAAATATGGACATCTTTTTCAAGGGTATTGCTACTCTTGCAATCATTTTGGTCATAAAGCAATTCATCATAGGGTTCATTATAGAAATGGGTATGGATTCACTAGGAGGAACTTCAAGATATTTGCACCTTCTAGGAACCACAATATTAAGTGTTATAAGTGCAATAATGTTGGGCATAAGGCCAAGTGGTGTAGAACAAAATTTCTAGAGACAAGCAAGAACATGGATACTCAAAAGAATCAAAAGGGTATGTTGAGAAAGAAGGTGGACAAAAAAAATGAGCCTTGTATGCTAGGAGTAGAGATACTCCCACCCCAAAATTAATCACCTCAAGGAGAGGAGGTTGGGAGGGGGCTGAGCTAAGAGTCTTATATTTAGCCCCAAAGGAGTCCCTTTGCCATTGATGTCAAAGGGGGAGAGATTTGAATTAGGGGGAGAGCATTCAGTCATGGGGAGCAGTTTCTCAGGGGCAGTAGAATTGGAAAAAAGAAAAAAGAATGGTTAAGGAAAAAGGGTTGCCATCAATGACAAAGGGGGGGATTGTTGGAAATTTGAGCATGTTTTGTTGTCATTGATGTCAAGAGGTTTGATATCCAAATTTGATGGAATTAATGTCAAGAGGTTTGATTAATATCAAAAGGTTTAATATCCTAACTTGATGGAAATATTTGTGAGAATATTCCTCATGATGGCACATAAGGTATAAGGCAGCAAGAAGAAAGGAATACCTCTCCATGATGGTTGAGAAAGAATTTATAAATTACCTTAGGGTAATTTTACAAAGGTTAAAATATTCATTAATGGTGACAAGGTTATCCCTAAAGAAATTACCTTGGTGGTAATTTTGCAAAGGTAAAATATCCATTAATGGTGGCAAGGTTATCCCTAAAAATAAAAGGCCCAAAAAGTTTTTTAATATTTAATTTATAATATTTAAATCCTTTGGATTTAAATTATTATAATTAAATAATTAAATTCGAAGTGCTAAATTCAAATTGAGAGCCAATGTCAAATATAGAGGAGGGCATATGTATTAATAGGCTAAGGTTTAGCTTATGTCACAAAGTATTCAAATTATTTAAGCCTTCGAGTTAATTTCTTGTTCGTTCGACACGACGAAGGAAACATAAGAGGTTTCACATTTTTCGAAGTAGAGAGTTTGGTCAAAGGCTTGAAGGGGTGTGTCCCCATGCAAGTGAGGTGGCAACTAATCTAGAAATATTAGCTTGCATAGTGCATTTAGGGTAGAGGGTGTTGTGTTCGATTCATGTAGAGGGTTTTTGATTGCGTGGTCGATTTGTTTTTAGCACCGACGGTTGAAGATTACAAGGTGTTCGTGCACTTTTGTTTGCATGTGGGTGGCTAGCCCATGCAGTGACCTAGCCATTGCTAGGGCATGAGGCCAGTAGGAAGTGCGGGTTTGATTCCTAGTGGTAGGCGATAGGTGGCAGCAAAGGAATTAATTTTTATTAAAATTAATTTATGCCCTAAGGTCTAAAGTGGCTAAGGTATGTGCTAGGGAGATATAAGGAGTTTTGCATTGATTTTATTTTTGCAATAAAAGGGTTATGAAATAATTTATTTTTCTTGAGCAAAGAGTAAGGTGGTTTGTTTGGTAATGCATTGGGATAAAAATTGAAGTGGTGATTTATTTTATCTTTTTAAAATGCATTAATGACAAGTAGGAGATATAAGGTGTAAATGAAATTTATGCTTATGTAATTGGTGATTTTTGTTGATGAAATTTTATTTGCAAAGTTAGGAGTAATAAGGTGTAAAAGTGGTTTGAAAATTTTTGTATGGTGAAATATTTGTTGAGGTGGAATATTCATGTGGAGTTTTTGAGATAGATTGTTTCTATCTAACCTTGAAGTGGCACAAAAGAAATTGATTGTTGGTGAGACAGGTTTTGAAGATATATCTCCATCAATACAAAGAGGTATGGGCACATCATTCTTTGTTTGAAATTTTTATTGGAATGAATGTTGTGTAACACAAGGTGGAGTGAAAAGGATTATTTGATAAGCATTGATTTGAGTGAGTTTTATATGCTTCATTATTGAATGTTTTGAGAACATTTGAGATAGAGATTGTAAATTATTTGAGTTAGGGTTTGAGACCTATATTGTACTCTTTATTGGAAGAAGTGTGAAAACACTTGGTTAGGGTTTGTGAGCAAGTTGTGCTTCATTGGTTGAATGAATGTGTGAAGCTTATTGGCATTGGTTTTGAGTGATATTGAAAGAGAATGTGCAAACATTAGAAATCAGATTTGTGAGTGTGAAACATATTGAGGTTTTCTATATGTTCTAGAGGTTAAACAAATTATGGATAGAATATGTCTAAACTACTTAAAGTAAAATGAATTACTTTGAATATTAGATAAAGCATTTGATAGCATTGTGTGCAATATTTAAGATTGATTGAGTATATCTTGAGAGAAGATTTGAGCAAGTCTTTGTGAAAGCTTGAGGATAAAATTGAGCAAGTCTTTGAGAAGGCTTGAAGGAAGATTTGAGCAAGTCTTTGTGAAGGCTTGAGAATATATTTGAGCAAGTCTTTGAGAAGGCTTGAAGATAGATTTGAGCAAGTCTTTGTGAAGGCTTGAGGATAGAATTGAGTAAGTTTTTGAGAAGGCTTGAAGGCAGATTTGAGCAAGTATTGTGAAGACTTGAAACAACATTGAGAGCAGGTTTGATTGTTGATATGTTCAAGATTTGTGTTAAGGCTTGGGGTAAATTTGAGATAAATTTTTGGTGTAGATTTGAGATAAAATTTTGGTGTAGACTTGAGATAAATTTTTGGTGCAGATTTGAGATAGAGTTTTGGTGTAGATTTGAGATAGAGTTTTGTGCAGATTTGAGATAGAGTTGAGAGTAGGCTTTGGAGGTGATAGGGTATCCAATGGATAGATATCCATTAGCCAAAGTAGGGAGAAAGAGGTATCCTATAGAGAGAGATCCACAAGCCAAAGTAGTGGGGCATAAGTCTTCTAGAAGCTTCTCCATGCCCTTGTTGGTAATTAAAAAATTTCCTATCTCTGCCATGGTGTCAGAGTAAGGGTCTAAGTTGAAATTTTTGAGCCTTCACACCTTCTTAGACCTTTTACCACCTTCATCCATTTTATTCAACTTTTTGGGCTTTGAGGCATCTTTCGCTTCTACACTTCTTTTTCCAATTATTTCACTTTGGTGGCTACTCTGAATTCTCTTTGTAATATCTGCAACAAAAGATTTCAAAAACATAGTGGCAGTAAATTTTTTAAAAATTAAATTGTGAAGGTTTTACCTGTTCCTTTATATAGAGCACCCCTCCAACTACCATAGTAAATACCAAATTCTCCTTGAGAAATTTTAGAAGAACGTGCACTTTGTTTCACTTGCTCGACATTGTTCTCGATGTTCTAACGATATCAACTATTATTCACCACTAAATCATTCTTGGAAAGTGTGCCTCCTTCACCGTGTTACTACATCAAAAAACATGCCGTAGATGTTAAATCTATCTTGGGAAAATAACTTTGCTACGTACGAACCAATGAACGCTTCTGCTTTCAACGGTGTGGGATTTTGTTCCTCAAGATCTTCAACTTGCCTTCCAAAACAAATCTAGGTGCACGTTTTAAATTAAATACCTCCAAAAACATGTCTTAGCTTGCATGCACACCTCCCAATATCTGCCACACATCAGAGGGTGAAATCGCTCTGATAGAGCCCTTTTGAAATTTTGATTATGCTTACAAAATTAAGGCACTCCAAAAAAATGGTGGCGAAAGTGCCTTTGAGGTGCACTTGAATTTCTTCCCTTTCGCTCCGAAAACTTCCTTTTTCTTGCTTAATGAAATTTTTGGCGAGCGTCTTCCCCTTTTAAATTTTTTTTGAGGTGCCATATTTAGAAAATCAAGGATTTTTAAAAAACACTCCATTGATCTTATGGCTTTTCCTTTTGATTTTTCTCTTTTCTTTGTTTTTCTCAAAACTCCTGCTTTTCCTGCTTTTCACTTTTATCTTCACCCCTTTTTATTTTATATTTTTTCCATAGAAAGAACTTCAAACTTTAAAACACGTAGTCCTTGCCTTTTACCAAAGCTTCAAAATAGAATTCTTATGTTTTCTTTCATTGTTTCCACTTCGAATTTAATCAAAATTTCAACAAAAACTTTCATGTGCCTTCATTTAAACAAATCAAGGCATGCTTTCACATTATTTGGGCTTGATAACAATATTTTAGGTTGATGAATCCTATTTCATTTTAACTGGTGGCATGCTTGTTATAATCCACAATACTTTTCTTACAAAAGTGGGACACTTGGGGCGACGAAAATTTCTGAAACATAACACGGAATTTTATTTAATTTTAAGTTTTCTCGCCCCAATGAAGAGCGAACACCCTTTTGACTGCTCTAAATTTGGCCTTTCATAACTATTTTCATCCCAATGAGAGGAAACAGGAGTTTCATCCCTCTTCTAGGGCGAAAGCCATTTTAGATGCCTTCATCGCATCGACTCGACAATTTTTATAATTTTATTCTTTGAGCCATCCTCAACACGTACATTCACCATCAAAGAGAGGCAAATGGGGGTTCACCCATTTCCTAGGGCAAAAATACCTCTCATTGTTGTTGCACCCTTTTAAATTTTGGAATAGGGTGAGAAAGATTTATACTTTAATTTTCAATTAGGGTGCCAACCTTTTTGTTTTTATGCTTCCACTGTGTGCCCTTGGATGCATTCTCATAATATTTGTCTCAAAATTTCCTTCCTTCCTAGGGTATTTGCAACATAATGAAATCCTTATCTTTGGGACTTCTAAAACTTACCAAACTATTTCAACACAACAAGGAATTTTGAGGGGAATTTTGGGGCGAAACTGATTTTCAAAAAGAGCATTTCTCATTTTTATTTTTCGTCTCTTTTTTTTTCTCTTATAAATATATTTTATAAAGAAAATAAAATACTGAAAAGAAAATATGTACATATTTAAACAATTTGTACCTCTTTATCAAATCATTGAAAATAGGCCTTCAAATGAAGGACATTAACCAAAATTGGGATATCCCAACCATCCATGTTTTGAAGGTGATACGCATTCATTGAATTTCCTACAAAAATCTAAAATGGACCTTCCCAGATCACATTGAATTTGTGGTGCTTTCCCGGCTTGGTTTTGTTCCTGTTCAATTTGAGGACTAAATCTACCACCTAAAACTTACGCTCTGTCATATTCCTACCAAACCACTTTTGCATCATTATTGTATGTTCAGTAAAAGCTTCGTATGATTTTTCTCTCTTCTTCCAACTATAGCAATTGGGCTAACCTTGCGCTCATAGGATCAAACTCATCATATTCACCTTGGAACATCTACAATGTCTGGAGCACTAGAAGCTCGATGTGAATGGGTAGGATTACTTCTTTCCCATACATGAGAGAGTAAGGAGACGCTTTAATAGACTTATTTACTAATATTCGATCTACCCACAGAGCCTGATTCAAAAATAAATGCCAACTCCTTTTATTACTTCCTAGTGTCCTTTTTAATATTCACAACAATTTTTTGTTGGTAGATTCAACCAAGTCGTTTCCTTATGGGTAATAATTGGATGATGTCTTGAGATAAATATCGTACTTGCTTGCGAATTTAGTGATTTTAGTCCCAATGAATGGAGTCCTATTATCTATCATGATGAAATCTAGGACACAAAAATGGGTAATCAATCCTTCAAG
Organism: Wollemia nobilis; assembly: GCA_028583015.1. Taxonomy (NCBI): domain Eukaryota; kingdom Viridiplantae; phylum Streptophyta; class Pinopsida; order Araucariales; family Araucariaceae; genus Wollemia; species Wollemia nobilis. Next base: position 3,839,966 of record JAQPPZ010001678.1, on the reverse strand, counting down.
GAAGGAGATAACTATAGTTTGATCAACCTTCTTAGTCGAAATAGCCTCTACCCACCTAGTGAAATAGTTAGTGGCTATCAAAATATACTTGTGATCGATAGAAGAATGTGGATCAATGACCCTAATGAAGTCTAAAATCCAAAACTAAAATGGTGCTTCCACCTGAATCAGATGTAGAGGTAGAGATGCTCTTTTATTTCTGCTAACATAGCATTGACAATTATCATATTTTGACTCATATTATGTGTATCTATGAAAAGGGTGGGCCAAAAATACCCAGATCGAATGATCTTCAAGGCCATAGGCCTTCCTATATAATGTCCATCGAATAAGCTAGAGTGAAATTCCTCCAATATTTTTTGTTTCTCTAACTCCTTCACCCAACTAAGGAGTACCCCATCTATGTTCTTATGAAATAGTCCATTTAGCAAAAAGACATATCTAAGCGCTTGTAGTTTGAATCTCTGTTGCTGTGAAGCATCCAGATGTGATGGACATTTTCTATATGTAAAGAAATTGAGGTCTTCTATCCAATCACAATCACTTGTAGCTCAATTTGCATAATTGCTTTCACTAATATCTTCATTCTGTACCGAAGCCATTGACTCTAAAGTTGTGCTTTTAGATAGCTCTTGGAAGAGAGCTCACCCACAAACTAGCTTAGTAGGTCAAATATCCACATCATATTCTTAAATTTTTGAGACCCAACCTTCTCTCTTGTCGCCTAATTCCCCTTGAAGAATGAAATTTTAGATATCTGGATGTAATACATAAACAATAGTTTTGCTCTATGAAATAAAATGTTGAATTATTTTCAATGACTTCATGACTACATATACCTGTTTCTATATAAAGTTGCATTTCTCTTGGTGTGGTGCAATAACTTGACTTAGGAAAGCAATCCACTTTTCATCTCCATCTTATTACTTTTGAGTAAGTACTGCAACATAACTTTCCTATTCACCAACTACATAGAGAATGAAATATTTTGAATAATCTAGGTTAATTAGTATCGATGCTTGGGTGATTCTTTCTTTGATATCTCAAAATGCTTACCTTCTTACTTTTGTCCACTTGAAGTTTACATTCTTCTTCAAAATATCAATCATGGGTTTGACCACCTGAGCAAAATCAGCAATGAATTTTCGAATGAAATTGATCTTACCAAAGAATGACTACAGATTCTTCTTGTTAACAAGTAGCAAAAATTTCAAGAGTGTTTCGGCTCTCATAGGGTCAATCGCTAGTCCTTCTTGCAAAATGACATGTCCTAGTAGTTTTCCTTCCTTAAAGGTGAAAATGGATTTCTTTGGGTTAATAATAATTCCAAATTCTCAACACTTTTCAAATACTTGCATCAAATGAGAGACATGGTCCTCCCTGCGATGTGAGAAAATAGTCATATCATCAAGGTAAATGACAATTATTCTATTCAAAAAATCATCGAAAGCCATTTCCATAGCCCTTTGAAATGTGGTGCCAACATTTGAAAGACCAAATGACATCCTCTAGTAAGTGAAGGTGCCCCATTTGGTGGTAAACACCATCTTGTGTTGGTCTTCATCCTTCACCTAGATCTAGTTATAACCAGATAAACTGTCTAACAACAAAAAAATCTATGCTCCAAAAACCACATGAAGAATTTTATCAATCTGTGGTAGGGGGTAGTGATATTTTAATGATTCCTAGTTTAGATTTCAAAAATCCATGCACAGTCGAATGTCACCATTCTTCTTCCAAACTGGTACCCGATTTGCTATCCATGTTGAGTGCTTGATTGGGTAAATGATTTTCACCTCTAGCATTTTGAGCAACTCCTCCTTCATCAACACCTCAATATTTGGGTTAATAGGATACTATTTTTGATGAAAAGTCCTGACTCCTTGCAACTCAATGGTGTGATGAATTATGTTCTTATCATACCCCTTGAGATAATGGTAGCTCCAAGAATAATATCTAGAAATTTGTAGCACAATTTTTTAATATCTTCAAATTTATTGGTCATACAATCTGTGCCAACTTTAATAGCTTTATTTATTTCCAACTATATTTTATTGTATTCATTGATGTTGATGTTGATCTTGTGCTTCATCACCTTGTTATTTTGATCAAACAAGATTTCAAGTGAGATTAGTCTTTGAGGAATGTGATTATTATTCAACTAGGTTATTCCCACCATCTCCTCTTCAACAAGTACTCTCTCTTTGGCGCTAGCAGCTTCATTGATTAGAAAGTTAACAATCTATTCATCAGTGTCAAACACCTACCAATAGAGGTTTTTATCAGGGGCTTAAGGCCTATAGATTACTCTCACAATCTTTAGTTTCTTGATAAATTGATCCACCAGAGAGAAATTGGCACCAAGGAAAGCCAAAATATCTACATGTTTGTTGTGTTCTCACAAAAGTGCATAAACGTTGAGTGCTAAAAAAGACTCAAAAAGGTCCCATACTTTGTTGTGATAAGCCTTTAAATAATGCTACTTCAAAACACATTTTCTTGTCACTTGATTTACAATCAACTCAGAATCACCAAAGATTTGCAACTTTTTAATTTCGAGTTTTTTGTTTTTTTCAAGCCTAGGCATATTGCTTCATATTCTGCAACGTTAATCGTATAGCTCCAGATCAGTCAGTAAAAATAGATTTTCTACATACTTGAAGGAAAACAAGCACAATCCCAGCTCCTGCACCATTTTTACATCTTGAACCATCAAAATATAATTTTCACAATTGATCATACTTAGGTTTAGGGGTATTGGAGACTTCTACTTTAGTGAGTTCGAGCTTAGTGATAGTATAACAACCAATATCAATTTATACCATTGCGTTGAAATCCAATAGTGAAAATTCATCCTCGAAGTGGAGATCACCAAGGGCTTCCTCCATAAGTTTTGTTTCTTGTACTTATTTTGTCATCATATTGACTACACCAGTGGGATTTTCTTCCTCTTCAAGTTTCTCCACATGAAAAGTGGAAGGCTTCTCATTGTAGATCCAAATTATTCTCCCTTTAAAAGGAAATTCCAAGTGCAAATAGTTAAGAGACAAATAGCCATCAAGCTTTGTTGTGAATTCCCTTGACAAGCACATACTAAAGTATAGTTCCAAGTCAACCATCATCACTTATTTAATAACGGTGATCTATGGCATACTATGTAGAACGATTGAAATATCCTTGATCACACCCACTATCTGAACTAGAGTTCCATCCAATTACAATTACCCTAGACTACTTCTAGTGTATTCCATTCCTATAACTTTGCATATTACCTTTGGCATGATAGTAGTCGTTGCACCAGAATCGATCATACAATTATGCACAATTCAACCTTCCATTCTAAGAGATAGATAGAATATAGGTGGTCAATTTTTATCGATGGCAGAGGTTGTCAGTATTTATTCTAACACCATTTGGGTAAAATTTTTCTTTTTCTCCTTAGGAGATTTGAGATATTCTTGCAATAGGTCAAATTTTCCAAGAAGTTGTAGTGCATCGTACAAACTCACCTTGGTAGGAATATTCTTCATTTATTTAATAATATTGTAGTTGGGAACACCTGAGACTTTTTCTTCAATTACCAACTCATATTTGTTTTGGTATTGTTGGGTGGCTTCTACCCTCTACCGCTTGGTTAGAGATGGATACTTGAGGTGCTCCTTAGATTGTTCTTTTGCTTCAGCTTGAACTTGAGTAGCTGCGGGCTATGATGTTGATGCCTTCATCTAAAATTTCTCATGATCTTGCTTAGGCAACAAATATTTCAACAAGATAGGGTCTGGCTATTTTTCTATTGTGCTAGGAATTTTTTCTCTTGGATACACATTCTTTTATTGTACCTTTTGCTCTATGGGGACCTTCAATGGCTCTAGTTCTTGTGGATCAATCATCACTGACTTCTTTCCAGATCTTGTAAGAACTGAGACCTACTCCAAGGAAGGAAACATAAAATTATTGACCACTTCTATTATCATGTTGATTTGTACTCCAGCCAAATTTTTTGCCAACATCTGGACATAGTTCAGGTGAACCATGCGTGTATCCTCTCTGTGGGGATCATTACAAGTGGAGCACTAGTAGGTTTGCTCTTATGTTCTAGCTTTCTCATTTTCTAACACGATTGTATTTATTTTGGTCCTTTGTTTTGCTACTCTCTTTGTTGTTCCCTCGTGATTGGCAGAGTTTGAAATATTATTCATCAAAATTTAGCTTTCGCTTATTTCTTTTTTATAGATGTGAGTTCATTTGAAATAGTTCTTATCGATGAGTTAATCGATTGTATCTCCTGTAATATTTTAACAAAAGCATTAGGATTTGAGGATGCAGGAAGTGCTAGTGAAGGTGTAGGTACAAGAGGTACCAACAAGGGTAGAGGAGCTTGAGGGGTAGGCAATTCTAGGAATGGGACTAGAGCTAGCAACTATGGTATAACTGGTGCAGGTAACTATGGGATACTTGGGCTAGGGAGTTGCAGAATTGGAATCGGGGTGATTTAAGTTGGACTTGGGTTCCATGAAGGGACATGATACATGGAAGGCATAGGCAAAAAAAATGTGTTGGAATACAAATATTGTGGAAGGTCAGGTAAAATGGGCATCATCATATTCATAGGTAGCTTACCTATAGTGATCAAATTTGATTCATATTTTTGCACTTGAATATACAAATCTGGAAAATAATTTATGTTAGACTATCGAACAACCATGCCAATATCGATGGTGAAAAAATTGAGGTAGTAGAACACGGATTGCTCATGAGTGGGTCAAAGACCATTAGGAACCCTCTACCAACTTTGAGTGAACCTGACGTTGATTGAACCTGACGTTGAAAACGGGTCAGCCTGTACATGATAGTGCTTGATGAGTAAATATTCCAACTAATCCCAAGTAGTTATAGTAGTGTGTGGCAGAGAGCGGTATCAGTATAGAAACTTCTCTCTAAATGAAATCACCAGTAGTCTCACCATGATGTCTTCATCTATGATGTTGTGGATAACTGCCAAAGAAGTCACATCTTGGATATGTTCATAAGCAGTCTTACCAGTACCATCATATGTAGGTAAAACCTTCAATGTTTCTTGAGGGACTAGATTTTATGTTAGTAAATCTAAAGCTCTTGAGCTATTCCATACTAAAAAATGCCTTGGTGGTGGGTTCTGAGCCATATTAGCTGAAGGATTTTTCTGCGATGGAGGGACACTAGTAGTAGTACTAGCTAGACTTGAAGGTGCAAAAAACACACCAACTATCTGTGAAGATGTTGCAATAGATGTGTGAATTGGGGTGGTCAATTTGGGGTGTTTTCCTAACTTTTGGGTGTCAAGGTCAAATAACTTGATAGCATTTTTGGAAATTTTGGCCTTTGATCTTGTGATCATAAAGCACGACTTTCACCAACTTCATGTTTGGAGGCTTATCTACTTGGGCCACTTTGGAGGATCCAGGTACATAATCTACTACTTTTGGCTTAGTTCCATACAATGCTTCAAAAAGAGACATCTTGATGGAGTAATGGTAAGAAGTGTTGTACCACTATTCTACCAATGATAGCCATTGACTCCATTGATGTTGTTTATCATGAACAAAACATCTTAGGTAGGTACCCAAACATTTTTTAACTACCTCCGTTTGGCCATCTGTTTGGGGATGGCATGCGAAAGGCATATTTAATTTGGTACCACTAAGTCAAAATAGTTCCCTCCAAAAATTACTAGTAAATATGGGATCTCGATCACTTACAATATTTTTGGGTATTCCATGTAATTTGAAAATTGATTCCATAAATACCTTAGCCACTTTACTTGCTGAAAATGGATGTTGTAGAGCCTAAAAGTGAGCATATTTGGAGAGGCAATCAACTACCATGAATATTACTGTTTTGCCTTCTAACTTAGAAAGACCTTCAATAAAATCCATGGAAATGTGTTCCCACTGACGATATGGAATGGGTAATGGTTGAAGCAACCCTAGTGATTTGACTATTTCATCTTTATTGCATTGGCATACTTCACATTCATCTACCCATTGTTTGACTTATGCTTTTAATCCTTTCCAATGAAAATATTGTTTAACCCGCATATAAGTTTTCAAAAAACTAGAATGACCTGCTGACGAAGAGGCATGTGACTCATCTAGAATCCTAGATTTGATTGTCGATTTGTGTGGAATGTAAATGTGATTCTTCTTTCTTAATATCTTGTCTTAATAGGAGAAAAGAGGGTGCTTGGATGAACCAAATGACAACTCCTAAATTATTTGGGCAGTTTCACTATTAGACAACCATTCTTCCTATGACTAAGACACCCATTGACTTCTATTTTGGTTGCGTCGCTGCGTGTTTTGCCTGTTGGTTCGCGCTATGTTGTTTTGTCTGTCTCTTTATCACGACCAAAAAGAAGAGAAAGAGCAGTGGAAAAAGTGTCGCGATATCACGCGTGGTGGTTTTCGACTAAAAGAGAAGGAGAGCAAGATAGGAAAAGTGTCGCGATATCACGACATGTCGTCTTATCACGGTAGAAGAGTAAGGGCAAGAAGGGAAAATGGTGCGATCGTGACATGTAGGTGGCGCCAAAAAATAATGGAAGGAAGGAAGGAAAAGGGTCGCGATATCGGACATGTTAGAAAAGTGTCGCGATATCGTGACATGGAAAATGTGTCATGATATCGCGACATGTCTCTTTATCATACAAGAAGGGGGGGAAAGGTGGCGATATCACGACGTGTTGTTTTTGCGACTGAAGAGAAAGAGCATGTTAGGAAAAGTGTCATGATATCGACATGATGTTTTCTTACGGTGAGGGGGGGGGGATGAATGTGGCGCGAGGAGAAGGAAGGAAAAAGTGTCATGATTTCGCAACATGTTAGAAAAAGTGTCCGATATGCGACATGGAAAATGTGTTGTGAGGGGGGGGATAGGGCGAAGGGAAAGGTGGGATATCACGACATGTGTTTCGTGGGGGCGGGGGAAAGTCGGTGACATGTTTTTGTTGGGCGGGGAGGGGATTGACTGGTAGCGAGAGTGTAGCGGGTTACCGGGGGAAGGGGTTGCGTATTTTGTGGGGGGTCGTTGATGGGTTGAGGTTGTGGGTGATGTTTTAAGGGGTATTACTCTTTGTGGGGTCTTGGGGGCCGAAAAAAAAACTAAGACACCCATTGAGAAATAGGACCTGAAATAGCATTAATAACCACTTCATCTTCATATTTTATAGATAATGCATCTGCTGCCATGTTTTTTCCCTTTCTTGTACTCAACAACGAAATCATATCCCAACAATTTAGTTAACCACTTGTTTTTTTGGATAAAAAACCGTTGTTCTAGAAAGTGCTTGAGACTACTATGATCGGTTTTTATAATGAAACAACTATTGATTAAGTAGTGTCTCCATTTCTCCACTGCATGTAGAATAGCCAAAATTTATTTTTCATATGTAGATCTTCCAAAATTATTTCTCGAAAGTTGTTTACTTTTGAATGCCAAGGGATGAACTTCCTACATTAATACTGCCCCAATACCTATTCTTGAAGCATCACATTCGATGATGAATGGTTTGTGAAAATCTAGAGTCACCAAAAATGGAGTAGTACACATGGCTTCTTTGAGAGCCTCGAAGGCTTGAGTGGCTACTTCTGACCAATGAAAAATATCCTTTTTGTTAGAGCTGCGAGAGGAGCTACAATTTTACCATAATTATACATAAATTTGTGATAGTAACCAGAGAGACCCAAAAAACCATGAAGTTTTTTGATGGTTTTGGGTAAAGGCCAATCCTGAATTGACTTAATCTTATTGGGATCCACTTTAACACCTTCTTGAGATACTATATAACCCAGGTACTCAACTTATTGAACACCAAAAGAGTATTTAGAGCACTTGACATATAACTTATCCCTATGTAGGATATGGAGATCTCTTTCCATATGCAACAAATGATACTTCCATGATTTACTATATATGAGTATGTCATCAAAGAAGACTAGGATAAATTTGTGAAGGAATGGATGAAACAAATGGTTCATGAGACTTTGGAATGTAGATGGGGAATTAGTGAGACCAAAGGGTATGACTAAGAATTCATAATGACCTTCATGAGTGTGAAAAGTTGTTTTAGGAATATCCTCCTCCCTAACTCCGATTTGATGAAATCCTAAACGTAAGTCCAATTTGATAAAAAATTTAGCACTATGTAGTTCATCTAATAAATCATCAATGATAGGTATAGGGGATTTATCTTTGATGATGATCTTGTTGAGAGGACAAAAATTCAAACACATACACCAAGAATTGTCTTTACGATGGGCTAAGACTACTAGTGAAGAATAGGGGCTAGTACTATGACATATGACTCCATGTTCTGATAGTTCTTGGACAATTTTCTCAATTTCTATTTTTTGAGGTTGGGGATATCGATAAGGATGACCATTAGGAAGAAGACTGCCTGGAACAAGGTGTATGGCATGGTCATGGGATCTTTTGGGAGGTATTCCCTTTGGTTCTTGGAAGACCTCATCATAGTTTGTGATAATATTTTGTAGATCTTCTGATTGAATTTTTGGCGTATCTTGTGCTTGCATTTCCATATAATTAATTTGAGCAATGAATCCATAACTACCTTTTCTTAATATTTTTTCCATGTTGTGTGAAATTACTATCTTTGATGGAGGTGTTGGAATTCCTTTGAGGCAAATGGTCTTCCCATTTTCTTTCCATTCAACAAAGCATTACTTGTAATTAAAATCGACCGTGGTTTCCATTTTATCTAGCCATGCGACTCCCAAGATAACTTCTAATTTCCCTAAATTTCATAACAAAAATAGGATCCTACCAAGTATAACTTCCCATTTGTAATGAAGTTGAAGATATTTTACCTATACATTGAGCACTACTCCCGCTTGTAGTTCTAACTTGAAATTTATCTTGATTGGGTGAGTGGATGTTGAAGTTTAATTAAAGTTGTGAGTACTTCCTGAATCAATTAATACAATTACCTTTCTTTATCGAATGAATCCTGCTACTTTAATTGTATGGTGAGTTGATAACCCCATAAGATCATGTACTAAAATTGCCATAGTATCTTCCTCAACTACAATCTCCTCATGTTCAATGTGGTCTTCATCTATAGGATCATTAGGAGAGTTGTTCTCCTCTATATATTTATCTTCCTTGTCAGCATATTCAATTTGAAAGTTTTGTCATGGTACACATGCCTGATCTTTTGGATGGTGGTTGCAACATTTATAGCAAAAAATTCTTTATGGTTGATAATTTCTATGAAAAGATTTGTTGTGGTATTGAGGTTGACCATATGAATCATGTCATATGGATGTCACTATTTGCACCTTCTTCTCAATCAAATTGGTAATCCGTATACAGGCATCTACAACGGATGGATCTTGTAGGTCCACTTTGACTTTAATATTATCTTTCAACCCATTTCTAAAAGTAGCTACCACTACATCAATTTGTAAATTTCTTGCATAGAAAAGCAAGCTAGTGAATTCTGATATATAATCCATTACTTATCTTGTTTGATTACATTAAAACAACCACACCATGTAAGAATATGAGGATCCTTTATCAAATATATTAAGAAAGTATTTGGTGAAATCATTCCAGAAGATGATTTTTTCCTTCTCATGTTTGAGCCATACAAACCATTGATAAGCTTTAGTACCTAGTTTGGAAGTAGCAAAAGGAACTTTTTTTGAATCTCAAATTCGGTATAATTCTAAAATGCCTTCCATTTTGGCTATCCACCCATGTGGATCATGACCCTCAAAGGTGGGAATATCAATGCATGGAAAATTGACCCCACTAGGACCTCTAGATTGTTGGTAAACTTCATCTCTATCTTGGCCTTCATTGTGCCTATATCGATGGAAGTGATTTTGGGGAGGACCTCTTTGTTGTTCAAAAACATCTTCGTTGTTGATATCCTCATTATTACGCTGTCCATTAAAGTGATTTTGAAGACTACCATTATGACCTCTTTTGTTGTGCATAAAATTTTCATACTGATCCTCAATGTTCTAGTGTCTTTGGAGGTGATTTGGGCTAGGAGGATTTGGTTGGCTTTCTATTTCCAATAGTTGGGTCATCTTGTCATTCAGGGTGGTTATACTAGCCAATAGCATTTATAAGGCCTTATCAGTGGTAATGGAGCTTTCTATTTCCTCTTGTGTGAGGTTCTCATGGGAATATTTTAGAGAGGGATTAGATGCCATATTGTTAAGCAATAGGTGACCAGGGTTAAAGCTATTAATTCTTAAAGGAGAAGAATTGGATGCCATATTGTTAAGCAATAGGTGACTAGGGTTAAAACTATTAATTACTAAAGGAGAAGAATTATGTGTACCTTTTCTTCTAGGAGGTCTTCTTGGTGACTTTGGGATCCCCTCATTGGAGTTCTTTGAGCTTGATAGTCATCCATTTGGTCCCTTGGTCCACCTTTCACTCATGCACTTGTCACCAAGATTTTGCTAGCCACTTTTGCCTTTGATCTTTGCCAAAATTTGGATGAGTTGGGTAAATTATTATTATTATTTTTTGCTTCAACTGTCACTCCAACTATGATGCAGATTGAATCTCTCTCCCTTTGAGACTTCCTAAATTACTTAGCTACCTTTGAATTTTGACACCCTAATTTTAACACCACTTCAAATTTTCACACTTGATTTGACACTTGACTTGAAACATGATACGAAATATGACACACAAATTGAAATGTGGTACAAAATATGACATAAGGACTAGACTGAAATTGAAAGGTGGTGACCGTAAGACCAAAATTAAGGGAGCATGTGAGACTGATATGACCAATGGTTACAGTGAGAATGACACACCGATTGAAAGATATCGAGGAGGCACAATGCTACTACTTTGACTCAAGACCACGAAGGATAGGGAACTCGGTACAATATGATTAACTAACACAACTCGATCACTAGACATGATAGCTCAGATAGAGAGGCAATAGCTAGATATAACATGAGGTGAATGTCATAGGAAGGCGATAGTTGTATAGGGTATGATGATAAGAGACAGCGAGGAAATGCTGGACACGACACTTAGAGAATACGAACACCAAGGAAAAGAGACAACAAGACTAAGACAACAACCCATGAACTCCATGATGACTGAGCTAGAGCCAATAGATGAAATCAAGCTATGACACATAAGTAGATAGACACGCGATACAAAGAAAGGACAACCTAAACCTGGTGACACGATGGCTCGACACATGAAGGACAACTAGTAGGGTAAGGAAGGGGTAACTCACAAGCATAAGGGAGGATGCGTGTGACCAAGGTCACAACCAACTAGTGGAGCTTCCTTGTATAAAAACCACTCAAAACATGTTTGCATAGTGCGTGTGGGATAAAACACATGATAAAAAAAAATATTGACACTTATGTACCTTAGTTTACGCGATTAATTTATTTATTCGTGTGTTCTGATTAGTCAAGAGAATGATTGTGTGCCTCTGTGATTCTTATCATGCCTTTAGTGTTGATCGAAGAGGAACGTCTATGATTCTTTCTTGTTTCTTTGGCTTCGATTCCTCCCATTGCTTTGGTGAAGGTCTATTTGGATTTTGATTAGTTCTATGTTTCTTTCTTTCTCCAAAAGTTTCTTTCCTTCTCTTCTCTCCTTGGTTAGTCCTCTTATAATTTGGATATCCTCTTGAAATTTATTGAATCAAATGATATTTTCATTAATAATTTCAAATGAGTTTATGGACAATGTTGTAAGCTTAGGCTCCAATCTACTATTTTTGTATGAAATCAATTTGATCACACAAACCCTACAATTTCTCAATCAACACTTTAGTATTTATGGTGCTACTAACATGAGTTCCATATATATTATTAACATATAGAATAATAACAACATGATCCTTATAACCTTCTTGTCCTTGTGGAGATGCTTCACCTCTTTAAAACTAATATCACATGGTTCATAATTCATATATATGAGTAATCCCTTACTTTGGAGCAAAGATTCAATATTAATCTTCAAGGTAGCATAATTAAGACCACACAACAATGGAACATGAATAATTCAAAACTACTTTACAAAAATAAAGAAATATATGTAATTGTGACTATAAATAACATCACCAATGGAGAGATCTCAAAAATTGTGCAATTTGAAAAAGGGATAAAAATAATTTTATATGCAAGAGTTGTAGCCCTTGAAATGTTTTTCCTAAAATTACAAAATATACCTCTAAAACATTTAAAAATTGTGAACATTTGATAATTTTAAATTTTTTTAGTATCTAGAGAAAATGGGAGGTCACCACATGACATTGTGTGATTGGTTGAGGGTGTTCCAAGCATACACTATTTGTGTAGTATACCAATGAATCACATGATATCACTTGTCATGATTAAATAAGTTGCATTGCCTGCAAACCACATTGTAACACTTGTCACTCCCTAATTTTCTCTAAATGTAGTATGTCATCAAGTCTACTACTAATTGTTTGAACTACTTGTTAAATTTAATGAGTTGGCAAAATATGATTGGCTACACCCATATTTATACATACCAAGGGGTGTATTATCATCCACATTGATCGGTGTATGACCTACCATATTTTCCATAGAGTATGCCATATTAATAACTATGTCAACCTTTGTATCACTTGCCATGTATTATCTTGCGACTCATCCATATAAATAGCTAAGTCAATGGCTCCAACATAATGTGCACAGTACCACATTATTTATATGAACTTCCATGCCATATTTATGGACTATCATGTGCCACTTTAGGATTCTTGCACTAGTCATAAAGTTAGTTGAATGGAATACCATATCATCTACCATATATATATGATTAAATGGAAGGGGTTTTAAGAGTATCCTCAAATATTTAACAAGGATAAACCAAACCCAAAAAACAAGAGACTATATTCAAGTAGAAAAAGAGACCATAAGGAAGAGAAAGGCCCAACCCAAAGGGATAATGCAAGAGGAAGAAAATAATACAAAGAAATTAGAGAAGGAAAGATAACCCATGATAATGTGCATCATTTATCATATTGGTTTAGGATTTTTGTAGCTATACCAAGTCACATGTATTGCCCACCATGTCATTTATACAAATTATTATGTGTTGTCTTGTTATGTGTGTACTAGTCACTAAGTTAGATATATGGATTATTATGTTAATTAAATAGATTTTCATGTGTTGACCATATAGCTCTACCACACCATCACAACTATGCAAAGAGCTAACATCATCTAGTGCCATGTCATCACATGATGCCAAGCCATTATATTTTGTCATGTCATCATAGGTTAATACATCCTTCATGTTGATGTTATCAATATATTTTGAAATTAGTCTTTGCATTGGAAATTCACACCTATAACCACATGTGTGGTGTACGCTAATTGGTTAAATTGTAAGGTCTTATTCATAGGGTTGAAACCATGGTTGAAATTTTTAACTTCATATCAACTCTTGAATATAATTATACAACATTGTCAAAAAATATTATATAATTTTTTTTTAAATATTATTTTATATATTTTTAATGTCAATTAAAATTTATAAAAAGATACAAATTTAATCTTATATGAGAGAACAAAAAAATACATGCTATTTAAGGGAAAAATGTTAAAATGCATTTGTACTTTTCAAAACTAATATGTATTTGAAAATAGATATTTATACAAAAAATTTTATACAATATTAAGTTAAAGCATCACAAAGATAAATGTAAATTTTTTTTTTTACTTTTGTAAAAGAGTTCTTTCAAATCTATATGCTATTACCATGTATTTATTTTTAACATTTTACATTTAACACAAAGTTAATATTTTTTTAAGAGTCGTTTAAATAAAATTTCATTCATTACTTTTATTAATAACAATAATGAAACAACAAGATGAGTTTTATGTTTAAAAACTTCACATGATATGAACCTAAGTTTTAAACAAAAAATATTGTAAACATAAGACATATCAACACTTTATAATTTATTAAATCATATAAAAAATATAAGAAAAATTTATTGTAATTATACATTATTTTATTTTATAAAACAATCCATGTATTAGAAGAAGAGAAATTCATAAAAAATAATTTATTAAAATTATTTGTAAGAAAAAAAAAAATCATAAGATATTTTTAACCCTAGTTAATAAGAATTGTTTTTGTTATATAAAAAATAAAATTACCTTTACTAAAAAAATATATATTATCAATTAATTTAAATATTTTTCACCTAATTTTAATTAAAATAACCAAATAATAAAATTAATATGTTAAAATTTATCTAATTTCTTTAAAATGCAAACTAACATCTAAACAAAGGGCAAAAATTACTTGTTACAAAACATAACTAAAAAACTTAAAACAATTTACTAAGCTTGATATCTATATTAAAAAAAGTTTTAAAATAAATTTTATGAACATTACATATTAAATAGAAACAAGATTTGTATGATTTTTTCTTCTCTTTTCTCCTAGGAATCCTATTGAATCTCCCATCAACTAATTTTAAAATATTTTCTATTTCCTTCTTTTATCAAGTCCACCATTAGGCTTAGATCATAACGATTTTAATAAAAAATTTAGATATAAAATAATTTAAGTGTCAACAACCATAAAAAAAAAATTAATTCAGATCTAAAAGATCTAAAATAATGCAAGACTAAACAATCAAGAAACAAATTGATGCAGACAGTTTTGAAATACTGTGTCTCTCTTTTATTTATTCAAAGTGGGCATGACCTCAAAGTTCACGGCAACTTATACTCTCTCTATGCAAAGAAAGAGTACCTATGGACTATTAGCATTTTTGCCTGCTTTGCAATTGATAAAGTTAGCTGACATTACCTTGATGTATTCAATCTCTTTCTTGAAATGGAGGGAAAACCAATAAGTTTTTCCTGCCGGATATCACAGTCCTCCCTTCAATCCCTTTTGTCGCTTCTTTGGGTGGGATGATTTGGTGGAGACGCCCAGATAGTTTGTTCATCGGTGTGAAATTGTTTCCGGAACTTTACTTCTGGTTTTTCTCGACGGAAAACCCATAAACTGCAACGTCCGTGAATTGACAGCTACCCTTCTCCGCAGAATTGTTATCCAACTCTACACCCATCAGACATACTTTATCAATTTCTAGAGTTAAAATCTTTGACAGAATGATAAATGAGATGCGTTTATCATTAAGAGGTTAGTCCTCCTTTCCTGTGCTGCTCTCAGGGTTTCAATGTGTGCACACTCTTAAAAGACATTAAAAAAAATTTTTCATGGCAAAGGTGGTTGGTGACTGATATGATCTGACGGAGAAGAAGAAAAGTAACTATTGTTGGTTTCTTCTATGCGGTGATGTAGAGCATAACACCTTAATTGATGTAATGTGTCTATGACTTAAAAAAAATCTAAGATTTCTAGTGACAAAGTTGGAAAAAGAAAAGGAAACTAAACAAGAGGAACAAAGGTACAATTACTGTTGTTTTGAATGGGAATGGTTTACAAGTGATAGTTTTTTATAAAACTAAATACTTCCAAACGTGTATGTAAGGTAATTCCAACCTCGTAAAAATGAGGCCACAGGCATTAAGTGTTTGTGAATAGGCAAACCGTTCAGAGTCATTGAAATCTATTAACTTTATATTAAAAGCTGTAACAAAATAACTAGTGAAAAAATCTTAAGTTATAAAAACACTAATGTGTGCTGATATCCATGTAAGTTTTAAGCCCTGGTCTATAAGTTAAACTAGTAGTATGTAAGTTCAAGCATTTACACGATATCGGGAATATGTGTTGTCTTTGAAGCGAAGTATACTTTTTTTTTTTTAATAAATTTTAGCATTTATAAGTAGTTTTTAAAATATTTAAAGTACAGTTACTTTTAATTTAATTTATTAATTTTAATGTTTAAAATATGTTTCTAAAATATTTTGAAAATATATTTTGATAAAAATTTTAAACTTTAATTTTTAATAATATTAATATAAATTTAGGTATACTCCTTATTTTATCAAGCAACTTATTAATTTTAATGTTTAAAACATTTTGGAGTATATGAAGATCTCAAATATTAATGTTCTAACAATATTTTATTTATAAAACTCGTAGTGTCATGCAATTTCAATTAGGTGAAAAATGTGAATGTGGGACTATGCAGGTTTTCGTTGATAGAAGTCCTATTCCATAAGAAAAATTAAAAATTATATAATTTATATAATTTATTAGAGTAACATGTGCATTTAAAAAAAATCTTTCATATTAATTTTCAAATATTTGAAGGATATAAAACTTATTAAATAAAATTATATCTCAAAAATTAACTTTTATGTATTCATAAAATTTATTAAATAAAGTTAAATAACTTTTATGTATTCATAAATATTAATATAAAGTTAAATAAGAAAATTTTATTTTATAAAATAATTTTTTATTATTAAAATATTAAACACATTTTAAGGAAATTAAACTTATTAAATGAACTCATATCTCAAACATTAATGTCGTATTAGGTATTCATAATCCTCTTAGTATTATGAAAATTCAATATTAATGTGAAAAATGTAAATGTGAGTAATCTTTGAACTAAAATTAATTTTAGTTATAAACAACTTTTACTAATTTTAATGTCTTTAATTTTTTAATAAAAATGTAAAATATTTATATATATTTTTATTGATATATATTGTTTGGTTCACACACTCATATAGCTTGAGGTTTGAACTTTGGACCTTCGGAAGAACCAAAATCCAAACCCGTTGTCCTATGGAGCAAATATTTAAAAGTATAAATATTAATGTTTGATTTGATTTATTTTACAAAGCACTTTACACATTATTAGGAACATGTGTTGTCTCTAAAAAATAATAATAATAATATTTATAAGTAGATTTTAAAATATTTAAAATATAATCAATGCTAATTTTTTTAAAAGATATATTTTAATATTTTGATAAAAATTTTAAAGATTATTTTTTTCCTATCAATATAAATTTAATTTAATTTATTTTACTTTATTTAAAAATTTCTTAATTTTAATATTTAAAATATTTTCAAGCATATAAACCTAAAAGATCTCAAATATTAATGTTCTAATGAAAGTGTATTTATAAAAGTTTAATTAGGTGAAAAATAAGAATGTGGGTTTATTTAGTTTGTAAGGATGTAAATTATAATCAAATCTAATTTATTTAGTTTGTAAGGATAATATAGTAGTTTGTGTTTTTAGTTTTTTATTTGGATATTTAGACTTCAATGACATTGATTAGTTTTGGATATGAGTAGCTGATATATATATATATATATATATATGGGAGGTTCAAGGTTCAAATGGTTCGGTAGGTTAGTGTGTATGGTTTGTGTTTAATCTTTATTGATAAGCTCATCTCTTACCCTTATCAAAGGTTATAGTTATAATTGGGAATGCCCAAACCTAACTAGGTTTCTTACACTAACCTCAATAAAAATAAATAAATAAATAAATAAATATATATATATATATATATATATATATATATATATATATATATATATAATTTTATAGATTTTATAAGTATGTGAAATATATCTTTGATGTGGTTTATCGACAAGGACACCACTTAAATTATCAATGATGTGACCCGGGGTTAAATCCCTATAACGGATATGTATACATATAAGAAGTATTTACTCAATTTAAAAAAAGTATCTGAAATATAATTTTAAACCCAATTAAATGGACACCCATCACTTACATCCCATTAGACTTAATTTAATTTTTTCTATACTAATGACCAATTTCTAGAAAATTATGGATTCAATATTAATTCAAAAAATTGTTAACAATAGTTAGTAGTCTTAATGTGACATAATATTGTCAAATATTTGACTTAATATTATAATTAATAAGGGAAGGAACATATGAGTAATCTCTTATACAGTTATATAATTAATAATAGAAATTAGTCTTTGATTCATCAAATTATATTAATTCAGTTTTGAAACATTTTAAATGTTTGGGTTTTGTTTTTTTAGGAGGTCAAGGTTCAAATCACAGTATGGGCGAGTGTGTGAGGGGTGGGTGTGTGTATGATTGTGTGTTTGGTCCTATTAATAAGTTCAAATCTCATCCTAATCGGAGGTTATGGTTGGGATGGGAATGCCATCCTTGAGCATGGTTGTAGGGGTTTTCCACACCAACCTCAATAAAAAAATTACATTAGTTCAATTTGTTAAATTCCTCAATTTTAAAAGGAGATTCATATTCTAATCTTGTCAAATAAATAAATATAAAATTGAAAAATTAGTTATTACAATACCGCCATGTGATCATGATTCAATATAAATAGGTTTTAATTCATCATATGATGAACTCAAACATATGTTTGGTTCAACTATAATAAAACCATGTGGTGACTACCGTCTCTTATAAAATATATATTATTTTTAAAAATAAATTTTATATGTATGTGTTAATAACATGGACTTGAAAATAGGAGAATATTGGTTACTTAAAAAAATAAATAAAAAGTTATTTATTTTTAGTTGAAGGGGTCTAAATACAATAATACAACTTTTACACATATATATATAATTTTAATAGTAAGTCTTATCTATTATTTGGTATAGATTTTATTAAAAATTAGTTAAATGGAATTGACATGAATCTACTTGTATTATATCTAACCATATAAAGGTATTACTACACAAATTTTTAGAATTATATATGAATTATTTGATAAGATTTAAACATAAATTTGTTCTTAAATATTAAGATATTAAACTAACTAAATTCATCTTATTTGATAATTACAAATTTAATATTAATAATTATTAAATTTATATGAATTAAATTAGTTGAAAATAAAATTTAATGTAAAAATTATTATTCATATTTTTGAATGTAAAGGCCTAACTTTTAATTAATTTAAAAATGCAAGTCTTTACAACCAAAAAAATAGGTGGATAGGCACACCTCAATATGTAGTCACACTAACTCAGGTGAAGTTAGGGAACGTTACTCAAAACAACAAAACTAGCGTTAAACCTGTCACCAACTACAACATCAAAAAACATGCATTAAATCATGACAATCATGGAGGTATGATCACAAGGTGAATGTCCATAACCCATTAGATGCTAACAATTGATATTATACGGAATGGAAATGAGCCACCCATCCTCTATTATAATTTCCCAAAATAGACTTGCAAAGCATTACACAAATTATGAAGAGAAGAGTAGAACCGATTGATTTATTCTATGGATCAACTTTGTATAAATAAAAAAGTTGATCATTAAGATCCGTTGGCTAACAAAAACTCATCAAATATGATCTAGACTATACTGAGAGTTCACCTGACTCATGGAGGAGTGGAAACTCAAGTATGTCTATCCTAGTAGAACTTAAGAGAATAATTAATTATTCTAACACCCCCCTTAAGTGATACTAGGGGTGTATGATACAAATGAGTCCCAAAAATAGGTTCTATTGAGGTACTCATATACAATGATATTATTTGATGAGATGGTAAAAACCACGTAGGAAAAACCCATCTATCAAAAAAGGAAGAGGCATGTCTTTAGTTTGCGAATATTATCCTCATTGACATAAAAAAAGAAGGATGAGTCCCAACAAATTGACCTGATAAGGTACTCATTTACAATATATATATGGTGAAAAAAAACTCTTGGGAAAAAAATATCTATCAAAAAATAAATATAGAGGCATGTCTTCGGATGACGAAGATTGTCCTCAAAAAATAATGAGTCCCGACAACTTGGCCTAATGAGGTACTCATGTATGATTTATATTTTTATTAGGAGAGATGATAAAAAAAACCAAACCACCCTCCAAAGAATACAATAATAAGAATAAATGAGATGTGAAATACCTATGTTGTTTTAATGCAGTTGTTTTACTCTAAGTTTCCTCGTAACTGAATGTAAAACGGAGAAGGAAATGACTTGGTGAAGATGTTTGCAATTTGATTTTTAGTGGGAATATAGTCCAAGTATATATATCTGTAGACACCAAAACAGCACCAATCCGATTATGTGACTGCAAACACTGATCGCTTTGACACACACAGCCCCCAGGGCAGCCCTCAGAGGTTAAACAGTGGTCCTAACCACTTTTCCAGCAATTTTGGAAGGTCAAAAGGCAATTTAGCACATTCAGGCACTTTGCTCAGTATTCGTCTCACCCTGGGACGAATTCAAATTGGGATCCGTCTCACCTAGGGACGAATTCTGAATTCGTCCTTGGTCAAGACGAATTCCAGGTTTAACGGGCAAAAAGAAAAATTGCGCCAAGTGGCAGCCGAGGACAGTCAATTAATGACTCCTGCCTTGCATGCGCGTGTAGGTGGGTAGATTGGCCGTTAGAGGACTGTCACAAGGGCAGTCATGGAAGCCCAAGTCAGGGAGGAGTCTCCTCCCTCTTGGGAAGGCATGGCCGCCACATGGCACCCCTGCATGCCCCTCCAAAGAGACCCCCTGGGTCTATAAAATGGTGAACTTTCTCACCCAAAAGGAGACAAGTTGGAGGCATTTTCAAGCAACGAAGTGCTGCCAAAATTGAATACCACCTTTTACCCCTTTTGATTCACCTCTTCCACATCCTTGATCTCTTTCGCAAGAGAGGTTATTGGGTGGCTATTGGAAGTGTGAATCCGGTCCCAAAACCCGACATTTGACCACATTGATCTACCAATTCGCCGACAACCCATTACAAGAGATTTTGGGCCCATCCCAAGTGGATTGGTGCCGAAATCAAGTTCCAACGGTGGGCGGCCCGCCGGGCGCCCCGCACTTCTTAGTTTCATTTTGATTTGTTCTTTTGTCACTTGTTTATATTCCATTCCATTTTATGCTATTTAGATAGTTTATAATTTCAATTTCAGAATGTTTTGATCAAATATTGTCATCTTTTGTCGCTTTTGTTGTCCTCACTAACTTGCAGGTAGCGACGTCAAATTCTCGGTGATGGAGGTCAAATTGGGAGAATCCGACCATCTGGGTCGTCCCAAAATGCCCCCAATTAGCTAACCCCCATGTTTGCAGGTGTTTTGGAGCTCCCGAGACGCGACATTTGGGTGGCTTTACTTCGGCGCTTTGTCACAGGAGAATTCGTCCTACCCGGGGACGAATTACAGTAGAATTCGTCCTGACCAGGGATGAATTACAGTTGAATGCGAATCGGTGGAGAATTTCCTGACTGTTCTGATGGCAGTGGCCCTCTGGTAATGTTCCCTCGTCTCTGTCAAATTTGCAGGTTATTTGGAATCATTTTATTTATCGATTTAGCTAATCTTATGCATGCATCCTCCATTGGTTTTTAGGATCAAACGCCTTATCTTTTGTCACAGGTGCTACTAACGACTTGTTGTGTCTTTGAACGCAGGAAGAGCAGCAAGAATCAAGGATTCATCAATGCAAGCGACGGCAACACTTTGGCCCGCCCATTTCAAATG
This sequence comes from Wollemia nobilis, assembly GCA_028583015.1. NCBI lineage: Eukaryota > Viridiplantae > Streptophyta > Pinopsida > Araucariales > Araucariaceae > Wollemia > Wollemia nobilis. The sequence continues at coordinate 3,818,526 of JAQPPZ010001678.1, read as the reverse complement.
TGGGCACGCGGAAGGAGGAAGACTAAGTCATGATTGTAACCAAAATTCATTTAACGCTCCTAGCCCCTGAAAAGGGAGGAGGCATCTTTGTAACCGAGATTAAGAGAGTTAAATAAAAAGGGTTGTGCTTTCTCTAATTTCTTTTGTCTCCGTTCAATTCGTCTCTTTCATTTCATGCATTTCACATTTTAGGACTTAAGCGTTTGTTTGATTTTGAATGCATCGCAAATAGTTTTTCCTTTCAAATATTTCGAAATCTCGTGCTTTCAGTGGCGATCACGGTGGGACTCTGTCCCCTAATTTTTGAGATCATAGAAACTGATCAAAACTTGTGTTTTTGTGCTTACAGGTACCTTTTTTGAATTTTGACTGTTATTCGTCTTTGCCTGTGGCGATTACCTTACTGTAATTCGTCTGACCCTGAGACGAATTCTAATTCATCTCAGACTAGGACGAATTCTATTCTGTAATTCGTCTCATCTAGGGACGAATTTTTGTCTATGAATTTTTAGGGCCGAGGATCAGAAACAACAGGTCTAGGCAGAGAAAGGTAAGGGTTCTAAACTGTCCCTGTCATTTTTTGATTTTTTATTTCTACTTTCTGTCAACTTTTGCTTGCTTAGGGAAAGTTGGTTGCTTGCCTGTTTCAATTTTAATTAAAATAAACCACACACACATCACGTGGCATCTTTAAACCAAGGAGCTGGTCGTAAGACCCCAGCCCTTGATCAAGACCAACGGTGGGTTCATCACCACCTTGGCTTGATTTTTGCATCCATTTACCCCGATTGTCACTGTTGTTAGGCGTAAATCCTGACGAAAGCTGACCGAGTGTCGCTGGGGTGATTCCCAATGCACGAGGATAAGTCTTCTATGGTAGGTGTCATTAATAGGACAATCCCCCTTTCGTACCGCCTACGTACCACGTACCATCTGCTCTCACGTACCTATAGTTTCCCTCTCGTAAGGGCGGGTATATAGAGAGGTTGGTATATCGGCCAGGCAATGGTATATTGAAGGGGCGACCATTTATGGGAGTCATATGAGCCTTCATTATGCATTTAAACGTTCTTCAAAACTTTCAAAAACAAAACAAAATCATCAAAATGCACTAAAACCAGTTTAGGACACACCATTAATCTTTAAAAGAGATAATCACCGTTTGCGTATGTGTGTGTTCATTTCTGCTTAGTGTAACAAAAAAAAAATCATAAAAGAGATAAAATCTGCTTAGCTAGTAGAAGAGCACCACCATGGTGTACACCCGTAGCCAAGCCCAATCAAGGGCAAAAGCTATGAAAAGTGTACAAGGAGCGGGCACAAGTCATCTCCGCTTTAGTCCTAAGGACTTGGCTATACCGCCTTGGCGGTCTGGACTACAAGAGAATCCACATCATTCCATGTCAAGATGGAATTATAGGGATACCCCTCTGGGGGACACGCCCATTCAACACAGCCCCTTTCGGGAAGAAGCTTTACATGTGGCACTTAACGTAGATAGAAGACCTCCCTTAGAGGCTAGATATGAGTGGCCACCGTGCGACGAAGCGCTAGAGAGGCACAGTGTCCATGAGGAGAGACAACATGACTATGGCATCTCTCCTTTGCCTCCCCTCACTGTTAGAACAAGTAGACAAAATCCAGAGCGTAGGGCTCTCCAAACAGGGCGAGCTAACTCCGCCCGCCCCTTTCACACCTACGAAAGGGAGTATGAGGAAGAACATCACATTCCTCGAGAGCAATATACAGTGCATGGGAGCCTTGCGCTTCTGCACCTGCTAGATACAATGATCACCCATTGAGGCAAGAGCCTCGGGTAAATGCCGCCAACCTCGATAGAGGGAAGCGACCCATTGAAATCTCGGATCATCAAGACCAAGGCAAATACATAGGAGAAACATTCAAGCCTCCTAAGCCCTAGATGGTAGACCAACTTGACCTGGCAGTCGCCAGACATGCCGCCCGTCAAGCCCAGATCACGCGGCTTGAACAAGATCATCAGCAGTTAGAGCGCTTATACCGCCTCAACAAAGAGCGCATGCAGCGCGAAGCGGACGAGCTGCTTTATAAACTACCTGAGAGGGTGCCAACCCCTCACACTCAAAAAGTAGAACAATATGAGAGGCATAATCCTTTAGTGCAGGATAGGTCCCCACGACCTCGTCAAGTTTTGCCTCCGAGACCCCATAGACCTGAGAGGGAGGCCACTCCCCGAAACAATGATGGGTACCCTCCGCGGAGACCCACTCAAGGTCATAGGTCTCACCCAGAGACTCCTCAGGAAGCTTATGAGGAGTATGAACAAGAGTTAGAGCGGGCTGAAATGCCCTATCCAGGCGGAGGGGTTGCTATCCGGCCACCCCCCATAGGCCTCCAGTCTCCCACAATTCACAATGGGAGCAAACCAAAGAGGAAGAAATTAAATCTTTCGATGCATACAAAGCGCTATTAGAGCATTTGGAGTCTATGGAAACTAAAGCTTCTGGGCCCCAAAAGCCCATGTTACGCCAACTCCGCAGTCATCCGGTGCATCCGTCAGTGCCCGCACCTCCTTACCCCGAACATTTCAAGTTGCCTCAGTTGGCAGTCTTTAAGGGTGAAGAGGATGCTCAAGAGCATGTGACAAGATTCCTGAGCCAATGCTTTGGCATTCAGGATAATGATGCGTTGTTGCTTAGGACATTCATAACCACATTCATGGGCCCTGCCTCGGATTGGTTCACCCAGTTACCGAAGCACAACATCAATAACTTAGATCAATTAGTGGATGCGTTCCTTGAACGCTTCACCTTCAACACCAAGAAGAAGGCGTCACTGAGTGATCTGGCCAGCCTCAGGCAATATGATGAGGAGACAATGGCGGCCTATGGGAATCGATGGAGGACTCTACTTTCTAAGCTACCCTACCTTCCCCCTATGTCCGACCTCACACAGATGTTTGCACGAAGTTGCTTGAGATCGATCTCTGGGCTATTGCAGCTGCAACAATATGCCACTTTAGAAGAAGCTCTGGCGCAAGCCAAAATTATCGAAGAGATCAAAATAGAGGAGGGCGCAATCGCCAAGCCTAAAAAGAAAGAGTGGAACAAAAACACCAAGACAGGGACTACGCAACAAAAACCTGCTGAGGTTAATCAAGTTGCTATAAATGTCCCCAAGCCTGCACAAGAAGTACAACCTCAAAAGGCTAATTATCAGGCAGTGCCTCCTAAGAATTATGAAAGAGAAAATAAAAAATAGGAGCAAAATCAGCAACGTCACCCTAAGCGACAGTACACCCCTTACACGGAGTCTCGTGACTCCCTATTTGACCACTTGTCAACGGCAAATTTAATCACCCTTCTAGAAATTCAAACCATAGATCCTAATGCTCCCAAGCCTAAGGGATACAGAGAGGATTTATATTGTAGGTTCCACAGGCGAAGGGGACATGACCTGAACGCATGTTGGAAATTCAAGGGATTGATACAAGATTTGATTGATAATAAAACATTGGCAGTGGACAACCCCATAGCGCCAAATAATCAGCAGATGGGGGTTTTCAAGGACCCTTTGCCTGCCCATGAGGCACAGGCAAAACCTCTTCAGGTCAATGAGGTGCGATAGAATCTCCCCATGCAAGGGTATGTGGGAATGATCAGCATAGTGACCAGGAACAAGAAATACCCAGGAGTTGCCCCCGAGGCAGCTACAAGAGAAGTTCCAACAACGTCGCAACCTCAACAACACCCTGTGCAGTTGCCTCCACCTAGACCCGAGGTCACGATACGGACCAAACTCACGCAGAGTTTGCGGACCACATCGGCTAGGCTTTCCATATATGAGCTTATACAACAATCAGCACCCCATCGGGAAGCTCTCATGGAAATTTTGAAAGCCATCGAGTTGCAGCCCCATGAAGCGAATTCCTTCAATAACTTCATGGGACATGTAAAATGATGTACGGAGCCGGTCATTACCTTTCGAGAAGATGAACTTAAATCAGTATCGAATGACATGGCAGATCCACCCCTGCACGTTATCGCGCGGGTCAACGGGATCCCGTATAAGAGGGTGTTGGTAGATACTGGCTCATCCAGTAACATCATTACTACAACAGCATTAAAACATCTAAAGCTGCCAGCCTCTCACATCACCGCTTCCACTTACACACTGCGAGCATTCAACGATGCGATATGCTCGATAGTTGGCACAATTGTTCTACCCGTTCAGGTAGGACAAAAGACGATACCTACATTGTGCCATGTTTTGGAAGGCGAGATGGCATACAACATATTGCTAGGGCGGCCATGGATCAGGGACATGAAGTGTGTCCCTTCGATAGCTCACCAGTGTTTGAAGTATGCATTTGAAGGAGAAGTACATGTAGTCCCTATGGATTTAGAACCCTTCAAATATTGCAATGCGGTGCAGTTGATGCCGCAATCGACCCTCCCATCGACGCACTTGGATTTTTAGTTAAATCCATCTAGACAGGGTCCGATGCCGCGAGCACCACTGGTGACTAATCCATCAAAACCCCAGCCAGGTGCATCTTCATCATCCGCTCCTTCACTACCAATGCCACCTATCATGGCTAAATAGAAGGACAAAGGGAAACAAATCTTGGAAGAAGCCCAACCCCTGGAAGAGGCACCGCCAACAATATCAACCGTCTCAACTGAAGAGATACCCAGCACAGTGGAAGTTGAAATTCCTAATCAACCCAACATGGAATGGACTCAGGACGAGCTTCCATTCCCTCCCTCTCAATCACCAACAATTACTATTGAAATGGCCAGTACGGGCCTGGGGGAGTATCTAGTGCGGAATGTCGTAGCAACGACAGTGCTAGAATCAGTGCAAGACATGGGGAGACCTCGCCTTCCCATCAGGACAATTGTTCCTTTAGGCTGCCCACCAAACCAGACCAATTTTGTCTATGGGGGCCTTGACCATGGTGCTGAGCCATGCAGGCAAAAGGACGAAGACGAAGAGCCTTTTGCAAAAAATATCAACTATCTGTCTAACCCAGATTTTGCTCTAAGATATCTCGGCCAATGCAATTGGCATGGATACGGGCTAGGCAGGTATGAGCAAGGGGTGCGTGTCCTTTGCCAGCCAAGATACCAAATGCCTTATGACAAGTCGGGAGTAGGGTTCAACCACCCCCGCCCTTAGACATCTTGGTGGAAAACATGCAAGGCCTAGGAATAGGCAACAAGGGTGGGTTAGCATCAGATCCTTATGCCAACCCGAATACAATGTATACATTGGGAGATTACCTCCCATGGTCAACAAACACCCTTGGTAACATCAATAACCCTTCTCTTTTGATAGAGAAAGGTGAAAGTTCGGACACTAACTTTCAAGGAGAGCATAAACAGTGTCCAGAAGGATCTTCGAAAGATGAATCAGAATCATATGATCCCTTCGAATCCAGTGGTGATCACTCACAAGAGATTCCCATGGATAACTATCAAGAGATCCTTTTGAAACTATTCCCTTTAGAGGTTCCAATTGAACCAGTGTTGTGTCAAGAGAATCAGGTCCCTCCACGGAGCGTGGAACAACCGCAATGGGACCAGATTAATTTGCTCGAACAAGATGAGCCTAATATGTCGCAAGCAGTTGTTGGAGAAAATGAACATTTTTGGATCTCCGACAGCGATTCGAAAGATGAAACTGAGATGGCCTATCTCAACCACATGCGACAAATGCAACAAAGGCAACAAATGCAACAACGACACCATTTGAGGATTAATGACATATTTGTAGACATGGGCATAGTGCCAGGGCACGAGTGGTACGTAGACCCAGCAGGGTGGGACCAAGTGTTGGATCCGTGGCTCCAAGTTTACGATGAGCACCGTCCACCCCGAGACCCTATAATGACATCAATGTCGAGGGAAGACCCTGTCTTCCTATCAGCACATAGGGCCGATCCGTTCGTGCCCGTCCCTCTAGAGCCAGATCCAGAGCATAGGGAGCATCCAGAATGTTCGAGTTATCACACCCACGGTAATGGAGACCAAATTCATTTCATCCACATGATCTCCATTGATTTGACCGCACCCATCCGCAATCTGGCCGACCCCGCACGGTCATTGCATCTAGACATAGATGCCATCGACTGGGATCGCGTCAATTCACCTCTCTCCCCATCAGAGTATGCGGCCTTTCGGTAAAATGCCTCATTTTACCCCAGGGACAACTCAGGATATTTTTAAGCTGAAGAGGAACCCGAGGTTCCCAACGTAGATTTAAACTCAGCTAACGATATCCATTTGATCCCGACTCCACATCAGTTGGAGGACGGATCCCACATGTCAGTCGAGGAGACGACTGACGTAGACATCGGCTTAGATCCAATGAATCCATAGATTATCAAGTTAGGGGTAAGCCTATCCCCTGAAGAGCAAGCCGACTACATTGCCCTTCTCAAAGAGAAGAAGGAGGTTTTTGCATGGTCATACAAAGACATGCCGGGGCTAGATCCGTAGCTAGTCACGCATAATCTTACGCTTGATCCGACAATCAAGCCAGTTAAGCAAAAACTACGTAAGATGCATCCAACAGTGGCCTTGATGGTCAAAGATGAATTGCAAAAGTTGTTGGATGCACAGTTTGTCATCTCGCATGGATTATCCGCCATGGCTGTCCAACATGGTGCCCATCAAAAATCTCGATGGGAGGATTCGCATATGCACCAATTTTTGAGATCTAAACAAAGCGAGTCCTAAGGATGATTTCCCCTTGCCAAGCATCGACGCGTTGGTAGATGCTACAGCAGGTCACGAGATGTTATCCCTCATGGATGGTTTCTCAGGATACAATCAGATTCGTATCAATCCTGAGGACCAACTAAAAATGGCATTCACAATGCCTTGGGGAACATTTTGTTATAAGGTCATGCCTTTTGGCCTTAAAAATGTTGGCGCCACCTACCAACGTGCCATGACGTACATCTTCCATGATTACATGCATAAAACTTTGGAAGATTACATGGATGATTTGTTGGCCAAGTCTCTTTTGCGCCGAGATCATCTCGATGACTTAAGCAAGATCCTCGATCGCCTCATGGAGCATAAAGTCAGATTGAATCCCAAGAAGTGCGTATTTGGCGTCACATCTGGAAAACTCTTGGGTTTCATAGTCTCAAAGCGAGGCATCGAGGTGGACCCAAAGAAAGTCAAGGCAATCCTTGAAATGGTTCCCCCAACTACCATCAAGCAGCTCAAAAGTCTGCAGGGAAAGGTCGCGTCAATTAAGCGCTTCATAGCGCAGCTATCTGACAAGTGCCGACCCATGAACAAATTATTGCACAAGGGGGTAACATTCCACTGGGATGACGAGTGCCAGTCAGCCTTTGATGACATCAAACAATACTTGGCTTCATCGCCAGTATTGGCACCACCTAGACCAGGAGTGCCATTCTACTTATACATCTCAGCTACTGAGGTGGCACTGGGCGCCATGCTGGCCAGAAGAATGAACTTCACAAAGAACAGGCTACTTACTATCTTAGCCGCACCCTGGTCAGTTATGAACTTAACTATGCATACGTTGAGAAACTCTGCTTGGCAGTGGTGTTTGCTACCAAAAAGCTATGCCACTACATGTTGAGCAACACTACGTATGTTGTGTCTAAGGAGAATCCATTGCGATACATGATGAGTCATACTTATCATAGTAGTCGCACGGCGAAATGGATCATGTTGTTGATGAAATTTGACATAGAGTTTATTGGACAAAAATCTATCAAAGGACAAGTCATAGCCGATCAACTAGCAGAGGCTCCTCTCGAAGACGATCAGCCTCTAGTCATAGAACTACCCGATGATGGGGTCTTCCATGTCTCAGGAATCGCCAGATTCTGATGAGCCCGAGTCACAAGCCGACATAACCCTATTTTTTGATGGTTCTAAATGTGAGCAAGGTGGTGGCATGGGAATAGTATTCTTCACACCGTAGGGTGCTCCAATGCCCCTGTCATTTAAATTAAATTTCCCATGCACCAACAACAATGCAGAGTATGAAGCCTTGCTCATAGGTCTTCAGACAACAATCGCCATGAACATCAAATGACTGAATATCTTTGGTGATTCGTTGTTAATTGTCAATCAAGTCAAAGGGGTATTCCAATGCAAATGCCCAGTTCTGCAGGCCTATAAAGCCCTTGTGGACAAATTCCTGGCAAAACTTGAGTGGTATGACATCGAGGCACTCCCTCGATCATCGAATCATTTTGCGGACACAATGGCCTCCTTGGGGTCACTAATCCCGCAAGACCTTTTCGGTGATATGACAACCATTCAAGTCAAAACCCTATCGCAATCCGTGATGGAGCGTGCAAGCTCTAACTTGATGCCAGGAATCCACATGATCCAGATTGAACCATCTTCGGATAAGTTCTCTCGAATCCACGATCATTTGAAACATGCCAACTGGGGGTCCTTGTTCTCCCCTACTCCCATTAATAGCAACACAACGCTATTCTTACAAGTTCTATCCCGCTCAGCGTTTGCTAGGGATGAACTTCAAGAGGGATTGGTTGTTCATACCATCGAGGCTTCAGATCAACAGGACTGGTATTTACCCATTAGAGACTACCTCAAGTTAGGTAATCTCCCGCTTGGATTGACGCATGCCACAAAATGAGCATTCAAGCAGAAAGCGGCCAAGTATGTCTTGATAGGAGACATTTTGTATCGTCGCAGCTATGAAGGAATCCTCCTTCGTTGTTTGGACCAGCAAGAGTCCACTTGGGCAGTTGCCCAAGCGCACGATGGTACATGTGGTGGCCACTTCAGTGGTATGGCCATCGCAAAGCGCATTCTTTGCATGGGCTATTATTGGCCATCTTTAGAGCGAGATTGTTGCGCATATGTCAGGAAGTGCATAAAATGTCAACATCATGCCAATTTGATGCACGTACCTTCCCAGGCCTTGCAGACAGTCCAGTTCACTTGGCCATTTTCGTAGTGGGGCTTCGATCTAATTGGAAAGATCTCCCCTACGTCGTCAGGCCATCACACGTTTATCATAATGGCCATAGAGTATTTTACCAAGTGGGTGGAAGCAGTTCCGCTTACCTCTACGATAGGACCCCGCATTGTGGAGTTCATTTTGCATAACATCATATGTCATTTTGGTATTCCATCCAAAATAGTCTCGGATAATGGGATGCCATTCAAGAACAAAGACGTGCGTGCTTTGACCACAAAGTACAAAATTCAGCATAGTTTTTTGACACCCTATTATCCGTAGGCGAATGGGCAAGCAGAGGCGTCAAACAAAATGCTAGTCGCCATTCTTAAAAATATGGTCACAGATAGTCATAAGGATTGGCACATTCAAATCCCACTTGCCCTGTGGGCTTATCGCACTAGCATTCGGACGCCCACTGGGGCCACTCCATTTTCGCTGGTGTATGGCTCCGAGGCAGTCATGCCTCTTGAGTTGGAAATTCCTTCCCTCCGCATATCAATGCAAGAGTTCATCGATGATGAAGCTATGCGGCAGGCCCGGTTAGACCAGCTTACGTTGCTTGATGAACGACGCGTTAATGCTCTTGAGCATTTACGTATCTATCAAGAGCGACTTAAGAAAGCTTACAACATGAAAGTGCACCTGAGGGACTTTCGGGTTGGTGATTTGGTCTTGAAGGAAAACCAACAGAACTCTAATTTGCCATCCCACCTAAGGGACAAGTTCATGGCAAATTGGTTAGGTCCATATGTCATTGATAGCAAAATAGGACCCGAGACATACCGGCTAGCTTCTCTTGATGAAATCAAGGAAACAGAACCCTTGAATATCAGTCATTTGCGACCATTCCATATCTAAGAGAGCCAATCCCAAAATGCTCCAAGGATTCCTATAATCGCTTGGTCAATCCCAAAATGCTCCAAGGATTCCTATAATCGCTTGGTCAATCCCAAAATGCTCCAAGGATTCCTATAATCGCTTGGTCAATCCCAAAATGCTCCAAGGATTCCTATAATCGCTTGGTCAATCCCAAAATGCTCCAAGGATTCCTATAATCGCTTGGTCAATCCCAAAATGCTCCAAGGATTCCTATAATCGCTTGGTCAATCCCAAAATGCTCCAAGGATTCCTATAATCGCTTGGTCAATCCCAAAAAGTTCCAAGGATTTCCACAATTGCTTGGTCAAAAACAAAATCCAAAAATCATCAAAAACAACAAAAATTTGCATCTCATTTCTAGGCATGCTCAAATTCATCAATAAATAGCTCTTCTCGCATCTCATCTTCATATTCACAAAAAAATCAATCCATCAAAAATACAAAAATATATAGCTGCATTAAGCATCGCATCCATACATTGCATATTTGTGGTCGTATAGGTCAAAGGCACCATAAACTGTAATTACTCCGCCAGTCCATCTTGTTCCACATTCTTCCATTTTATAAAACACAAACAAAAATGCCATTCACTGCTTTTTACCACACTAGAGTCAGTGGTCTTTTAATGTATCAAGAGTTTTTATCATTCAGTCATCATTTTGCTTTCTAGCCACGTAATGTACCAAGTCAGACAGATTTTACGAAGGTAGAGTTCTACTTGGATCACACCTTGTTACGTAGCATCCCAACACAAATTAAAACACATAAAAATTCCCAAGTTGTGTGAACGAAAGATGAAACCTGCATAGTAATCCAGGTCACCATAAGCGAAATGGTTATCTTGCTCATCCCCCTGTGCGAATGGTTCTAGAATGCTGAGAATTGACAAAAGGACGAGCTCTTCCCTATCCATTCACCTTGATAAACAGTGGTTTTTACCACTACCAAATCCCACTCATAGTTGGTCCCCAAAGTTGTAAGGATTCGTACTACACGTCCCTGCCAAGGATGGGTAGTCATCCCCAAGACCCAAAGGGATCAACGCCATTCACAAACAAAATTCCAACAAACCATCATCCTAACACTTTCCATTCACCTTTGGTCTCCAAGTTGTAAGGATTCGTACTATCCGCCCCTAACCAGGATGGGTAGTCGTCCCCAAGGCCTAAAATATCAATGCCCCTACTTCATAATCTCCATCACCCCCTTGGTTCCCAACGTCGTAAGGATTCGTACTACACGTCCCTGCAAAGGATGGGTAGTCATCCCCAAGGCCACAAGGATCAAGGCCATTCACAAGCCCAAACTCACACCGCTCAAAATACAAAATCAACTAACAGTGGTTATCACCACTATCCAAAATCCTTGCTCAAAAAGAAAAATTAATAGAAAAATAAACAGTGATTTTCATCACTATATAGACGAGCAAGTCTCCCAAATCATTCAGCCAACAAATAACCTGAACTTGAATCCCTGGAATTCTCAGCATTCGAAAACCATCTAGGTGATCCTCATTACAGGTTTGGTTGACAGCCTATCTGGCAATGGTGGTATCCTACCCGCACGATGATATATCTGTCACATTAACTCGTGTACAGATCAATGTTTGCATGTGGATGAGCTAGCTTATGGTATCCTAGAGAGCAACACAGATTAATCTATCTAAATACAACAAAGGAGTTAGTGGAGCTAATTAGGTGATCCTCAGTACAGGTTTGGTTGACAGCCTATCTGGCACTGGCGGTATCTTGATGAATACCACATAAATGAACTCAATTGCACACACAGGGATGCGAAATAGCTTGGTCAAAGACAAGTCCGATTCATACCTTGTTCAAAAGTTTTGTAAGATAAAGTACAGACATGGCTAGTGAGTTAAAACCGTCTGAGTCTCAGAAAACCTTAGCTACATTTCTAAACCAACTGCGCTACTTTTCATCCTCACATTATCATCAAGAAATACAAAAAAAAACCACATGTACAAAAGCAAAGTCATCCACTACAGCAATCGCCCAAAAACATAATCACAAAGTTCTAAACAGTCTATGGTGCCTTAACCAAACGACACAAATTCCATTCATCCATTTCATTTTTGCATATCACATATAAATCAAAAACATTTGCATTCATCATAACATATGCATCCATCAAAATACATTAACATGCATACATACATAGTCATTAACCATCATGCATAAAATCAAATCATCACATGAACATAAACAAAATAAAGCCGGTATATATATATATATATATATATATATCATCAAACAAAAATGCTCATGAGGCTACAAAACTGGTCCTCTGACCCCGCAATCATACAACAAAATCCCCAACCTAAGGCGTCGACCACCATGATCACGTAGGATCGGTGCGACGGGAACTACCCCCCATGGTGTGGGTCCTATGGGACCCCTCAGGGCGGCTACTGCTAGCCCCTGCATCACGCCTGCTACCGCCTCCCTCATCCAATCGCCCTCGATGAGATGATGTCGACTCGCTCAGTACCACTGTCCCTCGTCCGACGTGAAGATCCACCTCCCGAGGGCTCAGGTAGCCACCCACGAGGTGGATGATCTCCCCCTCCAAATCCATCCGATGTCGAAACCACTCTGCCTCCCATCGATGGTAGTAAGCTAATGCATCATCACGCTATGCCAAAACCCTCTCCCGCTCTGCTAGCTGAGCCCGTAGGAGATCCCTCTCCCACAGCGCATCCCCTAGCTCCTCGTCTCACCTCCGTAGTAGCTCCGCCAACCATGCATTCTCAGCATGTAACCTGGACTCCATGTCCCCCACATCCGCCTGAGGCATGGGACTCTCTGGAATAGTAGCCTACTCTGGCTCCCACTGCTCCGCCATGTCCTGCATCTCCGGCTGATCCGGAGCCCCCAAATCTACATCCTCACCCTCCACCTCCACCATGTCTGCATCATCCAAAGGAGCTCCCCAATCATCCCCTGGTGCCTCAGCACCCTCCTCGCCCATCGTTGCCACCTCCATGCCTCCCAGTGGCCCCTCTCCTCGCCATCGTCGTAGTACCCACCACTGGTCATACTCAGCAGTAGTCCCGACGTCATCCATGTCCGGGACGTCGATCATCATGTCTGAATCCTCACCCAATGGTGCGATGATGGGTCGGTCTAGAGTCCTCTCATCCCCCAGCGTCGATAGACCACGGGTTCACCAGGCAACCCCTGGCGCACCCCAAACTATCGTGTAACCTAGCTATACGAGAAGAACTCATGCTCAGTCCCATGTCACCCAATCAACCATCGCTCTCTACGTACCCGTCAGAGCCACTCTCCAGCCTTCGACCAGGCTGGATAGTCCCGATAAGGGTGCCAAACCACCTCCCCTGGAGTGAGCCAAGAGAAGGCATCGACATAGTGCCCTACGACACCTGCCCACCGTCGACTCTATCCCTGCTCTCCGGACCGCCGCCATAGAACTGCATACCCTATCTCCTTATCCTCCATCATCACCCGAGTCATCCATGGTAACCCGGCTGGCCTCTCAACTGCTATGTGCTGCCAACCCCAAAACTACAACAGATAGCTATAGCTGATCCCCTTCTACTGTCGATAACGGACCTCATACAGCTCCCCATAGAGCTGTGCCAATAGCGTCTGTCCCCATCTCAGGATAAGTGGTGCCTCTGTCGGGCACTCTACCAACTGCCAAACCAAATCCAGAGGTTCCATGGGAACCTCGCACCTGACGAGTCAGGTAATAGCATGTTGGAAATGAGGCCCATAAGGAATGCGTGCCTCACTCCCAACACCCCCTCTCCTGCCACCATCGGACCAAAATCCCGCCAATCTGGCAGTCCACCTCGACCGTCTCCACTGGGCTCTCTACGCCCAACCGCTCCCCATGTCCGAAGCATCTCGTCAGTACAGCTGTCCACTGATCACGCGACGATGTCCTGATGGGCAGTCCATCTATCGAAATCCGCAGAAGCCGATAGATATCCTCCAAGGTAATAGTCATCTCCCTTGTTGGGAGATGGAAAGTGTTGGTCCATGGATCCCAAAGATTGATCAGGGCCATCAAATAGGCCTGATCCGTGACCACTGGCTCCAGTCGAGCCACCTGCTTGAGCCCAAGGGCATCAAGCCACTCCCAGTCAGCCTCAGTCAGCGCCCCCGCGCTTCAGCAAAAGCAGTGGGTACACGGTACCGGCTCCTAACAACCTGCAAAAGAAAACAATTCAAAAAAAATTAAAAACATGGAAAAGAACTGTACAACAATAACATGAATATACAACATTGCCTACCAATGTACAACAAAAAAAAAAAAAATTCAAACAAAAAAATTAAATTTTTCAGTCCTAGGGTTTCTAATCCTAACTGATTAATTTAAAACAAACAAACAAAAATTCAAAAAAAATAAATTTTTCAGTCCTAGGGTTTCTAATCCTAACTGATTAATTTAAAAACAAACAAAAATTCAAAAAACAACAAACATTAAGTCTTAGGGTTTTACGTTACGTTTATCCTAGGGTTTAGTTCTAAGCAAAATAAAATTTCTTTACCTAAGTTTTTCGCTAAGTTTAAGTTGTACACTAAGTCTTAGTTGTCTTCAGCTCGGTTTTAGGGTTTCAATTTTAAAATTTTTGAAAAACATCATCACAAAGAAAATTAAACAAAACAATTGCAATTTTAAACAAAAGTAATAATTCTAGGGAGCACTTACCGGTCTCGCTTCGGCTTCGCCGCTCGATCCGGTTTGTGCACTCATGATGGCAGGGAAAATCCGGCGATGCTTCGCTTCGCAGAATTAACCTCCTCCTCCCCAGAGCTCCAAATCGCAAGAAAAATCGGATGCAAATGAGCCCAAACCCTAGTTTTGGCCTTTATATAGGCCTTTTGAGCTTAAATTCATCTTCCCCTAGGACGAGCGCTCTGGTTAGCGCTCGTCCCACCCTGGGACGAATTCTAAGTTGGTATTCGTCCCACCCTAGGACGAATTCAGGCCAAAAAAGTCAAAAAACAACAAAAATTGAACAAAAATGCACAAAAATAGTTAATAAACCTGCCCGATGAGAGTGCTCTTGTACTTGACATCCCGGGCATGCAAAATAGACGTTGGGGTCACAAATTGTCACTATCCTACTCCCTAAGAAGGCTACCATAGCCGGACCGCTCCACGGGAAGATGAATTTTCGTCAGTTTCAGCTCCAAAAAGCGTCGCAAAAAGGGTTACCACCCACCAAAAATAGGTCTAAATGTCAAAAAATTGCACATGCTTAACGCTAAAACCATCTAAAGGCACCCTTGCACAAGTCATCTTGGGTCAAGCGACTCATCGCTTTTCTCACGAAGGTCATTCCCTCATCGATTCGTCGCTTGAGGGGGTAGTCACACTTAGTCACCAATCAACAAACACACACCCAATTAAGGAAAATGACATGCATTCAAAGAATCATTGACAAAGACAATTACGCTCCTGCTTGGGGCAGTAAACAAGCAACAATCACAATCTGATCAAATCACTTGGCATTTCGTGAAGCATGAATTCAAGGTTCTCACAGATAAAAGGTTGCGCCCTTTGCCTATTCATGACTGATCAATGTCCAAGGTCAAGTAACACCTCACCGAAAAAGGTTAACACTTGAATTGAGTGCCTTCGCTCGTCGAAGCAAGGATTCAAGAATGCATGCCCTATCCATACTTGGGGCATCAAAAGTTGGTTAGGTTACCAAGAAACCCTAATCATTAGTGCTTTGGTTATCTATTTTTGCTCGGCGTTGCGCCATGCACAACGCATCCCAAAAAGGGGCATCCATAGACACCAAAACAACACCAATCCGATTATGTGACTGCAAACACTGATCGCTTTGACACACACAGCCCCCAGGGCAGCCCTCAGAGGTTAAACAGTGGTCCTAACCACTTTTCCAGCAATTTTGGAAGGTCAAAAGGCAATTTAGCACATTCAGGCACTTTGCTCAGTATTCGTCTCACCCAGGGACGAATTCAAATTGGGATCCGTCTCACCCAGGGACGAATTCTGAAATCGTCCTTGGTCAGGACGAATTCCAGGTTTAACGGGCAAAAAGAAAAATTGCGCCAAGTGGCAGCCGAGGACAGTCAATTAATGACTCCTGCCTTGCATGCGCGTGTAGGTGGGTAGATTGGCCGTTAGAGGACTGTCACAAGGGCAGTCATGGAAGCCCAAGTCAGGGAGGAGTCTCCTCCCTCTTGGGAAGGCATGGCCGCCACATGGCACCCCTGCATGCCCCTCCAAAGAGACCCCCTGGGTCTATAAAATGGTGAACTTTCTCACCCAAAAGGAGACAAGTTGGAGGCATTTTCAAGCAACGAAGTGCTTGCCAAAATTGAATACCACCTTTTACCCCTTTTGATTCACCTCTTCCACATCCTTGATCTCTTTCGCAAGAGAGGTTATTGGGTGGCTATTGGAAGTGTGAATCCGGTCCCAAAACCCGACATTTGACCACATTGATCTACCAATTCGCCGACAACCCATTCCAAGAGATTTTGGGCCCATCCCAAGTGGATTGGTGCCGAAATCAAGTTCCAACGGTGGGCGGCCCGCCCGGGCGCCCCGCACTTCTTAGTTTCATTTTAATTTGTTCTTTTGTCACTTGTTTATCTTCCATTCCATTTTATGTTGTTTAGATAGTTTATAATTTCAATTTCAGAATGTTTTGATCAAATATTGTCATCTTTTGTCGCTTTTGTTGTCCTCACTAACTTGTAGGTAGCGACGTCAAATTCCCGGTGATGGAGGTCAAATTGGGAGAATCCGACCATCTGGGTCATCCCAAAATGCCCCCAATTAGCTAACCCCCATGTTTGCAGGTGTTTTGGAGATCCCGAGACGCGACATTTGGGTGGCTTTACTTCGGCGCTTTGTCACAGGAGAATTCGTCCTACCCGGGGACGAATTACGATAGAATTCGTCCTGACCAGGGACGAATTACAGTTGAATGCGAATCGGCGAACAATTTCCCGACTGTTCTGATGGCAGTGGCCCTCTGGTAATGTTCCCTCGTCTCTGTCAAATTTGCAGGTTATTTGGAATCATTTTATTTATCGATTTAGCTAATCTTATGCATGCATCTTCCATTGGTTTTAGGATCAAACGCCTTATCTTTTGTCACAGGTGCTACTAACGACTTGTTGTGTCTTTGAACGCAGGAAGAGCAGCAAGAATCAAGGATTCATCAACGCAAGCGACGGCAACACTTTGGCCCGCCCATTTCAAATGTGGGCACGCGGAAGGAGGAAGACTAAGTCATGATTGTAACCAAAATCCATTTAACGCTCCTAGCCCCTGAAAAGGGAGGAGGCATCTTTGTAACCGAGATTAAGAGAGTTAAATAAAAAGGGTTGTGCTTTCTCTAATTTCTTTTGTCTCCGTTCGATTCGCTTCTTTCATTTCATGCTTTTCACATTTTAGGACTTAAGCGTTTGTTTGATTTTGAATGCATCGCAAATAGTTTTCCTTTCAAATCTTTCGAAATCTCCGGATTTCAATATCCTATTTTTGAATATACTACCGAATGAAGTGCATGTGAATCTCAATGTTCTTGGTGCATTGATGCTCAACTGGATTACATGCAATATGAATTATGCTCTAATTGTCAGACCAAAGAGTAATAGGTTTGTCATGTGAAACACCAAATTATCTTAATATCTGATGAAGCCAAAGAGCTTCCTGACTTCCCAAAATTGTTGCTCTATATTCTGTCTCTATAGATTGTAAGGCCATTGCCTGTTGTTTTTTTGCATAACCAAGCAATTTGTGAAGAACCAAGATAAAAGACATAGCCAAAAGTTGAACATATATCTTCTACTAAACCTGCCCAATCAGAATCCGTGTAACCAATGATATCCATGGATTTTACCTCAAATAAGAGCCCAAAGTGAGAAGTTCCTTGCAAGTAGTGGAGGATTCTTTTTGTTGCTTGCCAGTGATTGAAATGAGGTTGATGCGAGAATCTGGATATCAAGCCAACAACATATGAGATATCTGGGCGAGTATGAGTAAGGTATAATAGACTCCCTACAAGCTGATAGTATAGAGTTGCATCACATAGAGGGGATGTGCAAGAAGTACTTAGAGTGACTCCAGACTGAAAAGGTGTAGGAGAAGATTTGAAATCTATCATTTTAAATCTTTGAAGAAGGTCTAGAGTGTATTTTTTTAACACAAAGAAATTCTTATATCTATTTGATTTATTTGAATCCTAAGGAAGTAAGGAGAAAAACCCATATCAATCATTTCAAATTTTTTAGAAAGGGAGTCCTTGATAGTCTGAATGTGAGTGATGTTACTACCAATGAGTAGTAGGTCATCAACATAGAGAACAAGTATGGTGATTTTTTCTTCATATCTCCAAATGTAGACTGTGTGATCAAAATCACAATGAGAAAAACTTGAGGAAAGAAGAAAGGAGTCCATTTTTTCATACCAAAATCTAGGAGCTTGTTTGAGGCCATAGAGATACTTCCTTAGCCTAAAAAAAAGGGAGGAGTCTTGAGTGAAACTAGCAGGTTATTCCACGAATATATCTTCCTTTAAGTCTCCATGTAAAAAAGCACTTTTTACATCCATTTAAAAGATAGACCACTTTTGGGTAGCAGCTAGAGCAAGAACCAGTCCAACAGAATCCATTTTTGCAACTGGTGCAAAGGTTTCAGAATAATCAATTTCTTCAATTTGAGAGAAACCTTTGGCTACCAGGTGAGCTTTGTGTTTGTCAATTTCTCCATTAGGTCCATATTTTGTTATGTAAATCCATTTACAACAAACTAATTTCCTTCCTTTAGGTAGGGGAACTAAATCCCAAGTTTTATTTTTGATTAAGAAAGAGAATTCATTCACCATGGCATCATCCCATTATTTAATACCAATTTCTTCTTTGAAGGATTGAGGATCAGTGGAAATAGATTGATAGACAAGGCTAGAGCCTATGGAGTTGCCTAATCTAGATGATGGAAGATATTGGATGTAGGGAGTAGCTTCTTTAACAATGGTGTGGGCCTATTTTGCAATAGTGGAAGGAGTAGTAGGAATGGTAGGACTTTGAGTAGGAGTAATAGGATCCTCATATTGATCATTAATGTCTAAATTAATTTCTAAAGTTGGTTCTTCATTGTATTGAGGCTCTATTATTGGAGAAGGCTAAAGAGAATCAATGGTGAAAGAGGATGGTTGAGGATATTTATGAGGGAATGCTTCATCAAATTGGACATTCCTATGAAAAATACCTCATGAGTTATGTGATCAAGGAGCCTGTATGCTTTCATTTCCTCACAATAATCAACAAAGATGAGCTTTTTGCTTTTCTTATCTAGAGCCTTCCGTTTCTTCTTTGGGATATGTGCCCAAGCAGTACACCCAAATTTTTTGAAGAAGGAGACATCAGGTTTTTAGCCAGTCCATGCTTCCTCGGGAGTTAAATGGGCAAGAGATTTTTGAGGAGTACAGTTTTGAATATAGTTTGCATATTTGATTGCTTCGACCCAAATTTTTTTTGGAAGATCTCTTGAGTGGAGCATGTAGTTTACCATTTCCTTTAAAGTTCTATTTTTACTCTCTACAATGCCATTTTTTTGAGGATTATGGGAGATAGAATGTTGATGAATTATTCCATGACTTGATAGAAAACTTGAGAACTCATTACTGAAGTATTCCCCCCATTATTTGTACAAAATTTCTTGATTTTGTAGGAGGTTTGATTTTCAACTAAGGCTTTGAATATTTTGAAGTGGGATAGAACATAACTTTTGTATTTTAGGAAATATACCCAAGGTCTTCTGGAAAAATCATCAATAAAGGTAAAAACATATTTTTCTCCTCTAAAAGATGGCTCTGGGAAGACCATCAAGTCACTATGGATTAACTCTAGAGGGGATGAGGCATTTAGAGAACCACTGGGGTGGAAAGGATATTGATTTTTCTTTCCAAGAGCACATCCAAGACATAATACATCAATATAAGAGACTTGAGGTAATCCTATTATAATTTTATGGGTGTTCAATTCCTTTAGGTAGTTATAACTGAGATGTCCAAACCTTTCATACCAAATTTTACTTTCAAGATCCCCGTGAGCAACAAAATAGGAGGCCCCTTATGAATTTTGAATCCTTTGAAGTGAAATAGTCGAGTGTTGTGGTCAATATATCCTTTGTCTATGAGAGAGTTGGAATATTGAAATTCTCTTATCTCAACTCCTGCTGGTGAGAAGAGAACTATTTTTCCCTTTCTAGAAGTACAAATTTGATAGACAAAGAGGATATTTGCTGCAATGTTTGGAACATAGATAACATTATTGATATAACCACCATAAATGGATATTCCACCTTTTACTTTGACTGGAATAAAGGATGAATCACCAAATTCTATGCTACTTGTTGAACTTGAGGAGATTGAAAAGAATGACTCTTCTGAGGAAGTCATTTGATGAGTTTCTCCTGAATCTAGAACCCAATATTTTGATGAAGTTTTTGTGATTTTTTCTTGAAAATTTAGGGATTTTCTTATTTGCTTCTTAGTATCTATATTTTGATCCTTCATTGCTACCTCTATTTGTTGTAGTCTTTTCCAACATTTGTTCATAGAATGACCATTCTTTTTGCAATGAGTACAAGTTATGGGAATCTTTTCTTTATTTTTGAATTTTTATTTAGTAGAGGTGGATGCTACTAAGGATTTTGATGAAGAGGAAGAGATCTCATACTTTGCAAGTTTTATTTCTTCTCTAGTTAGCCTATCACAAAATTATTCTAAGGAGGGCATTTTAAAGCTTGCACCAAGAGCATTTTTTGCAGATAGAAAGGTGGTTGCAAAAATTTGAAATACACCATTTAATTTAGAAATAATTAGATATATGCATTCTTATTATATTTTATTCTTCCAAATACCTTTGTATTGAGTGAGGATTTCTTTAAATTTTGTGAGAAATTCAACAATATTGTTGAAGTCTTCAGGAGATAATGTTGTTAATTCTACCTCTATCTGTATTGATCATATTTCATCTACTTTCCCAAACAAGTTATTTAGTTTCTCCCAAATTTCATATGGAGTTTTATAGTCTGTAATGTGAAACCATAAGCTTTCATTTACATTAGTGCTTATAATACCCATTGTTTCATACATCTTACCTTTATGAAAAATATTTCATATTCTTTCTCAAATTCAGGTTGCTTCTCTTCTAGCAAGTGAGTGAGCCCTTTTTGAGAAATGAGATTTAATATTTTTGGTTTCCATGTATGATAGTTATGAGGGGTGAGAGGATCAATTATATTCATTGTATTCATTTTACCAAAGAAATTTGAAGTGAACCAATAATTCTCCCCTTTTACTTCAAGTATTTTTAGTTAGAGAATACAAAAAAAACTTAGACGAATACCAATTTCCTTAATTTACCCACCCTAACGAGAGGGAAACTATAAGCAAATGAGGAGTTTTGATACTTCAAAATAGGTTTATTTAGGAAAAAATGGCCAGGCCTTTATACTTATTTTCTCAATTACCTAGCCTTACGAGAAGGAAACTATAAGTAATGAGAGAAATGTACGTGGAACATAGGATTTATGATTTAAGATAATCAACTAGACCGATATATTGTATATCTCAATAACCCGACCTTACTGGAGGGAAACCATAAGTTTTTGAGAAGTGCAATACTTGGAATTTGTTGATTGGAAGTGCTTTAATGAATGGATGTAAAGAATTAAAAAAAACATATAAATTTTGAAGTTTTAATTTTTGACTATATGAAATTAAAAGCTTACACACTATATTAAGTTTTCTTTTCTTTTAAAGAATTTAATTTTTCTCTTTACTATAAGGAAATTAATTAAAAAAAGGTCAGATTAAAGCCAAGAAGCATTATAAAAGATGCAAGGATCAGCAATAGCAACCCCCCTGAATAGGTGCAAGATTATGCACCTCAATCAAAGTCCCCACCCCATTTTTTTTTAATTTAGATTTTACAAGAAGACCCATCACTCTCTTGCCTCTTACACATTAGGGAGAGAAAATGTGGTGGGGTCTTTTAAAACAAAGGAGTTCCTTTACAATATTTGAAATTAAACTTGATCATACATTTATAAGAAATATTTTAATAACTAGTAGAAGCTTCACAAAAGCATGAAAAGGATGACCACACTCTCTTTTCGTCCTTGCAGAGTTCAAATGTAGCAATCAAAATTTGAGGACGATGCATTCTACACATCGAGGCCCTTCAAGGTGCTATATATTAATGCACATATATTATTGCACGGTCTCTCCTTGATTTGTGAGCTTGAGAGAGTTCATTGTACTTTTAAAAAAATCTCTTCGAAACTCATAATATGCAAAAACAAGATTAAATGAACCAGAGAGTTTCCTTGCATAATAGAAATACAATAAGCTATACCTTTGATACACAAGTGCTGAATGGAGGTCTCCATTCGATATGTGAGCTTGGGAGAGTTCAATGTACTGAGCTCCTCAACATTTTTTAAGATGTCACAACTCCTCAAATGAGCCAAATGAACAAGATGCTTTCCCTACAGAACAAGATTAAAAAAAATTGCTATACCTGAATACAAAATCAAGATTTATCTCTTTCAAACTAGAATTCTTGAGCACATCAAAATATTCATAATATGCAATGAATCTACTGAGGAAAATAGTAGGGTGAGGATATTTATGGACTGTCGTCTATGAAGGAGATAGAGTGTGCTGAGGTTTTATGGAGACTTTGATATTTGATAGGACATAAATCATCCACCTAACACCAAGTTATTTGTTAGATGGGTGTTCCATGTGGATGGTTTGTAAGGAATATTGAGCTAACTTGGAGCTCACTACGAGGTGAGTGTTCCATGCCATTGCCAAAGAGATACAGATGCTGCTCTTGAGATACCTCTATGCACGTCGAGCTTCAATGGGAGTGAATATTCCCCTTCGTTCCGGAGATGACGAGCATAAAACTCACACAAAGAGTTGTTAGTTCAACGGTCGATTTGGTCTAGTAATAAACAAACACAAAATTTGTGCAATATTGTTATGCAAAAATTAAAAAATGTGTAAGTAGATTTCAATCATTGTGGGCCATTAAAGAAAATTATGGAGCCAAGAAATTTATAGTAGGACGATAGCGCCTGATATGATATAAAGTGGGCTTCAAATCTGAATAGCAAAAGAGGGTGGGGGCTTTGAAAAAAAGACTCTCTCCTTTTAGAATATGGGTTAGGTAGAACAACACTAGGCACACAAAGTTTTAGATAACCCTATATTGTATATAAAGAAAGATCTTAATAATAGCATAAAAAAAAAGGTTACCCTCGAGCATGAATTCAAACACAACTTAAAAATATTGCAACACATATTTTTCAACAAAAAAATATAAACAAATTGTTGAAAGAAAAGAAGCCTATGGATAAAAATCAACTACTGCATTACTTTCAAGCAAGTTAGTCAAAAAAAAATTATCCAAAGCAAATGAACAAGATCCTAGAACCTTCAAGAGAGAATGCTAGCAAAATCTATCCTACTCTAGTACCATGTTAGAATTTCCCAAAATAGACTTGCAAAGCATTACACATAATATGAAGAACATAGTAGAATCAATTGATTTATTCCATGGATAAACTTTGTATAAATAGAAAAGTTGATCATTGAGAGCCGTTGGATTACAACAACTCATAAAATATGATCTAGACTATACTGAGAGTTCACCTAACTCATGGAGGAGTGGAAACTCAAGTATGTATATTCTAGTAGAACTTAAGAGAATAATTACTTATTCTAACATCCTCCCTAGGCATGCCAACATTATCACTTGTACTAGAACCTTCAATGCCATAAGAGACAAGATCGAGAAGGCTATATAGAAGATACTTGAATGACCGTACATGGGGTATTATCCCAGTGTTGCATAAGAGTGCAAATATGCTCCACCTCTATATGAAATTTCTCCACTTGAACTAAAATCTGGAGCCAAAAATTAGAGTAAACTATGCACTTATCAACAATTGAAAATTCATCTAAACTATGCTACTGAGAAAAGAGAATTTTGGTAGGAGTTTTTCAAATATGAGAAAACACACTGATGCGAAGAATGTTCCACACTTCCGATAAGGGTAATGAAAAATATGGTGGGTCATCAAGCAAAACATGATGCCAGGTGAATGAACTGGACATATGATTCATATTATCTCTAATACACATAATTGCAAGTTTAAGATAATTATAAATAACTATTAACTAAAAAGGAAGGATCATTTCAATTTCACATATTTAATTAAAAAGGAAAACCTAGCTTACAAATATTTAAAACATTATTTATTCTTGATATACATGCTAACATAATGATAATTATTTTAAGATAATATAAATAAAATATATATTCAAGTCTAAGTCTTTTTTTTGTGCAATTGTTATAATTCTTTTGATGGAAAGTAAGCATTTACTGATTTTAGATTGTATATAACATATACACCTTATATTTTCTTAGTTAGTAAGCATTCTAATAATAAAAAATATCTTCTTCTTAAGTTTATCCCTATAATTTTGGGTTCTATAGAAAATATACACCTTATATTTTCTTAGTTAGTTATGATAACATTAAGTATTTAATATTTTGGTAAAGAGTATATATTCTAATATTGGTAATTAAATTTATACCATTAACAATATCTTATATAGTTTTTGTTAAAAATTCAAGTAATTTTTTTTTTGATTGGTTGAAAGGGTGTTGAAAGGTCCCTGAACCTTGTACAAGACAGTCGTGGGCCTCCGAAGAGGGAGGCAAAGGGGAAGAACGGCGGCAGCAGAACGAGACAACCTGAAAACAACAGGGGCCACCTAAGGAAAATATGCCCAGAGGAACCAACTAGAAGAACTAACTAAAGGGAAACATGACTAGAGGCTAATCAGAAAAGGGGAAGTGAAACTTAAACAGAGAAATTCACCATTTGGAAGTGTTGTTGCTGCTCCACAACATACCCCAAAATTGGGGACCCACATTTTTTGCATGTTTTCCAAGAAGACCGAAGAGGCCCATATGCTAAAGATCAAAGAAAAAGCAAAACACCAGAGTGTCGCGATATCGTGACATGCTACATTTTCACAGTCCAAAGCAAAGGGAGAAAGTAAGGAGGAAGAAGTGTCACAATATCACGACATGTTGCATCATCGCGGCCAAAGGAGGAAAAGGTGTTAGGATATCATGACATGTTGCATCGTCGCGACCAAAGAAGAAAAAGTGTCGCGATATCGTGACATGTTGCATCATCGTGGCCAAAAGAGAAAGAGTGTCACGATATCACGACATGTTGCATCATCATGGCCAAAGGAGAAAAAGTGTCACGATAACGCGACATGTTGCATCGTCGAGGCCAAAGATAAAAAGTGTCGTAATATCGTGACATGTTGCATCATCGCTGCCAAAAGAGAAAAAGTGTCGTGATATCACAACATATTGCATCGTCACGACCAAAGGAGAAAAAGTGTCACGATATCGTGACATGTTGCATCATCGCGAAAAAGAGAAAAAGTGTCGCGATATCACGACATGTTGCATCATCGCGACTAAAGGAGGAAAAAGTGGACATGTTGCATCATCGCGGCCAAAGGAGGAAAAAGTGTCACGATATCGCGACATGTTGCATCGTCGCAAC
Organism: Wollemia nobilis; assembly: GCA_028583015.1. NCBI lineage: Eukaryota > Viridiplantae > Streptophyta > Pinopsida > Araucariales > Araucariaceae > Wollemia > Wollemia nobilis. Next base: position 3,793,027 of record JAQPPZ010001678.1, on the reverse strand, counting down.
CAAAAGATAAAAAGTATCGCGATATCGCAACATGTTGCATCGTCGCGGCCAAAAGAGAAAAAGTGTTGCGATATCGCTACAAGTTGCATCGTCGCGGCCAAAAGAAAAAAGTGTCACGATATCACGACATGTTGCATCGTCATGGCCAAAACAGAAAAAGTGTCACGATATCATGACATGTTGCATCGTCATGGCCAAAAGAGAAAAAATGTTGCGATATCATGACATGTTGTGTCATCGCAGACAAAAGAGAAAAAGTGTCGCGATATCGTGACATGTTGCATCGTCACGGACAAAAGAGAAAAAGTGTCGCGATATCGCGACATGTTGCATCATCGCAGCCAAAGGAGGAAAAAGTGTCGCGATATCGCGACATGTTGCATCGTCGCGGCCAAAGGAGGAAAAAGTGTCGCGATATCGCGACATGTTGCATTTTCCCGGCCAAAGAGAAAAGTGTCGCGATATCATGACATGTTGCATTTTTGCGGCCAAAAGAGAAGAAAGAAAAAGTGTTGCGATATCGCAACATGTTGCATTTTTGCGATTCAAAAGAGGCAGGCAAGCAGAGAAACAAGAAGTGTCACGATTTTATGACATGTCCGATTTTTGGGCACAAGAGTTGATGTTGACTCTGATTTTGAGCAAACCCTCCTTAAGAATTTCATGGAAAGACTCCGTGGTCAACAGGCAACGTGCAGACCAACTAATCGGGTTCCAACTGTCCTCAATCTGGAGATTATTGAGATGCTTGTGGATACATTTGTGGATGGTATTTTCCAGCTTGGCATAGGTGATTAGAGCATCAACAGACTAGACCATCAAGTGATTTTTCAAGTAAATTTGACCATCCATTATTACCACCATTTATAAAATAAAATATCTATATTTATGTCTTGCATAAAAGTGTTTATAGAATGGTGTCTCACATCCTTGTGTGCATAACATATTATTTTGGTTTTTTTTTTTTATTATTATTATAATTTTTAAATTATGGTAAATGAAGGGATTTTAAAAAGGCCCCAAACCTTTTACATTTATAGAAGAGAAAATCACTTCCAACACCTACATATTACAAAATTTGAACTAAAACGAAGCATGCTACGTACTTAGATACAATAATTTTGATTTAACTCTATCCCATGGGGATTCAATATTTATTAAATTTAATCTATTTGGTTTATTTAGAATCTTCAAGAGATCTATAATTATCTATTAGCTTCAAATCAGATCTCCAATTTTATCTTTCCCAAGAACATTAAAAGCTTCTGCCTAGTATTCATTCAATATGTAAGCTTCTTAAATTTTCTCTAAATATCAGTTTAATTTTCTTGTTGACTAGCCCCATGCTAATAGATATTTTTAGTGATCAATTCTCCTAAGGGGTCTTTTCCACCCCTTGACGTAGGTGGGAAAGACCTCCAATTTTTCTTCTTAATCTTGAATGGATTTTATGAGATGTCCTTTCAATATTATCATGGAGGGGCTTGGAATGCTGGTTTTATGCCATCCAATATTGGTGGAAATCCTTGTGGGTTTCATATTTATTATTTTACCAAGGGCTAGGAGGGCCCCTTGTCTTCCAGTAAGGATGTATCTTTGGTTTCACATCTTCAAAGGGCAAACATTGTGGATGCATGCATCCTCAAACCCTAATTCATGAGAGGTTTACCAATGATCAAGAAGGCCCCTATATTCAATTAGTGGTGTGTGGAAACTTTCCCTTCTTAAAAGAGCATCTCCTATGGATGAGTGCATCATTGAATACCAATTTCTTAGGAGTACTACTAGAGGAAAAGAGGGCCACATATTTTCCAATAGTGGTGTGCATCTTGAGAAAGCAAAGGATGCTCTTGGAAGTATTTCTAGGGAGAGGATTTATAGGATCTAGCAATGTTCATTTTGGTTATTGGGTTTGTCGAGATCTCAATGTGCTTCTCTGCCTTAAAATTTTTAATATTTTATGTTTGAGCAGGACTCCCTTGCTTAGGCGACAATTTTTCAAAATTTTTAAAATTAATTTTTTTTGTTTAAGTAGGTTTTAGGGTCCTCCCATGTCTGCTTCTTCTTTAGGTTTCCTTCCATCTGTATCTAGGTGTTTTTCCAACCTGATATTCTCTAGGGATCTTATATTTTTGGTTTTGGTTTGGGGACCCTGTCTAATTCCATTCCATAAAATATTTAGGGACCCTTTCAAAAACCCTTTTTTGGAATGACAAATTTTGTTGAGGGCCGGGTTTTATTTTAGTATCTTATTTATTTTGGTGGTCCCTCTCTATGGGATTTATCTCCTTGTAAAATGTTTGGGGACCATTTCAAAACCCCTTCCTTCAATTGATAAAAATATTTATCCCCAATCCACTGTTATTTCTTCCTCCAACTTATTTTTATAAATTTGACTATCTATATTAATAATCATATTTTCAACAATGGTAGCTTTGATACTCCTGATAATGACCTCTACACTATTAGCCTTATTCTAGAACACTCATTTATTCCTCTCCCTTCATGTCTACCAAAGAAAATGGGGTTAGAAAAAGATCCAAATATTCTTCAATCAGGGGCTATGATAAGGCTTAACCTAGTTTCCCATGAGGACTCCAAGGAATTTGCTATCTTCCATTGATTTTTAAGCAACTAAGCACATGACAAACCTCTAAAGAATGGGGACAATGGATAAAAACACAATCACATATCTCCTCATTTCCACAACATAAATAACACCTATTATATATGATCATCCCTCTTCTTCTAAGATAATGATGTAGGAAACACTCTTAATAAACAAAAAAAAATGGCACAAATGAAAAATGTTAATTGCATTCAACAAAAATATATTTATAGGCATGTCTGCCTTTACAAGGAGGCATTTAATATGCACGATCCGTGTCAATATTAAATACAATACCTAATTTGTGTTAATATTAAATGCAATACATGGGAATCCACTGCGCATAAGAGAGAAGGAAGTTGGTGATGTGGCAAAAAAAAATATTAGTGCAAAAATTAAGTGCAATGGAGCGGAAACTGAGGCAATGGGTAATGTGAAAAGCCAAGGGCAATGGTCAACATGAGGTGCAAAATTAAGTGACAGAAGTTATGGATTAAATAAAATAAAATAAAATAAAATTAAATTTAATTATGGGTTTATGGATGATGTGAATGGGCAATGGTCAATGGAGACGGAAGTGATGGATTAAATTAAATTAAATAAAATTTTAATTTAATTTAATTATGGGTTTATGGATGATGTGAATGGGCAATGATCAACAAAGAATATTTAATTTAACGCATAATTATGGTATTTAAAAATAAGTGCGATATTAAATATTGTAATTTTAAATTAAATAAAATTTAATGTAATTTAAAAATTTCTCCAAGGGAAAGGGAGCAATGAATATTGTGGAATAACAACTAATAATTTGATGGCAACACGGGAAAGTGACAGGCATGTTTAACCGATGATATTGACTAGAAACCAACATGGGGTGAGAGAAAGAGGCCATGACGTGCACCGGTTGGGGGAGGTAGATTGAAAACCCAACAAAAACTAGTGGCTAAAAGGATGGAAATGGGGCCTAAAAATGGGTAGTTGGTGCTGAAAATAGAAATCCATTACTAAAATATGGGAAAGACAAATGAGTGCTACGGGGGAGGATCTTGACACTGTGGAATCTTATCAAAAAATAATAGATTGGTGGAATCTTGAGAACAATTCTAAAAACGTAGATTCAAAGATCAAATAGGAGATGCATCGAGATCAAAAATGATAGTTGGAGCTTTGTTGTATGAATTTTTTTTTTGTGATTGCTATCAATAACAGAGAACCAATGTCTGAGATAAGAACCACTAAGGGAAAATATTGTAGTAGAAAGGTTGTAGATTAATTGGTAGACCATGAAGTAGAGCAGGCACAATGATAGCAGTAGAGAGAGTAGCTTGTTCTTCAACTATAATGGCTTCTAGTGAGCTTGGATCTGCAATGGCTGGAGGGACCTAATATGCAACAAAAACATCTTCAATAGCAACATATTCTAGTGGTAAGACATTGGATAAGTCACCTAGAGACCCTGGTTCAATTCTAGATGTTGCTAAAGATTCATCATGTTATGATTCTTTGTCATTAGTTGCAATGATTTTAGCTTGAAGTTGCTAAAAATTGACAATGATTTCTACATGGAGTTGTTGAAGTTTCACAGAAATATCAAGAAGGTTGGCAAACAAATCATTGAGTTAAACTATCAAACTTGACATCATATTGTCAAATACAAAAATGGATGGTGATCACAAACAAGGATGGTGCAAGTGCCAAAAATATTAGAAAATGATAAATCCAAGATGAATGCTTGAATCAAGAGTTGAGAGTTAGGAGTTATATGGACCCTATATAGTTGAGGTTCAGGAGTCAGAGGGACCCTAGTTGAGATTTTTTAAAAATAGGAGTGCTTAAAATTGTTCATAGCAAAAAAAGAGCGTTCACCCATCAATATCCAGGGGTTGGATTTCTCATTTCTTTCTAAACTAGTATGGTATCAGGAAGAGGATAATTTCCAAAATCCCTTGCACCTTGCTCTAATAACAATTGTGTGGGAAGAACACTCAAGAGGTAAACACGATAATGGCACGATAAAAAATGTTAATTGCATTAATAAAAAATATATCTATAGGCATGTCTTCCTTTACAAGTTGACATTTAATACACATGATATGTGTGAGTATTAAATGCAATACATCATGATCCATGTTAAAAGGGATAATATTATAGAATATAATATTAATTCCTATCATTCCTCCCCATCATAAAAGCATTGGACTTCAATGCACTCAAAAAGGTGAGGAAGTTGGGGAGAAACCTAGAGGCTGTGGGGATGCTCCATAATAAAGCTCCATGTAGATGTAGTGTGGACTACCAATATAAAGAGGATGAGTGTGTATGAAGGATAATTTCTGACATACCACCAAATGCTAAAAGTCCTACAATATGAAGGAGGTAAGATGCGGAGTGGTGTGAATCAAATGAGGAACTGTCCCCATCATAAAAGCATTGGACTTCAATGCACTCAAAAAGGTGAGGAAGTTGGGGAGAAACCCGGAGGCTGTGGGGATGCTCCATAATGAGGCTCCATGTAGATGCAATGTGGACTACCAATATGAAGAGGATGAGTGTGTATGAAGGATAATTTTTGACATACCACCAAATGCTAAAAGTCCTACAATATGAAGGAGGTAAGATGCGAAGTGGTGTGAATCAAATGAGGAACTGTAGGTGGAGCTACAATTGGAGCAGGAGTAGGATCAACAAGAAGATATGTTTATACAATATGAGCAGGTGATGGTGCAATACAAACAACTATTGGAGCAACAAGAATAAATGTTGGTGCAACAGGAACTACTAGTACAACAAGAATAATTATTGGTGCAATAAGAATTGCTGGTACAACAAGAACAACTACTGGTACAATAGGAATTGTTGGTACAAAAAATTACTTGTGCAACATGAATAACTAGTGGTATAATAGAAAGAACTGTAATAAAAATAATAATATTATGAATATAATGTGAAGTAGATAAAAGTACTCTTGGTTGGGCATCCTTTGGTTGTGATGTACTAAAATTTAAGCAATGGGTCATACCTAATGTAAATTAGTGCAAGCTAGATGTGTAGTAGGTGGAACACTACAGACAAGAAATTATTTATTCTCATGCTGTAAAGTATATGTATTATTATAGGTATCATATGTGGCATGCCTATCATATTGGTAAGGTTTACCCAGAAGTAATCCACAACAATCCATGGGTGTGACATCACACGTGACCTTATCTCAAAACTTGGGGTCAAATGCAAATGCAATGGTGCACGTGTGTGTGATTTTTGATGTGTTGGTGCTATCCTTCCACCCAAGAGAGTAGGGGTGAGGATGTTTGGACATAGGGAGCTTGAGCCTATCGATAATGAATAGTGTAATCAAATTCTTTTTTGAGCTATTTTTTATTATACAATCTACTACAAAGTTATGGAGCAAGTGAGCATGAGTGACAAATAGATGGTCATGATCACCTACTCTGAAATGGTGATTCATAAGTGTTACATTATTGAGTTGACCTCACAACTCCTCATAAATTACTTCTTCTCTAGTAGTCTCTATGGGGTTATCACAAGAGCCCCCATCAGACTGTAGAAAAATATTCTTATTTTATAAATGTAGAAATTGATTTTTATCATGGCCTTGCCTCTTACAATAGTTACAAAATTTAGCAGTTTGAGCATGAGAGAATGAAGAAGAAGAGGAAGAAGAAAATAAATTTTTAGAAGCAGGGGGTGAGTAAGAGGTGGGAGTAACAGAAGAAGAAACATGGGAAGGTCTCTTTCATCCTTGTTGATGCTTGTGCACATCTTCTATTGAACCATCGAAAGAGTAGCGAGGCTCCCACCATTGTGCCATGAACTTCTCCTCAGCTAGTTGTGCATATTTGAATGCATCATCCAATGTTGTGCAAGTAGTATATTTTATCTCCCTATACAAGTGTGCGAGAAGACCACTTTTAAACTTGGCAATCAAGACAACATCAAAATATAAAATACCAAGTAAAAATCGAAGGTGATTGAAATGATGAATGAAATCTTGTATAGATTCCCTCTTGCCTTGATGAAGACATAACCATTGATTCAGTAAGTCCTCCTTATAATTTGATGGATAAAATGAGGCCTTAAAAAATTGTACCATCTCCTCCCATATACAAATTGGATTGTGGTTATTGACAATGAGAACTTTGGTGATGTTGGAAATTTTGAGCTTTGTGAATGGAACCTTTTCATCATTAGGAGTGTGAGTATATTCAAACCAGGTATCCATGTCAAGGATCCAACTATTGAGTACCTTAGGGTCTTGGGAGCCTTCATATATTTTTACTTCACACCTTGGATGAGGAGGATGGGAGGAACATTGAAGGTTTTGCAACATGGCAACCATTTCTACCATTTTTTATTTTGGGCTGTAGTGATTTTAGCCAATTTTTCAACAATGGCCATATTGGTAGCCATGGGTTTACTAGGAGTGGCCAAGGGTTTACTAGGCACTAGTTCAGGTGGCAAAATGAGAATATGCAGCAAAAATTTATGGTCAACTTTTAATGGGCCCTCCCTCTCTGATTGGACCAAGGAATTTGATTTTGAAATTTGTGAGACTCAATGTCTAACGATCAACAAGAAAAATGTGGAACCAACACAAGGCACAATAGGTAACCAATGGTCATAATTTACAACAATCAATAGTGATCCAATGGTCACAATTTACAATAGTCAATAGTGATCCAACAATCACAATTTACAACAATCAACAATGATCTAATGGTCACGAATATTCAACTAAAATTCACCTGAATGGAATGTTAACATGGCATCGATAAATAAAATTCATTGAAAATTAAAAATAACCTTAGGGCACATAATTTATTACTGCCAAAAATTGATAACCTCACAAAACATTTATTTCCACTACACAAAAGTTCTTCGTGATCACTGATAAATGTGACATCACTTCAGATTTGAGTGTTTTAGACACCAAGAGTTATAGACTAGCATCGAGAAGCAATGAAATAATCCAGGATGTGAAGGTAACATAGTAGAGAATAGATTTGTGATCTAGCTAAACAATAATAATTGAAAATTTTGATGGAAATAACATTAGCATTCACTATGTTGCTCGAAGGTCACTAGAAATTGCTAAAATTTCCTTGAGTGATGGTGTTGTACGATAGAGTGTACCATAAAAGAAATGGTGTCATTAAATACTTGAGGTTTCTAGAAGAAATGGATAGCACATTGGGAAATTGTGACAACGAGAAACCGCCAGGTCAACACTAAACTATTGAAAAGCCATCAAAATGATGGTCAAATTTGGTATGTGGCTAACTAATAGGATCACACTACCACAGAAGAAAATAGATATCACCGCATGTATGGTGATAACAAGGAATCAACTGGATCAACACACGATTGCACAATTATGACTACAAATATCATAGAAATGATAAATCCAAAGGTAAGGCTTGGATCAAAAGCTAAAGGTCAAAGTCAGATGGATCCTAGCTAGATGAGATTTGGAATCAGAGGGACCCTAGCCTAGATTTTTCAAGATCAAAAGTACACGAAGGTATTCATGAAAGGAAAAGAATTTTCACTACTCAAGATCTAGGGGTTGGATTTCTCATTCCTTTCTAAACCAATCTGGTCTTAGGAAGAGGATACTTTCCAAAAAACCTTGCACCTTGCTCTGATACCAATGATGTGGGAAGAACACTCAAGAGGTGAACACGAGAATGGCATAATGAAAACTATTAATTGCATTAATAAAAAATATATTTATAGGCATGTCTGCATTTACAAGTTAGCATTTAATATGCAAGATCCGTGTGAGTATTAAATGCAATACATCATGATCCATGTGGAAAGGGATACTATTATATAATATAATATTAATACCTATAAGATTATCCATTATTAATACCCAATTTTGTAATTCCAACCAAAGAAAGAAATACACCTTTGTTAGGAGATCTTTAGTCCAAACTCTATGTGAAGGAAAATTTTGATTCTCCTTATCCCTTTCAAAGATAAAAGTTGAGTTAATAGTAAATATTCCTTTAGGATTAGGACTCCAAAAGAACCTATCCTCTCCTATATGGAGCTACACATAGTAATGTTTTTTTTGAAAAAATGAAAACTTGTATTAAAACAAAAACCAGATACAAGCGGGAGAGAACACATCCCGAGCCAGAGCCAAGAGCAACACAACAAGGACAGCGCACAAAGGCAACACTAGCAGCCACAAGGCACAGAGAACGGACGACACGAAAAGGTGACATGTCGCAAAAACACGACATGTCACGAAATCGCGACAGGCAAACCCGTCACGGCCACTTCGGCGCCAACAGTCGCGATAACGCGACATGTCGCGAAATCGCGACATGTCGCGAAATCATGACAGGAAGGGCCCTCGACAGCCAACCGTAGAAAGCATCGCGAAAACGCGACAAAAACCAACCAGTCGCAAAAGAGCCAAACATGCCGTGAAATCGCGACAAAAAAGCCAAGCTGCATCCAATTAGTCAACCTGTTGCAAAAACACGACACAATACCACCTTTGAACAACATCTTCAACAGAGGCCCAATATCGCTAGCAAATCCCAGCAAAAGCCACGACAACGCTACATGACGCGATATCGTGCAAGAAATTCGCCAAAGGCCAGGAAGGCAGAACCTGTCGCGAAATCGTGACAAAAACCAACTCGTTGCCGCGACAGCGCTATAGGTCGCGATATCGCAACAATTTTCCACCCGACCGCCAGAGTGCCAAACGTGTCACGAAATCGCGACAGGAAAACCATGCAGCTTCCAAATCTCAAACTTGTCACGAAAACGCGATGAAATATTTACTTTTCTATTCAACTTCATGAAGGGAACGAGAGCGCGACAAGAACGCCAATCGGACCAAGAAAGCGGGACCTGTCGCGATATCGTGACATGACGCGGTATCGCGTGTCGCGAAATCGCGACAGGTCGCGAGATCGCGACATGTCACGGTATCGCGTGTCGCGAAATCGTGACATGTCGCGGTATCGCGACATGCGATATCAGCTACACATAGTAATGTTATAAGTTTATATTGAGAGAATTAAGCTCACTTTGCATAATTGCATCAACTCCTTCCAATTGTAGCATGTGCCACACTATACAATTATCTTATTCCTTGATGTACTCATGAACCATGTTTCCATATTTTTATTTTAAAATTTGAATTATAAACTTCCAATTATCATTGAAAATTAAAGGTCTCTCCTTGAACCGAGCATCCTCCCAAAAGTTGCTTATTTTTTTAAAGCTTTTGTAGTTCTTTTGCCATTTCTGTAGAGGATGTTAATCTTGGTGTCTAAGATCACCAAGTTTTTGATTCAAGTAGGATATTACAATTTTTTGTAGACTATCTTGAACAACTCCTTATTCACCAAAAGATGATCTCAAACTTTCTTTCATGAGCCTAAGATTTTGTGTATTTTTCTCCTCTTGTGGTTTCCTCCTTCTACTGCATATTTGGAGAAGTATTTGTCTCTGAAGCAGTGCCTTCTTACTGTGACTGTGAGAGGTAATATTTAAATCTCCTAGATTTTATGAGCTTCTTCTGTATTCAAGTCTTCTTATCAAATTCTAACTTCAAGAAAGATCTTATTCTCAAGATTTTGAATGTCTTGAGGTCTTGACTGGATTCTTGTTCTAATATTTGGAACTCCTTGCCAAATTCTCATTTTATTGGGCTTGTCAAATGGTGATAATTGTCATGTCTTTTACTATCAGGGGCTTCTCCTTGGTAGTGGATTTCTATAGTAAGTTCTCATTTGATGATTTCTTCAGTAAGGCTCTCCTAACATTTTACTGGATGCTTATTGAGACCTTCCCAAGGTCTTTGATATTACAACTTTTGTTGGTCTTCCTTGAGACCCTCTCTTCAACCTTCTACTCCTGGACGTGTTGGTGGTAAGATCTTCTGGATCTCTGATTCCACTGCTTATAAAAGTGAGAAAGATTCTCCTAGTCCTTCTTATTCTTCCAAGATTGGAAGTTATTTAATGAGATCTCTTGATCTCTTCATTTTTGCTTTAGGTGTTGAGTTGATTATAAAGAAGATATTCTTCATAAATTTCTTGTAGGAAGTTTCTCAACTCAATGAATCTTGTTTCCTTGCAATAAAAATATCAGTACTAAAATCTTAATCTACATTTGAATCAGATATTCTTTTCAAATTCTTCTTTAGGATCAAGGCTTCTAGAGCCTTTTCAGTATCTAAGATTCTATGGTCTTTTTAGTATCAAGGCTTCTACAAGCTTTTTAGTATCAAGGCTTATATGGCCTTTTCAGTATCAAGGCTTTTGTGGTATTTTTAGTATCAAGGATTTTGTAGTATTTTTGGTATCAATGCTTCTATGGATTTTTAAGTATCAAGGCTTCTGTGGAGTTTTTAGTATCAAGACTTGTGTGGATTCTTATTCAAGGATTCTATGGCCTTTTATTCAAAACTTCTATGGAATTTTTGTATCAAGGCTTCTATGACCTGTTCTTCAACTATGAAGTTCTTCAATCCAGCAATGGAGATCTTCAGTCTCCTGAGTTCACCATGACTCTTCACAAGAAGTCTTCTTTTGTAGTATTCTTCTCTTGCACAAGGAACTAATATCTGCACTATGAAGGCATGCCAACCTTTAGGTAATAAAGTCAGAGTCTCCTATATTTCTATCGTAGGAGGAGTCCCAATCCTTTGAGAATTAATTTTTTATAACAAAATAAACTTTAGGTAATAGTTAGAAAATTTCATATATCCTGGATGATCTTCACTACATGATTTGTCAATTTAGTGGATTGAATATTAAGTCCTAATCTTCACATATTTTATTGCAAATCTATAGAAAAGATTCTCAAATGTAATATCAATATTTATAGAACTAATATTTCTTTTAGTCCTCACTTGGGCTCTCACTAAATCTACCACCTAGACTCTTATAAGGGTTTTTGATAGTGGTTGGTCCAGCAGCACGTCAAGTTGATAAAAAACTTAGGCTCAATAATAATGGTGGTTTCTCTATTGACCTACTATGGCTAGATCTACCATGGATCTGATACTACTATTATATTTTGATGTAACGAGCACTGGGAGATAGCAATCACAATATGTAGAATAATATGAAAGAAATTAAATATGCTAGATGACTAAAATATGTTGTAAATAGAAATGACATAAAAGAATACAATGTAGCTATGGATAAAATGAACACTCCATTAATAAAGCTATTAAACTACATTGCACCCATCACCAATGGATGGTGATCTACACAAAAATGTACTATACTGAATACTCTAAGCTACACTATTTGACTATGTCCATTGAATCTATATCAGTATTACAATGAGGTATTTCTTATATCTGGCCAACACTCTACCTAGCTCTGCAAGGGACAACTTGCACATTGACACTTGTGCATTTATTACATTGCATGAAGTAACTAGATAACTTCCACCTAAAGTAATCTAATGCCCTAGGTATGTACCTTAGAAGATACATTTACATGATCAAAATGATGTAATATACTCTATTTCTAACACAAATCAACCTTTAAATTCTTTGTCACTATCCTTAAAACTCTCAAGTTTGATGGCCTCTTCTAGATACTTTCAACTTCAAACTCCTTGTCAAATTCTAACTTCAACCTTGGCATATTTTCTAACATTCTTCTCAAGAATATGAATGTCTTGAGATATTTGAAAAAAATCTTCCATAATTTAGAAAACTTCTTGCCAAATCCTTATTTCTTTTTGGGAATTTTTTTGGATGGTGCTAATTGTCCCAAATTCATATTTTTTGAAACTTCTACTTGCTAGAAATATTGTCCCTTGAGCTCTATTCAAGTCTCCTCCAATGGCATTCTTCAACTTCTCTCCAGTGGTCTTATTCAAATTATTCAATGAGGCTTTCCTAACCTTCTCCTTATTTCTCCTTTAAAATTAGTTTGAGGTCTTCTCCTCTTGGACCTTCAAATTTTGTAGCTTCTTAAGTCTTCTTCTTAAAAATTCAATGAGACCTTCCTTGATCTCTCCAATATTCAAATATGGAAGTTTTACAATGAGATTTCTTTTTTGGATCTCTAAAATCTACAATATAATATTTTCTAGTCCTTCTCTATCTTCAATATTTCAAATATATAAGTTCTTCAATGGGATATCTTGTGGGTCTCTTTAACTTTTTGAATATAAGTCTTCAATATTTAATGGAAATCTCTTTCTTGAGTCTCCTTAATCTTCTATATCCAAATCTGTAAATCTTACAATCTAACCTTTTCCTTAAGGCCTCAAAAGTCTTCAATATTTAACTTGTTGCTTCAAGTACTAGATTGATTCCAAAGAAGATATTATTCCTATATCTTGTAGGAATATTCTCAAATTTCTTTGAATCAACACTTTTTGCAGCAAAGTATTAGAAAAAACTATAATAGAAAATATTTAAAACTAGAGATAATGAATCTTCACTAGTTGATTTTTCAATCTAGTGGAATCAATGCTAAGTCATAGTCTTCACACGTTTTTCTATCTTCTCTCAATCTAGTGGAATAAATGCGATTTTAGAACTTCTAAAAAAATATATTCCTATATTATCTCAATATTTCTTTTGGATCTCTCTATTTCCTATCAATATACCTTGTGCTCTAGTACCACTATTAGTCATTGATGATATATATTTAAGGAAATGCAACCACAAGTTCTAAAATGAGCAACTAATGTTAATTATATGATAATGGTAATATAATAAGCTAGAAAACTATATGAGAAACTTCTACAATAACTCAAAAATAGCCATTAATGAAAGCTCATAAAAAACTACAATGTAATATAATGGAGGTCTTGAACACTTAAAAAATTCATGCATGATCTACATTGTATCTACCTTCTCTTCTAATCACTATACTCTACTATTCTATATGATTCTCTCTACAATTCTCTATCATCCTTACTCTCTTAATGTTATATATATATGTGAAGATATATACCTTGGATTTTCATCTACCTATGAATCTTCATATTCCTATTCTATGACTCATGTACATATGGACTACATGCATATATACATATTTGCACATTCTAACACTTGTGCATTTATTAAATTGCATAAAGTAAATACTCAAACCTTAATATAAGATTAACTCCTAACCTAAAGATGTACCCAAGGTGATACATTGGAAAGTACTAAATAATGTAATATATTCCAACAAAGCTCCCCATGTAGAAAAACACTCTTCACATCCTTTTTATATACCTTATATCCATATGGGATAACAATGGAGAGAATCATCCTCACCAAGTACATCCTAGCCATTGATGTAAATGTCTCAAAATAGTATAATTTCTTCTATTAAGAGAATTCCTTTACAACAAGGTATACCTTGTGCTTCTCTAAATGGCTATATATGTTAGCTTTTGATGTAGCAAGCATGGAGATATAACAATAACAAGATACAAAATAATATGAAAGAAAGTAAATTTGCTGAATTACTAAAATATAAATATTACAATGTAGCTATGGAGTAAATGAAAACTCCAATATAAAGCTACTAAACTAAATTGCATCTATCACCAATGGATGGTACCACACACTATGCTACAATCTATGTGTTTATTATTCTATTATATTTTCTATTCTATATCTATCTACCTAAGAAGCCATCCTTATATAGGCAAAATATGATACTTGGCCAACACTCTATCTAGTTGTGCAAGGGATAATTTGCACATGTACAACTTGCATAATGATACTTGTGAACTTATTACATTGCATGAAGTAATGAGATAACTTACCCTAAAGTAATCTAAGTATGTACCTTGGAAGATACATTTACATAACCCAAATGATGAAATGGAACCTATTTCTAACACCCCCTATATTACATTATTTGGGTATTTATGACTTTAGTATTCAATATGGATCTTCTTATTATTCCTTAACTTTGTCTTCTCTCTCTGCATTCTTTGTGTTCAGGTTTAGTAGGTAATTTGTATCTTCATAAGATGCATGATGAATACATAAATTACCTCATTCATGACATGTTTTGGATTATCATAAACTACCTTATAAATTGTATGTTATGTTATTTATGTTAATTTTGACGGTTTGAATGCATTATATATTAGTGTTTGCATGATTAAAATGTTTAGGAGTATATTACCCTATTTTAACAATTTTATACATTTTCTGCACTATTTTTGTTTGAATAGTTAGTGAATAAAATTTGTAATTTAAGTAGAAAAATGATGTATGCTAAGCTATATCCCTTCATAATGGTATTTAAATGATTTTTACACTTTCTAATTGGTTTGAATTGCAAAAAAATACCAAATTCCTATGATTGTGTATCAAATCTGGAAAATACAAAAATTAGCCATACAAATTCCACCCAGTTAGCCAATGAATGGCATGGCTTGGAATTTATCAACTAAAACATGTGAAACCAATTGGAATCATATTCTGAGGGATAGGACAGACATAAGATCCATAGTTTTGGCCATTTTTATCGTACCTGATCATAAAGTAATTTACACAATCAAACATTCCGAAGAAGCTTCGAAATGAGGGGAAAATAAGTCAATTTTAGCCAAATGGAGGATATAGCACCCAATACGATAGGAAAATGATATTTTAAGATGGATACACATGTAAAATACAATTTATAACCTCCTCAAACTCAATCCCATCATAGGAGATGCATCCCAAGGACCAACAAACATTGTTGCAACACAAACTATCCTAATTTAGACTAGGTTAGTTTCAGAACTATTAGCAAATCACTATAAAATAGTAATATAGCTAATATTAAGCACGAGAGATAGGTAATAGGTTAATATAAATAATATAGCTCTATTATTGGTTGATATAGAAGATGTTAACAAATTATAGCTAATAGGAAGTAGATGCTATAACATATTTACAGCCATTAACAAAAATTTTCCTATATTATTGTAATGTATTATTTTAGTCAATAAAAGTACAGTTTTTTTTAGTAAACTTATGTTCTTGAGTGTGAATTCTAAGTATTTAGAAGCACTCTCCCACCTTATTCTATATTAGGAACCAAATACCACTTACAATCCTAGAAGGAGGGCTAACTGGTGACCGGTTCTTCTGATAAACTTTGTTGCAACAGATTTAGCAGGATGCTTGTCCATTGTCATTTCTTCTTGATTACTAGTCCTTGTTTTGAATCAATGTGATGTATTCATGTTTTCAGTTATATTTTTATTTAGCAACTATGTGTGTCATTGAATAAGTAGCATAGACCAGTGATTCCTCAGTTTTCCCCTATTTTTCATGTTTTAGTAGTTTTTATCAAGTATTTTAGCAACTTTTATTTTATTGTCAACCACTGCAACAAAAGCCTGACAACCTCCTATAGTAGGAACTGATAGCTACTTTTAGCATGTGTGTTTCATTTTCAAGTAGCATTTTAATTCTGTCATTTCAATTCTGCAAGTGTAAACTAGGTTTCAATTCAACAACATTTACATTCTTGCAATTTCATTTCTTGCAACTATAATTAGGTTTCATTTTCAGGTCTTGGAATTGGTTTTCAATTATTGCAAGTAATTAGTTTCATTTCATGCAAAATAGACTTAGAAGTGACCTAAAGTCTCCAAAAAAACCTATTTAACCAAAAAATCTTGTTGTCTAAATGAGATGATCTCCAACCTACTTAAACCTTCTTTTGTATATAGCCTTGGACACTACCCTAGATTGACAAATCATAAAGATTAAATGATACTATTAATGACACACATCATTTTTGGCACTATTTTTGGGGAAAGGTAGTTTTAGAAGATGAAAAGTAGCCCAATAATTGTTAAGTGTGCTAAGTTGTGAACTTTAGAGTGAAATATGGATAAACGACTGGTACAAGTAACAATTTTAGGTAAAGTTGTATTTCAGTCCATCTGGATACAAGAAAGAAACCACATGGAGGTGATCTTCACATTTAGGGGTTGAATTTCCTGTGTTTAAAATTCTTGATAAAATTGAAAGAAATTCATCATCCTCATTGTCAGGAAGCATAATATCTCTTGAAAATAAATTTAGAGGAGCCATTTGCTAGTACTACCTCTTTTTGTATCCATATCATCAGGGTAGTATAAAAAAATTTGTACCAAGTGTTGGGAAGACATCATGGCAGATACACAAGACTATCCCTTGAAAAAAATATTTATATCAACTATTTGTAGCATTTGTTCATAAGAACATATCACTGATAAATGCCATTTACTTCCACAACTTAGAAATATCCTAAAGATACAAATTTTTTTGTCTGATCTAAATTTTTCTCAAGAGAGATCCCAACAACAATAAATAGAGCAGGTGAAATAACCACCACTTCCAGCCCAACCTGTGGCCAATATGAATAATACAAGATAGGTAGCACTTGTCTATGTAGCTAAATCTGATAAAGATATTGTAGTAAATGTTATTGACTACAACAACATCCAATTGTGCTCACACAAGGCCTTACTTGAGCTTGTTCCACCCATTATTGAAGAGATAAAAATATAGGGAGGAAAACAATAACTCTTTAGTCCAAAAATACAAAATCATCCTTGGATAAAGGGGAATGAAAACAAGAAAAGCTACACTAAAAATTTACCTTATGTAGAGAATATTCTATTAAAAAATAAATAAAGTAATCCTATGTATATTTGATTGATTGATTCCAGTATTCGTCTGGCCGATGTTCTTATATAGACTGTAGCCAAATATTTTTACAATAATAATTAGTCTCTTTTGATCATGTTACATTATTTTATATAATCAATTACACATATATTATTCTCCTATTTACAAGCATGTTCGTTCATCAAAGAAATAAATATAATAATCCTTAGGTGTACGTAAATACTAATCTTAGAATAATAGATATTATTTTCCTATTTACAAGCATGTTCGTTCACCAAAGAAATAAATATAATAATCCTTAGGTGTACGTAACAAACTAATACTAGAATAATGCATCCTAAAATAATGCATCCTAAAATAATGCTTTTTAAAAGCTTACATGGTCAAAATAGAATAAAAGTGTTTTTTTCTATTTTAATCATCTAATATGCATAAGAATACAAATATTTTTCCTTCATCTCTTGTGCAAAAACCTCCTTCAAAAGTGCATGGTTAATTGGTCAATCAGTCAACGTTGAATTGGTCAACCGATCAAATTTAACTTGGTCAACCGATCAATTCATCAATGGGATTCGGGCACCAAAAAATAGGTTGAGAAGTAGGTGCCAAGAAATAGGTCAGGAAGCAGGCACTAGAAATAGTCGGGAAGCAGACGCCATAAATAGTCAAGAAGTAGGCACAAAAAATATTTGGGAAATAGGTGTCACCAACAATCGGGAAGCAGACGCCACCAACAATCAGGAAGTAGGCACCACCAATAGTGGGGAATAAGGTGATGCCAACAGTTAGGAATTAAGTGTTTGCCTTTACCATTTACCATTGTTATTTTCAAG
Organism: Wollemia nobilis; assembly: GCA_028583015.1. Lineage (NCBI taxonomy): Eukaryota > Viridiplantae > Streptophyta > Pinopsida > Araucariales > Araucariaceae > Wollemia > Wollemia nobilis. The sequence goes on along the minus strand of JAQPPZ010001678.1, from coordinate 3,774,945 downwards.
ATGTCTTCATGCATTGCCAAGCTGAAATAAGATGTAGACTCAAAACACCAGATTAGTAGCAAAAACCAACATTTACATACACTTTCCACTAAAAACACTAGTCAGGCATAATACTTCATTTTCTATCAATTATATGCAAAAGCTATATAAAAATACATTTCAAATGTTAATTTAAACCAATAATGATGCCCTTAAAGTGTATATAATATGAGCATTTCCAGTGCTCATAATTTGCCCTTGTCGAAAGAATAGACATGTCCTCATGTCACAACCCCCCGATATAGATGTTTTTTTGTATGGGAGTCATGCGCTTGTATATGGGAAGCAAACACTTGTATATGGCCCGTATATGGGAAGCAAACACCTATATATAGGAATCAGACCTATATATGGGAAGCAAATGCTAGTATATGGGAATTAGGCACTTGTATATGGGAATCAGGCTTGTATACGGGAAGCAAGCACCTCCCTATATATGGGAAGTATACGCCTGTATATATGGGAGTCAGTCGCTTGTATATGGGAAGCAGACATCTCCTTGTATATGGGAAGCAATCACATGTATATATCAAAGTTAGGAGCCTAAATATGAGAGTCAAGCACCTATATATGGGACGTAGACACCTATATATATGGGAAACAAACACCTGTATATGGGACGTAGGTGCTTGTATATAGGAATCAGGTGCATGTATATGGAAAACAGGCTCCTGTATATGGAATTCAAACACTTGTATATGGGAATTAGAAACCTGTATATGGAAGTCAGGTGCCTCCCCATAATTTTTTTTTTAAATATTCCTAGGGCAATAAAATTCTTCTCCTAACTAAGGCACACCATGTGGCTAAATTTTGATGGAAGAATTAATAAAGAGAAATATATGGGCATCTATTGGTACTAACATAGAAATAATTTTAAAAATAACTTTGCATGTAATTAATAAAAAACTCAGTACATACCTGGGTGAATTTTGCACATCATGATATGTACAATGTGGATGGTGCGAGACGTCTACATGCAGCCTAAAATTGTGATGAATCAAAAAATGTTGTTATTGTGACATTGATGTATCTTGGATATATATATATATATATATATATATATATATATATATATATATATATATATATATATATATATATATATAGGCATTTCTTCTTCTTGGTGGAAGATTGACACCTTTTATTGGTGCCTTCCTCTTGGTGGGAAGAAGGCACTTCTGCATTGGTCTGATTGTAGGCACTACTCTATGATGGAAAATAAGTGCATTTTTTCGTAATACTGCACTCCTAGTAGGACACAAGATGCTTGTATCTGTCAGGCCTAGTTTAACCCGACCGACTGCCTACAAATTTTTCAAGGTCGTGTATTGCAAAACTAACCACACAAAAGCAGAAAAATAGGAATCGTGGAACTTGTGCCTGATAGGCCTAGGTTTCCCAAGCTGCTTAGAGATTGCATTTAGGGTATGATTTCCTACAAAGCAAAAAGAAAACTATGTTCAATAGAACAATTTCCATGCTTTTTTTTTTTTTTTCAGATTCTGGAATTTTCTAGAATTTTTCAGATTTTGGAACTCTTTTTTTTTTCTCTTCGAGATTTTGAAAATTTTCAGAATTTTTTCAGATTCTAAATTTTTTCTAGAATTTTCTAGATTCTGGAAATTTTCAAGAAGTTTTTCATATTTTTTCGGATTCTGGAATTTTTCAGAATTTTTAAGATTTTGGATTTTTTTTTTTTTTAGATTCTAAAATTTTCAATTTTTGAAATTTTCTAAAAAAAAATTAGATTCTAGAATTTTGCAAAATTATTTTTAAATTTTGAAATTTTCCTAGAAATTTTCAAAATTTGGAATTTTCTAGAATTATTTTCATATTCTAATTTTTTTTTTCTCTTATATATTCTAAAATTTTCTAGGATTTTTTATATTCTAGAATTCTTCTAGAAATTTTCAGTTTGTGGAATTCTTCTTGAATATTTTTCATAATTATCCAAATTCTAGAATTTTTCCAGATTCTGCAATTTTTCTAGAATTTTTTAGATTTTAGATTTTTTTTTATGAATGTATGAACATTTGTCAAAACTATTGGTATGGTATGGGGTCTCCCCCATGCCGATGTCTGATCCAATCTTGTAAATGTGAGTCGGTTGGAAATGAAGCCCATTGACTATTACTCAAACATCATCTTGGCACTCTACTCCGATCTTGGTGTAGCATCTCTAACTTTTTGTCCACCATCTTCTCAAGTTGTAACAGTCATGCACAAACACCTTGGGCTGGAAGCCTTTTGATTGATCATGATTATTTAGCCAGCTTTCGGGAGACTATGTTTTCAAGGCAAACTCTACTCGTTTCACCTATTTGGATTGCATGCTACACAATTGAGGTACACAAGACGATTCATATAGTGTTATTACGAACACGTATGAATCTCACTTTATGAAATATTCATAGACATCTCCTTATTCATCTGCACCGCACTTCATGTTGTCATACAAAACATAAAATATCTAAATTAAAGTAAAATTATAAACTAATAACATTAAAATAAAAATTTGAACTATTTTTTTTGTTCTTATTTTTTATTTTTTTTAAAATACTATGTTGTTGGTGGCAATAATGAAGGTGGGGTCTCCCCCATGCCTACAATTGAACTAGTCTCTAAAAATTGAGGACTATGATAGTTTTTTTTAGTCTGTGTCAAAAAATTTGATATGACTAAATTTTTAGTTGTTCTTATCCTCTACTTCATCAATTAGCATGATATTTTACAACATGAGAAAAGCATTTTCTTTTATGGCCTCAAAACCAAATTATTTCAACTCATTGGTAAATTGTACAGGAAGATAAATGACTACTATTTGTTTTAAATAAAATAAAAATATTAGTATTCTAATAAACATATTCTAGTTTCTGATTCACTCGATCAACTTAAGCGCAAGTGAAGAGCATACTCCTAGAAAGATGTTCTTTTAAAATTTTGCTTCTTTTATTTTTTTAATGTTATTTTCCTACTACTAATGTCATCGTAAAAATTTGCTAATACATTGAGAAATTTTAAGCCTGTAATTTCTTTCATAATTAAAACTAGGTTTCTTGAGGCATAATTCCTTAATGGTTATGTGTAAATAAATACTCCCTAATAGTTTGATAGTAAATTTTTTTTATTGTTTTATAAAATCAAACGTAGGTTGTGTTATCTCTCTCTAATTTTATGAAACCATTGAGAATATAGTGGAGATCCTTCATTGCTTAATTTTTAATTTTTCAACAACACAATTTATTCCTACTTCTACACTTAATATGGTACATCAGGTTCATTCCCAAACACTACAGTTTAGACACTCCCTGGTAACAACACCAAAATGTTGGGTAAAACATTGGAAAATCTATGATTTAATTTCTTGCCTCCATTTAATTTGACAATCTGGGACAACTCGTAAACTTGTGAGTGTCATACACAGTATATGTCTATAGTGTGTGGAACAAATTCCTTTGTACCTATTTAGTTTGGTGGGGGTGTTTGTTCATTTTTATTTTAGCCAAACTAAATTAAGCTAAGTGTAAATAAATAAATAAATAAATTACAAACTAAAATTAAAGTACTAAAAATAAAATGCAAAAAATAAAACACACAACTAAATTAAAATAAAGCAGGAAATAAAGCAGGAAACTAATCTATTAAAAATAAATAACAAAAAATAAAAAGGGGAGGACTACTACAAGGAGTGGGCACCCTGGATCCCGCAGATAGTCCACCCAGCTAATTACATAAAGATTTCTCTAAGCAAATAAGAGTATTTACAACTCTTAATAAATTATAAAGAAAAATAAATAAATTAATCATCCGTGTATTTTATTGATTCATTCATGTATTTGTTTGGCCTACATTCTTGTATAGACCATAGCCAGATCTTGTTTCAATAATAAATTGGTCTCTTTTGATCATGTAACATGATTTTTTATAATCAGTTACACACAAATATTATTATCCTATTTACAAACATATTCTTTCACTAAAGGAATAAATATAATAATCCTTGGGTGTACATAAATACTAATCGCAGAATAATAGATATTATTCTCCTATTTACAATCATGTTTTTCACCAAAGGAATAAATATAATAATCCTTAGGTGTACGTAATAAACTAATCCTAGAATAATGCATCCTAAAATAATGCATCTTAAAATAATGCCTTTTTAAAGCTTATATGGTCAAAATAGAACATAAGTGTTTTATTATATTTTAATCATAAAAATCTAATATGTGTAAGAATATGAATATTTTTCCTTCATCTTTTGTGCAACAATCTCTTTCAAAAGTGCATGGTCAATTGGTCAAAAAGTCAATGTTGACTTGGTCAATCGGTCAACTTTGACTTGGTCAATCGATCAATTCATCAATGGGAGTCGAGCACCAGAAAATAGGTCAGGAAGCAAACACCAGGAAATAGGTCAGGAAGCAGGTGTAAAAAATAGTTGAGAAGCAAGAACCATAAATAGTCGAGAAGTAAGCACCACCAACAATCGAGAAGAAGGCACCACCAATAGTCAGGAAGTAGGCACCTAGGTGCCACCAACAATCAAGAATCAAGCGTCCACATTCACCATTTACCACTATTCTTTTCAAGATGTCTTCATGAATTGCCAAGCCCAAATGGGATGTAGACTCAAAACATTAGATTACTAGCAAAAACCACCATTTACACACACTTTCCACTAAAAACACTAGTTAGGCATAATACTTCATTTTCTATCAATTATATGCAAAAGCTATACAAAAACATATTTCAAATGCTAATTTAAACCAATAATGATGTCTTTAAAAGTGTATATAAAATGAGCATTTTTGGTGCTCATCAATGAACAATTGTTTGTTATATCTTTCCAATCACCATGGTTTACAGATATAGCTAACTACTTGATAATAGGAAGAATTCCTCTATATTTAACTCCTAAACAAAATAAATAGTTAATAAAATAGAGTTCCTATTTCAAATGGAGTAAGGTTCTACTTTTTGAATGTAGTCCTAACCATGTTTTATGCAGATGCATCGGAAAGGATGAGGTGTATGATGTCCTCTGAGCTTCCCATGATGAACCATTAGGTGGAAATTATTCAATAAAAAGTACAATTAAGAAAATTCTAGGTGCAGGTTATTATTGGCCATATCTTCACAAGGATGTAAAAAATACATCAAACATTATGATGCATGTCAAAGGATGGGGAAACCCACCCACAAAAATGAAATTCCACTGTATCCTCAAGTGGTTTTACAACCATTTGAGAGGTGGGGGCTAGATTTTGTGGGACTTATTGACCCATCATCTCAAGGAAAGGTGCATATCTTGGTATGCACTGACTATGTGGTTAAGTGGGTAGAGGTACATGCTTTCAAACATGCTCATGAAGAGAAGGTTTATGATTTACTGTATACTCAGATTTTTCAGAGTTTTGGAGCTCCACAGTCTATTACCACAAATAATGGACCCCAATTTTCATCCAAAGTCATTAAAGATTTTACTAAATTATATAATATTAAGCATAGGAAATCATCACCCTACCACCCATAGGAAAATGGTCAAGTTGAAGTAAAAAATAGGGATTTAGAAAATATCCTGACTAAAATAGTAGCTTTTCATAGGAGAAATTGGCTTGATAAATTACCTAAAGTAATTTGGTCTTATAACACTACAGGAAATACACCACGAGTTTCTCACCTTATGAACTAGTTTATGGTAAGAAGTCTCTTTTGCCTATTGAGTTTGAGCTACTAACACTTTAGACAACTTTGAAAATTGGAATTGATTTATCACAAGCAATGATGAATAGGATTCTATAGTTGAATGCATTGGATGAACTCCATTTGAATGTATTACATCAAATGGAGGTGATTCAGGAGCAATAAAAGCTATGGCATGAAAACCACATTCAATAGAAAAATTTTTAGCAAGGAGATTGGACTTTATTGTTTGATTCTCATTATGAGGATTTTCATGGGAAGTTACAGACTAGGTGACTTGGACCTTACCAGATTAAAGAAGTATTTGAAAATGGGATAATTCATCTTTCTCCCATTGATGACTCATGGAGGAAGTTTGTAGTGAATGGGCATCACCTTCAGGTATACCATGCACCACTAACTAAAAAAGAGTTTTTACAACAAATTGATAACTTGGACATATGCATGATGGAAGATATTCCCTCTTCCATCATAGATTCAACAAATTTAGTACAATAATGAAGAGTTTCAAGAAAAAATAGAAAAAAAATCAGAAAAATAAGAAAACAAAAGGAGGAATAAATCTTGGTTGTGAAATTTCTTCTGGGCATAATTTTAGGAAAACTGTGAAATTCCTTGATGGGCACAAAAAATATTAACAAAATTGAAAAGAGAGAAAAAATAAAAAATGAAAAAAGAGAAAAAAAATGAATGAAAAAAAGAGAAAAATAAACAATTCAGAAAGTGAAAACCTTCTAGGAGGTACTTATGAATTGGCTAGCATGAAAACCGGTTTTTATAGGTGCTTTACCTTGAATTGACCTACCCATTCCTGTTCCACCATTGTATAAATTTCATCAAACTAAACTTGTTTTATTTAATTGCAGAAAAATTAGCTAGTAATCAGTAGAAACAACCATCTGTGAAAGTGTGAAATAACTGTTCAAATCATGTATGTGTTTCTTTCATTTTTCAATATTGTAGGCATTTAGTATGTAGTGCATAAAAATAACTAGTTAGTATAGAAACATTCATAGGGTTTGGCAAACCTAAAATATCCAACCTATCCAAAAGAAAACAAAAGGAATTCTTTGCTGTTCTAAAAATTTCAGGTTTGAGGGGCAGAAAAGGGAGAATGGATGAAAAATTTTAGACCCATGAAAATAAGTGTAGCTTTTATGGCATGAATACCTAGAGATTTCATAGAGCTTCAAAATGATACCAAGATCCAGAACAAAAAAAATGTTCTGCTTATTTTATAGCATAAAAATGAAGAGCTTCGAAACGAGCAGAGCTTCAGAATGAGAAATTGTTTGAGCTTTGGAATGATACCAATCTCCAGAAAAAAAATGTTGTTTTGTTTGTTTTATAGAAGAAAAATGCAGAGCTTTAGAACTAGCAAATGTTTGGAATGAGGACTAGGCAGATTCAAAATTTAAATTGCACGGTAGAAATTTGAAATTTAAATTTACATGTGGCAAATGCATAAAGAGAATTGTAAAAAAATATTTATTTTGCCACATAATATGATATCGGTGTAAGGTCAAAACATGAGTACCTAAGGTCACATATTGCATTATTCTAAGTAATGATAAACCAAAACTTGTTTTGTAAAATGCGTGCCTCATTTTCTTCTACAATATTTAGGCTATTCGATCAAAGATGCCTTAACAAATGAAAAATACAACAATCAATGCAATCTACATGGAGTAAACCAAGTCATAGATAATGACAAATATTCAACTCAGTAATATTATAACTAATTGGTAGGTAATCAATACCTAGGATAGTCTACCACTCAAGAAGCACATTCGATTTTTCTCATCACAAAAAAACAACCATTCATCATCCACCATGTATTTGGATAGGCTACATGGTGAATATTTTTCATGGTCTTTGTCACCTTTCAAATATAATTCATGCACTCTGAAACTAAATACCCTACCTTGTAATCACTACAAATTTTTACATAGTTATGAAATCGATATCGTGGCCAAAATCATAAATGTGGATTTTGAATCAAAATAATTTGTAGAAGAAAAATTGCACTAAAATTTGATGGAACAGTAGAGAAAAGGTGAATATAGAGGAATTTGCAGCATAGTGAAGATAGAAGTAGTGTTGTAGTAGAACTTAGGTGAAGTCAAAAGATGGTATGAAAGAATAAAATAAAACTAGATAATGCAGACTACCTTCGAGCATATCCTGAGGTATTGGAAATTTTTGAAGAAGGAGGGCTCATGCCATTTTGTAACAAATTCGATGGATGTTTTGAAGGCTTAGTTGTAGCATTTGCTCGAAATTTTAGAAACAACCAAGCCAACATCGGTGGAATGATGATTAAGTTAATTCATAAAATATTAAGCCAAATTATTGAATTACCCTTGCAAGGTTATAAAATTGTAAGAACTGGTAAAAATGCATTGTCATAAGTAGTTAATCAGTTCACAAAAAAGGGAGATAATGAACCTATATTTCAAATGAATAATAATATCTACAAGGGGGTAAAAAGGACGAGTTTAGAGAAGCCATGGGATGAAGTAGCTATTTGGATAGTGAGGTTTATAACCTATGAGGGACAATATGCTATTTTATCTGGATAACACTTTAGAATTTTGAACCATTTAAGCCATGGTGCCCATCAACTTAAAGCTAGAGTTAATTTTTCTTTGTATTTGCACCAAGAATTTTGAAACATGGCCAAACATTACCAGGAAGGGAAAGGAAGCCCTAGAAATCATGGACTAATTAAACTCATATGCAAACACCATTTTAGGGGTAATCCTAATAGCTTTGATAAGTTTTTCTCTTCATGGAGGGAAGCGATTTATAAGGAAAAATAAGAGGAGAAAAATTGCATGGGAAGCAAATGTTGAGGAAGAGGATGAAGCCCCTAGAAGTAATAATGAAGAAGATGCCCCTGAAGTAGAGACTCTTTTTTTTCCTCAAGGACCCCCATCTGTTAGGACTAGGAGACAAAGGAAGAGAAAGGCTAAAGACAACTCTACAAAAAAGAAAAAGATAAGGAAAGTGTCTTTTTCTAAAAATGTCATTATATTTCCAATTCAGACCTCTAAACATCTAGGAGTTTTAGGTATTGCTGAGGAGCAAACCCATAGTGAAGAAGAACCATCCTCATCAGAATATGAGACTGCTTAGGATTTATCAAAATATGTAGAAAAGCAGAGAAAGAAGAAAAAATCTATAACAAGTTTAAGGAGGTCTTCAAGGCTCTAGAAGAATAAGGTGGTAGACGAAGTAATTAAGAAAAATATATTGGAGGTTGAAACATTGACCAAACCACCTCCTCTGTGATGAAGTCCTAGGAAAATGTAGCAACAATTTTTTACAACAATGGGAGACAATCCTAACAATTTTGTTGGAAATAAACAACAGAAAAAATGCCTTTAGTAGAGGAAGAAGAGGAAGTCACATAAATTCTATAGGATATCCTGACACAAGATCCCATGAACCAGATAGAAGGAACATTTGCAGATATAAAAATTCTTGGTTCACCACTTGTAGATGACATACCCACTTATTCTTCTAAATCTGTAGAGAAGGAAGAAGAAGATATACAGAAACAATTGAGAACAACAAAGAGTATCATTAGAACACATATGATATGGATTTAATAAAGGGATGATGCCATATAAGAGAGGGATAAAAAAATTGATGAATTACAATAGGAGGTGGAAAGACTAAAAAATAGGTTAGCACATTCTGAACCATAGCTTACAGTATCTAATGTTGAGGAAGACATTGCAAATTTTTTTCTGAAGCTAGTAAAGAAAAATAGGGAAGAAGTAGCACCAGATGACAATCCACAGTCCCTTCCTCAAATTTAAGGGCCTACACCTAAGCAACAATATGAGGTAATTACACCTGTCAAGGATTTTAATTTAATAAATCCTATAGAAAATGTTGAACCATTAGCCATGAGGGCAGGAACATAAGACATGGATGATAATCAAACCGCTCAGCAAGATGAATACATTGTGGGAGTGGATGAATAGCTGATTTTCCAAGATATTCTGGGGGTCGGGAGTGTTGCTAATCTTGAAAATGAATCCCCAAAACTGTCTGCAAAAATTCTAGGATATTATGAAACTGAACACTCTCATTCTGAAGATGCTTTGGAATGACCCAGAAGTCTGGTTGAACACCCATATGATAATCCACAACAACACAAAGTACAAACATCACAAAAGAGGGAGGACATAGGTGTTTAGGAGATTGAAAATCAAGTAAGTATGCATTCACATCAGCCTTCTGCACAAAATTTTCCATCAGTTGTACATAAAATTAAAACAACAAAAATTGGGGTGCAAGTGGATTTGGTGCCAAAGACCCAAATGGTACAAAAAAATTATTGGTGAAATATAATGAGGATATTGCACACTAGGTATCAAAGTATCAAAAATTATAATCCCATGTTGCAGCTTTGAAACCACTAGAGCAGCAGGTTGAAGCTAAAACTGTAAAAGTAAATAGGTTATAGGAATAACTACAATATCTCTACCAAGTTGCAGAGTACTTAGTCCAATGTAGGAGGCCAACTAGGTTTTACAGTTTGATCCTAAAAGAGAGGTACATTTGCTAGCAGATAATGAGGATTCACTCTAATATCTCCTACAACTTGGATACTATTGAAGAATTTTTGGATGCTTACCTGCATAGTCCAGAGGAATAGAAGAACTTGATATGTGAGTTGTTCCTGCACAAATTTATTATGCCAAAATATGTAGTATTACTACCTCACATTTTCACAGGAGATGTATAGTTGAGATATTTTGTGTCAACCCTACATAATCAAATATATTAGAAAAAGGATAAGAGGTGAAATAAGGAGATTGAATTTAATGTTGAGCTGCTGATAAGATATATCTAGCCCAATCATAAGACCCACAAATAAAATTTTTACTATGATGAAAAAACTATAAATTAGGTGTGTTATCAAAATAATATTAAGGATTATATAATTGGTATCCAAATATTATGTGCAAAATTTTTTACAAATGCTTTATCAGCCTATAAGGTCAGGTGGGGAGAATTGCTAATATCACTGCAGAAAAGGGATCCCATCTAATCCAACAACTTGTTATGGTCTAGAAGAAGAGTAGAGGGTGTAATACAGACCATAATAACATTAAAACATTGGAAGATAGGTCTAAGGTATATATTTCCTACCATCATAACCCCTATCCCTTATTATTTTGACAATGATCCTCAACCAGATGAGCAGTTCCAAGATTGGCTCAAGCAACTACAGATGACCAAAGCATACTATACAAGGAATGTGCTATTTTAGAGAATTTAGAACCAATAAATAAATCTTTGTGCCTCTATAGCCCTACAAAATTCATGAGGGCATGCATTAGATTAGGTTGAGGGAAAATGATGAGGCTAGGAATTACCTCATTCATGACATGTTTTGGATTATCATAAATTGCCTTATAAATATTATGTTATGTTATTTATGTTAATTTAGATGGTTTGAATGCATTATATATTAGTGTTTCCATGATTAAACTATTTAGGAGCATATTACCCCGTTTTAACAATTTTTTACATTTTTTACATAGTTTCTGTTTTAATATTTAGTGAACAAAATGTGTAATTTAAGTAGAAGAATGATGTATGCTAAGGTATATCCCTTCATAATGGTATTTAGTGAAAAATATGTAATTTAAGTAGTATAATGATGTATTCTACTTTCTAATTGGTTTGAATTACAAAAAAACACCAAATTTGTATGACTATGCAAAAAATCTGGAAAATGAAGAAATTAGCCATATAAATTCCAATCAGCTGCTAATGAATGACATGGCTTGGAATTTATCAACCAAAGCATGTGAAACCAATTGGAATAATATTTTGAGGTATAGGTCAAACATCCTATCTGATTTTTTGGCCATTTTTATTATACATGAGCATAAAGTAAGTTGCACGACCAGAAATTCTAAAGAAGCTTCAGAATGAGGGGAAAATAAGTCAATTTTAGCCAAATAGAAGATATAGAGCCCAAAACGATAGGGAAAGGATATTTGAAGATGGAGATACATGTACAAGACCATTTATAACCTCCTACAAATTACTCCCACCACTAGAGATGCATCCCAAGGACCAATGAACATTGCTATAGCACAAACTATCATAATTTAGACTAGGTCAATTTCAAAACTATTAGGAAATCATTGTAAAACAACAATACAAATGATATTGAGCATGAGGGATATGCAATAGGTTAGTATAAATAATAGATATCCCTTATTTTTTGAGCTAGTAGATGTTAACAAGCGATAGCTAATAGGAAATATATGTTGTAACATATTTGCAGCCAATAACAAGATTTTCCTATAGTATTGTAATGTATCGTTTCAGTCAATAAAAGTGCAGTATTTTTTAGTCAACTTCTATTCATAAGTGAGTGTGAATTCTAAGTAATTATCAAAAATCTCCCACCTTATTCTATATAAGGAAGCAAGGTCCACTTTTAGGCTTAGAAGGAGGGCTAATTGGTGACAAGTTCTTCTGATAAACTTTGTTGCAATATATTTAGCAGGATGCTTGTCCATTGTCATTTCTTGGTGATTAATAACCCCTATTTTGAATCAATGTGATGTATTAATATTTTCATTTATGTTTTTATGTAGCGATTGCGTGTGTTAGCGACTAAGTAGCATAGACCAGTGATTCCTCTATTTTTCCTTATTTTTCATGTTTTAGCAATTTTTATCAAGTCTTTTAGTAGCTTTTATTTTATTGTCAGCCACTATAGCAGAAGCTTGACAACCTCCTGTAGTAGGAACTGACAACTATTTTTAGCATGTGTGTTTCCATTTCAAGTAGCATTTCAATTTTGTAAGTGTAAACTAGGTTTCAATTCAGCAACATTTATATTCCTACACTTTCATTTCTTGCAACTATAGTTAGGTTTCAATTTCAGGTCTTAGAATTAGTTTTCAATTCTTGCAAGTAATTAGTTTCATTTCATGCAAAATAGAATTAGAAGTGACCTAAAACCCACAAAAAAACTCGTTTCACCAATAAAATCCTACTCTCTAAATGAGTTGATCTCCAACTTGCATAAACCTTATTTTGTATATATCTTTGGATACTGTCCTAGATTGACAAATAATAAAGATTAAATAATGCTATTAATGATACACATCAATGCAAAGTAAGCTGGATCTGAGACTTATTCTTTCAAGTGACTTTGCATTGCATTGCTTCTTTATCTATTTGTTCAGAGCATTCTCGATCTGATTCCACTTCTGCTACTTTTCCTTTATCTTTGGATTTTTCTTTGATTCTTGTTTTAATGTTCTCAAAAGAGGTCAAGCTACTACCAAGTTATTGTGAGGTGATTCTCATTTCTTATCTTTAGTTTGTATAGAAACTTCTAAACAAATACTTAAAGTATCATGATAATATTTGAGTTCGTAGAACAAGAGGTGTTGGTGCTACATGTGTAGGTCCCATAAGATAGAGCAAATAATAATATTGAATTAATTAACCTACACAATAGTTTAGTCTATGCTTAAATAATAGACTAACTAACAATTCGTAGAAAATAGCGCTAACTACCCTCTAACAATAGAATAGGGAGGGAGTTGCGTGATGCTAACCACTAACCTAGGTAGAGAGTTCTAACCATAACACTAACCTAAATATCTAACATAGGATATTTAGGTACTTACCTAGTTTAACCATGAGGAAAATATCTCATGGTAATTACATAGAAAAGTAAATGTAATAACCCCACATAGTGTAATGCAATACACTACCTTATTTTACCCTAACATCCCCCCTTTATTACATTACTTTGATATACAAAGTTTGCTCCGAAATAGTTGAAATTTGACACGTCCAAGTGCCTTTGTAAAAATGTCTGCAACCTGTTCATCGGTGGGAATGTGTTGGAGCTTGATTTTGTGCTTAGGAACTTCATCACGAATGAAATTAAAATTTGTATCAATATGCTTAGTTCGTTCATGATGCACTGGATTCTTGACCAAGTTCAAAACACCTGAGTTGTTGCAAAATATGTGAATGGGAAGTTTCTTTGGTAGGCCCATGGTAGCCAAGATGCAACTTAACCATATCGCTTCACACACAGCTCCACATGCAACACGATATTCTACCTCAGTTGAAGATAAAACAACCACTTGTTGCTTTTTACTATGCCATGAGACAGGACCAGATCCAAGATAAAAAACATAGCCTGATGTTGATTTTCTGTCATCTATGAATCCAACATAATCAGAGTCAGTGTAACTCTATAAGAAGAATGAGTTATTCTTCTTATACTCTAGACCATAATCCACACTACCCTGAATGTAGTGTAGGACTCTCTTAGTTGTTTTCCAATGGGAGACATTTGGTTCTTGCATGAATCGTGAGAGATAGTTTATAGCATAAGTAATATCTGGTCTAGTATTAGTCAAATAGATGAGGCTTCCAATCATCTGTCTATAAAGTATTCCATCTACCTGTGGTGAGTCTTCATATCATGATAATTGTAGCCTTGATTCCATCGGTGTTGCTTTGGGTTTACAATCAGTCATACGATATTTTTCTACTAAAGTCTTGGCATACTTTGTCTGAGTCACCCTTAGATGATTCTTTTTATGTTCTATCTCAAGGCCAAGACAGTAGTGGAGAAGTCCTAGATATGTCATATCAAATGACTCTTTCAAGTCATCTTTCACGACGTTAATCAAGTTTTCTGAATTTCCAGTGATGATCAGATCATCTACATATAACACAAGAATCACTATCTCAGAACCTTGTGTTCTTGATATAGAGATTTGCGTCAGATGGACTTCTCTTAAATCCATGCTGCAGTAGGTGACTATCCATTTTTATGTACCATGCTCTTGGGGCTTGTTTTAGCCCATATAATGATTTGACCAATTTGCAAACATGTTGCTCATGGCCTACCTCTATAAATCTAGGAGGTTGAGTCATGTATACTTCTTCTTTTAAGTCACAATTAAGAAAGATGCTCTTTACATCCATATGATGTAATTTCCATCTGAACTGTGCTGCCATAGCATAAAACACTCGAATGGTGGTCATCCTTACTGTAGGAGCAAAGGTTTCCTCATAGTCAAGTCCTTCCTTTTAAGCATATCCCTTCACCAAAATATGGGACTTATGCTTATCTATAGTGCCATCTACCTTAAATTTTACTTTGTAAACCCATTTGCAGCCTATGGGTTTCTTTCCTTTAGGAAAATCCACTAGCTTCCATGTTTTATTATTTATGAGGGAGTTATATTCTACATCCATAGCTGCCTTCCACTGAGGTAGTCTAAGTGCTTCATCAACTATAGAAGGTTCATTCTCATCACATGCTAACAAGTAAACCCTCTCCTCATCTATTTCCATCTCATCTTCCCTTGGTAACTCTCTATCAATAGAAAGATCTTGAAAATCTGCACAAAGATCATCAACTGAAGTGGATGCTTCATTCTTTTCTTTCTATGTCATGCTTCTTGTCTTTGGACGATTGAGAGTAAGATCAGGTGGGGAAGTGAGTTTAGAGTCTTTCATTGTGCTTGTATACCATTTGGGTGGCTTTTTCTGTTGTGAAGAAGGAAGTTGATGTTCCTCCTCATCATCTAGGCATATTGATGTAGTGTTGGGTGTGAAAGCTTCATAAAAAACTACATCTCTACTTACATGTATCTTCTTGGTAAACGGGTCTATCAACTGATAGCCTTTTGAAAATTCATCATATCTAAGAAATATACAAGGCAGGGACTTCTCATCTAATTTCTTTCTTTTCTCCTTGGGTATATGCATAAATGCCTTAGACCCAAATACCCATAGATGAGTTATGGAGGATTTCCTACCACTCCATGATTCCTGAGGAGTTATACCTTCAAGAGCCTATGTGGGAGCCCTATTTAGAAGATATACTACAGTTTGAATAGCTTCAGCCCAGTAAGTTTGCTCAAGGTTGTCCCCCTTAAGCATACATCGAACCATTTCCATTATGGACCGATTTCTTCTCTCAACAACCCCATTGTATTGAGGAGTATAGGTTGTTGTTAACTATCTCTTTATCCCATGTGTCTGTAAAAATGAGGAAAATTCTTTTGATGTGTATTCCCCCCCTCGATCTGAATGGAGGGTCTTAATAAAGCATCCCGATTCCTTCTCAACAAGATTTTTGAACTGTTGAAAATAGGAAAATGCTTCAGACTTCAACTGCAAGAAGAAGACCCACATTTTTTGTGAGTGATCATTGACAAACAATTGAAAATACTTTTTCCTCCACAACTTGTAGACATGGGACCACACAAATCTGTGTGAACCAACTCCAAAGGTACCTTAGCTCAAAAAGAGCTAGGTTCAAAAGGTACTCTATGTTGCTTTCCTAACAAGCAATCAGAGCACACTGGAAAAGTAGATGAAAGAGTAGGCAGTCCTTTCACCATTTTATATTTACTCAACTCTAGTAAATATCCTGAACTCAAATGCCCAAATCTCTTATGCCAAAGAGAAGTGGCCTTCTTTGTGGTTACTGCCATTGCATTATGGGTAGAGGTAATTGCATCTAAGATAAACAAACCATGTTTGTATGAACCTGTTGCTATCTATTTTTCCTTCTTAGTGATAAAGCAACGTTTCTTTTCTTTGTCCACTGTGAAATTGACATTCATGTTATTGTCCAGGATTTGTGGAACTGACAAGAGATTATTTTTCAATCCTGGTACATAAAGAAATTTTTGAATATTACATCCTCCATCTGGAAGGGAGATAGAAATACTTCCTTCTCCCTAAACTCGATAGGTCTGATCATCAGCAATGGTGACCGGTCTACCTTCTCGAGCCTCAAATGTTGCAAACCAAGATTTATTGCCAGTCATATGTTTACTAGCACTTGAATCTATGTACCACATAGCGTCCTTATGGGAGGAATCTGTATGTCATGAGCACTTTGTGTGCTCTCTCAGAATCTGAACTAGAATATTCAGCTGTAATGTGTCCCTTTTGCTATTTGTTCTTGTTCTTAGGTTTGCCTTGGCCCTTTTTGTGTCCTTGTTCATTGGGCAATTTGTTCTTAAACCAACATCTTTTGGTTTCATGAGTGTCTTTGTCGCAAATCTTACAATACTGCTTCTTCTCCGAAATCTCTTTGGCTTTACCCTTTTCTTGATTAGAAGAACCTTTTTGTTGATTCCACTTTTTCTTACCACCTTGTCTTTTTGAGAAAAGAGCATTGTTGGATGCCTCATATCTTTGGAGTTGATTAGCTTCTTCTATTTGAAGCATGTTTACCAAATCGAAAAAAGTTACTATCCTACCAGAAACTTGTAGTGAAGTGATCAACGTTCGTTAGGAGTCAGGAAGAGCTCTCAAAATGATAGAGTTCAAGACTTGGTATTCCACTTTATCTCCTAAGGATTGCAGTTTTGTTTTCAATTCTGTGACTCTACAAAGGAATAGCTCTACTATTTCTCCTGATTTCATATGTAGAGTATGAAGCTATGTTTGGAGGTTAAGAATCGTTGATTGATTCTTTCCCTCATAGATGGTATTTAAGGCATCCCATGCTGCCTTACCAGTCGTAGCTTCACTGATATGAGGTTGGATATCATCAGTAATAGCGAGCAAGATCATTAAGGATAGTTTTTTATCCTTTTTATCAAAGTCTCTTTGATCTGCTCCAGGTTGAGGTCTAGTGACACTTCCATCCACTATTGACCACAAATACTCTATAGTTAAGATAGCTTTCATCTTAGTCTTCCAAGATGAATAATTTGAACCTTTGAGCAGTTGGCTCTCAATGAGATACTTGTGTATCATGGCCATGGTTTAGGTTTCAAATTTGATAGGACTAAGATGGTTGTATCTTGCACTATACCCTCAAAAAAGTATATGGAAGTTGTTTTCAATTTGCCTCTATAAGATATTTAATGGCACCTGCATTAACACCCTAAAAAAGAGATGAGAAGTTTGAGGAATTTAAGCCAAACAAGATAGAGCAAATGAAAAAAAAATAATGGGTTGATAGACTTGTGATTGTTCTCTCTAGGATATTTAATGGCACCTTCCTTAATACCCTTCAAGAAGGATGAGAATTTTGGAGGAATTTAAGCCAAACAAAGAGAGTTAATCAAGGTGTATTTTGAATTTTGACCTTTGGAGGGGGTAAGTAAAATTGACTGTTGTTCAACCTGTGCAAAGTGTAGAACATTTTGAGTGAAATATGGGTTTCTAAAAATGCTTCTACCAATGTTATTTTGTGAATGATTTAAGTGCACATAAGAAACATGAGTGTTAGTGCAAATAATCAAAACATGAAAGCAACCCACATTATTATCACTATAGGTGTCGGGTTCAACCGAAAATACACCTAGTAGAAATTCAATTTTAGAGAAAGGTGTTGAGTACAATTGAAATTGCACCTTTCTTAATGTTTTGTAGAATCCCCCCTTGTTCTTTACAATTTTGCAAACTATAGAATAAAAAAATTGAATTCTATCCCCCCTTAATGTTTACAAAATGTAGAATTTAGAGCACTCCTTTCAAGACAATTCGACACACGACCCGCGTTTGAAAGGCTTCCAGAACTAGTCGACACACGACCAAGTTTTGATGGTTCCAAGGTTACAATTGCTTCTCAAATTTGCAAAAAAAAAGATGTGCAATTTTATGTATTATATCTCCCTGGAGAAAACAAATGCACTCTTTGAACTTTGTATGTTTTTACAAAAAAAATCAGTCTCCTTGTTATCTAATTTGCAAAAAAAAAATTCAAGTGTGATCCTTTCTTGTATGCTAAATTAACAAGGTTTGAGAAGAGTTTTCTAATTTGCAACAAAAAATGTGCTCTTGCTATGTCTCATATCTCCATTTTGTGAGAAAACACAAGCACCTTCGAATTTGAAAGTTGAAAAAAAAACTTATTTCTTTAATTTTAATTTGCAAAATTTAAAGAAAGTTTAAGTAAATCATTTTAATTAATAATAAAAACTAAAATAAATGTTTTAAATAAATCAATTTAAAGGTTTAATAGAAATTGATTTAAAAATAAAACATTATTTAAAGTTAAATTATTAAAAAAAATATTAAAACAAAAAACTTTAATTAAATATGCAAAATAAAAATTAAAAAAAATTAAATTGTACCTGGGCTTTGTATGAGGCAAAAAAATGCCTTTTATACCCGACGGGAGTCGAACCCTTGACTCCCTGCCTAGGGCCTTAGCTTGAACCAATAAATTGGTCGGGCTAGAGAGCCCGATGGGAAGAAAGGCACAGGTTGTGCCTGTTAAAGCCTTCTTTAGGCTTGATTAGAAGGAAATCAAATCCTTCGGGACTTTTAGTCCCACATTGCCCAGAAGGCAATGTATTTGCTCTTTAAAAGAGCAAAAGCACATATAGTGCTATGACTACCTTCAGGTAGTTAGTCCACTACGTGACTGGTTTTGTTGCCAGTCATGTGGACCGTCAGGGTCGCGACATGTGGCTTGCCCACCACTTGTCGCTAATGTCAGGTCCAATAACATGTGGCTAGTCCACTATGTGTCATATTTGTCTGTGTCTGGTGGTACTCTAGTGGCTGTCCGTCATGTGTCCAGTCTCAGTCCAGTCAACACCTTGATGTGTGTGCTGATGTTGGTCCACATGTTTGATCTCAGTCTAGTCAACACCTCGATGTGTGTGTCAATGTCAATCCATGTGTCCATCCAACCAGCACCTTGGGGTGCATTCTAATTTCAGTTTGCATGTTCGGTTAGCATCGCCAGTGCAAGCAGGTTAGGCATAGACATGTGCCATGCATCGATCAGGGATTGGAGGGCCACCTGCCCTCTCAGATCCCAAGGTAGGGTTTGGTTTTTGTGGGGAGGGGAGGGTGCTCCTACCCTCGTTGCTCTCTTGTGAGTGGGCCACGTGGCCTGCTTGGCCTACGTGGCTCTGTGGGCCCTGGGTCGGCATGGGAGCCAAGGATTAGATGCCTCAAGATGTCGATCGCGACTGGTCTAGGAGATCACGGGACCTAGTCGATGTCGAATGAGTCGGCTATGTCTGTGGGCCAATGTTCGATGTTGATTATGGGCCTGTAGAGGAGCACTGCGGTTGCTCCATAGGAGAGATTCCACGTCGAGCACCGCAGCTACTCCGTGAGGGACTCCCCACATTGAGCACCTTAGCTGCTCTATGGGAGTCCGTCCAGACCATGTGGAATGAGCGAAGCTCGTATTCTCCAAGCGAGTGATACCAATGTAGGTCCCGTAAGATAGAGCAAATAATAATATTGAATTAATTAACCTACACAATAGTTTAGTCTATGCTTAAATAATAGACTAACTAACAATTAGTAGAGAATAGCGCTAACTACCCTCTAACAATAGAATAGGGAGGGAGTTGTGTGATTCTAACCACTAACCTAGGTAGAGAGTTCTAACCATAACACTAACCTAAATATCTGACATAGGATATTTAGGTACTTACCTAGTTTAACCATGAGGAAAATATCTCATGGTAATTACATAGAAAAGTAAATGTAATAACCCCACATAGTGTAATGCAATACACTACCTTATTTTACCCTAACAACATGAGGCTTGAAAAACTTTTCTAGATATGATTCATGAACTTCTGACTTATTTTTGAGTAATTCTTCAATCCTTTTTATTCTTAATTTTTTGCCTTGTAGTGTTTATATGTGAGCATCCACATGTATAATATGCTTGCAAATTCTAAGGAAAGTAAAATTCACCTTTTCTATTGGTAATTGCTTCATTAAGATGAGTTTGAAGATAACATTCCATAGTATCAAAATTTTCTTCTAAGGCTTCACTATGGATTGTTTTTTAAGCAAGACCTAACTTTCCATCTGATTTTATGAGAAGATTCACAATCCCAAGTTTTATGGCATTAGTCTTTTCCTTTATTAAAAAATTATTAGAAGTATTCATTATTATATAGCTCCCTAGTCTTAGGAAATGTGCTTCTTAATTGAAGTATATAAGCTTGATTTGATAAACCCTTTATTAGTCCTATAGGCTTCCTTATATCTCCCTAGTTATGAATACCTAATTTTAGGTTTTTGAAGAAAGCTTATATCTTCATAACTTGATAATCTATGAAGAAAATTGTTATCAAGTTTTGTATAATTCCTTATGACTCCCTAGTTAAGTTTTGGAGTATTCTATAGTGCTTTTGCAGATATAGTTCAATTTTTGTTGATTTTGTAAGCATAAAAAATCAACCTTTTAATATTTCTTATTACTCCTGTAGAACTAAGCGTTTTTCAAATATTTCAAAGAGGTTTTAATGTTGGATATATTTTATCTCTAGGACAAGAACATAATTTTCTAACTTTAAATAAAATTTTATTATAACCCCTTTTGAAACCCTTAGGAATTTTAATCAAGTGTTTCTAATTTCCAAAAAAGTAGTTTGAAGTTGAAAATCTTATCACTCCTAAATTTTAAAAATTAGTACACATTAATATTTGCAAGTTTAGAAGGATTAATTTCAAGTAGAATCCTTATTGCTACTAAGTTGTGCAAATATTAATTCCCTATGTTTTTTCTTTCAACAAATATTGATTTTAAATAATATATCAACCTTATATTATAACCTTATAACTCATTTTTATGAAATTGAAAGCAAATAAGAGATTACGATAGTGTACCTTTATGATGTCGGGTGAATGAGGCTATAACTCTCCTTATTGAGCGTAGATTCCCAAGGCTTTAATGCACTACGTGAATGCTAGTTTGACCAAACTTTTTCAACTTATTTGCCTTGCTTTAGACCTCTACTGAATCACACCCAAAACTATGTTGAACGTTTGTCGTCACTCTATAAAGTTTTACCCGAATAGTTATCAAGCTTCTATCAATGACCTACCGTGTAGCACCTAAAACCTTATAGAGCTTCTATCGTCAATCTTATAAGTGGCTTCTACTAATGCACATGGTGCTTCCAACTACTATGCTTGGTGTTTCCAAATTATGTGCTTGAATTCCAAAGTCCAACTCGTCTTTAATACAAGGTAGGAAAAGTGACAAGTATCACCATATGAGATCTTAGGTTCTCATGGAAGTGTCTTCATTTAGTTGGTGGAGGCTCCAAACTCACTGCACTACAAGTGACAAGTATCACTATTGAGTTGAAAACATTCCTTCTTTTATTATTTCTTGAGCGTTGTGCAAGTAACACTCTTTCCTCAATGTCTCCAAGCTATTTTCTTTGTAACATATGCTAGGTCGTGTTTAACTACACTACTTAGAGTATAGGTGCCAAGAAGTGTAATGTATCCTTTGCGAGTGTTATAGTGTATCTTCCAACAGATGATAAGTGGAAGTTGCATGCCTTTATTTCTATCAACGCCTATATGGAAGCTCTCCAAAGCATTTTCCACCCTAATCCTTACTATTTATTGTAGATGCTTCAGTGTATTCAACTAATGGTTGAGTTATGGTGGAGATATGGCAGATGTTTGGTGGAGATATGGAGTAGCTTTGGTGGCCCTTGAATGGAGTCTGAATAATAGCACTTGGATGAATACTCCTTGCTGATTTACTCCATTGTTAGCATTTTTTAGTCGTAGAAACACTTTGGTACAAATGCTCATTTCATTTGACGTCTGATTGCTTTACCCATTGCTTGATATTCTCCTATGCTCTATCTTCTTCTTAGTACATTAATTTTATCTTGTATTATGTTTTGGGTTCTATAGGTTAAAGAATCCGTTAAGAGCCCTTTTTAAGTGGCTTCTATAGCTTGGGAAGAGTGCTTACGTTTAGCCCTCACTTGGCTATTTGCCCTATTTTTATTATCCTTTTTTGGGACAGATTCAAATCTGTTTTTAGACTGTAAAAATCAGATTGAAATGGTGCTATTAGATGTACTATAATGTGTACATAAACTTTCTTTAATGCACCTTCTTTTGCACTCTTATATCAGATTAGAAAGTCTTATTTTATGGCAGATTTTTTTCTTGCACTTTAGGGGCTTTAAGATTGTCTTTCACAAGTAGACAACTTCCTCCTTTTTGCTTGGTCACTTAGATAACAATTCTAAGCTTATACAACAGTAAATAGAGGCTTTTTATTTTTTGCAATTATTTTCTTGCATTCAACCCTTTAAGGCTATTGGATTTGAGACTCACCAAGTCTCATCCTTTAAGCTTCTATTTCTATTTTTGGTTAGTTATGTTCTTCTCTAGGTTTTGGAGGATTCTAACCTTCTTTGAGTGGCTTATTTAGATCACTACAAGTTGCATATTTTTATGCTTAAATAGTGTCTTTAGACACTTGATACAAATCAGATTTTGTGCCCTTCAAGAACACAAAACTAATTTATTTTGAGAGTAGTGTAATAGTACAAGTTTTTCTCACTTTTAATGCACTAAGATTACACTTTAATATTTTGATCAACTCTTAAATTAATGCACTAAGAATATACTACAACTAATCAAGAATAACCTAAAAATAATCCTTAAGAGTTATTCTGAAATTTCACTACACCTAAATAGGTAGTTGATAGAAATAATTTAAAAAATATAATCAAATCCTAATAAAAGTGCAAATGAACCTTAAAAAGAACCTTTTATTTTTGCACTTTTGAAAACTGCAATAAAATTTTCTATTTGTAACTTTAATCCAAATGTAGGTGCATCTAACAAACCTAATAGGTAGATGAACTAATAAATCTATTTACACCAAAAAGTTACATACCTTTTTGTTGTAGATATTTTATCACTTTTGTAGAGAATTTAGATCTTGGTATCTAGGATCACCAAGTTGTTGCTATGATAATATCCTTGCAAATATTTGTAGACTATCTTCAATAGCTCCTTCTTCACCAAATTATGGTCTTGATATTTATTTTACGAGCCTAGGATTTTATGGCTTGTTCTCCTCTTTTGCTATCATATTTCTGATGTATATTTGGAGAAGTATTTGATTCTGAAGTGATGTCTTCTTTTTGTGAGATGCAATCTTCAAATATTTAATATTTGGTGAGATTCTTCTATATTCAAGTTGTCTTGACAATTTTTGACTTCAAGCAAGATATTCTTCTGATATTTAACACTCTTTACCAAATTCTTCTTCTTGGATTTTTTACTCCTTGCCAAATTATTCTTCATGAATTTGATACTCCTTACCAAAATTTTCTTCTCATATTTTGCACTCCTTTCCAAATTATTCTTCTCTTGGAATTGTTGTCAGATGGCGATAATTGTCCCAAGTCTTTCACTATTAAAGACTTATCCTTGATAGTGGATTTCTTCGATGAGTTCTTCTTTGAGAATATCTTTAATAAGACTCTCCTAGCCATTTTTTGGATGCTCTATAAGACCTTATCAAGGTCTCTGATATGGACAAATTTTTATGGTCTTCCTTGAGACCTTTTCTTCAGCCTTTTTATCCTGGAAGTGTTTGTGATAAGATATTTTTCTGGATATCTAAATCTACTATTTCTAGATTTGAGCAGGACTTGCCTAGTCCTTATTCTCCTTCTTCCTTGACTAGAAGTTTTGCAATGAGATATCATCCTAATATATTTGATTTTTCTCTAGGTGTTGAATTGATTTTGAAGAATATACCCTTCCTAAATTTCTTATAGGAAGTTTCCCAACTCATTGAATCTTCTTTCCCTGCAATAAAGTATTAGTACTAAAATCTATTATATGATTTTTAATCTTCAAATTTAGGATCAAGGCTACTATGGTCTTTCTTTAGTACCAAGGATACTATGGCCTTTTCCAATGTCAAGGCTACTATAGCATTTTCCAATATCAAGACTACTATAGCCTTTTTAAATACCAAGGCTACTATGGCATTTTGGTATTAAGACTTTTATGGCTTCTTCTCTAAGGCTTCTATGGCCTTTCTATGTCAAGGCTTTTATGGCTTGTTATTCAACTTGCGAAGTTATTTGATTCAACAATGGAGATCTTTTATCTCCTGGCTTCACCATAACTCATCACAAGAAGTCTTATTTTACAGTATTATTCTCTTGCACAAAGAACCAATATCTGCACTATAAGAGCATGTCGACCTTCAGGTAATGAAGTTGGAGCATCCTAGATTTTTGTCATTGAAGTAGTCCTAATACTATGATAAATAATCTTCTGCAAACAAAATAAAATTCAAGCACTAATTAGAAAATTTCCAAATATCCTAAATGATACTCACTGAATGATTTGTCAATCTAGTGGCTTGAATAATGAGTCTTGGTCTTCATGATATTTTACTGAAACTCTTGTGGAAAGACTCTAGTCAATTATAGTCTCAGTATTTCCACTAATTAATACTTCTTTCAGTCCTTACCCATGAATCTCTCTTAATATACCACCTAGATTCTTCTAAGGGCTTTTAACAATGGTTGGTTCAATGGTACGTTAGTTTGTTAAAATGCTCAGGCTGAATGATAATGGTGAATTTCCTATAGATTTGTACAAACTAGATCTACCTAAGCTCTGATACCACTGTTAGAATTTGATGTAGTAAGTATGGAGAGATAGAAATCATGAGATGCAAAATAATATGAAAGAAAGTAAATCTACTAAATGATTGAAATATAAATATTACACTATAGCTATGGAGAAAATGAACACTCCAATATAAAGCTACTGAACTACATTGCATCCATCAATAATGGATGGTATCACACACTATGCTACGCTCTATGTGTTTCCTATTCCATATATTTCCTACTCTATATATATCTACCTAAGAGGCCATCCTTTTATAGGGAAAACATGATCCCTGGCCAACACTCTATCTAGTTGTGCAAGGGGCAACTTGCACAATGATAATTGTGCACTTATTACATTGCATGAAGTAACTAGATAACTTGTTTGTAAAGTAATCTATGTATGTACCTTGGAAGATACATTTAAATAATACAAATGATGGAATAGACTCTATTTCTAAAAGTCTAAAGTGTATTTGGTACTATAAATTCCTTTATATAATATTCTTTTCTTTTTGAAGAAGAACTTGAATTTCAATTCCTATTCATTATCAAAGCCTTATACTATGCCAACATAGCATCTTCCAATTTTAGCCTATCCTTATCTTGAGAATATGTGATAGGATCCTAATAATATACTATATTTAAATATAATGCCTAGGAAGGAGTCTTTTGATGTCATTTGAGATAAAAATAGGCTAATCATCCTTTATAAGAATATTAATCCACTTGGGTGATGGATAAATTAAGGATGGGTCATGTATATCTTATGAAAAATTAACATCAAAAGCTAAAACTAAATTATACAATTTATCACCATTCACACCATCATGTAAGGACAAATCATTCTAAATTAATGTGTCCTAGCCATCATGCCTTGAACCTAGAGAAGAAATTGCCACCTATGGTGCTATCCATAACAGGGTTAAACTAATAGGCAAAGGACTACCACTCAAATATGAAGAAGTAGAAAATAATCTAATTGAAATATATCCAATCAAAATCTTAAAAGAAACACCTAAATTAGATATGGTCAAAGGATCAACAGAATTAGTTACCAAAATAGTAGATGGTGGGACCAAAGGATTGCTTGGTATAACCTCATCAAAGGTGATACCTCTATGAATAAAAACATAATTATCATGAGGATTGCAAATAAAGTATGTCTTTGAGGTATTAGAATACCCCATAAAAGTGAACCTATATTAAAGATCCAAATATATAGAATCTAGATACATCTTGGATTGCTATGGTAAAAACTCCTTTAAGAATGAGTGTTGTAGAAGTGACAACCTTACCTTAAAATTATGATTCAACCCCTTTGCATGAATCATATATTTTTTATCTTCAAGATCACCCTATATTTTCTCTTATCCACACCATTCTAGTTAAGAGCATAGTAAATAGTTCTATGATATGTAATACCATGAGAAGAAAAAAAATCATAAAAGTATAGCTTATGTATTCACCACACCAATATATCCTTAGAAATTTAATTCTCATATTAAAATAATTTTCATAAGGGCCTTGAAGGTCTAAAACCTCTCAAAAACCTCATCCTTAGTGTTAATGGTGTAAAACCACATATATCTAGAGAAATAATCAATAAAAAGTACCTATTTTACAAGAGATATGATGTGCCCATAGGCCCACAAGTTCCATTATGTATGATTTCCAAGGGATAATATGATCACCTAGTGACCTATTTGGAAAAGGTATCCTTATTATGATTTCCTTGAATACACCCCTCACATGCACCAGTTGGATGGGATATGCTTGGAAGCCTAACGACCATTTGATTCTCTCATGTATCTTAAAGATCCATACTTGAGATGACTAAGCTTATGATGCAACTTTTGGCTTTTATTATCTATGTGTCCAACCATAACAATGCATTTTTTCTTAATAGAGGGAGGGGCAAAAGAGGTAGGTTTTTCTCCCAAATTTTACATGTGGTCAATTTTACCACAATAGCCAAATACAGTAGTTTTTAACCTGTTGTATATATCCTTGATTATCCATCTATCAAACCAAAACTCTACTATCTTATTTGTGTAAGTAATGCAATAAATAGAAAAAATATTAGGGATAACATTAGAAATATGAAATACCTCATCAATAGATAAAGATCTAATGTTGATATCTCCACACCCTACAACTTGTAGTGAAGAGTTATCTTAAATCACAACATTTTCCCTACATGTGCTTTATTTTAGACCTATAAGATATGTTTATCTCTTGTCATATCCAATCTAATCCCAAATTATCAATCCACTAATCCAAATAAGTGGATGTTTATTATACATATTGAATTGCTATACGAGCATGTGAGTTTTCTCCATAAAAATTACTCTCACCTTGTGCATAGAAGAAAACAACATCAACACCTCCTTTCTTGTTGCTTTCTCAAGTTTATTTATCTAAATCCTACAAAATTCTATATTATTCCTTTAATTTTTTTAAAAGTCACAAGTAGGAATTTTTGAGGACTTCTTGGGATACTTCTCGTTTAGTTTTATCTTCTTATCAATTTGGACATTATCAAAAACTTTATTTGGATGTGTTTGATTGGAAAAATTTCCTTATGACTATCTTTTGTAGCTTGATGGCATAAAAATCACTTAAACACCTAATTAATAGGTGGTGCAAGATAATATATGAAGTATATATGAAGTATTTCAAGGAAAATAACAACTATATCATCTATTTTAGATACATTATTGAAGTTAAGGTTGAGTAGTTCTATGTTTATTTCTTTGTCCAATACGTCTTGTCCTTATATTATCTCCTTGGTTAGTCTTCTTACAATCTGAATATCCTCTTGCAATTTATTGAACCAAAAAATATGCTCAGTAGTAATGTCAAATGAGATTATGGACAAGGTTGCAAGCTTAGGCTGCAATCTACTAATTTTGTATGAAATCAATTTGATCACACTACCCTAGACTTTCTCAAGTAATACTTTAGGATCTATGGTGCTACTAACATGAGTGTCATATATATTATTAACATAAAGAATAAGAACACAATGAGCCTTACACTTCTTGTCCCTATGAATATGCTTCACCTCTTCAAAACCAATATCACATGGTTCATCATTCATATATTTGAGTAACCCCTTACTTTGGAGCAAAACTTCAATTTTAATCTTCTAGGTAGCATAATTAGGACAACACAACAAGATAATATGGTTTATTCAAAACTACTTTACTAAAATAAAAATATCTATGTAATAATGTATATAAATAACATCACCAATGGAGAGATCTCAAAATTTTTGTAATTTGAAAAAGGGCTCAAAATAATTTTATATGCAAGATTTTTAGCCCTTGAAAGTTTTGCCCTAAAATTATAAAATATACCTCTAAAACATTTGAGAATTTTAAATGTTTTTAGTAGCTAGAGCAAATGGAAGGTCATCACATGTCATTGTATGATTGGTTGAGGGTGTGCCAAGAATACACTATTTGTGTAGTATATCAATGAATCATATGATGCCACTTATCATGATTTAATTTATTGCATAGGCTAAAAACCATATTGTAATATTTGTCACTCCCTAATTTGCTCTAAAATTCATGTCATTAAGTCTACTACTAGTTTTTTGAGCTACTTGCTAAATTTTAATAAGTTGGAAAAATATGATTGGCTAAACCTATATTTATACATGTCAAAGGGTGTATGACCTTCCATATTGATCTTTGTATAACCTACCATGTTAGCCAAAGAGAACGTGTCATGTTAATAACTATGTCAAACTTTGTATCACTTGCAATGTATTATCTTGAGATTCATCCACATCAATAGATAAGTCAATGTCTCCATCAATTACCACATATTGTGCTGCATTACTTATATGAAATTCCATGCCATATTTCCAGACTATCATGTGCCACTTTAGGATTCTTGCACTAGTCATAAAGTTAGTTGAATGGAATTCCATATATATATAGAAGGGATTTTAAGAGGATCCCTAAATATTTAACAAGGATAAACCAAGTCTAACAAACAAGAGAGTGTAGTTAGGCATAAAAGAGACCATAGGTAAGAGAAGGGCCTAACCCAAAGGGACAAGGCAAGAGAAACAAAAGAATAGAAAGTCAAATAAGGTATGATGACACATGATAATTTGTAGCATCTACCATATATTATATTAGGATTTGTGTAACTATACCAAGTCACATGTATTGCCCATTATGTCATTCATACAAATTGTCATGTTAATTACACAAACTATATGGATATTTGTGTACTAGTCACTATATTAGATATATGGTTTATTATGTTAATTACACAAACTATCATGTGTTGATCCTATATCTCTACCATATCATCATAGCTATGTAAATGGTTGACATCATCTATTGCTATGTCATCACATGGTGCCAAGTCATTATAGTTTGACATATCATCATAGGTTGTCACATCATGCATGTTGATGTTATCAATATATTTTGAACTTAGTATTTGCATTGGAAACTCACATCTATAACCATGTGTGTGGTGTATGATAATTGATTAAATTGTAAGGTCCTATTCATAGGATTGGAACCATGGTTGAAATTCTTAACTCCACATCGATTCATGAATATAATTATACAGCTTTATCCAAATATATTATTTAAAAATATTATTGAAAAATATTATTTTATATATTTTTAGTGTCATTTAAAATGTATAAAAATTATCTTTATACAAATTTTTTGTTATATAAGAGAACAAAAAATACATGCTATTCAAGGGAAAAAATATTAAATTACGTTCGTACATTAAAAAAAATTAATATTTATTTGAAAATAGATACTTATACCAAATTTTTTATACATTAAATTGAAGCATCATAGAGATAAAATATATTTTTTAATTTTACTTTTATAATTTTTTTTTGCAAGGATGCCACTTGCATTATAGGTGATGTGATCCGGGTTCAATTCCCACGACGGATGTGTATAAAAAAGTATTACTCAATAAAAATAAAAATAAATAGTTTTTCAAATCTATTATCATGTATTTGTTTCTAACATTTTACATTTAAAACAAAGTTAATATTATTTTAAGAGATGTTTGCATAAAATTTCATTTAATTATTAAAATTTATATTAATAACAATAATAAACAAACAAGATGAGTTTTATGTTTAAAAACTTCACATGACATAAATCTAGGTTGTGAACAAAAGATATTCTAAACATAAGACATATCAACACTTTTTATTTTATTAGCTCATATAAAAATATATGAGAAAATTATTTATTGTAACTAGACATTAATTCTCTTTATAGAACAATTCATGTATTAGAATATGAAAATTTGATAAAAATGATTTATCAAGATTATTTGTTAAAAAAAAATGACAAAATAAGATGTTTTTAACCTTAGGTAATGATAATTTATCTATTTTGTTATTAAAAATTAAAAAAATATATAATTTTACATTAAAATGCATACTAACATCTAGACAAAAGGTAAAGTGCCGACAGACAGTTACCCTAATGACTAAAGATGGTGGTTGTTTCTTAAGTGGTCTTGTGTTCAAACCCCTTGAGGATGATTGTTGATGTAATTTTAAACCCCTTGAGGATGATTGTTGATGTAATTTTAAACCCCTTGAGGATGATTGTTGATGTAATTTAAAAAAAAAAAAAAAGCAAAATCACTTGTTACGCAACATAACATAAAAAAAATTAAACAATTTATTAAGCTTGATATCTACTTAAAAATAAAAGACATTTATGAACATTACATATTAAACATTTATGATTTTTTGTTCTCTTCTATCCTATGAATAGTAGTGGATCTCCCACCAACTAATTATAAAATATTTCCTATTTCCTCCTTTCATTAAGTCCACCACTAGGCTAGATGATAACTATTTAAATATAAAACATTCAGATCTAAAATAATCTAAGAGTGAAACAAAATAATTCAGGTCTAAAATATCTAAAATAACGTAAGACTAAATAATGAAGAAATAAAATAATGGAGAACCTCCATTTTATTTATTCAAAGTGGGCCTCAAAGTTCACGGCAACTTATACTCTCTATGCAAAGAAAGAGTACCTATGGACTATTAGCATTTTTGCCTGTTTTGCAATTGATAAAGTTAGCTGACATTACCTTGATGTATTCAATCTCTTTCTTGAAATGGAGGGAAAACCAATAAGTTTTTCCAGCCGGAATAATCACACAGTCACTCCCTTTAATTCCATTTTTAGTTACAGTCACATTCTTTGGGTGGTGATGATTTGGTTGGAAGATGCCGAGAATAACGTTTGTTGCATCGCAGTGATGACAATCGTTATAGACCGGAACATTATACTTGTTTTTTCTCGACGGAAACCCCATAAACTGCAACGTCCGTGAATTGACAGCTACCCTTCTCCGCAGAATTGTTATCCAACTCTACACATACACTTTCATCAAGTATTACTAGAGTTAAAATCTTTGATAGAATAATAAATGAGATGCGTTTATCATTAATATCTCAAATATTAATGCTTATGAGGCATTCATAAGCTTCTTAGTATTATGAAAATTCAACTAGTGAATAATGTAAACGTGAGTAATTTTTGAAGTTCAATTTGAAGTAATAGAGAAAAAGATTGACTCAGTGGGATTCGATGAGGTGTTATTAAAGGAGGAAAGGGAGTGCTTAGTCAATTATTATAACAAACAAACGGATATCGAGTTGCAGTTGAAGCAGAAATCGAGAGAATTATGGCTAAGAGAAGGTGACAAGAATACGCGGTTCTTTCATGCGTCCACCATGCGGCGGAGGAGTAGGAATAGAATAGTGGAGATTATTAAGGAGGATGGCAGCTCTATCAGGAAGAGTGAGGAAATTCGATTGGAGGCTGTCAATTTCTTCAGTTCTCTTCTTGGTCCCCCCGGAATGGGATTTGGCGGTGGAACGTGTTATGTTAGATGCTATTCCTACGTTGGTGACGGAGGAAATGAATGCGGGTTTGGAGGCCCCGCTCACAGATGATGAAATATTTAATGCTATTAAGGAGCTAGGGCCTTTAAAGGCTCTGGGGCCTGATGGATTTCCTCCATTGTTCTTTCAGAATTATTGGAATATTTGCCGGTTTGAGGTGGCGAAGGCTTTGAGAGAAGCCCAAAGATCGGCGGAGATTCCTAAATCCCTAAATGCCACGTTGATTGCCTTAATTCTGAAAAAGGATTTCGCCTCGTCATTTAAGGATTTTAGACCAATCAGTTTGTGCAATTATTTATATAAATTCCTTTTTTAAGCTCTGTCTAACAGACTCAAGGGGTTGCTTCCGAATCTCATTGATATGGCTAAGAGCGCCTTTGTGCTGGGTAGATAAATATTAGATGGTGCTATTGTCATGCATGAGCTTCTTCATTCAATCAAGTACACTGGTAGAGAGGCTTTCCTTTTAAAGCTCGACATCAGCAAGGCTTATGACAAAGTGACGTGGCCATTCTTACAAGAGGTGACGAGGAAGTTTACCTTCAGCGACCGGTGGGTCACCCTTATTTCAGCTTGCATTTCTTCAGTTTGGTGCTCCATTCTAGTGAATGGATTGGTATCTGAATTTTTTTAGTTTCATTGTGGTTTGAGGCAAGGCAATCCACTTTCCCCCTTCCTCTTCCTCTTTGTGGTAGAGGCTTTAGGGAGAGCGATTGGAAGGTTGAGCGGAGAGGTGGGTCTTCGTCCAACTCTCCCATGTTCGCCTGTATCTCATCACCAATTTGTTGACGACACTCTTATTGCTAGTGGTGCATCGGTATTTTTTGCCCGGGATATTAAAAATATCTTATTGTGTTATGAGAGGGTTGCTGGTTAGGAGATCAACTTTGCGAAGAGCTTTCTCTACTTTGTTAACACTCCGAAATCTAGGCAATCAAAGATTGCGAATATATTCAATTATAAGATTGCCACGTTGCCAACGACCTATCTTGGACTACCTCTCTTCGTGGGGAGAATGAAAGACTCACTACGGGACCCTTTAATTGAAAGAATCCAACGTAAACTAACCTCTTGGAAAGGGGTGTTGCTGAGCCAAGTAGGGAAGGTAGTACTTGTTCAAAGCATGCTCCAGAGCATACCCATTTATTTCATGTCCTTATTCATGCTCCCTGCTAAAGTAACAAATAAAATTGATCGTATTTATAAAATGTTCCTTTGGGCTGGATCATATTTAAAAGGCAAGTACCACTTGGTCGCTTGGGATTAGATTTGCAAGAGGAGAAAGGATGTGGGTCTTAATTTGAAAAGAGCAGCACTTATGAATAGATACCTGGTTGGTAAATCAGGGTGGTTGGTTGCTTCGAATGCCGAGAGACCTTGGTGTTCTATCCTTAAAGTGAAATACGAATTTAATTCTTTCTTGTCAGATGATCTCTCCCCGAGAGGCTCCATTTTTTGGAGAA
Organism: Wollemia nobilis; assembly: GCA_028583015.1. Taxonomy (NCBI): domain Eukaryota; kingdom Viridiplantae; phylum Streptophyta; class Pinopsida; order Araucariales; family Araucariaceae; genus Wollemia; species Wollemia nobilis. The sequence continues at coordinate 3,741,361 of JAQPPZ010001678.1, read as the reverse complement.
GCTTAATGAAGATTAGGGACTTTGTGAAGGCTAAAAGTAGGTGGATCATTGGTGATGGGAGAAATGTCAAGTTTTGGGAAGACCATTGGTTGAGGGAAGAGACATTATTGGATGACCCAAATCTCAGGGCTCTTGCTTTGAAAGTGATGGAGGAAGGCAAAATTTGGGTTTCTCAATATATACCTATTGTCAATGGTAGGCGTTCGTGGAATTCTCATCCCTATTGGGTGTCCAACCCGAACGATTTGGTCAGTTGGCAGAGACTTTTAGTGGAACTTAACATGTATACAATCAGACAGGATGATTCCAGAGACCGTTTGATTTGGAGCAGGGAAGCTGAAGGTGACTTTACTATGAAATCAGCTTATTCCTTCCTTCTCTCGGAAGATGAGGCTCCTTTTCTAGCAAATATTATTTGGATTAAAAGACTAATCCCAAAGATCAATATTTATTTCTGGCTGGAGGTTCAAAATAAAATACTTTCTTTGGAGAATATTTGAAAGAGGGGCCACATTATGGTGAACAGATGCTATCTGTACAAATCAGACTAGGAATCCATGCAACATCTGCTCCTCAGCTGCCCATTCACATGGCAGGTATTTCTATTTTTTAAAATTGGTTTAACATTTATTGTGTGTTTCCAAGTATGCTGATGGACAACATCCTTCAATGGTGTTCGTCGTTCGTGTTCCAATGACTATCTTGGTTGTGGGAAATTGTGCTTCCCCATGCGTGGTGGGGGGTGTGGAAAGAACAGAATTCTCGTGCTTTTGATGACGTTGAGATCGATGTTGTCAGGGTGGGTACTAAGATCATTAATAGAGCATCGAAGAATATCTTGGCTGCCTTTTTGGGTAAACGGCCCAAGGTTCCCTCCTCTCGACGAAGTTGATTTGGAATTTAAATTGGGTTGGAGCCCTCTTCCTCGCCCCCGAACCTGATCCTAGAGCAGGAATTAAGTGGGCCCATCCGGCTCCCAATTGGCTAAAACTCAACTTCGATGGGGCCTCAAAGGGTAACCCTAACAAGGCTAGAGAAGGCAACGTTGTGCAAAACGAGAATGATGACATCCTCATGGCATTTTATGAACCCCTTGGTTCCCAATCTTCACACTTCGTGAAGGCTCGCACAACATATATGGGGGTGAAATTGTTAGCGAATAGTAGCTGTCAGAATGTGGAAATCGAAGATGACTCTTTGAACATAATCAAGATGCTCAAAGGGGAATGTACACCTAGCTAGAACGTTCTCAATATTATTACCGAAGCTAGGATATTACTTGTACACTTTTGAACAGGTGAACATTCGCCATGTGTTCCGTGAGGGGAATGCACTGGCCAATATGTTGGCCAACTGTGGTGTCCACTGTGCTACTTTTTTAATGTGGAAAAATGATGTCTCGAATGACGTAGTCTCTCTTGATAGGAAAGAGGTTCATGATGCTTTGTCTTTGTAAGGAGTGTTCAGTCTCGCTTTGCCCTTTGACCAAAGTTTGTTAGAGTTTGTTTTGCCTTCAAAGTGTTGTGATTTTCTAAGTTCTCTCCGGAATCATTATGGTTATTAGGAATTAAACTCTCTTGGTTATTCCTAATAGATATAATATTTTGGAGATTTTTATTATGGTTGAGAGTTTGGCTGTATGTATAAGGTTGTGGGGACCCTTTCAAAACCCTCTCTTTAAATTAATACAAAAAAAATTTAGGTTATCAAACAATTTTTATAATTTTTTTTTGAATTTAGCTAAAAACTTCTTGTAAGGTTGTCTTGATTTCAGAGGGTTGTACACTGTCAAAATCACCTGGAAGTTACATCCTGGTGATTTTAACACAGTCAAAAATATTTAATATTATTTTTTAATAAATATTAATATAAATTTAAATAATTTTAATCTATATAAAATTATTAAATGAAATTATATCTCAAACAATAACACTTATGCATTCATAACTATTAATATAAATTTAAATAAATAAATTTTATTTTATAAAACAACTTTTTAATTTTACAATATAAAACTTATTAAATGGAATCATATCTCAAATATTAATGCTGATTAGGCATTCCTAAGCCTCTTAGTATTATGAAAATTCAACTACTTGTATATTAATGTGAATAATGTAAATGTGTGTAATTTTTGAAGAACAATTAATTTTTGGTTATCAAACATTAATTTTTTTTTGAATTTAGTCAAAAAGTTCTTGTGAGGTTGCTTTGGTTTGAGAAATCATGATAATGGGGTTCTGCACCATCAAAATCACCCAGAAACCGCACCCAACCTTGACCGCACAACCAAAATAATCAAATAAATTTTGGATACCTAATGTGCTTTTGGTAGGGTGGATATTCCAACCAAGAACCTCCCTTGGAGGATTGCCCTACCCTCTCTAACTCACCTAAAAGACGTACCTAAAAGAATAATCAAATAGATTTTGGATACCTAATGTGCTTTTGGTAGGGTGGATATTCCAACCAAGAACCTCCCTTGGAGGATTGCCCTACCCTCTCTAACTCACCTAAAACACGTGGATACAACTTTTACTATTTTTAATATTTTTAAAAAAAGTGTAATATATATATAATTTTAGTTAGTGTGAGAAACCACTATGACCAACGCATAGGGCTAAGCAGTCTCCTCACAACCATGACCCATGACCCCCCGTAAAGCTAAGAGCTATACTTATCAATAGGAAATTGAGCAGTCTCATCCCAACCATGGCCCATGAACCCTCGTAAAGCTAAGAGCTATACTTATCAATAGGAAATTTAACATACAACCACCACACACCCACCCTATCACACACTTGACCACGTCATGGTTTGAACCTTGGACCTCCGAAAGAAGAACCAAAGTCCTAACTATTACACTATTACCCCTAGGACATATTTATTTATATTGATACATAGGGAAATCGGTAACCACCTTTCATTTTTTAACAACTGGTTACAAGGGTCAAGTCATATTGCCTCCTCCAATCATAGTGTCAAATCATGGTGCTATCACTATAACCCCTATCTTGCCTCGTTAATTTGGTAAACACGACCTAGAGTGAGGGAGACCCTTGGTGGCTTGAGGTTGGTACCACCATCATCAAGTTGGCGCACACTCAGTAGACTCAGACTAGACTACTACTTTTACCCAAATTTAACATGCCCTCGAGGTTTGAACCTAAGTCTTCTATTGGTAACTATCCAATCTCTTACCAATCCACCTAACCCTCGAGCACATAAAATATTTATATTTTTAATTAACATTAATGTTTGAGTTAGTTTATTTTACCAAGCACTTTCTTGATTTCATTATTTTAAACTATTTTAGAGGATATGAACCTAAGTTTAACCATTAATGTTGGCTAGTATTAATGTATTTATTAGTATCTTAATAACATATAAATTCAACCATCCGCACCATGTACCTTACTAGAAAGTTCCTTCAATATTGGAAAGGAGGTATAGGTTCAAAGCTGATAGCCTACAACGATACAAAAAGCCTTCCCCGACTAGCTTGAAGGATATACCTAGATGGTATAGGACCCACGGAACAGAAAGTCCTAGTCCCCACGGATATGAGGAATGATTTTCCTTAATTAAGGTTTAACCCCCAGGGGCTAAGGGTTAGGTGAATTGGTAGTAGACTCAGGTCAGACTACTACTTTTGTTCAAATTTAACATGCTCTCGAGGTTTGAACCTAAGTCTTCTATTGGTAATTATCCAACCTCTTACCAATCAACCTAACCCTCGAGCACATAAAATATTTATATTTTTAATAAATATTAATGTTTGAGTTAGTTTATTTTACTAAGAACTTTCTTTATTTCATTATTTTAAAATATTCTAGAGGATATGAACCTAAATTTAACCATTAATGTTGGCTAGTATTAATGTATTTATTAGTATCTTAATAACATATAAATCCAACCATCCACACCATGTACCTTACTGGAAAGTTCCTTATATATTGGAAAGGAGGTCTAGGGTTCAAAGCTGATAGCCTACATTGGATACAAAAAAGCTTTCCCCAACTAGCTTAAGGGATATACCTGGATGGTATAGGACTCATGGAACAGAAAGTTCTAGTCCCCATGGATATGAGGAATGATTTTACTTAATTAAGGTTTAACCCCCAAGGATTAAGGGTTAGGTGAATTGGTAAGTGCAGGTGTGACTAGGCACTTACCAAGAAGAGACCTAGGTTCAAACCTTAGGGGGAATCAAACCCTTTGCAAAGGTAGCAGTATACTTCAAATCCTTTAAGTGCATGTCAGATCGATGATGATGTGGTTGGGCACTTACCAAGAAGAGACCTAGGTTCAAACCTTGGGAGAAGCCAACCCTTTGCAAAGGTAGTAGTCTACTTCAAAACCTTTGAGTGCATGATGATAATGGTATGAATTGTGAGCTACTGATGGTCCCCATCTCATGTTGGGTCAATAAGAATGAGACAGATAGGTTTGTTGGGAGCAGTCCCTGTGGTTTGAACCCTACACTGGTCAATTTCTAAAAAAGTAGTAGTATGATTCATATCCTCTGAGTGCGCACCAAATTGATGATGATGGTATGAATCCTAAGCAACTGGTGATACCCATATTACATTAGATCAACAAGAACGAGATGAATAGGTTTGTTGGAAGCAATCCCTATGATTTGAACCTTGCGCTGACCAATTTTTAAAAATAGTGGCTATAACCAACTCTCCTATGTAATAAAAAAATAATACAAATTCAACCATTTATATATTGATGTGAATAATGTGAATATGAGTAGTATATGAAGTGTAGTCAACTCTAGTTTGTTGAATAGTTTTTTTTCAAAGTTATAAAAATAATTTGAAATAGGTTATTTTAATATATTTTTTATAAATATTTTCTGGATGGATAGGAAAATGGTTTAAGGTTTGGTTTTTTTTTTAGAGGTTCAAGGTTAAAACCACTATGTACTTGCGGGGGTGTGTGATAATTATTGATAAATCAGGGGTTTAGATTTTTTTTAAAGGAGCTAGACAGTTTATTTTAAATTAAAGGTTGGATTGAGAGAAGGTTCTAATAATTATGTGGAAATCATGGTCCTCAAATTATCCATTTACTTTACATAAACTTATAGGTGATAAAAAACTAGATGCTTGGTGTTTTAGCATGAAAAAATTGATTTTAGAACCCATATTCTCTCAGATTAAAAAAAAAGTTGTAGATTGAAGCGAAACCTTTTATTTTTTAACATATTTATAGAGAACTAAACACGAAAGTATATGAACTTTCAAAGGAGACACTTTCATATTGATCCACATATTTGCTCAGTACAAAATTCAATGACAATAATGCACTGTAGTTGGTCCTAATCTCTATCTCCGGATTAATACACTTCAGTTAAAGCAAGCATAAATAAAGCAACTTCTTAAAAAAAACTCAAAGTTAATGATGTAAAGGATAATATTTGTTAAATTTTAAATATTTTAAATACTCATTTAGACATTCATTAAGCTACTATATATATATATACTTAGATTTTATGAGTATGCAAAATAAAATTTTAAACTCCTTAAATATTAATGATTTTTATTAACTAGATACTTGTTACTAGGCTAATGATTTTATGAGTATGAAATAAAATTTTAAATTCATTAGATATTCATTTTTTTTTTTTAATTTACATGGTGGAATCATTAGGTTGAATTCGAGCATGTTGTTTGGATTTTTTATGGTTACCAAATCTAAGTTGTTCATTTAAAAAACCGCCACATAGTTTTTCGTGTAATCCATTCGTATAACGATAATACCACAATCATTTTAAACCTTTTACACTACTGAAAGCACCAAGAAAGGGAAAAGCATTCAACCAGATAAAGCTTGAGATTTGAACCTTATACCTAAAAAAACTCATTAGACATTCATTAAGATTATATATATATAACTATTTAAAATGATTAAGAGTATATATATATATATATATATATATATATACTTGAGGGTGTAGTGCAACCGTTCGGGATTTTGGCTCTTCTTTGGGAGGTCCAAGGTTTAAACCGTGGTGTGGGCGAGTGTGTGAGGGGGTGGGTGTGTGATGACTTTGTGTTAAATTCCTTATTGATAAGTATAGCTCACCCTATACATCGGTCATAGCGTTTCTCACAATAACCTAACAAACAAAATTTTTATATATATATATATATACAACTATTTAAATTTTATGTGTATGTGACATAAACTTTTAAATTCTTTAAATAATTTTTATTAACTAGACACCCATCACTCACATCCAATTAGACTTAATTTAATTTTTTCATGTAGACTTAATTTATTTTTTTTCCATGTAGAACGTTATGAATTCAAGTTACAACCCTCTTGTTCTTGTTGACCTGGCCTGAGATAGGGACCATAGGTCACTCATTGATCTGGTGTGCACTCAAATTCAGACTACTACTTTTACAAAGGGTTGAATTTCTCCAAAGTTTGAACCTAAGTCTCTTTTGGTAAATGCCCAATCACACTGCACTTACAATAGTAGTCTTAATGTAATGTAATCTTAACAAATATTTGACTTAATATCATATAATATATAACCTATATAAACAATGATAAAGAAGAGCATATGAGTAATATATTATACTATGATATAATTAATCATTTGTATTTGGTTTATCAAATTACAAGGTCTTGATGTGTCTCACAGAGTGGCTTCTAGTTGTCTCACCTGTATACTTTAACGAAAAAAATTACATTAGTTCAATTTATTAAATTCTTCAATTTTAAAAATAAATTTATGTTTGAATTTTGTTAAGAGATATATACATAATTAACAAGCTATTATAATACCACTATGTGTGATTATAATGTGATGTAAATAAGTTTTGATTCAATTTCATATAATAAATTGAAAAGTATGTCTCGTTCAACTATAATAAAACCACATGGTGGCTATGTCTCTTATAAGGTGTTATTTTTAAATTATAGAAAATATATCATCCAAAAAAAATTATAGAAAATATAGCTCTTTTTTAAAATAAATTTTTTTAATGTATGTGCGAATAAGAATAAGATGGGCTTGAAAATAGGAAAATTTTGGTTACTTAAATTAAAAAAAAGTAAAAGTTATATATTTTTAGTTTAAGGATGTAAATACAATAATACAACTTTTACCTTTTAAAAGTAAATTTTATCTATCATTTGAATATATATATTTTTTAAAATTAGTTAAATGGGATTGATATGAATTCACTTGTATTATATTGAACCATATAATAAAATTAAGATATTTTTTTAGAATTATACATGAATTATTTATAAATTCCTTCTTAAATATTAAGACATTAAACTAATTAAACTCATCTTATTTGATAATTACAAATTTAATATTAATAATTATTAAATTTACATTAAATGATGAGTCAAGTTAGTAAGAAATTATGATTCAAATTTTATCTAATATTATATACATAGGTTTTTTAAGCAGTCCATGTGATTTCAACCAGCTTGACAGTTACTAAAAAAATAAAAAATAGTGGTTGTAACCAACTCTCCTATGTAACCATATATAAATATAAATATAAATATAAATATAAGTATATAAATATATATATCCAAGTTTAAGACAATTATATGATTTGTTTAAATACCTAAAAAGGAAGGATAATTTTAATTTCATATATAATTAAAAGAAATAGGTAGCTTAAAAATATTTAAGCATTCATTTATCCTTGATAATCATGCTTTAACAATAATAATTTTTTTGATTACATAGGAGAGTTGGTTACAACCACTATTTTAGTAACTGGCCAATGCAGGATTCAAACCATAGGGATTGCTTCTAAAAAACCTATCCACCTTGTTTTTGTTAAGCCGATGTGAAATGAGGACTACCAATCACTCGAGGTTCCTATTATCATCGTCAGTTTGACATGCACTCAGAGGATTTGGAGTAGACTACTACCTTTGCAAAGGGTTGGCTTCTCCTCAAGGTTTGAAACTAGGTCTCTTCTTAGTAAGTGCTCAGCCACACCTACACTTACCAATCCACCTAGCCCTTGGAGGTAAAACTTTAATTAAGGAAAATCATTCCTCGTATCCCATGGGGGCCAAGAATTTTCATTCTATGAGTCCTGTTCCATCTGGATACACCCCTCAATCTAGTCGAGGATTTTTTTGGTATATGATGTAGGCCTTTAGGTTTGAACCTTTGACCTCCTTTTGAGGATTGATGGAACTTGCTAGTAAGGTACCTAGTGTGGATAAAATCTTAATTAAGGATAATCATTCCTCGTATATCTTGGGGGCTTGGACTTTTTGTTCCATAGGGACTATCCCATCCGGGCATATCCTTCAGGATAGAAAGGGGATTTTTGGTATCTGATGTAGGCCGCTAGGTTTAAACCTTGAACCTCCTTTCGAGGATCAAGGGAACTTTTCAGTAAGGTAACAGATGCAAATAAAACCTTTATTAAGGAAAATCGTTCCTCGTATGCCTTAGGGGATAGGAATTTTTGTTCCATGAGGCTTGTCCCATTTGGGTGTACCCCTTAGGCTAGTCAGAGGGTTTTTTGTATCTGGTAAGCCTATCCACTTGGGTATACTTCTTTGGCTAGCCGGAGGTTTTTTTTTATTTGGCACAGGTCATCAGGCTTGAACCCCGAACCTCCTTTCAAGTATTGAGGGGAGTTACCAGTAAGGTACCTGGTGCGGATACTAACACAATAATAATTATTTTAACATAATATAAATAAAATATATATTTAAGTCCAATTCATTTTCTTTGTATAATTTTTATCATTAATTCTTTTTTTTAATGGAAAGTAAGCATTCATTGATTCTAATTATTAAAAATATATTCTTCTTAAATTTATCCCTATAAATTTAACTAAAATTTTGGAGTTGCATAGAAAATATACACCTTATATTTTCTTAGTTAGTTATTATAACATTGTAATATATATAATTTTTGTAAAGAGTATATATTTCAAGATTTGTAAGTATGAAAACTGATTTAGGAAGATGGTGGTTAGGGTTTTGCTCTGCAACTCATCCTGAGGAGCCGAGCCGACTTTGCATTCATAGTTTGCATGTGTGTTTTTTGGCCTCGTCACAGTGCTGCATGTGCCAGTGGATGGGATCTGTTACTTTGTCCTTCCATTATTGATCTGCCTTGGGTGGAGTTACTATGTTTTTTTTAATATGTCACATTTGGTTCCTCCTGGTTCATCGTCTGGTGAAGCCGATGGAGAAAAGGATGGCGGGCAAGCAACCTCGAAAGTTCATTCCCACGGTGTTCCACAAGGTAATGTGCCAGACATTTCTATTCCCATCGATAGTTTCAATAAATCTTGTACTTGGCTAGAGCAAAATACTGTCATAGGTTATTTCTTGGGCCGTATCCCCTTTGATGCAATTCTACGAAACTGGTTTCAAAGCTATTAGAACCCATATGGTATCTTTGTAGAGTCTGTGCAAAACCTAACCAAAGGTTTCTTTCATATTCGGTTCTCTGATCCAGAGTGTGTCAAAAAAGTTCTCAGCAAGGGTCCTTGTTATGTTCATAGCACTTTGCTTATTTGTTAACCATGGCACAAGAATTTCTAGGTTGCCAATGGTGTCTCTCTTGTTGTCCTTGTGTGGGTTGAATTCCAAGGTTTGCCAATGGCATTGGTCCCATTTATTCGTGATGTTGCCATGAAGGTTGGGGAATTTGTATGTGAAAAGCCTCAGCGCTTCTATAATGCTCGAACTACCCATCGGCTCTGTGTGAAAATTGATTTGGCACTTCCCTCAAGGAATTTATTGATATTAAGGTAGGTGATACTAATATCCACCAGAGAGTGGTGTATGTCAATTTGCCAAACACTTGCTACAGGTGCCAGTCTGTCGCACACAAGATTAAAGATTGTCCCTTAATGGTAGATAAGTTTAAATCCAAGGGCCCAACCCCTGTTAATCAAGCTTCTAATGAGAAAAACCAGCCAACCAAATATGGGTCTGACAGTGACTGGAAGGTGATCTCCAAGAAAGGCAAGCATGTCCCTGGTAAAGGCCCTCAAGAAGGCCAGTCCTCTGTCCATAATCCTCAGGGGGGCCAGCATTCTGGCTCCTATGCTCAATCCACAATGATAAAACCGCCCTTGCATGTCCCAGTTCCATCCCAGAATGCTTCCCCAAGTACTCAAATCCTTTCAAATTCAGCAGTTGTGGCTGAAGATATGTCGATGGCTCTTAAAGATGATGGTATCCTCTCTGTCTCCATGGTTGCTCACTAGCTAGAGCAAAAAGAAGGCATGAATGCCCAAAGACGAAGGTCTCGTAGTCTAGTGTAGGGTCTGCATGCAGACAAAAACCAACAACTGGGAAGCTTTTCTAGCAACTCGTTTCAGTCGCTTGCTATTCTGGGTGACTCTGATGAAGTCAGAGGAAGTTTGATCCTCGATAGGTCAGAATGATTTTTCTATCATGGAATGTTAGAGGACTGACGGACCCAGTTCGAAGATACATGGTTCACGATGATATTACTTTCTGTGCAACCAAGTATGGGGGCCCAGATATCGTTTGCTTGCAAGAAGTTAAAATCACTGAGTTCCAATTGCAGTGTGCCTGTGCGCTCATTTACCCTAATAGTCGACTTTTTTCCACCAAGCACCCTCTTGATCGTGGTGGTGCTGTTATTATCTTGGCCAATAGATGGCATGGGAATTTTGTTGATTGGGGGGTTGAACCTTCTAACCAAGCTGTTTGGATTTTGCTTGAAGTTGACGGAATGTCCTTTGGAATTTTAAATGTATATGCCTCCAATAGTGCTTCGGAGAACTGTTTGCTTTGGAAATGGTGTGCCTTTTCTTTGCCTCCTGTAGTTTAGATTGTCTATGGAGATTTTAATATGGTTGAGCATGCTTCTGATAAAATTGGGGGTCTAAACCACAGGTGGGCCCTTGGTGAGCATGAAGCCTAATTTTTTATGAAAAAAAAATAGGTTTATCTGACCCTAATTCCTGTCTTTCTCCTGCTTCTTTTGATGAGTAGCTTTGGTTTACCTGGAATAAATTTCAAGTTGGGCGGGCAAGGATTCTCAAACGTTTAGATAGAGCTATGTTGTCAGACCATACCCAGTTTTATTTTCATCGAAAGCATGGAGATGCTCCAGTTGTGGAGGTTATTGCTGGTACTATTGGGTCTGATCATTCCCCAATTATGTTCACTATTTTATCTTCTGTGGTACCTGTTTAGGGTATTAAGTCTCAATTTTTTCTTAACACATCCTTTCTTCAGCATTCTTCCATGATGTGTCATATTCGGAGAGTCTAGAATTTGGGGGATAGACCTGTTGGTGAAGAAGGATGGATTGAGTGGTGGAATGATGCTATATCCCGAACCACAACCCTTCTTCGCAGTTTGGGCAAGAAAGTTGCTCAGTTTAGAAAATATTCTTTGCTTGCTTTATGCATTGAACTGACAAAAGCCTCTTGTAGGCTTGAATCCAACCCTCTCTGTCCTATTTTGCAGGGGCATGCTACTCAGGTTTGTCATGAGCTCAAGGTGGCAGAGCTCTATGAAGCTAAAGGTGCTCAGATCAAGGCCCGCTTACATTGGCTTAAAATTGAGGACAGAGTTTCTAAGGAATTCTTCCAAAAGTTACGTCCTCCTTGCAATGCCACTAAATTGAAAGCTATTATGGACAATGGTATTCGTCATACCTTTCTACCCAGTATTGCTGACATTTTTGTTAAGCATTACACTCAAGTTTTTGCTACTCAGTCTTCTTCTCCAGAGAGGGATGAAGCTCTCAAGATTTGCATGGATGCTGTCCCTAACAAACTCTCTGTAGCTCAAAGAGAGGAGTGTGAAAAGTATTTGTCTATTGATGACCTTGCCTCAACATTAACTCAAATGGCCAATGAGAAGGCCCCAGGCTTGGATGGATTTCCTTGTGAATTCTACAAGGCATGTTGGGACTTTGTTGGTTCTGATTTACACAAAGTCTACCTTGAAGCCATGCACAGTGGCTCTCTTAGAGCAATTTTGAACCGAGGTAATATCAAGTTCATTCCAAAACAAGGGGATCCTGAATGTATAACAAATTGGAGGCCAATTACCCTGCTCAATGTCAGCTATAAGATTATTGCCAAAGCCCTGGCTCTGAAACTCCGGCCCCTGTTGCCTCTTATTGTTAGGCCGGAGCAAACAAGATTTATTAAAGGTAGATATATCTTGGATAATGTCATTGCAGTTTGGGAAGGTATGGAATGGGCTAGGCGGTCTGGTCAGCAAGCCCTCTTCTTGAAAATTGATTTTGAAAAGGCCTATGATAGAATTGAATGGAACTTCATTCTTTCCATGTTATAGTCTTTAGGGTTTGGGCCTGTGTTTGTTCAATCTATCAATATTCTTTTTCAGGATGCTTCGGCTATTTTATCTTTGAATAATCATCAAACTAGGCCAATCGATTTGTTCAGATCTGTTCGGCAAGGTTGTCCCTTGGCTCCTTCTCTGTATATCCTTGCTGCTGAAGCCTTTGGATATTTTCTTGCTAGGCATGCTTCTTTGGGCCAAATTAAGGGTATTTCTCTCCCTGATAACCAAGGTCAGCTCATTAATGGTCAATTTGTTGATGACTCTTTTCTCACTCTTTTAGAGGAGGAACACTCAGTGAAGGAAGCACTCAGATGTTTGGAAGTTTTTTGTCAGGCCTCTGGTTCTAGTATTCAGTGGAGAAAAACTTCTTGTTATCGGCAGTCCCCTACCCCGCTCCCTCCTTGGATAGAATAGTTTCAATGGCATTGGATTTTGCCAGGAGAAGTGTTCAAATTTCTAGGGATCCCTTTTGCCTTTTATGGTTCCCCTGTTCAGTTATGGAACTATGTTCTGCAGAAAGTTGAGAAAAAGCTTGAGTATTGGATTACTAAAAAGATGTCTCTGGCAAGAAAATTCCAGATTTGTTCTAAGGTCCTTGCCTCTACTCATGTGTATTACTCTTCTTTTTGGGTCCCTTCACAAGCATGCTACCTTAAGCTTGAAATACTATTGAGGAATTTTTTGTGGGCAAACTCAACTGAGAAGAAAGGTTTTCACCGGGTTACTTGGGATATGTGTTGTTTACCTAAAGCTTCAGGAGGAATGGGCATGGTTGACTGTAAAAGACAAGGCACGACTCTCTGTGCCAAATGGATCATACGAGCCATTAAAGGCTTGAAGGCCTAGAAAATCCTCATCAGACATTGTATTTCTTCAGGGCTGCCTTTGAACAAACAATCCTGGAGAGGAATTGACCTCCCTTCCCTAATTGTAATGCCAGTATTTGTGAAAATCTCTTTTGTGATTAAAAGTATTTGGAAATCATGGCATCAATTCACTCTTTGGCTTAAGTGGAAAGGGAATAGAGGCCATAAAGGATTGTCCATCAATTCTTTAAACATCTGGTGGTCTTCGATGATTAACATTCAGGGAACTCCTCTTGCTCAGGTCCCGTGGATTCATGCCCAAAAGTTTTTTAAAAAAGGTATATCTACAGTTTCTGATTTTTATTCTCAAACCTCAAGGGATTGGATCCCTTGGCCACTTTTTAAACAAAAATTTTAGTTGAGCACTGGTGACAAGCTCACTTATGACTCAGTAATTGACATTATCCCCTTTTCCATGTGGCACAAGTGTGGGCAGCACTCTCAGAGGCCATGGTGGAAATATTGGTCTTGGTTTTCGGATATACCATTGTTGAATTACTCAGCTAAATTGGGTTACAAGTGGCTCTCCCAAATGTTTCCAATGGTCCCTAGAATTAATGATAAATGGGGAGATCCAGTGGCGGTTTCTGGTTGGAAGGCTCGATTTCAGATAGTTTGGTCTTCTTTTCTTGAGCCAAAATAATCATTTTTTGCTTGGAGCCTTCTCTTTCAAAGTTTACCCTTAGGAGACAGACTCAGGCACTTGGGAGTTATAAACCCTAAATGTGCATTCTGTAATGAGTATGAATCTTCTCCTCATATTTTTTGGTTCTGCACAAGAGCAAGGAGTGCCTGGGAATGGGGATGGTCTTTTTTTTCCCAATTCCAGGATGAATCTCTTACATGGAAGCAGGCTCTGTTAGGGGATAAGATTAAATTTGTTCTTCCCTTGTCCAAAGTGTGGCACATATTTTGAATTAGTCTTCTTTTTCACATGTGGAAATCTAGAAACAAGATAGTTTTTTAGCATCAAAATCCTTCTGATGAATTTTCTCTAGCTAACAAAATAGAGGTGTTTCAAGATACATGGTTCCAGATTTGCAATCAGCAGGCTAAACTTGACATTGAGTAGGTGCACATGAAGGCACTTTTGGATGACTGGAAAAATGCACCATGCTCAGTTAGCAGGGTTTCTCCAAACAACGCACAACAGACGTCCTGTTCCCGCTCGAGGTCTCATCAACTGCCACGTCTGGTGCATGCATAGGGAGGTTGGGGACATGAAAATTTTACCTACAATGATGGATGGAATGCATAGCCAATTCAATCACCATCATGTTCTCCACCCAGAGGTGCCTGGGATGAGCTGGTGGAAGTTAATGGTGGCACACAGGATCGTGCCTGGAATGTAGGGGATATAAGTGCACATAATCGCCAGCTTGATAGATCTCGAGGACAGGGCTGGGGAGATTCAAATGTTCATGAGGATCAGGGACACACAGATGGATTACCGCATACCTTGGCCATTCCATGGGACTCCAACGTAGACATGCAACCACAAACTTTCTGATTGCATGCAAGTTTCACTACCTATTTGATTGATGTTGCCTAGTTTGTAGTGAGCTCTGGTTTGTGGTTTCCCAACCCGTGGTTAGGGTTGGTTTGTTTCTTCCAAGGGTGTGATCATTGCCACCCACAAATTTTTCATGTTAAACTTTATTATTAATATAATTTAGCTTTTCATCAAAAAAAAAAGATTTGTAAGTAAATTTTTATCATTAACAATATTTTATATAGCTTTTGTTAAAAAATCAAGTAAATTTGACAATCCATTATTACCCCCATTTATAAAATAAAATATCTATATCTATGTCTTGCATAAAAGTGTTTATAGAATGTTATGTCTTACATCCTTGTGTTTACATCATATTATTTTGGTTTAATTATTATTGTTATGGTAAATGAAGGTGAAAGGGCCCAAACTTTTTAAAGTTGCAGAAGAGAAAAATCACTTCCAACATCTACATATTACAAAATTTAGACTAAAAAGGAGCATGTTGCATACTTAGATACAATAATTTTGATTTAAATCTATCCCATGGGGATTCAGTATTTCTTAAATTCAATCCATCTATTTTTTTTAGAATATTTAGGAGCTTTCATCAGTTATCTATTAGCTCCAGATCATATCTCTAATTTTACCTTTCGAAAGCTTCGATCAAGTCTTTATTCAATCTACAACCTTTTTTAATCAGCTCATGAATATTAGTTTAGTTCCCTTGAAAATTGACCCCATGCTCGTAGATATTTTATAGTGATCAATTCCCCTAAGTCTTTGAAACCTTTAACTGCACAACATCAATTTTTTTTCCTCTTTCAAAGTTATAATAATCAAAGCCTCTAACAAAACATCATTCTATACCCTATGTAGAGGGGAAAAAATACCTTGCCAAGTATGATTCTTGGTTGGATCTTCTAGGAGATGAGGTGACCACGGGGGTGTGTTAAATATCTTTACACTTAGGGACATAAAAGAATAGGTTCACCAAGAATTGTTTTAGGATTCGTTAAAATTTTAGGGTGGAGATGTTTAATGTGTCAATTAAGAAATCATGTATATTTATCTTTCTATGCTAAACTATGAAAATGAAAGAACAATGCAAAATACACAAGATGCAAGAAGACAATGTCTAACCCTGATATGATTCTTTGATTCAATGATCTAACCCTAGGTTGTAAGCAATGAAATCCTTTTTACTTAAGCAAGGGCACTTATCTGATCTTGTGTTTTATCCAAGATTTGTCTTACATCCAGAATATTCAACTACTTCAAATTTGCAAAATAGATTCACCAAAAACTCTAGAAAATATGGTCAATATTTTGGAGCCTTCTTAGGCTGCTATAATACTAAGTTTGGATGTACAATAGTCAATCCCCCTTGGTACTTTTAGTTGATCATTCATAATAAAAATAAACTTTAACCTTTGGAAAAAACATAACAAAAATTGACAACATAGAACATCGAATGAAATGCAAACATGATGGATGAAATGCATGAACAAGAATACAATTTTGAAATCTAGGGTTTTGAAGATAAATAATTGTTCCCAAGCTAATATGATATGAAATGAAAGCAAAACATAATGATAAAAATCCATAAAGAATGCAAATAAAGACAAAATAATATGAAAATGGTATGCAAAGTGATACCGTAGGATTTTGGGATGAATAGTTACCCCAAAAATTAACTAGGATGAATCTACATCCTATAGAATACTAAGCATAAATTTTGTAATGATGTCAAAATGGATCTCGAACACATGACAGGAAAAATTAGGGCTTTCACAAAATCTACACCCTATAGTAGATAGAGTTTAGATTCACACAAGAGGTTTTAAAAACTTAAAACATAGACCAAAATACAACAAAACATAAACTAGAATGAAAATATAAACTAATGAATGCAAAGAAACAACTTGGTGATCTTGTGGAAGAAACAAGAGCAAAGGTGGAAGACCTATCCTCCCTCAAGAAGAAAAATTATCATCAAGGATTTCTCCACTTGTCAAATCACAAGGAACACGTCAATAGTAGAACACCAAAGTACCAAGAGCACTAGAAGATAAGAGAACTCTAATTTCACATGATCTTTCACAAATTGATAGCTTGTAATCTCAAGAAGATAATATCTATTAAAAAAAAGGATCTAATCTCTTTATTTATAAGGGTTTGAAGGGATAAAATATAGGAGAATGAAAGTTAAATTTTATTAAACCAACACCTTAAAAGGGTAACCCTAAAAATTAGGTTTTTGAAGAAAAACCCTAAATTTATTGAATCTATGCCCCATCATTTATCGGGTATGGATTTGGTCAAGGTTAAGAAAAATAAGGTAAAACACAAGAAAAAGGGGCCAAACTTGCCCTTAGCAAGTTTGATAACCTCTCAAAGGAACCCAAGGAAAAATGACTCATCTGGGTGGGTTAAATTTTTGTGTCTACATTTTTCCCCCTCTTTGATCATTTATTTCCTAATAATTGCGTCAAAGAAATATGTAAATACCTATGGACAAAAATGATGGCAAACAAGAATAAAAAATGGGATGGCTAGTTTAAAATAAAGGGGTGGTGCACAAATAGCGTTATTATGAACACTTTGAGCATTTGGCACACAAATCAAGGTATTAGAGATATCAATGCCTCTCAGGCTAAGGTGCCCCCTCATATTTCAATAGGAATGTAAAATTCCTAAAGAAACTTGAAATGGAAAACTTAGAAGAAAAGAGAGCGACAAACAACAAAGAAAAGACATCAAAATGGAGGGAAGACAAAAAAGGAGAAACAAGGGTTAGCTTCCATTTTTTAGTTTTTTTTTTTTAGCATGATAATCATGAACATATTGAATGAAATGCAAAATGATCTTAACTAAAATGCATGAGTGAACCTAACTAAATATAATGCAATATAATATGCAGGTTAAAATGAATGCAAAGTGAAATGCATGGATAAGAAAATGAAAAGAATAAAAGATGAGACATAAATAAATAAGAGAGAAGAAGAAAATAAACAACAAAAGAATATAAAAAGGTGAAAGAAGAAAGTGAAAGCTACAAAAGGTCAAAAGAAAACAAAAAGAAATAGTGGAACACTATGAGGATGTATGCTAAAAAATGGTTGAATGGAGGTTGCCCTTAACTAGTGGCCATGAAGCTATCCTATAAGAATGTTATGCTTACAAAGATGAACAACTGGATCTATACCCACTATGGTTGTAGTACTTTCTAATGGCTAGAGAAAAAGAGATATACCTGCTAGGATGTATGCTTGCAAATGGTTGAATGGAGGTAACCCCTCACTCGTGACCATGAAGCTATCCTATATGGGTTGCTGAAATGATGTAATTGAATTACCAAAAATGAGTACTACTAGATAGGGGTGTGGTATGTGCAAAAGATGAGTGATCAAATTAAAGCATAATCTATGTCTACATACATTGAAAAATAGAGAGAATAAATAGATATGAATAAGAAGAACAATGTGTGTATGCATCCTTTATAAAATTTTGAGAAGTAAGCAATGTGTGTAAGATAGTCAATGGTCATATGAACACCATAGAGGATATTTATACAGTATCTATCCTATATCACAAGGATCACTTAATAATAAAAATATTGAGAAAGGAGAAAGTGTGAAAAAAAGTAAATTTTGTAGGTGGAAGAAAGGATGTGTGTCCATCCTAATGAGAAAGGAGAAAGAAAAATATACAAAGGACAATGATACATAGAAGAAGAACTATATTTATTGACTTGGGGAAGACAAAATTGATGATCATTAAAACTTTCAAGTTCAAGGAATACAAAACGATATGAGTGAATGAGAGGAACCCTAGGTTGGGAATTTTCTAGGCATAATAGCCCTAGTGTGAGTGCAATGCATGTGTGCTATGACCTAACTACGTGTCATAACTTACCATTATCATGAAATACCAAAGAATATATATGATCAAGCAATCATACAAATATGAGTAGGCAACAATTCAATTGTATGAGAAGTAGAAATACAAGGAACATAATGTCAAGTAAAACATGTAAAATATGATAGGCAGTCATGTAGTATGAACGAGTAGACCAAATGCAATATGAAAACTAATATAAATACAATATGAAAAATTTTGAGTTCTAAGTTATGCATAGTATCTCTTTAGATGCATTATGTTCATTGGTTCTTTAACTTCCTTACCATCTAAATAAGCTAAACGATAGGCCCTTGAACCAAAATTGGTTGTAATGACAAAGGGGTCTAACCAATTGGATTGAAACTTACCTTTAAGATCTAAATGAGCATTATTGTTATTATATTTTTCCTTAAAGACAAGGTCCCCAACCTCAAAAGAAAAATTGTGAACTCTCTTGTAATAAGATCACTTAAACCTAATCTAATAGGTTTGAATATACTCTAACTCATGAAGGCACTTTTCATCCAGTAGTTCCAATTTATTCAAATGATCCAAGCAATACTCATAATCCAAGGCATATTGCAACAAGATGCACAATAAAGGAATATCTAACTCAAATAAAAATATTACCTCAGTCCCATAGACCAAGATATTCAAAGAAGTGTCCTTGAGAGTTCACACACTAGTGATATAGTCCCACAAGGTGGGATAAAGTTTTATATGTCAATCATGACCAGTATTACTAATAAAATTTTTGAGGATCTTGATCAAAGACTTATTGGATGATTTGGCCTATCTGTTACCCTACGAATAATATGAAGTTGATCACTTGTGCTGAATATTGTACTTAGTATAAATTTTATGGACATCCTTATTATTAAAAGGAGTTTTATTATAAAAAACAATCATCGAAAGAATTTCAAACCTACTGATGAATTGGTTAAATATGAACTTGAAAACCTAAGCTCAAGTCACCATGGCTAGGGGTATGGATTCAACCCATTTAGTGAATTACTCTATCATTGTTATGATAAACTTGTGACTGTTAGATGACATTAGATTAATATTCCCTAAAGGTGTTGAGAAGGATCATGAACAAGGTTGTCATGGTGTTGACACTTATTATAACATTGAATATGGTCACATGCATATTTCTCCATGGAAGGCCAATAGTACCCCATTCGAAGAAGCTTTTTGGTAATGATATTTTTGTTGAAATATCTTTCAAATGAATCTTCATGAGCCTCACTAAGAGCTATCCAAGCTTCATCATAGTTAAGACATCGCAAGAGGATACCTTTAAAATAATGTCAATACAAAGTATTACTAGTTATAATGAATTGACATGCTCTTTTGTGCAAAAGCTTACACTAATTTCTATCTAAACCATCAGGATTCAAACCATCCTTAAGGAAATTAAAGATTTTGATATACCATGGCTCGGATGGGGAATCTCTGATGGTCAAAACATCTAGAAAATAAGACAAGAATTGAGTCATATGATCTTGTATAGTTGTCTAATGATCATAGACACTTGATCATCTTCCAAATCCAAGAAAAATAGGGATGTAGCAGTGGCCATGGTATCTATATGGTAGATGGAGGATCTAGGAATAGACTCTATAGTTACTTAATTGAATACAGATAAAATCTTGATGATAATATCTTTGTATGGTTTTAGCTTATCATTTTGAGTCTGATAAACATCGTTAATATAATTGACCACAAGTTGAGAGTCATCAAATATGGAGATAACTCTAACCTTAAAGGTTAAGGTTATTCTAAGACCAAGGATCAAAGCTTCGTATTCTACTATTTTTTTTGTGCAAGAAAAACAAAGCTTCAAGGAAAGTGGAATAAGTAATTTTTCTAGGGTAACTAGAATGAGTCTAGAACCAGTGCCCTTCATGCATTAGGCTCCATAAAAAGATAAAGACCAAGAAATTGACTCTTTAACCTCTATGCCAAAGAACTCATCAAGAAACTTGATAACCGAATAATGTGCATCTTCTAAGGGATAAAATGCCAATTGATTAGTAATCACCTAACCCTTGATAACCTTTTGACATATGAAAGTTAGGTCAAACTCACTAAGGGATACAACCCACTTAGCAACTTGATCCAGAATATGGGTCTTAGACATCAAGTAGTGCAAAGAATCAAATTTTATGACTATCAATGTCTTATGACTGACCATGTAGTGTCTTAGATTTTGGGAAGAAAACACCATAGCAAGGAAAGGCTTCTCTAGGGTAGTGTACCAAGTTTTTGTTAGCTTTTGATGCAACATATAATGGGAGATAACAAACACAAGATGCAAAATAAAATGACATAAAATAAATATATAAGATGACTAAAAATAATATATATATATATATATAAATCTTGGAGATGTTTACAAAATAGCTCTAGAGGAAATGAATACTCCATGAATAGAGCTACTGCTCAAGAATGGATATTGAGCATATCATTCTTCACTACATTGTTTCACACTGCTACATCACACCACACTAGCTACTATACACTATTGTATACTCTTATATTATATTCTAAATATTGTATCTACCTATGGAACTTTATAAAGGAAATAGGTTCCTTGGCCAACACTCTACCTAGATGTGCAAGGGACAACTTGTACATATATAGGTTGCACTTTGACACTTGTGCAGTTATTACATTGAATGAAGTAAATATATAACTTCCCCCTAATGTAATCTAATGTCTTAAGTATGTACCAAGGTAAAAGTACATTTACATGATCCAAATGATGTAATAGACTCTATTTCTAATGCCCCCCTATATTACATTATTTGGATATTTAAGACTTTACTCTTCAATGTGGATCTTCTTCCATCGGATAATGAAGGTTGAATTCTCCTTCATTGCTCACTATGATCATGTTCCGTAGATAATTTTTGTCTTCATATGATGCAAAGTAAGTTGTGACGAGAGGTTCTTCTGATTGTTGCATGCGTTCAAATGGTTTAGTCTTCATGATACCAAGTTTCTTTTTGGCATGTTTTTCTTCTTTATTCTTATTCTTCTCCTCTTGTGATTCTGCATTGGTGTTGGTAGAATTTTTTCTTGATGACAAGTTAGTTTATCATCACAATAATATTATTCTTTACCTTGTTCCTTGTGTTGAGTAAGAACAAACACAATTAGTGATAGATATATCATAAAACATTCCTTCGGTGAAAAAATAGCCAATCTTGGTGAATTCCACCATGCTATAAAGAGAATATCATGAAGATAACCAATAAATGTTGTAAAGTTACCTTCTTTTGCTTATTTAAGAAATAAATAAAAATTTTCTTTGTCACTAATGGATAGATACTCATATCCTTCTAGAGTATCTATTAAGATTTGGGGGTAGTATTCTACTTCATGTAGTAGTTCTTAATTATTAAAGGTATTTCTCAAGATATCATCCATGATAGATCCTTCTAGATTTTGCAAGAATCCTAAAGGTCTACCTTATAACTCCTTATGATAGGATATATGATCTTTGAAAAATATAAGATTGCTTTGATAAAACCTTTATTAATCCTTATTTTGTAGACTTCCTTATGTTTCCAAATTAATGTGAGTATTTACTCCTAAGGATTCTTAGATTTTGAGGAAATCTTATATTTTATAACTTGGTAATATTTGATAGAATTTGATGTTACCAAGTTTTGTTGAATACCTTATGACTCCCTAGTATGCTATGGATAATATATAGTGCTTTTTGTAAATTATAGTTCAATATTTAATTGATTTTGTAAAGGTTTTGTAAATCCCATAATCAACTCTTATTATCCCTTATTGCTCCTATTGAACTAAGCATTGTTACCAAATTTTAAAGAGGTAATACTATTGTATATTTTGTATCCTTTTTATAGGTTTGAGACAGTAATATTATGTATATCAAACCTTTAAAAAATCTTTGATAAACCTCTCTTTATGAAAAACATTTTGGGAATTAGTTTTAGCGTATCTAATTTTTAAATTAATTAATTTGATGTAGTAGCCCTTATGACTCCCTAATATTTGGATAAATTAGATTACAATAATATTTGAAAAAAAATATTATTTATTCTAGTAGAAATCCTTATTGCTCCTAGGATTTATATTGCAAATATTGTATTTATTTGATAAATTTTTCTCTTTGATAAATTGCTTTCAATTAATTAAATTCCTTTAATTACAACCTTATGAATCCCTAGGAAATAAAGCATATGATAATGGGATTTAAACTTTACCTTTCACCAAGAAATATACGACACTACTTTTGTTGAGAAGCTAGGGCTGCATGTTATTTATGTAGACATCTTAACGTTGTGACTACACCCTCTAATGGAATCTCTTGGAGCTATATGCATTCCAAAACTGATGCTACTTGGGCTCTTGCTTTGACTTCGCTTGGATTAAGCATTGAAGGCTCTAGAATCTTCTTTCCATGCTGCAATTTTGCATTGTATGCACATATGGTGAAGTGTAAATATTGAGATAAGAATTTATTTACCTTCTACCCTTGACCTCAGTTGTTGAGGTCCTTAATATGGATAATATTCTTGTATAAGGTTCCAAGTAGCACATCCATTTCACATAGAGTGCTTAAGGGGAGTTTGGTGAAAATGATATGATCATCTTCCTTATTCTAACATCTCGTTGTTACACTTTTTAGAAAAATGTACAATATTCTAAGGGAAAAGTGTATCCCATACACTCAATGCACCAAATTTTTTGTGTAACTCCTTTTTTGAATATGAGCGCTCTCTTGACATGACCATTAGTGTTCTATTTTGGTGAGAAGTGTCACATTCTTCTCTGCGTGGACTTCCTCCATTTTTTTGGTTCAAATGGACCTTTTTAGATATCCTTTAAGCTTAAAAAATATCCAAATCCTCTTTCATTCACCTGCACTTGATTTCAACTGGGATATGAAGGCTTTGAGCATAATTTTCTACCAACGACCAAGGAGTAAGTGATACTCCAATGGTGATTTTTTTATTTCTTCCTTGCTTGCTTATGTTTTCCTTCCCTAGATGTTATTTTTCTTGATTAACAATATTTCCCCCTTTGTTTTGCATGTTGTATCTTGTAGGTTCAGTTGTCTTGGATGTGAGGAGTATGAGCCCGTTGATTGGCTTATTGAGCTAAGATTGATTTATGCTAGCATACAATCACTTTTGGCTGATTTTTCCAGCAAGTGTGGCACCTTTGGAGCACCTTTAAATCTGCATTTTCTCCATATATAACCAGATTAGGATTTGTGCAATATAATGTAAAATAGTTCTACAAAAAATATCCTTATTGAACCTTCTTTTGCACTCCTCTTTTAACATCTAATTTTTTGATTTTGAGGCAGAATATTTGAGTGCAATATAGGGATTTTGAGGTTTATCCTTTAGAATGGAAACCTTCCTCTTTTAGGTTGAATATTTTATGAATGGATCCACACTTGTAACCACATGATGGAAGCTTTATTTTGCTATATTTTTCTGCACTATTATTGTGCCTTGAACTTCAAACTCACAAAGTATCATTCAATTCTTTCTTTGATGCTCCTTTTTTTTGGTGGTTATCTTATTATTCAATACTTGGAGTATTGAGATTATTTTTTGGCTTCCTTAGGCCACCCAAATTTGTAGATCTTTGTGCACTAATAGTGTATTTAGACACTTTGACTAATTTTGTTTTTGTGCCCTTCTTACAAACACAAGCAATAATATTTTTGAGAGTAATCTAATAGTGCAAATCTAATAATATTTTATTGCACTAATAATATCACCTTATTACTCCAATTAAATCTCAAAAATTATTGCACTTAATCATTCTACTACAACTAATCAAGAATAATCTGAAATGTATCTTCAATAATTATTCTAAAATTTCTTTAATAGCAAGGTAATAGGAGCTAGTCTTCATTTTATTTTCCAAAGTAGATAATAGGTAGTTGATAGATAATTTAAGATTCTAAAATCTAATCAAATCCTAAAGTGTAAATGAACCTTAATGAATCCTTTATTTTTTAACCTTATGAATACTCTAATTTAATTCTCCTTTTTGCAACTTCAATCCAATTAATAGTTCTTAAACAAATCTGATAAGTAATACAGTTAATGAATCTACTTGCACCAATAGTTGCTTACCTTTTTTTAAAATCCCTTTTCACCACTTCTGTAGAGGATGTAGATCCTTGTGTCTATGATCACGAAGTTGTTACCTTAGATAAGATCTTGCAACTCTTTGTAGGCTACCTTGAACAATTTTGTCTTCACCAAAATATGGTCTCCCTTTCATGAGCCTAGAATTTTTGGTGGCTTGTTCTCCTCTTGTAGGATCCTCCTTCTTTCTGTATATGTGAAGAGATATTTGACTATGAAGTGGTGCCTTATTGCTATGAGAGGAAATCTCTAGGTCTCCTATATTTGGTAGGATTCTTCTGTCTAAATCTTCCTTCAAGCTTCTTATCGAATTCTAACTTCAAACAGGATCTTTTTCTCAATATTTTGTGTCTTGATGTCTTCTAAGATTTGGCACTCCTTGCAAAATTATTCTTCTTGGGATTATTTTTGGTTTATGATAATTGTCCCAAATATCTCACTATCTTCAATAGTGAATTTCTCCAATGAGTTCTCCTTGGAACTTCTTTTATGAATTCTTCAGCAAGGCTCACCAAGCCTTTTACTAGATGCTCGTAGAGATCTCTCCAAGGCATTTTATTATGTAGCTCCTTCTGGTCTTCCTTGAGACCTTATATTCGACCTTCTACTTCTAGAAGTGTTGGTGGTAAGATTTTCTCCTAGATATCTAATTTTGCTACCTCTGTATTCGATTAGGTTTCTTTTAGTCCCTCTTCATCAATGAGATATTCTCCTAACCTCTTTGCTTTAGGTTCTAGATTGATTCTAAAGAAGATACTCCTTCTAACCATTTTGTAGGAAGCTTTCCTAACTCACTAAATCTTCTTGTTCATGCAAAAAAATATTAGAACTAAAGTCTGCTTCTAAATTAAATACTTTCTTCTAAAGTCTTCTTTAGGATCAAGGCTTCTATAGCCTTTTTCAGTATCAAGGCTTCTATGGCCTTTTCAGTATCAAGTTTTTTTTGGTATTTTCTAGTACCAAGGCTTTTGTGGCTTTTGCAAGGCTTCTATGACATTTCCTTTAAGGCTTTTGTGGTCTTTCCTTCTGGATCAAGGATTCTATGGCCTTTTCTCATAGATCAAGGCTACTATGGCCTTTTAAGGCTTCTATGGCCATTTATTCTTATGAAGTTTCCAATCTAGCAATTTAGATATCTCATCTTCTAACTTCACCATAATTCTATTCCAAAATTTTATTCTATAGTATTATTCTCTTGTAGTAACTAATATGTACACTATGAAAGCACTCTGACCTTCAAGAAATGAAGTTGAAATCTCCTAGCTTTTTTTTGTAGGGTGTCCCAATCATCTGAGAATCAATTCCCTACAATAAAAGAAAATTCATATCAATTTATCCAGGTCTCTTAGATGAGCTTCACTAGTTAACTAATCAAACTAGTGAATCAAATGTTGAGTCCTAGTATTTACAAGTTTTCCCTTGAAACTTTATGGAAAGACTCTAGTCATATGCAATATTAGTATTCCAAAAACTAATATTTCTTTCAGTTATAACTTGTGGCTCTCCTTAATTATATCACCTAGACTCTCCTGAGTATTTTTGTTAGTGACTGGTCCAATGGCGTGTCAAGTGGATAAAAACTTACGGTCAATGGTAATGGTGGTTTTTATATTTACCTACCATAGCTCTAATGCCACTGTTAGATTTTGATACAACATGTAATGGAAGATAGCAAACACAATATGTAGAATAAAATGACAAAGTAAATCTATGATATGACTAAAAATAATATATAAAAATGATGGAGATGTTTACCAAATATCTATGTAGGAAATGAACACTCCATGAATAGATCTACTATTCAAGAATGGATATTGAGCATATCACACTCCACTAGATTACATCACACTGCTACATCATACCACACTAGATACTATAAACTATCGTATGCTCTTCTATGATCTTCTAAATCTTGTATCTACCTATGACAATTTATATATGAAATAGGTTCCTTGGCCAAAGTTCTACATAGATGTGCAAGGGATAACTTGAACATATACAACTTGCACTTTGAAACTTATGTAGTTATTACATTGCATGAAGTAAATAGACAACTTCCCCCTAAAGTAATCTAATGTCCTAAGTATGTATTAAGGTAAAGGTACATTTACATGATCCAAATTATGTAATAGATTCTATTTATAATAGTTTCATAGCTAACCAAGGTTCTACTGATATAGTAGAAAACTCACTTTTTTATTTTGATCATTATGTTGAGCCAACAAGGCTCCCAAAGAATGAGCTATAGTTGCTATCTAAAGTATTATATGCTTATATAGTAGAGGAAAAACTAAGATAGTTGGGGAAGTGAGATACTTTTAAGTTCATAAAAAGCTTGCTGACAATCAGAATCCCACTAGAAAACATATTTCTTGAGAAGCTTAAGAAAGGGACGACACTTATTAGCTAACTGGGCTATGAACCGATGAATAGTTTGAAGTATACCTTGCAAGCTATGCAAATCTATTAAGATTTGATGAGGAGGTATGTTAGTGATAACTGCTATCATGGCAAGGTCCATTTCAATACCTCACCTAGAAATGATGAAACCTAGCAACTTGCTAGATGTGACTCCAAACATACACTTAGAGGGCTTAATATGAACATGAAACTATCAAAGACTTTCAAAAATTTATCTCAAATCATGAAAATTATCTTGTCAATGTATGAAATGACCCAGGATATCATCCCCATAGTCTTGTAAAATATCATGCATCATGTCATAAAAAATATAAGTCATAGCCCTTTGATATGTGGTATTAGTATTTTTCAAGTTGAAAGGCATGAGTTTATAGTATAAGGTGCCCCATGGTGTGATGAAAGCTATATTGGCTTGGTCATTAGGAGAAACCATGATATAATTATATCTTGAGAAACCATCCATGAGTGAGAGCATACCACATTTGGTGGTGAAATCTGTGATTTAATTTATGTTCAAGAGAGGAAAATCATCCTTGGGACATGCTAAGTTAATATTCCTAAATTTGGTACATATCTTTATTTTTCTCATCTTCTTAGCTACATGAATGATATTAGAGATCCAATTAGAATAGTCGACGACTTTTATAAAACTAATTTCAAGTTTTTGGAGCTCCTTCTTGACTAAAAGGGTGATCTTAGGATGCATCTTCCTACATTTTTTCTTAGCAGGCTTAACACTAGGTTTCACTACTAAGTGATGCATAAAAACAGAAGGATCAAGATCTGGCATGTCGACACATGACCAAGAAAAAATATCATGAAAATATTTCAATAAAATAGTCATTTTATCTTAATCATCTATGGACAAGGCTCTACCTAGCTTAAGGATTCTAGGGCTCTCTACAGAACCTAGGTTAACATCTATGGTCTGCTCAATGAGAAAGGATAACTTATCCTCAAGATAAGGTAGGGTAGGAACCACCCCTAGTTACTCAAGGTCCTCGAGAGACATAGAACTAAAGTCCTCTTGATAACTATAAGACTCAACCTACACAATGCAAGGGACTTAACCATCAAAGAAGACATTTTGAGAGATATCCTCATTAGCCATGTCACAAAGAGTATCAAATTTAGCTTACTCCTCTAGGATCACAACTAACTCTAGATGCACTAAAGTTGCATATTGTAAAATAAAGAAGGAGAAAGTGGTCCCTTATCCTCATTATTCTAATCTAATCCTTGATGACATACTTTTGAAAGAGGCTCTTGAAGAAGAGGATTGAATTGATCCTATGATGAGACATTGATGAGTAGTTCCTCACTTACTTTTAGGTTTTCAAATTGCTTAGTTATGAGAGATGAATAAAGTAGTGGGTATAAATGAAGAATAGATTGATCTTGCTCACGTACTGAAAACTATTGAAATGGGTGAGGATCGCTCAAAATAGTGATGAGTTTATCCTTAAATTTAAACTTTAGATATTGGTGAAAAGTAGAAGGAACAAACCTCATCACATGAATCCAAGGGTATCCAAGAAGTAAATTAAAATATGTGGGGTAAGACACCACATAGAATGAGGTATCTAAGATATTATTTCCAACCCTAAGGGGGAGAGATATAATACCACAAGCCTCTTGGGACTCATTGTTGAAAGCTTTGATGATAGTATCTAATTTAGTTAAATCTTCCTATTTTAATCCACTTTTGGAAGAATTGATAAGTGCATAAATCGAGGGAAGAACCATTTTCAATTAGAATTTACTTGATAAATGTTTCCCTAATAAATGTAGTGATGTAAAGGTAAGAGTTCCATCATAATTCTAAGATATATTATCATCTGAGAATGTGATATGATGTATCCTAAGAGAACTTACAACATTAGCTATAGCACTGGGGGAAATATCTTAAGGAATAGATTGTTGTATTAGAAACTTTAACAAGGATTCCTTATGAATAGGAGAAGTTTAAAAAAGTTTTAAGAGAGAAATCTTGTCTAGGGTGCTAGCTAACTATTTTTGAATGTCAAAGGAGACTTTAGGTTGTGGATTCAATCCTAAATGTGGGTTTTATATTCTCATGCTCCTTTTTAGGTATTCTTCAAAACTAAGGTGGGTTTCCAATATGGGTTGGATGAAGAACTCATCTCCTACTAAGAATGTTGAGTTAGTTTATTCTAAGCTTTTTGTATTAGCTTATTTTTGACCATTCTTAGGGAGGAGATCTTGGAACATTCCCATGTCTTGATTAGTTATGGGTGCTTGTTGAGTAAGAGGTTGATTGTTTGTTGGAGGATTGAATTGAAAATCTTCTATAACAAGGTATCCTTCATCAAATAGATTTTGAACCACATGTTTTAACCTCTTACATGAGTTTTTTAAATTCCCTTCCATCCTATGATATTCACAATATTGACCAGGATTTATGGGAGGTAACTCGATCATGTTAGCTTCCAAAAGCTATTACAGGATGATATTCATAGGTATGTTGAGTCTTGTAAAAATTTTTTGATGGGGGTTTTGAGGTTGGTGAAGCACCATATTTTATAGGGTTTTAACAACATTTTTAATAGGCCTACTATCCATTATCCCATCACCAAGTACGTGTGAGAGGTGAGCTATTCGATGCAAAGGTAAAATATGCATTAACTTGAAATTAGGTTACAATTGATTTAAATAAACACAAAATAACCATACTAGAGAAAAGGGGGAATAGGAGAAGATAAGGGAAGGGAGAAGAAATTAAATTAAAACTCTCTTGCCGCCCAAAGATGCTACCGTCCAACTGCCATCCAGGTAAGGTAAAAGGTAAGTAAACTTACCCAAGGTAAAATACTCTTTTTAACCTTTTACCAATGGTAATTTTCCAACATTCTCCCCCTTAAAGTTGAGAGGACTGACTATAGAGTCTCTCAGCTTTATAAATTGAGCTTTAGCCATGCCTTTGGTGAAGATGTCTGCTAGATTATCCAAAGTGCTCCGAGTATTGAAGCTCAACTATCTGTTGTTCCACCATATCTCTTATGAAGTGATACTTCATATCAAAATGTTTTGACCTTTTGTGGTGGATCGGATTATATGCCAACTGTATGGCACTAATATTATCACAATTCAGTTTGGTTGGACCAATTTGTTTTTTGCCAATCTCTTCAAGGATTTTCCTCAACCAGAGGATTTGAGTACTAGCATGGGTAATGGCTATATACTCAGCTTCTATAGATGATAATGCTACAACAGATTGCTTCTTGGAACTCCAAGTTATTAGTCCTGAACCTAGACTAAAACAGTTCCCTGATGTAGATTTTCTGTCATCTATATTACTGCCCCAATCGTTGTCACTATAACCAACTAACTTCACAGAGTTAGACTTGTGGTAATGGATTCCAAAATCCAATGTACCTTTTACATATCGTAAAATTTGTTTGGTTGCTTGAAGATGCAGCTCGGATGGGCATGCCATAAACCTTGATACTAGAGAAACAACATATTGTATATCTGGCCTAGTGTTGGTGAGAAACATTAAACTCCCAACCATGCTTATGAAATTGGTCATGTCAACTTTTGGTGCTCCATCATCTTTGCTTAGTTGGATTCCATGTCCTGTTGGTGTTGCAACTGATTTGCACTGCTGCATAGCAAATTTCTTGATCATGTCATGAGCATATTTTTGTTGACATATGAAGATCCCATTCTTTGATTGATGTACTTCCATTCCTAGGAAGTATCTCATTAATCCGAGATCCTTCATCTCAAACTGATTCATCATGGAGTTTTTGAACTCCATATTCATTTTATTATTACTACCCATAAATATTAGATCATCCACATATAAACAAACTATGAGGATATCTACTCCATTCTTCAGGTAGTATAGAGTTGGTTCACTCTTGCTTTTTGTGAAACCATACTCGTTGAAATAGCCATCAATTCGTGAGTACCACGCTCGTGGTGCTTGCTTGAGGCCATAAAGTGCTTTTTTCAATTTATAAACAAGGTTCTCTTTTCCTTGTTCTTGGAAACCTTGAGGTTGTTGAACATACACCTCTTCTATCAGGTATCCATTTAAAAATGCACTTTTCACATCCATGTGTTGAATGTTCCATCCTTTATGGGCTGCCAAGGAAAGAACAGATTCGATTGTTTCTTGTCGAGCAAGCTGGAGCAAAGGTTTCCTCATAATCTATTCCATATTTCTGAGTAAAACCCTTAGCTACTAATCTTGCCTTGTGCCTTTCAATGCTTCCATCAGCATTGAATTTGGTCTTATAGACCCATTTACATCCAACACATTTTTTTCCTTGGGAAGCTTCACAAGCTCCCAAGTATCATTCTTTTTAATTGAGGATATTTCCTCTTCCATGGCATCTTGCCATATACTTTCAATACATGCTTTTTCATAGCTAGATGGTTCTAGCTGTGCAATGAGCCAACAAAGCATAATTGACTACATCACCCCTTGGTTCATGAGACTCATCATCTCCTGACATGTGAAGATTTTCAAGTCTTGACAAAATGTCGTCCATCTCACTAGCTTGACTCCTAGTGTATCTTTGTTGGAAATTCCTATCCAACATTTGAGAAGATGGATGACTCTGTAGTATGCGCTTTCCTCTATTTGTCTCTTTCCTTTGAGAAACTGGATCAATATCCATCGGACTTGGAGCGCTTACAGATCTCTAAAATCGTTTCGGAGAGTTTGGGGGTGCCAACAAAGGAGTCCCTCTTGGACTTGGTGTACCACTTGATGTACTTGATGAAGATTCCTGATGTGGACTTTGTGGAGGGGAACTACTTCCACTACTTTTCTTGGGATGTACAAATGTGGAACTTTCCGAATTAGAGTCTATATCAACAAATTTTTTATGACCCCATTCTCCCCCTTCATCAAAAATTACATCCCCGGAGATAATTATTTTATGTGTCTTGGGATTGTACAATCTATACCCTTTGGTCGATTCACAATACCCTACAAAAATACATGCTTGACTCTTGGGATCAAGCTTCTTTCTCTTCTCCTCTGGAATGTGTGCATAAGCTAAAGAACCAAATACTCGAAAATGTTTGACATTTGGTTTCTTACCGTACCATCCTTCATAAGGAGTGATACCATCTAAACTAGAAGTCGGACTTCTATTTAGAATATATGCACTAGTTCTCACTGCATCTACCCAATAGTTGTATGTTAGATGCTTTGTCTGAAGCATCGTTCGTGCCATTTCAACAAGGGTGCGGTTCTTTCTCTCGGCCACACCATTCTGTCATGGGGTATAGGCAGTGGTGAACTGCCTTTTTATCCCATTTTGCTTACAATAATTTAAAAATTCATTTGAGGAGTACTCTCCTCCTCTATCAGTCTGAAGACATTTGACATAGTAGTCACATTGCTTTTCTACATTATTTCTGAAGTCTATGAAGCAATCAAATGCTTCATCTTTGTGTTTCAGAAAATAGATCCAACACATTCTAGAATAATCATCTATGAATGTTAGGAAATAAGAATTGTTTCCAAGGCTTTTTGTTTGCATTGGACCACAGATGTCCGAATGTACTAGCTGAAGAGGATAGCTTGCTCTCCACGCTTGGCCTCTTGGAAACTTCGTTCTGGAGTGCTTTCCCAAAGCACATGCTTTGCATACCTTCTTATGTTCTTGAATTTTTGGTAGTCCTGTCACCATAGCTTGTGATGTTAACATTTTCAAGCTAGCGGAATTGAGGTGACCATATCTCAAGTGCCACAATACACTTGGATTTGTAATAGCAATGTTTGCAAGTTGAGCTCCCCCTGGCTCACCAAATTTTAGAGGGAATAACCTATTCTTTGTCATAGGTACTTTGTGATGACTCTGTTACAATTGTTTTTATCAAGGATTGTACATTTTCCTTCATCAAAAACTAATTTGTAATGCTTCTCCATCATTTGGCCAACACTTAACAAATTGTGTTGTAGTTGTGGAGTATAGTATATGTCATTCACCTTTTTAAGGCCTTCTTTTGTTGGAACTTCCATAGCTCCAATGCCTTCAACTTGCAAAGATTTATTATCCCCTAACTTAACATGGGATTTGTAATTTGAATCTAATGTAGCAAAGAGATTTTCTTTGCCACTCATGTGGTTGGAGCAACCGAGTATCCAAAATCCATGTATCTTTAAGATTTTGATCTGACTGTCCATAAGAGAGAAAAATATTTGATGGACCTTCTTCTTCTCCATAGAATGAGCCATATTGATTGCTTTGATCTTTTGAAGTCTTTGACCAGCGATCCACGAGCAAAGTGTCCTTGTTTCCCACAATTGAAACAAGTTGTTTTAGTCTTGTTACTTCCTCGTCCTTGATTTCCATGGCTTGCATTGCCGCTTTGGTTCCGATTGGCTCCTCTATTTTGATTTCCACCTCTATTTTGATTTCCTCCTCTGTAGGAGTTGCTTTGGCCTTTGCCTCTTTGTTGTTGTCCTCTGCCTCGGCCTCTTCCTTGTCCTCGTCTTGCAGCTTCGTTCGAAGTGAAGGCTTTGTCATCACCTCCATAGCTTGTTGAAGGTGCTCCTTGAAGTCTCTCTTCATGTGATGTTAATGATCCAATCAAACTATCAAATGTAAGAGTAGAAAGGTCTTTTGATTCTTCAATTATGATGGCAATGTGATTCCACTTAGGAAGAAGTGTTCTCAACACTTTCTTCACAATTGTTTCAACTTTTGTGTCATCACCTAAAGTTTGCATCATATCAACTACTTGCTTTGACTCGTACACGGTAGTCACCGACTCTTTCATTTTCCTTCATTATGAGATTTTCAAAATCTCTTTTTAAGGTCTGAAGCCTGACTTGCTTCACTTTATCACTTCCTTGGAATCCTTCTTTCAAGGCATTCCATGCATCTTTGGCAGTTAAGTAAGATGCAATTCTAGGAAAGATACTTGGATCTAATGCCGCTTGAAGATGGTATAAGGCAAAAGAGTTATTTTTCTGTGCATCTTTGAAGATCTTCTTGTCGGTTGCACTCAAAGTAGTCCAATCTGTTGGAGCAGTGTAACCGTCTTCAATACTATCCCATAGTCCTTTTCCTATGAGTAATGTCCTCATTTTGATGGACCAGTACTCATAATTATCCCCACTGAATTCGGGGATTGGTAGATTGTTATTTGATCCCATTACAATCTATTAAAACAAGAAACCTTTCTTATATAGTCTTATTTCAAAAAGACTTTACAAACTATCAAGCCTTGCTTGATTTACAATCATAAACAACTCACTCTTGTTGTTGTGATTCAGCAATTACAAAATTGTCAGCGACTTGTTCATCGTCGTCAGTGATCAATATAATTTCAGGAGAAGGAGGTTGTAGGATTTCAATTGAATTACAATAATGAGTATATTCAGATCCTTGTGGAGCAATCTCCACTGTGTCGGATTGTTCAAATCTGCTCCCAAAGGAGTTATCTTCTGAATCTGCTTCGTATCCTAGATCAGGATTTCTCTGTTGTGCAATAACCGCGTTTTGCAACTGTGAAAAGACTGAATTTATGCCTAGTGTTCTCACGTGCTCATCAAAGCTTTCAGCGTTTGTTCTCAGTAACAAACTACAAAGTGCTTGGTAACATCCTTCCGATCTTATCATTTAAGAAAATTTCCCAGAAATTTTCTTTTACAAAGATTTCCTCTTAGGAAATTTTACTAATTTTTTTACCTCTTAAAGCGTAAAAATTTTTACAACTATTTCCTCTTAGGAAATGTCAATCATCAACTCAAATGATAAATAAAACCTTTCAAAATTTTTA
Organism: Wollemia nobilis; assembly: GCA_028583015.1. Taxonomy (NCBI): domain Eukaryota; kingdom Viridiplantae; phylum Streptophyta; class Pinopsida; order Araucariales; family Araucariaceae; genus Wollemia; species Wollemia nobilis. Next base: position 3,706,436 of record JAQPPZ010001678.1, on the reverse strand, counting down.
AAATTTTCAAATTTTAAATAACACTTTTATATAAAAATTATATAGATAAACTTATTTTAAAAAAATGTTAAAAAACATTTGTTTTTAAAAAAAAAAAAATTATACTATATAGTTTTTAAATTTATATAAAAATGATTTAAAAATTTAAAAAACAATTAAAAAAAAAAAAAAACTTTAGAGATTTAAAAAAAAAAAAAATTATCCGTGCTGCAGGTCGAACTCGCGACCTCGCGAGCGACGACTTAAGACTCGGCGCCCCCGCCGGTCGGGCGTCAGCCAATGCGCCTCAAATATTTAAAACCCTTTGAAGGGCGCTCACGCTACGTGGGCGCTCTTCAAACCCTTGCAAAAGTGGGACTTTAGTCCCACATTCATCCCGTGGGGATGAATTTGGGATTTATAAGGCGTTTGACGCGCCTAAGTTTTTGATTGCCTTCGGGAAATCGACGATCGTCGACGCCCTTTTTGCCGCGTGGTTCAATTCGTGCATCCGCCACGTGTCGAACCATCGCCGCTTGTCGAACCGCCGCCGCTGCCACGTGTCCGCCTGTGCCTGTCACGTCCAGCTCCACCAGCACCTCGAGAATCATGCCGATCTGCTCCAGCGCCTCGGGAATCATGCCGATCTGCTCCTACGGGCCTCCTCGGGTCCTACGGGCTGCCTCGGGATCCATGTCGCCACCTCGAACTACGGGCCCCATCGCCTCGAGATTCGGGCCGGTCTCGGCTCTTGGCTTTGATACCAAATGTGAGAGGTGAGCTATTCGATGCAAAGGTAAAATATGCATTAACTTGAAATTAGGTTACAATTGATTTAAATAAACACAAAATAACCATACTAGAGAAAAGGGGGGAATAGGAGAAGATAAGGGAAGGGAGAAGAAATTAAATTAAAACTCTCTTGCCGCCCAAAGATGCTGCCGTCCAACTGCCGTCCAGGTAAGGTAAAAGGTAAGTAAACTTACCCAAGGTAAAATACTCTTTTTAACCTTTTACCAATGGTAATTTTCCAACAATACGTGCTTGTTCTTATACTATGCTTAGTGGTCCTATCCTCCTTTATTTTAAGCTAACCTCTTCTGATAAGGGCTTGCTCTACATATGTGAAAGTTGTTTCCAATTCATAAGACATTTTCTCTTGTAAATTCCTATTAAATATCTCAAGCATGTCTCAAGAAGGTAAGGTATATATCAAGAATCCAACTAGGCTCCTCCAATGAGATAAATTTTTTGAAAAAATTCAATATTTAATCTATTTTAACATGTAGAAATCTTTCATACTCACATTATTTTTGATATAAACATCAAATTGTTGAAAAAACAGTTAATTTGTCCTTTCAAAGTTCCTCAAAGAATGATTAGGCAATTGATAATACCAATCTAATACCATGCCACCAAGGCTCTTAGATAATGACTTTAGTAACAACATGTCATCATATATGATATCATGGCATGTTGTCTTGAACATACTTAAATTCTCAATTGGATTTTTCATTCCCTTATAGATAGCTAAAATCAACATTAGAAATGCTTAGGATAGGACCTAGAGGTAACGATATGATCTAAGGGCTAGCTACATATTTCTCTATAGTTGTAAGTGAAGCTGGGTGGTTGGATCATATCCACTCTTGAAACCAATTGTTTTACCACATTAGTTAAACTTTACATCTTAGGATTGTTGCTGTGCAATACCCTTAGGTTCCCTAGGGTAGGGGTATAGGTAGGTTGTTGAAAGGGAACTTGGTCCATGTTGGAGGTATTGACACTATTATGGTATGGGTTATGATATGTAGCATCTTAATATGGAGGATAACTAACATTTGGTGGAATAAAAGTATGAATGTCAATATTAGAAGAATGAAAAGGAAATTGAACAAGATCTTGAAATGTGCCACTAGTTGGAGGGACTTGTGGAATTCTTCCAACATTGGTGGTCGTAGTGGTATCATATGTTGGTTTAGGACAAAGATTAACATGATGTGAATATTTAAACAATGAATTGGTGTGGACATTCTAAGAAGAAATTATTTTATGATGAAAAGTACCAGCTTCTTCAAGTTGAGCTTCCTCATCCATAGCCTTATTAAAGACATCTCTGCGATACTAGTATAAATTCTAGACATGATCAAAATATATAAATATAAGGTTTCCATTGGGTCCCTTAGTAGGATCAAGGTCATTACCAACTTATTAATTTTATTCCTCTTCTAGATTATGATTCTCTCTACCAATTTGATCATCTTATTGAAAAATCTCATCAAATTATAAAAGCCTTTGCTTACCCCTAAGGTTGGGAGCCATTAGGAGAAATATTAAGGATAGAGTAGAAAAATAGGAAAAATAAATACTAGAGAAAGCACACAAAATATTTTTAGATATTTTTTTGCTTCTAAATAAACAAAATTAGTGGTCCTATTTAAAGTTTTTAAGAAAAAACAAAGGAAGAAGATTCCTAATTTGGTCACTAAGACATGGTCACGTTGGGTTCACCAAGTATGTAGAGGGGTAAAATTTCCCTACCGTGTATGATTCTTGGTTGGATCCGCTAGGAGCTGAGGTGACCGTGAGGGTGTGTTATATTATCACTCAAGAACAGAAAGGAATGGGCTCACCAAGAATGGTTTTAGGAATCACTCCAAGTCAAGGGTTGAGATGTTTAATATGTCAATTAAGCAATCACCTATATTTGGCATTTCTATGGTAAACTATGGAAATGAAAGAACAATGCAAAACACACAAGATGCAAGAAGATAATGTCTAACCTTGATATGATTCTTTGATTCAATTATCTAGTCCTAGGTTGCAAGTAATGAAATCATTTTTACTTAAGAAAGGGTAATTATCTGATTTGATGTTTGATCCAAGTTTTATCTTGCATCCATAATATATCCAACAACTTCAAATATGTAAAATAGTTAACCAAAAACCATAGAAAATATGATCAGCATTTGGAGGCCTACTTAGGCTTCTATAAGATAGATATTAGAGGCATAGTAGTCAAGCCCCTTGGTCCTTTAGTTGATCGTTTATAATAAAAATGATCTTTGACCTTTAGAACAAACACAATAGAATATGACAACATAAAGCATTGAATGAAATGCAAATATGATGGATGAAATGCATGAACAAGAATACAATTTTGAAATATAGGATTTTAGAGATAAATATTTTCTCCCAAGTTAATCTAATATGAAATTTAAGTGAAATAGAATGATAATAATCAATAAAAAATGCAAACAGATATAAAAAATGCAAAGAACACACAAAGTGAGACCCTAGGGTTTTGGGATGAATAGTAACCCAAAAACTTAACTAGACCGAATCCATACCCTATAGGATATTGACCATATATTTCATAATAGTGTCAAAATTGATGTAAAATGCTTGATGGGTGAAAGTAGGACTTTCAAACAATTCATGCCCTATAGTAGATAGGGTGTAGATTCACACAAGAGGGTTTAAAACCCTAAAATAGAGACCAAAATGCAACAAAACATAAACCAAAATAAAAATGTAAACTAATGAATTCAAAGAAACAACTTGGTGATCTCAAGGAAGAAACACGAGTAAATATGGAATACCTATCCTCCCTCAAGAAGATAAAATTTCATCAAGTATTTCTTCACTTTTCAAATAAAAAAGAATACACCAAAAAAAAAAAACACCAAAGCACCAAGAGCACCAGAAGACAAGAGAACTCTAATTTTACATGAACTTTCTCAAATTGCTAGCTTGTAATCTCAAGAATATAATCTCTATTCAAAAAAAGGGATCCAATCTCTTTATTTATAGGTTTTTGAAGGGATAAAATATGGAATAATTAAAGTTAACCTTGATTAAGCCGATACCCCAAAAGGGTCAGCCTAAAAATTAGGATTTTAAAGAAAATTTCTAAATTTATAAAATTCATGCCCCGTAATTTATCGGGCATATATTTGGTCAAGTTTAAGAAAAGCAACGCAAAACATAAGAAAAAGGGACCAAAATTTCTCCTAGCAAGTTTAAGAACCTCTTAAAGGAACGAAAGGAAAAATGACTCATCTTGGTGGGTCTATTTTTCATGTCTACACATTGGCTTCATCCATATAAACTTTCATGTTTGTCGTAACATCATTCGTAACATTACCTTCCTTGTAGATGTGTTGGATCACAAATAACCCTATGGCTAATAGTATATTAATTGTATATTGAGTAATACTTTTAATGCTCCAGCTAGAGGTTTTATTGGCATTCAAATTGTTAATAATATTCATAGAGTCCCCTTCCGCTATAATCTTCTTAACATTTATTTTTGTTGTAAGCCTTAATCTTGTAATCATGGCTCTTGTCTCTACCACATGGTTTGATGTATGGCTAAATTTCACCACATAACAAGATATCACTACCTCTAATCTAGATATTAGAACCCCTACCCCTCCAAACTTCCTTGGATTTCCTTTAGAAACTCCATTGGAAGGAGTCCATCTCATATTTCTCTTTGGCTAGCTAATACGATTCCTTGTAGCTCTCAACATTCCCTAGTTCATTACTATTTCTTCCTCAAATTTATTTTTTTAGATTTGGTTGTCCATATTGATAGCTATATTTTTAGCAGTTAGCTTTGATGCTCCTAATAATGACCTCTTTACAATTACTCCTATTTTTGAACACTCATTTATTTCTCTCCCTCCATATCTCCCAAATGAAATGGGATAAGATAAAGATCCAAATTTTTCAATTAGAGACTATGATAAGAGTTAACCTAACTTTCCCATAAGGCCTCCAAATACTTTTCTATCACCAATTGAGTTTTAAGTATCTAAATAAGTGCATTCCAAACCTTTAAATAAAGAGGAAAATGGATAAAAATATGATCAACTGTCTTCTCATCCCCACAACATAAATAACACCTATTAGGAATGATCATCCCTATTATTCTAATATTATCCATTGTTAATATCCAAATTTTTAATGTCAACCAAAGAAATAAAGACACCTTTGACAAGATATCTTTAATCCAAACTTTATGTGAGGGAAAAATTTTATTCTCCTTATCCCTTTCAAAGGAAAATTTTGAGTTAACAGTAACTATTCCTTTAAGATTAGGCTCCCAAAAGCACTTATCCTCTCTTACATTGAGCTATAGATAGTAATATTGTAAGTTAATATTGAGAGAATTAAGACTACTTTGAATAATTGCATAGCTCCTTCCAACTATGACATGTGTCACACTATACAATTATCTTCCTCCTTGATGTACTCCTAAACCAAATTTTCATATTTTTGCTTTATAAGTTGAATTATGCACTTCTAGTAATCATTAAAAATCAAAGGCCTCTTCGTGATCCATACATCCTTGCAAGAGTATATCTTATTACCTCTTCCCACCTACCATTTTAAATATTTCTATAAAATATTTCATGTTTGGATCAACATATTCCACAAAGATGATCCTAAAGGTGGATTTAAGCTATAAGAAAACAAGATTCTATTCTCAAGATATTTAGTAGAGAGGATATGAGCCCAACACTCATCGTGTTCAATCAATTTTTTCCATCACACTTTGGCCATTAAATGCCTATTCATCTATTTCATATTTTTTTATGCCTATACTATCTTCTCACTTAGCATTTAAAACATTCTCCCATGAAACCAAAGTAATCCTCTATTTATATTTTGCACCAATCCAAATAAATTTCCTCTGCATTCACTCCAATTTCTCAACCACTAATGTTGGGATTTTAAATAAATAAATCATGAAAATTGGCAAGTTTTGGAGGGTTACCCTCAATAGCTCTAGTTTCCCTACTTGAGTAAGGGAAAAGCCTTTTCATCTTGTAAGATTTCTATTGAATCTCTTAAGATTTGGTTTAAATTATGTTTTTACTTTTTATTTATATTTTTGAATTGGTTATATGGAATTGAAACATGCCCCACTCATATTACATTATCATCACATAGTAGTTTTACAATACCTTGGATATTATCCATGTAGTTCTTGGAAATATTATGTTAGGAACCTAATATTAAAATGAAGCACACTCACACAAAATACTGAAAAATAACTCATATACATCAACTAACTCAATATCACTATGCAAAAATCATTTACAAAAATGAAACAATCTCACAGTAGCACTAAATCGCGGGCCTCTTCGAGGGGGAAACCTCCTTCAATATTTCATTAACTTCCAAAAGGATAATCTCGTACATGGCTTCATATATTTTTAAAGGAAAACTTCATGCAACCCTACATAAATGCTCAAGAGGTGGCTTACATGTAAAATGCCACTTGAGCTAGAATCTCCAACCAAATGGTGGTTACAATATTGATAAAAACGGTTACATGAAATGGTACCACTTGGTGAGGTATCTTACTACATCAATTACAATATTGATAAAAATGGTTACATGAGATGGTACCACTTGGTGAGTTACATTTATTGCCACCTACATTACTAAGTATTTCATAATAACATTAAAATGGGATCCCCATGTTGGAAGTGGGTTATTACATAGGTAAATGAGAATTACAACATGGTGTTAGGATAGGATCCTAACATGTCCTTCCCCTTCAAAAATATTTATCCTCAAAGCTGAAATTGAGGAAACTAGTGTTGGAGTTGATGGAGAGGCTCCCATGTAGCATCTTCTGGCTAGAGCCCATGCCATTGGACAAGAACATCTATGATGGTATGATTGCAGAGAGTGCGGGTGCGGTGATCCAGCAACTATTCTAGTTCGAGTAAGATAGACCCTTCCTCATCCAATTATGGTAATGTTGATTGAACCTATACCTGTGTACCCACAACTTTATTGAGAGACAAAATATGGAAAAAATGATGGAGCTTAGAGGTGGGCGAAAGAGCCAATTTGTAAGCAGTGGAACCAATCCGCTATAGAACTTGGTAGGGCCCATAGAATTTTGCAACAATTTTTTGGCACCGACAGAGTTGGAAGGATGAATTTTTGTACGACTGCAAGTGAAGGAAAACCATATCACCCACATCAGTTCTATGCTCAGATCGATGCTGGTCGGCCTATTATCGCATTCATTTTTGGGCCATGTCCAAATTATGCTTCAGTTGGTGAAGGACATCGGTCTGCTGATGAAGAGTGATGTTGACTACCTGGACCCTAGAGCTGCCTGGAATGTATGAAGAAGGCATGGGTGAGGGTGCCCATAAACAACCTCAAAAGGAGTGAGTTTTATAGTTGTATGATAGGACATGTTGTACCACCATTCGACCAAAGGAAGACAATTCACCCATTGAGAAGGATTATCTGATGTAAAGCAACAAAGATAAATCTATAAAAATTTATTGATAACCTTAGTTTGACCATCTATTTATGGATGATAAGCTGAACTCATTTTGAGCTTCATTCCCTGCAACTTAAACAACTCTTGCTAGAAATGACTTGTGAAGGTTGGGTCTCGATCAGACACAATGGAGGTGGGCATACCATGAAGGTTAAAAATAGAATCAAGGAATATTTGGGCAATGGTGAAGGCTATGTAATGATGGGTAAGGGGACAAAAATGAGCATACTTCGAAAGGCGATCCACTACCATGAGAATAACAGACTTACCACCCAATTTAGGTAACCCTTTGATAAAATCCATAGAAATATCAGTCCAAACCTGATCTGGAATGGGTAAGGGTTGAAGAGTACCCAGAGAATGAACTGTTTCACCTTTCATTCATTGGTAGGTATCAAAAGCTGCCACGAAGTCATGAATGTCATGTTTCATCCCTTTCTAGAAGAATGTGCGCTTGAGGTGTTCATATGTTTTAAGAAATCCAAAATGACCTATAGAGGGATCAGTGTGTAGTTCTTCATGAAGAGATCGTAGAGTAACGAGGCATAGGGAATACCAAGGCATTGGTGATAATGCAAATCCTAGCCATCCCAATTGTAGCATGGGTATGAATTCGGATCACCTTGAAGTGAAGCCATCAAAGCTTGCAGGTATGCATCTTGAAGTACCTCCTATCGTAAGGAATCTATCCATTAGGGGATAGGTGTGGAGATAGCACATATCATGCTGAGGGCCTCAAATTGGTGAGAGAGAGCATTAGCCACAAGATTTTCTTTGCCCTTCTTATAGGTGATATCATAATCAGAGCCCATGAGTTTAGAAACCCATTTTTATTGTTCTGGGGTAGCAACCCGTTGTTCTAAGAAATATTTGAGACTTTGATGGTCTGTTTTAATGGAGAAATAGCCCCCAATGAGATATGGTCTCCAATGGGTGATAGCATGTAAGATGGCCAACATCTCCTTGGCATATGTAGATTTTCCCAAATTACACTCAGAGAGTGCCTTACTAGTGAAGGTCAAGGGTCTCCCTTCTTGCATCAATATTGCCCCAATGCCACGTCTGAAAGCGTAAATTTCAATGACGAATGGTTTAGAGAAATATGGCATGGCTAGAACAGGTGTTGTGGTCACGACATGCTTTAATACAAGAAAGGCATGATCAATGGGTGAAGAACACAAGCTTTTACTGAGAGGGGGAGGTGAACAGTATAAGACCACTTTTAACTTTATCTATCAATACAACTTTCAAACCATTAATATGCAGAATAAGATAGCAGTAATAACAGCAGTAAAACGATGCACAAAATGCAATCCACAAAGAGACACAACAATTTACGTGGTTCACCCAAGGTGGGCTACTCCACGGATAAAACTTTTCTTCTAAAAGTTGTATCAAAGTCCTCTGAGAATCCTTCTTGATTACAATGTTTATGAGCCTCAGCTCAAAGGAGACACCTTCCCCTAATTTTGCTTTGTCTGGTGATCCTCTAGAAAACCTCTATCTCCTTTGCCCTTAGCAAGTGGAACTCTATCCATAGAAGACACTTGTCTTCCCTGCTCTGGCTGGAGATCTCTGTCCTCAAATCTGTCATTGCAAATCTGGTCCTCTTATCTACACCAAACACAGTCCTTCGGTCTGGCACAATTGTCCTCTTCCTCTGTTCTTTTCAACACTTGATTGAAAACAACTTTTCACTGTCTACGCAACTACAGCAGCATAGTCTTCTCAAATTATAGCAGCACTATCTTCTCAACTTTTACGCAAACATAGTAGTGCAATCTTTGCAAAATGTAGCAACACTATCTTCTCAACTTAGCTTCTGCTCCGTTGCACATCCACCGCAGCACAGTCTTCGCACACTCTGCTTTCTTTACACAGTCTGTATAAATACTACAGCACTCGATCGCACAACAACTTATGCGCCTATGTGTAGCCACTATAGCACACTCTTCCCATCGTCTGCTTCTCCTCGATCGAACTTCTTCGTCCACTCTACTTCTATGAAAGTCACACTTTGAATGCACACTTCGATCGATTTGATATGACTGCTCTTTGCACACAGTAGACTTCACTTGCGCAAATTTGACACACACGTTCAACACATGAAACTCAAAAATAGTCCTCCTTTTATAGCAAGAATTCATGATTAAATTCTTGATCTTAGTCGGCTGTATATCCTTAAAACAATTGTCGGTTGCACAACCTTACACTTCGTCGACAAAGGTTAACTCCGTCGGCTTCAATCGTCTCTACTGTTCTGTAGATTTTCTAGTGCGAAACTCAAACATGTCATGATATCGCTACGCCTTTGTCTGCCGTACACCTTGTATTACTTGCTGTCATGAAATCGTGATACTACTGCCTATCATGCACCTTCTTTGGTTTGTTGTCAAAAAATTGTGACACTGTAGTCTGCCTTACACCTTGCTTTAGCCTGTTGTTGCGAAATCGCGACACTCCCTGACTTTGCTGATGTCATCATGATTCTTGTTGTGAAATCATGACACTTTAGTCTACAAGGCCTTCCTCTCTGCTCTTGTCATGAAATCACGACACATTTGCTTTTTCTGACGTCATCAACAACTCTGTCGCGAAATTGCGACACTTCTTGCTTCTAAACCTTTCCTCAGTTTGCACTAGCGAAAATGGAACATGTCATGAAATTGTGATGCTTTTGCTGCCTTAAGCTCTTTTCTACCAACTGCTCACGAAACTGGAACATGTCATGAAATCACGACGCTTTCGCTGCCTTAAGCACTTTTCTACCAACTGCTCGCGAAACTAGAACATGTCACGAAATCGCGACGCTTTCGCTGCCTTAAGCTATTTTCTGCCAACTGCTCGTGAAACTGGAACATGTCGTGAAATCATGATGCTTTCACTGCCTTAAGCACTTTTCTGCCAACTGCTCGTGAAACTGGAACATGTCATGAAATTGTGATGCTTTCGTCAACTGCAAGCTGCCAACTCAACCTATCGTGAAATCGTGACACTTCCTGCAACTCAACTCTGCCAACTCAACTTGTCACAAAATCGTGACACTTCCTGCAACTCAACTCTGCCAACTCAACTTGTCACAAAATTGTGACAGTTTTGCCTAAACTTTCTCTCTCCTCAAACATGTCGCAAAATCGCGACAGTTTTGCTACCTTTGCCTCTGCCTTCCAGCATGTCACGAAATCGTGACAATTTTGCCAACGCTTTCTCTCTCCTAAAACATGTCACGAAATCACGACAGTTTTGCCAGCCGCTTGCATACTTCTTCTTACTTATATTTTTCTTGATCTTTTTGCAACTGGGCTACATAGAAACTTACTGATCATACTGAAACCTTCATCAAAACACATGCTTGGACAACTAATCATATTGCTTCAAGAACTCCTTGACATCAAAGACAACAACTACCAAGAACTCCTTTGACATCAATGACAACAACTATACTTGAGCAAAGGAAATGTACTCAAGGTACCCAAAATTGTCAACAATCTCCCCCTTTGTCATTGATGGCAACCTTTAACTTAAAACATATCTCAAGAGCCAAAACTGAACCAACTGATCCATCAACTGAGAATTCTGCAATTGAAGTTTTTGCTCCCCATGACTTGAAGCTTTCCTCTTCACGTGAAGCTCTCTCCCTTACTCATATCTCTCCCCCTTACTCAAATATCTCCCCCTTTGTCATCAATGGCAAAGGGTCACCTTTGGGGTTTGGGACAAAGAATGAGTCTCTTAGATTAGTCCCTCCCACACCTTCTACTAAGGTGATTTAAAACAGGGTTGGGAGTGAAACTCCCATTAGACACTCATCATCATTAATGTCTACAATTTCTTTGTCGGGCCTTCTCTTGAATTATTTTTCCACATTGCTGTTCTTGTTACTGTTTTGATCCTCGGACCTGTTCATATCACTTTTCCTATTTCTGTTGTCATTCCTGTTCTTATCCATGCTTTGATCCTTGGACTTGTTCATATCACTTTTCTTGTTTCTGTTGTCATTCTTGTTCTTATCCATGCTTTGATCCTTGGACTTGTTCATACTGCTGTTTCTATTCTCGTATCTCGGAAGATCAGCTCTACACTGTCTAGCTAGGTGACCTTCATTGTTCCACTTATAGCAAGTAACAATATTATTTCTTTCAGGCATGGTCGTTCTTTGAATCTGCCTGTTCTGACTAACCCAGTTCCTGTTATTTGCCTTGCAGAAAATTGCCTTGTGCCCGAATTGTTGACAAGAGTAGCAATACCCTTGAAAGAAATTACATCTCCTGAAATTGTTATTTACTTTCTTCACTTGAGTCATGCAATGTACAACCATGTGACCAAATCTGTGACACGCAAAACATGTGCTGTGAAATTTTCTTTTATTCGACTTCATGGGTCTCAAAAACTTCTTCTTCTCAATTTGAATATCGTTTTCTATTTCTGCGTATCTATCACTTACAGAATCATGATATGAAATACTTTCTTCAACAGAACTTTATTTCTTTTGAAATCTCTTGCTAGATTCCCCAACCTGTTCCTTGTGCAGCTCAACAAAATTGAGACCTGTTTTATCTGTTGGTTTTCTTTGTCCTTTGATGAGAAATTTAACCTTCTTGGAGCTATCTTGAAATCTGTAGAGCTTATCCTTGTACTCTTTATTTTCTTCTTTCAAAGAAGCCATTTCCTATTCTAACTCACTATACTCCAGAATTTTAGAATCCAACTCATTCCTGAGTTCTTGTGACTTAGCCATAGAGACTTCAAGATTTTCTATAAGTTCATCTCTCTCCATACAGCATTCATCTAATTTAATCTTGAGTCTATCATTCTTCTTTCTTTCCTTTTTCAAAACACTAAGAGCATTATTGAGTTCACATTCAAGATCCTCTATTTGATGGCACTTTGAATTATCACGGCCTTTTTCAGATTTCTTATCACTAGAGGTGCTACCTTTTTCAAAAACCATACATGCATATTCATTGTAGTTTTCTGAAGCATCATCATACATACTAGCAGCCAAATCATTATTTCTGCAATCATCCTCAAGGTGCCCAAAATTTCCACATCTAAAACATTTCATGATAATGAATTTATGTTTCGGTTCTTCCTCTTTTTCTGAAATGAAAAGCATCTCATTTTCATCATCACTAGAAGAACTGTCACTATCACTGCTAGAACACTTACTTGCTTTGTCTAAGTAGAAGCTCTTCTTATTCTTGTGAGAATGCCTCTTTCCATGATTGTTGTACTCATCTTTGCTTTTCTTGTAATACCTATACTTTTCAGAATCCTTGCTCTTAACATCCTGTATATCTTCATCACTTTCATTTTTGGAAATAGTACAGTCAGTAGCATAATGACCAAATTTCCCACAATTGAAACATCTTATATTTTTATTGCTTTTGTGCTTTCTAACTTGCCTTTCTTGCTGTAATATGCCTCTTCCTCACTAGAAGACTCATCACTTTCTTGAATCTGTTTGCCTTTTGATTTCTTGGTAGCTTTGAAAGCTGCCTCTTTCTTTACATCAGCTTTCACTTGAGTTCTCAACTCAAATGCTGCAAGAATACTATGGAGCTCATCCTTTTTCAATTTATCTAAATCTTTAGCTTCCTCAATAGCAGAAATATTTTCACTAAATCTATTAGGAAGGGATCTTAAAATCTTATCACACACATCATTTTCAGCAAGTTCAAGACCTAAGTCTTTCATAGAATTAACAACTTCATCCATCCGGAGCATGTAGTCACTAATATTTTCATCATCATTCATCTTGAGTTGTTCAAACATACCTTAAAAATGTCTCAACTTGGCCTTTCGAACATTTGCATCACCTGTATGAACAACCTGCAATTGTTTCCACATTTCACTAGCTGTCTTGCAGTGAATAACTTTGGTGAGATCTGCCTTTTGTAAACCCTTCAAGATTGCATTCATGGATTTTGAGTTGTTGTGATGTAGAAGCCTATCTTATTTAGTGTAAGGACCATTTGCAGGAATGTTGTACCCATCTTCAATAACTTCCCATACCTCATTACCAAGTGCCATTAGATAGACTTTCATTCTTGCACTCCATAGGCAAAAATCTGATCCATCAAGAATAGGTGCTGCATTTCCACTCGAGTAGTCCATTGTGTTCTTTGCAAACTTTTCCTTCAAGCTGTTAAACTTTTTGAAGGCACTTGCTCTGATACCAATTGAAGAACACAAGCTTATACTGAGAGGGGGGGTGAACAAAGATAAGACCACTTTTAACTTTATCTATCAATACAACTTTCAAACCATTAATATGTAGAATAAGATAGCAGTAATAACAACAGTAAAACAGTGCACAAAATGCAATCCACAAAGAGACATAGCAATTTACATGGTTCACCCAAGGTGGGCTACTCGATTAAAATGTTTATGAGCCTCAGCTCAAAGGAGACACCTTCCCCTAATTCTGCTTTGCTGGTGATCCTCTAGAAAACCTCTATCTCCTTTGCCCTTAGCAAGTGGAACTCTATCCATAGAAGACACCTGTCTTCCCCGCTCTGGTCGGAGATATCCGTCCTCAACTCTATCACTGCAAAGTTGGTCCTCTTAACTGCACCAAACACAGTCCTTTGGTCTGGCACAATTGTCCTCTTCCTCTATTCTTTTCAGCACTTGGTTGAAAACAACTTTTCACTGTCTGTGCAACTACAACAACACAGTCTTCTCAAATTACAGTAGCATTATCTTCTCAACTTTTGCACAAACATAGTAGTGCAATATTTGCAAAATGTAGTAGCACTATCTTCTCAACTTAGCTTCTGCTTTGTTGCACATCCACCACAGCGTGGTCTTCGCACACTCTGCTTTCTTTACATAGTCTATGTAAATATTGCAACACTCGATCGCACAACAACTTATGTGCCTATGTCTTCCGTACACCTTGTATTACTTGCTGTCATGAAATCGTGACACTACTGCCTGTCGTGTGCCTTCTTTGGTTTGTTGTCACGAAATCATGACACTACAGTCTGCCTTACGCCTTGCTTTAGCCTGTTGTCACAAAATCGTGACACTCCCTGACTTTGCTGACGTCATCATGATTCTTGTCACAAAATCACGATGCTTTAGTCTGCAAGGCCTTCCTCTCTACTCTTGTCATGAAATCGTGACACATTTGATTTTGCTGACGTCATTAGCAACTCTGTCATGAAATTGTGACACTTCTTGCTTCTTCAACCTTTCCTCGGTTTGCACTAGTGAAAATGGAACATGTCGTGAAATTGTGACGCTTTTGCTGCCTTAAGCTCTTTCTCGCCAACTGCTCGTGAAACTGGAACATGTCACGAAATCGCGACGCTTTCACTGCCTTAAGCACTTTTTTGCCAACTACTCGTGAAACTGGAACATGTCACGAAATCGCGATGCTTTCGCTACCTTAAGCTCTTTTCTTCCAACTGCTCGCGAAACTGGAACATGTCATGAAATCGCGACGCTTTCACTGCCTTAAGCACTTTTCTGCAAACTGCTCATGAAACTAGAACATGTCACAAAATCGTGACGCTTTCGTCAACTGCAAGCTACCAACTCAACCTATTGTAAAATCATGACACTTCCTGCAACTCAACTCTGCCAACTCAACTTGTCATGAAATCGCGACACTTCCTGCAACTCAACTCTGCCAACTCAACTTGTCGCAAAATCGTGACAGTTTTGCCTGAACTTTCTCTCTCCTCAAACATGTGAAATCGTGACAGTTTTTCCAGCTTTACCTCTGCCTTCCAGCATGTCATGAAATCACGACAGTTTTGCCAACGCTTTCTCTCTCCTAAAACATGTCACAAAATTGTGACAGTTTTGCCAGCCGCCTGCATACTTCTTCTTACTTGTCTTTTTCTTGATCTTTTTGCAACTAGGCTACATAGAAACTTACTGATCATACTGAAACCTTCATCAAAACACATGCTTGGACAACTAATCAAATTGCTTCAAGAACTCCTTGACATCAAATACAACAACTACCAAGAGCTCCTTTGACATCAATGACAACAACTATACTTGAGCAAAGGCAATGTACTCAAGGTACCCAAAATTGCCAACAGTGGGCTCTAAGTGAAATATTCCTTATTTAACATAGATGTGAGGGGAGTTGCTATTTTCCCATAATTACGAATAAATTTCCTGTAATAACTTGTAAGTCCTAAGAGTCCCCAAAGCCCTTTGAGAGTGCAGGGTTTTGCCCAGTCCTGAACTACCTGAATCTTCTTAGGGTTGACCTTGACACCATCTTTCAAAACAATGTGTCCTAAATACTTCACTTTAGTCAGACCAAAGGATCACGTAGACCACTTAGAAAAAATTTGATGTTGGGCCAATAACTATAATGTCCGATATACATGGGTAAGGTGTTCTTCCCATGAGCGGTTATAAACCAATATATCATCAAAGAAAACTAGGATGAATTACCGCATGAAGGGATGTAAGTTGTTGTTCATAAGGATTTGAAATGTGGATGGTGCATTTGTCAAACCAAATGGCATTACCAAGAACTCATAGTGAGCTTCATGAGTACGAAAAGTAGTTTTTGGAATATCCTTGTCCTTGAGCCTGATTTTATGGTACCCCAAACAAAGGTCCAACTTGGAGAATTCCATAGCTCCATGTAATTCATCCAATGATTCATCCATTACCAGAATGAAATATTTATCCTTGATGGTGATCTTATTAAGCTCACGATAGTCTATGAACAACCATCACGAGCCATCTTTCTTGTGAACTAGCAAAACTAGAGAAGAATAGGGACTGGTACTGGGTCGAATGACACCTTCCTTGAGAAATTCTTGTACCATCTTCTCAATTTTTTACTTGAGAGCATGAGGATACCGATACGGTTTGATGTTCGATGGTGCACTACTCGAAAGTAGTGGAATAGCATGGTCATGAGAGCAACAAGGTGGCAGTATAGTTGGTTCTAAAAAAACACCATTGTGATTGGTTAGAACAAGTTGCAAATCTATTGGAAGTGGATTTACCATAGAAGTGGGTGGCTGAATTGAAAATATTTGTGCAATGACCCCATGGGAGGATTTTTTCAACAACTTCTCCATGCGATTGGAACTAATAATTTGTGTAGGGCCAGCATTGATACCCTTGAGGGTATATGTTTGTCCATTTTGTGAAAATTGTAGCCATAGTTCTACAAGGTTGCAGGAGAAAGTGCCCAAGGTGCTCATCCATTGGGATCCTAACACAACATCACATCATCCCAATTGGAGGGTAAACATATCTTGTTTGAGTTCATAATCCCCTATCCAAATTTTGATATTTCGACATTTACCTTTACAAGGTAAGGTGCCTCCATTGGCCACCATGACTTCAAAATAATTGCATGAGTGTATATAGAATTTGGTCCGTTTGGCCACCTGAGGATCACTAAAGTTGTGTGTAATGCCCGAATCAATAAGAATTGTGATACGTTGGCCCTTGAAATAACCCAAAACTCTCATGGTTAGTGGGATGGTAATCCTGACAAGAGCATGGAATGGAATTTCTACTAGTGTTTTTGATGGTTCCTCTTCTTGTGGAGTTGGTACCTTAGCTGTATCACTCTCCTCATCACTATGGTCACTGTCTTTTGGTTCCTCCACATCTATTAAAAATAATCTCTTATTTGCACATCTATGCCCCTTCATAAAATTTTCATCACAATTATAACATAACCCTTGGGCGCGATGCACATCCATTTCCTCTGTAGTCAGCCACTTGGGAGCAGGAGGTTTATTATCAATATTGTTTTGGACTCAAGGAGGGAAAGAAGATCGGTTATACAAAAATCATGGTGTCCACCTTTGAGCTGAGAGTTTAGATTTATCCAATCGAGCTAAAATGATAGCCTCCATCATGGTGTGGGGTTTGAACATCTTGAATTCATCTTGGAGATCATCTCGTAACCCACTAAAAAAGAGCTCATAAAAAATTCCTCATTCAAACCCTTAGTTTTATTGGCCAATTTCTCAAATTGGGTCTGGTAATCATGAATTAAGGTGGTTTGTTTCATATTTGTCAGTGCACCTGTAAAGTCATCATAGTTATTGGGGCCAAATTGGGTGAGTAGTTGGGACTCAAAGTCCTCCCAAGATAGATCAGGGTTAGCAATCCGTAGCCATTGGAACCAATGTAAGGCCTTAGATTCTAGGTGAAAGGAATCCATCTGAACCCGATGATATACAGGGACATTATGTGGTCGAAAAAACTGATCAACCTGACATAATTACCCATAAACATCCTTTCCACTAAAATTAGGAAAGTCTAATTTAGGAATTTTGAAGGTTGGATCCCGATCAGAGTGATTGTTATATGGTGTTCATCGACCTCCTTTAGAGTTTTCAGTATGGTGTTCAGTTTTGGTACTGCATTGCAATTTGGTCTCCATCTTTATAAGTTGTTCTTCAGAGATGATTCTAGTGTTATCCTGATCCAGTCGAAGCTCTCGAATCTCTGTGCCTATGTTCTTGTTTGCAGAGGTCAATTCAACAATGGATTTTTATAGTTCGGCCAATAATGTCCCCAAGCCTAAATCCTTTTGTTGTTGTCCTCGAGTACCGCTTGCCATTGTGGTTCCTCTTATGCCGAGTTACTAAAAATAGACCTTGGATTTTAGGAGTTACTATTTTTAGTAAGGGGTCTAGAAAAGTTTTTGGGTATGGTGTATCAAAATGATCAGCTCAAAAAAATAATCACAATGAGCATATCCCACAACATTAATTTTATTTTTTATTTTTAGTAAGTTGTCCCAAAATTTGGGTATGGTATAACAAAATGATAAGCTCAAAAAGATAGTAACAATGAGCTATATCCCACAACACTAAATTTGGGAACCCCAGACTTTTTTTTATCTACTATGTTGATGAGTCTACTAGTGTTCTCTAATTTTTATTTGGAGTTACGGTTCAAAATTTGCTCTCTGGGATCAACTGTCATTGACTTGTGTAGTATGTACCCTGACCACCATGTCACTCACTGTTATCTATCCCTATCACCTCTACTAGGGTTACTAAAAAAATTTATGCTTCTGACCTTAGGGATTTTTCTAACACTGATAACTCTATTTCTGACACTAAATGTCTACAATTCTTGACTGGTATGGAGGACTGTTACTGTCGACTTGACTACCACTGTTACTGTCCTGAATGTTACGGTCACTGTCCCGATGGTTTAGATTTTGACCACAGGCTATTTCAAAAACTTGAAAAAATTTGTCTTGACTGTTGGTGCATGCAAGTTGTTTTCTGTGATAAGGAAATACTTCTTTGTATGCTCACTTTTGGGGATGGTGAATGCAGGTTAGCAGAACAATGATGGGTTGATTTACAAGTGGATGCTTTATTTTTTTTTGTTTTATTGAACCAGGGTATGCTAAGTAAGGGAGTATGTAATACCCATAGGCCCTCTGTTATACTGTAGTGACGAATAATAGTGCTCAAACCAATATTTTAGGCCACTAATCAAGGAGGATTCCACACATACCCTTGAGCATACTATCTGCCTCTCTAACAGTATGGGAGGGTAATTGTTTGGGATGTTGTGTTCCATGGACTATGGATAATACAAGGCCGAAAAGCTTCCTAAAGGATAAAATCTTGTTTAAACCTAGATTGTCTCCTGATATATCCAAGGATACGTGGGAGCTCAATTCTATGTGCGAGTGTTGTCTGAGGCCTGGGTATTGGAGCCTGATCGCCTCTCACTTCACTAGATGCTTTATAGGCTATCTAGCTTAGCCAATAATGATAGCTCCTTCATGATATTTTAAATCCCCCAACACAGGGTTTATAACCTACAAAACTACTATATTTTTTTGGTATTTTCTAAGAAAAAAATGATTTTATTTTTTTGGATTTTTTTTTTATAAAGGAAAAAAAATAGAAATAAAAAACACACAAGAAAATTATACCTAAAAGGTAGAATGATTGGCAAGAATTGTCTTAGTTGCAGCAAAAATTGGCCCTAGAAAGAGCTCTGATACCACTTGTTAGGAACCTACTATTAAAATAAAGCACACTCACACAAAATACTGAAAAATAACTCACATCAAATAAATCAATATCACTATGCAAAAATCAATTACAGAAATGAAACAATCTCACAATAGCACTGAATCGTGGGCCTCTTCAAGGGGGCAACATCCTTCAATATTTTATTAGCTTCCAAAAGGATAATCTTGTACATGGCTTCATATATTTTTAAAGGAAAACTTCATGCAACCCTACCTAAATGTTCAAGAGGTGGCTTGCATGCAAAATGCCACTTGAGATAGAATATCTTACCAAATGGCGGTTACAATCTTGATAAAAATGGTTAAATAAAATGGTACCACTTGGCGCTACATCGGTTACAATATTGATAAAAATGATTACATGAGATGGTACCACTTGGTGAGGTACCTTTATTGCCACCTACATTACTAAGTATTGCATAATAACATTAAAATGGGATACCCACTTATTACATAGGTAAATGAGAATCACAACATGGTGTTAGGATAGGATCCTAACAGATTAGGTATCTTCTTTAAATATTAATGAATATAACAAGTTGAACTATACAAATTTAATTAATTTTTATTTATAGTACATATAATGTATTTTAATTTAATTAAAAAATAGTAATGATACATCATTTTATATAATCTACATTTATTATGTTATTGCATTTTTATGGATTTATATGCTCTTAGTTATTTTACCTTATCATTGAATCTAAGGTAATTAATGGATTATTATATCCCTTAAGTTATACAACATAAGTGGCTTGATAGTAGAAATTTTAGAAATCCAAAAGGATTTTCAAGGTTTACATCATGACACATGTAAGGTTGTATATCATGATTTGGTAATTGGAGTATGGTGGGATAACCATATATTGAGTAAATAAAATCTTTTATGAGGATCATATTATATGGCTTATGGTATCACTGGTTGGATAACCATATATTGTGTAAAGAAAAACCTTTATGAGTGTTGTCTCATATGTCTTATGGCCCTCCGGATGTTAATAACTACTTTACCCTATTACACTTTTATCCTTTTTACATAGTTAAAGGTTTATGTCATATTATCATTGATTCCTAATGACAAATCACCATCATTTATATTTTTACATTGTAATTAGATTGTTATAAATAAATTTGCTTGACAATAAATTTTCTTATTAATTGTGATTTATAATTGTGTTAAACCAATAACTTATATCATATTAGATTTCATCTAGTATATAAATTTATTAAAATTTCAAAGGAGAAAAACATCAAAAATATATGTTATTTGAAATAAAAATATGTTTCATTATGTTAATCATGAAAAATATACTAATTATAATTATGTAATAAAATATAGTTTGTTGTATAGGTGTAATACACCATTTAGAAGTGATCATTAGGTTGAAACCCTTGATAGCCATAAGGGGTGTCACTCATCAATAGTTTATAGATGACACAATTCTACTTGGGAAACCTTCAATGGTAGAATCTAGGGATTTTATAGGATTCTAAATCTATATGTAAATGCATCCTACTAGATTATTAATATGGAAAATATTAAAGTGGTATCCATTAACACTTTAGAGAATCGATAAATAAGGATAGCAAAATAACTTGGATGTAATATCTTATCCCTTCTATAAATTTTGGAATGTCGATGTTTATTGAATTGTGTAAAGAAAAGTTGTAGGACATGTTGATAGATATATTTCAATGCAAGTTAGCAAGTTGGAAAGGAAACTTATTAATTCAGATAGGTAAGCTTCAGTTACTAAAGAGAAATCATCAAGCCATATTAGTATATATATTTTCTATGTTTAAAAATTATAGAAAAAACTGCAAACATAGTAGAAATTATAAAAAATGGGTCAAGATCTAAGGAGAAGAGTAGAATCCTCCTTTGTGTGGGAGAAATTGTGTAAACCAAAATCAAAAGGAGAATTGGGATTAATGAGGATAAGAAGGTCCTAGCTACAAAATTAGGATGGAGGATAATGAAGGAAGATCAATCATTATAGGATAAAATGCTAAAGAATAAGTACCTATACAACCAAGAAGAAATAAGATTCACAGCCATATTAAATCCTTATAATGACTCTTCTATATGAAACCATACACTAAATGGAAGAGAGGTACTATAGAAAGGTGTCCAATGGAAAATTGGTAATGGAAGGCTGGTCCACTTTTGGGAGGCTGCATGGTTGGCAAACCACCCACTATGTAAGGATGAGGAGATAGTTAAAGTCTAAGAAGATCTAGAGCAAAGGTATGGGAGTTTGGTTTATGATTACATGGATTTGAAAGATGGGGATGTTAGGAATTCACCATTTATAGAAAATACACAGTCTATGGAAGAACAACAAATTATAACAATGGCAATAAAAACAATTTAAACTTTAGTTAAGCAGTGCAAAAAAAAATCACACAATTGAGATACAAGATTTACGTGGTTCGGGTAGTGTACCCTACTCCATGGAGAAACTATCAGTACTTGTATTATTAACAACAATACAATATCTGAAGGGAGTAATCCTGCAACACAACCAACTGTAAATTCCTCTTCAAAACACCAACATATCCACACAATTACTTTTACAATAATTTTACATGCAAACTCCCTTGTATAAAGATCTACACCAAGCTACCTTGTATCTCTACAAGAGATACATAATCCTATATACTTCCCATAAACAAGATACTAAAATATATATAATTATTACAATAGTTTTCTTTTAAATATTTACTAGCAATTAAATATTTAATGGTAATTAAATATTTAATGTTGCCTCTTGGAACCCCGTTCATGTTCCTATTGTTGAACGTTGCCCATAAATATTTAATGGCCTTGGAACTCCACCAATAATAATGGCCTTGGAACCCTGCCAATAATATTTAATGGTAATTTATTTCTTGTTATCAATTTGGCTCCATTATCTAACAATATCCCACTTGGAGACAAGATTGATGCAACATCCCTGCATCCTAGGACTGAAAGTTTCTCATAACATGACCTTACTCCTTAAGGCCAACCGAAGTAGAGAAAAAGCTCAACTTATTCTTGGTTACAATTTTAGTAAGAATATTAGCAAAATTTTGAGTAGTGTGAATCTTACCCAACTTTACCAAACCATCCTCCATTGCTGATCAAAAGAAGTGATACCTCAACAGAATATGCTTTATCCATGAGTGAAAAGCATAGTTCTTAGCTAAATGAATGACACTTTGGCTATCAGTCCAAAGTGTCCCATCTCCTTGCTTCGGACCCAACTCCTCAATCAACCTCTAAAGCCATATGAACTCTTTGGCACCTTTTGTGATGGCTACATACTCAGCCTCCATAGTAGAAAGAGCTACAACACGTTGTAGCTGGATATCCAACTCACTGTTGTACCTCGAACTGTGAATACATACGCAGTAGTGCTCCTTCCACCATACAAATAATTTGCCATATATGAATCCACATAGCCCTATAACTCAATTTTGAAACCTCCAAAATTCAAACAAAATTTTGAAGTCCCTTTCAAATACCTAAGTATCTATTTTACTGCTTTCCAATGAGATTTACCTAGATTACTCATATATCAGCTCATAACTCCCACTGCTTAGGCAATGTCTAGTCTTGTACACACCATAGCATACATCAAACTCCCAACTGTTGAAGCATAGGGTACCTTCCTCATGTACTCTTCCTCCTCCTTTGTCTTGGGACATAGATTATTTGAGAGCTTAAAGTGATTTGCAAGAGGTTGGGCTACCGATTTTGCATCATGCATACTAAAGCTCTTAAGCACTTTTTCTACATAATCCTCTTGAGATAACTTTAGTGTTTTCTCCTTCCTATATCTAGTGATTCTCATACCAAGGATTTTTTTTGCTTCCCCCAAATCCTTCATGGCAAAGTTACTTGCCAAATCCCTTTTCAATTTTTTAATATCCTGCATATTAGATCCTATTCCTCATAATGCATCAAGTCAGGTTGACCATCAGTATTCCATTTTAGAGCCAAAGACCGATCATCCTTTTGATACAGATAATACTCCACTTTGGTTTTCCACATACCAAAATTTTGTTTGATAAACTTATCTAGTTTAAAATTTGAAATTTCTCCCATTTCTCCCACTCAAACAGAAAACTCTCCTGTGAGTGCACTTTCCCAACAAGATCGCTCTGATACCAGTTTTTAGGAATTCACCATGTACATACAATACACAGTTTATGGAAGAACAACAAATTATAACAACGACAATGAAAACAGTTTAAAATTTAGTTATGCAGTGCAAAAAAAATAATCACACAAATGAGATACAAGATTTATGTGGTTCGGGCAGTGTACCCTACTCCACGGAGAAACTATTAGTCCTTGTATTATTAACACCAATACAATATCTGAAGGGAGTAATCCTGTAGCACAACCAACTACAAATTCCTCTTCAAAACACTAGCATCTCCACACAATTGCATTCAAGCTCTACACCAAGATTCCTTTTATCTCTACAAGAGATACATAATCCTATATATTTCCCATAAACAAGATACTCAAATATATAGAATTATTACAATAGTTTTTTTTTAAATATTTACTAAGAATTATATATTTAATGGTAATTAAATATTTAATGCTAATTAAATATTTAATGCTACCTCTTGGAACCCCGTTCATGTTCCTATTGTTGAATGTTGCCCATCAATATTTAATGGCCTTGGAACTCTGCCAACAATAATGGCCTTGGAACCCTGCCAATAATATTTAATGGTAATTAATTTATTGTTATCAATTTGGCTCCATTACCTAACAGGGGAGGTAATATGGAAGTAGATTATAATAAATAACTAGAATGTGAAAACATTAAGTAAGATCAATACCAAACTAAGGGTCTACCATGTAATTTTTAATATGAAGGAAGACACTGTGGTATAGGGAGCACCTCAACAAGGATCCTTTAGTGTAAAATTGGCCTATGAGTTATTAAATTTAGAATAAAAATAAGGGAATTTCAATGGGGGATACTATGGGGAAGGAAGGGTACACCTAATATAACAATATTTCTATGGTTGTCTATAGAAAACAAGATCCTTATAGTAAATAACTTGCATAAGATAGATTTTCAATTTATAAATAGGTATTACCTATGTGAAGCATAAGAAGATATAAGGAAACACATCATGTTAGAGTGTAACTACTCCCTGAATATACTTTAATAATTAATCAAGGAGATGGATAAATGGGTAATTCTAAAAAATATGGTGGAGTGAATTGAGTAGTGGGAAATCCCTTTAAGAGTACTACATTGAATCAGATATGGGATCTAATTCCTGTCCACTACGTATAGGGTGTATGGTTGGAGTGAAATAGAAACATTTTTAAGGGAGAAATAAAACTACATACAAAAATAGTCAAAATATTTGAGCTACTATAGTGGAAAATAGGAAATCTTTGAGGATGAAGGAAAAACTAAAATCAATAAAGGAAGCAAAGATAATTGAACAATGGCATCTAATCCTAGTAGGGGTGGAGAATAATTCTCAATTAGATCCAAGAAGAAGTGTAAAATGATATCCACCTAGGGGGGATTACTAAAGCTCAATTTTGATGGGGTATTTATAGGGAATATTGGTAAGTATTTTTGGAGTAGTGATAAGGGATAGTAAGGGAATATTAATTGGATTTGTTAGTGAGTATCTAAAACTGTGATAAGTCATCAGGTAGAAGCTAGAGAAACATTTTCTAAAGCAAAATTGACAAGAGAGTTGGGAGTGAGAAAGGTTACAGTGGAGGGATATTTACTTAACATTATCAATTGTCTTAATAAGAGGGCTATGGTGAGTTGGCAGGTGTGAAGTAAAATAGAAAATGCTCTAAGGATCCTAAAATTATTAGAGAATTTTGAAGTGGTTCATGTATTTAGATAAGGAAATGATATACTAGCTTAGTTAACTAAATAAAAGACTCTTTGTAAATAGAACAATGGATGGATTCCTTTGAAAACAATACCTTCAACCATAAATCAGCTAGTGGAAAGACAAAGATTTGCTATCAGGATGTAATATATAATGATATGAAAAATTTATCTAGAGCAATTTCTCTAGTAGAAGTGCACTAGAATGTCTATAGTGAGAGTGTGTCAAAAATATTTATAACAAGAGTATGGCAAAATATATTTAGAAAAGTTAACAAAGGATGCTTGGCTAGTCTTTGAAGAGAAAACAAAAGGTAAAATATACAAAATTGGATTTTATGTTGTACTTTACAAAGAAAACAAAAGATAGAGTGTACACAACTTAGATCTAAAGCTAGAATTTGCATAGAAAAAAAATAGAGGGTGTATAAAACTTGGATTTGAATCTAGAATTTATAGATAAATCAAATGATAGGGTGTATACAACTTGGATATAAAGTTAGAATTTGTAGAGAAAACAAAAAGAGAGTGTATGCAACTTGGACCTAAAGCTAAAATTTTCTAAGAAAACAAACTTGGATTTGAAGCTAGAATTTGTAGATGAAACAAAAAAGAGTGTACACAACTTGGATCTGAAGCTAGAATTTGTAGAGAAAAAAATAACAAATCAAATTTATTTCCTTAGGGTTTCTAGTGCTTAAATTTCAAAAAGTAATTACTCGAATTTATGTGATGTAGCTATATGAATTTTTTGAGTTTATATAGATTTAGGTAAAGATCATGTGAAAATTTACACAACTTAGATTTGAAGCTACACTTTGTAGAGAAAACATAACAGGGAGTGTATAAAAATTGAATCTAAAGCTAGACTTTGTAAAGAAAACAAAAGAGTATACACAACTTGGATCTGAAGATTTGTAGAGAAAACAAAAGGGAGTGTATACAACTTGGATATAAGGATAGAATTTTTAGATAAATTAAAAGGCAAAGTGTAAAAAAGATGGATCTGAGGTTCGAATTTGTAGAGAAAACAAAAGCGATAGTGTACATATAATAGATCACACTAGAATATTTACAATAGAGATATGCTGGAATATGTTGCAGTGTTTATACACCAAAATAAACTACATATCTATCACACTAAAATGTGTTAAATTTTTAACAAGTTTGATGTAGCCAAAATAAAAATAATATAAGTTGTGGTTTTTTGTAAGAATGTATATGAATATTTCACTATGTATTAAAGTTTTTTGAAAGAGGAAAAATAAAATGTAAGACTAGATAGACCAGTCTAGGTTTGTAAAAGGGTTTAGGCCTTTTCAAAAACCCTATTTTACCAATATAAAAATAATCTATTATTTTGCTAAACTTAGGCCTGATAATATTTAGCTCAATTGGTTCAATTCCTCAAAATTCCAAGGATGAGACCAAGGTTTGAATCTTTCCAAGTGTTAAATGCATAATAGTTAAGCTATTGTAATACGACTATATGATGATTATGTGATATAAGTGAGCCTCATTTTAATCCCACATAAAAAATAAAAAATCATGATAATATTTTTCTAAAAAGGATTAGCTAAGTAGTTATTATTAGATTCCAATTAAATAAAAGGTTTTTCTAATTAAAATTAAAATTAATTAAAAAAATTTAATGTTTATTTTTGTTTTTGAAAAATAACATAGTGAGTTTAATCTTAGAACTACAAGGCATTTTATATTTAACAAGATAAATAAGTTCAAAAGTTCATAATTCCATCATCCATAAATGATAAAGAGATATGCAACGTACAACAATTTTTAGTTTAAAACTTTACAATTCTATCATACAGAGGCAATTAAGAAATGTGTAACTCCCAATATTAAAAAAAAAAGAAGATATATATATATATATATATATATATATATATATATATATATATATATATATATATATATATTATTAAGATGGTATATTACCAAAATAGTAACTTAACAAATATTTTGATTTAACACTATTTATTTTTATATTGTTTAAAAATAATATAATGATATATTTTACATGTATTATTTGGACATCAAACCCTAAGATAAATTATAAAATTATATAATACTTTTTAATTGAGTAAAATGTTAACCAATTATTGAAGTATTTTGTGAATCCTAGAATGACCTCTTATTATTAAAGTAATAACCATTAATTTTGGTCACTTATAATAATTAAAATCTTGCATTATTAAGGTGTAATGTTTAAGCACATATTTATATGATAAAATAATTCAATATTGTTTTAGTAGATATTTTTATCTCTATAACTTGAGTTGGTTTAATGAAATTTTAAATAGAAGATTTGAAGTTTGAATCCAATGAAAAATAGGTTGTACATTATGCTTCTATAACTAGAGTTTGCTTGGATCAACATCTATTAGATAAATAACATCCTTTACAAGGATAGTCTTATATGTATTATGTTCACGTGTACATTTAAAACTATTCTACATTTACCTTTTATTCAAGTGAGCCAAAATATAATTTTATAATTCTCTTTCATTATTATCATATTTTATTTGTTAAGAATATGTTGATTTATTTTAAATGTATGCCATTATGTTTGTGAAGTTGTTCATTACATCAAAGTGGATTTGATTGTTGAATGTTTAATTTTGAAGGTCAAATTTTACCACCTCTTAGTGCAATATATCAATTAGGTTTTTTATGGAAGTAAATACGTAAATATATTCTAGTTCGGGTTTTATTCCTTAAGTTTTTTTAATGGCTTATAATTTTTTATATTAATTTGAAAAAAAAAAATGAATACAAAAAAGAGCACTATGAGTATTTTTCTTGTTTTTTTGGCTTTGTTAGGATTTCTTGTGGAGGCTCTACTAGGGTTTTTTGGTTACATGTTGTTATATGCTTGTTCTTTTTTTGACTGTCATACTGTTACGGATCTAAGTACCCTTACTACATCTTAGGGAAAGGGGATTATCCCCTTGTTATGGCCACCTCTTGAATTATCGCTTCACTATTTAGTGATGTTGCAACTACAAAGACCCATGACACTTGTCAATAGTCCCAGGAAGTTTGTCTCGAGGGTTTTCCACAAGGTAAATCCTCTATGTTGGGCATAGTCTTGCCCATGCAAGATTTTGATAAAGGCTGCAACTGGCTTGAGAGTCACATTCTTGTTGGGCATTTTATAGGGAGGATTTCTAGTAACTAATTTATCAATGGATTCAACAAGTCTAGTAGACATATGGTATAACTTTTGATCACATTCAAAATATTACTAAAGGTTTATTTCATTTTTATTTTATCAAACCACACGTCATTATGATTATGAGCAAAGGTCCTTGGTATATTAGAAATACACTTTTAATTATTCAACCCTAACACCAAAATTTTATAGTCTCTACCAATGTTTCCTTGTGTCCTTGTTTGGGTGGAATTCCTAGGTCTCCCCTTGGCCCTTTGGACATTCCTTCCATAATTTTTCATACCCATTGGCAAGTGCATGTGCATGGAGCCACAAAAATTCTATGTTGTCCGACCTTACAAATGCATATACATTGAAATTGATCTCTCAAAGGACCTCAAGGACTCTATTGATATTTAGGTTGGTGAGATAAATTTTTAATAATGGGTGATCTATATAAATATACCCATCACTTGTTATCATTGTTAGTCTACAACTCACAAGATAAAAGAATACCATGTTATGGAGGTTGATAAAAAAATCAATCTCTAATAGAAGTGTGAATACCTTCAACCATAGTTCAACCTGCCCCTCCTACTAATGGAGGGGAGGAATGGGTGTTTATCACAAAAAAATGGTAGAGGAAAATAACCAATTTTTTTTACAAGATCTGGTAAAAATGAGTCTCAACCAGCCTCTTAGCTAAGGAGCTCTAATGCAGTTACTACAAAAGCAACTTCTATTTCTCCTCTTATAGATACCTATAATGGTAGTACCCAACATGTATCCCCAACTTCTCAAGGTTTCTAGATGGTTGAGCCATTAGTTATGTCAAAGTATGTCCCCTTAATAATATGTCCTATATCTTCTTCTAGTCTATCTAGAGAAGTTCTTTTATGAAACTCTTATCACTATCGTAGTCCAACTAGGGAGTCCTTGGGAATCTCTTTGGAAAAGTGAAGATAGATGGATTTTTTTTAGAAACCCATAATAGGTTTCTCACAAAAACATTTTAATATTTGGAATATTTTGAGGACTTCAAGGTCATCAAATAAAATATGCTCCTCAATTATGTCTCATGAAGTGCATGTCGTAGAATGTCAAAGGTTTGATAGGTCTTGTGTGCAAGTACATTGTGTGTTAGGTTCTAGATTACTTCAATATTATATTCGATAGTTTTGATATTTAATACCTTTAGGAATTCAAAGACACTAATTTCATTTTGTCAAGCACTCACTCCTTTATCTTTCGCTAAGACCATACCTTTCATACTATGTATAAGATATGCAAAAGAGGGGTAATCATATACCTTTCAAAAACCTACCATTCCAAGTTGATCTCTTGGGGATGTGACCCTTCCAATCATGCTATCTAGTTTGTGATGGATATTGATGGCCATATCCTCAATGTGCTCAACATCGATGCACCTAACAATATGAATTATCATTGTGCACTTTGGTGATGTATGGTGCTCTCTCCCTCCTTGTTGTTTGGTTGATTTATGGAGACTTCAATATGATTGAATTCTTGCATGATAAGGTGGGTTTTCTTCCCATACGATGGGCCATCGAGGAAAGAGGAGTGTGTATTTTCATGAAAAAAAGGTGGGACTCTATGATACTAATATTTTATTCTTACCCTTTTTATTCCATGCTAGTGTATGGTTTACATGGTCTAAAAATCAATAAGGTAAGAGTCTTGTGCTAAAAATATTAGATAGAGCCATCCTCTTAGATTATAATATTTTCTTCTTTGAGTGGCCCTCATCCTCTTCCCCCTTTGTATTTATCCACCCTAATCTCTATTTATCTAACCATTATCCCTCATTGTTTCTTCCACCCCCTCATATTTTTCAATTACAATTCTACCTTAATACTTATATTCTACACTACCCTATGTTGAGAGCCTATGTCATTAGAATTTGGAATCTAGTACCTAGGCCAAAAGGGGCCTCTAATTGTATTGATTAGTGGAACTATGATATCCAATGTACCATCAGATTCCTACACTCACTAGGGTGAAAGATTGCCAAGCTTCATCGTCACTCCAATACTACTCTCAAGCATGAGTTGGAGGTGGTATCAACTCAGCTGTAGTACAACTCTTTCTATGAGGAGCTTCAAAGGCACCTTACGGCTATCAAATACCAACTTATGATAGTAGAGCACTATAATGCCAAAGGGACATAGATCAAGGTGAGGTTCCACTGGCTTAAAATTTGTGATAGGATAACCAAGGAGTTCATCTAGCACCTGCATCCTCACAATCAATTTTTGGGCATTAAATCCCTTAACAATAATGGAGAATATGTTTTTGAGCTTCCTTGTATTATTTCTACTTGTGAAAAATATTACGAGACTATGTTTGTGGCTCAGTACTACTCCCCTCAATGTGACTAGGATCTTAACTCCTATCTCTTTATTTTATTGATGCAATATTTTGAGTATCAAAGAGCTTCCTATGAAAATACCCTCTCTTTGAAGGATCTGGAGGATGATCTTTCTTAGATGGTTAAAAATAAATCCCTTAGTTTTGATGGCTTCCTCTATGATTTCTACAAGTCACTTTGGGACACTATCAAATCTAGTCTTCTCAAATTTTATTAGGATACCTTCTCGAGGGGTTGTTTAGGCCCTATTATTAATCAAGAGATTATTAAATTTATCCCCAAAGGTGGTGATATAGAAGTAATCAACAATTGGAGGTATATTTCTCTCATTAATATTTCCTATAAGATCATTGCTAAATCCCTAGCTTTACACATCTGCCATATCCTTCCTATCATCATGCACCCAAAGCAAATTGGATTCATTTAGGACATGTTCATGCTTGACAACATTGTTATTATTTGGGAAGGCATGGAGTGCGTTCACAATTCCAACCAATAATCCATGTTCATGACTTTCAAAAATCCTATAGTAGGATCGATTGATTGTTCATTTTAGCCATGTTTAAAGCTCTTATTTTTAGGCCCTTATTCATTAGCTTTATGAAGATGTTTTTCATTGAGGCTTTGGCCATTTTTTCCATTACCAGACATAAGTTCTTAGCCATTGGGATATTTTTTTCCTTTTAATAGGGCTACCCATTGGTGTCATTCACGTATGTCCTTATTGCTAAGGGGTTTGGCTATTTATTAGATCACCTTTCCACTAAGGATTTTATTCCAAGAATTTATCTCCTCGAAGGTGAGTCTAAGTTGATCAATGATCATTTTTTTGATGATTTTTTTCTCATACTTATTGAGTATGAAGGTGTTATTCAACAAGAACTTTTCTACTTGGATACTTTTTGTCTGGCTTCTAGTTTCTCCATTTAGTGGAGAAATACTCAATGTTATAGATAATATTTTAACATGATGCCCCACTAGCTTAGTCAATATCAATGAAGGATCATCCAAGAGGGAGAAATATTTCACCTTTTGTGCATTCATTTTGTCTTCAATAGTTCAAAATCAAAGCTATGGAAGTATGTCATTAATAGGGTGGAACAAAAACTTACCTACTGATCCACCAAGAAGCTATCCCTTTCTAGTAAATTCTAAATTTGCTCAAAAGTCCTTGCAACCACTCATGTTTATTATTCATATTATTGGATCCCATCCAAAAAATATTATAATAATATTGATAAGATTTTTTGGGACTTTTTATGATCCTTTTCTAGCAATAGTTTGGTATTACATTATTTTTTTTGGGAGTATTGTTGTCTTCCCAGAAGCCATGGGGGGCTTGGCATTCTCAATCCCCAACATAAATGTTCGATCCTCTATGTTAAATGTGTCATTAAAGCCCTTGTGTTCAATTATGTCTAGAAGATTATCATCCATCATTACATCTATGAAGGTTCCCATTTTGGCCATAAGAGTTGGAGGAGCATGGGTTTCCCATCCCTCATTTTTTCTCATGTTTCTATCAAAGTGATAAGATATTTTGTCATTAAGAGAATTTGGAAAGGTTGGAAGAGTGTTAAGCCTTGGTTAATAGGTAATGGTCAAAGCTTTTGGTATGATATCTCCATCAACCAGATGAATGTCTAGTGGTCACTTGTCATCACCTACTAGGGTTATGTACTTGCATAAGTTCCTTGGGTTCATATGCTTAGATATTTTTGCAAAGGTGTGTCATGCATCATCATTTTTTTTCTTGTCCTACCAAGGATTGAATCCCTTGGGATGACTTCAGAGTTAAATTTATTCTCAAACACTCTGACAAAGATACGTTTGAGACCATCGAGCTTGCTCTCTCTAACTCCATGTTTTATAATTTTTTTATGTTTTTACAATGACCTTGGTGGAAGAATGGACTGGAAGTGATATCCAAACATTCCTCTATGAAATTGCAAGGCCCATTTAAGGTATGGATGATTATCTACTTTCATCCCCATGTTATAAGCTCAATTAATGGTGGAATGTCTCTTCCTCTCAACCTGTTTGAATGTGTAGGTTCCAGACCGTCTAGGCTCCTTTTTTGGAACCCAAGATTTCCTATTTTACCTAGAGTCTTCTTCACCAAGGGCTTATTTTTGGAGGTGTCTTTGACATGTAGGCATCCCCAACCTTTATTGCCATTTTTTCATTAGTCTAAGGACTTTATCCATATTTTTTGGTTCTATGCTCTTGCTCATTCTCTTTGGGAGGTTTTTTTTTTCTTTTTTAGACCCTATTCCTAAATCATGCTTAAGTGGAAGTATATAATTATGGGAGACCCCTTATCCTTACTAGATATTTTCATTGAAGTGTGTCACTTGTTTCGTATGGAGGTCCTGTACATAATATGGAAAGCTAGAAATGATCGTATCTTTGGTAAGTGTTCTTAATCTCTTTACATCTCTACTTTTGAGAAATATAATATTATTTCATCTATGTTTTTTTAGATTGTTTTTAGGCTAGTAAGGTGACTATGGATATCTATCATCTTAAAGAGCTTATTGATCATTGGGGGAATGCTCCATATATAGTGAATTCTATTCCTCCTAATTAGGATTATTCTTGAATCTGGTCTAGATCCAAGCAACATCATTGCTTGGTCCCAAATCACACTCCTACCCTAGATCAAGACAACCCTTCTTATAGAGCTATATATGGTAATTTGACTACTCCTCTCTCTCCTCTTTCTCCTCAACTTGATGCCTAGTTCAAATTGGGTTTTCTAGTGTTTACTGCCAATGAGGATTCATTTGTTCATAACTAGGAAGATGTTCTCAACAATTTTTTTTTTGGGCAGGGATGGGGTTTAGCCAAGTCTCCTAATGATAATTTTGCGTGGTATTCAATCCCAGTGGTGGCTAAACCCATGCAATGATTCTTCACCATTGCGTTGATTATTATTTTTTACTTTTTCTCTTGTGGCAAGGGCTTAACCGTCATTTTCTATTTGTAATAATTCTGTTAGCTAGTTGATAGTGTTTTCCCACCAGTTCTGTAAGAAATTTTTGATTAGTTGTTAATTTATTTCTTGGTTTCCCATGTTTTTATGGTGGTGGTTTTTTGGATGATGGCATTGGCCACATGGCATGTTTATCTGCCTATTTTTTTGTTTGTAAAAATGTATTCTATTACTTCCTCAACTTAATGCTTTTTTACATAAAAATATATATTTGTATCTTTTATAAAAGTGTGTTTATATAATGTTATGCCTCACATCATTAATTTGTACAACATATTTTTTAGGTTTAAGTTATGTTTTTTATTTTTTATTTATATTACATATAATGTATTAACCAATAAAAAATAGCAATGATACACCAAGTTATATAATTTTGATTTTATCATGTTGTTATATTTGTATGGATTTATATGTTCTTGGTTGTTTTTCCTTATATTTGTATCCAAGGTAAGAAATGGGTTACTTTATCTTTTAATTTTTACAAAGTGAGTGACCTAACGATGAAAATTTTGGAATTCTAAATAAAAGTTCAAGATTCAAATCCTACAGGATATTAGGGTCATCTTATATGACCAATGGCCTTATGAATGTTAGAAATTATTTTATTTGTTCACCCTTATTAAATAGTTAAATTTTTGTCATATTATTATTGGTTTTGTCTAGGGTGAGACAACAAAATGATTTGGGGTTTGGATCTTATTTAGGAGGTCTATGGTTCAAACCATGGCATGTGTTGTGTGTTAATCCTCTATTTATAAGTTTAAATATTGGTATTACAAGGGGTCATGGATGTGATGGGAATGCTTAGCCCTAGGGATTGATAGTAGGGATTTATCACACTAGCCAAATAAATAAATTAAAAAATAAAAAAATAAAAGGTTTTTAATGAATACTTACTATTATTTTTAGTTTCATATTTTAATGATATTGTTATTAATAATTTACTTGATGTTATATTATATTATTACTTGTTATTTAAAATTTATACTAAACCAACAACTTCTATCAAATTGAATTTCACCTAGGATATGAATTTATTGAAAAACCAAAGGTGAAAAAAAAAATTATGTTATTTGAAATAAAAATATATCCCATTATATTATTTTTGGAATTACACTTTCAACAAAATCAAGGGCATGAAATGAAACATCCTCACAAAAAATCAAATTATAAATATAATATGCATTATTTATAAGCAATAGATCCTCTTGGGCTCTTTCATGATTTCCTATTTAACATAAGGTATGAAAATATTTCTTTATCCTATAGAATCTATTTTAAAATTTATAAAAGTTACTCCTTTTAAACATGAAATTGCATGCAATTGAGAGTGTTTAGAGATAAAATACTAAAAATACATCTTAAGGATATTGCTGTTATTATTGAGAGAGAAATCTTGGATCATCAACCAAGGTTTCAATTCCATGTGTGAACCTTACTATTGAGCTCATTGGGTTTTTTATATAATCTAATGTTCCCATACTATAGATTAAATTTAACATAAAAAATTAAATGACATAAATTCAAGTGATAAAAATACATCATTTTAATACAAAAACCTAGGTTCAAATACTATGAATCAATATATGTATATATTACTAAAACCAATATTTTATTCATATGATAATGGAGCTGGGTATATTTCAATCCTATATAACCTATAAAAGAAATATCAGTTGGTTTTAAAAAATTAAGGGGGTGAAGAATCTCCCATAACAATCCTAGGTTCCAATCCCAATGGACAAGAACCTTGTAAAGCCATGAGGACACTTAGAGGTAAGGGGTCAATGTTATGGCTATGCATGGATCTAGGTCAAATGACCATAGAAAATGTGTATCTACATTATTGATCCAAGACCACTGCCATGTTTTCTATGATAAGTTTTATCAAATAGCATTATCTTGAGTGGTTTAGAACATATATTTTTAATGTAGATACTTATGTCAAGTCTTTCTAGACACTATATACATGATTTATAAAATTTTCTATAATACTAGTATGTAGTTTGTTGAAAATAATATGGTAACATGGTCACTATGTAATACAAACCAGATCTAATTAAATATCAAATCATTAATTAGATAATCCCTGGACATCACATAAGATGCTTTCTTTAATATGTATAATGATGGGGAGCCAATATTAACAACAAGAGAAAACTCAATTTTATTCAGAGAACATAGAAATATTACAAAGTTTAGAAGAAAAATACAATGCAGTCTCAATCTACGTCTTTCCAGCCTGTCAAATCCTTCAAAAAAATCCCCTTTTATAATCCAGGCTTCTTGCTGCAACCGCCGTTCGTAATGGCCTTAACGGCTTCTGGAACTGCCACTTGGAACTGCCTTAACGGCTTTTGGAATTGCCACCTGTCGTTCTGCAACAATCCACGAAAAACCCGTCTTCTCCTTCTTAGCCAGGTCACAAAAACGCGACATGTGTCACGATTTCGCTACAATTTTCTACCCTTGGCTATCCTTCTCCAATGTGTCATGATATCGCGACGTTTTTCTACTTTTGGTCCTCTTTCTCCAATGTCTCGTGATATCGCGACGTTTTTTTTCTTTTGGTCCTCTTTCTCCAATGTGTCGTGATATCGCGACACTTTTCTGCTTTTGGCTCTCTTTCGCCAAAGTGTCATGATATCGTGACACTTCTTCGACTTTTGGCTTTGTCTGCCAAAGTGTCATGATTTTGCGACACTTCCTTGGCTTTTGGATTTGCTTGCCAAAGTGTCACAATTTCGCGACACTTCTTTGGCTTTTGGCTTTGGCTGCCAAAGTGTCACGATTTCACGACACTTCTTTGGCTTTCGACTTTGGCTGCCAAAGTGTCATGATTTCGTGACACTTCTTTGGCTTTTGGCTTTGGCTGCCAAAGTGTCGCGATATCGTGACACTTCGTTGGCTTTTGACTTTGGCTGCCAAAGTGTCGCGATATCACGACACTTCGTTGGATTTTGACTTCGGTTGCCAAAGTGTCGCGATATCGTGAAACTTCGCTGGATTTTGGCTTTGGCTGCCAAAGTGTCACGATATCGTGACAAATTTGATGTCACAATATCGCAACCAATTATTTTGCATTTGCCATGGTTCTAAATACGTCACGATATCACGACGACTTTTGTGTCGCGATATCGCGACCATTTTTATACTTAGAAAAATTTTGCAAACTTTGAAATTTTTTTCTTTTTGGTGATGCAAGATTGCTGTGCTGCCCTGGATGCTCCTGCATCAGAAACCCGGGGTAGATTTTTAGAAGTGATCCTCACTTCTGGGCGATCAGAGGAAAACCCAAACGATCAACCTCTAATTTGGACAACCATGTGGCATCTTCGATAGGTCAGTTCTTCCACTTGACCAAATACTTTGAATATTGCCTATTTCGGGTACTTATGCTTTCACGAGTGCCGAGTATGTCTTCAATTTCTTCTTTGTCTAGAGTGGATGTAGGAATTTTCCACAGATCCAGACTGGGTGGTTCACTACAACTTCCTACATGATATTCAACCAAGTCTAAAATATTGAAGACAGGTGAAATATTCAGCTCACTTGGTAGATCAACTTCATAGGCATTGCCTGAATCTCGTTTGCCTATGATCCAGCATGGTCCAAACTTCTTCATCTTCAACTTATTGTAAGTTTTTCTAGGAAAATGTTCCTTACGCAAGTGAACCATGACTTCATCCCCTACTTGGAATTCTTTGAAACACCGCTTCTAATCTGCTCTGGATTTGTAAGTAGCATTCATTTGACTGATATGTTGCTATACCTCTTCATGTAAAGTCTTCATGTGTGCTGCAAAGTCTTCAACTTTAGCACTACACTTGTCTGCTTTATCCATCGGTATCAACTCAGAAGCGTTTCTTGGGCTATACCCATGCACAATTTGGAATGGTGATTTACCAGTACTGCAATTGACAGAATTGTTGTAAGTAAACTCTGCCTGTGGTAAAATCAGATCCCATCCCTTAGGTTTATTTCCTACCAGACATCGTAGAAGATTACCCAAACTTTTGTTGACTACTTCGGTCTGTCCATCAGTCTACGGATGGTACACAAAACTAAATTTCAAGTCTATTTTCAGCTTCTTCCATAGAGTTCTCCAAAAATAACCCAAAAATTTGGTATCTCTGTCTAAGACAATTCTTTGGGGTAGACCATGAAGTCGGACTATCTCCTTGAAGAACAAGCCGACAATGTGAACCGCATCACTTGTCTTCTGACATGGAATAAAATGGGCCATTTTTGAAAACCTATCAACAACAACAAAAATGGCGTCATTTCCATGTTGTGTTCTTGGCAGACCAAGAACAAAATCCATGTTGATGTCCTCCCACAGTCTCCTTGGTACAGGCAATGGCTGGTACATTCCTGTATTCTAGTTGACCCCTTTTGCCATCTGGCACACTCTGCAACCCTGCACAAATCTGGTCACATCCGGCTGCAACTGTGGCCAATGGTAATTCTCACTAACAAGAGCAATGGTCTTATCATGGCCAAAATGCCCTGCTAGTCCTCCGCTATGCTTCTCTTTGATTAAATTTTCCCTCATGGAACTTCGTGGAATGCACAACTGATTCTGCCGAAACAGCATCCCATATTGGATCATGAAATCCAACCACTTAGTGCGATCCACAGTAGTAGGAGACACACATGTTGTCCATGCCTCTACAAAATTTGGATCTGCTGGGTATAAACTCTTGAGTTCATCAAACCCAACAACCTGCACTCTCATTTCTATCAAAAAATTATGCCTTCTACTCAAGGCATCTACAACTCTATTAGATTTGCCACTTCTATGCTTTAGTACAAAGGTATAACTCTGTAGGAATTCAACCCACTTCAAATGTCATTGGTTAAGTTTACCTTGACTATTTATATACTGCAAATC
Organism: Wollemia nobilis; assembly: GCA_028583015.1. NCBI lineage: Eukaryota > Viridiplantae > Streptophyta > Pinopsida > Araucariales > Araucariaceae > Wollemia > Wollemia nobilis. The sequence goes on along the minus strand of JAQPPZ010001678.1, from coordinate 3,667,794 downwards.
TTGATGGTCAATATAAAAAACAAACTCTTTGGTTAGCAAATAATTTCTCCATTTCTTAAGAGCCTGAATTATAGCATAGAATTCTTGATCATAAATAGAGTATTTCTTTCTAGCATCATTCAATTTTTCACTAAAGTATGCAACAGGTTTACCTTCTTGGCTCAACACAGCTCCAATGGCACTGCCACTGGCATCACAGTCAACCTCTATTACATTCCTTGGGGCAGGCCATTCAAGGATAGCCTTCACTTTCTCAGGATCCATTTTCAGACCCTCCTCTGAGATGACAAATCCCAGGTATATCAATTCTTTCTGCACAAAACTGCACTTCTGTATATTAATTAATAACTGCTCCTCACGCAGTTTTTCAAAAACTATTCGAACATGCAACAAATGCTCTTCTAATGTTTTACTAAAAATTAGAATATCATCTAGATAAACTATCACGAAATTTTCTAGAAAGTCATGCAATACTTCATTCATCAGCCTCATAAACGTACTGTGTGCATTAGTCAATCCAAATGGCATAACTAACCACTCATATAAACCCTCTCTGGTTTTAAAGGCTGTCTTCCATTCATCACCCTCTCTAACACGTATCTGATGATATCCGCTCTTCAAATCAATCTTAGTGAAGTATTTAGCTCCACTCAAGCAATCCATTATATCGTCCATTCTGGGTAATGGAAAGCAATATTTAATAGTAATTTTATTAATGGCTCGAGAATCAGTGCACATTCACCATTCGCCATTCTTCTTTGGTGCAAGTACTGCTGGCACTGCACAAGGGCTCAAACTTGCTCGAATCAAACCCTTCCTCAACAATTCTTGAACTTGTCGGTTCAACTCTTCATTCTCAATAGGAGACATTCTATGGGCTGCCTTGTTGGGTAAGCTAGATCCTGGCATTAAGTCAATCTGATGACTAATCTTCCTCATTGGCGACAAACCCTCAGGCACATTGTTTGATATAATATCAAGAAATTTTGCTAAGAAATGTTCAATTTTTGCTGGAATGTCAGTAGTATCTTCTCTTTTTACAGTAGGAATTAATGCATAACACATTGAATCCCTCTTTAAACCATCCAAATTTTTTTTGTCATCTACTAAAAAAATTCTAGCATTATTGCATACCTTTTCCTCAACCTCCTTCAATGGCTTCAGTTTGTGGCGTACTCCGTATTTTGTCAGGGAATAGGTATTTGCATGTCCATAATGCGCTGCACGTCTATCAAATTGCCATGGTCTTCCAAGCAACAAATGGCAAGCATCCATCGGCAAAATATCACATAGGACCTCATCCTGGTATCTTCCAATTTGAAACTTGACCAAGCATTGTTCACTGACCAATGCTCTATGATCCTTCTACAACCACACAATCCGGTATGGATGCGGGTGTTGTCTTCTTTCTAGCTTTAACTTAGCTACCATTTCCTCAGAAACCAAATTATCTGTACTACCATTATCAATAATAATATTACAGATTTTACCTGAACATTTGCACCTCGTGCAAAATAGGCTCTTTCGCTGATCTGGTTCCTTCTATTCATTCAACAAGGTTCTCCTTGTGATCATCACTTCTCCATGCTCTACTTCTTCAGAATTCTCAGATTCAACACCATCCTCAACAACTACAGCTCTGGAATTACCTTCAGGCCTTCTATTATGTGTTTCTTGGTGTTTGGGACACTCATATGATCAATGCCCCTCTTCTCCACGATTGAAACAGGTTCCATGGAATCTACCTCTGCCATATCCACGTCCACCTCTACCTCGTCCCCTTTGATAATCATTGTTCTAATTACGGGGTCGGTAAGCATTCTCCTCCTATTCCTGGCGATTGCTGGTTTCACCAGTCGGTTTTTGATCATCATATTTTCCTCCACTGGTTCTTCCACCAGTTCTTCCACCATGACCTCTTCCTCTTTGCTTGCTGTCAAATCTACGGTTTAGTTTCTCTTCCACTTTCAGAGTAAACTGGTAAGCATCTTCAATGTTGTTCATTCGAATCAGACTTAATTATTCTTCCACACTGGTTCTCAACCCATTAATGTAACAGGCTACTCTTTCTTTATTTGCTTCTGTATGACAGTTTCTAATAGAGATTTTAAAAAATTCTTCTGTATACTCTTTAACAGATTTTTTGGACTGGCGCAAACTCTGCATTTTTCTTAGCAGATCTAATTCGTAATCTATCGAAATAAACTGTCATTTTAGTTTTTCCACCATTCGATCCCACCTAGTGATATTTTCTTTTCCTCTATTGTTTCTTTCCAGTTGCACTCCTTTCCACCATATGCCAGCATGGCCTTTCAATTTTGTTTTGGAAAATTTAATTTGATTTGGATCTTCAACTTCCTCATATTCGAAATATTCCTCCATGTCATTAATCCAGTTGATTAATTCTTCTGGATTTAAATTTCCAAAATATGTGGATACATCTAGCTTCGACCTTTTCCCAATTTGAGAAATAGCTTTAATCATTCGTGATTCTGCGACACTCATTGCTTCTTCTTCTTCTTCAGATGGGTCTTCAACTCTGTCATCATCGTTGTGGTCTTCTCCTCTTGGCTCTACTCCTCTATGCAATTCTTCCTGCAAGGCCAACACTTGTCTCTGCAATGCTCGAAAGTCTCCTTCAGGAACCACGTTCCTTCCAGCACCACAATTTCTTTGCGGTGGCATTCTGCTTCACTGTTACTCAAAACCCGTAACCCTAGATCCTGGTGTGAGCTGCGTCACATTCGACGCTTTGCTCACACACTCAGAATATTGCTTCTCTGATACCACTTGATGGGGATCCAATATTAACAACAAGAGAAAACTCAATTTTATTCAGAGAACATGGAAAGATTACAAAGTGTAGAAGAAAAATACAATGCAGTCTCAATCTACGTCTTTCTAGCCTGTTGAATCCTTCGAAAAAATCCCCTTTTATAATCCAGGCTTCTTACTACAACCACCATTCGTAACAACATTAACGACTTTTGGAACTGCCACTTGGAACTGCCTTAACGGCCTTTGGAATTGCCACTTGTCATTCTGCAACAATTCACGAAAAACTCGTCTTCTCCTTCTTAGCCAGGTCACAAAAACGTGACATGTCACGATTTCATGACACTTTTCTGCCCTTGGCTCTCCTTCTCCAATGTGTCGTGATATCACAATGTTTTTATTCTTTTGGTCCTCTTTCTCCAATGTCTCGCAATATCGCGACATTTTTCTGCTTTTGGTCCTCTTTCTCCAATGTGTCGCGATATCGCGACACTTTTCTGCTTTTGGCTCTCTTTCGCCAAAGTGTCGCGATATCGCGACACTTCTTCAAATTTTGGCTTTGTCTGCCAAAGTGTCGCGATTTCGTGACACTTCATCGGATTTTGGCTTTGCTTGCCAAAGTGTCACGATTTCGCGACACTTCTTTGGCTTTTGGCTTTGGCTGCCAAAGTGTTGCGATTTCGCGACACTTCTTTAGCTTTTGACTTTGGCTGCCAAAGTGTCACAATTTCACGACACTTCTTTGGATTTTGGCTTTGGCTGCCAAAGTGTCACGATATTGCGACACTTCGTTGGCTTTTGACTTTGGCTGCCAAAGTGTCGCGATATCACGACACTTCGTTGGCTTTTGACTTCAGCTGCCAAAGTGTCACGATATCGAGACACTTCGCTAGCTTTTGGATTTGGCTGCCAAAGTGTCGCGATATCACGACAACTTTGATGTCGCGATATCGCGACCAATTATTTTTCACTTGCCATGGTTCTAAATACGTCGCGATATAAAATTTTGCAAACTTCAAACTTTTTTTCTTTTCAGTGATGCAAGATTGCTGTGCTGCCCTAGATGCTCCTACATCATATAATCATTAATTAAAAAACACATGGACATCACATAAGATGTCTACTTTCTTTAACATGTGTTATAATTAATTAAAACACCCATGGACATCACATAATATGTCTAATTTTTTAATATATGTAGTATTTTTTTTTATATTTTAGGCAATATAAAATAGATGATAAATGGAATTTATATGGTTAACATATTTTTATTTTGGGATTATATTATAAATGGTTGTTGCCTACTTTATAGGTTCTATGTAAAAAGATATATCTAATATTTATGTTAATTTTAATAAACTATTCCTATGGATAACTAAATGATTTATAGTAATATTTATAAATATTATAACTAACATGATTTTTTTTATTGATAGTAGAAGGGGTTTTAAAGTATCCCCAAACCTATTACAAGTAGGGTTTTGAAATACACTCCCAAACCTTAGATCTAACAATAATACATAAAGAAATACTGAGCTAGATTCCATGAATTAAACCCTAAAATCCAATGAAGCAATCTCCTGGAAAATAAACCATAATTTTTTACCAAGAAAATATAAGAGATTGTTCCATGGTCAAATCATCATGTGCTCAAGAATCTCAAACACTGGATAAAAACAATAGAATAAAAAAATGTTATCGGTTAAAATTTGTTATAAATAAATATCATCCAAATCAAAGCATTTTTTCCTCACAGGAAAGGAGAACAGGGTAATTCTATCACCGCAAACAACAAATCCATACAAAAAGCATGTACTAGGACAACCCCTCATAACAACATTTAGTTTGAGAAAACAATCCTAGAAAATACCGATCAAAAAAATCCATAGCATATCAAAAAATAAGCCCACAGGGCTCACTCGTCTAGCCAATGGAATACCCACCAGATGAAAAACATCATAAATAATCACCAAGAAACCCACATATCCCATTGGAGAAAACCACTCTCAAAGCATTTGGAAAGAAAAATATAAAACACCCAGTGTAGCACCTACGAGAAAAAGGGAGGATCCCAGATAAAAAAGTGAGTGTTGGAACCCTAAGATCCTGCCTCGGTTGAAAAAATATACTAGAATAAATCTAACAAAACCAAATCACACCATGAAGAAAAAACAAAACCATCCAAAAGAGGATATCTGCAATAGGGTGCCTCAATGATAGAAAAACCCTCCAACACAAAAATATTGTTGGTGTCCAACTGTAGCCTGGTCTAATCATCTACCCATCAACAAATATAGATGTTGAGGTTCCTTCAGTTGGATCAACATCCTTTCCCTAGCTCCCCTACTAGGGTTCCAGCTACCTAGCCTTCCACCTTGCGATCCCACCTGCATCTGCAGTAAAAAAAACCAAACTAGAGATCCAACGACCCAAAATAAACCAAGATAGGAGACCACCCCACAACACCGCCATAAGTTAAAATACTTTAGCTAACCTAGCCTCCTTACCCTAGCCCCCTACTAAGGTTCTAGTTTCCTAGCCTTCCTCTCAATAAGCCAACTATAGATGCAAAGTCATATCCTAATTGTATTTATTATCCAAAAGAGCATATGGGTTGCTGAGGTTTCTATAAATATTTGGAGCTATGATCCTTAGAGTTACGAACCTCTCTACCATAGTGAGGCTTAGGATATATCTATCATTGTGAGGCTTAGGTCCTCATAAACCCTCTCTTCCATGGTGAGGCTCAGGCCCTCTCTGCCATGGTGAGGCTCAAGCCCTCACATTATAACTAACATGATAATTATTGATTATGTTAAAGGTTAATCATGATAAAGTATATTATTATGATATACTAAATCATAAGATTATTTTCTATCAAATAGTAATAGCATAATCGGTTCAATTCCTCAACTTTGAAGGAGGACAACAAGGTTTGAATCTTACCAAACAATACATGCATGGTTTTATTTAAATGTATTCCATTATATCTATGAAGTTGTTCATTACATAAAAGTGAGTGAGATTACTAATTGTTTAACTTTGAAGGTCAAACTTTACCATATCTTAATGAAATATATCGATTAGGTTTTATTATGGAATAGATTCCAATTTGAGCTTTATTCACCTTAAGTTTTTTTTTTAAATAACTTATAATTTTTTATTATAATTTATAAATAAAAAATAATTTCAAATATCTATAGAATCTAAATATTTGATACCTGCTCCCAAGGGCTAGGTGGATTGATAAAGACTTGACTAGCCAAGTACTTGCCAAGAAGATACCTAGGTTCAAACCTCAAGGGCACACTGCTAGCTTTAGCAAAGGTAGTTTTTTGTGTTGAATCTAGTGAGTGTGCATCAGATCGACGATGGGGGTACAAACCTTGAGCGACCGATGGTCTCCATATCATGCCAAGTCAAAAACAACGATATGAATAGGTTGCTGGGAGCAGTCCCTATGGTTTAAATCCCGCACTTGCAAGTTACTAAAAATAGTGGTTGTAACCAACTTCCCTATGTAACCAAAAAAATATTTGATACCTATTTTTTTGTACTAAATAAGATAGAAACTTTAATTGTTGTACAAGTTTTTTAGTTAGACTATTTGTAGCATAATATATTTTTTAAAATTGGTAAAACAAGGATTTTTAAAGGGACTAAACCATTTTACACGCCTTGAATGGACTATCTAGTCTTACATTCTATTTTTCCTCTTACCAAAAACTTCAATACATATTAAAATTTTTATATACATTCTTACATCATCTGCCAACTATTATTCCTTTAAGTTCAATTACATCAAAACTACTAAAACTTTAAGACACTCATCACATCATATCATTATTTTATTTTAAAATATAAGCATGCAACATACTCTAACATAGCAAAAAAATCCCAATCTCATTACGTTCATAAGCTCTAAAATATGGAAACCTCAATAGAAAAGTCCTTATATCGTCAAACTGTTGATAAATTTTGATCCTCTTGCTCAAATTCATTAACAGTTGCACCAATTAAAAATTTGGTGGTATGTGGTGGACAAGTTCATGCTGGTAGCCTAGCATGATTGGTTTGTACATGCATACAGACACCTATCTCCCAATTTTAGGTACCTATATTCTAGTTATAGGTGCCTATATCCCAATTGTAGGTGCCTATATTCCAGTTATAGGTGCCTTTATTCTAGTTACAGATGCCTATATCCTAGTTGCAAGTGTCTATATTCTAGTTTTAGGTGTCTATATCCTAGCTACAGGTGCTTATATTCTAGTTTAGATGCATATATCACATTTTTAGAAACCTATATCCAATTGACCAGTTTAATTGTGCATACTTCCCAGTTTGATTGTGCATACTTCACAATTTGACTGTGCCTGCTTTCCAGTTTGATTGTGCATACTTACCAATTTAACTGTATCTGCTTCCTAATTTTACTATATTTAATCCTAGTTTAATCGATGCCTACACCTGAAAAAACACAATGAGACTTTTTAAAGGAAAATACCATGCAATTATTTATTAAAAAACTATTTAAATATTCTCCTTTTGTGGGCTATCTAGATTATCTTAAAATGTAAATATTTTAGAAGTCAACAATGAAAAATATTTTGCAGTTTTATAAATCTAGAAAGTAGGCAAACATTTATGAACTAGTTTTGTAAATCTAGAAAGTAGGTGAAAAAATTTGTAGTCTGGCAAAAACAATTAAATCAGGTAGTTCGAGTGGAAAATATATTTGCATTTCTACACATCCAAAAAGTGGGTGAAAATTTATTTCACAAATCTACAATTTGAGACATCAACAACAGAAGAATATATTTGTAGTTCTGCAAATATAGAAAATGGGTGAAAATTTATGTAATAGTTCTATAGTTTTAGATGTCAATCGGTGGAAAATATTTTATGGTCTTGTAAGTCTGGAAAGTGGGTGAAAATTAATGTAAATGTCCTGTAAATATGAAAGTAGGAAGGAAAATCTATAGAGTTGAGTAGAAGTAATTAATCAAGATGGTTCAAGTGGGAAATAGAAGACTGAAAGGTATCTCTTATCTATAAAAGATATTTTCTAGGTCTTTCTAAGGGTTGGTTCATTCTATCACTTGTTGACCTTTGTAACACTACAAAAATAATACAAAGATTATTTTAACTATATTATGTGTATCTCTAGTTTGGTTGAATTGCATGTGGTATTGGCCCTTGGTTCACACCAACCTTACCTCTTGCAGTTGATTCATGATTTGTTTTACATTTTGTATCTGTTGTATTGTGTCTCATATGGAGTTTTAGGTGAATCAATAAGCCCCCTTTATTTTGGTGCAATCACCTCTTTGCTTTCTTATTTTCCTATCTATTTTTTTTTATTTTTTATTATCCCTTTTTCCTTTTTCCCTGCAAGTTTTTATTTTAGTTTATGAAAGCCAAATCCCTTTGGAGGTATTACCTCATTTCTTTTTAATTTCTCCATCTATTTTGCAGTTTGTTTTTTCCCTATAATTTTTATGTTTATTTGTGAAAGCTAATTCTCTTTGGAGTTTCCTCTCGATCAGTCCCACACAAGAGGAAAATTCCAATGTTGATGTTGTGTTTGGGTGCAAGTGTAAGCATACATTTTCAGCCATGAATATTTTTGGCATGCACAGTGGGACAAATATGTAGTTTTATTAAAATATCTACATATATCTTATTTATATTTTAAATATTTAAGATTTGGTGTTTGTTTAGAGTATTATTTTTTTATTGATAAAGGGGTTTGAAAGAGACCCAAAACCTTTTACAAGCCGTAAAGGGTATCCTGAGCAGGATCAACCTAGAATGGAACAACCTAAAAAATTAGGACCACCCTTGGTGACTTCAAAACTGAAAAACATCAAACAACATAGGAGTATTAGACCCAAAGGTATACACAAGAATAAAAATATAACAAAAAGTAGACAAAAGGGGATAATCCAAAAAGAGAACTAGCCATGAAGCATCATTCAGGGATATAGCTCTCGTCATCGTTGTTGTTGGGAGCATCCTCTCCAAATTGATCCACTTTCTAGGACTTCAACTCGTTGATGATATTGTTAGCTTGTAGTAGCATTGATATAGCTAAGGACACAATACCATCTAGGTCATACATCTAGTCCACATTGCCCATTGACTGAACAAAAAATATACTAGGGGATGGCCTAACCAATTTTTTTTAAAACTTGTGAGTAGGGGAAGCATAATAAATTGTAGAAACATTCGAAGAATTAGCATTTTTACCTTTCTCATTGGAAAACTTGACCTAGATAGAGCATATTCTAGGATTAGAGGAGGAACCCACTACCAATATCTACATACTTACCCTACTAGAGGTACCAACTACAATGTCAATGACTAGACCTTCAGGGATAGCCTACAAAAATGTCAAAGTTGATCCTAGGATGGGCTCTAGGTTGGTATTAGCTACCGAGCCACAAAAATCAACAATTAATTGATTCGGTATTTGGCTAATGTAATTATAAATAATCAAGTGCAATCCCTGATGATTTGGGCAAGTTTATTTCCATTTATAGATGCGATCAATGGAAATTTTCTTTGATCGAAAAATATATTATGGGATATTGATCAACTTCATGTCCTTTAGATAGTTAAAAAATACCATATGGAAGATTTGTAAAGGGGAGGATAGCTTGTCAATAATTAGATACTACATAATGGGGACCAAGGCATGGTTCCATGGTGGTGGGAGGTCTTCCCAGATAAAACTATTATCTTTCTTGGATAGAAAATTCTCCTTTTCACAAAATAAGGTGAGCTCCTCCACCATCGAGTGCTTATCGCGATGGATGATCTCCTCGTCATTGGGAAGCTTCATTATCTTAGATAATAAATCAACTGTTATAGTAAATGTAAGTTATTTCAAGGACATAGTACCACTATCCTAGGTCTAAATGAATTCCTTCAAAATTTTTGGGTCATGACCCTAAATATTTTTTAGAAATTCAATAACCTATGGATCTCTAAAATATATTTGACCATCAAGTCAAGTTTTAAAATCTTGGGCTCAATAAGAGCCATCATCCTCCCTTCATCAGAAACTAGTTTGCTCAAAAATCATGCACAAACCATCTCACACAACACTTCTTGATTGCACTCATACTTCACCTTCATGAGGCTAAGCACCAACTGGTTTAAAAGACATGCCACCATGGGCCAAGAAGGGTTCATACCACCACCCTTGGGACTTGTGTTCGATCTGTGCCATTGATGGACAAGATATAACCTGAAATATATCACCACACAAGCCTTGCCATACCTAAATATGATTGGAATCTCCACTTGAGTAATAGCCAGAAAAGGAGGCATAAAAATAGGGATGAAAAGTTGGTGAAATTGTTTAGAACTAGTAGAGAATTTAGGAGTAGAAGGTTTAGTACGTTAGCAATTGTAATTTGGTGTGGACCAATGAGGGTATCCTTCACAACCAATATGATACCAAAAAGTGCCACCTAGCCTAGGGTGATCCAATTTATTACACATACAAATATAAAGTTGGTAGACCCAATCGACAAGGATAGCATAATTATCATATTAGCACAAAATGCTTATCGTGTCACTATTAGAAATGATACTACACTTGTTCGAGGTAAGGAGCATGTGAACGGTGCTTGCAACTCCACATGTACCTCTAGTCCTTATTTGATGCACATTCTCAACCATTGCAATATTTTCCTCTTTCTAACACCAATCACCCAACTAACATGGATATTGATCTAATATCGACAACCATATTTCGTATTATTATTGTTTATTTTGATGTAGAAATTGGTGTTTTTTGTACCTTGGGATTATAAAAATTGTAAAAACATAGAAAAATATGAGCATTATAGTATTGAAAACCTTTGGGTGGACTTCTTGGGAGATGAAATATAATGTTCTCAACCACGTGTCTTTGTCGTGTCAGGTGAAGCCTAGTTAACGAGACACATTGCCATCGGGCTCTATCCTAGAGAGAGTGGTGAAGACCAATCATAAAGATATGTACACACATGTATCCTCTACAGCATGGGTTGTAAATCCCAATCAGAAAATATATTGAACTAAACATAAGTGGATGCACCATTTCCATGACAGATTTTTAATAAATACTAAGCGAAAATTGTACTCCAGGTCTTGAAGGAGTCTAGTGTCAACCCAAATTTTTTCATGATGTTAGCAGATTTGTTTCCTTCCCAATATTTATTTTACTATTACATACTTGTTGAAGCATCCTTTTAAAGCACCTAGTGAATCCACTGGTCAGAAGAACCAGAACCTTGATTTTATCCTCATTTTTATGAGGAGTGTGTCTACAAGAAGCAGTTCAAGAAGGGAAGGTAAATACCAATTTTAGCAACTCTTATTTAATATCTCAAGAAAATGAAGAAGAGGAAGGACTCAAGATCGATTTTCTACACCACCTCCTATTGGCTCCTCTCCCTTTACTCAAAGTATCTACCATTCTATTCCATTAATGGCTCAACAACCACCTAGAGCCTATTCTTCTTTCAATTAGGGTATTCCATTGGCCCTAACAACACATGATGATATTCCAGTATCATCCCTTAAGGCTCTACCTTATTATACTAGAGAAAACTTAGTCACTCATGTGGAACATATCCAAGTGCTCAATACATAATGTGGCAGTTAGACTATTAGCATATTCTTTAAAAGGTAAATCCTTTAAGTGGTTTAGAAGCATTCATATTCACACCATTACAATCTAGGATGACTTGGATGATAAGTTGATCAAGCAGTTCAAAGATAAATGAGATATTTTCTCACGTGTGGAGAAATTGACTACAATCATAAGAGATTCCAATGAGTAGATTGCATATTTAAATTTTATATTCCAAAGGACTCAGGATATAATACCCATGGAGGTAAGGCCAAATGCACAAATCTACTTTTTTGTAATTCTTGAGAGCTTTGAGTTTTGATATAGGTATGAGCATTGAAACTATGAGAGTCAATACATTACTTGATGCATATGAAAAGGTTGTCCAAGCTAAAATTATTTAGTGTAGTGTGGTAGAATTGCACCTAGGCATCATATGCCTCTATTTCTAATGTGATTGTTCCCAACCCACTATCCTCTCAAGATTATGCTAATATTCTAGCAGTTAATCCATTGTTAATTAATGAGAATACACCTAAAACTTTTGTTCAATGAAATTACCAAATGAATGATCTATTGAATTTGGTTAGAACAATCGACAAGAAGCTCAATAGTTTGAAGAAGTAGAAAAATCAGTCTGAGCAGAGGTTTTTCCAACCATACTATCCTCCTTATTAATACAAACCTTCATATCAAAATTATGCACACCTAGCTAGGCCTTTACAAGCATAGTTCCTTATTGTTACCAACCCAAATCAAGACCTAGTGCCTATGCAAAATAACTTAGCTGAGCATCAAAGATAGTTCTCTCCTTTTTAATTACCTCATGATCCAAATGGATGTGCATATGGAAATAATAGTAGTGCTTTAGTGGCACAGGATCCTAACTATAAAACAATGGAACAACAACAATATCAACATCCTTTTGCATCAACTCTTGATAGCATTTTGATGTACTATCAATAAAATAAACTTTGTGTAGTGAATTAGACTGTGGGTAATCAACCTAAGAAGCAAGTATAGTCTAACTATAATACCAAGTCTAAAGATAAGGTTGTAATTGATGGTCCTTCTATATCACAAGCAAACATATCCCCTCAACCTCCAAGTACCAATGTCAAAAAATATCCTGTAGTCGCACTCAAGGATACTCCATATTGGAGAAATTAGTAGAATAAAATTTAGCATCTTATTAGAACATGGAAAAAATAGGCCCACTTACCTAGTTTTTGAGAGGCCAAGGAATGATTGAACTACCAAAAAAATATAGAAGAATCAACTTATCAATTTGGTGGAGCAAATGAAGAAGACTAACGTTTAAGTTTCTATGTGGGATGCTCTTGCATTGCCAAGATAGATGGATCTCCTCAAAGAAGCTCTGAGTCACATATCTTCAAGATATAAAGAGATTAAGAATCCTATTGTAGAATCTACAAATCTGATACAAATGGCTCCTAATGAGGTACAACAACCTACTAAACCTCCTCCTTTCTATATGATACTCATAATAGAAAAGCATTTGGTCCATAACTGCTTGATTGACTCAAGAGCTAGTAGTTGTGTAATTCCTAAGAAAATAGTTGATATTTTAGAACTACCAATTTAATCTAAGAATGCTGGTATCATGCAGCTAGATGGCACCATAGTTAGGACATTGTGTATGGTTAGAAATTTGGTCCTTACTTTGTATACTTACCCCAACCTTACCATTACACATGATATATAAATTATAGACTTTCAACTTATTTTTGCTTTTGATGTGAAAAACACTCTTAAGAGACGACACAAAATGGCACAAATGAAAACTTTCAATTATATTATACAATCGCCATTTAATACACATGATTCATGTGAGAATTAAATGCAATACAACATGATCCCTATAAGCTTTATGCCTATCCAAGGACTTCACAGTAAAATTAGGGGGTTATATGTCTATGTACTAGTCCAAGATGTCCTTAACCATAAGTTATTGCATCAAATTCTTCATATCAACTAAGCCTATGTCTCATTTACATGTAGAACTCTATGATACCAAACATGAAATTAATTATAACCATAGATTCATACTGTTCTTCTGAGTAGATTCAAATACCTCTTATTATTGATACTCAACTTGATGAGTGGGAAAATGGGTTATATGGATCTGATCCATATGATATTTTTTAAGAGGTTGGCATAGAAACCTGTTGTATCTTGGAGGAGAAGAGCATGATGCTAGAGGTCATGAAAAAAAAAAAAATAGGTGTGTGGAAGCTACATTTTGATGGAGATAATTGTAATAAAGGTGATGGTGCTATTGTAGTTATCACCTCTCCTTCTGAAGAGATATTTCTTCATTCCTTCAACCTCTAGTTTAGCTGCACTAAAAAAATGGTAGAGTATGAAGCTCTAATTCATGGAATCCTACAAGTAGAGAAAAGAGGTGTGAAATTACTAAAAAATTTTGGTGATTCAAAATTGGTAGTACAATAAGTGAAGGTTCAATGTGCTATTCATAATAAGCTACTAAAAGCATATAAATGTAGAGTGTTGGACCTACTTGAAGGATTTGATGCCTTGAATATCCAAACAAACCCTACAAATAACAATCAAGAAGTTGATAGGATGGTAGTTGTGGGGTCACGATATGAGCTACCTGCTGAATTATTCAAGGAGGAACACCATGTAAATTTAAGTATGAGGCCCTCAATTCCTAATAATAATCAACATTGCTAAGTGTTTGACTCCAAACAGTAGATAGATAAATTTATTTTGCTAGAGGCTAATTTTTTTGAGGATATTTAGGCTAACTTATAGTAGACATATGAGGATAGTAATATCATTCATCTTAGTAGCAATAAGATTCCAAAGGAAATCATTACTTTGGAAAGTTTGTTCACTCCTAATGATCGATATAAATGTAAACGAAAAAGAATGACAACAAAAATCAATGCTTATCAAGATGTTCAAACTACTCCAAGTAAAATATTTATGCTTGGTAAATGTAATTCTCCTAATAAAGAAGTTGTCTTCATTTAGAAATGAAAATAATATAATGATATTATAGCATGCGACTAAGACCAATTGAAGTAGTATGCTTTGGATGTTATACAACATACTATAGAGCTCCTTCCAGATGCTAAACAAGTGTGCCAAAAGCAGAGGCTTGTCAATCCTAAAATTGAACCTATAATGAGAAAAGTAATACTGAATTTGATTGAGGTATGTATCATATATCCCATCAAGAACTCTACTTGAGTAGATAACTTGGTTCTAGTCAGAAATAAAAATGGAGAAATCAAACTTTTTGTGGACTTTTAGGATTTGAATTGTCTCTCTTAAAGACCATTATCTATTACCCTCAATGGATTAAATTTTGTAAAATATGCTAGGAGTTGAAATATTTTATATGCTAGATGGTTTTTCAAGCTTTAATAAGGTAGTGATTAAGGAAGAAGACCAACATAAAATTGCATTTACCACCAAATGGGGTACATTTGCATATCATAGAATGCCTTTTGGTATTTCTAATGCAAGTGCCACTTTTCAAAGGGCTATGGACCTAGCCTTCAAAGGACTGATAAATGAATCAATTTTGGTCTATTTAGATGATATTATTCTCCAAGAATTTTGATGATCATATGGAACATTTGGAAGCTATTTCCTAGGTATGCAAAAAGTTTAGGGTTTCTTCAAACCCAAAGAAATATCTTTTTGTTATTGGGGAGGAAAAACTATTGGGACATTTTGTGTTCAAGAGGTGTCTTTCCATTAATATAGAATATGTTGAAGTTATTAGACCTTATCTTTTCCCCCTCACAAGCAGGCTCTACAGTCATTCCTAGGTAAAATCAATTTTATGAGGAAATTTATATCTTGTTAAGATAATAAAGCCAATTACCACAATACTGAAGAAATATCAATCCTTTATATGGACCAAAGAAGGTAAGCAAAGTTTTCAAAAAATCAAGGATACTATTTCTAAAGCCCCTATTTTAATTAATCCCAAATTTGAAATAGATTTCATTATATATGCTTGTGGGGGAGAATATAGTATTGTTGTTGTAGAAAATGGAGTAGCCCATTGCATTCATGAGCCAGATACTTAAGGAGTATGAACAGAGGTATGATTTTGAGGAAAATATATTTTTGCACTCATTAGAGCATTAAAAACATTCAAATATTTGGTGGCTCAAAATAGAATAGTAGTCTTTGTGGTGCATCCTAGCATTAATGTTTTTTTGTTAGAATGTGATGTTCCTGATAAAAGAGCTAGATGGGTGACAAAATTTATGAATTTTTATGTTGAGATTAAAGTGATAAAATTAGTACGGGTAAGAGCCCTGTGTCAATACCTTAAAGAGGATTTAAATACTAAAAATTCATTCTTTAATGCCTAGCTAGCAGAAGAAGAATTAAATTAATTCTATATTATGATAGATTATTTAAAATTTAGAATCTACCAAACAATATACAATAGAACTCAAAGAAGAAATATGATATTAAAAGCATTATCTTTTGAAGTGATTGATGATATTATTTCCAAAATAAGTTAGGAAGGCATGCTCCTAAGGTGTATAGAACCAAAAAAGACTAAAAAAAGTGTTGAAGGAATTCCACCAAGGATTTTCAAGAGGTCATTTCTCATCATCAATCACAACAACCAAACTAATGAGAGCCGATTATTTTTGGCCAACTCTATTTTTTGATGAATTTTAATGGGTTTACGAATGCAAGGAAATTTAATTTTTCTCAGGGAGGAAGAAGAGGGCTCCTTTACCCTTATATTCAATTGTTGTAGAATAGCCATTCACACAATGGAGATTAGACTTCATTGGTACGATTAACCCAACTTCAATTTCTAGCCATAAATTTATATTGATAGCTACAAATTACATCATGAGATGGACTAAGGTTTTTTTATTAAAATAAGCCACTACTGAGGCTATTGTTTAGTTTTTGGAAGGTATTTTTACAAGTTTTGGAGCACCTAAGACAATCATTACTCATAATGCTAAAGTTTTCATAGGTGTTGTAATCATAGAGTTTGGTATCAAGTATGAAATCTACATGAAGACATCTTCCAATTATTACTCTTAATGGAATGGATTAGCTGAGTCCACAAATAAAAACTTGATCATAATCATTAAGAGAATAGTGGAGGAGAATCAATGAACATAACATACTAAGCTAAAATCTTCCTTGTGGGCAAATAGAATTACACCAAAGTAGGCCATAGGCTAGTCCCATTTTAGACTTTTGTATGGCAAAGAAGCAAGATTACCTTTTTCATTAGAGCTTCCTACCTTAGAGTTGGTTCATCAAATGAATTTAGAGCATTGTGATCCTATGGAGCCCAGGTTTGCATAGCTGATGCAATTGAAAGAGACTAGAGATCAAGCTAGAAAAAGATTCAAGAGAATAAACTGGTAATGAAGAATTTCTTTGATAAGGGGGCTACCTCACAAAGGTTTACTAAAGAAGATATGACCCTAAAATGGGATGAAGATAGAGAGAAGCTAGGAAAACATACAAAATTTGACTCTATATGGAGTGGGCCATACATTGTTATAGGTTCTAGAGGCAACAATGCTTTTGAGCTCTCAAGGCTCAATGGAGAAACACTGTAGATCCCAGTAAATGGGATTTATCTCAAATCTTATCTTTGAGTTATTTAGCTATTGGTGGTCGTAGTTTCCTTTTATGTTGTATGACCTAAGTATCCTGAGACACCTATTACTTCTTGTGAAGCATGTTTTGTCTTTTATTTTATGTTGGTTGTTTTCTAGAAATTCAATTTTTGTGTAGTTCTTGTTATGTTATAGATGTTATTTTTAGTAGTTCAATTTTGTGCAATTTTCTATTCTATTGCAAAGATTATTTCCAACAGTTTTACCTTACAAAGAAATTATGAAATTTAGTATTTTTTTGCAAAACTAAAGATGATCAATGAATTTGTGCCCAATGGATGCTAAGGCTACTTGGTATTTTGGGTTATTTTCACATTGCAGACATGTATCCCCTAAGAAACACCACACTTGTAATAAATTTTGAGGCTTCTGCTCAAATTCTTTAACAATTGCACCAGTTAAAAAAATTTGCGATATGTGGTTGACAAGTTCATGTTGGCAGCATAGAAAAATTGGATGGTACACACATACATGTGCCTATCTCCCAGCTTTAGGTTCCTATATTCCAATTATAGGTACTTATATCCCAGTTGTAGGTGCGTATATTTTATTTACATGTGACTATATCCTAGTTGCAGGCACCTATATTCTAGTTTTAGGCACCTATATCCCATTTGTAGATACCTATATTCTAGTTCAGGCACCTATCTCTCAGTTTTAGGTACCTATATCTAGTTGACCAGTTTAATTGTGCATACTTTCCAGTTTGAATGTGCATACTTTCTAGTTTAACTATGCATACTTCCTAGTTTGACTATGCATACTTCCCAATTTGATTGTGCATACTTCCCAGTTTGACTGTGCATACTTCCTTGTTTGACTATGCCTACATCCCAGTTTGATTACTCGTACTCCTAGTTTAACCAGTGCCTACACCTAAAAAAATACACAGATTTTTTTAAGGAAAATACCATGCAATTTTTTATTAAAAAATATATTTAAATATTTTCCTTTTCTGGGTTATCCATATTCTCTAAAAATATAAATATTTTAGATGTCAACCATGAAAAATATTTTACACTCCTATAAATATAGAAAGTAGGCAAACATTTATGAAGTAGTTTTGCAAATCAAAAAAGTAGGCGGGAAAATATATTGTTTGGAAAAATCAATTAATTCGGGTAGTTCAGGTGGAAAATATATTTGTAGTTTTGCAAATCCAGAAAGTGGCTAAAAATTTATTTTTTAGTTCTACAGTTTGAGACGTCAACAATGGAAGAATATATTTGTAGTTATGCAAATTCAAAAATTGGGCAAAACTTTATTTTGTAGTTCTACAATTTTAGACATCAAATGGTGGAAAATATTTTATAGTCTTTTAAGTCTGGAAAGTGGGTAAAAATTGTAAATATCCTATAAATAATGAAATTAGGTAGGAAAATTTGCAGAGTCGAACATAAGTAATCAATCCGTATGGTCCAGGTGGAAAATAGATGACTGAAAAGGTATCTCTTATTTATAAAAGAGAATTTCTAGTTCTTTCTAGGGGTTGGTTCATTCTATCACTTGTTGGCCTATGTAACACTATGAAAATAATACAATGATCCTTTTAACACTTCCCAATTTGAATGTGCATACTTCCCAATTTGACTATGTATACTTCCCAGTTTGACTGCATGTGCTCCTAGTTTGACCAGTGCCTACACCTAAAAAAATACAAGAATTTTTTAAGGAAAATACCAAGTAATTTTTTATTAAAAAATCTATTTAAATATTCTCCTTATGTGGATTGTCCGTATTCTCTAAAAATGTAAATATTTTAGATGTCAACCATGAAAAACATTTTTCAGTCTTGTAAATCTAGACAGTAAGCAAACATTTATGAAGTAGTTTTACAAATATGGAAAGTAGGTAGGAAAATATGTAGTCTAGTAGAAGTAATTAATTTGGGTAGTCTGGGTGGAAAATATATTTGAAGTTCTACAAATCTTGAAAGCAAGTAAAATTTTATTTCACAATTCTATAGTTTGAGATGTTAAAAGTGGAAGAATATATTTGTAGTTCTGCAAATCCAGAAAGTGGGTGAAAATTTATTTCTTAGTTCTACAGTTTTAGATGTCAAATGGTGGGAAATATTTTGCAATATTGTAATTCTAGAAAGTGGGTGAATATTAATGTAAATGTCTTGTAAATCTAAAAGTATGTAGGAAAATTTATAGATTCGGGCAGAAGTAATTAATCCAGATGGTTTGGGTGGAAAAGAGAAGACAAAAAAAAAAAATCTCTTATCTATAAAAAATATTTTCCAAGTCTTTCTAAGGATTGGTTCATTCTATCAATTTCTGACCTATGTAACACTACATAAATAATACAATGATCATTTTAACTGTATTCTATGTATTTCCAATTTGGCTGAATTGCATGTGGCATTGGCCCTTGGTTCATACCAACCTTACCTTTTGCAGCTAATTCATGATTTGTTTTGTATTTTGTATATGTTGTATTGTGTCTCGTGGAGTTTTTGATGGATCAATCAACCCCATTTATTTTGGTGCTATCACCTCTTTTCTTTCTTATTACCTATTTGTTTTTGTTGTTTTATTTTTTGTTATCCCTTTTTCATTTTCCCCTACAAGTTTTTATTTTAGTTTATGAGAGCCATCTCCCTCTAGAGGTATCACCTCATTTATTTTTTTTTTCTCCATCTATTTTACAATTTTTATTTTCTCTATAGTTTTTATTTTTGTTTGTGAGAGTTGTCTTTCTCTAGTATTGTTTTCCTCTTGGGTAGTCCCACACGAGATGCAAATTCCCATGTTGATGTTGCGCATGGGTGGAAGTTTAAGCTTAAATTTTTAGCTATCAATAGTTTTATCTCTTATCACACAAATTCATAGATTTTATAAAAATACAACCCTAAGTAGAAAAATCTATAGATCTTCAAAAAATAAAAATCCTTCTCATTTAAAACCTCCCAATTCTTCTAGAAAGTCACAAGTTCACACATCTCTAAAAAATGAGACGCTCAATAGACAAGTCTATAGATATTTAGAATATTGAATCTTTAGTCAACAAATCCATAGATCTTTAGAAGATCGATCATATAGAAAAATCCATATCTCTTCATAAAAAGAGTCTTTAGTAGACGAATCTAAAGATCTCTAGAAAATGGGTCATCCATAGACAAATATTCAAAAAATGGAATCCTCATCAGAAAATATATTAGAATTATTACATCCAAAATCTAACAAATCCAGAATATCTCCAAAGTAAATGGCCTTGCAGCATGTAATTCCACAAATATCCAAAAAGTAATTAATTATGGATATTATGAACATTGAAACTTTCATCCATTGGCTTATCTTTCTAAATGTCCTCCCTCCTTTTCCATTAAATGGAGTATATCTAGATGTATTCCATATGGTGGTACCCATGCTTTATCTTCCTCTCTAAGAGATTCCTAGTTGGCTAACCAAATGACCACCCCATTTTTTTCTCTATAGATATGTACCACTTGAAATTCTTCTAGTGCATTTAGGTAACTTAGTGTATATGTTACTATGTAGGCTACTCTCCATATATCTACCAACCTTTTATTGAGGTAATAAATAAAATTTAATGGGTCTCCCTTAGTTATTAGCCTATTAGCCCCCAACTAAGCTACCATAGTTACTTCTGTGAATAATACTCTAGCTTCAACCTAATGACTTGTCATAATGCCAACGTACTCACTCACAGCTTCGATCACTATTCCTTAGCTATCCCTTCACACTGATCCTACTCCAACCTTCCCTAGATATATTTTAAAATCTCCATTGAAATTTAGATTTAGCCATCCTTATTTTGGTGGTTTCCACTTGGTTAAGCTCATCAAGTCTCCTTGGGAATTGTTATTTCCTCAAAATTAACTTAGATTCTAATTTGCACTTAATTTAACCTCATCCAATGAATCTATACTCTCATGCACTTTCTCTACTTTAATATTATCCACTATGGAATTTATGATGTATTATATATTATTGGCTATAGATATCTTCTCCCATTTAAAAATCCTTTTATTTCTCTCTAATCCAAACTACCCATGCATAATGTAAGGGAATCAATTACAAATTTGATTCAATCTTGAGATTTTAAAAGGATTCTCCTACTTTTCTATCTATATTTCCATGTTATTAGGCATCACCCACACCACACCCATATTTATTATATCATACCATATTTTTAGGGAGTAATTACATCCTAAGAATATGTGATTCACTAATTTCTCACAATATTCACAATGGTAACATCTATTAATAAATTGAAAACCCTATTATGGAGGTCATATATTTTTAAAATATTATTTTGGAATATGATCTAAAGAATAATTGCTAACTTTGGAATGAATTTCTCTTATCATAATTGATCCCATTGAAAACCCCTTAGGAACTACTTTTGAAATATCATAAGCTAATTTAATAGTGAACAACACTTCTTGAGTAGCTCCCTATACTATTGTATCCTTAGTCAAATTAAAGATTACATAATAGGCTAATAATTTAGTTTTTAGGTTTTGGATATCATTCTCATACTGATTTTGGATATTATATTTCTATAGGCTAAAAAGCTACATGTTTGAGAAAATTATGGAAATTGATTAAATAGACAGTTGATGATCTAGGATTGCATTTTTTCAAAAGTTGTAGCCTTGAATATAGTGAAAAACTTTAGGATATTTTACCCCAAGCCATTTAATTTAAATATGCTAACCAATTTTATTCTCAAAGCAATGAATGCATAGTTGCAAGGTTTGTTTTATAAGTTCAATGACTAAGAAAAGCATAAGAAGCTCAAATCTACTAAAAGATATGAATTTGTGTTAAATGGATCAACTATAAACAACATTTAGAAGGAGCACAATCATTGGATATTTTTTTTTGTGGTGCAAAAAATGAGAAAAGTGCATAATAAAGAGCCATTATCAAATTTTCTAATTTATGCCAATCCACAAGGAGTCCAACAAAGTAGGCTAAACAATGTTTCAAGCACAGATGCCAATTCTCTTTGTTAGAGGTACAACTAGGAGCGAGGGATAAGATAAAGATCAAATCCACCAATTTTAGTGAATCCATGGATAATAAGATAAAGTGACCAAAGTTCTTTTCAATGTGCTATTTTTTAATTCCCTTTGTATGAGGCATGGTTGAAAGAAAAAGATCTATCAAAGGTGTGAAGCCATGGATATCCACCTCATTACAGCTAGAATGAGTAAAATGATTTAATTTTGAAACTAGCACATAATTGACCATTTTTCTTTAGTGATGATATGGAAATTAGAAAGTCCTTTAAGGAGTATATTAGATGTGCAGTTGCGGGATGACTTCAATAATGGAGAAAGAACCCAAAATCATGGATTAACACACTTTCAAGGTAAATGCAAGCAAAGTCTAATTTTTAGATATTTTCTTAACTTCAAAGGATATCGAACAAGAATAATCCTAGCGACTACGAGATAAACATGCTGAAGTAGAAAAATTCTTAAAACTGCTATTTTATTTATTTTTGTGACTAAATCTGTTAAAAGCTCAAAAATATGAGATTCTAGCATGATTTTAAGAAACATAAAGGTGGGGCATGGCTATGATAAATTCTATGTCAATCTTGCTGTAATTTTTTAATATTCAATGTTCTTCGTACTATTGCATGATCAGATCATTTAATAAGAGGCCAAGAAAACCAAAATAGTAGAAGATCAAAGCATAGTAGTCCAAAAAATTCTAGAACCTACTACCTAATAGATTAAGTTGTATATCTATAGCAATAAGAGAATAATAAGAGCAAGGGATGACAAATATTGAACCAATATAAAGGTTATGGTAACCAACCAAGAAGTTACAATTGGATAACATTATTTATGGCAATATTGCATAACTAGAACCCAAGTTGTAGAAGTAGTTGTAGAGGATCGATGAACCAAGATCATCCATCTCTTCTTGAAATAATCATGAGGTTAGCACATCAGCATCCTCCTAGTTGAGAATTCATTTTTCTTTGTAACACTCTATTTTATCATAAATTCATTGTAAAACTATAAATAAAGGTTATGACCTCCTTCTAAAGGGTCAAATTTGAAGTGTTTTCTTGCATTTTTGTTGTATATTCTTTGAAATTAATGAAAGGAGCATTAATTGATATGTTTTCCTTAGTTACGTGTCTACATTTATTGCTATTAATAATTTTTGGAAGTCATTTCTACTACTACTACTATGATTATTATCTTTTATGAATTTGGATTACTAACTTAGAACATATTAGAATGATTCATATATGTATGTATGCTTATGGGAATTCTATTTTTGTTAGTTAGAGCATTAATATTATTCTATTAAATTGTATAATTAGTGCTCTTGATGTTTGGAATAATTATTTAAGTATGCCATAGCATTTTATGTTAAATATTGTCAAGTCTTGAATGTTGTTAGTCCCAAGATTTATTTCCAGAAGTTAATATTTCAAAGGATTCTATGTGCATGCCTATGTTGTTAGCTTTATCCATCCATCATTAATTCATTCATTTTATAATCCTTTCATCCCTATCCCTAATATTTTACTATTTTGATCTAAAAAAAGTCAACATCCATTAAGTTGACAAGGTATACCAGCCTACACTGGAGGTTGGGTTAAGGGATTTTAACCCTTCCAATATTTATTTTGGGTTGTGATTAGCAGGTGCTCACCTTCAAATCCTTTTAAATAATGATCATTATCTAGCTTTGGCTTGATGAAAAACTAAACTACAATATTTTTGGCATGCCCAATGGGAATTATTCATGATGTATTCACTTGCCCATTAAATATTTTCTATCTTTATCTCAAAGGAATCAAGATTTAGTTAATTGTATTGACCTCATTAAGCAGTGAAACCAAATTCACATGGTGAATTTGTAAACAAGCGAACCTATATGACTTACTTATTTATTAGTAATACAAGTACTTTATGTATTATTTACATTCATTTGATGGCTCTATTGGTCTTATTGCATGGATATAGAATCATAAATGGTCACACACCTTAGGTTTTACAAGACCAAATAGGATAGGGTTGATTTCTCATAAAAAATATCCCCCATGGTATGAATCTAGCCCTATCAATATCCTAATTCTTCATGAGATTCCTAGATTTGTTTTGAAAAATATACCTAATTATCAAGGGAAATAAAATATTGTGCAAGAACATTATCGAGATATAGCTTCCTTATCATAATTTTATAAAATTCTATTTGAAGATGTCATGGTTATACTGTTGGTTCTATAGTTCAAAGACAAGGTATTGAAATGGTACAAATCCTTGGAAGACAAGAGCATTACAACTTGGAAAGATCTAGCCAAAGCTCTCATTGATGAGTTTGATGATCCTAGAGATCCTTTTTTATTGCTCACTCAATTTTTATTTATAAAGAAATCTTATCATGAAAGTATTTTTGAGTTAAATGTCTACTTCAAAATAATGTGGAGAAGAATTCCCCAAGAATACCAACCCTCCCATCCCCAACCATATATTTACTATGTTCACACACTTCATCCTAATTTAAGTCTCCTTACTTAGTAATCTAAAGAAAATAGGTTCCCCCATGTCTTTTAGGAAGCTATCCATGATAAAATATGTTGATTATGACAGGTAAATTTCCTCCTAGAGAAATCAATCCTTCCTTTAATCCCCCTTTCATATCATATTTTAATGAATCCCTAGAGGAAGTTAATTTGTGGTCATGGCATGGAACTAGAAACAATGGTTCTTCTAATTATTAATTTAGTTAAGATCATATAAATAAATAATCAAGAAGGATGATGTAGTATATTTATTTGAATTACGAAAGTTAAGAACCACATTTTCTAAATACAAAATTCAACAGCATGGAAGTGTAGTACTGATAGCCCCATCATGGTTATGTGTTGTAGCTTATCAAAGGTGGTATTGGTGAAAAGGGAGAAGAGGATCAAGTTTTTGAATATCAAAAAGTAGAAAGTTATCATATATCAATGGTGACCTTACCCTTATCATATAATTTATTTCAAGTAGATAATTCAAGAAAAAATAATTTGGGTGACATAAGAGTATTTATCCCAACAAAAACTTATCTGGTAGGCAACTTGGGCAATTAATATCTAGCTCTTCGATTTCAAGAAGAAGATAAAGAAAATTAGATATTTATGTAGGATAATATTTCATCAGTGGAGCTCCTGAGACAAAGAAGCTTTGAAACTTATAGAAGCCTGTATTTCCCGACTATGACTTGAGAAGAGAAAAAGGAAAAGTTGGTCCAATTCCAAAACTTGTGTGAAAATTATTTTCAACTTAATAAAGGGTTAAGAAAATATTTTTGGCACTTTCAAAAGTTGATTTGGTCAATATATTTTTGGGAAACTTGGCTTAGGAGGGTGACTCAACTTCAAGAAGCATAACTTTATGTTTTGGGAAAAAACAACTTGGTTCATGCTATTTACTGATCTTTGTGGAAAAAAGTGTAGTGCATAATTGTGTAGTAGATCCAAGAGCTAAGATGGTGATCATGCCCTTGGAGGTTTATAGAGGTTTAGAGTTGGTTATGGATAAAATAGAACCCGAGTGTTTGAAGTTAAAAGGAAAAACTATAAAAGTTGTGGGTATCTTGAAGCACTTCATGATGATGTTATATGGGTGTCCTGATTTAATGGTGATCCATAATATCATGGTGATCAATATTCCTCCATTATTTGGTATATGTATTTCTTGAGATTCCACCAATCACTAAGGAATCTATCTTGAATAAGAAGTGGATCAGATAAAAATCCTTGGTAAGTGAATATGATTGAAATTTTTGGCCAAACATTCATCCTTTCATTATTAAGAAATAATATCGGTGTCAAGTCATCTTATGGTAGGGTATCAACGGTAGTGTTAAAGTAGAGGTGGATATTTCCTCGTAAAAGGATTCCTAATGAAACTATTATTTCAATTAGAAGTCACAAGAAGGTACTTTGGTTAGTTTTTTCTCTCACCCAAAAACATGGGGATATCATTGATTGAAGTCTTGTGTAAGTCAGTTAGAAGAAGCATAAGCTAAAATTCCACTCCCATATATATATGAATATCTTCAGAGGGATTCAACAACTTTGATGATATACTAGAAAAAGCTTTTCAAAGCTACACAAGTTATGGAATTATCATTAGATCAACACTCGAAGTATTTGAGGAGTGAGAATCAAAGTAGTTTCATGAAATAAATAATTTTTTTTTAACTTTTAGACCAAGGATATGAAGAAAAGTACAAGTTTATAACTATTTATTCTGGATATTCTAGATTTGTGGGATAGTTCACAAAAATACCTTGAATTCTAGCATGGGATCACATGCTAAATTTTTATGTACATAGGTGACAAGTAAATAAAATAGCTAACTACAATCATAATGAATAGGTAGGGTAGTCTCATATAAAGACATGTACCTTACATAATCTTATACATATATTTAAAATTAGTGAAGGAAAACATGAGGAGCATATTGAGAAAATCATAGTTCAAGGGATTGAAACTCCAGTGTAATCAATCATATTATCCAACATATCTATCAAAATATTTGAAGCATAGTACTACCTTATGGTATTTTCTCCTTCATGTAACTCTTCTTAATAATGCTTATTGATTTTTTTTCCCAATGGATAAAACTTAAGTGTCCCAAGAGCGACCTAATAAATGCTTGGAATATTGAGTCACATGGGCAATTAAAACTGTCATACCCTATGCAAGATGAGGTTAGATAGGAGTAAAGCAACACAAGTAAAATACTCAGATGTTGTAAAAAAATTAGTTTAAGAAATTCAAATATTTTTAAATCTAAGGAGTGTGATTGCAGAGTCATCGGCTAACAAATTGCTTATCAACTCGATCATATATAAGAAGAGGTATTAATTAAAAATCAAAATAAGAAAATTTTTAGTAGGAGATATGGTCCAGATGATGCAATCAAGGGGCTATAAAGAGAAGTATGAGAGGATGAAGAAATTTTTTTACACCTATACAAGAAAAAGAGGAAAATATAGGATAGATAGATGATTTCCCCCAAGGTTTTATCTCATGGCAATATATCTACTCTTGAAGAGACTTTATGCCCTAATGGATTACACATAGCAAGGTATGCTATTGTTGGAGGTTTTATTAATTTGTGTACCTCCAATTCCCTTATATTGTTTCCTCCTTTTCCCTATCCCCAACATTATAATGCTGCTTCTTATCACTCACCTTTAAAATACCACATTCCTTTTCTTTTTGGGTATCCCCCTTTGTTTTTTACAAAATTTTGTGCTACTTTTATTTCCATACATTTCCACTCACCACCATTTCATGTGCATTATGAGGTTTTTTTTTTCCTATATGTTAAACCTCTCTATAATCAGTTGATTACTTGTATTTTATTTCACCTTGGTTTTTTTTCATTATGTGTTCGTTAGTGTTTATTTTCCTTTTTGTATAGTATCCTCTTCCTCCCCTAGTATATCTATTTTATTTCATTTGTGTTGTAAGAGATGTTGACTCTGATATAAAGCTATCTAAGTTTTGTAACTTTGCAAGAAAATTCCCTTGAGAGGCACCATAATGTAGGCTAAAAAAGCAACATGCTTGAGAAAATTATGGAAATTGACTAAATAGGTAACTGATGGTCCAAGATTACATTTTTGAAAAGTTATAGCCTTGAAGTTAGAGAAAAAATTGAGGGTTTTTGACCCCAAGATATTTACTTCAAATTCATTGGCCAATTTGATTCTCAAAGCAATGAATGCATGGTCGTGCAATTTATTTTATAATTAATGTTTTTAAAGGAGTGATAAGTGAATAGTATATGCTATTTTTTAAGTAAATTTAAGAGAAGAAATATCCTACATTTGTGAGGAAGAATATCCCTCAAAATACAATGGATTTTGTAAATCAAAGAGTTTTAAATTTAAAGGAATATTTTAGGTGTTTAAAAACACCAGACATGCAATCAAAAGTGATTAAGAAAACCACTAAAAGAGTGGTGTAGATCACCACCATATTTAGCACCATTGAGTAGCATATATAGGGCACAAGATATTCATCAATGTATACCTATTTTTAGGAAATAAGCACTAACACGAGTGCTTAAGAAAAGAACCATTAGGCTGAGGAATCGGTTAGCCAAGAAGCTAGAAGACATCAGTTGCAACCTGCAAAAGATTACCCTATGTAAATCCTATATTGCATAGTCATTCTATCTACACAAGTCAAGGCATATTTCAAATATAGGGTGCATTATCAAAGGCATATTACCAATATATAAAACTATCAAAAATGAAGCACCATAGAGCCACCATTGGAGTGCTCTAAAATAGTCATAGTTGGAGCCAACTGTGGATGAATTCATCATCAAAAGAGATAAGAAACAACATCAATTGTTGTTACAAAGAAACAAGAATATGTTGGAGGAATAGTGAAGAAGAAATACATTAAAATAGTCTTGAAATTATATACCTTGGAGAAGGGAGCACATGCATATAAGGTTGTAACACTTGTCCTAAGCAAGGAAGAGGAATATTACCATTTGGTACAATGCTGAGAGTTTGCACATAGGCATAATGTACATATCCAGGAAAGAAGACCTCTTAACACTCTAAATCATCACACGATGCTCAAGGAAGGATTAGTAATGCCTAAATATCACAAGGAATATTGTTCCAATTGCCCATTCATCCTACAATAATGTTAGTACCACCTAAGGGGAGTCAAGAAGTCTCCATAACATATGCTACAAGTGGCACATTGCACAAGAGGACAAAAGCACCCATATAGCCACTAGTTTAAGAGAGTAAAGGCAGATTCGTAGCAAGTGTGAAGTAAGAATATTGAAGGAATATTCAAAGCACCTTTTATCAAGTCCAAAGAAAGTTGACCAGAAGGAATATTACCCAAAAAGTCAAGGATTAGTGCCTGAATAATTCAGGTAACATTTACCATAATATTTTCGTATTAAAGTTTATATTGGTAGGAGGAATAAGGAATAAAGTGAATATATTCTAAGGTTAAATATTTGAATATTTTAGTGGAGTGATAAGCATTATAGAACCTTAGAAAAATCTAGATATTGTATTTTAAAACATTCTATCATATTTGAAGAATATTTTAAAATTGAAGCATTATATTTGGGTTTTATAAAATTGCATATTTATATTTACAAAACAAATTTAATATATGCAAAATTTCTAATGTTGGAGAAATAAGGCACTCCACATCAAACTACGATTACAAAAAATTGCAAATATTATTTTTCTAGGTTTGGGAGATATAAGGAATTCTACATAGATATATTGAATTTGATAAGTTTAATCTCTAAGTTCAAAATTATTAGAGATTTGAAGATTTGTAAAGGATTTAAATTGCATTCAAATCACACATTGATTGATAGAATTGATATTAAATTTGCATTTTCTTTCATACACTACGGAGACATAATGAATCCTACAAAACTAAAGATCTATAAAGGGTTTTTTCAAATCCAATTTACATACTTTAACTTAGGAGTCATAAGGTAGACTACTACAAAGGTTCTATCAAATCCATATCTACAATTCTAAGGAATTGCAAGAAATACTATTTCAAGGCACTATCAAAGCACTTCATAATATAATCTAGGGAGCTATAAGGATGTCTACCTCAAGTAATATAGTGAAAATAATATGAAAAAAAATATTAGAAAGGAAATATCAAGTATCATAAAAAGTAGAATCATGAATTAATTTATAAATTCTAAAAAAACTTAGATCATACTTAAAAAAATATACATAGTGAAGCTTTAAAAGACAGGTTTGAAATGATGGAGCATTATCTACATGCTCAACTCACTGAAGCAATTTATTGTGGAAATAATGAAATTAAAATTCCTTTAGAATATTGAAGCATACTATACATGGCACTACTTACATTCAAATATTATAAGGATGAAAATATGGAATAAAGAGGATTGATAGAATTATTTAAACTAAAAATAAAATGGATGAATCATCCCTAGCAAAGATATTTCAATCCTCATGCAGTATCAGTACTTCAAGTTCTACCAAATGAAAATATTATCAAGATGCTCTAAGTGTATGTTCAAAATATTCTATACATGACACATAGAATGATGACAAGGACAAAAGCAAAGAGAAAATACTCTTGCAAAAATCAGGTGATAGTACGCTAACCTATGAAAGTACTGACTCCAAAAAAGAAGAAGAAGAGGAACCAATTTAAGGAGGCATATAGTGCAACATGAATTAAATAAAATACAAAGGACCAGATCTAGCTACAGAAAATTTGAAGATAAAGATCCGTATTGAATATTGAAATATTCAATACCCAAAAATGTAATACAGGGGGTGCTAGAATTAGAGTATATTACATAATTTAGGTCATGTAAATGTGCATAGTTTTCCCTATGTACATGTGTCAATAGAGTATGAATATGAATAGTCATAGGAAGAGTGAGGGCCAATAAACCTCCATATGAAGAGTCACATTCCATTGTATATATATGGACGTATTGATATAAAATATATAGTTAAGGAGAAATAGTCACTTATGTTAGAAATTGAAGGTGATGTAGTATGCTGTATTTTGAGCTATTCATTCAATAAATATTTCTTAGTATTTTTGAGCATTTGTCATTATCATTATATAGTTTATTATGATTTTATATGCTTGATTGATCAACATTATTATATCTTTAATATTGCAATTGTATTATTGATCTTGAGGCAATACTATTTTGAGTATTTACTATTCAAAATATAACAAGAGTGCATAGTATATTATTTTTGAAAAATATGGTTAAGTGCATGTTCTTAAAGGAACAATAGCCTCTTTGAACCTGCACAAGTTTTAGAAATATAGGTCAACAAAGAAAGTGAAAAAGAAGGTGTAAAAGCATCAGAAAAGAAATTTATCAAGCCAAAAAAGGCTCACCCATTGATGCTAAGTTGTGGAGAAACCAAGCTACATAAAAAATAGGTTAGATTCGGTTGAAGAAACACAATAGGAGTGGTAGCCAAAGAAGCCACCGTACATTGGAGGATCCATTATTTTATAAATGAAAAGCCACCTAAGTTGTGGATGAACCACCATGATAAGATTAGATGCTATTGGAAGAGCCACCACATTGGATGGAGGAGACTACAAACCATTGGAAGAGCCACCACATTGGATAAAGGAGAATGTAGAAAGTCAAACACCAAAGGAGAGGAGAGAACGTAGAAGGTCAAGCACAATAGAAGTTGTACATTGGAATGCATTGAAGAGAAGAGCAAACATATTACAAGGAATAGTGGAACATTATCAAAGGAAGAGTGCTAGTTTGAGGAGTTGAAGAGTTCATTTTCCACTTGGTATTGCAGGAAATGTAACAATTAGGTCATCATAAAATCATTGAGTGAAATGAGCCAAAGTTGGAAAATACCTTCTACCAAGTGTTATGAGAAGTACAAAAAGTTGGAGCACCAAAGGAACTTTAGTAGAAGAGGAAAAGAGTTTGTGTGCCACTTGGAACTATGAACAATGGACACCAAACATATTTGAAGGTATTCAAAGCATTTTGAAACAATCATTTAATGCATGGTTCATAAATAGCACAAGGAGAGGTTCATTCGAGCATAAAATCCATTTGCAAATTTAGGAGAGAACCTTGCAAAAATAAGCCTATTGAATATTCAATAGTGAAGACCGATTATTTTACCAAAAATAGCACATGCCTAGATTATTGAGGTAAATTTCAAGTTATTATTTGATTTATTAAAATGTTGGAGTAATAAGGAGTAATTTATAATTGGTTTATGAAATATTGAGTTTGATTAATATATTTCCACATTGATTAATTATTGCTATTGGAGGTATAAGGTTTATAAGTGGTAAATCAAATCCTTGGATATTGAAAGCACGAGATTCCGAAAGTAAAAGGAAAACTATAACTATGCAATATAAGACGAAATGTAACGCTTTAATCCTATGCACAAAAACAAGGAAAATAGATAAATTGGAAATGAAAGCACAGATGTAAGGAAATCACAGCCCTCTTTATTCAAATTTCTTTTCCTCGGTTACATATACGTCTCCTCCCCTTTTAGGGGCTAGGAGCGTTAAATTGGTCTTTGTTACAATTTGTGATTTTAGTCTTCCTCCTTCCGCATGCCCACGTTTGGAATGGGCGGGCCAAATGTTGCCGCCGCTTGCGTTGGTAAGGTAGACTCCTCGCCGCTCCTCTAATGTTGCAACTCTGCACTCAAAGAAACAAACAAGAAAGTCGTAGCACTCGTGTATGAAGCATAAAAGATGAATCTAACGATGGTTGAAATGAATCTAAATGAAAGACTTGACAAAAGCATAAACATGAAACTAAAAGAAATACCACGATTATGAAAGCACAAATCGTCAGTAAGTGAACTAGCAGCACTTCGTCGCTCAAAATGCTCCTTCTCTGTATATATTTTTTGGGTGAGAAAACTCACCGTTTTTATAGACCCAAGGGGTCTTTTTGAATTAACATGCAAAAGTGTTTCTTTGCATGAATGCTTTTGTTTGTGAAGAGAAGACTTCTTCTTGATCAAGGGCTTCTTAACTGCCTCTGTGCATGTCTTTGCATGTTTTAGAAAAACTCATTTGCACTCCCATGCAATGAAGGGATAGCTAAGTGGCAAATCTGAGTTGTCCTAACAGAACTCACTCGCACTCCTATGCCATGTAAGGAAAGCTAAGTGACAGATGTGTGTTGTTAAAAGAGCTCACTCGCACTCCTATGTCATGTAGGGAAAGATAAGTGACAGTTCTGAGTTGTTATATGCCGAGATTTGACTCTTTTGCAAGTCAAACTCTACAATCGTCCCAACCCCAAGCGAGCGCCGGTAATCATCCCTGGGTGACACAAGTATCAGTCAGCACTCATCCCTAGGAAAGACGAGTATCTATCAGTCAGAACTCATCCCTAAGAAAGATGAGTGCAAGTCAGCACTCGTCCCTAAGAAAGACGAGTAAAATTCTCACTCGTCCCTGGGTGGGACGAATAAGAAATAAGGTGTCCAAAAGGTGCCAAATTGGTTTTTGACTTGCAAAAACTGCTGTGTGAGTGGTTAGAACCACTGTTTAACCTCCGAGGGCTGCCCTGGGGGCTGTGTGTGTTGGTGCGATCAGTGCTTGTCGTCACATAATCGGATTGGTGCTGTTTTGGTGTCTACATGAATATTCAATAGTGAAGACTGATTATTATACCAAAAATAGCACATGGCTAGATTATTAAGGTAAATTTCAAGTATTATTTGATTTATTAAAATGTTGGAGTAATAAGGAGTAATTTATAATTGATTTATGAAATATTGAGTTTGATTAATATATTTCCACATTGATTAATTATTGCTATTGGAGGTATAAGGTTTATAAGTGGTAAATCAAAACCCTGGATATTTTATTATGCATTTTTGGAAAGTATTGTGAAGTTTTTGAAAAGCTGATTTAAAGATTTGGGAATACAATTACATGTTTTGTAATTAATTCATTTGATTTTTTTAAGTAGTTTGAAATATTTGCAAATTTATAATTTTGGAGAAATAAGGAGTTCAACATCAAATTAAGAATACAAAAATTGCAAATATATTTTTATAGAATTTATAAATTTCTAATTATGGAGCTATAAGGAATTCAACACCAATATAGGTTTATGAAGTTTAGAATTGAGGAATTATATTTTTGAAATTTGGGAGATAAAATGTATTCAACCTAGATATTTGAAGAATTGAAATCTTTGTCAAATTTTTTTTTTGTTCATTCATAGGGAGAAATAAGGTATTTTCCTTGAATAATAGAAGTTAAATATTATATTGAAATTGTCATTAAAATATTAGAAAGATATAAGGTACCCTACAAGTGTTATCATGGCAACAATTAAATTCTTTTTTTTAGAATCCCAACTTCTTAAAGGTCCTAATTACACCTCATGGAGAAACAAAGTAAGTTCAATATTTATAGTGGAGAAACATTGAGATAGTTTAAAGAAGTGAAAACTAAACCTACTAAAGATACTAGAGGAATTCAAAAATATGAAGAAGATGAAGCATAAGCACTTATGATAATAAAATTCACAATTACAAGTGATATACAACCATACATTAGTTTAGCAGTAACTTATACAGAAGCTTGGAATACTTTATCCAAGATATTTAAAGGAAATAATAAAGCCACTATCTTGAATCTTCAAAAATAATTGCATTCTCTAAAATTTAATAGTGGTGAAAGTATAGAATTATTTCTAAGAAAATTGGTAGCTATAAAAGGAAAATTATTAACCTTAGGAAATAAGGTAGAAGACAATTTTATTTTTCAAGTGATTCTAACAGCACTTATAGAAAGCTACAAGCATTCTAGAAAGCTACAAACATATAGTCATATATTTACAAATTCTAAGTAAATATACATCATTTGACGAGTTAGTCAATATTCTACAAGAGTATGATATATTTAGTTAGAGATGAAATGAATAACAATGTCTTAGTCTCAAAAGATAATCCACAAGGAAATTTTGCTTTATTCTCAAGGGACAGATCAAAATGGAATAATAGATATTGTCAAGTTTGTAGAAATAGAGGACATAGTACAAATTATTGTAGATTCAATCCAAGAAAGTAGTATCAAGGGAATCAAAAAAATTCTAGAAGCCAATAAAATAGGTCATTTCAACCAAGACAATATCAAAATAAATATAGACCACATCAACAACAATTTTAGTGTCAGTATAATTCTTAATATAAATACAATCAACCTCAGCTACAATATATAGAAGGAAATCAAAAGGAACACTTAGCTCAAGATATTCCAGATATTCAAGAATTGGAAGAACCTGTAGAAGAACATGAAGTTAAATCTCTTTTGGTAAAGATAGTATTTTATGAAGATATTAATTATTTACTTGTTCAATATATATATGGAGAGCAGAATGAAAAAATAAAAAAGAAGAGCACAACTTTGAGAATCAAGATGAAGACCATATTGAAGACTAAAGTCTTCAATAACCAGGTAATGTAATACAGGGGGTGTTATATTATATTATATTATTTAGTATATGCTAATGTACCACCTTGGGTATATATTTATATTAGGAGTGTGTCCTAGATTAGAGTGTGATTAAATACTTTATGTAATGTAATAATGTGTAGGAAATGCACAAGCACTATGAAATTGAGTGTATATGTGCACAAGTTTCCATTATGTAAGAGTGCACATGTGTCCTTAGAGTAGTAAAGTGAAGAGTCTCAAGAAGAGTAAAGGCCAAGAGTACTCCATATGGAGAGTCACATTCCATTATATATGTGTCTATGTGTGTGTGTGTGTGTGTGACACCATGTAGAATGAGAGTGTGTGAAAGTATGGTGTATTTGAGATCTTTATTCTATATCAAGATACTATTTTCATGAGCATTTGTTAATGACTATTTTACAAGTTGTTGCTTAAGTTATTTATGAGTTTTATATGATTAAAATATTGCCATTATCATATATTTCATATTGCAACTTTATTTGAGATCTTGTGGTTATTTTCTTTATGTATTAAGCATCAAAATATGATAGCAGTATATTATGTAAACCATGACCTATTAAATATTATATGAACTATTATATATTTTTTCAAATCAACAAAAGAAGTCTTCCAATCATATTTCAATGTCAAAATAAAACTACCATAATATGGTTGAGTAGGATGAGATGCCTACTCCCACATAATGTCTTTCCCCTAAAAATATTTTTTTTTGGTTTTGAATATACTACCTTTTGAAAGGCTTAAATTTAATTTTAGAATATGAGACATAAATATTTTCAATAAAATACTATCTATTGACCATCAAGTATTGAATGACAAGAATAGGCTTAAAAAATAGAGATAGATATTTGAACTTAATATTTTTTTAGTTAGAACCCCTTTCATTGGTTTTCTTGTTGGTGTACCATAATAGAATATGCAAAATATGGTTATAATATATGTCATTTGTACCTATGATCATGCTAACTATGAACACAAGAAAATATTGACAAATGAGAGAACAATGAATTGACCACATGAAACCCTAATTAATAGAATGTTTTATGCCTCCTACTCACTAGTACACTACATGTCAATCAAGAAAAAATTATTCTCCAACTATCATAACACTTGGACATCATAAAATATCTAACCACCATAAATAAAAATATTGTACCAAACCACATGATCACATATTCAATTTAATCTCTATAATATGAAACTCTATTTGACATATCATTATTTTGCTACCTTAAACTACCAAAAGGAACTAGGTCTCAAATTTATAACCTATTCTCAATAAGCACCTTAATGCCTCCTATCCATAGGAGAAGTGATTCCATAAAGTGCATAAGCAACATACATAACTTTGAACAAGTAGTTTCTCCATCATCAACTCTATACCATCTTCAAATCACACATAACCATTAGATTTGGGAATACATTTTTACTTATGTAAAAATGATGAACCTTACATTTTATTTATAATAGACTAGTTTCCAAAGCATAAGGGTCTAGTCAATATGACCATAGTATTTCTAGATCTGTAAACCACTATTATAAGCAAAGGAACACCTCAATATTGATTTCAAAATAAAAACCTATAAGCCTACGATGTTTGGACCTTGGTTACTATTCCAATCAATGTCTACTACTACCCAATGTTGAATACAACATGCATTGCATCATATTATATGAAGAATGAATATCTACCACTTAAATATCTATATTGATCCTATAAGGATTATGTTACAACACTTAAATCTCTACACTAATATTTCTAACCAATGTACTATAGCACATGGTTTAAAAAAAATATGACAACATGCTAAAGGAAGACAACTATGACATACATAAGTAAATTTCTTTCCCAACACTTTAAAGCTAACCATTTCATCTATGATCCATGATATCACCAAGGATGAGTGTTGGAAAGTTGGACCTATCTAGGGACACACACCTTAGTGTCATAATCTTGATAGTCTACAACGGATACATCATCTCTATCCCATGGATTAAATTGAATAATGGAAGTCAAACCCTTATAATAAAAATCTATGTATCAAGATCTGTTACAAAATAAAATATGGTGAGCAAGGTTTGACCCATGTCCTATTTATAAATATTGCCTTTCAATTATCATTCTAGGCATTGAATTATCAAGGTATTTCTACTAGCCAAAATATCAAAGGGAATAGAATAGCCATAATCTCTAGAATATTGCTCTCTCATTTAATAATGAACAATATGATGTAAATTTTTTTTGGTGTATCTTGAACTTACACGCTATACCTAGCCTCTACTTTTGAAAGATTTAATTTATATATTGCTCATGCATCAAAGCTCTAAGGGCACCGCATTATCCTTACCAATATACAATATGACCGAAACTTAAAGTATTCATAATAGGTGAAAGAGTGCATTTGTTTTCATCACTTCACATGGTCCTATAAACCTTCCAACTATCACTATATAAATAATATCCATAAAATAGCACTCATAGACCTACCTATGAATAAAGTGGATGGAGAGTGGGTTTAACCCACAACCTCCACCATGAACATATCTTCCTAACCTCATGATATCAATAGTTTAAACACAATTAGAGCATGGCATGACTCTACATATGAGTATTAGCTAGATTGAGGGGTTGTGTGCATTCATTATATCTTCATTATTATTAATACATTCAAATTAATTGCTATTATGCTACCTCATAGTAAGTAATCTATACTTTATCAAATTATTCTTGCAATAAATACTCTATTAAATGGTTTCACATACCTTTAGTGCAACCATACAAACACATAACCCATCGTCACATCATACATCAATTGTCTTATCCCTAATCGATGGTTATAATATTTCCATCAACATTTATATGAAATCCATTCCATCAACCCCAAAAATACAATTTCTTATAGCATTTCTATAAAGATATTTCTTGCACATTGTACATTGGTCCAATGATCATACTAATTGATGGAAATATTATCCTTAATGTCTCCTAATATTTGAACAATATAAGATTTGTGTGAGGGTATTGCAACCATATGACCCTGATAAACCTTCTTGTCTTCCTCACATGATTTATCCTCTCTCATTTATAAAGAACTATCAAAATAAAAGGAACACTAGAATGTAAAATGATATAATTCAATAGCCATTATGTTTCAAACTCAAGACCACTTTAAAACTAGGTATAAACCTTATTGTTGCACTATAGCTTAATAAGAAAATGCCAAACTATCCAATAATAGAATCATTAGTATGCCCAAGGTGCCAAGCTTCATGCCAAAATAATTTCACATACTGTACTTTCTTGTTGTGGAATGAAATATTCCAAATTTAAGAATACAAACATTTGAATTTTGGAGGGAAATTTTGAAATAAAATATAGGTGTCAAAATGACAGTGATGACAAGTATTGAACTAACACCTTTTAAAATTTGCAAAGAATAAAAACACATTAATATTTTTCCTATATCTATTATGATTTTCTTGTACAAATTTTTAAATTAAATCTACCGAGCAATCCTCTCCCACATAGAAACATAAAAGGCTATTCAACCATTCTAACAACCTACAAAGTGGCCTAAATATTTGTCATGTACTAAAGCCTATGGAACACTTTTCTAGAGTTGGGGGTGATCCATAAAATACTCAAACTCTTCTTCTAATATTTAGGAACTAAGTATACACCCCTATCATCTATACTGCATTGTTAGCAAAACAAAGTTCTAAAATAAAGAATATATTTTTTTATGAAAATATATAAAAAAATGAGGTATATGGAAACCTCTAAAAGTTTAACTCATCAAATTTAGCAAAAAATATTCTTTAGATAATCATTATAATATTCTATCAAACATAAGTTTTTAGTCAAATTTATTGAAAAAAACCATGGTCAACTTACTAGTATAAATTTCTCTTGATCCAATTAGCTACCATTGCATAAGAGTCCTCACGACCGAAGTTACTATTAGAATTATTTAGGTGAAACCCTAGAGTGTCAAAACAATGTATTTCTCAATATTCCTTCCAAAATATTCCATATATATAAATAAGTGAAGTTTCTCCATACTTTTTCTAATACTATGTTCGATTTCACAATGCTTTGGAGAAATGAAACAAAGCACAACATTCATTGCAAGTCATGTAAGATAATAGATAATAAAAAAAGAACAAGTAAATGAAATAAAAGTGATGTAGTGCATAAAAATAGATCATATAAAGTTATCATGATACATGCTACATTAAATTAGGCTTGACATGATGCTCAAGGTTAAATGAAGTTGGCAAACCCTTAAAAATATTAGTTAAGGTTAACCATACAAGTGGCATAACTAGTCCCACTAAGGATAAATAAATCAACATTGCCCATAGACTTACAAAGATAAATCCCACAACCTTTCATAAAAAATATCTATATAATTATATCAAGAATATCCATAAGATTATATCATCATGTATCACAATTGAACACTAAATTTAGATTGCCATATTTCAATTTTACTCTTTGATAAGATTTAATTCTGTTATAGAGATTTATTCATGTTACTATAACATTTAAATAAACCACATATTATCGAGACAAAGATACAATGGTCAAGTATTTAAATGATAAGAAAATATTGTCCTTCCAAGAGACCCTCATGGGCTTTGGATTGTCTCCTTTAGGGTATTCATTTAAATAAAAATCATCAAGCCTAGTTGGCTCTATTTTAACTGGGGTTTTTAGAGCTATAAAAGTGAATGGTTGTCTTGAATGGGCTCTGAATAGGCCTGCCATGGTGGTTCAACCATATTCAATTCCATAGGATTTTGAATACCTGGATAATAATTTCTTAATTTATAAATTTTTAGGAATTCAGGTCCCTGTAATTTCGTTGGAATGTTGGGCTTGAAAAGTATGTAACCTGGTTGGATATATGGAGATCATGCTGGGGGAAAATAATTTTTTCATGGTTGTTTTCTCTTGCATGAAGGATCAACATAAAGTTTTTAAAGGATGGACTTATTTTTATAACTAGGTTGGCTTGTTTCTTAAGCCTTGGTATGTGGGATTTAACCCTAAAAAGGAAATTCCATCGTCGGTTACCTCTGGTGTTCTGGTGGAATTATTTTCTTCACATGATTTTTGAATAACATGTGCTTATACTAAGAGGGGGGTGAACAGTATAAGATAAATTTTTTTTATTTTTAATCAAAATGATAACATCAGCAATATTAAAGCAGTAAATATCACACAAAGCATCACACACATGAGAGACGTGATTTTTACATGGTTCACCTAATGTGGGCTACTCCATGGAGAAAATATTTCTTATAAATTTTTCTCAAATAAATTCTCTTGGGAATAATTTACCTACAATGTTTATGGACCTTTGTCCAAAGGAGATACCAATCCCTTAATCAAG
This sequence comes from Wollemia nobilis, assembly GCA_028583015.1. Lineage (NCBI taxonomy): Eukaryota > Viridiplantae > Streptophyta > Pinopsida > Araucariales > Araucariaceae > Wollemia > Wollemia nobilis. Next base: position 3,627,295 of record JAQPPZ010001678.1, on the reverse strand, counting down.
TTTGTGGATCTCTATCCACAGGAGAACTCCTTGATCTTTAGTTTTGATTGATGATATTCTAGAAGAACTATTGTCCCCACTGCTCTGGCTAATGGATCTCTATCCACTGAAGACTCCTATCCTCACTTGCCTAGCTAATGAATCTCTATACACTGGAGAATATTGTCCTCTATACTCTGTCACCTTCAAAGCTTTATCTTAAATATTTACTAAAAATAATCCTCTATACTCTGTCACGACCAATTTACAAGCATACCTTATACTTTCCATAAAATGGGACTCGACGAGATTCAATCCACCATCTCCTCTAGCCTAAGCGTGTTAGCGCTTGGGAGCCCATCACATGGGATACTAATGCCCATGTGAAGGAAGATATAACACCTTCCTCTTATGCCTTTATTCGTCGTCTATTCATCTTGAAACATGCACACTCCTTTCCTTGCTTTGGACACAACACAATTATTATAGCTCTCAATTCTAAAGCTCACATTAATTCTCGAAGGCATGGTAAGTATGGTAGGGTGGGAGTTCCCCCATTTTATACATGCTTTTAATTTCTCCTCACGTTGGCAATGCTTTATTCGAAATCGAATTTCAAATTTCAAATTTGATAACCCACCTTAGGGTTATTTAACCTTAGATTAAATTAATTTATAATTAATATTTAAATTAATTTATAATTAATAATTAAATTAATTAATAATTAATTTAAATAACTTTATAAGTTAAGTAAATTAACTAATAAATTAATTTAAAATTAATTTATAATTAATTTTAAACTTCCTTGGCATAATATTATAAAATAATATTATAATATTATTTATTTGGGTTTTTTCTTGCACTTTGGACCTTATTTGACTTCCTTGAACTAGATCTTGAAACTGAAACTGAAATGGATACTGGAAACTGAAACTGCCACTGAATGGTGCTAAAATTTCAACATCAATGACCACTCACTCTTGACATCAATGACAACTTATCACTCAAAATGTCCAACAATCTCCCCCTTTATCATTGATGGCAACCCAAATTCTTTGTTTTCAAATTTTGATATTTTTATTGTTCTACTCCCCTTGGGAAATTGCTTCCCATGACTCAATGCTTTATCCTTAAACCAAATCTCTCCCTACTACTCAAATCTCTCCCCATTTGTCATCAATGGTAAAGGTTCACATTTGGGGCTCAGGGCTAAGAATGAATCTCTTAGCTTAGCCCCTCTCCCACCTCCTCTTGACGTGGTTAATTCTGGGGTGGGAGTCTTACTCCTAGTTTTCCTTTAAGGTAATAAAATATTTATCTTGAGAGTGGCTTAGTGAAAATATCTGCTATCTATTCCTTTGTAGTAACATATTCTAATTTGACCTGTTTATCTATCACTTGTTATCTCAGAAAATGATACTTAATTGGAATATGCTTTGTCTTGGAGTGCATCACTAGATTTTTTGAGATACTTATAACACTTGTATTATCACATAGTATGGGAATGGAATGATCATGCTTTATCTTGAAGTCTTATAGAGTTTGCTTCATCCATAATACCTATGTACAACTGGCTACTACTGCAATATATTATGCTTCTGCTGTATATAAGGATACTGGAACTTGTTTCTTACTTAGCCAAGAGACTGAACAATCTCCAATAAAGAATACTCCTCCACTTATGCTTTTCTTGTCATCAATGCTGCCAGACCAATCTGTATCTATATATGTTGTGAGTGTAAAACTATAACTTTTGGGATATCAAAGCCCAAAATCCATAGTCTCTTTTAGAAACTTGAGAATTCTTTTTACCGTTGCCACATGTGTTTCCTTAGGTGTTGCCTGAAACCTCACCACTAATCCCACTAAATGTACTATGTATGGTCTTGTAGTTGTAACGTGCAATAAGATACCAATCATAGATCTATATAGCCTTTGATATACCTCTAGAGATTCATCATTCTTACTTAACTTGCATCCTATGACCATGGGGGTACTTACTGGTTTGCAATATTCTAACCTAAATTTCTTTAACATTTCTTTTATATACTTGGTTTGTGAGAGAAATACCCCTTTATTTGATTGTGAAATATGAATTCTAAGAAATAAGGACAACTCACCAAGCAAAGACATCTCAAATTCATTTTGCATGTTCTTAGAAAATTCTTTACATATTTTATCATTTTTTCCCCCAAAAATGATGTCATCAACATAAACAACCACAATTAGCAGATTATTCTCTTCATTTTTGATATATAAGTTGCTATCTGCTATTCCTTTTTTGAATCCTTGTTCCTGAAGATACTTATCCAGTCTTGAGTACCATGCTCTAGGAGCCTTCTTTAGACCATAAAATGTATTTTTCAATCTACATACATGATCTGGTTTATCTGTTAACATAAATTTCTTTGACTATTCAATTTACACTTCTTCTTCTAGAACACCATTTAGAAATGCTGATTTAACTTCCATATGATATACTTTGAAGTTTTTAAAACTTTAGAAGGCTAAAAATATTCTTAAGGTTTCAAGTTGTGCAATTGGAGAAACTGTCTCATCAAAATAAATTCCCTCTACTTGTGCATAGCCTTTGCATACTAACCATGCTTTGTTCCTTACTACTTGTAAGTCTTCATTTGGATTATTTCTGAATACCCATTTTGTGTCAATCAAATTATTATCCTTTGGTCGTGTGACAAGTTCCCAAGTCTTGCTTTTTCTATCTGATATAATTCCTCATCCATTGCTTTGATCCAGAACTCATCTTCACTTGCCTGTTTGAAGTCTTTTGGCTCAATCTTAGATAGCAAAGAAAAATTTGCTTGTTGATATGGTGTTATTATCCTTCTCCTTGTATTTCTTACATCTGAATTTCCAATGATTTGTTCTTTTGGATTATGCTTTTGTACATACCTAGATGGAGTTTTAGGAAGAAGCTTTTGTGTTTCTTCTTCTTCTTCTTCATCCGATTCCTCATTAAACTCCTCTTGACAACTTCCATCTTCTTGATACACAATTTGTTGATTTGGTTCTCTTGAATCTATCATTTCATCAATTGTTACATTTATACTTTCTACAATAGTGTATGTTCTCTTGTTTAAGAACCTATAGGATTTAATATTTGATGAGTAACCAAGAAAAATTCCTTCATCACATCTTGGATCAAACTTTCCTAAGTTTTGATCTTCTCATCTTATGTAACACTTGCTTCCAAAAATCTTGAAGTGTTTTATAGTGTCCGATGTTCCTTTCCAAAGCTCATATGGAGTCTTGTGATGGTTTATCCTCATTTGAGACCTAGTTATTATGTATATTACTGTGTTTACTACTTCTCTCAAAAAAACATCTAAGAGCTTAGACTCATTTAACATAGCTCTAGCCATATTCTCAATAGTTCTATTTTTCCTTTCAACTACTCAATTTTATTGAGGAGTTCTTGTTGCTAAATATTCTCTCTTAATCCCATGTTGTTCATAAAACTCTACAAAATCATTTGAAGTAAATTCTCCTCTTTCAGATCTCAAACACTTAATTCTCTTTTCGGTTTCATTTTCAACCAGTTTCTTAAATGTTTTGAACTTTTCAAAAGTTTTTGATTTCTCTTTCAAAAAATCTACCCAATTCATTATGGAGTAATCATCTATAAATAGAATAAAGTAACTTTCACCCTGAATGCTCTGTGTTATGGTAGGACCACATAGATCAGTATGTATTAGAATCAATGGATCAAATTACATATATCCTCTTGACTTAAAGCTTGTTCTAGTTTGCTTTCCATGTTGACAAGGTGCTTAAATTGTAATTTGTGGCCTTTTTATTTTGGGTAAATTTCTGACAACCTGCTTATTACTTATGTTGACTATGTTGTAAAAATTCAAGTGACCCAATATTCTATGCCATAACCAACTCTCATATTCTTGTGATATAAAGCACTTTTTCCCTTTGATCTCATTAAGAATGTATAGATTATTTGGATTTTTTCTTGCATTGGAAATAAAATTTCCAATTTTTGATTTTCTTATATCATATCTATCTGGATCGAATGTAACCATATGCCCTTGATCACAAAGTTGACTTACACTTAATAGATTAAGTTTTAATCCTTTAACATATAGCACATTTTTTGTTCTTGTTTTCTCATTATATAAACTCAAAGTTCCTCTTCCACCAATCCTTGCTGATCCATTATCACCAAAAATTACTGATCCTCTATTTGTTTCTTTTAATACAATGAATTTGTCTTTGTCTCCTGTCATGTGAATAGAGCAACCACTATCAAGATACCATTTTTTTTATTTATCCTGATCATGAAGGGTTGTTTGAACTAACATTTATCTAGCCTTTACATTTTCCCTTTCATCTTTCCTATTTGTTGAATATATTTTTATTTAACTAGATTTAGGAAGTATCATTTTACACCATCTAGACTTGTGCCCAAAATTATTGCATTTGTAACATATAATATCATTATCCATAAGATGTGCAAAAGAATTAAAATTTCTATTGACATTATTTCTTGCATGACTAATACAGTGTACAACTCTATGACCATATTTATTACAAGAGAAGCAATGACCATGGAAGAAATTATGTAACCTATTTGGACGCCTTTGATATTGTGGTGTAGTATTACTCCTCTTGTGATTAACTCTGATCCAAGTTTCTTCTTTGCTTTCTTCCTTTACGATATCCTTTTCTTGATTATCCTTGTTTGAAATTTCTGCTTCTTGAAGACTTGATTCCCCTTTTGATTTCTTATTCTCTACATCTTGTAGTACCTTGGTCCTTTCAACTTCATTCCTTAGATAAATAATTTTTGCTTCCAATATTTCACATTCTGTTTCTATTGATTTTAACATATCTGTCATATCCTGCTCAATTTTCTTCCCTTCCCTTACCTTGATTTTTGTGAGATTTTGTAGGAGTTCCATCCTTGATTCTTCATCCTCTTGAATTTGTTCCTTCAAGCTTTAATTCTTCTCTCTAATTCTTTCCAACTTTTTGAGAGCAACAAAGAATTCCTTTTTTATATCAAACATAGTCTCCTCTTCATTTTATGAAGTCATGTGTGTTACCGATGGATCCTCTTCTAAGTTGTTAGTCTTTTCACGAAGAGACCCGATTTGATACCAATTGAAGAACATGTGCTTATACTGAGAGGGGGTGAACAATATAAGATATTTTTTTTGCTTTTTAATCCAAATGATAACATCAACAATATTAAAGCATTAAATATCACACAAAGCATCACACACATGAGAGACATGATTTTTACGTGGTTCACCCAATGTGGGCTACTCCACGAAGAAAATATTTATTATAAATTTTTCTCAAATAATTTCTCTTGGTAATCCTTTCCGTATAATGTTTATGGGCCTCTATCCAAAGGAGACACAAATTTCCTAATCAAGTTCATGGATATCTATCCATAGGAGAACTCCTTTCTCCTTAGTTCTGATTGGTGATCTTTTAGAAGAATTGTTATCCCCACTACTCTGGCTAATGGATCTCTATCTACTGAAGACTCCTATCCTCACTTCTCTAGATAATATATCTCTATCCATTAGAGACTACCATTCTCTATAATATATCACCTTCAAAGCCTTATCTTAAATTTGTACTAAATATAGTCCTTCGGTCTAGCATAAATCTGCTCAATCTCTATCTTTGGTCTAACACAAACTTATCCTCAAATCTGTACCAAATTGTTTCCTCTGATATGTCCTCAATATCTATCCTAAAATCTGTCCTCAATATCTATCCTCGATCTATATTGTAAGCTTCCACAAAATCTCACATAAATATATCCACAAGTCTTCTCTAAGACTTACCTCAAAATTTTTCAACAAGTCAATACTAGAACTTGTCCAATCTCATAGAAACATAAAGAGAATTGTTAGAGACTCAATATGCTCTACATTCATCACAATGCTCAATCACTTTTAATAACTCTTTTAGAAACATATAAAGAATTGTTAGAGACTCAATATGCTTCACATTCACCTCAATACTCAATCACTTAATGAAATGATCCTTGCTCACAAACCCTAGTCCAAGCATATGAATACTCACTCAAATATTTCCAAAAATTATTTATCAACCAATATCACATAACAATGATACTCATGTTATTTCCAGACCATAGTTCAAGTTCTTCACTCAACAACTCACTTCAACAACAATTCTTATAAGATAAGGTTTTATCAACTCTTAATTACAGAAACCCTTGAAGGATTAATCAAAACACTCTCAACAATGCAAACCAAACAATCCTTTTCACTCCAAATTTTCATTCATAATTTTCAACAATCACTCACTAGGAAGAATATGCCCATACCTTTTGTTGGATGTAGAAGTGCCTTTGGAAAACCTATCTTAATCACAATTTTCTTCTTTCCAATTCCAATGGTTAGACACAATAATATTACTTCAACACTTTCCAAAAATATTCCTTGGACATAAAACAATCACAACTCAATTTATGTCTTATTTCTCCCTTTTAAAACAACACTCATCATACCATACATAAAGATAATTTTCTTGATACACCTTATAAAATCCAACTTAAAATAATATCCAACACCATAAAAATATCAACCAAAACACCTTACAATATTTTCAAAACATTTGAGCACACAACATTAAAAATTTAATTTTGCAAAAACCCTTATAACTCCCTTAGAAACCTTAGAACCAATTTAAATATGAAAAAAATAATTTTTAAATGCCCAAACTATATTCCTAAAATTTTTGGTGACCAATTTACAAGCATACCTTATACTTCCCACAAAAGGGGATTCGACGAGATTCGATTCATTGTCTCCTCTAGCCTAAGCGCCTTAGCGCTTGGGAGCCCACCGCGTGGGCTACTAATACCCATGTGAAGGAAGGTATAGCATCTTCCTCTTATGCATTTACTCACCATTTATTTCTCTCGAAACGTGCACACTCCTTTCCTTGATTTGGATGCAAGGCAATTATTATAACTCTCAATTCTAAAGCTTGCATTAATTCTCAAAGGCATGGTAAGTATGGTAGGGTGGGAGTTCCCCCCTTTTATACACACTTTTAATTTCTCCTCACGTCAGCAACACTTTATTCGAAATCAAATTTTGAATTTCAAATTTGATAACCCACCTTAGGGTTATTTAACCTTAGCTTAAATTAATTTATAATTAATAATTAAATTAATTAATAATTAATTTAAATAACTTTATAAGTTAAGTAAATAACTAATAAATTAATTTATAATTAATTTAAAACTTCCTTGGCATAATATTATAAAATAATATTATAATATTATTTATTTGGGCTTTTTCTTCCAATTTGAACCTCATCTGACTTCTTTGAACTGGATCTTGAAATTGAAACCAAAAGGGATGCTACCAACTAAAACTGCCACTGACTGGTGCTAAAAGTTTGACATAAATGACCACTCACTCTTGACATCAATGACAACTTATCACTCAAAATGTCCAACAATTATGCTATTTATGGGGAAGTCGGTGGGTCCTTCTCAATAAACGATGGATAAAAAGGTAGTTTCTTATGCCCGTGTTTGTGTTGAGATAGATTTAAGTAAGCATTTACCATATTCTATGGAAATTGTGTTGGATATTATTCTTGGATTCAATAGTTGGACTATGAAACCTTTCTATTCTAATGCCATTTGTGTCATGCATATGGACACCTTTAGATAAAATGTCCAAAAATTACTTGGGAATTTGCCTTCTAAGCCTCAACCTCCTAAGTAGGATAGTGGGATTGATTAAGGGAAAGATCCTAAGTAGGCTAATATATATATTGAGGGGAAATATCCAATGCAATATAGTGGGATTGATAAGGAGGTTTTCATTCCTGTTAAGTCCCACAATAAAGGTAGGGATTTGAAGAGATTTGTTAATGAGAGGGAAGTTGATGGGCTACATAATATATTTGATACTTTGGATGACTTGGACCATTTTTTGGGGTTAAACTACAAATGGATTTATCTATTACTCATATGGATACTGACCAGTCTCTAGGTAATGTGATTGTTCTAGTTTTGATAAATTATGTGACACATAATAGTTATGGGAACCATATTTCTATTCCTTTTGAGGAAAATATGGTTGTTTAGGAGGATGGTGTGGTGGAAGATGATCCATTTTTGGATGATTAGGTGGGTTTATATCATGTAAATTATTTTAAGATGAGTTCTATGTTGGGATTGCATCAAAATAATTTTAAAAAGGGCGTACCTGAAAAGTCTTATAAGGTGGGTAGTAAGAAAGATGTGGAGAAAATTAAACTTGAGGGGGAGTCCTTGGATAATTCAAGGTTGGTTAGGTCCATTGATTCTCACTTTTACACCCCTCATAAATGATTTTTTTTATCTTAGAATGTGATGGGGTTGAATAGAATCCCTTGGTAAAAAGTTATTCACAAGTTGATTAAGTTGCATAAGCTTGATATTGTTTTTAGACAAGAGTTAAAATTATCAGTTGATTGTTTGTTTAGTATTGGTACCTAGGGTAGTGCTAGAGGTATTGTTAGCTTTTGGAATCCTTAGAATATATCCTATATAGTGGGTTTATGATAAATTTTCTCTCTATAGCTGCTTCTTGTAAGGAGTTTGGTGAAGTGATATTATTAACTACTGTTTATGCTTCCTTTGATCTTGCCGAGAAAATTTGTATTTGGAATCATATTCGAGTGGTGCGGTTAATGGATCCTCACTATCATTGGATTTTTGTTGGATACTTTAATTATATAACCAATTTGGAGGAGAAAAGAGGTGGTGTGGGTTCTCTTGGACAAGCCTCTTTGGCTCTTAATGATTATATCATTTTCCTAAACCTCGTGGATAATAAACCTGGTAATGGTATGTTTACTTGGAGTAACAAGAGATGTGATATTGAGGCTATTTTCAAGATATTTTATCATTTTCTAGTTTCTCATTTTTGGATTAGTAATAATTGTCAAATCAGCTCAGAAATTTTTGATTAGAGAGGTTCTGATCATTGGCCTATAAAGAAAAATACCATTCGCTAGGGAGTTTATAGGAAACTCTTCTTTAAATTTTAGTTAATGTGGTTTTGGGAGCCTTCTCTACATGATTTAATGATATTTTGGTGGTTACATGGTAGGCCTACTTATGGAACTTCTATGTTCTCTTTTGTTAAGAGATCCTAGTATGTGAAATATCATCTTAAGAAGTGGAATAGGCGGAGTTTTGGTAATATTTTTGGGTCTAAGTTGGCTACTCAAGAGAAGTTATATGCTATTATTAAGGATTATGGCCTCATAGAAAGGACTCTTATAAAGGAATTTTATGCTCTTAATGAGTTATTTGAGTGGGAATTGAGGGAGGAAATTTATTGGAAATAGAAGGCTCAGATTGATTGGTTGCAAGAAGGAGACAAAAATAATGCTTTCTTTTTCAATTCGGTTAAATATAGAAAGTATGGTAATGTCATTTCATCTCTTGGAATCTATTTGACTACTGCTCAGGATATTTCAAGGGAGGTTGAAAGGTTTTTTTCCTCTCTGTATTCTAAGGATTCTCCCTTAGTGGTTGCTAAAGAAAATAGTACTTTGGATTGTATTCCTTCAGTTGTCATTGCTGAGATGAATGAGTTTCTCATAAGACTTGTTTCAATTCAAGAGTTGAAGGGTATTGTTTTCCAAATGAGGAAAGGGAAATCCCTAAGACTTGATGGCTTTTTTTTTGGAATTTTCCAAAAAATTTGGGAGATTATCAAATTGGATCTTTTGTTGGTTGTGAAGGAGTCTTTTAGAATTAAATAGATGTTGAGAGCTATGAATTATAACTTATTGGTCCTTATTCCTAAGCGGGAAGGAGCCTATTATCTAGATCTTTTTAGACCTATTACACTATGTAATATGGTGTACATAATTATATTCAAGTTGATTACTGAGAGACTTAAGATTTGGCTTAGTAAGGTTATTTTTGATGAACAAGAAGGTTATGTGGTGGGTAGAAAAATTCTTGATGGTGTGGATATTACTACTGAGGCCATTTATTCTATGGAAATTTCTAAAGAAAAAACTATATTTATAAAATTGGATATGGCTAAGTCTTATGATAGGGTTATGTTGGTCACGCATCTGCCTAAGTACATAATATATGTGCACCTTAGACCCGATCAACATTGAAAGGTTGAAGGAAAAAGATGTTCTTCGGGCTAATCTCCAAAGAGGGTTGGTTCCTATACTAATCTAGTTTGTATTAAAGCTTAGGGTAATAATAAAAAGATGAGAAATTATAGAAAGGAATGGGAAATATGGCTATGAGCCACAAACATCATATGGGAATAAAATAAAATATAAAATCAAAATCAAGTGCTAATTATCATACAATAGAAATAAAATCATAGGAAGCACTCATAGTTTGTAGAGATAACCTCCAAGAAGCATTTTAGTATTCATTCCCTTACCAAAAACTAAATTTAGATATAGAATTTAAAGTTAGATAATAATAGACATGAACATAATCATAAATGATAGCCAGAAAGTGATCAAACACAACACTACTCAAGAAACCAGAAGTCAATAATACTTCTATTGATGTAGAGAACTCAAAATGCTTTTCTAAAAAATGTCTATATTACTTCATTATATCAAAATGTTTAGTATTTATAAAGGATTTCACCTCTAAAATTAAATGTATATTAAAACAAAATGCTAGCTAGTCAAAGACTAGCCAGAGCAATTATCTCTTGGGCAACAATGGTGATCAAATCAAAACATTATTCAGGATGCAATGATCCCTCTTTCATGAAGTGCGCTTGAGAAATCGGCAAAAATGGATGGTAGGCAAACCGTTCCATATGTAGATGCATCAAAAGTCAACAACATCACATGATAATTAGGAGCTTGAATATTAAATTCTAGTCACCATTTCATCATTCTATGCCTCAAAAATATATCTTCGCCAAGGAAGACCCAAAGAATATTAATTCTTTTTTTGGAAAAGGAGAAAAATGAGTAAATACATCTCAAAAATGAATAAGATCGCTCCAAAACTGCAGACATAGTTTTTAATCTTGGCAACCCTCTACCAAAAATTCTAGAATATCAATTTCATCGCACCAAGAATTAAATTCGATCAGCATTTGATCTTTCTCGAGAAATATATGCAAGAGGGACACCTTTGTAAATAAAATTTTCCAAAAGGAAGGAGCAAGAATTTATTTTACCCAGAAAATTAGGTATTTTCATCCATCAATATGATTTTGCTCTTCACTTGATTAATTTCACCTTAAAACTGGAGAATTTTGCCCAAGAAAATAAAATAGAAATGACTTCTATGAGAAACTAGGCGAATATAATTTATTTCACCCCCAAGAAGGGCAAAAATGATCTTCATCCCTTACCTAGGGAGACTTTGACTTTGACTAGAGCAACCTTCGCCTGAATGACATCACTTCATTATTTGCTCTTTGAAAAATATCCTCAATTTGGATTTCATCCAAATGAATAGCAAAAGTGATTTTTACCTTTTACTTGAGGTGAATTTGATTTTGACTTCATGAGGCATATTTTTTGCTTGATTTTTACTCTAAAATTTCTTCATTAAGAGTTTCACCCTGAAGAAGGGCGAAAATGATTTTTACCTCTCCTTTGGGGTGACTTTGACTTTGACCAGTCCCTATCCATTATTTATGCTCCCACTTGGGCAGAATATTCTTAACATGGTATTTCACTCCCAAGAAGGGCAAAAATTATTTTTTCCCCTCCCTTAAGGTGAAAACATATTTCCCTTATATTTTAACCACAATTTACATTAATTTTTACTAGAAAAAACTTGCTATGTATTTCAAGGGCATGAAACTACACCTTCTTTATTTACATTAGTGAAATCAATAAAAGGGAGGAAGAAAAAATATTACATTAAAAAAGTAAAAACAAATACAAGTCCAAAATTGCATCGTCTATCTTTTATACTTGGAATGTTTTTACAATAAAAATTTTAGTGTGGTGGCTCTCGAGGTATTCAACTTGTTTAGATGCAGTCAACCCTAATCCCACATCCATTGGGATCAACTATCATTGTTGCTAGCTACATAAGAATATTATTTTGATTTAGCAACCTATTCTTGCTCTACCTCTCCCTTTTATTCTTTCTCTATGGTAGCCTCCTTTTTTATCTCCTCCTGTGCCTTTTTCTCTTGCTCCTCAACAACCACTTTCTATTCTACTTTATCTCATGATTGTGCTTGCTTGGAGAGACTTACACTGGTAGTATTATATATTGCAAATGGCTCATCCTATGAATCCAAAGTGAACATAGAGGACGTACTCAATAAATCAATGATAAAATACAACATCTAGATGTGATCCAAATTGATGTGATTAGCTCTCTACTAGAGATCCAACAGGAATGACTTGATTATTGTGAACCTATTCATTAATGGTAGTACTTATTCATCCATAAGGGGATCCTTCTAGCTATCAATATCTGAAGTATCTTTGGTAAAATCTTGCCAAGTAGCTTCCAAATATTTCTTTGGAAAAAGGTCCCCTTGATCATTAGTGAAGCTTGGAAACCTAGCATTAGCTAGAACCTCAAAATAAATGAGCAAAATGCAATGCTCCTATTCAAAAATAGTCATAAAATTTTGGCCCTCTCTTACTAGCTCAAATTTGGAAAAATATATGCACAATGTAATCTTGGTCATGTACAAAGATCGATCCATCCTAGTCATCGGTGTAACTTGGAAGTCTAATAGAGCCAATACCTAAATTTTCAATACCATATCGAGTTTTGGTTCCAACTACTCCTTGACATGCTCCATAGTATTATTGAAAAGGAACATTACCAGTCGAGCCTCATGTATATACAACAAAACCCTGAGTGCTTTCGCTACCATTTCCATGTATTCTTCAATCAAATGAAGGTGAGCTTCATTAATTTTCTCCTTGGATAAGCCTACTAACTATGTGGCTTTCTTGACCTTTTGTTTCTATAAAGCTTCAAGCCGGGCAGCCAATAATTGTACTTGCCTCTCTGCTCCTATACAAGCTATCTGGTATCCCTTGGTGGTATTCTCCAACTCTTCTGCTCTCCTCTGCTAATGCTCTACCTTTGATTTTGCTATCTCTAGCTATGATCTATTTTCATCCAAAGCTTCCTCCAACTCAGCAATATTTGCCTCAACCTCATAAAATTTTCTTGTAATGTTCATCGTGCAGATAAAGAGAGCTCATGTCCACTTGAATATTCCCCATCTTCTTTGTAGTATCAATATTTGTTAGGTCTTATATAATTACTTCATAAGCATAATTGCTTAGAAGCATTTCTCCTTGGGGATTTGGGACTTGGGGAATCATTATTATAGTGTGAGACTCCATAGATTCAGGATAAAAGGTGACCTTATTAAATATCTTTGTTGGAGGTTGAGACTCTTTTCACTTTTGGATTTTCAACCATTATGATGAACTCTGGAGGGCTCAACTTATTTTTTTTGTGATCGGATGCTTTGTCATAATCTCCATCTCTAGCTTTGGTGGCACATATAATTCAAGAAATGGACCAGAGGGAAATCAGGCCTACTAAATGGTTGGCTCCGTAAGGGAAGAAGAAATGAGAACAACTAATGGAATGAAATAGGTTGAGGGAATGGAAGTGTGGTTTCGGCTACATTTGTGCTTACTTGAGGAGGATCTTGCATACTTATAGCCGCAATGGAACTAACCAGAGAAGAGGATAACATCAGTGAAAAGGGATTGGCCATAGATGCAAAGGTACTAAAAGAAAAGAAAATATAAGAAATGAGAATAGAAGAAGAGAGCATTGATGATTGGTGACTAGGAAATGATAAGTGAAATAGAAGTGGTGGGTATACCGAATGAGGGTGAGATGAAAGCAACAATTATGGAAAGGGGTGTGATAGTCACTGAATGCTTAAGAAGGAAATAGGGTAAAGAAAACATACCTTTAAGCTTCGACACCACTTGAGACAACAATGGGGGTGACTGTGACACTGATTGCTCTTTGGTTCATTCTCCTTCCACCTTGTCCTCCAGATTTATAATCTCCACATGTTGGTCAAGTCGTTCCTCCTAAATCAAAGGATGATTTTATAAAATATCAACCTATGTAGCTTCAGTTGTGGGAGGAGGGTTCACCCCTACTAAATAAACCGCACCTATTCTTGGCTTCTTTGAGACTTTTGGAAATGGAAGTGCCTCACGTTTACTCCTTTTCTTCTACTAGAGCTACATTTATGGCGATGACTATCTTTCTTCTTCCATAAGTGGCTCTTCCTCCACTGTGTGTTGCTTCTGTTCATCCATGACCACTTCATTATCAGATACTTGAAATATATGAGGTACAATATTAGTGAAAGAGATAGATTTATACCTATCGTAATACTCATTATAAACTTCTAAAAATACCTCATCCATCACCAGGCCAAAGGTAGACCCGATTTTCCCTTGGTGGGCCCTCATAACCCACCATTTGGTAATTTTCTCCTAAGAGCAGTCAGGCAATTAATCATTTATTTTACTGAACAATATTGGAGGAGGAATCTGGTGCTTATGAATTGCAGAGTTATATTTGACCTCCATCTCATAGAAGTTGTATCAAGGCAAGAAAATCATCATTTTCTCAATATGCCATTTGAGATCATGCCCCTCTATATTATTTATTTGCTGCTCAATATTCACCTAGGGACAACAATGAAAACTTTTAGCTTTTGTTAATACCGTAAAATGACCCAAAGGATTGTACTTCCATCACTGAGGTAATTCTACCATGTCGAGGTTGTATAGAACTTTATTAATCAACTTATTATGGACAACCTTATCAACATCAATATCATAAAAATGAAATGGCATGGTGCATGTAGTTTTTTTCCTCATCCTACCCATAGACATCATTATTGAAGTCATTCTAGAAAACAACTTCCATCGTAAAAAAGTGCTCTCTAGTAAAATACGAAAGGAGAAACGTCTTGCTAGTGAAGCCAAAATTTTGTATCATGATGCCTTGCATCAACAAGAAAATATCACCTTTATCCTTTGCAATTATCTCTTCTCTCATCGCCCTCGAAACTCGCTCACATGTGCCAAAAATAATTTCAAGGGTGGGGCCCAAAAAAATGCAATTAAAGTTGTAAAATGAATCCTTCCTAGACAATCTTAGAGTCCATAAATAAACTGGAAACTTTCTGTATACCTCTTCAACCTGCTTAACAAATATGAAATAAAAATGCTTGTGCATGTGGAAGAAGAAATACTAGGCCAAAAATGAAGTGTGTCTGAATGATACAACTCTCTCACTCTACATATTTTCTAACTTTATGTGCATCGTTGTAGCCACATAATCCACCCAATCGAATAAAATTGGGTTTATGGTTGCTTGCATTGCTATTAGGGCATAAAATTCCACCTACAAAATACATTGCGCAAGTGCTTATTGCCATTTATGAATAGTGGAATCGATCAAAATACCAATCATCTAGAACAACATAGAAAATATGTCAAGGTTTTTAAACTCCATGAGGGGCTTTGGCAAATTTGGTAGCTCTCCAAACTAGGGCATCCTTATCAGCTTATTCTCCATGAACTATCACAATGTCACAATCGACTGGTACCTCTCTTATTGCTCTTTGATATTTAATTTTTTAAATGTAACATCCAGAGGAGGCCTCAAAACACACATAAATTCTTCTCTGATTGCGCTAGCAAAAATGGTGAACTATTTATCTTCCTTCATATTTAAAATAGTATTCATGGTAGGATGGTAAAACTTTGAAATCATCATCACCAACTCAGGGCAAGCGTGAATTAGTGTGCATAGGTACCAAAACATTTATGCATGATCTGAAATTGTGATCGAGCTCTCTAGCATCAAGCTTTGTCTGACTACGGTCTCCACATCCTGGCACAATTTTTCCATGCTCTTTTTTGAAATAGCACAATCTCCAATATGATCCAGTGCATCATAATATGGGTCGAGCTCTATATTTTTATTTTGCTTGGTTTTTTAGCTTTTTTTGTCACCTTGTGCTTTCTTTGACTCCACCACTTTCTTTGAATCAGTACCTTTCTTTCCTATCTTCACACAACAATATTACTACACCAATCTGACAATTCTATAAAAAATAGCAACTCAGGGCAACTAAACAATAATCGAGTGATGCTTCAAAAAATAATCTCAATATTTATTCCCCTAAAAGCTTTTGGTTCACCGTATTTAAAACCTTAACTCCCAACTACCTGAGTTAATGCAGGTGCTATAATTGAGCAATTTTAGTAAACATGCATCTTGGTCCTCTTACCCGACATGCTTTTTTATAATTTTTTAAACTATACCTTAATTGCAAATAACACCCTTGCACTAAAATATTCTCTGAACTTTGTGCCTAACCACTTTTTACCTTGGAAGGTGCAATTTTGTTATTTAATGGCTAATCACATGAAATATGGATTCCATGTGGGAGTGATGGTGCTTTTCGAGCGAAACCACTAACTTTGTTGCATGATGATGCTGAAAACACCTATAAATTTTGCCAAAAAAATTAGCTCGATTCTATGCATTCAACTGAAGTTTACACCAAAATTAGCACGGGCCAAAAAATGTCAATTGAAAATACTTGCTTCACCAAAACATCAACTGGGACAAAAATAGCAAGACAACTGCACTCCAAAAATGCTCTTCTGCTTGCTTTTATGAAACTACACTCTTTGCAACCCATTTTAAAATAATCTATCTTATTTTATTCCACCTCAAAAAATCTTAATTGATAAAAGCAAGCTTTTAATGCAACTAGAGTTCTTTTTAGAAAAAGCAGGGCAAAATTAATTTCACCCCCTTCTTTTGCTGAAATCAATGCTACCAATTGGAGTTCTTGAAAAAACATGTGATTTTTATTTTTCCTTTTCTTGGGGTTTCACTCTGAAAATATCTTTGAGGGGATAAACAAGAATTTTACCTCAAAAATAGAAATATGCATGGCAAAAATTCTTTTCGGGTGAAAATAAAATCCTCCTTTGCTTTCTTTCTTTTTTCTTTCTTTGTCTTTATTTTTATTTTTAAATATTTTTTCGTAGTTTCAATTAAAAATAAGGACACTTTTTCAATGGAAAAGCATTAAAATCCAAGTGAATTCATGTTTCCAAGAATGAAAGAACCTACTTTCTTTTAAATATTTTTTCCCAAAATAAGACAAAAGGCTTTGAAAAATGTTTTCGAGGTGAAGATAATTTTTGGCTAGTGAAGATTTGACTTTAGGCTGAAATCACTTGCCTTGAGGGGTGAAATTACTTCTTCCGATGAAATCAACTTCTTTCTTCTCTCTTTTTTTTGAACCAAATTAAAAATAAGGTAACAAAAAATATTATGTACATATATACATACTCAGTGTTTCAATGATGATAGACCTTCAAATGAAGACCATTTATTGGAATCGATAGCACACAACCATCCATGTGTTGCAAATAAAATGAGTTAACTTGATTTTCTCCTAAAATCTGAAATGGGCCCTCCTAAATCACCTCGTACTTGTAATGCTTGCCAAGTTTTGCCTTGTTTTCATTTCATTTCAGTACAATATCACCTACATTAAAAGTCTCGTTAGAAGATTTTTTATCGAACCCTTCTTCGTCATTTGGGCATGCTACATCAAGGCAATGTATGATTCCTCATTTTATTCCTCTAGTTGGAAAATCTGATCCAAAATTACGCTCATAGAATAAAATTCATCACCTTCATCAACAAGCAAGTGCAAGGTTTGGAGGGCTGACAACTCGATATGAATGGGTAGGACTAGTTATTTACCATATACCAAGGAATAAGGGGACGTATTGATATATTTTCATTGATATGTGATCGACCCATAATACTTGGTTCATGAGAAAATGCCAACTACGCTTATTATCTCCCAAAATTCTTTTTAGAATCTTGAGAAAATTCTTATTACTAGAGTTGGTCAGATCATTCCATTGTGAATAGTAGTTAGATGAAGTTTTCATATAAATGCCATACTTACCCATAAATTCACTAATATTGGCACCAATTAAGGGAATTCTATTGTCTATAAGGATTCCATATGGGATACCAAAGTGGGTGATCAATCCTTCAAATAAAGCTATAACTATTGCTTGGTCTACCTTCTTGGTTGGGATTACTTTGGCACATCAAGTGAAATAGTTGGTTTCAGTTAGGATATATTTGTGTATGGTAGAGGAATTGGGATCAATGAACTCAATAAATTCTAGGCCCCATTACTAAAATGATGCTTCAAATTGAATTGTATGAAGGGGTTATGATGCATTCTTGCTTCTATTAACATATCTCTAGCACTTGTCACAACTCTAACTTTGAAAGCATATACAAAGAGAGCGGGCCAAAAATAACTTGATTTGATGATCTTCAATGCCACTGGTCTAAATTTTTTATGCATATGAGAAGAAGACCATCAATATTCTTGTAAAATAGTCCATTTGGTAACAAAAAAACCTGAGGGTCTACAATTAGAACCTCCTTCTCTGTGAGGCATTAAGATGTGAAGAACACATTCCCGAGTTAAAATATTTGACAACGTCCTCTATCCAGTCACAATAAAATGTAGAGTGATTAGCAAAACTACTTCCGCTTGCTGAATACTCAAGTTGGAAAACCATGGATTTAGAAGCATCACTTCTTGTGAGCTTCTAACACAGTGCTCAGGCTCAGACCAACTTGGTTGGTCAAATCTCAATATCATACTCCTATATTTTAGAAACCCAGCCAACTCTCTTGTCTCCAAGCTTTCCTTGAATGATAAAAATCCTTACATCTGGATGAACAACATAAAATATTATTTTTCTCTATGAAACAAAGTGTCGAAACTTCTTTAAGGATTTCATCACTACATACACCCAATTTTCAATGAATTTATACTTCTCTTCATGTGTTTGAATGACTTGCCTTAAGAAATAAATTGGCTTCTCATCTCCCTTCTATGTAAGCACTACTGCATAGCTCTCTTGTTCATCAATGGTATACAAGATAAAATATTTTATTAATCAATATTCACCAGGACCAGGTCTTGAGTAATTCTTTCTTTAATTTCTCTAAATTCTCACTTCCTCTACTCAGTCCACTTGAACTCAACATTTTTATTTAAAAGCTCAATCATCGGCTTTACACCTCGGTGGAATATATAATAAATTTTTGAACAAATTTTATCTGACCAAAGAATGATTGCAAGTCCTTCTTGTGGGTTGGCAATGGAAGCTTCAGAAGAGCATCTGCTCTAGCTAAATCAATAGCTAACCCTTTGTCTAAAATAACATGGCCTAGGAGATTTCCTTCTTTTACCATGAAGATGGACTTCTTTAGGTTGATGGATATTCCAAACTCTCATAATTTCTTGAACACTTGCCTTAAATGTAAAATATGCTCCTCCCTATTGTGAGAAAAAATAGTCATGTCATCCAAATAAATCACAATAACATGATTTAATAACTCACCGAAAGCTATGTTCATCGCTCTTTGAAAAGTTGCTCCAACATTCAAGAGACCAAAATATATTCACTAATAAGCAAATGTTTCCCATTTCATGGTGAATGTCATTTTATATTGATATTCATACTTGACAAAAATTTGATTATAGCCAAAGAATCCAACCAGTAGAGAAAATATCTAAGCACCAACAATAACATGTAAAATCTTATCAATTTGCACCAATGAATAATGATCCTTTAGAGACGTCTGGTTTAAGTTCCAAAAATCCACACATAGGTGAATATCTCCATTCTTCTTTCGCACAGGAATCAAATTTGCTACCCAAGTAGAATGTTTGATCGAGTATATATTTTTGCTTCTAGCATCTGCAATAGCTCAACCTTCATCAAAACCTCAATATTAGGATTGACTGATCTCTACTTTTGCCTGAAGGGTTTCACTCCTTCATGCAACTCAATGGTGTGCTGGATCAAATCTGTATTATGGTATTTCAAATCCTAGTAGCTCCAAGCGAGAATAACTGGTTAATAGTGGAACAACTCCTTGACTTGCTCCAGCTCTTCTTGAGTGCAATCGATACCAATTTTTATTGACTTATCAGGTTCCAATGTAGTTTAGTGTACTCCTTTTTATCCACTTTGATCATATGCTTTTTTGCTCTATCATTATAATCAAAGAGACTCTCAAGCATAATAAATTCTTTTGGGATATGATTATTTTGTAGATGGATCAATTCCTTAGCTTCTTCCTCATCAAGTGTTCTTATTTCCATCGTACTACCTTCTCTTATAAAAAAAAATACAATATGTTCATAATTGTAAAAAAATTTCCAGCAGATATTTTAGTTAGGGACTGAAGGCCTGTAAACTAACCTCACAGTCTTGGGCTTTCTCACCACATGCTTTATTGGATAAAAATTAGTGCCAAGGGATACCAAGATATCGGTATGTTTGTTCTACTCTCGTGAGATTTCTTGGATGTTCAATGTCATATAGGCCTCAATCAGGTCCCAAACTTTATTATGGTACACTTTTAGGTAGTGCTATTTAGAAACACACTTACTAGTTACCTTGTTGATGATTAGATCAAAATATCCAAGAATATGTAGTTGTTTAATCTCAAGCTTCTTTGCTTTCTTCATACCCAAGAAGAGTGCTTCATACTCAGTGGCATTATTTTTAGAACTCCAGGTCCACCGGTATGAGTATATATTCTGTATGCTAGAAGGATAAATGAGAAAAATCCTAGCCCCTGCATCATTCTTGCATCTCACAACGTTAAAGTACAACTTACATAATTGATCAAGAACAAGATCTTGATCATAAAACACCTCCACTTCAAAAATTTTAGGCTTAGAAATTGTGTAACAACTAATTTTAGTCTCCATCATGGCATTAAAATTGAGCATTGAAAACTCATCCTCTATTCGAAGCTCATCTAGAACCTCTTCCATTAAATCTAATTCTTCCAATTATTTGGTCATCAAGTTGATAGAATTCATGGGTTTATCTTCTTCTTCAATCTTCTCTATGTGATAAGTAGAAGACTTCTCATTATAAATTTAGATTATCCTTCCTTTTATAGGAATCTTGAAATGAGAATAGTCCAGAGAAAGGTAGCCTCCCAACTTGGTAGTGAAATCCCATGATAGGCACATGTTGAAGTACAACTCCAGATCAACCACAACCATGTCTTGAATCACTATGATATAAGGTATTTTATGCAACATAATGGGGATGTATTTGATGACCCCTATAGTCCTCACAGGGTTTCCATCTAATTGCAAAATTCTATAATTGATTCTTGTATATTCCATACCCATAATGTTACAAACTACTGTTGGCATGAAAATCGTTGTAGCATCGGAGTCAATCATGCAATTGTGTATAATCCATCCTTCCATCCTAAGAGAAAAATAGAAAGGAGGTGGTCTATTCTTTCCAGTGGTGGAAGTTATCAACTTTTGAGCTAAAACTATCTGAGTCATATTCTTCCTCTTATATTTCAAAAATTTTAGTGATTCTTACAATAAGTCAACTTCTCGAGGGAATTGCAAAGCATCATAGAGACTCACATTGGCTAGAATCTTATTCATCTTTTGAAAAATATTGTATGTAGATATGCTGGATTCTTTTTCTTTATTAACAGTCTCATATAAGCTCTGGTACTGCTATGTAGCCTCTACCCTCTAACGCTTGGTCAAGGATGGGTATTTGAGTTTTTATTTGGCCTATTCCTCTGTTTTAGCCTTCACCTGTGAAGTTGAAGCCTTTTATTGCAATTTTTCTTTCACTCATAGAGGTAAAATATTTTTTAACAGGAAATGCACATCGGGCTTGGGTTGGAAATATTTCAACCCAAAATATTTCAACCTCTACCTACAATGATCTACATGGTGAGGAAACTTGCATGGTTCACCTAAACTACATGCAGACCTTGGCAAAAAATTCTTCCTGTGGTCAAATAAACATGATTATAGAATTTGATCATGTTTTCATGGTCCCTTATGAGGAACAAGTTTTAGTTCTCACAAGAACTGAAAGAAACCCAGTCATAGGAGATCCAACTAAAATGGAGCTACTAAAGATACATGTTGACCCAAAAGTGCAAAATAAGAAAAAAAATGCGTAAGATAGAGGTTGAAATATTTTGGGTTGGAAATATATCTGAACCTGCTTTATTTTAATAACTGTGATCTCATTGCTCATCACTCTTATGGCTAAAATCATGGATTGCATCTCTTTTAGCAACTTCTATTGTGGATCAGGATTTGAGGGTGCTAGAGGGGCTGGTAATGGGAGTGGTACAGGTGGATATGGAAGTGCTAGAAATGAAACTAGAGCAGGTAAATATGGAATGGTTGGCATAGGTAGTTGTGAGACATAAACTATCATCATAGCCTAAGATTAATTCAAATTCCATGAAGGGATTGGATACATGGGGGACATTGGCAAAGTATGAGAAGATGCATTGGCATACAAATATTATGGGAGATCGAGAAAAATGGGCATCATCATTTTTGATGAAAGCTTACCAAGAGCAATCAGGTCAACTTCAGCCTTTTGTGCTTGAGAATACAAATCAGGAAATATGTTGACATTGGATTGTCGAATGATCATACTAAAGTTAGAGTTGAAAGCTCAAAGGTAGTAAAATACAACTTGCTCTAGAGTTGGTCAAAGACCATCAGGAACTCTCTACCAAGTTCGAGTGAACCTGACATTTAAGTCCATGATTTCCTCCTGTGGATGCCTTTGGATAGTGGTAAACTGATGTAACAGAGAAAATGGGTCTGCTTGTTCATTGAAATATTTTATCAAAAATTCAGCCAACTGGTCCCAAGTGGTGATTGTGATAGACTGTAACTACAATTACCAATAAAGTAGCTTACCTTTGAGAGAGAGCATGCTTGGTTCAGGAGTAAATTCCAACTGCGCTTATTGTCTCTCAAATTCCTTTTTATAATCTTGAGCAAATTCTTATTGGTAGATTCAGTTAGATCATTCCCTTGCGAATAGTAGTTAGATAAAATTTTCAAATAAATGCCATACTTACCTACAAATTTACTAATCATAGAACCAATTAAGGAAGTTCCATTATCTGTTATGATTGCATCTAGGATACCAAAGTGGGTGATCAATCCTTCAAGTAAAGCTATAACTGTTGTTTGGTCTACCTTCTTGGATGGGATTGCTTCGACCCATCAAGTAAAATAGTTGGTTGTAGTTAGGATGTATTTGTATCTGGTAGAGAAATTGGTATCAAATGCCCCAATAAAGTCTAAGCCCCATTGCTAAAATGCTGCTTCAACTTGAATTGGATTAAGGGGTAATGGTGCATTCTTTCTTCTACTAACATATCTATGGCAGTTGTCATGATTCTAACTTTGAAAGCATCTACAAAGAGAGTGGGCCAAAAATAACTTGCTTTGATGATCTTCAATGCCATGGGTCTAAATTTTTTATGCATATGAGAAATCCATCAATATTCTTGTAAAATAGTCCATTTGATAACAAAACATACTTGAGGGTCTACAATCAGAAGCTCCTTATCTATGGGGTATTAAGATGTGAAGGCCACCTTCCTGAGTTAAAATATTTGACAAGGTCCTCTGTTTAGTCATAATCAACTATAGAGTGATTAGAAAAACTACTTTCTCTTACTTAATCCTCAAGTTGGCAAACCATGGATTTGAAAGCAGCACTTCTTGTGAGCTCCTAACATAGTGATCAGTCTCAAACTAGCTTAGTTGGTTGAATCTCAACATCATACTCCTATATTTTAGAAACCCAACTAGATCTCTTATCTCCAATATCTCCCTAAATGATAAAAATCCTTACATCTGGATGAACAACATATACTATTGTTTTAATCTATGAAACAAAGTGTTAAATCTTCTTCAAGGATTTCATCACTGCATACACCCACTTCTCAATTAAGTTATACTTATCTTCATATGTTTCAATGACTTGGCTTAAGAAATCAATTGGTTGCTCATCTCCCTTCTGCGTAAGCACTACTGCATAGCTCTCTTGTTCACCAATGATATACAATATAAAGTATTTTGATTAATCAGGTTTCACCAGAACCAGGTCTTGAGAAATTCTTTATTTAATTTCTCTAAATGCTCGCTTCCTCTGCTCAGTCCACTTGAACTCAACATTTTTCTTTAAAAGATCAGTCATCGAATTTACCTCCTGGTAAAAATCTATAATAAATGTTTGAACAAATTTTATCTGACCAAATAATGATTACACGTCCTTTTTTTTTGGCAATGGAAGCTTTAGAAGAGCACCCACTCTAGCTGGATCAATATCTAATCCTTTCTCTAAAATAACATGGCCTAGGAGCTTTCCTTATTTTACCATGAAGATAGACTTCTTTAGGTTAATGGATATTCTGAACTCTTAGCATTTCTTGAACACTTACCTTAAATGTAAACTATGCTCCTCCCTATTGTGAGAGAAAATAGTCATGTCATCCAAATAAATCACAATAACGTAATTTAACAACTCACCGAAAGCTATGTCCATCGCTTTCTAAAAATTTTCTCTAGCTTTCAAGAGACCAAACGGTATTCGCTAATAAGAAAATGTTCCCAATTTCATGGTGAATGCCATTTTATATTGATCTTCATCCTTGACCAAAATTTGATTATAATTAGATAATCCATCCAACAGGGAAAATATCTAAGCACCAGAAATAACATGCAGAATCTGATCAATTTGTGGTAGCGAATAATGACCCTTCAAATATGCCTGGCTTAAATTCCAAAATTCCATACATAGGTGAATATCTCCATTCTTATTTTGCATAGAAATCATATTTTCTATGCAAGTAAAGTGTTTTATTGGGTATATATTTTTTCTTCTAGCATCTTCAACAACTCAACCTTCATCAGAACCTCAATATTAGGATTGATTGGTCTCTGCTTTTGCTTGAAGGGTTTCACTCCTTCATGCAACTCAATGGTGTTTTGGATCACATATTGTAGACACCAAAACAGCACCAATCCGATTATGTGACTACAAACACTGATCACATTAACACACACAGCCCCCAGGGTAGCCCCCAGAGGTTAAACAGTGGTTCTAACCACTTACACAATAGTTTTGCAAGTCAAAAATCAGTTTGGCACCTTTTAGACACTTTATTTCTTATTCGTCCCACCCAGGGACGAGTGCGAATTTGTACTCGTCCTACCCAAGGACGAGTATGGATTTGTACTCGTTTCACCCAGGGACGATTACTAGCGCTCGCTTCGGGTGGGACGAATGCCAGGTTTGACCAAGCAAAAAGTCAGACCTCAGCGCATGACAACTCAGAACTACCACTCAGCTTTTCATGCATGACATAGGAGTGCAAGTGAGTTTTTCTAAAACACACAAAGACATGCACAGAGGCAGTTAAGAAGCCCTTGATCAAGAAGAAGTCTTCTCTTCACAAACAAAAGCATTCATGCAAAGAAACACTTTTGCATGTTAATTCAAAGAGACCCCTTGGGTCTATAAAATGGTGAGTTTCCTCACCCAAAATAAGATATACAGAGAAGGAGCATTTTGAGCGACGAAGTGCTGCTAGTTCACTTACTGGCGATTTGTGCTTTCATAATCGTGGTATTTCTTTTAGTTTCATGTTTATGCTTTTGTCAAGTCTTTCATTTCATTTAGATTCATTTCAACCATCGTTAGATTCATCTTTTATTTTTCATACACAGGTGCTACCGACTTTCTTGTTTGTTTCTTTGAGTGCCGAGTTGCAGCATTAGAGGAGCGACGAGGAGTCTACCTTACCAACGCAAGCGGCGGCAACATTTGGCCCGCCCATTCCAAACGTGGGCATGCGGAAGGAGGAAGACTAAGTCACAAATTGTAACAAAGACCAATTTAACGCTCCTAGCCCCTAAAAAGGGAGGAGACGTCTATGTAACCGAGGATAAGAAATTTGAATAAAGAGGGCTGTGATTTCCTTACATCTTTTCTTTCATCTCCAATTTATCTCCTTTCCTTGTTTTTGTGCATAGGATTAAAGCGTTACATTTCGTCTTATATTGCATAGTTATAGTTTTCCTTTTTGCTTCGGAATCTCGTGCTTTCAATGGCGATCACGGTGGGACCTCTGTCCTCTTTTTTTTAGGTTAAATTACTGATCTAAAATTGCTTGCTTTTTTTTTTTACAGTACCTGTTTTTCAACATCGGACTGTTATTCGTCTCTGCAAGTGACGATTACAGAATTGTTACTCGTCTCACCCCGGGACGAATAAACTATTCGTTCCACCCTGTGACGATTACGGTTCTGTTATTCGCCTCACCCAGGGACGATTATAGATCTGTGCAAATTTTCAGAGCAAATCAGAAATTTCCGATTAGGCAGAGAAGAGGTAGGGGTTTTTTTTACAGCTTCTGTCAAATTTTTGTTTTTCTGTTTTCTGGTTTTCAGTTTGAATGGCTTAGGGAAAGATTTCTTTTCGTTTGCTTGTTTCAATTTCGCAAAATTAAAACGAACCCCACACATCACGTTACATTTTAAACCAAGGCGTTGGTCGTAAGACCCCAACCCTTGAGCAAGACCAACGGTGGGTTCATCACCACCTTGGCTTAGCTTTGCATCCATTCCCCGATTGTCAACCGTTGTTATGCGTAAATCCTGACGAAAGCTGACCGAGTGTCGCTGGGGTGATTCCCATGCGCGCGAGGATAAGTCTTCTATGGTAGGTGCCATTAACAGGACAATCCCCCTTCCGTACCGCCTACGTACCACGTACCATCTACTCTCACGTACCTATAGTCTCCCTCTCGTAAGGGCGGGTATATAGAGAGGTTGGTATATCGGCTTGGCTGGTATATTGAAGGGGCGACCATTTTGGGAGTTATATGAGCCGTCATAATGCATTTAAACGTTCTTCAAAACCTACAAAAACAAAACAAAACAACAAAAACACACTAAACCAGATTTAGGGCACACTATTAATCTTTAAAAGAGATAATCATTGCTTGTGTGTGTATGCTATTTTCTGTTTAGACAAAAAAAATCAAAAATAAAAAAAATCATAAACAAAGATAAAAATCTACGCATTTTGTCACTCGCTCCAAAAGCTCCAAGGATTCCCGCAATCGCTTGGTCACCCCAAAATGCTCCAAAGGTGTCCATGAACCCTTTGGTCAACCCAAAAGCACCCCAAGGTTCCCATAAGTGATGCAGGACCATCCAACAAAATATGGGAAATTTTATATTTTTCTCTAAATTTTAGTGCATCTTGCCGGGGCCATAACTTCTCAACCGTAGCTCCGATTGACTTGAAATTTTACAGGGAGTTAGTTGGGATAATTTTAAACAAATACAACTCCCTAGAATTCTATTTGCCCAGAAAAGTCAGTTTTCGGGGCCAAATTCCATCATCTAGTGCCTCAAAATTAGGTTTTAAAATTGCGCACCTAATTTTTTGCACTTTTTGAGATGTTCGAAGGCCAATATCTCCTAATGTATTTAGAGTTAGGACTTGAAACTTCATTTTTGTCTTATCTACTATAAGAGGGATGCACACACCAATTTTGGGCCCCATCTGACTCATTTCAATTTTTAGGGTTTTTAGAGAGACATCGCCATGGTATTCACCCGTAGTCAAGCCCACTCATGGGCAGACGCTGCGATGAATGTCCAAAGAAACACGAGTCGCATCCGTTATAGTCCCCAAGATTTTTTCATACCACCTTGGCGACCTAACACACAAGGCAGTCCCCTACACACCTTAACGAAAAGGGACTATAGGGGCACCTCTTCTAGGGGCACTCCTGTTCAGCATAGCACCCAGCACGCACCCTCCCATGAGGGGTACATCCATAGGAGAGCTCCCTTAGATGCTCGCTATGAGTGGTCATCACGCGATGAAGCGCTAGGTCAACATAGGGTTCGACGGGAGGAACCACATGATTACACTATCCCTCCTTCACCCCCTCTAGTTGTCAGGACTACAAGGACAAATTCAGAGCACAAGGCTCCTCAGGCGGAGCGAGCCAACTCTTCCCATTCCTCTTTCACTTACAAAAGAGAGCACAAGGAAAACCCTTACCTTCCCCAAGAACAATATACATCGCAGGAGCAACACGCCTCCGCAATTGCTAGCTTTCAGGATTACCTATTGAGGCCAAAGCCTCAGGGGAATGCCGCTACCCCCAACAGAGGGAGGCGACCTATAGAGATCTCGGATCACCATGACCGAGATAGATATCTAGGAGAGGCATCTAGGCCTTCTAGACATGAGACGACAGGACCAACTATCTTAGAATCTGCCAAGCATATTGCACGTCGGATGCAACTCACGATACTTGAGCTGGAACAACAACAGTTAGAGCAACAATATCTTTTAAATCAAGAGTGCCTTCAGCGCCAGGAGGATGAGTTGTTACAACACACTATGCAGGCGAAGACTCCAACCCCTCGCATGCATAAGACAAAACATTATGAGAAACACAACTGGGTGCAAGACAGGTCTCTACGACCTTATCAAACGTTGCCCTCGACGCCTCCTAGACTTGAGCGGGAGGCCAATCCTAAGACCAATGACGGGTGCCTTCTTCAGGCGCCCACCCAGGTTCATGGACCACCCCCAAAAATTCTTCAAGAAGCCTCTGAGGAACCTGAGCTAGAAAAAGAGTGGACTAAAATGAAATACCAAAGCATGGGGGGTGCTATTCAGTCATCCCTCTCAAGGCATCAAGTTTCCCACAACTTGCAACGGGAACAAATCAAACAGGAGGAGCTCAAATCCCTCGATACAAGCAATGCACTGCCCAAGCACTTAGAGTCGATAGAGATCAAGATTTTGGGGTCCCAAATGCCCAACTCATGCAAAACTCCTCTCAAAGAGGATCAACCCCTAGTTGTAGAGCTACCTGATGATGAGGTCTTCCATATCTCAGAATCACCAGATTCTGATGAGCCTGACTCTCTCGCCAAAGATGAGTCAGCATATGCAATAGCGCCATGGGACCCGTTCGAGTTCGACAACACTAATTCACAGGTGGTCCCCATGGATGAGCATCACAAAATTCTCTTAACATTACTCCCTTTGGAGGCTCCCATCGAGCCCGTGCCATTGCCAGAAAATCCGGTCCCCCCGCAAAGCGCAGAACAACCCCATCGGGACCATGTCAATCTGCTCGAGCCAGAAGAGCTTAGCATGTCACAGATAGCTATCGAGGCCAACGAGGGCCTTTGGATCATTGACAATGATTACGAAGATGAAACTGAGATGGCTTATCTCAATCATGCACGACGGCACAATCACCCTGTCACCCATGACGAACTAATGGCCCAACTAGGCATAAGACTAGGGCATGAGTGGCGCATAGACCCAGCCCACTGGCATCAAATGTTGATTCCACTCCTTTGGGAAGATCGCGAGCAACTTCCACCCAGAGATATCATAGCACCATCAGTGCCGAGGGCGGACCCTGCCCTCCTATCCGTGCATAAGGCCGATCCATTCGTGCCAATTCCTACAGAGCCAGATCCGATGCACAAAGATCATCACGCTGGGGGTACCTCTATTCCCTGAAGAGCCAGTGGGTTACACCAAATGCTCCAAAGGTGTCCATAAACCCTTTGGTCAAACCAAACGCTCCAAAGGTGTCCATAAACCCTTTGGTCAAACCAAAAGCTCCAAGGATTATCGCAATCGCTTGGTCATCCCAAAAGGCTCCAAGGATTATCGCAATCTCTTGGTCATCCCAAAAGGCTCCAAGGATTATCGCAATCGCTTGGTCATCCCAAAAAGCTCCAAGGATTATCACAATCTCTTGGTCATCCCCAAAAGCTCCAAGGATTATCGCAATCGCTTGGTCATCCCCAAAAGCTCCAAGGATTATCGCAATCGCTTGGTCATCCCAAAAAGCTCCAAGGATTATCGCAATCTCTTGGTCATCCCCAAAAGCTCCAAGGATTATCGTAATCGCTTGGTCATCCCAAAAAGCTCCAAGGATTATCGCAATCGCTTGGTCATCCCAAAAAAGCTCCAAGGATTATCACAATCACTTGGTCACCCTAAAAGCTCCAGGGATTTTCATAATCGCTTGGTCAAACCCTAAATGCCCCAAAGGTATCTATAAACCCTTTGGTCAAGACAAAAGCTCCAAGGATTACCACAATCGCTTGGTCAACCCAAAAGCTCCAAGAGTTACCATAACTGCTTGGTCAACATAAGTATTCAAAAATCAACAAAAACAACACAAAAATCAAAATCACAAAAACATTTGCATTTCAATTCCATGCATTCTCATAACACATCAAAATTACAAAAACAATTGCATTTCAATTCCATGCATACTCATAAAAAAAAAAAAAAAAAACAAAATCAAAATCACAAAAACAATTGCATTTCAATTACATGCATTCTCATAAAAAAACAAAATCACAAAAACATTTGCATTTTCCATACATTCTCATAAAAAAAAAAACGAAATCACCAAAACATTTGCATGCATTTTCATAAAAATCAAAATACAAAAATATAGGTTGCATTAAACATTGCATCCATCCCTTGCATACTTCGATAGGTCATACAAGTCAAAAGCACCATAGGCTGTCATTACTTGGCAATTCCATCATTTCCACCTCAAATCCATTTCCATAAACGCATACATCCAAGCATATCACCTTTTTATTTTAGCATAGTCGGTTGTTTCCTAATGTATATAGGGTTTTCGTCATTCAGATGTCTTTAAATTTCTAGCCAAAAACTGCACACAGTTAAACAGATTTTACACGGGAAAGTTTTACTTGGATCACACCTTGTTACGTCACGTCCCAACACAAATTAACACACATAAAAATTCCTAAGTTGTGTGAACGAAAGATGAAACCTGCACCGTAATCCAGGTCACCATAAGCGAAACGGCTATCTTGCTTATCCCCCCGTGCGAATGACCCTAGGAATGCTGAGAGTTGGCAAAAGGACAAGCATCCTCCCTACCCAATTCCCCATGAATCCCAAGTTCTCAAAAGTTGCAAAACATCAAAAATTTGCAAAACGTCAAAACATTCAAAATTGACATCCTACAGTGCACACATCAAAAGGCACGTACAATAGTGATTCTCGTCACTCCCTATCCCTTGCTCAAAAAAAAAAAAAAAAAAAAAACATCAATAAAACAAAATAAACAGTGATCTTATCACTATAAAGAGCAAGTATCCCAATACAATTGAAGAAAAGTAGGGAGTCGAACTTGAATCCCTGGAATTCTCAGCATTTCGACAGGTCATGAGGCAAGCTTCAGTACCGGTTTGGTTGATAGCCTATCGATCACCGATAGTAAACCTCCCGCATGACGATATATCAGTCACAGTAACTTGTGTATAGATCAATGTTTTCATGTGGATGAGCTAGCTTATGGTATCCTAGATAGCATCGCAGATTAATCTAACCAAACACAATCAAGGAGTTAGTGGAGCTAATTAGGTGATCCTCGAGTACGAGTTCGGTTGAAAGCCCATCTGGAACTGGCGGTATCCTGATGAATACCACATAAATGAACTCAATTGCACACACAGGGATGTGAAATAACTTGGTTAAATTCAAGTCGAATTTATACCTTGTTCAAAAGTCTTGCAAGATAAATGTACAGTCTTGGCTAGTTAGTTAAAATATCTGAATCTCCGAAAAGCTTAACTACATTTTAAAAAACAACTATCACATTTTATTCCGTACATCACCATCAAAATATATGCAAAATACAAAAACACAAGTTTTCACATGCAAAGTCATTCCACAAAGTCATCCCATTAGTATAGCAAGTCAGTAAAATCTTGTACAGTCTATGGTGCATCGACACATCATCAACAACTCATTTCATTCATTCCATATCCATACATCATACAAATTAGAAACATCACATTCATAATCACCTCTGCATACATCAAACACATACATAAAAACACGCAACAACCAAAAAAAAAAAAAAAAAACAAACAAACACAACAAAACAACCAAAATATAAAAATGACAAATGCCAACAAAAACACTAAAAATTGCCGGACAAAAGTGCTCTTGCACTTAACCTCTTCGCATTAGAAAACTGATGTCGAGGTCTACCTTGTCGTTATCCTTCTCCCTAAGAAGGCTACCTTAGCCGGACCGCTCCACGGGAAGACAGATTTTCGTGAATGTTAACCCCAAATGGCATCCCAAAATGGGTTCACACCCACCAAAAACAGGTCAAAATGTTTGGAAACTGCTTTCGCATTAAACGGAAAACATCTGAAGGCACCCTCACTTAAGTCATATTGGGTCAAGCGACTCGTCGCTTTTCTCATGGCAGTCATTCCTTCATCGATTCGTCGCTTGAGGGGGTAGTCACACTTAAGTCACCAATCAAAAACAATACACCCAATCACGACAATAGCATGCATTCAAAGAATCATTGACAAATACAATCACGCTCCTGCTTGGGGCAGCAAACAAGCAATTATCACAAACTGATTAAACACTTGGCATTCCCGAAGCATGAACAAAAGTTTCCCCCGTGGATAAAAGGTTGCGCCCTTTGCCTATTCATGATCGATCAATGTCCAAGCTCAAGTCACACCTCACCAAAACAGGTTAATACTTGAAATCAAATTCCTTAGCTCGTCAGAAGCAAGGATTCAAGAATGCATGCCCTTTTCATACTTGGGGCATCAAGAGTTGGTTAAGTTACTGAGAAACCCTAATCATTAGTGCTTTGGTTATCTATTTTTGCTCGATGTTGCGCCTTGCACAACGCTTCCCAAAAAGGGGCATCTGTAGACACCAAAACAGCACCAATCTGATTATGTGACTACAAACACTGATCACAAGACGAGTACTATCATAAAAATAAACAGTGATTTCATCACTATAAAGAGTAAGTATCCCAATACCATTAAAAAAAAGAAGGGAGTCGACCTTGAATCCCTGGAATTCTCAGCATTTCAACAGGTCATGAGGCAAGCTTCAGTACCGGTTTGGTTGATAGCCTATCAGTCCATCGGCGGTAAACCTCCCGCATGACGATATATCCGTCACATTAACTTGTGTGCAGATCAATGTTTGCATGTGGATGAGCTAGCTTATGGTATCCTAGATAGCATCGCAGAAAAATCTGACTAAATACAATAAAGGAGTTAGTGGAGCTAATTAGGTGATCCTCAGTACAGGTTCGGTTGAAAGCCCATCTGGCACTGGCGGTATCCTGATGAATACCACATAAATGAACTCAATTGCACACATAGGGATGTGAAATAACTTGGTTAAATTCAAGTCGAATTTAGCCCTTGTTCAAAAGTCTTGCGAGATAAATGTACAGTCTTGGCTAGTTAGTTAAAATATCTGAATCTCAGAAAAGCTTAACTACATTTAAAAAAAAAAAAACTGTCACATTTTATTCCGTACATCACCATCAAAATATATGCAAAATACAAAAACACACAGTTATCACATGCCAAGTCATTCCACAAAGTCATCCCATTAGTATAGCAAGTCAGTCAAATCTTGTACAGTCTATGGTGCATCAACACATCATCAACAACTCATTTCATTCATTCCATATCTATACATCATACAAATTAGAAACATCACATTCATAATCACCTCTGCATATATCAAACACATACATACAAAACACGCCACAAAAAAAAAAAAAACAACAAACAAAACAAAACAACCAAAATATAAAAATGACAAATGCCAACGAAAACACTAAAAATTGCCGGACAAAAGTGTTCTTGCACTTAACCTCTTGGCATAAGAAAACTGATGTCGGGGTCTACCTTGTCGTTATCCTATTCCCTAAGAAGGCTACCATAGCCGGACCGCTCCACGGGAAGACGGATTTTCGCTAATGTTAACCCCAAATGGCATCCCAAAATGGGTTCACACCCACCAAAAATAGGTCAAAACAATCGAGAAATTGCTCGTGCATTCAACGGACAACATCTGAAGGCACCCTCACTTAAGTCATCTTGGGTCAAGCGACTCGTCGCTTTTCTCATGGCAGTCATTCCTTCATCGATTCGTCGCTTGAGGGGGTAGTCACACTTAAGTCACCAATCAACAACAATACACCCAATCACGACAATAGCATGCATTCAAAGAATCATTGACAAAGACAATCACGCTCCTGCTTGGGGCAACAAACAAGCAATTATCACAAACTGATTAAACACTTGGCATTCCCGAAGCATGAACACAAGGTTCCCCCATGGATAAAAGGTTGCGCCCTTTGCCTATTCATGACTGATCAATGTCCAAGCTCAAGTCACACCTCACCAAAATAGGTTAATACTTGAAATCAAATTCCTTAGCTCGTCAGAAGCAAGGATTTAAGAATGCATGCCCTTTTCATACTTGGGGCATCAAGAGTTGGTTAGGTTACTGAGAAACCCTAATCATTAGTGCTTTGGTTATCTATTTTTGCTCGACGCTGTGCCATGCACAACGCTTCCCAAAAAGGGGCATCTGTAGACACCAAAACAGCACCAATCCAATTATGTGACTACAAACACTGATCACATTAACACACACAGCCCCAAGGGTAGCCCCCAGAGGTTAAACAGTGGTTCTAACCACTTACACAGTAGTTTTGCAAGTCAAAAATTAGTTTTGCACCTTTTAGACACTTTATTTCTTATTCGTCCCACCCAGGGACGAGTGCAAATTTGTACTCGTCCTACCCAAGGACGAGTATGGATTTGTACTTGTTTCACCCAGGGACGATTACTAGCGCTCGCTTCTGGGTGGGACGAATGCTAGGTTTGACCAGCAAAAAGTCAGACCTTAGCGCATGACAACTCAGAACTGCCACTTAGCTATCCCTTCATTGCATGGGAGTGCAAGTGAGATTTGCTAAAACATGCAAAGACATGCACAGAGGCAGTTAAGAAGCCCTTGATCAAGAAGAAGTCTTCTCTTCACAAACAAAAGCATTCATGCAAAGAAACACTTTTGCATGTTAATTCAAAAATATCCCTTGGGTCTATAAAAAGGGTGAGTTTTCTCACCCAAAAAGGATATACAGAGAAGGAGCATTTTGAGCGACGAAGTGCTGCTAGTTCACTTACTGGCGATTTGTGCTTTCATAATCGTGGTATTTCTTTTAGTTTCATGTTTATGCTTTTGTCAAGTTTTTCATTTCATTTAGATTCATTTCAACCATCGTTAGATTCATCTTTTATTTTTCATACACAGGTGCTACTGACTTTCTTATTTGTTTCTTTGAGTGCGAGTTGCAGCATTAGAGGAGCGGCGAGGAGTCTACCTTACCAACGCAAGCGGCGACAACATTTGGCCCGCCCATTCCAAACATGGGCATGCGGAAGGAGGAAGACTAAGTCACAAATTGTAACAAAGACCAATTTAACGCTCCTACCCCCTAAAAGGGGAGGAGACGTCTATGTAACCGAGGATAAGAAATTTGAATAAAGAGGGCTGTGATTTCCTTACATCTTTTCTTTCGTCTCCAATTTATCTCCTTTCCTTGTTTTTGTGCATAGGATTAAAGCGTTACATTTCGTCTTATATTGCA
Source organism: Wollemia nobilis (assembly GCA_028583015.1). Lineage (NCBI taxonomy): Eukaryota > Viridiplantae > Streptophyta > Pinopsida > Araucariales > Araucariaceae > Wollemia > Wollemia nobilis. The sequence continues at coordinate 3,591,816 of JAQPPZ010001678.1, read as the reverse complement.
TAGTTATAGTTTTCCTTTTGCTTCCGAAATCTCGTGCTTTCACATATTTATTATAGCATTTCAAATCCTGGTAGCTGCAAGTGATAATATTTGGGTAATAGCAGCACAACTCCTTAATCTGATCTAGATCTTCCTAAGTGCAATCGATACAAATTTTGATTGACTTCTCAGGTTCCAATGTAGTTTAGTGTACTCTTTTTCATCCACTTTTATTATATGATTTTCCACTCTATCATTCTAATAAAACAAACTCTCAAGTATAATCAATCCTTTTGGGATATGATTATTTTGTAGATGGATCAATCCCTCAGCTTCTTCCTCATCAAGTGTTCTTCCTTCCACCATACTAGCTTATCTTATCAAAAAATTTACAATATGTTCATCATTGTAAAACATATGCCAGTAGATATTTTTGTCAAGGATTGAAGGATTGTAAACTAACCTCACAGTCTTGGGCTTTCTCATCATATGCTCGATTGGATAAAAATTAGTTCCAAGGGATGCCAAGATATCGGCATGCTTGTTCTACTCCCGTGAGATTTATTGGATGTTCAATATCGTATAGGCCTAAAACAGGTCCTAAAATTTATTTCGGTACACTTTTAGGTAGTGTTATTTAGAAACACATTTACTAGTCACCTGGTTGATGATTAGCTCAAAATCTCCAAAAATATGTAGTTGTTTGATCCCGAGCTTCTCCGCTTTCTTCAGACCCAAGCAGAGTGCTTCATACTCGATAGCATTATTTGTACAACTCCAAGTCAATTGGTAGAAGTATGTATTTTGTATTCTAGAAGGATAAATGAGAATGATCCCAACCCCTGCACCGTTATTGCATCTCACACCATTAAAGTACAACTTCCATAATTGATAAGGAACAAGATCTTGATTATCAGAAACATCCACTTCAACTTTTTCAAGCTTAGGAATTGTGTAAAAACAAATTTTAGTCTCCATCATGGCATTAAAATTTATCATTGAAAACTCATCCTCTATTTGAAGCTCATCCAAAAACTCTTCCATTAAATATAATTCTTCCAATTATTTGGTCATCAAGTTGACAGAATTCATAGGTTTATCTTCTTCAATCTTCTCTATGTGATAAGTAGAAGGCTTCTCATTATAAATTCATATTCTACTTCCTTTGATAGGATCCAAAATGAGAGCAATCCAAAGAAAGGTAGCCTCCCAACTTCGTAGTGAACTCTCATGATAGGCACATGCTGAAGTACAACTTTAGATCAACCATAACCACATCTTGGATCACTATGATATAAGGTATTTTATGCAACACAATGGATATGACTTTGATGATTCATATAGTCCTCATAGGGGTTCCATATAATTTCAAAATTTCAAGGCTACTTCTTGTATATTCCATATCCATAATGTCACAAACTACTTTTAGCATGACAATCGTTGTAGTACCGGAGTCAATCGTGCAATTGTGTACAATCTAGCCTTCCATCCTGAGAGACAAATAGAAAGGAGGTGGTCTATTATTTCTAGTGGTGGAAGTCATCAATGTTTGTGCTAACACTTTTTGAGTCATATTCTTCCCATTATATTTCAAAAAATTTAGTGATTCTTACAACAAGTTAACTTGTCCAGGCAATTACAATGCATCATAGAGACTCACCTTGTCTGGAATCTTCTTCAGCTCTTGAACAATATTGTATGTAGATGCACTAGACTCTTTTTCTTCATTAGCAGTATCATATTTTCTTTGATACTATTATGTAGCCTCTACCCTCTAACTCTTGGTCAAGGATGGGTATTTGAGTTTTTCTTTGGCTTATTCCTCTATTTCAACATTCGCCAATGAATTTGAAGCCTTTTCTTACAATTTTTATTTTGCTCGTAGAGGCAAAATATCTTTTAACAGGACATGCACATTGGGATTGGGCATTGGAACAACTACTTTTGCTTACGCTTTTTTTTTTCTCATTTTTCACTTTCAGGTCAATAGGTACCTTTAGTGGCTCCATTTTATCTGGATCTACTATGACTGGATTTATTTTAGTTCCTATAAGAACTGAAACTTGTTCCTCAAAAGGGACCATGAAAATATGATCAACTTATGTAATCATGTTGATTTGACCATAGGAAGAATTTTTTTCCAAGGTCTGCATGTAGTTCAACTGAACCATGCAAGTTTCCTCACAATGCAAATCATTTTAGGTAGAGCACTAGTATGCTTTGTCTGAGGGACCAACTTCTTCATTTTCTAGTATGGTTGGATTCCTCTCAGGTACCTTGCTGGTTGGAGCTACCTACTCCCTGGTGATCAGCAAAGATTGAAATCTTATGGGTTGGAAATCTCTCTTAACATACTTCCTTTTAATAACTGTGATCTCATTGCTCATCGCTCTTATGACTAAATTTATGGACTACATATTTTTTAGTAACTTCTCTTATGGATCAAGATTTGAGGGTGCTGGAGGGACTAATAATGGGAGTGGTACAAGCGGAGATGGTAGTGCTGGAAATGGAACTGGAGCGAGTAACTATGGAATGGTTGGCATAGGTAGTTGTGAGACATAAATTATCATCATAGTATAAGATGAATTCATATTACATGTAGGTATTGGATACATGGGGAACATTAGAAAAGTATGATAAGATGTGTTGGCATACAAATACCGTGGGAGATCAAAAAAATGGGCATTGCCATTTTTGGTGGAAACTTACTAAGAACAATCAGGTTGAATTCGACCTTTTGTGCTTGAGAATATAGATCAGGCAATACATTGACATTGGACTATTGAATGGTCATACTGATGTCAGAGTTGAAACCTTAGAGGTGGTAAAATACAACTTGCTCAAGAGTCGATCAAAGACCATCAGGAACTCTCTATCAATTTCGAGTGAACCTGACATTGAAGTCCATAGTTTCCTCCTATTGATGCCTTTGGATAGTGGTATACTAATGTAACAAAGAGAACGGGTCTGCTTGTTCATTGAAACCTTTTCTCAATAATTCAACCAACTGGTCCTAAGTGGTGATCGTGGTAGGTTGTAATGGCCAGTACCATTAAAGTATCTTACCTCTGAGATAGAGCATGAGTAGTCTTCCCTTAATATCCTTGTCTGTGATCCTATGGATTTTTTCCATGGTAGCCACGTCTTGGATATGCTCATAAGTCATATTTCTCGTACCATCATAAGTGGTCAAAGCCTTTATTTTTGCTTGTAAAATCAGGTTTTGTGCTTGCATATTTAAAGGTCTAGAGTGATTCTAGGCTAGGAATTATCTTGGTGGTAGATTTTGGGCCATTTGGACTGGAGTGTTCGCTTTGGGAGGTGAAAAGCTAGTAGTTGTGGTAGCAGAACTTGAAGGAAAAAAAAACATACCATCTACTTATGAAGAAGTTATGACTAATGGAATAGTCAGAGTGACTAACCTTGGATGTTCTCCTAACACTCGGGTTTCAAGTTCATAAAAATCAATGGGATCTTTGGAATTTTTGGCTTTCAATCTTGTGATCATGAAGAAATATTTCACTCACTTCACCTTTGGAGTCTTTTGGGTAAAACCGAGTTGCCAAATGTTCTAATCAAATAGTAGAAATATGAATATCAAACCTTAATACTGTTCAAAGCATACCAAGACTTGTTGGCACCAGTGGTGATTTTTCTACATAAAAGAAGGTCAGATATTCACCAACTGGAGCTCCCTTAAAACATGGAGACTATAGTCCCACCGAGCATGCCAAAAATTGTTGGTCATGAATCCTGCCTAGGTACATAACATGTGTGCACCCTAGACCCAACCAACATTGAAAGGTTGAAGAAAAGAGATGTCCTTCGGGCCAATATCTATAGAGGGTTGGCTCCCATACTAATATTATTTGGTTTAAAGCTTAGGGTAACTTAAAAGATATGGGAAATGATAGAAAGGAATGGGAAATATGGCTATGATCTAGAAATATAATATGAGGAAAAACTAATAGATGAAATCTAAATCAAGTGCTAGTTAGTATAAAACAAAAATAAAAGCATAGGAACCACTCATAGTTTGCAAAGATAACCTCCAAGAAGCATTTCAGTATTCATTACCTTACCAAAAATTAAATTTAAATACAAAATTTAAACTTAGCTAATAATGGACATGAACATAATAAAAAATTATAGACATAAAGTGATCAAACACAATACTACCTAAGGAACTAGAAGCCAATAATCCTTTTATTGATGCAGAGAACTCAAAATAATTTTTTGCAGAATGTATATCCTCCTTCATTACATCAAAATTCTTAGTATTTATAGAGGATTTCACCTCTAAAATTAAATGTATATATAAACAAAATATCAGATAGTCAAATACTAGCCAGAACAATTCTCTCCTCGACAAAAGTGGTGATCAAATCAAAATATTCTTCAGGAAGAATCGATTCCTCTTTCATGGAGTGCGCTTGGGAATTCAGAAAAATATGGTGATATGCAAACCATTAGCAACACCGCGTGATAATAAAGATCCTGAATATTAAATTCTGGTCATCATTTCATCATTCTACATCTCAAAAATCTATCTTTGCCAAGGAAGACCCAACGAATATTAATTATTTTTTGTAAAAGGAGAAAAATGAGTAAAGACATCTCAAAAATGAACAAGATCACTCCAAAACTAGGGACGTAACATTTAATCTTGGCAACTCTCCAGCAAAAATTTTGGAATATCAATTTCATTGCACCAAGAATTAAATTCGGTCAAAATATGTTCTTTCTTGAGAAAGATCTGCAACAAGGCAACTTTATAAATAAAATTTGCTAAAAGGAAGGAGAAAGAATTGATTTCACCCAGACAATTAGGTGTTTTTGCCCATCAATATATTTTCACTCTTCACTTGATTAATTTCACCTGAAAACTGGAGAATTTCACCTAAGAAGATAGAATGAAAATGACTTCTACAAGAAATTTGGTGAACATAATTGATTTCGCCCCCAAGAAGGGTAAAAATGATCTTCACCCCTTATTTGGGGTGACTTTGACTTTAGCCAAAGCAACATTCACCTGAATGAAATCACTTCATTATTTGTGCTTCAAAAAACATCCTCAATTTTGATTTCACCCAAAAGAAGGGCAAAAGTGATTTTTGCCTTTTACTTGAGGTGAATTTGACTTTGACTTCACGAGGCATACATTTTGCTTGATTTTTCCCTAAAACTTCTTCATTTAGATATTTGCCCTAAAGAAGGGCAAAAATGATTTTCGCCTCACCATTGGGGTGACTTTGACTTTGATCAGTCCCCATCTATTATTTTCACTCCCACTTGGGAAAAATATTCTTAACATGGTATTTCATTCCCAAGAAGGGCGAATTTTTTTTTTCCCATCCGTTAGGGCGAAAACATATTTCCCTTATATTTTACCCACAATTTACATTAATTTTTATCGACAAAAACTTGCTATGTATTTCCAATGTGTGAAACTACACCTTATTTAGTTTCTAGAAAAATCAATCAAAGGGAGGAAGCAAAAATATTACATTAAAATAGTAAAAACAAAGATAAGTCCAAAACTGCATCATCTATATTTTATACTTGGAATGTTTTTACAATCAAAATTTTAGTGTGGCAAAACTGCTAATAGGTTAAATTATATTTCTTGAGTAAAATTCTCCTTGCTTTTTGTTTTGAATCCAATTGGGTTAGTTGGGTGGTGAGTTGTATTACGTCTCCATCCTATTCTATCCTTATCAATGGCGAACCTTCTACTTTGTTTCAAGATTTTAGAGGTCTTCATCAGGGAGATCCTTTGTCTCCTTATTTATTTATCATTATGGCTAAGTATTTGGGTAGACTTCTCAAATCACATGCCAATCAAGGGTTGATTCATGGTTGGAGGTGGGGTAGTAGTTTACCTACGTATTCTCATCTTCAATTTGTGGATGATACTGCTATGATGGATCTTGCCTCTATTAGGGAAGCAACTAATTTTAGAAGATCTCTAGATATTTATTTGGCTTCTTCGGAATAGAAGATAAATGAGGGGAAATTCTCCATCTTCTTTTTCAATATTAATCCTCTTATACAGGCCAAAATTTCTCATATTATTCGGTTTCAGATTGGAGCTCTTCCTTTAACTTATTTGGGAATTCATATTTCTGTGGGCCCTCTACCTCGAGGTATCTAGAATAATATTTTTGATAAATTTAGAGATAAAATCTCTCATTGGACAGTTAAGTGGCTTTCTTTTGCTGGAAGAGTGCTGCATCTTAAGTTGGTGGTTCAAGATTTATGTATTTATCGGTGCATAATTTAGGTTTTTCTTGCTAGTTTTATTCATGACCTTGAATATTTGTCTAGATGATTTTTATGAGCTAGAAATTTGGAGTCTTTAAAATAGAGTATGGTTAAGTGGGAGACTATTTTTAGACCAAAACAGGAAGGTGGTTTGGGTATTCATTTGACTTCTCTTTCTGGTTAGGCATTGATGGCCAAGCTTTATTGGAGATGGTGCATTTCTCAAGACCATTCTTGGGCTAAAATTATTTTCTTTAAGTATCTCCATGGGTTTGATGGCTCTAAGATACCTAGATACAATTTGTCTAGTAAAGGCTCTTTTATCTGGAATTCCCTTAAGAAGTGGTGACTCTTGTTAAGCAAAGATTGTTTTGGATTTATCTCAAAGGCTTGAAGGCTCTTTTCTGGCATGATTCTTGGGATGGTTTCCCTATAATTTATCTATGTTTCCTTATCTTTAGGATCTATGTAATTGTTTCTTGGCTACTTGTTGGTACAGTGTGATGGATTACAAAGTTTCTTGAAGAGTTGAGTAGGTGGAGGTAGTTCAGCGAAAAGATCCTAGATATTGGTCAGGAGGTGGTTCTATTCAGGATAGAGAAGAGTTGGATTGTATTTTGGCTACTAGCGAGTGCTCTTATTTATAGGATGATGATATTTTGGCTTGAAGTTCGAATCCTAGAGGGGTTTTCTCGGTGGCTTCTAGTTATCGTGTTTTAGATAGACAATAATTTGGGTATCAGGAGGTTCCTTGGTGGAAACAGGTTTGGAATAAGGTTTCTTGGCCCAAATGCAAATTTCATTTGTGGTTGGCTACTAGGAACATATGGCTTACCTAGGATAATATCCCAAAGAGAGGTTTTAAAGGCCTTTCATTTTTTTTCCTTACTAAGAATAGTGATGAATCTCTAGGGTATTAGTGGAGAATGGCTTTCATCCTTCTTTATCAATCAGGAGGAGATGCCTTAATCAAAAAATATAGAGATATGGCATATGCCATCCTCTACCTTAGGGAGTGTTTAAGATTAATACCGATGGCTCTTCCAAAGGGAATCCTAGGTATGCAGGTATGGTGGTGTTGGGAGAGATAGTAGTGGTGTAGCTCTTTTCATTTTCTCCTTTTATAAGGGAAAGCAAACTAATAATTATATGGAGGCCATTGTTATTTGTTTTGCTTTAGAAAAAGGTTATGCTTTGGTATAGAGAAAGATAATATGTGAGTCAGACTCTCAAATTATTATTAATTTGTTGAACTCATAATATTTCTAATGTTCATTGGCCAATTGCGATAGTGGCTCGACAGATCATTCAAATTTATCAGCATTTGTAGTTTATTTCCTTTGTTCATATTCCCATGGAATGGAATAGTGTGGCTGATTGCTTGGAAAAATGGGCTTTTGAGTTTCAGGAAGATTGGAATGTTAGGAAATGAGATCCACTCCCATTGGATTGTTTTTGTAATATTGCTAATTTGCTTTTTGCAGATATGCCCGATTGAGGCTGTTGTTTTTTGGGTGTCTTTTGGTTGGGTGCTCGGTGGTTTTGGGGGTCTCTTTCTTCTAGTCCTTGTAAGGGTTATTGTTTTGGGATTCTATCTTTCTTGTATGGTTTTATTGATTCAATAAAATTTTACCAACATAAAAAAACAAAGCACATTATCTTACAATTAAAGAGATCATGTAACAAGGAAGATTTCAGTGTAACTAATACCATTTATTAATCATGATTTTGTAAACTTGTAAACTTATTATTGTATTTTATGTAATATAACTTAAGTGGACATAATAGTAAAAATTTTGGGACTCAAAAAAAGAGATCCAAAGTTTGAACTTGGAAGGAGATAGAATTATACATCATATTTTGGTAATCACAATTTAGTTGAGTAAATCATGTGTGGTAAACCATAACAACCTATATGACATACAGTCTCTGTCGATGTTAAAAGTTAAGTGACTATGTCCAAACAAAATTTGAATCATTTTTTGCATGCTTATATCTAAAGTAAAAATACTTTTATAATCAATGTTTAGGTTTGTTAAAGGATGCAATATTTTCACACAATTTAAAAATAGTTTAGATGCAAATAATGTGATATTCAATTTATTTTCATATAGGTGTACCATATCAAAGGTTTTATTTAAATTGTATTAGGATGCACTATATTAATTTCAACTAACATTATTAACAACATATTATAAATGTTATACATTAATTTTGATATACAAAGGTAAGGGAGGTTGTAGTCAACAATCATAAACCCTTTCGGGCTCATGTCAATATAGAATGGTTAATTTTTTTTTTATATTTTTAAGTTCATGGTCCTCTTGAATCTTGTCAAAGCTTGGTCCAAGAAGGTACCTAGCAACAAAGTACCGACATTAACCAATCTAAATATCCTTCTTATTCATTTAGAAATTTTGCACTCTCTTTTTAAACTTATATTTTTGCTTTCATCATTCTCTGTAGAAGGGCTTGGGACCTCCATATTTATGTCAGTTATATTTTCTACAGTATGAAGCTCTTGTTCCTACTGAGGCGCAATGTAGGGACCCTTACCCTGTGTAAAACATTTTATGATTGTACTATTATTTTGGTGTAATGTAACCATTTTGGGGATCAGTTTAAAACCTTGTTACCAAATATATATATAACCATTCAAGCTAATTCCACATATATGTATCTATTTATTTTAAGTATAATAAATTTATAAATTAAAAAAATTAAATAAGTAGTTTAATTATTTATTATATTAATATCTAAAATATGATTTTAAATGTTTCTAGGAAGACATTCAAATAATAAAAATATTTTAGGTTCTTCTAGTGAAAACCCAAGTTCAATTCATGGAGAAAGTTCCTTTGTTCCCCTAGATTTTCAATCTATTAAAAAAAATTTAAATATTAAACAAAAAGGTAAAACAATAAGTTATTTAAATGTTTTTTTTTTTTTTTAAATAATCATACAATATTGATAAAATACAAGTTGATCACCATTCGATGTTATTTTAATTTTTTTAATCTAGATTCAAACCATGGTAAAGCCTCATGTGTCTATAAGTTGAAAACCAATTCTTTTTAATTAAATATGTGATGTATAAATTTAATATTTAAATATGTTATGGTTAAATTAATATTTTTTTTATTATACTGGAGAAAATTGGTATTGTTACAATTTTTTACAATTTCCTGAGACTTTATAACCTCCAATTACATCAAATAAATCTTTTAAATAACACATTAACTAGCTTAGATATATAAAATATATAACCTCCAAATATTGGACCTATCATTAAATTAATGTTATAATACTAAATATATAATTTTTTAAATAACACATTAACTAGATTAGATATATAAAATATATATCTATAAATGCCGAGGGGCCTATCTTATTTCTTGGGGGTGTGATAGATAGGCGCCTGGAGATTGATAACTCTCCGTGTTTATAGATATTTAACCTAAAGTTTGGGAAATATTTATAAATAAATAGTTTAAATATTTTAAATCCACCGCAACCCTTAATGTCGGTAGATTAATTTTCTTAATATCGACTTTTTTAATAAAATATTAATATTTCTTAATGTCTGTTTTTTTAATAAAATATTAATATTGTTTACGACTAACCTTCCTGGCTGTCATTGTAGGCATAATAAATAACAATTGTTTTTAAAGCTTTCATTTCTTAAATTATTTATAATATATTATTTTATAACTTGAGATATTTTCATTCTGAAAACCCAAATATAAGGGAATATTGGTAATGTATTAATGTAGAGTAAGTGCTCTACCCTTTATATATAATTAAATATTTTAACAATTATAAATTAATTATAATTTTTAATGAATTATAATTTATTTTATTAAAAACAAATTAAATTAAATGTAAAATTAATGTTTTTAATATTTTAAAATATTATTCAACATAGCTTGTCTTTTTCATGAGTCTAATATAAGTCTTATGTCAAATTAAATATTATTATTGAAAAAAATATTAACAATATTAATAATTTTTATAAATTAAAAATATATTTTAAAAAATTAATAACTATCTATATCCTCAAAAATATGTAATTTTCATTTTTTTAATTAAAAAAAATTACAATACTATGGGTATGAAGTATAGTCAAGATTTTTAGTTACATCCTATCTAAAAGTTGGTCTAAACATCATGATTGATAGGTGAAAAATAAGATTAACTACCTAATCAATCATAGTTCTCAAATGAATTTTACCTAAGTATAAAAACATGACTTAAGTTTCAATTCTAAAGACAAATGCTATTTGAAACCTATCTTTCTATAAAATAAAGGCAAGGGTCCCTTTCAACCCTCTTTTTTCTTTGTTATTAATAGATCTCTCATATGATCCTTAATAATAGGACTATAAGGAAATTCCAAGTCCTCTAACCACTTCTTCCTTTTGTTAAGTGCCTACTAAAACATTCAATCCATATTTTAAAATACCATCTACTTCTACATTTAGTTTCCTGTAGATATGCTTGTAAAACATATCTATTATAGAAGGTTATAATAATTTCACTTGCTCATAGAAAGGACTGAAAATAAGTTTTCCATCTTAACATAATCTGTAACTCAATTTATCACTAATTTTGAATTTCCATAAATATGTAAAGTTGTAATTCCTTGATTCATTGCTATTCTCATCAAGGATATCAATGCTTTCCATTTTCCTCCCCCTAAACCTACATTCAAAGTGATCTTAATATTTTTTATTTAAGTAAAGTGCTTCCCCTACCCCACAGCTATCTAGGATACCTTGAAAAGATTCATCAAAGAAGGCCAGTGGCTTCATAGGATCCACTATTAGTGTTCCTCTATGCCTCCTCAATTTTAGTTTTGGAGAGTTTTTTAAACTTTTAAAAATAGAAGTAATTTGCATTTATCCCTAAATCATTGAAATTTTCTTATGTTATACTCATTTAATTTTCTTTCCTTGAACTATTATTGCATGTTATCCAAAATATTTCTAGTAGACCATTGTCCTTTCCCTTGAGTCAAAGATAAGACTAAATTCCACACTTTTCTTATGAAAGGAAAATGAACCAAAAAATGCCCATTGTTTCTTCTTTCTTTCTACACATGACATACTCACTTGATCTCTTCCAAAACCAAACAAAAATCATGTTAATGCTTTTTTTAATAGAACTACTTAAACAAAAATTCTAGTTTTTAAAAGAACATTTACCTTCCATATTTATTTTAATGATAAGATTTATTCTTTAAATAAAAACATCTTATTAAATATTATTTAATTTAATTAGTAAAATTCTTTAATTTGGATATTTAAATTGAAAAAATACATGTTTAATTATTAAATTTGTTTTAATACCACAAATACATATGCCATTATAAATACAACTATGTAATTTAAGAGTTCCAAACCCTTATTTTTATTTTATTTTATATTTTTATTTACTTATTTATTTTTATTTATGCTTAAAAAAATATTTATAATCCCTAACTTACTTAATAAAAACAAATTTACCGTCCTTCCAAAAAAATCAAATTAATACAACCTACCAACAAATAGTAGTTAATACCAACTAACTTATAGCTTCCTTACCATACTCCTATATTTTCTTTAATTGATTATTTAAGAAATGCTGGATTATATCATGCCTGTTTTCCAGGCATGTAAGTCCAATCAAATTGGAAAAGAGAAATCAGAACACCATTTTGATCAACTTCAAATTAGCATAGAATATTATATTTTAATTTGAGCAAAGCTTCTATTTCTATTTTTATTTTTATTTATTTATTTTTGTGTATGTTTAATTTTTTTTATAAAGAAACTCTCCAACCCTACCAAACAAATACTAATCAATAGTAACTAATCTATCCCTTCGTACCATATCCTTTATTTTCTTTACTGGATTATATCATACCTTTTTTCACTCATGTAAGTCCAATCAAATTGAAAAAGAGACAACATAATACCATTTAGAATAACTTCAAATTGGCCTAGAATATTATATTTTCATGTGAGCAAAGCTTCTAAACAAAAAGGCTTCTATATAAAGTTAAACACCAAGTTTTAAAGGTGAATACAACTAGTAATGGCACTACTAATGCAAATTACAATGGCTTGCTTGGCTAAAGTATACATTGTCCTTTTCTTTTCTGCATCTAATAATATGCTCCTCAATTTGTCTCTCGATCCACAATTTATTTCTTCAACCTGCAATCGAAGGAATTGCCCCTCGTAATAGAATAGGCCTATATCACTGGCCTCACACACTGGAGCTAATACTATTCTCTATACAACGAAATACTGAGATGAACTCATATGAGGTGTTTTGCCTGACAACCCAAACTCATATGGAATTTTTCAATTATAACGGAAGTCAACATAAAGACGGAACGTTGAACTAAGTAAGCAAAATATTTGTCGAGATATACTACAGACATTTTAATACCAAACAGATCAATAGAAATTCTATTGGAATCACCATCTTAATAGTTTTGATTTTCAAATATCTGCAACAAAAGGGAAACAAGTAGGATTTAGAGACAAGGAACAAGTTATTCTGTTCACTAAAGGTGTTGAAAGCTGGGTTCGAGCCCCGTCGGTTAAATCTAATCGTGTAGAATAGACGTCATACAATTTAAAAATAAGATGGCATACCAAGTAATAAGTGGCACTAATAAGATGACATACCAAGTAATAAGTAGCACCCTCTTGAAGACCTCGTGATGTGTATCCCCATTGATTGACAGGTAGCCGTTCACCAGATGAAGAAAATAAAGTTGCACTTCCCCCAAATGCAGCCCCGATATTTATAGGCCCAGAAGGGACTTGAACAAGTTTGCTGTTTATATATACTGCTATCATACCACCATTAAAGGAATCCATATACAATCCTGCATCAAAATGATGTTAGCAACAAACACAATAGGAAATGGATTTAAAATATTGAAGAATTAGATATCCGCCTGCTGTGGTTTATCGGCAAGGACGCCATTTGCATTATAAGTGATGTGACCCGGGTTCAACCCCACGGATATGTATATGTATAAGAAGTATTTACTCAATTAAAAAAAAAAAAATTGAAGAATTAGATCATATATATTCATACCAGTGTTTGCATGGACGATTGTGCTATCATTTACAGAAGTTGGCATAAATGTCCTTAGCTGGTAATTGAGGTCTTCTGCTGGTGGCACTTGATCATTACATAACTGATTGTAGGATTGCGGTCCTTCAAGCAAAAATGTGGAATATGCCCCAGGTTCATCTAGACATGATACTCCAGCAGGATTATCAAGATAGGCAGCTTGGTTCATTATTCCTCCTGTTTCTACACTTGGTATTGTTGCTTGGAGGTTATTGGATTGTTCAATTCCAGCATCAACCATTTTCAGGTGATGATCACCTTGTTCCATCTTCAAAAGAAGGTGATGACTGGTAGTATCATAATGTAGGAGGTGCTTCCTAGAAGAAGGCAATGCAGAAGTACAGGATTCAACTTTAGTATCAATGGGATTTACTGGACTGTTATTAGTCATACTTTGAGATATGGGTTGAGGCTGTTCAACTGAAGAAGAAGAGGACCCTTCGGTAGAAGATTTACCCATCTCTTCCATAGCTTTGATTCTGCGTTGTCTTATTTTGGTTTTAGATTTTCTGTTCTGGAACCAATAAAAGACATTAGCTTCTCTCACGGGTCCAAATTCTTGTAATTGAGCAGTAATCCTTGTTATTTCATTTCGAGGTGGATTTGTCAATCCAGAGCTGAAAATGGATTCCAAAATTTGTATTTGTTCTTGTTTGGGATTCCACCTTCGTTGTACTGGGTTACCTGTCGCATCAATTCAGATGTTTATTTGATAAGTCCCATCAATCAATAAACGTTACATGAATCTTATCTATCTTGCATTCACAATATATAACTTAATTTTATAACATTTTAAATGAAAATTCAAACTATTTATAACTATATCTAGACAGGACCTGATTAAATAAAGGTCAATGACATTAATAAATGGTGATAAGGGGCGTGCCATAAGTTCCTTCCTCAACTTAGAAAGATTCAATAGTAAATACTATTACTATAGAATATGTAAGATTTTTGGCAAATCCAAATCAATGTTTAAACTAAGACCTAACAAATAATTGATAAATAGAGAAAATCATTTCTGGTATGTGTAAGTTAATTATATAAATTTAATACATCAACATATAATGTGCTAGATCATTTTAAAATTGGCTTGCAGACCTTATTGTTTAAACTAGATCAATATAATTGACATTCATCTATGGTCACTTTCATATTATCAACGTAATTAGTAATTGATTATCATTTGAACTCCAATGCTGCAAAGGACTATAAATGGTAATTCAACGCAAAAGGTATAATTCTTTTCTATTTATTTTGAAATATCTAAACAATATTAACAATCATAAGATGAGATATCATCTATAATGTGCATGTAATTTAAAAAATCAAGAGATGAGATATTCGTTGGAGCTCCAATACTGTAGGGGACTTCAAATGGGCTTAACATAAGGAAATCGATTTCGTTTATTATAATCAATGTTAACAATTCCAACAGATGTCTCAAGTTGTAATTTAACTTGTTTAAATCTTGGTAGACGAAGTAAAATATATCATCCTATAGAATTTGAGTCTTTGGTTGATAAAAAATTAGATCGCTCACTAAAGATCTGAGAATTTAATGAAAAAATAACCCCAAATAAGTTGAATTTATATGAAATGTCATCGTAATAGCATGTAGATAGGATTAAATTTTAAAATGTTCACATATAAATTATGATTTGCTTATACTAATTTAACATAATGATATTATATCTTTAGAACACAGAAGAATGATTGACATATTCATCAAAAAAAAAAAAAAATGGTCAAGGATGGATAAGAATTGTTTCTTCCAAATGAAACATTATCAATTTATTCCTTTAAAGAAAAATATTAGATTATTGGACTGCATAGTATCCAATCTATTGTAAGTAAAAAATTCAAACAGTAAAATGAATAAGAAAAACATGAACAAATGAAGCTTTCACGATGTGTTTATACTATTGCTAATAAGCAATACACATATTATGCTGCTTCAGTCTAATCGATATTAAAAACATTTTCTATTTTAGGATTTGATCTTTATGATATAATCAATTTATGATGCCAAAGTTTTCTTCTACTTTGTGTTTATGGTCCATATTTTTTAGTATTATTTCTATAAAGATTAAATTGATTGATAACGACATCAATCTTTTAAAAAACTTACCTTCTGAGGAATTTTGCATTTGATTTTGTGGTGTAGAAGAGGTGGATTTGAACATCGCCGTCCAATGTTTATTTGGAGACATATTGACCAGTGCAATCCTGCCTTACATAAATTCAGATCTTCTTGCTTTAAACATATTATATAATGATAAAGCTTCCAACAAACCAATCTGCAAACTGATAAATATCAATGCGCATACTCATAACAGACTATTCCATCATTTAACTCAGATGTTAATCAAGAAAAAGTATATTCATGATAAATTCAATCACAAAGAAATAGTATATTGGAAATAGCTATAACTTATTGGTCTTCCTACTTTAATGTTAATCTGTCCACTTTCTATAAGGCAGTGCAACAGACAAAAGCATAAAACATACCCTGAGTACTTGAGTTTCTCTGCAACAAATGAAATCACTCTTAGAACAAAATGAAGTTCCTAAGAGGGCACTAATTTAACAATCTTGAAACTGAACTCAAAAATCTTTTATTCCTTAGTATCTTATACTAAAGAGATGGTTCTCAATGGACTTTGGAAGTCAAATAATATAGAACAATTACCGCAATAATAGCCTAAAAAATAAGAGACAAGCTGGAAAGTTAAATATGATGCACATAGTAAATTGAGTGCATTTCTACACCTTCACAAGATCAAAACCAATTACAAGTTCTAACAGAATTTTAGTTCCTTTGTAAGAATATTGCAATGCAAGTTTTTAGCCACCAAAGCAGGTGTTGGAAATGTAAAATTACGAGGCTCTTACAGTTGTTAAAAGATGCTTTCTATCACTTACGAAATAAATATGATTTTACATTTTCACGTTCCAAAATCAGGCATGGGTTCATGGCATTCACAAATTGCAAGCTGTTAAAAATGTCTTCCAACACATATAATCACTTTAACTTGACGAACAAGGTCGAACCGCTATCTTCCTTATCAGTTCCAATATATTTGTTAAATTTGTCTTCCAACACATATAATCACTTTAACTTGACTATAACATTGTCTTCATTTTCAGTTCCGATATATTTGTTAAATTGGTCTTCCAACACATATAATCACTTTAACTTGACCATAACGCCAGAAGGCTATCTTCTTTATCAGTTCCTATATATTTGTCAAATTTGTCTTGCAAAACACAAAAACACTTTGACTTTTCTATTCCAACAAACAAAAGCACTTTAACTTGAATATAGCCTTAGGCTAGTATCATTCTCATCAGTTTCAATATATTAAGATTAAGATTAAAATTTGAGATAAAAATTTTGAAGTTGTAATTTGAAAAAGGTATAACATTCCTTTTATAGGATATTGTTTTCCAAAATTTAAAATAATAATAATAATAAGTATAAATTTTATATTATATTAATAGCTTGATGGTATTCTTTTAGTTTTACCTTAAGTGCAAGGATTATCTTCTAAATAGTATATTAGATTTATAAATTAAAATCTCCAAAATAACGAGTAAAACTAATACAATTCGTTAAAAAAAAATTATTTTTACATTTATAAAATAATAATAATAAATTATATTTTAATATTATTTTATAGGTAAATATTATTGGTTATTATATTTTATTTATTTTTAGGTTAAAATTAAAGAATTTAAGAGAATTTTTTCCACGTGATTTTATAAGGAAAATATTTTACATTAAAATAAAGTCAGCTTATTAAAAGTTTAGAAATAATTATTTTTTTGATACATAGATGAATGGGCAATTACCTTTTCTTTTTTAACAACATAGGATCATAGAAGAATGAGTCTTTAAGTATAATATAAATACAATTCAAAATTTAAATAAAATTAGTTCAAAATTCATATTTATAATGCATCAATTTTTTATATTTTAGAGGTAAGTATGTATTTTATTGATTATTATTTTTTACTCAAATTAAATGATTAATAGAATATATTTTTTGATGAGCTTAAAAATAAATACAAATAATAAAAACCCATGTATTATATAAAGTTTTAATAAATAGCATTAACTTAGTAGATAAGATGAATAATTAACATGTAGAAAGTGGTTAATATTGTTAAGAATATTTTTATTTAATTAATATTAGAATTATTATCTGATTAGATTATCAGATAAGATGGGTAATTAGAATCTTGAAAGTGGTTAATATTATTAAAAAAATTAAATTAATTATTTAAAATTATTACTTGGGTCACTAATATTATAAAGTATATGTTCTATAAAATAAATTTCTTTCTAAAACTTGAAATATTATATATATATATATATATATATATATATATATATATATATATATATATATATATATATAATTTACATGGTGGAATCGGTAGCCGCCACGAATTTGGGCAGATTGTCCATCTTTTATGGCTGCCACAGTATTCTGCACTGTTCGTTCCAGAAGCCGCCACACAGATCTTCGCGTAGTCCGCCCCTATAACCACCATGCTATAATCATTTTAAACCTTTTACGCCGCTGAAAGCACCAGGAAAGGGACAAGTGTTCACTTCGATGAAAATACAATATATATTAATTAATTAAATTTATAATTCTGATTTTGATTTTGTGTTCAAATTGTTGTGCTTTCATTGGACGAGAAAGTAAGGTTGATTATTTTTTCTTTGTATATTTTCTATTGAGCTTGCCTTTGTGCTAGATTGAATATTGTAAGTTTTGACGATTGGCTGATTCCTTTTGGAACTCTATGTACAAGGTTTTTGGATCCTTTCAAAACCTTCACATTTTACGTACAAAAAAAAATTAATTAAATTTATAAGTTTAATTCTTATTAAAACTATAAGATAGGATTACTGAACAATGTATTATTTGTAAAAAAACCTTCAATATTTATGCATAAAATATTATAAGATTTTAAACTTACAAAAAAAATAAAAAACTTCATTATCATAAGTATTCAAGTGTTTCAATAATAATAAAATATACCAAAATTGTGAATTATATAAAATAATATAAGTATTTATTTAAATATTTTTTTTTTGTGGAAGACATCCTAGAAGGGATACCACTTTTAGGTAAGACCTAAGAAGGCAGGGGTATCTATTCCACCAAAATTGCCCAAGGCTCGTACCTGACCTATCACATTTGACATACTCAAGAAGCAAACAAACACACAATAATATTAAAATAAATAAATAAATAAATAAAAATAAAAATAATAAAATAAAATAAAAACATGCTCTTTGAGTGTGTCAAAAAAATAAAGCACAACCAAAAACACACAATAATATAAAATAAACACAAGATGAACCACATAGAAAAAACACAAGAACAACATCACAAAACACAAACATGAAAAAAAACAACAAAACGCTACAAAGACATAACCAACAAAAATAATAATAAAAAAAATAAATAAATAAAAAAAACCAACAATAGAAAATAAACAAAAACAAAAAACATAGAAAACACTCAAACACAAAAACATGAATTAACACAAACATACAGAAACACAAAAACAAGAACAAAAAAAAACACAAGAACAATAAAAAAAAACTCAAAACAAAAAAAACACAAAAACAACAAAAAAAACACAAAAAACATAAAAACAAAACAAAACCAAAAAAATACACACACTTAAAAAACTAAAGAAAAAAGAAAGAAATTGAACACAACAATGACCTTTTTAGACCAAAATAATTTTAAGGCAAGAATCAACATAGGAAACAAAAGAAAGAATAGTTTGAGCTAGGGAACTAAAATACCCGAACCAAACCAAAGAGAAGCAAAAGTAAAGTAAGAAGAAACTAGGTACTTTTAGAACTAGAGTCATCCAAAGAAATGTTAGAAAGAAGAACTTCCCTTATTTGTGAAGCCTACCATCTAGGAGGGTGGCCATAGCAAGTAAGGTCACCTTTGTCCAAATCCCAATTAGCTAAAACATCAACACTCTTGTTTTGATCTCTGACCACATGATTGTAATCAACTTTCAAAAATCCCATCTGGATTAATTGAATCTTCTCAATAATTATTTTTATTATCCAATTAACCTTATGATTCTTAGAAGGAGTCTTCAAAATATTAATCATAAGTTGAGATTTAGACTCAACTAGCACCTTTTTCCATCCAACCTTAGTAGCCTCTTGAAGGCCTCTAAGGATACCATACCCCTTAGCAAGGTTATTAGAAAGAATACCCAGATTCTCAGCAAAAGTAAAAACTGAGGAGCCACCTGAAAGTCTACTAATTCCTCCCACAATAGCTTTTCTAGTGTTCCCTCTAGTGGCTCCATCAGTATTGACTTTTCCAAAATCCTTAGGAGGAGGTTATCAATTTCTTGTCCTATCCATCTTACAATTACTCACATTCCTTTAAGTAGGTTGCCCTTAGAAGATTTAATCTATATTTGTGTCACTTGATACCATCTTTGGTGGTAGTTTTGGATGTGATTAAGGAGTTGTTGGACTGATTCAACTAAGTTTGCAATGGTATTTTGCCAACTATAGTGAATATCCTTCCTATATTGATTAAAAATTTGACTATTCATTTCATTCTAGATATTCCAAAGAAGAGTGGTAGAACCCATCCAAACTAATTGCCTAATAAAATGATCAATACCCTATTTTTTAGGCCAATCCCTCCAAAGCTCCTCAAAAGTAAAAAAGAATTGGACCACTATAAGCCAAGTAAAGTGGCCATTCTCCTCCATAGCTCAGAGGCTAAAGTATACTTAATAAAAATATGGATCAGAGTTTCTACATTCTCTCCACACATTTCACATCTAAAAGTGTCATGAAAACTATGCTTCATAAGTTGCTCACCAATAAGCACCCTAAGATGCAATACAATCCAAGTAAAAAACATCACCTTAGGCCAGATATTTTGATCCCACAACTAAGAAAAGATGTCAAATTATTGGTTAGGATTATTATGGCATAAGGTCAAATAACCTTGAGCAACTAAATACTCACACTTATTAGTGTTGTTCCATACAAAATAATATTTTTCATGGGACCAAGAGAGATATCTCATATGAAGGATGCCTTGGATATCTTGTCTTTGTATTTCTGGGATTTGAATAGGCCAATCCTCAATAAGGATCCAATATCTACCAACCTTTGAATCACCAGTATGGTACCAATAGTAATTAGTCACCTTTATCCAGTTAGCTCAATGAAGTTCCTCCATCCAAGGCCTCCAATTGGGAAACTGAGTTATCAAAGGCTTGTGGCCATCCCAAGAATCTATCAAAAAATTTGTTTGTTGACCATTATGAATGAACCAAAATAATTTTTTTTCAAATCCTCACCAGTCTTAAGAACTGCTAAAATAGGAGAATATTTGGTAGGCAATTGATAGCGAACAAGATCTTCAAGACTTTTGTTCTCAGTATATTTATCATAGAGATTATTGGCCCAAAGAGCATTGGTATTATGCAAAATCCTCAAATATAATTTAGTAGCTAAAACTTTGTTGTTATTAATAGAAGACCAGAATCCTAACCCCCCTTCATTCTTATAAAGACATAAAGTGTCCCATTTCACCAAGGCCCATTTTCTTTTATCCTTAGTACAACTCCAAAGGAACAGATGACTGATTTGATTTAGTTTTTGAATAACAAACTTTGGGATATTCAACACAAAAGAAATATAAATAGGAATAGCTTGAAGGACTGATTTTACCAAGGTGATTCTACCCCAAAAGAGAGACACCTATTGGTCCACTTTCCAATTTTTTTCTTGAATTTTTCCAATAACCAATTCCAATTATTTTTCTCCCTTTGAATATTTATGAGAATACCTAAATAAGTGATTGGAAGTGAGGTATTATTATATAATATATCCAAGACCATGGATTCCTGTCTGGTAGAGTAGTGAAAGAAAATAACTTTATATTTTTCTTCATTGATCAACTACCTAGTAGCCTTCAAAAAATAGCTAATGGTTTGCTTAATATTTGAAGCTTCATTGACTATAGATTTACCTAAAATAGTAGAGTCATCAACAAATTGAAGATGAAAGATAGGTAACTCCCTCAAGGGTTTTTTTCTCTCTTTTTGGTTATAGTCCTACACAAGCATTCAACAAGAATTATGAATAAATAAGGGGATAGTGAGTCACCTTACCTAATACCTATAAAAGCTAAGAACAACTGAGAAGGCCTACCATTGATAAGAACTAAGTAGAAAACTTAAGAGATTAATCTCATAATCCAATCCATCCAATCTTGAGAGAAACCAAATTGCCTCAAAACTTTGATAAGAAAGTGTCAATCGACTATGTCATAAGCTTTGGATAAGTCTAATTGAATGAACATAGAAGGATATTTTTGTATATCCATGGAATGGATGGCTTTCTGAGCAAGAACTATCTCATCTACTATTTTATGCCCTTCCACATAACCTCCTTGTTTAGGGGAAATAATCTTATGCAAAATAGGCTTCAAACTTTCTACCATGATCTTAGTAATGATTTAGATAAGAAAAATACATAAAGAAATAGGTCTAAAAGATGAGATATGATCAACCTCTTGAGCTTTTGAAACAAGAGTAACATAAGTTTTATTGATAACCTTGAAAATTTCTTTTGCTTTCCTGGCTTCTTCCACCACCTCTAATAAATCAGCATGAAGGATATCACAGAACTCTTGGTAGAACTCAATGTGAAAACCATCAGGACCAGGGGTTTTCTCTTTTTGCATTTTAAAAACTACCTATTGAATCTCATTGATTGTAACAATAGCAGTCAATATAGATTTTTGCTCAGAAGTGATAAGAGGAGGGATTGCTTGAAGAACATTTTGTTGAGAATATGATTCAAGAGGAGGAGCAACAAAAAGATTTGAAAAGTAATAAATAATAATAGAGTTCATGCCACCCCAAGTGTAGACAAAATCTTCAAAATATGATTTCAGGGAAGAAATAAAGTAGTGAGATATTTGAGCTAGAAGATATTTGTGGAATATATTTATGTTTTGATCTCCTTCTTTGAGTCATTGAATTCTATATTTTTGCTTCTATAAGAGTTATTTTATTTTTTTCCATTCCTCTAACTAAGTTGTGAGTTTAATTTTATCTACACTTCTACTCTTTGTGAGGCCATATAAATGGATTTTCTTATTCAAATTTTCAAGTTGAGAAAAAAATTTATGTTTTTTTTATTAAAATTCTGAAAATCCTTCCAGTTCTAAGTCTTGATTTTGAATTTAATGTATTGCAATCTTTTGGTAAAACATAACATATTAGTCCCATACCTATTTTTGCACATGATGTCTAAAGGAACTGTCTCTGAGCCAAATTAATTGAAAATGAAAAGGAGAGAAACTCACATTGGTTTTCCATATTTTCACCATGACTGTCCAATGATCCGAACCAAAATTGTTAAGAGTCTTTACTTTAGGAATGTGACCATGGATTAAGAAATTTGTAGAGAGCAAAAACCTATCCAATATCTTCATTATACAAGCTACGCTTTACCTTCTATTAGACAAAGTCATAAGGCCATTATCTGGTTGGATGTCCACAAGATGGAGGTTTGCAATATATTCACTCATGAGGTCAATGCTTTTGTCTAAATTTCTATTTACTCCCATTCTCATCCAGATAGAGGATGGTATTCAAATCTCCTCCGATCAAGATTTAAGCTTCGTGAAAATGAGAGATAATATAAGTTATATCCTTCCATTATATTCTTTTTTCCTCCAAAGCAATCGTAGCATAAAAATTAATGCAAAGCATAATTTGGTTGAAATTTATACTTTGAATAGCTATAGCTAAAATACACCAACTACAAACCATATAGTGAATAATATTTTTTCTACTATTAATTTAAAGAGTGTTTTGGAAGGTATCCCACAACATTTTACATCAAATTTAAAAGGATCACAACTCATAATTATAGAAGGATTTTTAAAGGTGTTCCTAAAGATTTAACAACTCCAATAAGAACAAAGCACTCAAAGTAATCAAACAAGCAAGAGAGGATTTTGAAAGGATACCCCAACCAAAAAAAATAGAGACTTACAATAAAAAAACTCCAAAAGGAATATCCAACCACCAACATAGCCAACGAGAATAATAAAAATAACAATGATGGAACTGAATGAAATAGATAACTTTTTGATGAGGGATAAAAAGAAAAAATTATTAAAATTTAAAATTTTAAAATCTCACCCAAACCAGATTGAAATAATGAAACAGGTGGACCCTACAAATAAAATACCTAGTAGTTTTGGGAAACCATGCCAACAAAAGGAGCGCAAGCGAATAGGAAAACTTGAATTTTGAATCACCTGCTCTAACTAGAAACTTTCCACCTAATGGAAAAATGAAAACATCCTTCCAACCCAAAATCGAGGGTTGAAATCCATGAAAGAATACTCCACCTGGTAGAAAAAGGAAAAAATGGAAACCAAATACTGGGACCTTGCATTGAAAATCATCCAATGAACTAAGGCCCCCTACTACACCTCTAAAAACAACATCAGCTCACAAAAAATCTCATAGGAGCAAACCATCCACAAAAATACTGATGTCTCAATCCCAGACACTAGCAAAGCCAACAACTTCTTGAGGAGGCCTAACAAAAAGAATAAGAATTAAGGTTGAACAAAACGACCCAATAAAAACCTGAAACTAGGAATGAATTGAGACCCCTACATCACTAGGAAGAACAACGAAGAGAAACATGAGAGAGATGAGAGACATATCACATCCCACTACCTTGAACAACGAAGAGAAACATGAGAGAGATGAGAGACATATCACATCCCACTACCTCGCATACACCCTTCTCAGGGGAATTTTTAAATGTATCCAAACTGAGTTTTCAACTGCGACCCTTAATACTCAATCCTTTACGAGAAGCTACAGATGTACTCACTCTTCTTTGGCCTTCCCACTTTTATAATTTTTAATATTTTTATAATTTTAAATTTTAAAATATAACCATATTTACTATAACAATAAGTTGAAAATAATAATAATAAGTTGAAGGTTATTATACTTAATTTTAATTATAATGTCTAGCATTATGAAATATGATCTAAATATACACATTTATTAAAAAACATAATATCAATTTTAACTAAGAATAGTTAAAAAAAATTCAATGAAAATGTGCGAGTGTATTAATAAAAAGAAAAATGTTTTACTTACATGATGGTAAAAGGTTAGTTGTCATCCGTTCAAAATTATTAATGAAATATGTGAAAACATTTTTTGAACATCCTTTACAAATATTTACAAATAACAACATTAGTTTTAAGCAAACATAAGAGGAATCCACCTCACAACCACATGGATGATAATAACTAGGCAACTGCCATTACACCAAATGCCATTCGATAAACATTTTTTAACTAAAACAATAGATCATTATTTAAAAAGAGTGTTACCAAAAATATTGTGTTGGACTCAAAAATAGCTTAACTTAGATGAAGTTTTCAATTCCATGAGGTTTAGGGTAAGTGGTAAGAAGCAACAAATTTCATGCTATTAACTAATGGTTTAATGTCGTCAATAAACCTTAGAATTCAACCTTAGTATTCATAAATTTTAATTTGAAAGTTATTTATTACACTTTAGGTTCTCTAATTTAGAAAAATACATAGTTGATAAACTATGTAGAAGTAATAAAAAATGGATAGTTGAAAATGATAAAAAGAAAAAAATTATAAAAATAAAATGAAATCTATTGATATGAAAAAATATAAACAAATATTATAAATATTTATAAAAACTAAAGATAATTGTACAAATAAGAATTAAAAATAATGATGAATATGATATCTTAGATTATTGAGGGCATGTATATAATCCATCATAAAAAGTGTCTGTATAGAATTGATATATATTTTTTTGGAAACATAACAAAATACACTTATGTTAGATATAATTATTCACTTCAAGTTATATACTTCATTTGGTGTCATCCAAATTTAAATCTTTATGCAGGTTACATCATCCATATGTCTATAATTAATATATTGTATTTTAAAATATATTTTATTAAAAAATTAATAAAAATAAGTACTGAAAAGTGGCAAATGCACTTAAAAATAATTGGAAGGTGGTATATTATGTGTTATTTTTTATGAAAAAGGATTTAGAAAGTATTGGAACTCCTTGTAACAATAAAAAAATATAATGGAAAATTATTGAAAATAAAAAGTAATCAAATTTATTAGTTATTTTTTAATTTAATGAAAAACATATAAAACTTAAACTTGTTATAAATGTAAAAGGACCCTAGTTTATATTAAATTTAATGACAATGCATGATTGTAAGCTAAGATTAGATCCCTAGGAGTCATCAAACTTTTATCTTCTTTAAAAACTAATACTACTAATCTTACCTGATCTAGATAGATGGGGAACAATTTGTTTTAGTACAAAGAACTTCCAAATGTTTTCCTTTATGTTTTTAATATACTAGCAATAATATGAGTGTGTTGTATAGTAATTTTTTATATTATATATATATAATATTTTTAGATGTATTGTTGAGTAAGGTCTATGGACAAGGATGCCACTTGCATTATCGATGATGTGACCCGGGTTCAATCCCTACGATGGATGTTTATAAGAAATATTTACTAAAAAAAATAAACAAACCAATTCACTTGAGATGTAATCTAAATACTATTTTGGCATCAAAATTTAGTTTGCTGAGATTACATTGCAATATGTTGAAGGAAAACTTAAAGAATCATGTGTAGATTTGTACAAAAGGTGAATATCTAAGTGAATAAAAGAATATTTGGATGATATATCCTTTGTTAATATATTAAGAGCAAAATGAAAGTAATTATTTTAAACTTAGGTATTTTCAATAAATTTTAGAAGTCAATGAATTCATTAACATATGTTTTTTAATTGATAGTAGAAGGGATTTTAAAGGTCCGGAACCTATTATAAGTAGGTTTTGAAAGGCATATCCAAACCTTAGATCTAAAAATAAGATATGAAGAAATATTTAGTTAGATTCCACAAATCAAACCCTAAAATCCAATGAAGCAACCTTCTAAAAAAAATTGTATATTTTTATCAAGCAAAGACAAGAGATTGCTCTACGATCAAACCATTGTGTTCTCAAGAATCTAAAGCACCAGGGAAACACAATAAAATTATGAAAATGTTATCGGTTTTCTATCTCACAAGAAAGGAGAACAAGGAAATATTATCATCATGATAAAAAAATCCATCCCAAAAACAATGTAACAGGACAACCCCTAAAAAAAACACTAGAAAATACTGGCCAAAAAAATCCACAACATATCAAAAAACAAGCCCACAAGGCTCACTCGTCTAGCCAATGGAAGATCCACCAGATGGGAAACATCATAAATAATCACCAAGAAACCCACATATCCCATTGGATAAAACCACTCTCAAGGCATTTGGAAAGAAAAATAGAAAACACCTAGTGCAGCACCTGAGAGAGAAAAAGGGAGGATCCCGGATAAAAATGTGAGCCCTGGGATTGACTCGTCCACCATCCTACCTCTATTGAAAAACTATACCATAATAAAGCTGCTTGAACTAAAGCACAACATGGAGATAAAAAAACAACCAAAAGAGGAGATCTACAATAGAGTTCCATAGTGATAGGAAAATCTTCCAACATAAAAATCTATGAAGGCAAAAATCCCATAGATCCCATTCAAGTCCAACCGTAGCTTGGTCTAGTTTTCTACCCACCAGTATAGCTGGATTTTGAGGTTCCTTTAGCTTGCCTGGACTCCTTCGTCGAGTGCCCCTACTAGGGTTCCAACTACCTAACCCTCCACCTCACAATCCCACATGCATCTGTAGTAAAAGCAACCAAACTAGAGATCTAATGACCTAAAAATAACAAATATAGGAGACCACCATTGCAAGATGTTAATATCTTTTAGCCAACCCAACCTCCTTTTCCTAGCCCTCCAACTGAGGTTCCAGTTGCTCAACCTTCCTCTCAAAAATTCAATTGTAGATGCAAAATCATCTACTAATAGGATTCACTATTCAAAAGGGCATCTAGATTGTCGAGTTTTTAGAAAATCTCTAGAGCTACGACCCTGGTGAGGCTCATGCTCTCTCTGCTATGGTGAGGCTCAGGCCGTCTCTACCAGCGCTTTGAATTCATTAACATACTTATGTTCATGAAAAACAATTATTTATTAAGTATCATAATACAATACAAGAGTTATTACCAAAATATATGACTTATACTAAATTGTTCTTACCAAAATAGATATAGTATTTTATTAGATTCTTATATAGAAGGTATACTAAAGAAGAAGAAATAAGAAAGGAAAATGAAAATTACTTCAAAAATGCTTTGTAAAAAGTTGAAGAGGATAAGGAGGACCATAATAAAATTTTATATAGCATTTTATCAATCATCACATAAAAATAAAATTAAATATTGAGGAGAAATATCTTAGTTAAGGAGTTAAAAAATACAATTCTCTCTTTGCACCTTGATGGGACACTTGGTTTTGATAGCTTTCTATATTTTTATTTAAAAAAATTAGGATGTTTTGAAGAATTTTTTGATAGAAGTGAATAGGAAAAAAAATTAGGTATAACAACTAAAAGCATAATAGTTTTAACTTGGTTATCCTATGTAACATGATCTACAAGACAATTTTAAAATTTATGATATAATATCATAAGACATTGTAGATTGTGTCATCTTGGACAAACAAGGTGGTTTTGTTTATGATAATAAATTTTTTATGATATATACATCACACAAAAGTCCATACATTCTCTTCAATCCCTAAAAATATTTATGTATGTAAAAATAGATATGATCATATGAATTGATAGAATTTATAACAATCTAAGAATTATAGTTTGGTATATGCATCTAGATGATTTATCTCATATAAATTTTAAAGGTTTACCATCATTTCTTTATCTTTCCATTATTCTTTATGAGGAATTGATAAAATAAATCTTTGAAGAAAATAAATAAAGCAATATAAAAGGTATTCTAGTTGCCCTAAACTATTATATTAAATGGCATCTACATTTTATTAATGATAGTTTCTTATTAGGTTATATATCTATAAACGTAATTTTAAACAATCATATCATCCTATGAGAATGAAACTTGATAGTTGATAAAGGAGAAAAAGCCAAGTTACTTTCTTTTTTTCTTCTTTTGGTTTTGTTAACACTTCCTTTAGCTTAAAATATATCATTATAAATGTTTTAGGGTTAACATTAGAAAAATTATCATAAATATATAAAGGTATTCTCTTGTTTGCTTAAAATTCAAGAAGCTTTTAGATTCATGTGAATATACATAATTATCATAGTATTGTTAGAATATAACTATGTCATTTGCTGAAATAACATACTAATATAGTCATAATATAATACTGTGGAATATATTTCTATCCAATATAACCTTTCAAAAAAGTATATTTAAAACCTATTTAATTAAATGGAAAATCACTTTCCAAACCTTTATTTATATTTTGTAACTAAAATAAGGTTACATTGTAGTGCATTATATGCTAAATTTAATATTTTAAGAAACTGATTTTCAAAAAAAAAATTATAGATTTTTTTTTTGAAAATGTGTGAGGAGAGAGTTTATATTTACTATTTACAAATGGGATAAGGTTTAAAAAATACATTAAATGAGAGGCAAGATCTTGTGAGTTCATAAATATATGAGTTTGGCATTAGAGAGAAATAGATGGAAATTCCTTAAAGATCAAGGGAAAGTTGGCAAAATTACCACTTTAAAATATATAAATACTTTATGGATGGCAAAAATTATTCGGGAAATAAACCATCCATAGGGAATTCAAAAAATGCAATTTCATTAATCAAGAAATATGTAAAATTTTTAATAAATTGGGTGGGGGATTCTACAACTTATTTACTTTAAGCTTTGTTGAATATGTATTCTAATATTTCTAATTCAAAATAGAATTTGTTAATCTAATTTTTTGGGAAAGTTTGAAAGTAAAAAATTGTATTGAAGCAAGCAATAAATCTATATATTTCTATTTCATAAGCCCTCTATCTAGGGGAAAGCATATCATATAATTACCTAAGATTGGCCAAATTTTGCTTCTAAACTTTTATTTATCTATTTAAATGATAAAATATAATTTGTATTGAAAATTTTCAAGATATGGCATATGCTTAGTCAAATTGGGTTATAACATTTTAAAACTATTATAAATCTCTAATCCCTAGTTTTTGTTCCCCTTGGATGAACATTTGTTCATCTAGATCCTTCATAGGGCCTCAATATTCTCTTGTGATCAAATTAAAGAGAAATAATTATGGGTGATAGTCTACTATAAAGTGTTATGATGGATGCTTAGGCATGCATAGTACATTCAATACCTATAATTTTTTTTGATTAATAGTAGAAGGGATTTTAAAGGGTAACTGAACCTATTACAAGTAGGATTTTGAAATACACTCCCAAACCTTAGATCTAACAATAATACATCAAGAAATACTTAGCTACCCTCTAGGAATATGGAGCTAGTGGTCATCCCTAGAGGATTTTTCTTCATCAAATATAACAACATCAAGAACTCTAGTTGCATTCTCAATAGAGGACCCTAGTTCTATGGTAGGTGAAGCATATTTCTTAGAATATGATATTTTGAATTTGACCTTGATACTCAAAGCATCAATTTTGCTTCATTTTGGGTTAGGCTCCTTGGATTATCAAATCCAGTTCTGGCACAAGGATGTTCTTTGAGGTATTACAAGGGCTATTAGTGTCATTGTTACCTTAAATACTACAACCAAAGATAAATCTATAATGCTTTACTTAAGAATGTGCATAAATTCTAACCTTGAATCTGAGCTTCCATCCTCCATCGAGCTCCAGTTGAATATTGGCAACAAAATCCAAGCTATTGAGTATGAAAATAAGCTAACTTTTGCACCTCTTATTTGAAGCAAGGGCACCTATCTTCTTAGTTCCCCTCTCTGACTCTCACCAAGCCCACCAAATCATAAAAGTTTAAAGACTCTAAGGATCCAAGTTGTTCTTTCACAAACCCTCCTACAATGGTTTTGAGAGCTAACATAATCCCCATGGATAGTAGAAAGGCTAACCCATAAAGTCCTTTGTATGCTTTGAAATGAAAATTTAAGATGCTTTAAATGTTATCTCATGAAGGAACTTCTAATAAAGTTAGTTTTCATTCCTCTCCTTCTTCTTTCTTTTTCATGTTTATTCCAACCATTTTTCCTTCTTAGAGTTTGAAACCTCCATCCTATTTTCCTCCATTGCTCTTCCCTATTTGGACTCCCTCAACTCCTTTTATTTTTTGATCCATGTGGTTTCAACATCAAGATCTTCCTCAACTAATTACTGAGCTATGGAGACAAAATTTCATAAGCTCTCTTATTTCCTAGGCTGTTAAAAAGCTCGATGTCATTAAATCCAATATCAAGTTTTGGAATAGGGACATTTTCAATAGCATCTTCACTAGGAAGCCAAAGGTTCAAAAATAACTAAACTCTATTGAATCTGCCATTTGATCCAAGAATACTTTCATAAGTTTGAGATATGAGGAAAAACATCTCTTGATTGAGTACCACAACATATTAGCTTGTGAAGAGTCTTTTTAGAGGTAAAATTCTAGAGACCTATGGCTAAAGGAAGGGGATCTTAATACTAAATATTTCCATGCCTCAACCCTAAGGGATATAAGCTATAACAAAATAAGGGAGATATCCAAGGCTGATGGTTCTTTCACTAAGGATGTCTTGGAAATAAGAGTTGATGTTGTCTCCTTTTTTGGAAGCCTTCTTTGACCAGGTAAACTTAGTAACCATATTGTGGCTAATAGTCTTCTCACTAACATTCCTCTCCTCATTCTTGAAAATATCAATGCTTTCTTCACAAAACCCCTTACTAAATATGAGGTTAAATTTGATGTTTTTTCTATGAAGGGAGATAAGGTCCCATGACCCAACAGGTTCCTAGCTCTTTTCTTTATAAATTTTTAGAATATCATGGGTCCAAATATTGTGGTTGCCATCCAATATGTACAATGTTCCATGTTTATACCTAGTGATATCAATTCCACCTATCTAGCCCTCATACCCAAAATTGTAGAAGCCAAATATCTTCATAACTTCAGACCTAGAAGCCTCTCCAAAACTACCTACAAAATCCTCACTAAATCCATGGCCAACAAAATGAAACTTATCCTTACCCTGATCATTGATCCCTGCCAAGGCAGTTCTATCCAAGGGAGACTCATATATGATGGAATCATCACATTCCATGAACTTATTCACTCTATTGAAAAATGGGAAAGATGTCATGTTCTAGAGTTAGACATGAACAAGGCCTTTGAGAGAGTTTCCTGGAAGTTATTATTTTCTATTCTAGCCAAAATTTAGGTTTTACTAAGAATGGATAAACCTTATCAAAGAATGTATTACAACAACTAAGTTTTCTATTATCATCATTGGCTCAAAAATACTTTAGAAGCTCTAGTGGTCGAAGGCAAGGAGACACCCTCTTAACTTTTCTATTCATTATCCTTTTTGAAACCCTTGGTATATCCTTAAAAGTTGTTAGTTAAAAACTTTAGATTTTAACTGCAAGTAGAAAATACAATAACAAAGAACAAAGCAACAACACAAGTAACACAAATATTTTATATGGAAACCTAAAATGTGTATGAAAACCATGGGGCAATAGCAACTTCTTATTTTATTAATTTTAGCAAACTTTACATTCTCAACTAAATGCATATGTAAAAGATCATTCTCCTTTCATAGAGCAGAAAAGGAAGACACTTAAATTATTTGTTTCCTCTACCAAAGGAAGCCTTCAAAAAAAAATTCATTTCCACTCCCAAGGAATAACATCTAAAATTGTTCATCTTCTGCATCCATCCATCTAGAACATATGTCTGGTATCCTAGATGTCTGGCCTAGATGTCTATTGCATAGATGTCTGGAAGCCTAGAAATTTGTTGCATAGACATCTGGCCTAGATGTCTAGCAATCTAAACATCAGGCCTAGAAATTTTCTACCTATATGTATAGCCTAGACGTCTAGCCTAGATGTATGGTAGCCTAGACATATAGCCTAGATGTTTGTTTCCTAGACATATAGGCCAAATGTTTAGGTAATAAATGTTTGGACTAGACATTTGTTTCCTATATGTCTAGCCTAAACGTCTAGTAACCTAGACATCTAGCCCAAACATTTTTTGCCTAGATGTTTGGTCTAGATGTTTGTTGCCTATATTTCTAGCCTAGATGTCTACCAACTTAGATGTCTAACCTAGACATCTAGAAGCTGCATCTGTTGCCTAAAATTTATTGACTAAAACTTCTGGATAGTAACTTCACCTCATAACATTCTCCCACTTGAATACAATATACATAAATTCTTTTACTAATGTTTTTCATCCAGTGCCAATTACCCAATGCTAACCTTGTTACATTTTCATCAAGCCTAGATAAGTTCTACACCACTCAAACTTCTCTATCTTGATTGAATTTGTAAGCATATATGCATGATTCACTTCAGTATCAATTTTCTACAACATGATCCTACTTTATTCCACCATATTTCTTATTAAGTGGTACTTGATATCAATGGGTTTCGTACGATCATGGAATGTTGGGTTCTTCACTAGCTAAATATCACTTTGGCTATAACAATGCAATGTAATTTTCTCCTGCATTACCCTGAAATCACCCATCAATAATTCTATCCAAATTTCCTCTTTGCTATCATGAGTCACTACAATATAGTCTACTTCAATTATTTATAAAGCCATCACAGACTACAACATAGAAGCCCAACTCATAGCTCCACCAGCAAGAGTGAAAGTATATGTTATAGTGTAATTTCTCCCATATCTATCTCCACCATAATCAAAATATATAAAACCTTTAACTTGCATATCTACTGATCCAAAGTAAATGGAAACATATGAAGTACCTCTTAAATATCTAAATATCCACTTCACCACATCCCAATGCTCCTTACCAATATTTGCCATGTATCGACTAACAACTCCCACTGCTTGGGCAATATTTGGTCTAGTGCTCACCATGGCATACATGAGGATTCCTACTACTTATTAATATGGTATATGTGACATGCTTATCTTCTTCACTTTTGTTCTAGGATACTAATTGGAAGATAATTTTAAGTGTGAAAGAAGTGGGGTACTAACTATTTTTGCATTCTACATATTGAAGCATTGTAGAATATTTTCTATATATAAATTTTGACTTAACTATATATTTATTCCTTTTTTGTATGTATGTATCTTCATCCCTAAATTTTGGTTTGCTTCTCCTAAATACTTAATTTTAAATGTCCTATCCAAACTAAGCCTTAAGATCAATGATTTTATTTATGTTGAGGCTTGCAACCAACATATCATCAACATACAATAGCAAAATAATAAAATAGCCATCATCAAACCTCTTATAGTATCTACAATGGTCAACTTCACTCCTGCTAAAACCTTGGCTCTTCATGAAGGTGACAAATTTTTTGTACCACATCCTTGGTGCCTGTTTCAACCAATACAAAAATTTCTTTAGTTTGCAAATCAAATGCTCTTTGTCTCTTTCTTCATAGCCCTTAGGCTGATTCATATAAATATCCTCCTCGATATTACCATCCAAGAAAGCAATATTTACATTAGGCAACTCTAGTTATAAATCCTGTGTTGCTACAAGTGCAACTAAAACTATTATAGTAGTTATATTCACAACTAGAGAGAAAATTTCATTAAAGTATATACCTAAATTTTGCACATAACATTTTACCACCAAGCGATATTTATAGCATTCCAAAACCCATCGATGTTCTTATTTATTTTATAAACCCACTTGTTTCCAACATTTTGTATTCCAAGTAGGAGATCCACAAGTTCCCACATTTTATTCTTGTGAAGTGCTTTGATTTCCTCCTCCATGGATTTCCTCCACTTTTTTTCATTCTCAAACTCTCTAGCTTCCCAAAATAAACTAGGCTCACCATAATTAGTTAACAAAGCAAAAGAGGACTGATAAACATGAGAATACCTTTTGAAACACTTTTGTGGATGTGTAGATCTTCTAATCCAGTGATCTGTTGATTGTGGCTCTTGGTCTTGTGACCATTGTGGTTGCTCTGCTAGTTGTCCTTCTTGTTGTTCTACTTGTTATTCTACATGCTGATCAAAAACTTCAACATGTTGATTTTTATATTCATATTCGTTCATATCTACTTCAACTAGTACAACATTAGGATTTTGTTGTACCTCCTTCCTTTGCATGGATTTTTCATCAAAAATAACATCTTGGCTAATAATTACCTTGTTTGCAGTAGGATCCCATATAGTCTATAACCCTTCACTATATCTCCATAGTTGAGAAAAACACATTTGCTTGAATTTGGTTCAATTTTGGACCTTTTTTCTTTAGGCACATGGGCAAACACATCACAACCAAAGGTACATAAATTAGAGTAATCAACTAACTTACAACACGAAATCTCCTTCAAAATATATCTATCCAATATAGTTGTAGGTGACATGTTAATAAGATAAATAGTTGTATTAACAGCCTCTACCTAGAACTTTTTATCCAACATGGCTGCATTGAGCATATTTCTTGCACATTCCATGAATGTGTGATTCATCCACTCAACCATGTCATTTTTTTGTGGAGTATATGGTACAGTATTCTGGTTCTTAATACCTTCCCGCATATAAAATTTATCAAATTCCATGGAGTAATATTCAACTCCATTATCCAACTTGAGACATAAAATTGACTTGCCTAAATTCTTCTCTACCTATGCTTTTAACTCTTTAAATTTCTACAAATCTTCTAACTTCTTTGTCAAAAAATGAACCCACACTCTCCTATAATAATCATCTATAAAAGTTAGAAAATAGATGGCACCATTTAAGGACTAAGTCGAGACTGATCCAAATGTATAAGTTGTAGAAAATAAAAACCCTTACCAGGGATTGCAGTAAACCAAACCCTCTTTCTTTAAAAAAATACACTGCCCAAATAATTGTAAATTACAAGACTTAATCCCAAAAAGCATACCTCTATCATGCAAAATTTTTAGACCTTTTTCACTCATATGGCCTAGGTGTTGATGCCATAGCATTACTGCATCTTGAATAGAAGTTGTTGTTGCATGGTTTGTCATTGTATCATTACATAAATTATATAGGGTCCCAGAAGATTCTCCTTTTGATAATACAAGAGATCCTTTAGTAATTGTGTAGTAGTTGTTATCAAAATTGATAGAATACCCTAGCTTATCCATCATCTACATTAAGAGTAAATTCTTTCGTAAATCAAGCACATGTCACACATCACATAACATTTTTTCTCTACCATAATCCAATATGATCCTTATATCCCCTCTTCCCATAATTTCTAAAGGGTGTTCATCATCCAAATAGACTATTCCAACATAGTATGGTTGATATTTGTCAAACTAGTATCTATGGGGAGACATGTGGAAAGATGCACCTAACTCCAAAATCCAAGTACATAAAATAGATCTACTATTACTAATATAGATGGCTTCACATGTTGTTGTCTCCCCTGAATCTATTGTACTGGCCTCAACTAATGACTAAATTTACTTTTTACCATTATTTAATTGCCAATAATCCTTCTTTGGATTTCCTATATTCCCACAATGCTAGCACTTCCCTTTATACTTGCATCCTTTAGAATTTGATATGGACCGTGATCTACCTTGTTTACTCCTCTTGGAATATCAACCTTATATAGATATGGCTTCATTGGTTGAGGGTTCCAAAGATATTTTTTGCCTCAAATATTCTGCCAACAAAGCGGCTACCACATCATCAAATTTTAGAGTTCTTGATGATGCATTGCTAAGGGTCAACACCATATGATCCTAGATGTCTATGAGAGAACAAAGTAGGGTGATAGCTCCATCCTCATCCTCCATATTCACACTGATTGAAACTAGTTTACTGATAAGAGTATTAAACTCATTCAAATGATATTCCATAGATGAACTTTCCTTCATCCTCAAGCTATAAAGTTGTTTTTTAAAAAAAACTTAATTTTTGTTGATTTTGTTTCATACAACTTTTCAAGTTTTTGCCAAAGGCCTTCTACAGTCTTCTCTTTAGTTACATTGAACAATATAGAGTCTTCTAGGCAGATATAGATTATAGAGACTACCTTCTTATCTAGCATTGCCCACTCCTCATATTTCATGTTGCTTGGTTACTCACGATCCCTTTCAAGGATAGAGCTTGGTCATTTTGAACTAGCAAATCCTCCACCTTCATCTTCCATAGATAGAAGTTCTTGCCATAAATTTTCTCAATCTCAAAATTGGTTACACCTCCTATCATTTTTCAACTCCCACTCACATGAAATTATAGACACTAAAATCATGTCAATCTGATTAGACTACAATGACACACTATTATCAACACCATATGGCCCCCTTGGCTAACCCTCAAAGGTTAAATAGTGGTCCTAACCACTTTTGCAGATTTTTACCACACTTTTGGGATGTTTTGGGCCATCTATCCATGGTCATTCCACCCCAGTATGGCCATAGTTCATGGATGTTCCACCCAGGGAATACCACTTGCAACCATCCCTAGGTGGGATGACCATGGCCTAGGACCCTCAAAAAGTCAAGAGTGGGATAAATGGCAATTAAATTTTGCCATTTATCCTACCCAATGATTTATGATATATTGAGGGCCTATCAAATCCATTACAACCTACAAATTGGAGGCCCAAATTGGAGTTTTCTTCCACCCAACATATGGTAAGGGTTTTTATAAATGGTGGCACCTACGTTGCATACCTTAACTTGTCCATTTGACCCTATGTCACTCTTGGGCTATAAATTGGAGTTATTCCACCCAAATTTGTGAGGGAGGTCTTTGCAATATTTCATAACAAAGTGCTGCTAAGATTCACTCTTCCCTTTCACCACATTTTTTCACTTGGAATCTTCATCAATCAAAGGAGGTTTCCAAGTCATCCCAAATACATAAATACATTCCAAAACCCACCTATTTATATGAATTAGATCACTAAATTTGATGAAAATACCTCTAGGAGTAGTTAAAACTAGATCCCAGAGAAATTGGTGGAAAAAAGCAGTATGTTTGATGGTCGTCCCCCCTAGGATGGTTAACATTCACAATTGGAACACCCAGGGATGACCATGAATCTACATATAGTTTCACTTAAATTTTAGAATAGATCATTTCTAGATTATTTTATATGCATCATACTAGAATTTGGTGCAATTTTGAGTAGTTTTGGACCTTCTATTAGGATTTTAATTCTAACCATCACAATTGGAACACCCAGGGATGGCCATGGATTTTGCATATAATTTCACCTATGTTTTAGCATAGATCATATCTAAAGTATAATATATGCATTGTATTAAGTTTTGGTGCATTTTAAAGTAGTTTTGCATTGTCTATTTCATTATTTATATTCGCTAGTTCATGCATCTCTTTGATTTCATCTCAATCTACTCATGCTATTAACAAATTGGAATTATTTATGAGTAAATATAGGTATTTCAATGTGCAAGGAAGGAGCTACAAGTTTGAATATGGATAAATCATCATAGCAGTACCAAAAACCCACTCTTCAATTCATGAGTGTGAGGAAGACACTAAAGTGCACCTTGAGTTTCTAAAAGGATTAGATCCTTTAAAATTTTGTAATGAATTGTATCAATTAAGAGCCCTCAAGGGGATGTTTTGTAACTGTGTATTTTGTAAATAGATTAATATAAAGAGAACCCCCATTTATTTTTATATATTATTGTCATGCTTACATTAATGTTTCTTTTTAGTACTTAAATTAGTAGATGCATTTTATTTCTCTTTGCTAGGTGCACCATTTTTTCCTCTCTATAGTGGCGATCATGGTGTGACCCCTGTCCCATTTCAATTAGGTAAGTTTTAACCCTATTTTTACCTTTTAAATATTGTAGTTTTTAGTCATTCTAGTCGAACAAATACTTGATTTCCTAATTAGAACACCCAGGGATGGCCATAGTAGTGGGACAATCTCCAAATTGGTAATTTTCCCACCCTAGGATGGCCACCAAATAGGGACTTGCAGCTCAAATTGATAGGAACAGTAGTATCTTAGGCATTCAATATGAGTATATAGACCTTTACTTGCATTATTACTATTTAGATAAGGTTATATTTAGTTCTTTTATTTCTTTTCCTTGTTTGTTGAAAAGTATATTTCCCTTTTTAAAAAATAAAACAAAAATAAAAGAAAAATAGGAAAAGAACAACTTAAAAATATATTTGTGTGATTTTATTTCTTGTGACCTACATAATGGTTAGATTGACATATAGGATACACATTTTATAGGTTACACCATTTACTCAATACTTTTGAAAGTGAAACGTGCATTTAGTGAATTATCATTGAGTGCTCTTTTGTTTTACTTTCTTTAAGTACAAAAGGAACCACACACACCATGTAACATTTTAACATTAGTGATTTGGAACTTCATCCCCAACCACTAATAGAGACCATTGATGATGGGCTTCATCTCCACCCATTGGCTCGCATGATACAAACACTATTTTTTGGCCAAAGTTGACTTCAAGAACCACCTTAGCAGTGGAAAATAGCATGCATTTCTCTTTAGATGGTGTATCATTACCCACAATCGATATGGGTGAGGACTGGTAAGACCTGTGCTCCCTGACCAGGTTTGGGCTTCATCTCCATACTTTGGTGGGTTCACATGACCATAATTAATTACCGGTTGTTGAGCTATGAGTATATAGGTTATCCTTTTAAAAAAAACTATAATTACATCAACCATATTCAAACACATGAAAAGAGATCTCTAAATAAAAAACACACCAAACAGTTTTAGGGAACACATAAATATTTAAAAGAGATAAAAACTTGTAATATTGTGTGTTTTTGTTCTTGTGTGTTGCATCATTAAAATTTGTAAAAGAGGTAATCACGTAGGGTTTGGAACTAAGTAGCTATGGTATGCACCTATAGCCAAGCATACTCAATGTTTGACACTATGAAGAGTAGGATAGGAGACATATATCATCTGTGATTTGATCCTAAGGATATGATTATACCTCCTTGGTGGCCTCCTACTCACTCAAGTCGTAGACTATCAAATCAGGAACTTAACCTACAAGGGACCCCTATGTGGGACACCCCTATAGGTCTTGGTCCTAATTAGGAAACATATTTTCTAGATATAGAAACTTCACACACCTTATATAAATAATGGTAACCACACATTAAGGCATAAAAAAAAAGAGCAATGCCACACATCTGTGTGCCTGCTATGTCTACCTCGCACATCTACATACAAGATCAAGACTATTCACCATGAGTAGGGCCAAATGATCAAAATACACCCATAAATCACCCTAATAGGTCTCTAAACTATAAGTACCAAGATGAGTATGATACTCATCACCCTAGACGAGTAAATTCATCCCTTCCCTTCCTCATTTATGAAGGAAGACCAATGCAAGCACGATGTGCTTCTATGCCAATTGAGTATAAATAATGTCTATTTAAAACTGAGCCTCAACTAAACATGAGCTCTCTTGATCAAGGGAATCTCATAGTCAACCTTTTAGATCCTCCTAAACAAGATAGGTATCATGGAAATAGTGCTAGGACTAATAGACCTCACATGGTTGATCAGATAAACCAAGTTGTTAAAAGATATGCTAATCACCAAGCTCAATTCAATTATATTTTGGTAGATAAACAACATTTGGACTACCAACATCAATTAGAAAATAAAATAATTGAATAGCAAACACATGATTTGTTCCAAGAGACCTTATGCTATGGGGTCCCTACCCCAATTACTCATATACAGAGGGTTCATCAGAGGCAACCTACTTTTAATATAAATAGGCTTCCTAGGCCTAATCAAATGTTGTCCCCTCAACTTCCTATGCCTAATTGGGACTTGCCTCCTATGAAAAACATAGATCATCTTCCACAGACATTTGTTCCTCCTTGTAGGCTAATTTAGGAAACATCTTATGGAGACTAAAATGATATAGAACTAGAAGATGAATATCTATAAGAACCTTATGGAGGTGAGGTTGATGACAATCAACCACCACACCATATGCTTGACATTCCTTGTCCTCCTCATAGGGCCAAAGTAAAGAAGATGAGATCAAATCCTCTGATGCTTGTAAAGAATTTCTTGAGCACATGGAAACAATAGAAAACAAGACCTCTAGGTCAAGTTTTCAAAATCCCACTTTGCACCAGCTTTGCAATCAACCGCTTCACCCATCAATACCTTCCTCTCCATACCCAAAGCATTTCAAAATGTCCAAGTTGGATAGATTCAAAGGAGAGGAAGATGCACAGGATCATGTTACTAGGTTCATGAACCAATGCTTCAATATCCAAGATAACAATGCCTTAATTTTAAGAATATTTTTATTACCCTCTTTGGCCTAGCCGTAGAGTGGTACAATCAATTGCCAAGGCACAAAATCCATATATTTGAACAATTTACGGATGCATTCCTAGAATGTTTCACTTTTAACACTAACTGAAAGGTGACTTTAATAGACTTCATAGTGTTGAAGCAGTATGAAGACAAGTCAATCACGAATTATGGTAACAGGTGGTGAACGCTTCTTCTTAAGCTACCATACCTACTACTAGTGTCTGAGTTGACTCATATGTTTTCCAAGAGTTTTTTAAATACAAATTCATTATTGGTACAACTCCAACAATACCAAACTCTTGAACATACTCTATCGTAGGCTAGAACAATCAAAGAAATAAAAATTCAAGAGGGGGAGATCACAAAACCCCATAAAATGGAGTGGAATAAGAACACAAATGGTAATTCGACACAACCAAAGCTGACAATAGTTAATCAATTTACCATTAGCATTCCTGGTCTTGTGCAACCAACACCACCTCATAAGGTAAACTATTAGGCCTAAACTCCTACAAATTACAATAACAACACTCAGATGAATCAAGGGCAAAACCAACAACATCACCCTAAATGACAATTTACACCCTTCGTTAAGTCTATGGGTTCCCTATTTGAGCATCTATGTGCAGCCAAAGTAATTACTCTACCTAAGATCTAGCCTATAGATCTAAGTACAAGTAAATCAAAGTCCAAGGGACATCATGAAGACCTATATTATTAGTACCATATACCGAATGGCCATGACGTGCAAACATGTCACCGTTTCAAAAACCTAGCACAAGATATGATTGGGAGGGATGATATTCAAGTTGATAACCCTCTTGCAATAAATAATAAATAAATGGGTGTCTTTAAATATCCATTTCCCACTCATGAGATGTAATCAAATCAAGAAAAATAGGTAAATGAGGTCTATACAACACCCCCTCAACAAGCGCTCATTAGGATGGTTAGCATCATGATAAGGAATAGGGGTTATAAAAATAAAGTTGCACCACCTGTAGCTTCAAATGACATTCCCTTCACATCACAGCCTCTACCACCTCCAGTACAAAGCCTTCCACCTCATCCAATGGTCACCATAAAAATTAAGCTTGCTCAAATTTTACATATAACATTAGCTCAAATCTCTATCTATGATATTATTCAACAATATCCACCTCATCGAGAATATCTTATGGAGATCCTTAATTCAATTGAAAAACAATCCTATAATTCTAACTTCTTTATCAATTTTGTGGGGCACATTCAACATTACAAAGACCTAGTATTCAAATTTCATAAACATGAACTTAAACCAATACCAAATGACATGGTTGATCCTCCCTTACACATCATTGCGTAAATGGAACACCTTAAAAAAGAGTTCTAATTGACACTAGTTCTTTAAGCAATATCATCACCATAAATTCTCTCCAACATCTAGGTCTTCCAGTATCCCACATTGTTACATCCACATATACCCTTTGAGCATTCAACGATACTCTATGCTCAATGGTTGGCACTATAGTTTTACCTATTTAGGTGGGATGCAAAACCATACCAATATTGTGTCATGTATTAGAGGGTGCAATGGCTTATAATATCTTGTTGGGTAGACCTTGGATTAAGGACATGAAGTGTGTGCCATCCATAGCTCACCAATGTTTGAATTACACTCACAAAGCATAAGTACATGTTATCTCCATAGACCTTGAGCCCTTCAAATACTGCAAATAGGTGTAGCATATCCCTGAGTCGACCTTACCATCAACTCATATGGACTTCCAACCAAATACGTCCATTCAAGGTACAACTCCTTTATCATCATCTTCCATTGATCCGTTACCATATTCTTCTATACCATCATCATATTTGGCACCTTCAGATACACCTTCATCATCGTCAAATACTCCATAGAGGAACATGTCAAAGAGGCATATTTATGAGATCCCTCCAATAATCTCTACCATTTACATGGAAGATATTCCTAGTCTAGTAGACGAGGAACCACCTCATGAGGTAAGCATTGAGTTGCCTCAAGCTTCGCTTCCATCTCCTCCATCCTCACCATCCTAGATAATAGTCCATTTGGCTACTATAGGTTTAGGAGAATACCTAGTGAGGAGTATTACAAGGGTTCTAGCCATTGAGACAATATAAAATATGAGACGATCTTATCTTACCATAGGTACCATCATACCTCTAGGTATACTTCCCAATCAAACAAACTTCATATATGGGGTATTGAATATGACACTAAACCATCTCCTCAGTAAGAAGAGGATATGAAGAACCCTTTTTTGAGGACATCAATTATATGTCCAATACTAACTATACCATGTGATATCTCCATAACTTCCATTGGCATGGCTATGGTTTGTGGTTGTACAAATAAGGTACTCATGTTACTTTCC
The DNA here is from genome assembly GCA_028583015.1 of Wollemia nobilis. Classification (NCBI taxonomy): domain Eukaryota; kingdom Viridiplantae; phylum Streptophyta; class Pinopsida; order Araucariales; family Araucariaceae; genus Wollemia; species Wollemia nobilis. The sequence goes on along the minus strand of JAQPPZ010001678.1, from coordinate 3,548,490 downwards.
AACCACAATATCAAATGCCATATGACAAATCTGGCTTAGGACACAACAAGCCTGTACCTCTCAACATCCTCACAAAAATTTTAGAGTGCTTGGATCTGAATTATAGGAATGAGCTTTCACACAATCCTTACGCTAATCCTAATCATATCCACTCTTTGGGGGATTATTTTCCCATATTATATATCAAGGGATATCTCATGATTTTACCTAATCCTATGAAGAAGGAGAAGCTTTGCATACTATTCCATCTGATAATGAGGAAGAGGATCAATGTCCCCCTTATGAATGAACAAATGATGATGGATCATATTATGGTGTAGCACCTATTAAATCATCTAGTTTAGATGAGGAATACAAGTAGATCATACCATTGTATGACTAAGAAGAGTTCTATATGCATATGTTCCCATTGCAACATCCCATCTACCAATAGCTTTTGCCACTTGAGGAGAAAAATTTCCCCCTTCTACATCAACCACCTTTGATCATTCCACCTCCACAACAACCACCTCTGCAAGTATTACGATAATATCTTGTCAATAAATCCAATCTCCCATCCAATGGAGATCATCCATCCATACAAAGGCATCCATTATTTGGTCACTATAAAATCCCCAAAGGTACCCATAAACCCTTTGGTCACCTAAAATGCCCCAAAGGTATCTATAAACTCTTTGGTCACCCACAAAGCCCCAATGGTACCCATAAATCCTTTGGTCATCCAAAAAAAGTCCCAAAGTTACCCATAAACCCTTTGGTCACCAAAAAAAACACAAAGGTACCCATAAACCATTTGGTCACCCAAAAACCCCTAAAGGTGTCCAAAAACCCATTGGTTTTTGGACATTTTGAGTGATAAGTTGTCATTGATGTCAAGAGTGAGTGGTCATTGATGTCGAACTTTCAGCACCAGTCAGTAGCAGTTTCAGTTGGCAACATCCATTTCGGTTTCAGTTTCAAGACCCAGTTCAAGGAAGTCAGATGAGGTCCAAAGTGCAAGAAAAAGCCCAAATAAATAATATTATAATATTATTTTATAATATTATGCAAAGGAAGTTTAAAATTAATTATAAATTAATTTATTAGTTAATTTACTTAACTTATAAAGTTATTTAAATTAATTATTATTAATTTAATTATTAATTATAAATTAATTTAAGCTAAGGTTAAATAACCCTAAGGTGGGTTATCAAATTTAAAATTCAAAATTTGATTTTGAATAAAACACCGCCAACGTGAGGAGAAATTAAAAACATGTATATAATGGGGGAACTCCCACCCTACCAAAACTTACCATGCCTTCAAATATTATTGCGAGCTTTAAGAATTGTGAGCCTTACAAATTGTGCTGCATCCAAAGCGAAGGAAGAGTGTGCAAGGTTCATGAGAAATAGATAGCGAGTGAAGGCATAAGAGGAAGGGGCTCTACCTTCCTTCACGTGGGCATTAGTAGCCCACGTGGTGGGCTCCCAAGCGCTAAGGCACTTAGGCTAGAGGAGACGACGGATCGAATCTCGCCGAATCCTCTTTTGGGGAAGAAAGAGGTATGCTTGAAAATTGGTCATCAAAAATTTTGAGAATATAGTTTGGGCATTTAAAAATTAATTTTTGCATATTTTAATTTGTTCTAAGGTTGCTAAAGGAGTTATAAGGGTTTTTGCAAAATTAAATTTTTAATGTTGTTTGCTCAAATGTTTTGAAAATATTGTAAGGTGTTTGGTTGATATTTTTATGGTGTTGGATATTATTTTAAGTTGGAGTTTATAAGGTGTATCAAGGAAATTATCTTTATGTATGGTATGATGAGTGTTATTTTAAAAGGGAGAAATAAGGCATAAATTGAGTTGTGATTGTTTTATGTCCAAGGAATATTTTGGAAAGTGTTGAAGTAATATTGTTGTGTCTAACCATTGGAATTGGAAAGAAGAAAATTGTGATTAAGACAGGTTTTCTAAAGGCACTTCTACATCCAACAAAAGGTATGGGCATATTCTTCCTAGTGAGTGATTGTTGAAAATTGTGAATGGAAAGTTGGAGTGAAAAGGATTGTTTGGTTTGCATTGTTGAGAGTGTTTTGAATTAATGCTTCAAGGTTTTATAGAATTAAGAGTTGTTGATAAAACCTTGTTTTATAAGCATTGTTGTTGAAGTGTTTGTTGAGTGAAGAACTTGAACTAGGGTTTGAAAAGAACATGAGTATCATTGTTATGTGAAGATTATCTTATAAGCATTGTTGTTGAAGTGAGTTGTTGAGTGAAGAACTTGAACTAGGGTTTGGAAAGAACATGAGTATCATTGTTATGTGAGATTGGTTGATAAAGCATTGTTGGAAATATTTTGAGTGAGTATTCATATGCTTGGACTAGGGTTTGTGAGCAAGGATCATTTCATTGAGTGATTGGTTGAGTAGAGTTGGTTGAGCCTAGTCAAGTGAATGTGTGAAGTGATTGTTCAAGTTTTATGAAACAAATTATTCTATATTCTTAATTGATTTGAGAAAGAGGTTGAGTATTGATGAGTGTGAAACATATTGAGTCTCTAACAATTATCTATATGTTTCTAAGAGAGTGATTGAAAGTGATTGAGTATTGAGGTGAATTTGAAGCATATTGAGTCTCTAAAAATTATCTATATGTTTCTAAGAGAGTGATTGAAAGTGATTGAGCATTGTGATGAATGTAGAGCATATTGAGTCTCTAACAATTATCTTTATGTTTCTATGAGATTGGACAAGTTCTAGTGTGGACTTGTTGAGCATATTTGAGGTAAGTCTTTGAGAAGACTTGTGGATAGATTTGGGTAAGCTTTTGTGGAAGCTTACAATACATATTGAGAGCAGATTTGGATAAGTTCTAGTGAGGACTTATTGAGCAGATTGGACAAGTTCTAGAGAGGACTTGTGGACAGATTGGTGTGAGCTTTTGTGGAAGCTTACAAGGCAGATTTGAGATAAGTCTTTGAGAAGACTTGAGAGCAGAGTTGATTGATTGATTTGTTCAAACCTTGAGTTAAGGTTTGGGGTAGATCTAACAGAGTTGATTTGAGATTGAGTCAAGCTTTGTGTTAAGGCTTGAGGATAGATATTGAGGATAAGATAGTTGAGGATAGTTTGTGCTAGATCGAAGGACTGTGTTTAGTGAGATCATAGGATATGAGGTATAGATTTGTGCTAGACCGAAGGACTATGTTTAGTACAAATTTGAGGATATATTTTGGTGTAGATTTGAGGATAGGTTTGTGCCAGATCAAAGATAGATATTGAGCAGATTTGTTCTAGATCCGAAGGACTGTGTTTAGTGTAGATTTGAGATAGAGATTTGAAGGTGACAGAGTATAGAGGATGATAGTCTCTAGTGGATAGATATCCATTAGCTAGGGTAGTGAGGACATGTGTCTTCAGTGGATAGAGATCCATTAGCTAGAGTAGTGGGGGTAGTAGTTCTTCTAGAAGATCACCAATCAGAGCTAAGGAGAAAGGAGTTCTCTTATGGATAGAGATCCATGAACTTGATTAGGGGATTGGTGTCTCCTTTGGATAGAGATCCATAAACATTGTAATAGGGAAAGGATTCCCAAGAGATTGATTGAGAAAATTTTAGTGAAATATTTTCTCCGTGGAGTAGCCCACATTGGGTGAACCACGTTAAATTGGTGTCTCTATTGTGTGTGATGATTTATGCATTGCTTTGGTTATTTCTATTGATATTGCCATTGATTATATTGGATAATACTATTTGGGAAAGAAAAGTAAAAAGTGATCTTATACTATTCACCCCCCTCTCAGTATAAGCTTGTGTTCTTCAATTGGTATCAGAGTTGGTTCCTTCGAAAAGGTTTAACAACTTGAAGGAAGATCTTACAAGAACACAAATGGCAAAGAAAGGCAAAGGTAGAACCATGAGACACAAGAAGAAAAGAACACACATGGTCATGAAAGAAAAGGAAGATGAATTTAATATTGTTGTTTTGGGAGGAAGAATGGAAATAGATTCAAGAGATGAATCAAGCAATGGAGAGATAACCAAATTGATAAATTTTTGTACTAGATGTAGGAAGATAGGTCACCTTGCAGCTTATTGTTCACAAGAAGGTGAAGAATATTTTTTTTGTGGTCAACTCGGTCATGATGCAAGATATTGCAATGGGTTTAGTAGCGGTGAAGATGATGACTCGCGAAACTAAAATCCTAGAGGATGGTTCAAAAAAGGATAACATGGACAATCAAAATAGGTATGAAGAAGAAACTCTACTTTCAGTAATAGAAGAAAATACTATTGAAGATCAAATAAAAGAGAGAAATTTAGAAAAAGAAAAGGAGGAAGCCACTCTTAAGGAACTTGTTGAGTTGAAAAAGGAGAACTTAGAATTAAAGGCTCAAATACAAGAGGATGAGAAATGTAAGACAAAGCTTCTACAAGATCTCTCTGACTTGAAAGATAAGGTTGAAAAGGTAAGGAAAGTTGAAAAAGGTATGGTTGAACAATCAAAGGTAAAAGAGCAAGAATGTAAAAGACTTAGTGTTGATCTCGAAGAATTAAAAAGGGAGAACTCAGTATTAAGGGTTCAAGCTCAAGAAGATGAGAAAGCAAAAGCAAAGTTTCTACAAGAGCTCACCGACTTCAAAGTTAAGGTTGAAGAGGTAAGAAAAATTGAAGAAGGTATGACTAAAAAATTAAAGACAAAAGATCTAGAGTGTGAAAGATTAGAACATGAGATAGTTTCACTAAGGATGGAAGTGAAAGACTCTAAGGACAAGCTACACAAGTTTGAGAAAAATTCAAATACTTTGAACAAGATTATCAATGCACAAAGATCATCTATCACCAAAATAAGACTTAGTTTTGAAGAAGAACAAGGGAAATAGGAAGCAGAAAAAGGAGAGTCAAGCTCAAGCACCAAAGAAGAAGAAGCATCAAAAGAAGAAAGTAAAAGAAAGAGTGAGACTTCTAAGGATAAGTTGGACAATAGAAAGTTCAACAAGGAAAGGAACAATGCACAAAGAAGGAACAGATGGAACAACAATCAGAATAGGTTAAGAGAGACTAAGAGACCAATGAGGTCAAGGCAAGGAAACTTCAATGGATGATGTTTCTCATGTCATAGATTTGGGCACATGGCTTCAGAGTGCAGGACACATGAAAGACAAGAATATGGGAATTTCAGGAACAAGCAACTTTTCCATGGGTATTGCTACTCATGTAATCAATTTGGTCACAAGGCAATGAATTGCAGGGTTCATGATAGAAAAGGATATGGCTTCACTAGGAGAAATCCTAAGACATTTGCACCTCCAAGGAATAATAACATTAAGTGTTATAAGTGCAATAATTATGGACATACAACAAAGTGGTGTAGAGCAGACCTTCCAGAACCAAGCATGAACATGAACAAGAATAGGAATATGGACATGAACATGAACATGAACAAAAGAACAGGAATAGGAACAAGAACAGGAACATGGATATGAACATGAACAGGAATAGGAACAAGAATATGGATATGGACATGAACAGGAATAAGAATATGGACATGGATAGGAATAGGAACATGGACATGGAGAGGAATAGTCAAAGAAATTAGAAGGATCAGATGAGAAGGAAAGAGGATAAAGGTAAAGACCAGTGCTTGTTGGGAGTAGAAATACTCCCACCCCAGAATTAACCACCTCAAGAGGAGGTGGGGGAGGGGCTAAGCTAAGAGACTCATTCTTAGCCCCGAGCCCCAAAGGTGACCCTTTGCCATTGATGTCAAAGGGGGAGATATTTGAGTAAGGGGGAGAGATTTGATTCAAGGGGAGTAGAAAAAGAAAAAGGTCAAGATTTGGTAAAAAGAATTTGGGTTGCCATCAATGACAAAGGGGGAGATTGTTGGACATTTTGAGTGATAAGTTGTCATTGATGTCAAGAGTGAGTGGTCATTGATGTCAAACTTTCAGCACCAGTTAGTGGCAATTTCAGTTGGTAGCATCCATTTTGGTTTCAGTTTCAAGACCCGGCTCAAGGAAGTCAGATGAGGTCCAAAGTGCAAGAAAAAGCCCAAATAAATAATATTATAATATTATTTTATAATATTATGCAAAGGAAGTTTAAAATTAATTATAAATTAATTTTAAATTAATTTATTAGTTAATTTACTTAACTTATAAAGTTATTTAAATTAATTATTAATTAATTTAATTATTAATTATAAATTAATTTAAGCTAAGGTTAAATAACCCTAAGGTGGGTTATCAAATTTAAAATTTGAAATTTGATTTTGAATAAAGCACCGCTGACGTGAGGAGAAATTAAAAATGTGTATATAAGGGGGGAACTCCCACCCTACCAAACCTTACCATGCCTTCAATAATTATTGTGAGCTTTAAGAATTGTGAGCCTATGAATTGCGTTGCGTCCAAAGCAAGGAAAGAGTGTGCAAGGTTCATGAGAAATAGATGGCGAGTGGAGGCATAAGAGGAAGGGGCTCTACCTTCCTTCATGTGGGTATTAGTAGCCCATGCAGTGGGCTCCCAAGCGCTAAGGCGCTTAGGCTAGAGGAGATGACGGATCGAATCTCGTCGAATCCCCTTTTGGGGAAGAAAGAGGTATGCTTGAAAATTGGTCATCAAAAATTTCAGGAATATAGTTTGGGCATTTAAAAATTAATTTTTGCATATTTAAATTGGTTCTAAGGTTGCTAAAGGAGTTATAAGGGTTTTTGCAAAATTAAATTTTTAATGTTGTTTGCTCAAATGTTTTGAAAATATTGTAAGGTGTTTGGTTGATATTTTTATGGTGTTGGATATTATTTTAAGTTGGAGTTTATAAGGTGTATCAAGGAAATTATCTTTATGTATGGTATGATGAGTGTTATTTTAAAAGGGAGCAATAAGGCATAAATTGAGTTGTGATTGTTTTATGTCCAAGGAATATTTTTGGAAAGTGTTGAAGTAATATTGTTGTGTCTAACCATTGGAATTGGAAAGAAGAAAATTGTGATTAAGACAGGTTTTCTAAAGGCACTTCTACATCCAACAAAAGGTATGGGCATATTCTTCCTAGTGAGTGATTGTTGAAAATTGTGAATGAAAAGTTGGAGTGAAAAGGATTGTTTGGTTTGCATTGTTGAGAGTGTTTTGAATTAATGCTTCAAGGTTTTATGGAATTAAGAGTTGTTGATAAAACCTTGTTTTATAAGCATTGTTGTTGAAGTGGAAGAACTTGAACTAGGGTTTGCAAAGAACATGAGTATCATTTTTATGTGAAGATTATCTTATAAGCATTGTTGTTGAAGTGAGTTGTTGAGTGAAGAACTTGAACTAGGGTTTGGAAAGAACATGAGTATCATTGTTATGTGAGATTGGTTGATAAAGCATTGTTGGAAATATTTGAGTGAGTATTCATATGCTTGGACTAGGGTTTGTGAGCAAGGATCATTTCATTGAGTGATTGGTTGAGTAGAGTTGGTTGAGCCTAGTCAAGTGAATGTGTGAAGTGATTGTTCAAGTTCTATGAAACAAATTATTCTATATTTTAAATTGATTTGAGAAAGAGGTTGAGTATTGATGAGTGTGAAACATATTGAGTCTCTAAAAATTCTCTATATGTTTCTAAGAGAGTGATTGAAAGTGATTGAGTATTGAGGTGAATGTGAAGCATATTGAGTCTCTAAAATTCTCTTTATGTTTCTAAGAGAGTGATTGAAAGTGATTGAGCATTGTGATGAATGTAGAGCATATTGAGTCTCTAACAATTCTCTTTATGTTTCTATGAGATTGGACAAGTTCTAGTGTGGACTTGTTGAGAAATTTTGAGGTAAGTCTTTGAGAAGACTTGTGGATAAATTTGGGTAAGCTTTTGTGGAAGCTTATAATACAGATTGAGAGCATATTTGGATAAGTTCTTGTGAGGACTTATTGAGCAGATTGGACAAGTTCTAGAGAGGACTTGTGGATAGATTAGTGTGAGCTTTTGTGGAAGCTTACAAGGCAGATTTGAGACAAGTCTTTGAGAAGACTTGAGAGCAGAGTTGATTGATTGATTTGTTCAAACCTTGAGTTAAGGTTTGGGGCAGATCCAGCAGAGTTGATTTGAGATTGAGTCAAGCTTTGTGTTAAGGCTTGAGGATAGAGATTGAGGATAAATTTGTGCTAGACCGAAGGACTGTGTTTAGTGCATATTAGAGGATAGAGATTGAGGATAAATTTGTGCTAGACCGAAGGACTATGTTTAGTATAGATTTGAGGATAGATTTTGGTGCAGATTTGAGGATAAGTTTGTGCCAGACTAGAGATAGATATTGAGAAGATTTGTGCTAGACCAAAGGACTGTGTTTAGTACAGATTTGAGATAGAGCTTTGAAGGTGATAGAGTATAGAGGATGATAGTCTCTAGTGGATAGAGATCCATTAGCCAAGGTAGTGAGGACAGGTGTCTTCAGTGGATAGAGATCCATTAGCCATAGCAGTGGGGGTAGTAGTTCTTCTAGAAGATCACTAGTCATAGCTAAGGAGAAAGGAGTTCTCCTATGGATAGAGATCCATGAACTTGATTAGGGGATTGGTGTCTCCTTTGGATAGAGGTCCATAAACATTGTAATAGGGAAAGGATTCCCAAGAGATTGATTGAGAAAATTTTAGTGAAATATTTTCTCCGTGGAGTAGCCCACATTGGGTGAACCACGTTAAATTGGTGTCTCTATTGTGTGTGATGATTTGTGCATTGCTTTGGTTATTGCTATTGATATTGCCATTGATTATATTGGATAATATTGTTTGGGAAAGAAAAGTAAAAAGTGGTCTTATACTATTCACCCCCCTCTCAGTATAAGCTTGTGTTCTTCATTGGTCACCCCAAAAGTCTCCAAAGGTACCTATAAACTCTTTGGTCACACAAAACACCCCAAAGGTACCCATAAACCCTTTGGTTACATAGAAGGCCTCAAAGGTATCCATACACCCTTTGGTCACCCAAAAATCCCCAAAGGTACCTATAAACCCTTTGGTCACCCAAAAATCCCCAAAGGTACTCATAAACCCTTTGGTCACCCAAAAATCCCCAAAGATATCTATAAACCCTTTGGTCACCTATAAATCCCCAATGGCATACACTAAGCCCATTGGTAATATATATATATATATAAACCAAAATCCAAAAACATCATTAAAATAACAAAAATACAAAAATATTGCATTACATTTCATATCATTGCATTATACCATTACTTGCATTAAGCATACCCATTATTGAATTTTGCATTTTAGAGTTGCTCATACATGTCTAGAACCAAGTCTGTACACTATCCATCCTTCAAAATCAACTTTATCAAAAACCATTATTAACACCCGTTTAGATTGCAATTATTATTTCCATCCACATTCTCCACCTTTCGTATTTGTGTTTGTTTCCCTTCACCTAGTCATTTGTTATAAGGTACCATTAGGGTTTTTGGTCACTTAACCATATCTAGTTTTCTTTTTATATTTTGTAGAAATATATCCTAATTTTTAGAAGGTATATTCTTGCTTTGATTCTACCTTGTATACGTCATAATCCCAAAATATTCTCACATTAATAAATCCAAGTTTTGCACAAGAAAATATGAAACCTACAAAGTGTTCCTTGTTACCTTAAGTAAAAATTTTACCTTGCTCATACCCCTATGCACATGGTTCAAAAATTTTGATAATTAAAAAAGGGACAAGCTCTTACCTACCCAAAGCAATAAAAATCCCTTGCCCCACACCAAATTTGGGCAAGTATCCAAAGAAGCAACAAATACAAGAGCAAAAGAAAAATAAACAGTGGTTTTCACCACAACCAAAAATCCCCAAAATAAAAAGTGGTTTTCACCACTATCAAAAGAAAAAATTAAAATAAATAGTGGTTCTCACCACTACCAAAATCCCTTGCTCACCAAAAAAAAATGAGCAAATCCTTGGAGCAATTTAAAAATAAAATAAAAGAAGGGAGTACTGAACTTGAATCCCTGGAATTCTCAACATTTGACACCCATAAGATGATCCTCATTATAGGTTGAGTGGCATCAAGCCTACCTATAAATGGCCGTATCCTTACGTATGATGATATGTCTATCAAATTAGTGACCTTATTTTTTACAAACCAATATTTTCTTGCGTATGAGCTAGATTTTGGCAGCCTACCTATGGTAAAATCCAACTATGTATAAAACAAGGGATCATGATACTTGTAGGATGATCTTAAGTATATATGGGCCACATAAATCGTGTTTGGAACTTTGGTAACTTTATGCATTATCATAGCAATGAACTCACATGTACATATAGGGATATTGAATATCTTGGTCATCCTAGAAGATTTATACCTTGCCAAAAAGTCTTGCATGGTTAATATACAACTTTTGACTAGGTCACTAGAGTGTTTGAGTCTCATGAAAACCTCAAGGACATTATATAACATCTTACTATTCATTCCATTCCATACAATTTTATCACATATTTGTTAGTTTACATTTTCATAGTCCATCACATAATTTTATAACATTAAAATGAATCACTGAATTTTGTACAGTCTATGGTGCTAGCATCTAGTGTTTCAAATTGTATTCAAAATTCATCATAAAGATTAAAAAATCATCTATTTTATTATGCATACACTAATGTACATATCATAAACCAACATCATACTACAATACATACATCCATGATAAGCATCCATAAAAACATCAGTAAAGTAAACATAAACATTGCATACATCTAATAAAGTAGTAAGGACACACATGATGACTATACACAATTTTTGGATTATGATGTATCTTTATCCCCCATACATACATATGTATGTATGTATGTATGTATGTATGGGGGATAAAGATACATCATAATCCAAAAACTGCGTATAGGCTACAATCAAGTGGGTCGTCAGACCTCACACTCACAAAATCCAAAAATAACCATAGAGTCTCAAAATTCATGGTCACGTAGGAATGGCACCATAAATCTCACTACCACCCTTGATCATCGCTCTTTGAGAGCTCCCAGATCTTCTTCCCTCAATCCTATTTGATAGCCTCATAGAGCTAGGAGCCCTCATACTCACAAATGACTATCATATACCACTCCTCCTACTCTATTGGGACCCACTAACAAAAGGATGAGCTAGTAAGCACCCTATAAGGCATGCTACCTCATCCTCTAAATCCTACGTGTATGCCAAATCCTCTCAACAATGATCCTAGTAGTCACTTATTAAGGTTTGGAGTTGTGTTACCTCCTCTTATAGCTTGGCTACTTGGCTAGAGCTCCTTGCTTTAACCTATGACTGATGAGTACCTAAATTTGTCACCTACCTCTCAATCACTAATACCTACCTATCAATCTATGCTTGTGTAGTCTTCACCTATGCTTGCAAGAGAGTCCTCTCCTCTACGTACTCCTACCACTATTGTCTCCCTCTAATAATCTCATCTTGTAGCTCAAAAATAATGGTATCCTATGCTACTAACTATGCATGCACTCCTTGCTCATCTGAATCATTCTCATCATAATCATCTTGCTAACCCTCCAAATACGTGATATCCATCCACTCATCATCTATCTAGTGATGCACATGCCATTCACCTAAGTCTATCTTCCCCTTGTCTATAACCTCATCATATCCCTCATTTGTAGCCTCCTCATGAGCCTCCTCTATCACCACATCTATACCACCTCCTAGTGATACCTCCCCTCACCACTGATGCATCACCCACTAGGAGTCATACTCTATTGTGGTCCTTGCATCATCCAGCTTAGAGATACCCTCTATAGGATCTACCAACTCTCCAAATGCCTCCACTACAGACCAATTAAGTTTTCTCTCATCCTCATAGTGTTGGTAGATCATTGGCTCACTAGGAAATCCTCGATATAGCCCAAACTATTACATCACTCGAGCATATGGTAAATACTCTCACTCTATCCTATATTGACCAACTAACCATCTCCCTTGTCATACCTAGTGAAGTTGCACCTCCACCTTAGGCCATGCTAGATAATCTCTATATGGTCTCTAGATAACCTTCTCTATCCTGAGCCATGCAAATGACTATGCATTGTGATCAATTGTATGTACATAGGGATGGCTTCAACCTCTCTCCTGGTCCTACTACCATAGGATCCCATAGCCTCTCTACACATCTACAAGTTATGCTTGCATCATCCAAGGTATTCATCACGGTTGATTCATAGCAATGTGCTACCATCCCCACACATATAGTAGAAAGTTACATCCCAATCCTTTCTACCTATGGTAATGGATCTCGTACATCTCATCATAAAGCTATGCCAACAAAGTAGTGCCCCAAGCCATCACTAACAACCTCTCTATGGTGCACTCCACTAGTAAAAATGCCAACTCCAAAAGGTTCCAAGGGAACCTAGCTCATGATGAGTCTGGTAGCAACATTTTGGAGATAAGCAGCATTATCAAGGCATATATCATAGTCAAAACTTTTGCCTCATACCATAGCTCCACTAGGATGCCTTCGCTAGGCAATTCTTGTACTGCCTCGTGTCAGTCCTCTCTAAAGTATCTTTGCAAAATCATCTCTAAGATCCCAATGAGTAGGAATAATTGGACAACCATCTATCATAATATAACAAATACAGTAGATATTTTCTAATATCACTGTCATCTCCCTAGTTATAAAGTGTAAGGTGTTTGTGTGAGGATCCCGTAGATCTATCAAAGTTTTCAGGTAGGTTCTATCTCCCATCATTGGCTCTAACCATGTCACTTGTTTAATACCAATGACATCAAGCCATTTATAGTAATCCTCTATTATCAAGTCCCTAATAGTTTTAAAGAGAGTCAAAAATTGATACTAGCTCTTAATCACCTAGAAGAGGTAAGCAAGCTCAAAAAATGCAACAAATTTGCACAAAAACAAAAAAAACAACTAAAAAAAGGACCATTTTCTTCCAAATTCATGGTTGTCCTACCCAGGTATGACCCTCAAATTAGCATCCATCCCACACAAGTATGGACACCAATTGCCATCCCACCTAGGTATGACCACCAATGGCCATCCCACCTAGGGATAGCCCCCAAAAATGATAAAAAATGACCTTCTTGGCCACCAAAAATAGGCAAAAAACCTCATGAAAACACAAAATATGCATCAAAATTGTACAAAAACAAACAATAAAGCACAAAATACTAAATTTTATCACTAATGAGGTTCATTTACCAATATTTAGTGTGTTTCATTGGCAAACTCAAAAATAATTGCATTTCCAAATTAAATAAAGTCTAGTATCAAATTCATCCCTTACCTGTCTTGCGTTAGCTCCATCGCTCGTTGAGTCTTGAGGATGGTTCATGGTGATTTTGATATGGTTTTAGTAATTCTCCACTTCAAAAAATCACTCTCCTACTCCTCACCTCTCAATATGCCAAGTTAGAAGTGTGCAAATGAGCTCATTTTGCCAATTTTGAGCTAAAAAAAACATAGAATAAGCATGGTCATACCAAGGTGGTACGATCAGAAAATTTGGTGACCATATCACCCTAGGATGACCATGAAATTTTCAGCCATACCACCCTAGTATGGCCACCAAAAACACCCAAAAAAATAGAAAAAAATGCAAAGAAAACAACCTAAAAACTACCAAAAACATGTCAAAACTAATAAAATTCACAAAGGATAAAGATTGAACCATAATTGTTCATTGATGAATTTAAAATTATCTAATTAAATATCTAATAATTCCATTGTGGTTATACCACTCCACAGGAATGAGGTATTTATTTTATTTCTTCCATGAAATATCAACAAAACCATCAAAATCCTAATAAAATTGATAAATTTTACAATCGGTAAAGCTGAAGGCACCCCAATAAAGTCATATTGGTCAAGTGACTCATTTATTTCATCACTGGTCATTACCTCATTGACTCATCACCTGAGTGGGTACTCATAATTAAAAATTCATAATCAAAATCAACACTTAAACACTCAAAAGTGCAACTTGCATACATTCAAAAGAATTATTACCAAAGACAATATCAAGCCCATGTTGGGGTATATAATTCAGCACCAATTGAACAAAAAAAAATCTTGATGTCCTTGAAGACTTGGGACACATATCCTATAAGGGTTTTCATTCTAACCATCCCAATTGAAACACCCAAGGATGGTCATGGATTCTACATATAATTTCACCTCTTTTTTAGTATAGATCATCTCTAAAGTAGATTATATGCATTGTACTAAGTTTTGCTGCATTTCAAATTAGTTTGGCACCATATATTTTGTTCTTAATATTCGTTAGTTCATGCATATCGTTGATTTCATATCAATCTACACATGCTATTAACAAATTGGAATTCTTTGTGTGTAGATCCAAGTATTCTAGCATGCAAGGAAGGAGCTATAATTCATGAGTGTGAGGAAGGAACTAAAGCACACCTTGAGTTTTTTAAAGTATTAGATCCTTTGAACTTCTGTAATGAATTGTATCAATTAAGAGCCATCAAGGATATTTTTTGTAATGGTGTATTTGACAAATGGATTAATATAAAGAGAACCCTCATTTATTTTTATATATTTTTGTCATGCTTACATTAATATTTTTTTTAGTGCTTAAATAAGTAGATGCATTTCATTTCTCTTTTCTAGGTGCATCATTTTTTCCGATCTAAAAAAACCTTAGGCTTTGCTACCAAATTTTAGTTAAAAACTTTAGATTTTAACTGCAAGTACAAAACATAATAATAGAGAATAAAATAGCAACACAAGAAACATAAAGATTTTATGTGGAACCTACAATGTGTAGGAAAACCACAGGGTAATGGCAACTTATTATATTATTTAATTCAACAAAATTTATATTCTCAACTACATGTATATGCAAGGGATCATTCCCATTTCATAGAGCAAAAAAAGAAGACATTGAAACTGTTCATTTCCTCTCCCAAAGGAAGCCTTTGAAAAACTATTCATTTTCACTCCCAAGGAAAAACATTTGAAATTTACATCCAACCATATGGTACAAACATCTGACAACCTAGACATCTGGCCTAGATAGTTGGCCTAAATTTCTACTGACTAAACGTATGGCCTAGATATTTAGCAGCCTAGACATCTGGTCTAGATTTCTACTACCTATATGTTTGTCCTATATGTCTAGTAGCCTAGATGTTTGGTCTAGTTATTTTCTACCTAGACATCTGGCCTAGATGTTTGGTCTATATATTTTCTACCTAGACATCTGGCCTAGATGTTTGGTCTAGATATTTTCTACCTTGACATCTAGCAACCTAGATGTCTAGCCCAAACGTCTACTACCTAGAAATATGGTCTAGATGTCTAGTAGCCTATATGTCTAGTCTAGATGTTTGATACCTAGACATATGGCCTAGATTTCTAGTAGCTTATATGTCTACTATCTAGATGTCTAGATGTCTACTATCTAGATGTCTACCAATTACCTCTACTACCTAAAATCTGCTAACTAAAACTTCTGGATAGTGAATTCACCTCCTAACAAAAATGGTATGTGCTCAAGAAACCATCTCAAGTATTCAAACCACCTCTACTCTCAATACCATCATTCATCAAAAATTTATGGATGACACCCTTCTTGCTACCCTCTCTTCTATTACCCAAGCCAAGATCATCAATGTCATCCTTACACTCTATGAAGAAATTGCTAGACAAAAAGTTAATATTTCTAAAAGAATGATTTTATTCCTCAATATCCCTCTTAGAAGAAAATTTAAAACTACTAAAATCATTAGTCATGCCATCCATGAGCTTCCCTCCATCTACCTTGGTTTACCTCTCTTCTTTGACAAACCTTGTGAAAGGCTGTGGACACCCATACTCAAAAAAATATAAAAAAAAATAGGATGGAAAGGAGCCTTTCTTAGACAAGATGGAAAATCCAACTCATCTAGGCCACCATGCAAAGTATCCCCATATTCTTCCTGTCCATTTTCAAGTTGTCATCCATTTTCCAAAATATTGAACAAATCCATAAAACTTTCCTTTGGTCAGGCTCTAAATATCATAAGAGACTTTTGTTGGTAACCTAGGATCAATATTATTGCCAAAACGAGGTTGGGCAATTTAGTTTCAAAAAAATAGGCAAAAGAACATTTCACTCATAGAAAAACAAGGATGTAAATTGTTTAATAGGGATAAAGTTGGTTGGATTGACATCATCAATGGAAAGTATCTATGGCAAGGCAATTATCTTCTGGAATAACCCTTCCCTCCTAGTGGCTCAATTTTTTGGAATTATCTTCTCAAAACCATAGACCTTCACCAGAAAGGGACCATATAAAAGCTTGGCAAGGGCAATAAAATAAAATTCTAGTGGAACTCTGAGATCCTTGACTCTCCAGTAATCATGAATTCCAACATGGTCATTTTAAAGCCTATAACTGATTAAGTGTTTGGAAGGAAATTCAATAGTTCCATTTATTCAAATTAGAGAAGGAGATGACAAAAAGTTCTACCAATGGTCAATCTCAATGAAAGTGGAGTGGTTGCAAGCACAAACACCTCAAATCTCCTAAAAATCCACTTCATCCCCAATTCCAAAAAATAAGACTCTCTTGTATGGAATTATGGTGAAAATAACCTTTTATTTATCAAGTCCATGTATCACCTCTTAGATAAGGACAATGATAGTTGGTTTCTTATTAAACATATTTAGCTCAAGTATATTACTCCCAATATTACCTTTTTCTATTGGTTGGTTGTGCAAAATAATATTTTAATCACTGATAAACTTCAATTGATAGGCATGATAATACCTAATAGTTATCATTTTTGCAATTCCAATGTTGAGTCTTCCTTCCACTTGTTACTTTATTTCCCTTACTCTCAATGTATCTTCTTGTTTATTCTTATATTATTTGGTGTTTCATGGGTTCATCCAAATAATCTTAGACATCTTTACATGCAATGGTTATCTCCTTTCCAAGACTACAAAGTATCTTCTATTTGGGATTTCTATCTTTCCCATATCCTTTGGAGAATTTGAGAGGAGTTCAAAGACCACCTCCCTATTGGAGTAATAATATTGAATGTTACCATTGAGAATGCTTTGATTATACCACCCTCAGGAACCAAAGGTAATCTTATAGAGATCCAATTAATTGCTTCTCTTGGCATCCAATCTCCTCCATCGATCCCTCCAACCCCAATATTATGGATAGATCTAAATTCAAGTGGGTGTTCCCCCTATAAATTGGACCAAAATAAAATTTTATGGTGTCTCTAAGGGTAACCTAAGTGAAGCTTGTGTAGGTGGCATTCTCAAAAATGACAAAGGTCAAATTTTGATTGCTTTTGTTAGAAATATCAGAGTCCAAGCAAGCCAGTTCACTAAAGCTAGGGCATTCTAAAGGTAGGTGCTCTCTATTTCCTCTTTTGTTGCTCTTATCCCCTTTGGAACCTTCTATTAAATGATCCTCTTAAAATATATCCTTTTGTAAAGGTTTGGGGACCCTCTCAAACCCCCTTCCTCCAATTAATCAAAAAACAAAATGGAAAGTATTAAATTTAGATAAATAATTGTTGGTATTTAGTTATATTATTTGAATTTATACATATGGATAATATATTATAATGGAATTAGTAGAAACAATCCATGTCTACCAAATGTAAACAAAATTTTCTAAAAATTGGGGTATTAAAATATATTTTTGAGGTCTGAGGTATAGACCAATTGCTTCATCCAAACCCCATAAGGAGGGAGGAGGTCCAAGGTTCAAATATCGGGACTCGTTGGACTGAACGCTTGTCCCTTCCTTGGTGCTTTCAGCGGCATAAGGTTTAAAATGATTGTGGCATGGTGGTTATAGGGGTGAACTACACGAAGATCTGTGTGGTGGCTTCCGAGGCGGACAATGCAGAATACTATGGTGGCCATAAAAGCTAGATAGCCTACCCGGATTCGTGGCGGCTACCGATTCCACCATGTAAAAAAAATAATATATATATATATATATATATATATATATATATATATTTGATGGTGTTTCCAAATAGAATCCTAGAAAATAAAGTAAAGATGGAGTTTTATAGAATTGTAAGAGAAAATTTCTCATCTACTCAAAGTCATACAAAAATTAAATGAACATATATGCAAAGGATTAATTAACTACTTACAAGAATTAGGATTGGCATGAAAAGACAATGGACATTATATTAATTGAAGGGATTATATATATTATTTTAAAGGAAATAAAAAAATGGATGGTCACATTATTGTATCAATAATACATATATTTTTATTCTAGTCAATTATTGATATAATTAGTATATTATAAATATCAAAATATCTCTATGTATGTGTAGAGAGATAGATAAGAAACTAATATCATATACAATATAGCCGATCAATTTTGATATAAATATATTCAAAATTTAAATGCTTTAGTCAAAAATTATATTTACTAAAGAAAATTACATCGAATATTAGATGGTGGAAAAGACTCAATTATAGAAGAAGGAGCTTGAAAATATCTTTGATATTTATGAGGAAACTGAATCAGAAAAACACTAATTCAATATTATTTCCATGTTGTGCTTAAATAGCACTATTTACAACCATAATCTCCTAAATTAGGAAGATGCTTAACCAAAAACTATAGTTAAGCTAAATATGCTAATAAATTTATCTTGCTAACTCTAAAAAGAAGTTAAATCCTACCCAATAACTTATGCCATTCAAATGTGTCAACATTTATAAGTTGGAATAAGATATTATTAAATCAAACCTCGACTTAAGAATTTTTGAAATAAGTAAAAAATAATTTCTATTCTAGAACATAATTTATAACTTAGACTTAGGACTTAAGCTTTAGTAAATGATAAAATAAACTAAGCCTAATAAACATAATCCTAGGTCTAATGATGTCCACACCATCCCTCTCTACCATAGAATAATTGGATTCCAATGCTTTTACAATACAAGTGAGAGGTTGAGATACTACATGCTGAAAAAAAATATGAGATGCTAAACAATGTTATTGAGGCCACAAGTTGCAGATGCTAGAGTAGAATCCCTATGAGGTAAGGATAAATCACCCATATCCTGTTGTAGAGTCGATGAAGTCTACTATAGAATAGGAACTGATGAATATGGTAATGAAAAATACCACTCTAAAATAGAAGGAAGAAGAGCAGGAATAGTAGGAGGTAGTTCAAATGATGAAATCACCTTCGTGGATGGAGGTAATGCATAAAAATATGATGAAAATTCCACCTTGGGAGGAGGTGATGTAGCAGAAGAAAGTGTGTCATGATATCTATTGAAGGCTAATGATATCTTCTATGATGGATATGAGCAAGGTATAAGTGTGGTTTATGGCTTGGTATGAATACCAAATTGAATATTATTATGATGCAAAGAGTATTTTTGATTATATTCATCATAAATATCTCTTTTATCAAATTTATAGGGTTTGCCAAGAACAATATCACAATAGTCCATGGGAGTTACATCACAGGTGACTCTATCCGTATAATAAGGAAAAGCAAATGACACAATGTAAGTGTTTGTGATGTATGGTTTAGAATACATATCCTTCCATCCCAATGGATATGTATGGGGATGTGGTTCCATAGACAATTTGAGCCTATCAACAACATATTGTGCAATCAAATTTGTTTGTGATCCATTTTCAATAATACAATCCAAAAAGAGGTTATGGGTGAGGTGGGATTTTGTGATAAAAAAATGGTCATGACTACATTTTTTATTCAGAAATATAACATTGTTCAGTTTACCTCATAATTCAATATATTCTTGCCCTTATCCTATAACCTTAAGGGGAACCTATTGGGGTTTTGGAGATTTAACAAGTAAGTTCTTTCATTTCCTAAAATACTCAAATTCTAAGCATCCCTATCTATTACAATGATTACAATATTTCTTTGCATTATAAGAAGTAGGAGAGGAGGAGGAGGAAGAATAAGAAGAAGAATAATAATAAGAATTGAAAGGCATCTCGGCATTTGATGATTATTGTTTATTTGAAGAGTGAGAAGCTCCCTATGACCGAGCAATGAACTTCTCTTCGAAAATTTGTGCATGGTTGAATACCACATCTATTATTTCCAAGGGAGTATATTTGTTCTCCCTATACAAGTGCTATTGAAAGCCACTTGTAAATTTTACAATCAATTCATCTACAAAATATTTTATGCAAAGAAAAATGCATAACCTATTGAAATAAGAGATATAATCTTGCATAGATAGCTTGGTATAATCTACACCATTTTACTCTCAATTCTCTTGCATAATCAAAAGGATAGAATGAATCCTTCAATGCTTGTACCAATTCTTCCCAAATGGAAATGGAATTTTGGTCATTTTATCTATCCATGATGACTAGTTTAGCTAACCCACTCAATTTGAGTTTAGCAAAAGGAACTTGATTGTCAATAGGAACTTATATATATGCAAACCAAGTTTCCATTTCCATGATCCAACTATTTAACACATAAGGATTCCTAGATCCATCATACAACTTGATTTCACATTTTGTATGGTCCTTAGCATCTTAAGTGGATTTTACATCAAGAGGAATTTGAGTGGCAATATCATTCACTTTGTTAGTCGAAAGGCTAACTACTATTGCTATTGCAGCCATTTGATCCACTAAATAAAAATTCATTTGAGATCTAGGGTAAGCAAAAACTATTACAAAATTTTAGCCTTCCCTAGGCTAATACAACCAATTTTCAAGCTTTTACCTTCTACTAGAGGGATTGCATAATTTACAAAAACCTAACCTCCATATTTTACAAATTTGTGCCTTATTCCCAAGAAAAAATAAATATGATTGCTTTTATGAAATTTTAGGGAATAAAAATAAAACAAGTATTTAATTAATAATGCAACAAAAAAATGGTTTTTTTTGCAATTCAACGGGCAGAATCTAGAAAATTTAATGCAAGTCAATACTGAAATGGATCGTCAAGTAGCCAAGGTGGTATGTCAACGTGATTCAAATCTTAAGTAGTCAACACGGTCTTAAGAGTGCCCAAACAACCACACTCTAGCTAGCCCCATGGTTGGATGATTATTAAGGGTTGCATTACACATTTTAAAAAGGTGTATTGTCTATCACACAACAAATATGGAATATTGTAGTATTGTGTTGTAGGATTAAATTGTAGAACACTATTCTCCATGAGTTATCAAAAAATATAGAAAACACTAGAAAACTTGTAAAGCCATCAAAAAACATAGGAAACAACTTGAAATCATTGAAAAACATCAAAATTTGATTATAATCTTTGAAAAAAATCTTAATTTACCTGAAATCACTAGTAAGGCTAACAAAAAATTATGGTGACTTGCTTCTAATCGACACATGGTCTATATTTTATAGTGTTGAGCTATTGCATCAAAGGGAATGAGGTTTTATGGGAGTATGTCTATGATCATATAATATGTTGTGGCACTAGAAAACAATCGTTGAATGCCATTATTGTGTTGGCTGCAAGTGGTAGCTATTTGTGCTAGCTATCTAAGATCAGTAGATATCGATAGAAACTGGAAGGCATTAGTACCAATCAGTAGGTGCCATAGTAGCAGCTAGAGATAGTCCATCGATGGTCAATTTTTAGTTTGTCGAAAGCAAATCGATGATAGCCAAGTAGTGGTTGGTGGTGCCAAGGTGGCTAGGGATACTAAGATCGACAAGTTGGTGCTTCCTACACCATCAAAAAAATAGGGTATGACTACCAAATTAGGTAGAGCACACATGAAACAAATAATTTTGAATAAAAATTTAATAAAAAAAATTAATATTAATAAAAATATTAATATTAAATTAAAATTAAACCTTAATTTAACCTTTATGCACCCTTGATTTATTCAAAACTTGGAGTAAACACATCTAATTTGCACCAAATTTTGTGCATGGTAGCAAATTGACTTGACAAAACTAAGAGAGGGTCAATTTCGGATTTGCAATTAGGAATTTTAGGGAAAATTTGCAAGGGGATTAAGCTTCTAATCCTATGCAAACTCGAGCTTACTATCCAAGCTAGGAGCCTAACTATCATAAGCCTAATCCAAGTTGTGCTTAAATAGCACTATTTACAACCATAATTTCCTAAATTAGTAAGATGCTTAACCAACAACTATAGTTAAGCTAAATATGCTAATAAATTGATCTTTCTAACTCTAAAAGAATACAAATATTACCCAATAACTTATGTTGTCCAAATGTAACAATAATTACAAGTTGGAATAATATATTATTAAATCAAACCTAGACTTAGGACTTAATAAAATAAGTAAAATATAACACCTAGTCTAGAACATAATTTCTAACTTAGAATTAGGACTTAGGATTTAGTAAATGATAAAATAAACTAAGCCTAATAAACATAAGCCTAGGTCTAATGATGTCCACATCAAATATAAAAAAAAGTTAGAAACTATTTGTATAAATTTTATTTAGATGTTATCTATTTAAACTAACATGATCTGAACAAAACAAGGGTTGTTCAAGTCCTCAAGAATCAATACATCAATTTATTCCAAGCTCATAGTCCTTTTTCTTATTATTATAGTGCCATATATACCTATTGCACCTAGTGGATCAATATTATAAAATTTATATTTGGAATTGACCATATTTGGTAAGGTATTTTTAAGACCAATGGTTATAATACACCCACCAAAGATGATACTTGTTTATTCCCCATGCCATCTTGAGATACTTGTGTATATATAGAAAAATTTATATTCTCTAGCATCAATACTCTATCCATAGGTAGTATATTGTATGTTTATATATCATGCCACATGTACAATCCTATAATGACATAGGAACAATTTTATAAATATTCTTTGTGAATTATTTTTTACTAATATGGATAGGAATTGATTTGAATTCTAACTATTACTACTATTAATATATAAAGTGTATTTAGGCTAGGAAATAAATAAAATTCTATTATTATTCTCCTCATTGAATATTTTTATGTATTATTACACCTACAATATTAGTTTACACTTGTAATTATTTGTGTTTTTGTTTTATAACTTCTTTCATTGCATAAGAGTATAGTAGCCAATGCTAGTCACACACTTCATATAAATTGGTTTTTCCATTGCAACCTAATCATAATCATATTACATGTTCTTATAATTTATAGCGTTATACTTAAAAACTCATTTATATCTATTATGTGTAAATAAATTTTGTTATTTATTTGAATACCTTCATAATTTTCTACATTATAGAAATATGTTGTTCTTTATTCTACTACATAATATATGTAATAATTTTAATATCCATAATCTAAATGAATATTTTTCCTTCATGTTATAATAATAGGATCCATCAAGTGGATAAAACAATACTATAGAATGCATCTTTTATTTTCTTCCTCATCTGTTGTAATACTATTTATTTTTTATTTATAGTGATTCATGTTAGAGAAGATATTTTACATTAAACCACTAAATTTCCACTACTAAATACTACTATTATAAAAAAAAAAAATATTACTCCAAGTTTAATCTCATTCACACTTAATAATGTCATCCTTGAAAGGAAATGTACAAGAAAAATTATTCATTTTTAATAGAGTCCAAATAGTAGAAATCAAAAAGCTCATTAGATATGCTTAGGATGAATAGAAATAGTATTTTTAAAGGAAATTATAGAATATAATTTTGAATGGTAGCACCATCTAACATTTCTAAACATATGTCCTTCTAGATCCATAACACCTAACGTATACACCAAAATTAACATTCAAGTCTTCATAGGCCCTATCAAATCCAAAACATTGGATACCTAGATCCATTAGTGAGAGGTTTATTTCTATGATAATTGAATCTCCAAAATTAATAGGCTCATATTCACAATTCTAAATATGTCAAAATTAATTACTTGGTGGGAGTACACTAGAAGATAATTTATAATCAATGGAGACCCTATGTAACAACCCAAAAATACATAAATAGAAAAAGTTTTTTTTTTTTACTATGAATAGAGGTACATGAACCCTTCATGGACCCCTAACCAAACCACTATTTTCCTAAAGTCTCAATCTCCTAAGTTTTCTTAAAAGCTACATCTCATGAGGTACCCTAACATAAGTCCATATGTGTAGGCGTATCATGTGTTACTGCAAATAAGTCCATATTTCCCATCATTATAAATGATCTAGACTTATCACCTTCAATCCATAGAAGGTATACATGCATCTCCATACCATATACAAATCATTATGTGTAGGCATGCTATGAGTATTTTGAGTTAAGCTATCTATCTTGTCTCCATGATGAGCTATCTTAACTAAGATGTAGTCTCTCCACAACTTAGTCCTTTATCTCCCTAAGGGGGTCTCAATTCCCTTAGGTATTCTATGTTCACCCTAAGGGATTCTCAATTACCTTAGTTCACCTATGTTCACACTAAGGGCTTCTTAATTCCCTTAGGCCACCTCTAAGTTCACCCTAGAACTCTACACATAGATTTTTAACATCAAGAAATCTAAACAATGATACATCTAGATACTACAACATCAAAAAGCATTCACCAAGCATCTAGAAAACAAGAAAAATTAAATCTAAAATATAATCAACTAGATAACATAACCAAATACAAACATAAAGTAAAAATACCTTATTTAATCCAATAAACAATTATTGCATCAGAATTTGCATGGTAAATCCTTCTTACTTTAAGGAATATCATGGTAACTACATTGGGGATATCTCCCCATAATTCTAATCTATTTGAGTATAAGTAAAGCAGCATAAAATACGATTACCTATACTTCACTTCAATTGAACTCCTTGCTTCTCCTAGATTCCCATTGATTATTTGAGGGTAGTAGGGAATTAGGGTACTCATGGTTCATGATAGACATGCCTTTAAATGCATCTACTCATTTACTTTGCCAAATTGCAACTATACAAAATCTAATTAAGTTTCCAACCATCTAATGCATAATGGATATTATAAAAGATCTGTTACTTTTATCTTCACCTCTCAAGTTCCCTTAGAGAGACATCTAACATGTGCTACTTAGATCAAGGTCTAACTTTAATCAAATCCATTCATGTATTAAAGCATTAAAGTCCCATACCTTTAAACTTTAAAGTAATCATTCATTTATTCCCTAAATCAAAGCCCCATAACTTCAATTTAAAGAATAAATCTACATCCCTTTTAATTCACAAATTCCAATCAAATCAATTATTGTTTTAAGCATTAAAATCACATCCCTTAAACCTTTAAACAAGTATTCATTCATTCCCTAAATCAAAGCCTCATAAATTCATTTTAAAGAATAAATCCACATCCTTTTTAATTTTAAAAACCCTAAGAAGATCATAAAAAAAAAGGTTTCATTTTTAATTAAAAACCCTAAGATAATCAATAATAAATCAAAGGTTTCCTTTTTAATTAAAAACCTTAAGATAATCAATAAAAATCAAAGGTTTCCTTTTTAATTAAAATCCCTAAGATAATCAATAATATTTCAAAGGTTTCTTTTTCAATTAAAAGCCCTAGGATAATCAACAAAAAATCAAAGGTTTCCCTTATAATCAAAAACCTTAAGATAAAGCTTAAAAAAAAAAACTTAAGATAATAAATAAAAATCAAAGTTTTCCTTTTTAATTAAAATCCCTAAGATACTCAATAATAAATCAAAGGTTTCCCTTTTAATTAAAAACCTTAATATAATCAATCATCAAACAAAGGTTCTCCCTTTTTAAATACCCTTCAATACATTCCACATAATCAAAGGTCTCTATTTAATTAATATCCTTCAATATTCCACATATTCAAAGGTCTCAGTTTAATTTAAATTTCCTTCAATATTCCACATATTCAAAGGTCTCTATTTAATTAAATATCCCTCAATATATTCCACATAATCAAAGGTCTCTATTTAATTAAATTTCCTTCAATATTCCACATAATCAAAGGTCTTGGTTTAATTTAAATTTCACAGCGAACCTTCCCAAAATAGATTAACCAAATCTAACACCCTTCATGGCGATACTAGCAGAGTAGTTTGGTACTTCCTAGATGTAGCCCTTCTTCAAACCTACAGGTGGATTATCCATAGGCGACACTCCCAAAAGTGATGTCCCCCTCTTCATTTGGACACGAAGGTCTAAGGCACACAACATTCTCAAATTCTTTTAATGCTCTAGAGACACTCAAAACTCTTGAACTCACACACTCTCAGCTTTCTAAAATGCTAATAGAGTCTTTAAACAAAAACCACACCTTCAGGCTTACACAAGTGGTTTCCTAAAAAGCACAACACCTTCAACTTGCATAGGCGGTTCCTAAAAAGCACAACACCTTCAACTTGCACATGCGGTTCCTAAAAAGCACAACACCTTCAACTTGCATAGGTGGTTCCTAAAAACACACACAACACCTTAGCTCACACAAGTGGTTTCCTAAAATACACAATGCCTTCAACTGCACTAGTGGTTTCCTAAAAACACATAGTGCCTTCAACTGCATCGGTGGCTCCTAAAAACACACAGTGCCTTAGATTGCATAGATGGCCTCCTAAAAGTACAATGCCTTAAAATGCATTGGTGGTTTCCTAAAAATACACAGTGCCTTAGCTTGCACAGATGGTCTCCTAAAAAGCAAAGTGCCTTCAACTGCACCGATGGTTTTCTAAAAATACACACAGTGCCTTAGCTCACACAGGTAGTTTCCTAAAACACATAGAACTTTCAAATTCACCGGTGGTTTCCTAAAAACACATAGTGCCTTCAACTGCATCAATGGTTCTTGAAAAATATAGCACCTTCAACTTGCACAGGCAGTCTCGTAAAACACACAGTGCCTTAGATGCGCATAACTTTTAACAGAGCAACAGGGTGGTTTTAAAAACACCAACAAGTCAATAGACACATAGCTTTCAACAGAGCAATAGGGTGGTTTTTAAAACACAAATAGGGTAAGAAACGCATAGCTTTCAACAGAGCAACATGGTGGTATAACCAATTTTCAAACCATGATTTCACCATAGAAAAGTATGTGAAAAAAGCAGGTTAAATTCTAAACACCCCAAAGTCAATACTACTACAAAATGAGAATCAATGGTGTCTTGGCCGCCTCTCCTTCACTCGTAGTGCATTCCTCTTATTTTCCTATCCCTGTTTTGCATTTTCTGCCTCTGATCCTTTGTCCTCCCATCATCCCTTCTACTCTTTTTTTTTCTTCTGTTATATATTTTGGCTTCTCTAGCACCATACGTGCTCTCCTCCTCTAGGTGGCCCATCTCAAACCTTGAGCCCTTTCTTTAGCCCCCTCTACCTTCAATTATTCATCATTTTATATGGCAATAAGGAACCCTTCATTTGTTGGTTTCCATGTTTGGAAATATAGCAGCCACCCTAGATTATTTCATAGCTTACAAGCTATAAGGGAATGGGATATTTACATATTTTATATTATCTCTTTTTATTTTTAGAATAATGGCATTCTTTTAAACATACATCCTTTATTTTAAATGCATATCCTGAATAACACAAGCTTATACTGGGAGGGGGGTGAATAGTATAAGACCACTTTTTACTCTTCTTTTCCATTCAATATTAAGCAGTGTATAGATAGTAGTATCAATAGCAGTAATAAAATCAATGCTCAAAACACACACACAATAGAGACACAGATTTAAATGTGGTTCACCCAATGTGGGCTACCTCCACTAAAAATATCTCTTCTAAATATTTCTCAAATAATCTTTTGGGAATCCTTCCCAATTACATGTTTATGGACCTCTGTCCAAAAGAGATGTTGATCCCCTAAATCTTATGTTCGTGGATCTCTTCCATAGGAGAACTCTTTCCCCTTTTGCTATGGCTAGTGATCTTCTAGAAGACTTTGTATCTCTGCTACATTGACTGGTGGATCTCTCTCCACTTGAAGACTCCTCACTCAGATCTATCTTCAATTGTCTTGGATGTTGGATCTCTACCCACTGAGACTCTGTCCTCTGTACTCTTTCACCTACAAAGCTCTATCAATAGGTTTACTCAAAACCTTCTCAAATATGCTCAATAGGTTCACTCAAAATCTTCTCAAATATGCTCAATAGGTTCACTCAGAACCTTCTCAAATGTGCTCAATAGGTCCACTTAGAACCTGCTCAAATATGCTCAATAGGTTCACTCAGAACCTTCTCAAATATGCTCAATAGGTCCACTAAGAACCTTCTAAAATCTTCTCAATAGTTCCACTCAAAACCTACTCAAATATTCTCAATAGGTTCACTCAGAACCTACTCAAATATGTGTTAGAATAAGTGAATATTCTCTTAAGTTCACTAGGATACACACTTGAGTTTCCACTCCTCTATGTGTCAGGAGAACTCTAAGTGGTTTCTTCATCAGGTTTGATGATTTTTTGTAATCCAACGTCTCTCAATGATCAACTCTACTATTTATATAGAGTTGATACTAGAAATAAATCAATCAGTTCCACTCTTCTCTTCATATCTTGTGTAATACTTTGCATATCTATTATTGTGTAAATTCTAACATGGTACTAAAGCAGGATAAATTTTGCTAGTATTCTCTCTTGAAGGTTCTAGGATCTGATTCATTTACTTTGGATTTTTGTTGGCTATCTAACTTCAAAGTTTGCATTAGTCTACTTTTATCCATTGTTATTTTTTTATCAGCATATTTTTTTTATGTTGCATATTATTTCATTTCTATTTTGAATGCATGTTGAAGGATAACTTTTAAGAAAATATAGCTATTTTACCCTCTGTGAAGGCGCAAGATTCTTGCCCTTATTTTTCAAAGGAAAATAGCCCTTTTTTTTTCTTAAATTTTAAAATTATTCCTCAACGTATTCATGTACCTCTAACACTCGAAAAAATACTTTATTTTTGACTTGTTTAAAATCAAAACTCCAATTAACTCAAAGTGTTATGTAAAGGATTCCTTTTTTGAGTTTACCTTTTAAGTATAACTCTTCATTTTTGGTGCCTTCATTGTTGGCACTCTTAGTCAACTTGAAAATTTGTTTGGCCCGTTGCAACACCGTTGGCACTCTTAGTCAACTCGATGAACGTTTGGCCCGTTGCAACTCTTTTTATCTTGGAACACTCTAAGAAATCTAAGGATCACTTTGCTTTGTTCGTTGGTGCACTCCTCAGTGGTATTTATATATACTCTTCCCTAAAATCATTTCAAAAAACTTATTACGTTCAATAGTTTTTTATTATGTGAAGTGGCTGTGAAGAGTTCTCTTGGTTTTAGATTTACTCTGCAGGTTTCCCAAGCATGGAACCCAATGTGGGGCTCGAACCAAGCGCTTGAGAGCCTTTGTGGTAAATTTTGAAGTTTTGAAGATTTCTCCAAAATGTTTTTCAAATTTAATTTTTTTTGGATTTTTGATTTGGGGCATTAATATTTATCTGGTTTTCAAAAATACCCATTTGGATTTCGTTTTAATATTCTACACTAACGTATTTTGCAGGCTTCTTCTAGTTTTTGAAATGAATTCCAATACGTTGATTTTAATTTTTTTTGCACTAACGTATTTTATAGGCTTCCAAGGCAGCATATTGATTCCAATACATTTGGATTTTGTTTTAATATTCTACACTAACATATTTTGTAGGCTTCATTTCATTTTTTGAAATGAATTCCAATACATCTCCATTTCGATTTCGTTTTAAATATTTTGCACTAACATATTTTGTAGGCTTCTAGTATTCGAAACAAATTCCAATACATTGATTTCAATTTATTCTGCACTAACGTATTTTGCAGGCTTCCAAGGCAGCATATTGAAGTTATAAATTTATTATTTTTCAAAAGTTTTATATGCTTAAATATCCATAAGTTTTCTATAGGGTTCTTGATATTTTTCTTTGCCATATCAGTATTTTTTATATTAATTTACTTTAATTTCTTTTACAAATTGAAGAATATATTATCTAAATTTCTACAGTGCTTCATGGAAACATCCGTCAGTATTGGCCTTTAAAGGAAACTCCTTTTTATCCTAATTCTCAGTGGTGCTACAAGGACAATTTCTTGGTTTTGCCATTTGTCGGATTCTTCAACAGATACAATTTCTGCCACTTCTGTTTCATGGCATTTGGTGTATTTATTTTTCTCTTTTTCATTTTATACTTCAATTATTCGAATTGTCGTTCCGTCGGCTCCTTGTCTTCATTTATTTTAGGTAGGCCACATTTATTTGTGACTCTCCAAAATGACAGATGGCTTGTATTTGTAAATATTTAATAAAAAAAAAATGGGGGGGGCTTATAGTGCCAATTTCTGCACTATTGTGAGTCAATGGGGTTTTTATTTTCATTACTTTTATCTCCTCAAATAGTTTAAGTAGCTACTTCCTTTTTACTTTTCATAAGCAATTAATATTTGAATATAAAAACTGTGATCTAAAAAAATATATAACACTAAAGAAAAGTCCCCTAAAACCAAAGTGAAGATAGGATCGAGAAAGAACCACAAAAATTGCATGGGTAGTCCAAAAAAAAAAGGACTTCCACAAGCATGAGTATGTGGGTTCCACCTATATGAGTATAATGGGCTGAAATAAGGTCCAAAACTCATGTAGCTATTCTGATCACACCTTCAGCCATAAGAAAACAACCAAAAAACATTGACTCACAACATAGCGTCTTCCTAAAAGGAAGGATAGACAAAAAACGTTGAAGAGAAAAATTATTTCAGAAAACATTTAGGCATCAAGATCATATAAAAAATATAGCTAACCAATATTGTTGTGAAATTTCAAACAAGTATTTAATATTTGAATCATATCAAATAGTGTAGCACTTATTTTTCTCAAAACTTCAAAACTAATTTTGATTCAGTATTAGCATTTCAAAAGTACTTCATTTAAAATTAAAATTTATTCTGGTTTTACCTTATAAATTTACCAATAATATATTTTACTCAAAGAATTATATATATTTTTTTAAAAACAACATAATTTTTATATTTACCCCAAAATATTTTGTCTACGTTCCACGTATCAAACTCCTTAAAACTTAAAGTCTCCCTCACGTAAGGGTGGGTTTTTTGGAAACTTGGTATAAAGGCCTGAAAAATATTTTTCTATTAACTATTTTCTTGATAATCTCTAAACTTATAGTCTCCCTCACGTCAAGGCATGTTTTGAGATCACATTTAAACTTGTTACTCCTTGCATTTCACCCCAAAACCCTTATTTACTCACAATACTTATAGTTTCCCTCAAGTAAGGGCAGGTACTGTGATCCATTGAAGATTTAGCAATCTAAAGCAAACAATCATAGGCTTCTTTATACTTATAGTTTCCCTCTATTAAGGGCAAGTATATTTAAGTTACCTATTTTTGAACAAGCTTCATTTCATAATAATTTCTTTGTATTCCATTTTTGAAGTTTTAAAGGGGGTATATTAATAATCTTAAATCCTCAAAAATGAATTCAATTGAGCCTCTCACCCCTCATAATTTTCACAATTGAAAACCTAAAATTCTAAATCTCATCTCTCAAAAAGTTCTTACTCATTTATTAGAAGAAAATCAACCAAAATTTGATAAAGAATATGAAATATTTGTTCATAAAGGGAAAATGCATGAAACTATGGGTATTATTAGAACCAATGTTCACGAAAGCTTGTGGTTTCATAGTACATATTGCAAAACTCCTCATGAAATTTGGGAGAAATTAAAAACCCTATTTTGAAAAATAGATCAGATGAGATCAATGCAACTAGAAGTTGAATTAACTTCTTTATCTCCTGAATATTCTAGTAGTATTATTGATTTCCTCACTAAGTTCAAAGAAATCCTCACTCTATATAAAGGTAGTGGGAAGACTAAGTCAGAAGAAAAATATATTTATCTAATCCTTTAAAAACTAAATGGTGTTTTTAAAATATTTGCAACCACCTTCATATCTACTAAAGATGCTTTTGGTGCAACCTTTAAAATGCCCTCTTTAGAAGAATTTTGTGATAGATTAACTAGGGAAGAAACCAAACTTTCTAGCTATGAAAACTCTTCTTCAAAAGCCTTAGTAGCCTCCACATACTCCAAAGAAAAATTCAAAAAGAAGTAATAGACTCCTATTACCTATACCCACTATAAAAAGAATGGTCACTCTACTAACAAATGCTGGAAAAGATTACAGTAACTAGAGGCAGCTATAAAATATCAAAAGATAGAAAATAATAAGCAAATAGGAAAAACCCTTAATGTCCAAGGAAAAACCTTCAAATATTGCTCTAATTATTGGGTCCTAGATTCTGGAGCAACTCATCACATGTCTGCTTCAGACAAGTCTTTTTCTTCTATCTCCTCTAGCTCTACTCATAGCATAGAAGTAGGAGACTCTTCCTTCATTCCTATCAAAGGGAAAGGGGATATAACCATTTATGGTGGCTCTATAAACAATGTTCTCTATGTTCCAGACATTACCACCAATATCCTATCCATTTATCAAATTTGTACTTCTGGAAATAAGAAAATTGTTCTCTTCTCTCCAACAGGAGTTGAGATAAGATATTTTCAACCCCCTCATTCGATTATAGCAAAAGGGGATATTGATCATAAATATCGTCTTTTTTACTTCAAAATATTTCAAAATATAGAAGGAGCCTCCTGTTTTGTGGCTCATAGTAATATTGAAAGTCAAATTTGGCATGAAAGGTTTGGTCATATTAATTACAACTACCTAAAGTATTTATACACCCATAATATGGTTAAAGGATTACCCCAAGTCTCTTCCAGTGATGGGGTTTGTTCTAGATGTGCTCTTGGAAAGCAGCATCAAGATCCTTTCCACCCAAGTAGCTCTTTAAAATCCTCATCTCCTCTAGATTTAGTCCATAGTGACTTAATGACCTTTCCTGAAACTTCTTTTAAGGGAGCAAAGTATGCTCGTACCTTTATTGATGATTTTTTCAAAAGGTCCTAGGTCTACTTCCTCAAATATAAAATTTATGTGTTATCCCACTTAAAAGTCTTTAAAGCCTTAGTTGAAAATCAAGTTTCTTGCAAAATCAAGCAAATTTATACTGATAATGGGGGAGAATACTACAGTAATGAGTTCTCCATATTTATTTCTAATCATGGTATAATACATCAACATTCTGTATCCCATAATCCTCAACAAAATGGCATTGCAGAAAGGAAAAACCTAACATTAAAAGATATGGCTAATTGTATGCTCCATTCAAGAGATCTTCCAAAAAAAAATTGGGCAGAGGCTATTAACTGTGCCAATTATATTCAAAATCACACACCTCATAAAGCTCTTGAACAAATAACCCCTGAAGAATCATGGACTAGCTTAAAACCAAATGTTTCCAATTTCAAAATTTTTGGATGTACTGCTTGGGCTCACATCCCAAAGAAGAAAATGAAAGCTCTTGATAAGAAAAGAAGAAAGCTCATATTTGTCGATTATTGTGAATAATTGAAAACTTATAGGCTTATTGATCCCTCAACTCATGAGGTATTCTTTCATAGGAATGTCCAATTTGATGAAGCATTCCCTCAAAAATAACCTTCAAAGGACTCTTCCTCCATTGAGCCTACTCCTATAGTAGAACCTCAATATTATGAAGAGCCAACCCTTGAAGTTAATTTTGTCATTGATAATCAAGATGAAGAACTTGTAACTCCTTCTCAAAGTCTTTCAACTCTTTCAACTCCCTCTTCTATGCCAAAATGGGCCCGCACAATTGTTAAAGAAGCTAATCCCTACATTCAAAATATTCCTTCAAATAGATCATCCAACCCCACAGGTTCTAGTCCTGTATTTCAATCCATTTCCTCTGGTCCTCAATCCTTCAAAGAAGCCTAAAGTATAAAAGAATGGAAATATGTCATGGATAACAAATTTTCTTCCTTGGTCAAAAATGATACTTGGGATTTAGTTCCCTTACATAAGGGAAGAAAATTAGTTCGATGTAAGTGGATCTTCAAAATAAAATATGGGCCTAATGGAAAAATAGATAAACACAAGGCTCGTCTTGTAGCAAAAGGTTTTTCTCAAATAGAGGGTATTGATTATATAGAAACCTTTGCTCCTGATGCTAAAATGGACTCTGTTAGATTGGTTCTTGCTCTAGCCACTTCCAATAAATGGCTAGTCTACCAAATGGATGTAAAAAGTGCCTTCTTACATGGAAATTTAAAAGAATAAATATTCATGGAATAGCCCACTGGTTTTACTCAAGACTCCTCTCTTGTTTTTTGGCTTAAAAAATCTCTATATGGCCTCAAACAAGCCCCTAGAGCTTGGTATGAAAATATGGACTCCTTCCTTCTTTCAGCAGGTTTTTCTCATTTTGAGTCTAACAATATAGTTTTCATTTGGAGAAGTAAAGGAAATATCACCATTATTTTACTTTATATTGATGACCTCCTTCTCACTGGTAGTAACCTCACTCACATTCAGAATATCAAAAACTCCCTCTCTAAAAAATTTGAAATGGCTGATCTAGGTCTAGCTCACTTCTTCCTTGGGATTCAAATAAAAAAAAATAAGGCAGGTATCACCTTATGTCAACAAAACTACACTCAAGACCTTCTTCAAAGGTTTAAACTGATAGATTGCAAACCTTCTCCTACCCCCTTTCAATCTGGTATTCATCTTAGTACTTCCTACCTATCTTCTCCTTGTGATGCTACCCTATACTGTTAGCTTGTAGGTAGTCTGTTATACCTCACTCATAATCGACTAGATATCTCCTATGTTGTTGGGATCATATCTAGGTTCTCTCATAACCCTCACTTTAGTCATTGGCAAATAGCTAAAAGAATTCTTTGTTATTTGCAGGGTACTACAAACTTTGGGCTCATCTATAGAGGAGACTCCATGGATATCATTGACTATACAGATTTAGATTGGGCAAGATCAATAGATGATAGATGTTCTACCTCTGGATATGTTTTCTACCTTGGTTCTTCACCAGTAGCCTAGTTATGCAAGAAACAACAAATAGTAGCATTATCTTCTACAAAAGTAGAATACAAAGCAATAGTTTAAGCCAGTCAGGAAGCCCTTTGGCTTCGTCAAATTCTCAATGAATTTGGTTTTTTCCAAGAATTACCTATAAATCTATGGTGTGACAATCAAAGCACAATTTATATTTCACGCAATCCAGTTGAGCATCAGTGCACAAACATATTGATATCCACATGCACTTCATCAGGCAACATATTCAAAAAGGGGATATACAATTGGAGTATATTTCGATAGAGAATCAACTTGCAGACATCTTCACCAAGTCATTTCCTTCTCCATGTTACCTTTAGTTATGAGAGAAACTTGGAATACTAAAACTACAGTGACAAAGAGGTCTTCCACCTCTCTCTATATTGTACATTAGTACCTAATCAGGCCTTCTTGTTGGGACTCATCTTTTTTTTGTTAAAGAGGACAATATTTGCCATCCGAATACAAGCCTATTTCATACTTATTTGATTTTGATTGGTGGTTTTTTCCATTGGGTTTTTACCATCATTTCAAAACAAAGAAGTGATAGTTGGTTTTTTTCCACAAGAATTTTTTCCACCAACTATCTATGA
Source organism: Wollemia nobilis (assembly GCA_028583015.1). Lineage (NCBI taxonomy): Eukaryota > Viridiplantae > Streptophyta > Pinopsida > Araucariales > Araucariaceae > Wollemia > Wollemia nobilis. The sequence continues at coordinate 3,512,941 of JAQPPZ010001678.1, read as the reverse complement.
TGTACATGAGTACCTAATTAGCCCTCGTTGCTAGGACTCATTTCTATAATCTCCCCTAGTATCACTTAAGGAGAGGTGTTATAATAAGTGAATATTCTCTTAAGTTCACTAGGATACACACTTGAGTTTCCACTCCTCCATGTGTCAGGAGAACTCTAAGTGGTGTCTTCATCAGGTTTGATGAGTTGTTGTAATCCAACAACTCTCAATGATCAACTCTGATATTTATATAGAGTTGATCCTAGAGATAAATCAATCAGTTCCACTCTTCTCTTCATCTCTTGTGTAATACTTTGCATATCTATTATTGTGTAAATTCTAATAATATGCTCAATAGGTTCACTCAAAACCTTCTCAAATTTTCTCAATAGGTCCACCTAGAACCCACTCAAAACTGATCAATAGGTTCACTCGAACCTTCTCAAATCTGTTCAATAGGTTCACTCAGAACCTTCTCAAATATACTGAATAGATTCACTCATAACCTTCTCAAATATGCTAAATAGGTCCACTCAGAACATGCTCAAATATGCTTAATAATCTCACTCAAAACTTGTCCAAATATTCTCAACAAGCTAACTAAGAAATTATTCAAATCTACTCAATAAGTCCTCTCTAAGACTTTCTCAAATTTGCATAGCAAGCTTTCACAAAAGCTCACACAAAATCAGTCCACAAGCCTTCTCAAAGACTTACCTCAAATCAAGTTAACAAGCTCACACAAAACTTGTCCAATCTCATAGAATCATAAAGATAATTTCTAGAGACTCTATGTTCTATACTCAATGCTCAATCAATATCTCAACTCAATCTCATAGAAGCATAAAGAGAATTGTTAGAGACTCAATATGTTCTATACTCAAATCCCAATCTCAACTCAAAGCAATCTCATAGAAGCATAAAGAGACTTTTTAAAGACTCAATCTGTTCTATAATCAAACTCAATTTCTTTCTCAACTCAAATTATAATATAGAATAGTTATTTTTATGAAACTTGAGCAACCACTTCACACATTCACTTGACTAGGCTTAAAAAACTCTACTCAACCAATCACCACAAGGAACAACTCTTTCTCACAAACCCTAGTCCAAGCATGAATAAACCAACTCAAAATGTTTCTAACAATATTCAACAACAACTCTCACATAACAATGATACTCATATTCTTTCCTAACTCAAGTTCAAGTTCTTTGCACAACAACTCACTTCAACAACAATGCTTATAAAACAAGGTTTAATCACAAATCTCAAACCAAAAAACCTTGAAGAATTAAATCAATAACTTTCAAAAAGGAAACCACAATCAATCCTTTTCACTCCAATGATATTTTCAGAAATCAACCACCCAAATAAATTCAATGGAGAATATTACTCATACCTCTTAATGCCTTATGAATTGTCCACTAAATCTGCCACACTCAACACATTTTATTTTTCAACTCTCAACAAGGGTTAGAGATCTTGAGTAATAACACAACAAGAATATCCAAATAACACCTTATTACTCCTACTTTATTTTAACATCCACCAAAGTTCTTTTTAAAAGAAAACCCTTACTCAAAATAACATTCACTAGAAAGAACTTTATCAAAACCCTTATTACTCCTAAATATTTCAATTTAAAATTCACAATTCAAAAATTAATTCTCAACTCAATAACCACCATGACCTTATTCCCTAAGGTTATTCAAAAAATCAATTAACGAAGCACCTTTACCCCTTATAACTCCACCTTAGGCAATTTAATTAAAATATTAATTAAAAACCTTAATACCTACCTCGAGGGGAATAGAACCCTTGTCTTGCCCCAATGCAATTGACCTAGCTATGGCCAAGCTACCACATGAGCTACAGGCTCGTTGGTGAAGAGAGAAACACAACCTTCTTCTTGTGCTTCACTCTCTTTCACCAAGAAAAATGTGTACCTTGGGCACATCAAACAATGCTAAAATGATGCTCGCGGGAATCGAACACACGACCTCTATGCCATCAACACCTTTGCACAATCCAAGCTGCCACTAGGCCATGTTGCCCAATGTGATTTGGGAAGTGGTCGTTGTCTATTTTTAATTGTTCGCTACTTCACACAAAACAAAAAACAAGCTCTTTCCTTCGCATATACCATGCAAGATTATCAATGAGCAAAGATAATAGATTTAAAAACTTGGTGGCATATTTATATGCCTTTCCCTTCACTTGGAAACGTTGGTGTTTTTAAAATTGTCCTCATGACGTCGACAGAGATGGAAGAAAAACTCTTTTATTTAATTTTAAAATTTAAATTTAAAATTTAAATAAATTAAAATTTAAACTAAAACTTTAAAATTAAATTTCTCCATCACTAGGGCACCTTTTTCGATGAAAAAAAAGTAAACTTGGGTTTTAAGAAAAACCCATTTCAAACCTGTCATCCATGGTTTTAAATAAAATATTTAAAATTAAATTTTTCCATCATCGAGGCACCTTTTTTGATGAAACAAAAAGCCAACTTGGGTTTTAAGAAAAACCCATTTCAAATCTACCATCCATGGTTTTAAATAAAACCTTTTCTTGCCTTCCTTGGTTTTCATAAAAACATTTTTCTAAGCTTCCCTTGAAGCTCCTTTTGGAATGAAATGCCATGCATCTCTTCTTGAACCTTTGATAAAAACCTTTGCTTCTCATGAAGCTCTTTGTGGAGCAAAATCATAGTTCTTACTTACATAGGTCCTTTTGACATCAATGACAACTTTTAGCTTAGGGACTCAAAATGTCCAAAAATCTCCCCCTTTGTCATTGATGGCAATCCATATCCTTTTACTAAAATTTGACCTTATTTTTTGCTCCCCCTAGCTCAATGCTCTCTTAAATATCAAATCTCTCCCCATATCAAAAATATCCTCAATATACACAAATATCTCCCCATTTGAAATCAATGGCAAAGGGTCACCTTTGGGGCTTGGGGCTAATAATGAGCCTCTTAGCTTAGCCCCTCCCCCACCTCCACATGAGGTGGTTAATTTTAGGGTGGGATTATTTCTACTCCCTAAAAGCACTATTCTTTGTCTTTATCTTTCTCTCTTCTTCTTTGAGTCTTCTGAATCCTCTCACTGTTTCTTTCCAAGTCATCATACTTGTTCCTGTCATCACTTATGTTCCTATTCTTGTTGTTGTTCTCATCCATGTTCCTATTCTTGTTCATATTCTCATCCATGTTCCTATTCTTGTTCCTCTTCCTGATCCTATTCTTGTTCATATTTTTGTTCCTATTTATATTCTTTTTCATGTTCATGAATGCTTCTAGACCATTTCCTCTACACCATCTTGTTGTGTGAACATAATTATTGCACTTATAACACTTAATGTTATTATTTCTTGGAGGTGCAAATGTCTTAGGATATCTACTAGTGAAGTCATATCCTCTTCTGCCATGAACCCTACAATTCATTTCCTTGTGACCAAACTCATTGCATGAGTAGCAATACCCATGGAAAAGTTATCCTTTCCCATATTCCTATCTTTCATATGACCTACACTATGAATCCATGTGCCCAAACCTGTGACATGAGAAGCATATCCCATTAAAGTTTCCTTGCCTAAACCTCATTGGTCTCATATTCTGATTATTGTTCCATTTGTATCTTCTTTGTGCATTTTTCCTATTTTTGATAAACTCTTTGTTATCCAGCTCATCTTCTGATGTCTCATTCCAACTTACATTGTCATTTCCTGAAGTATCTTCTTCTAAAGTTCCTTCTTCTTCAAGACTTGAAGTAGACTTTTCTTCCCATTTATTTTGATCCTGTTTGGAACCAAGACCTATCTTGTTTGTTGCTCCTCTTTGTATCTTGATTATTTTGTCTACACTCTTTGCACTGTTCACATATTTTTACAAGTATTTCTTGGAATCCTCTAAATATCCATTTAGTAGTGCCATTTCTTGTGTTAAATTTTCACACTCCAAAATATTTGCTTCTAGCTTATCCTTTAACTTACTTGCCTTAGATTTTGACTTCTCTAAGTCTTCTATGAGCAATAATTTTTCATCACATTCTTGAAACTGACTTTCAAGCTTAGAGTGTTGCTTTCTTACCTTCTTTACTATGTCAAGGGTATATATAATTTCTCCTTTGATATCATAACCATTCTATACTGAATAATCCTCTATTTGTTTGCCTTTTTCCTTATCATTAGTTCCTTTTGGATTATCTTCTATAGAATCACTTACTTCTTCCTCTAATGCCATTAGAATATTCTCATCTGGTTTTTCAAGTGCATATTCAAAACCATCATCACTAAAACTATAGCCATCCCTAGTGAAATCATCTTCAAGATGTCCAAATTTACCACATCTAAAACACTTGAGAAAAATTGGATTCCTTTTCTCTCTAACCATAAATAGGACTTCATCTCTATCATTGTCTAAAAAACTAGTATCACTATCATTTGAGTACTTACTTGCATTATCCACATAGTAGCTTTTCTTTGCCTTTGAAATAACTTCTTTCCTCATCTATTTTGTCCATCCTTGCCCTTCTTCTGGTACCTGTGTCTTTTTGATTCCCTATTCTTGTGATCCTATTTTTCTTCATCACTATTGTACTTTGGCTCTTTTTACTTTGTTGCATAATGTCCATACTTTACACAATTGAAAAATTTAATGGATCTTATATCTATGGATCTTCTGGAACCTTTATCTCTTCTTCCATAGTTAGCTTCTTCATCACTAGATGACTCACTGCTTGATTCTGACTTCTTACCCTTTTTCTTTTTGTCCACTTTGAATGCATCTTATTTTGGAGGAATAGGATCTTTTGTTCTTATCTCAAAAGTAGTAAGCATGCCAAGCAAAGAATTCCTTGTCAAAGAATCACTATCAATTGATGTTTCTATAGTAGAAACCTTTTCACTATACCTTTTTGGAAGAGTTCTCAAGATCTTATCACAAGCATCAGATTCATAAACCTTCATTCCAAGACCTCTCATATCATGTACAAGTTCATCAATCTTACTGAGATAATCACAAATATTTTCATCATCTCTCATTCTTAAGTTCTCAAATTCTCCTTTGAGATTTTTGATCTTAGCTTTTCTGACACCTTATTTCCATTATATATTATGTAGTATATACCACATATCTTTTGTTATTTTACAATCCATAACCTTCATATATTTTGATCTACCCAATCCTTTTATAATTGCATTCATAGCCCTTGAATTTGCATGCATTAGAAGATTACCTTCCTTATCTGTAGGAGGATTGACTGTTTAATTATATCCAAGTTCCACTATATCCCAAACATTATTTCCAAGTGCCATTAGGTGAAATCTCATCAGCATACACCAATATAAGAAATCACTTCCATCAAATACGGGTATTGCATTATTGAAGGACCCATCCTTTTGATCCTTGTGATCCATTGTGTTCTTAGACCACTTTTCCTTCAAGTTGTCAAACTCTTTTGAAGGAACCTACTCTGATACCAAATTAAGAACACAAACTTATAATGAGAAGGGGGGTGAATAGTATAAGACCACTTTTTACTTTTCTTTTCAATTCAATATTAAGAAGTGTATAGATAGCAGTATGAATAGCAGTAATCAAATAAATGCTCAAAATACACACACAATAGAGACACATATTTTAACATGGTTCACCCAATGTGGGCTACCTCTACAAAAAATATCTCTTCTAAATATTTCTCAAATAACCTTTTGGAAAATCTTCCCAATTACAATGTTTATGGACCTCTATTCAAAGGAGATGTTGATTCCCTAAATCTTAAGTTCATGGATCTCTTCATAGGAGAACTCTTTCCCCTTCTACTATGGCTAGTGATATTCTAGAAGATGTTGTCTCTCTACTATACTGACTGATGGATCTCTCTCCACTTGAAGACTCCTCACTCAAATATATCTTCAATTATCCTAGATGTCAGATCTCTATCCACTTAGACTCTATCCTCTGTACTCTATAACCTCCAAATATTTATCAATAGGTTCACTCATAAACTTCTCAAATTTGCTCAATAGGTTCACTCAGAACCTGCTCAAATATGCATAATAGGTTCTCTCGAAACCTTCTCAAATTTTCTTAGTAGGTCCACTGAACCTGCTCAAATCTACTCAATAGGTTCATTCAAAACCTTCTAAAATATGCTCAATAGGTCCACTCAGAACCTTCTCAAATTTGATCAATAGGTCCACTCATAACCTTCTCAAATATGCTCAATAGGTTCACTCAGAACCTTATCAAATCTGCTCAATAGGTTCACTTATAACCTTCTCAAATTTTCTCAATAGTTCCACTCACAACCAGATAAAATATGCTCAATAGGTCCACTCAAAAACTACTCAAATATGCTCAATAGGTTCACTCAGAACCTACTCAAATCTGCTCAATAGGTTCACTCAGAACCTTCTCAAATATGCTCAATAGGTCCACTCAAAAACTGTTCAAATCTTCTCAATAGATCCACTAAAAACATGCTCAAATATGCTCAATAGGTTCACTCATAACCTTCTCAAATCTACTCAATAGGTTCACTCATAACCTGCTCAAATCTTCTTAATAGGTCCACTTAGAACCTGCTCAATAAGCTCACTTAGAACTTGTCCAAATCTGCTCAACAAGCTCAGTTAGAACTTGTCCAAATCTGCTCAATAAGTCCTCTCTAGGACTTTCTCAAATCTACATAGCAAGATTTCATAAAAGCTCACACAAAATTAGTCCACAAGCCTTCTCAAAGACTTGCCTCAAATCAGCTTAACAAGCTCACACAAAACTTGTCCAATCTCATAGAATCATAAAGAGAATTGTTAGAGACTCAATATGTTCTATACTCAATGCTCAATCAATATCTCAACTCAATCTCATAGAAGCATAAAGAGAATTGTTAAAGACTCAATATGTTCTATACTCAAATCCCAATCTCAACTCAAAGCAATCTCATAGAAGCATAAAGAGAATTGTTAGAGACTCAATATGTTCTATTCTCAAACTAAATTTCTTTCTCAACTCAATCTCAACTCAAATAAGAATATAGAATAGTTTGTTTTATGGAACTTGAACAACCAATTCACACATTCACTTGACTAGGCTCAAACAACTCTACTCAAACAATCACCACAAGGAACAACTATTTCTCACAAACCCTAGTCCAAGCATGAATCAACCAACTCAAAATATTTCCAACAATACTCAACAACAACTCTCACATAACAATGATACTCATGTTATTTTCTAACTCAAGTTCAAGTTCTTTGCACAACAACTCACTTCAACAACAATTCTTATAAAACAAGGTTTAATCACAACTCTCAAACCAGAAAACCTTGAAGCATTAAACCAATCACTTTCTAAAATGAAACCACAATCAATCCTTTCCACTCCAATGATATTTTCAGAAATCAAACACCCAAATAAAGTCAATGGATAATATTTCTCATACATCTTAATGCCTTATGAGTTGTCCACTAAATCTGCCACACTCAACACATTTTATTTTTCAAATATCAACAAGGATTAGAGATCTTGAGTAATAACACAACAATAATATCCAAATAACACCTTATTACTCCTACTTTATTTTAACATCCACCAAAGTTTTTTTTTAAATAAAATCCTTACTCAAAATACATTCACTAAAAAGAAATTTATTAAAACCCTTATTACTCCTAAATATTTCAATTTAAAATTCACAATTCAAAAATTAATTCTCAACTCAATAACCACCATGAACTTATTCCCTAAGGTTATTCAAAAAAACAATTAAAAAGCTCCTTTACCCCTTATAACTCCACCTTAGGCAATTTAATTAAAATATTAATTAAAAACCTTAATACCTGCCTCGAGGGGAATCGAACCCTTTTATTGCCCCAACGTGAACGCCCTAACCATAGCCAAGTTGTCATACGAGCTACATGCTCGTTGGTGAAGATATAAGCACCACCTTCTTCTTGTCCTTCACTCTCTTTTGCCAAGAAAAATGTACCAAAAAATTGCTAAAACGATGCTCATAGGAATCGAATGCATGACCTCTATGCCATCAACACCTTTGCACAATCCAAGTTGCCACTAGGCCATGCTGCCCAATGTGATTTGGGAAGTGGTCATTTTCTATTTTTAATTGTTCATTGCTTCACAAAAAAAAAAACACAAGCTCTTTCCTTCGCATATACCATGCAAGATTATCAACGAGCAAGGATAATATATTTAAAAACTTGGTGGCATATTTATATGCCTTTCCCTTCGCTTGGAAATGTTGGTGCTTTTAAAACTGTCCTCATGACATCGACAGAGATGGCGTAAAAACTCTTTTATTTAATTTTAAAATTTAAATTTAAATTTTAAATAAATTAAAATTTAAACTAAACCTTTAAAATTAAATTTCTCCATCATGGGGGCACATTTTTCGATGAAACGAAAAACCAACTTGGGTTTTAAAAAAAATCCATTTCAAATCTGCCATTAATAGTTTTAAATAAAACCTTTAAAATTAAATTTCTCCATCATCGGGGCACCTTTTTTGATGAAACGAAAATCCAACTTGGGTTTTAAGAAAAACCCATTTCAAATCTACCATCCATGGTTTTAAATAAAAGATTTCCTTGCCTTCCTTGGTTTTCATAAAAACCTTTTTCTAAGCTTCCTTTGAAGCTCCTTTTGGAACCAAATGCCATGCATCCCTTCTTGAACCTTTGATCAAAACCTTTGCTTCTCATGAAGCTCTTTGTGGAGAAAAATCATAGTGCTTACTTACATAGGTCCTTTTGACATCAATGACAAATTTTAGCTTAGGGACTCAAAATGTTCAACATATCCTTTATTTTAAACATATATCCTTTATTGTGATAATTATCACCATTAAAGTACTTCTTTTATTTACACAATTTCATAATTGCTATTTCTTTAAAATAAAAGACATCTATTTCTTGAATGGATATATATATATATATATATATTTTTTTTTTTTGCTTATTTTAATTAATTAAAGTCTTTCAATGACTTCTCCATTATCATTAAAATGAACACCTTTAATTAACTAAAAAAAACTCTCATCTATTAAATAAAATGAGGTTTACTAATGAGCTTAATTAAATCAACCATTATTTAATCAAACTTCATTGATCCTTTTGAATGAACCTTCATTTAACATTCAAATTTAATATGCTTTTCTCTATGAAAATGATGCTCTATATTTTCTTTAACAAAATAATTAGTTTTATGCATCCACATACATTTGGCAGTTGTTTTCCTATAGCAGTTCCAACATTATGCTACTTCAACCATGATGCAACAAAGAGCAAACAAATTTATAAAGCAACAAAGAGGGAATATTTCCATCGACCCAGTCACCTATCTTAGCCAGATATTTTATGATAGCTACTAGGCTATCAACTAAGGCTCAAGGCGATCAGCCATCGATGATTATCCCTTCCGACAATGCATGCCTATATGAAGGTATCTATCCATGTTACCTCCGAGTACCTTAATCATCATTTCCCCTGATCTTAGGTACCCTCATTTCTGGTGGATGCTTCTACCTTCTCCACCTATGAGTGTACCTGATCCTGCACACTTGGCAATATGTTAGCAATAACATGCCCTTCTCAAATCAACTAAACATCATATAGTTGGTTCAATTGTTCAAACTAAGTATCACCACCATAGGTTAATACATTGTTCCTTTGTGCCATAAAGTCAACTAGGGAGGGTCATGACATCCTCCCCCACTAGAATTAAACATCATCCTCGGTGTTTCCAGTTTTCCTTTGTTTTAACAACAACAAAAATAAAAGTTATTACATCACAAAGTTTCAAACAGAAAGGGAAAATATTTTTGCATAACCTCCACTTTCTCCCAAGTGGCATTTTTCTCAGAGAACTGGTCCCACTGGACCTTACACTATTCGAGAGTCCGATTCCATAGAGACTTGGAATGAAACTCAAGAATCTTCACTGGTAGTACTTCAATGGCCTCCGGATTTGCCATCTACAAATTAGAAACATCCCACACATGTTCAGGGTCAGCAACATACTTTCTAAGCAAGGATATGTGGAAGGTGTCATGGATTTTGGATAGATTAGGTGGTAATGCAAGTCGGTATGCAACCGGACTGATATTTTCTATGATCTCAAAGGGTCCCACAAAATGTGGATCCAACTTCATGGATTTGATAGCACTCTTCTTTGGCTTAACCCTTAAGAACACCTTATCTCCAATAGAATACTCTCTTGGAGTCCTTTTTAGATCTGCATAACTCTTCTGCCTATCCGTAACTTCTTTAAGCCTTTGCCTAATTTCCTTTAGCTACTCTTCCATCACCCTGACCATTTTTGGACCAATCACAACTCGATCCTCTAGGTTATCCCAAGATAATGGTGTTCTACACTTTCACCCATACAAGGCATCGAAAGGTGCCATTCCTAGCGAGGAGTGATATCCATTATTGTAGGCAAACTCTACCAAAGGTAGACAATCTTCCCAATGAGATTTGTGATCCATGCAGTACATGCAGAGCATGTCTTCCAAAACTTGGTTTACCCACTCTATTTGGCCATTTGTTTTAGGGTGGTATGCTGAACTCATATTCAATTTCGTACCAACCACACTATGAAGGGATTTCTAGAATTCAGAAGTGAATTTGGAGTCTCTATCTGAGATGATTACCTCAAGAAATCCATGCAATCAGAATACCTCTTTGATGAATCTTCTAGCCACCACCTGAGCATCATCCTTGGTATTTCCTAGTATGAAATGGGTAACCTTAGTCAATTTTTCGACCACTACAAATATGGCATCATGTTGGTACCGAGTCTTGGGTAAACCCACTATAAAATCCATAGATATAACCTACCATTTCTATGTAGGTATATCATGCAGATATAGTTTTCCTATAGGATGTTGGTATTCTACCTTAACTTTCTGACATTCAAGGCATCGAGCAACAAAATCCATGATGTCCTTCTTCATACCTACCCAAAAGAAGGTTCTTTTCATGTTTTCTCACATTTTGGCTCCTCCTAGATGAGCATAATAAGGAGATCTATGAGCTTCTTGCATTATCAAGTTCCTCAGATCACCCATATTTGGTATGATGACTCTTCCCTTATAACATAGAAATTCATATTTCACACTAAATTCCTTATTTCCTTCAGGATCTCTATCCATCTTGACTTGAATTCCTTGGCAATACTCATCTTGAGATTGCTCCTGTCTTACTCGATCCATCAGGTCCATGTGAATTCTAGTTATGGTTGCTATATATTTCCTTCTACTTAAAGCATCAACTACTTTATTCTCTTTTCCTTTTATGTACTCAATATCAAAATCATACTCAATGAGAAATTCCACCCATCTTCTCTATCTTGCATTGAGTATTGGTTGGGTGAATATGTACCATAGACTTTGATGGTCGATTTTTAATTCAAAGGGTCTCCCCACCAAGTAGTGGCACCAAACCTTTAAAGCATGCACCACTATAACTAGCTCTAAATCATGCATAGCATAATTAACTTCATGCTTTTTGAGCTTCCTTGAAGTATATGCCACTACTAAATCTTCTTGTGAGAGCACCCCACCCAACCCCTCTATTGATGCATCAGTGCACACTGAAAAGTCCCCTTGGGGATCGGGAACCTTCAATATTGGTGTCGTAGTAAGCTTATGCTTTAGTAGTTCAAAGGCAGCCTCACACTTTTCTGACCACTTGAATTATTTCCCCTTCTTCTGAAGGTTTGTTATGGGTCCAACAATCTTGGAGTAGTCCTTTATATAACGTCTATAATAGCCCGTTAACCCCATGAAACTTTGCACTTCAGTGACATTAGTAGGGGGTGGCCAATTCAGAATAGCCTCTATATTTTTTGGATCCACAACAATCCCCTTTGCTGATATAATGTGTTCGAGATATCGTACCTCTAGGACATAGAATTCACTCTTAGTCAGATTTCCATAAAGTTGATTCTTCCTTAACAATTCCAACATGATCCTAAGATGTTTATCATGTTCCTCTTTATCTCGAGAATATATAAGGATATCATCTAGGAATACTAAGACAAACTGGTCCAAATATCTTCTGAACACACTATTCATTAAGTTCATGAAAGCATCTGGGGCATTAGTCAGTCCAAAGGGTAGAACAGTAAACTCATAATGCCCATACCTAGTCTTAAATGTCATCTTGTGAGTGTCTTCCTCATGGATCCTTAACTGGTGATACCCTGACCTTAAATCGATCTTAGTAAACACCTTGGCATATTTTAATTGATCAAATAAATCTTCGATCCTAGGTAAAGGATATCGATTCTTGATTGTAGCTTTATTTAACATCCTGTAGTCAATACACAATCGTAGCGAACCATCCTTATTTTTCATGAACAAAACTGGTGCGCCCCATGGTGACACACTTGGTTTTATCAAACCCTTCTCCAATAATCCTTGCAATTGAACCTTGAGTTCTTGCATTTTAGTAGGATTCATCCTATATGAGGATCTATGAATAGGTTCGGCTCCCATCATAAGTTCAATTGTGAAGTCAAATTCCCGTACAGGAGGTAGCCTCGGTAGGTCCTCTGGAAATACATCCTAAAAATCTTGTAAGATCGGATGTTGTCTTAGTATTTCTCCTTTCTCATGGTCTTCCACTTCATTAAGTTTTACCACATACACTATTCCTCCTTTCTTTAGGGCCTTTTTCACTTGCATAGTGGACAACATCTGTGGTTCAAATGCCCCTTGCTCGCTATGAACTCTTAGTCTCCTTCCACCTTCTTCTAAATACTCAATCCATCGGTCTTGAAAATTGACCAAGGCTTTATGAGCCTGCAACCAATCCATCCCTAGGATCACATCAAAGGCGTGTAAGGGAGCTACATATAAACAACCTTTCGTAGTTCCACTTGATAGAGTGATTTTTGCCATAGGATAACACTGGTTCACCGAGTAGGTCTACCCAGAACCATACTCAACCTTCCACCCTTGAGCCAAATATCCAGGCCTTTTCAACATAGTCCTTGCTAGACTAGATGAAATAAAATTGTTAGTGGCTCCACTATCTATCAAAATGTTTACTTGTTTATTGAAAACCTTACCTTTCACAAGTAATGGGGTGGCTTGTCCCTCTAGCTTCTGCTTCCTAGTTGTAGCATAAATCCGATGTTCCTGTTCCTTCCCTTTCGCATTAGCGGTGCTAGTCCCTGCTCGATATGGACATTGATTGTAGTAATGAGATCCCCAAAAATTGTAGCACCCTTCCTTGGGTCCTTGCTATTTTTTAGGTTTCTCATTCCCATTCTTAACTGCTAGAGTTGGAGCTTGCGACTTCTGTGGTTGAGGTTTCATGTTGTTGGGTTTGTTATCCTTCTTACAAAAGTTCTTCTTGAACTTCTTCTGATTTCCATAAGATTTCTTCTCAGGATTTTGGGGGTTCTTAGCCTTTCGCTCTTGATCAGACTCCCATTTTACAAACCCAACACTATTCCTCTTCTTTAACTCCTATCGAGCTTGCTCGGGTAGAGTGTCATATTTATAATAGAAGTGTGACTCTACTTTCTTTGCTAGGTCATATGCCTTTTGTAGTGATTTAGGCTCCTGCATTTCCACATCATGCTTTAACCTAGATTCCAATCCAAGAATGAACTTGTGAACCCACATTTTCTCATTATAAATAGGCACATATTTGAACAACCTTACCAACTTCTTGTAGTACACCTCTACTATGTTGGTTCCTTGTCTGAGACTAGCAAATTCTTCAAACTTTAAGGTATAGAAATGCTCGATGAGGAATCTCTTTTTAAATATATTTATAAATTCTTCCCATGGAGTATCAATGGGTTCAATCTTAGTTTCCTCATAGTGGGTTTCCCACCACTCCAGAGTAGCCCCTTCTAGGTTAATCATAGCCCAAAGTGTTCGGGTTCTTGATGAGTAGCCTTTTACCATAAAGTGAACCTTTGCTTCTCTCAGCCATGCTTCCACTGCATCACCATCACCCTCTCCATAAAACTTAGAGATACTGATGTTTTTCATGTCCCTAGTTATTTCCTTTTCTGCTAAGGCTTTGGATTGTACTTGTTCTATAGTTAGTCCACTTTCTAGACTGATATCTGAACCATGAACTTGTGAATTCTGATTCATAGCCATTTCTAGCAATTGTCTTATCTGATCCTGCATAGCAACGATCGTAGCGGTGAGGTCTTCTACCTCCCTATTGGGGTTTGTTGGTTCCCCATCCTAGTTTTCCTCTTCGACATCACTTTTTCGAGTTTTTCTAGGTATAGGCCTCCCTCTTCTGGTTTTAGGTGGCATCTTAACCTGATTCCATCCAAGAAAGAGGATTAGATTACAGTTTCATCTTAAGTTGTAACTCTAATTCAAGCCATAATACAGAGTTCTCTTGCTATATGCATTAATCAATCTAACTAGGGTAATATCCTAGGCTAGGATGTGTCACTGATACCAAAGCCCATACTAAGGTATCCTAACATCCTTGCTCCCTTGGGGTTAATTCCCATCAGATCCTAGCAAATAGGGTATCCTAGATCATCCTAGATTTAGCCTTTACCTTAAGCAAGCCTTCATTGGATTCATATAATTTCCCTTAGCACACATAGAAGCTCTATACCCTCGTACCTAGAGCTCTGATACCAAATGTAACGACCCAAAAATACACAAACAAAAAAATACAAAAATAGAAAAAGTTTTTTTTTTTACTATGGAGAGAGGTACATGAACCCTTCATGGACCCCTAACCAAACCACTATTTTCCTAAAGTCTCAATCTCCTAAGTTTTCTTGAAAGCTACATCTCACGAGGTACCCTAACACAAGTCCATCTATGTAGGCGTATCATGTGTTACTACAAATAAGTCCATCTTTCCCATCATTCTTGATGAGCTAGACTTATCACCTTCCATCCATCGAAGGTATACATGCATCTCCATGCCATACACAAATCATTATGTGTAGGTATGCTACGAGTATTGTGAGTTAAGCTATCTATCTCATCTCCATGATGAGCTATCTTAACTCAGATGTAGTCTCTCCACAACTTAGTCCTTTATCTCCCTAAGGGGTCTCAATTCCCTTAGGTCTCCTATGTTCACCCTAAGGGGTTCTCAATTCCCTTAGGTCACCTATGTTCACCCTAAGGGGTTCTTAATTCCCTTAGGTCACCTCTGAGTTCACCCTAGAACTCTACACTTAGATTTCTAACATCAAGCAATCCAAACAATGATACATCTAGATACTACAACATCAGAAAGCATTCACCAAGCATCTAGAAAATAAGCAAGATTAACTCTAAAAGAGAATCAACTACATAACATAACCAAATACAAACATAAAGTAAAAATACCTTCTTTAATCCAATGAATAGTTATTGCATCAAAATTTGCATGGTAAATCCTTCTTACTTTAAGGAATATCATAGTAACTACATTGGGGATATCTCCCCACAATTCTAATCTATTTGAGCATAAGTAAAGCAACATAAAATACGATTACCTATACTTCACTTCCATTGAACTCCTTGCTTCTCCTGGCTTCCCATTGATTCTTTGAGGGTAGTAGGGGATCAGGGTACTCATGGTTCAGGATAGGCATACCTTTAAATGCATCTACTCATTTACTTTACCAAATTGCAACTATACAAAATCTAATTAAGTTTCCAACCATCTAATGCATAATGGATATTATAAAAGATCCGTTACTTTTATCTTCACCTCTCAAGTTCCCTTAGAGAGACATCCAACATGTGCTACTTAGATCAAGGTCTAACTTTAATCAAATCCATTCATGTCTTAAAGCATTAAAGTCCCATACCTTTAACCTTTAAAGCAATCATTCATTCATTCCCTAAATCAAAGCCCCATAACTTCAATTTAAAGAATAAATCCACATCCCTTTTAATTCACAAATTCCAATCAAATCAATTACTATTTTAAGCATTAAAATCACATCCCTTTAACCTTTAAACAAGCATTCATTCATTCCCTAAATCAAAGCCCCATAACTTCAATTTAAATAATAAATCCACATCCTTTTTAATTTTAAAAACCCTAAGATAATCAATAATAAATCAAAGGTTTCCTTTTTAATTAAAAACCCTAAGATAATCAATAATAAATCAAAGGTTTCTTTTTTAATTAAAATCCCTAAGATAATCAATAATAAATCAAAGGTTCTCCTTTTTAATTAAAAACCTTAATATAATCAATAAAAATCAAAGGTTTCCTTTTTAATTAAAAGCCCTAAGATAATCAATAATAAATCAAAGGTTTCCCTTTTAATTAAAAACCTTAATATAATCAATCATCAAACAAAGGTTCTCCCTTTTAAATACCCTTCAATATATTCCACATAATCAAAGGTCTCTATTTAATTAATATCCTTCAATATTCCACATATTCAAAGGTCTCTATTTAATTTAAATTTCCTTCAATATTCCACATATTCAAAGGTCTCTATTTAATTAAATATCCCTCAATATATTCCACATAATCAAAGGTCTCTATTTAATTAAATTTCCTTCAATATTCCACATAATCAAAGGTCTCTATTTAATTAAATTTTCACAACGAACCTTTCCAAAATAGATTAACCAAAGCTAACGCCCTTCATGGCAATACTAGCAACCTCTGGTGTGCGTTTAAGGAACAACCAAGCTGAAAGTTCAACAGGCACAATAGAGTAGTCTGGTACTTCCTAGATGTAGTCCTTCTTCAAACCTATGGGTGGATTTTCCATAGGTGGTGCTCCCAAAAGTGATGTCCCCCTCTTCCTTTGGACATGAAGGTCTAAGGCACACAATGCTCTCAAATTATTTTAGCGCTCTAGAGACACACTCGACACTCTTGAACTCACACACTCTCAGCTTTCTAAAATGCTAATAGAGTCTTTAAACAAAAACCATACCTTCAGGCTTACACATGTGGTTTCCTAAAAAGCACAACACCTTCAACTTGCACAGGGTTCCTAAAAAGCACAACACCTTCAACTTGCATAGGTGGTTCCTAAAAATACAACACCTTCAACTTGCATAGGTGGTTCCTAAAAAACACAACACCTTAGCTTACATAGGTGGTTTCCTAAAACACACAGTGCCTTCAACTGGTTAAAATGGGAAGGTGGTTTCTAAAAAAATTGGATTGAATAGTTGGTTTCTAAAAAAATGGTGAAGGAAAAAAGCAATGCATGGTGGTTTTCTAAAACACACAATGCTAAGAAATGCATAGCTTTCAATAGAGCAATAGGGTGGTTTTTAAAACACCAACAGGGCAAGAAATGCATAGCTTTCAATAGAGCAACAGGGTGGTTTTTAAAACACCAACAGGGCAAGAAATGCATAGCTTTCAATAGAGCAACAGGGTGGTATAACCAAGTTTCAAACCATGATTTCACCATAGCAAAGCATGTAAACAAAGCAGGTTAAAGTCTAAACACTCCAACCTCAATACTGTTATGGAATGGGAATCGGTGGCATCTCGGTTGCCTCTCCTTCGCTCGTGGTGCGTTCCTCTCCTTTTCCCATCCCTGGTCTATATTTTCTCCCTCTACTCCTTCATCCTCACGTCATCCCTTCTACTCTTTATTTTTTTCTTCTGTCATTTCTTTTGGCTTCTCTAGCACCATACGTGCTCTCCTCCTCTAGGTGGCCCATCTCGAACCTCGAGCCCTTTCTCGAGCCCCCTCTACCTTCAATTCTTTATCCCTTTCTCTGGCGGCAAGGAACCCTTTGTCCGATGGTTTCCATATTTGGAAACTTAGCAGCCACCCTAGATTATTTCATAGCTTACAAGCTATAAGGGAATGGGATATTTATATATTTTATATTATCCCTTTTTATTTTTAGAAGAATGGTATTCTTTTAAACATATATCCTTTATTTTAAATATATATCCTTTATTGTGATAATTATCACCATTAAAGTACTTTTATTTACACAATTTCATAATTGCTATTTCTTTAAAATAAAAGACATCTATTTCTTGAATGGATATATATATATTTTCTTATTTTAATTAATTAAAGTCTTTCAATGACTTCTCCATTATCATTAAAATGAACACCTTTAATTAACTAAAAAAAAACTCTCATCTATTAAATAAAATGAGGTTTACTAATGAGCTTAATTAAATCAACCATTATTTAATCAAACTTCATTGATCCTTTTGAATGAACCTTCATTTAACATTCAAATTTAATATGCTTTTCTCTATGAAAATGATGCTCTATATTTTCTTTAACAAAACAATTAGTTTTATGCATCCACATACATTTGGCAACTATTTTCCTATAGCAGTTCCAACATTATGCTACTTCAACCATGATGCAACAAAGAGCAAACAAATTTATAAAGCAACAAAGAGGGAATATTTCCATCGACCCAGTCACCTATCTTAGCCAGAGATTTTACGATAGCTACTAGGCTATCAACTAAGGCTCAAGGTGATCAGCCATCGATGATTATCCCTTCCGATAATGCATGCCTATATGAAGGTATCTATCCATGTTACCTCCGAGTACCTTAATCATCATTTCCCCTGATCTTAGGTACCCTCATTTTTGGTGGATGCTTCTGCCTTCTCCACCTATGAGTGTACCTGATCCTGCACACTTGGCAATATGTTAGCAATAACATGCCCTTCTCAAATCAACTAAACATCATATAGTTGGTTCAATTGTTCAAACTAAGTATCACCACCATAGGTTAATACATTGTTCCTTTGTGCCATAAAGTCAACTAGGGAGGGTCATGACAGCCTATGAAAATATATACAATATTTACATAATTGGTTCATGCTTGGTTTTATAATTTTCATCACTATAAGGGCCATTATATTTATTTTTAGTTTTTATGTCAATAAAGATCAATTTGTTTAGTAGTACATTAAAAAATCCAAAAATATTATTATTCACCTTTGCATTAATAATTATATGAGACACCATGTCCTAAATAATGTTAATGGTATTTATTACCACATCCATTAAAGTACATTCTTAGTAGTTGAAAACAAAGCAAAATTCACCATTTATAAGGAAACCTATAATGTTGTAGAACATAAGGGTATTCTATCCTTATCAAAATAAAATAATCCTTCTACTCTCTAAGATAAGAAAAATTGAAAGGTCAAAAATAGTTAGTGTAGGTACCACAAGAATCACACCGACAAATACATTGATTCTAGAGCTCAATAGATATTTCTAGATGTGTAACCTTATGTTAATGATTATGCATGAATACTAAGGAGAAAAAAGAATGAAAATTTCACATGCTTAATGGACTTATAAAATATCAACCTTTGACACCTACCAAAATATGAGTGTTTCTTCCACAATCATGTTTAGGTGAGTAAGCCTCTTCATACCATCATTATCAATAGGATTTAGAAGAGCATCAACTCCTAGGGTACTATAAAACAACTTAGATTTTATACATATTTATCCATAACCTTAATCTATTGGTCTATTTATAAAATAAAATGTGTAGGTATTCAACAAATATGCACTTTCAAGAATGGTGTATGTCAGGATCCTCCCTTGGTAGATCTTCAAAGGGAGGATCATGATAGTGTAATGCTAATTAGTAACATTATTGTCTATATTTTGATTTATTTAGATGTTTATGATGTATTAAATAGGAGAGATTATCTCTTTAATTATCAAGTCATCTATGGCACCTAACCTCAATAGTAATATATGGATATTAGGAGAATGACTTGTCATATACGAAAGTGCCTACACTAAAATAAAGTAACTACTATTCAACTAAGTAATGTAAGAAAATTATTTCATATGTATAGAAGCTTATATTTCTCATGGTTCACCTAGAAGTCCTTCAAACAAATAAGTTTTCCCTTATAGTGTCAAAAATAGTCAATCATGTGTTGTTTTAGCAAATCAACACATTGTTACATCCATGTTTTAATGTGTTTAGGAATCCTCAACAATAACCATTTCACTATTTTACCAAAAATTAGATTAAATTTATTCCATGTTAAAATATTCCTCATAACCATTTATATCATCAATGTGTTTAAAATAATAATAAATTTTAATGATATTTATAACATTTAATCAATAAATGCAAGATCAAATGTAGTTATTATCATTAGAGTAGGGACATCATATTAGATCTAAATAAATATGACAAATAGTATCTTTACATAAATTTCAAAAATTTAAATAATATATAGATAAATAACATGTACCCATTACCTTGTGTTGATATTTTATGCTAATTATAGTTATCTTTTTACTCCATAAAATTCTACCTCAACTCAAGTTATCTTCAAGCTATTATAAATCCTTTATATACATACATACATACATATTAATAAAGTATTTTTTAAATGGTTCTTTGTCTTTTGTCTTGACCAATGTAATAACAACAAAGGTGTGTTTGATAACCGTTGTTGATAGAGCATTATTTTTTCTTTAGAATTATCCACTTACATGACATTCTCATCTTTAGTAAGGAATGGAGAGAATACATAAGGAACGTGTGTCAAAGTTTGAATAATCTTCATAAATAAAATATTCAAGCTAACAGGATCAAGTGCATATTTGATGTTAGCAATATATATTACCTTAGATATACATTTGAGCATAATATTGTATGTGTAGCTTGTAAGTATACACATCATATAGGAATTACCTAATCTAACTAACCTAACTAAATATATATATTTTTAAATAAAGGACATAAATCATATTAGAAAAATTATGACTAAGATTGAGAAGAAATATATAGTACCACATCAACACCTCTTACTTGGTCATTATACTTTGTATATGGAACTATTATTGAGTCTCAGTAATAGATTTTATAGAATGGAAGTTAGGAGCAAGAGAAAAATTATAAATATAAAGGAATCATGGAAGTAATAAAAACATTAAAAAAGATAATGCTAAAAATATGAATATCAAATTTTTATAAATCACTAAAGAAAGATAAATAAAAATGGAATAACATAAAAAAGGATATAAAAACAAAGAACACATTGATAAATTTAAGCACTAGTATAGAAAGTACAAAGAAAGTAATAAGAGTTTCATAAAACAACGAATTACAAAAAACAATAACATTCATGAGAAAGAAAAATAGTAATATAATAAATCAAATAGAGAACATGGCTAGGCACAAGTAGTAAAAAGAAAGATATGATAGATCAATAAATATAATATTCAAATTGGGGAGAATTTGGAGAGGGTAAATACTTAAACTTTTTTATAAGATTTTTTTTAAATATAAATTACAATATAAAAAAAAATATATGGTAAGCATAGAAGCATGGAAAATTAAGAGGAAGAAAACAACTATAAAAGATAACAAGAGCAATTTTGGATAGAAAATATAAACATTAATAGTTAAAGAAATTTTGAAATGTTCATATTATTTTTTAAATGAATATTTAAACCCAATTCAATAAGAAGAAATAATTAGGAAATTAGATAAATTAAATACAAAAAGGAATGAAGGTAAGTGAGTATTGTTTTTTTTTTTGAAAAATTGAAAAACTTGTATTAATACAAAAGACAATTACACAAGGGAGAAAACTCATCCCAACCAGCAGCAGAGAACTAGACAACAAGCGGAGAGCACAAAGGCAATGCCAACCCCCACAGAGCACAGAAGACAACAAGGCGCGAAAACGCAACATGTCACGAAATCGCGACATGTCGCGAAATCGCGACAATCAACCCCGTCGTGGCCGCAGCAGTGCCATCAGTCACGAAAACGCGACATGTCGCGATATCGCGACAGACAAAGCCCTCCGTGTCTGCTCGCCAAAAAAGTCACGAAATCGTGACAAAAACTCCCTCCAACGGTCTATCATCCCAGGTGTCGCGAAATCGCGACAAGAACTCCAGGAAGCATCAAATCTCCAAAAGGGTCACGAAATCGCGACGAAATTTCTTTGAAGTGCCCAACCAGCAAAAGTGTTGTGATATCGTGACATATTCTCATCTTGACTCCCAGTCCGCAAAAGTGTCACGATATCGCGACAATTTTTACCAAAGTCATGAGTGTGCCAAAAGTGTCACGAAATCGCGACGAATTTTCCTTTCAGTTCCCAATCTTCAAAACTGTCGCGATATCGCGACAAGTTATCCTCATTGCAACTTGTCTTCAAAATTGTCGCGATATCACGACAATTAATCCAGATGACGCTAGTGTGCCCCAACTGTCGCGATATCACGACGATTTTACCATGCAGCTTTTGATCGACAGAAATGTCACGAAATCATGACAAAATGTGCCCTTTGCTCAAGTTCACCAAAAGAGTCGTGATATCGCAATGATAATCCTCATTACAGCCAGTCTTCAAAATTGTCGCGATATCGTGACAAGAAATCCAATTGATGCCAGTGTGCCCCAACTGTCGCGATATCACGACAATTTTACCATGCAGCTTCCAATCGACAAAAATGTCACGATATCGTGACGAAATGTGACCTTTACTCAAGTTTACCAAAAATGTCGTGATATCGCGATGATAATCCTCCTTATCATACCTGCATCAAAAATGTTGCGATTTCGTGACATGTCGTGATTTCGTGACATGTCACGATTTTGCGACATGTTCCTTTCTAAGGCTGAGAAGGCAAAACCTGTCACGATATCGTGACAACTTCCAACAAGAGGCCACGATGCCGCTACATGTCATGAAATCACGAAAAAAACATTCCTTAGCAGCAAAAAATTTGCACATTATCATAGGTAGCATTCAAGGCCTTGCCGAATCCCAGCATCCTCCATAGGCATATCACTATGCATCTGCACTCCAACTTCCTTCTCAGCACCTATCTTAGCAAGGAAATCGGCCGCCTTGTTGAAATCCCTACTCACATAGATGGGAACCACATCATCTAATTCTTTCCAGAGATCCTTTATCTGAGAGACAAGACTCCGCAACCTCCAGGCTTGCAAATAAAAGTTCCTCATGCAATCGAGAGCGCCCACCAGAATTTGGGAGTCGAACTCAAGAATTATCTTTCTATGGCCCTGCTTGACAGCCCAGATAGAAGCAAATTTAACAGCCAAGGCCTTCGCTTCATTGTTTGTGGCATGACCCAGACCGTGCAGTTCCCAGTAAAGCACGGACCCACCATGATCACGGCACACAACTCCAGTACCAGCACTACCCGGATTTGCTCCATCAATATTGATTTTGATCCAACCTACTGGGGGAGGGTGCCATCTATCCTGAGCCTATCTTTCAAGAGCAACAACTCCATTAAGCAGTGGCACAGAAACAGACTGATGTTCCTCCTCAACGTAGATGGCAACTGTTTCCACCACTTTGCTCCATATAACCTGCCATATTCCATCAAGTGAAGAGAATGTTTCATGAAAAATGCGGGCATTTCTCTCCAGCCACACCTGCCACCAAATAAAAAGAAAACCCAGATCCTAGCCAATTCGGAGAGCTTTGGATTTAAATCTGCCTCTCTTCCATTGGTTCCAAATATTGGTCCGAGTCACCTCACTGTTGGCTTGAATTTTGAAGTGGGAAAACCAGCGCATCCAAATCTGCCGTGAGAAGGGGCATTCAAACATCAAATGATCAGCAGTTTCCTCATGCTTGCGGCATAAAACACACTGAGAAGGACCGATGATGCCTCTGTGTCTAAGATTTTCAAAGGTGAGAATTCCATTGTGCATAAGTTGCCAGGCAAAAAAATTCACCTTCGGCCAACCCTTGGGGTGCCATATCTTCTTCCAAACATGGACCGGGAAAGAGTGTGGGAGGGGCTCTGGAAGAATCTGGTTAAATCCCTCCTTCACAGTGTAAACCCCAAGGTTCCCAAAGCCCCAGGCAAGTTCATCCTCTTCATCCCGCCCAGTAAGAAACCTGGCTTTCAAAAAAATTTCTAAGATTGGTGCCAGCTCCGGTGGGATTGGAATTGGCCATTCTTCCAACCTCTTGAACTTTTTGAACTTGTACTCCCCAAAGTGGCTGGTATTGAAATAACTCTCAATATGAATCCAGCCCTTGTCTTCTATGGCTGATTTAATGGGTTGCAATTCTGGAAACACAGCAATGATGGGAGGGTGCTGATCCCAGGAGTCAGTCCAGAAACGGGCCTTCTCCCCTCTCCCCACTTTCCAAAACAATTGATCTTTGATAACTTGAGCTCCCAGCTTGAGAGTCTGCCATACTAAGGATCCATTACCCTCCAAAGGGAAACGTCCAAGATCATTGGGGTGAGCATGGCCTAGGTATTTGCTAGAAATAATTCTGCTAAAGAGGGATGTTGGCTGGGAAATCCACCTCCAGTACAATTTACCAGCCAAAGCTTGATTATTAAGCTTGAAGCTTCTCAGTCC
Organism: Wollemia nobilis; assembly: GCA_028583015.1. Lineage (NCBI taxonomy): Eukaryota > Viridiplantae > Streptophyta > Pinopsida > Araucariales > Araucariaceae > Wollemia > Wollemia nobilis. Next base: position 3,488,623 of record JAQPPZ010001678.1, on the reverse strand, counting down.
CAGCCCTCATTTATCCTTGGGCTGGGTGACCTTATCCCATCCAACCAAGGCCCATTTCTTCTTCCCTTTTGCACCCTCCCATAAAAATCTTCTGGCCATTTTGTCAAGCTCTTTCCATATAGAATGTGGGGCAGCCAGGATGGAGAATTTATATATTGGAATTGCCTGAATAACTGATTGAACGTAAGTTAGTCGGCCTCCATAGCTTAACCATTTATGAGACCAATGATTCATTTTCTCTTTGATGCCATCCAAAAGATCCTTCCAGATATCAATTTTTAGTTTTTTGAAATGCAGTGGAACCCCCAAGTAAACAACAAGTAGAGAAGTCCTAGTAAATCCCAGGATCTCAGTAACTCTTTCCTGTAACCTTTGGTCAAGATTGAAGAAGACCACTTTGGATTTTGTATCATTAATGACTTGATTTGAGGCCCGAAGGTAGATGTTTAAAGTATCTCTAATTCCTCTTGCTTCCCTGAGGCTGGCCACTCCAACCAATCCTGTGTCATCCACAAACTGTAAGTGGGTCAAAACTTTTGTCCCCACTTTAATACCTGTTATCACACCTAGCTGTCATCTTCTCAGGAAGAGTTTGCCTAATCCTTTTGCTAAGATGAGGAAGAGGTAAGGAGAGCAAGGGTCCACTTGACGAAGACCCCGAGAGGCTCCAAAAGGAGTCGAGGGGAGCCCATTGATTAGAACAGAGAAAGAAGGTGTGGAGATACAGCTCATGACCCGATCAATCCGATCTCGAGAGAAGCCAAAGGCAGCCATCATATTTGCCAGGAAGCCCCACTCCACCTGGTCATAAGCCTTAGACATATCCAACTTTATGAACATTCCTTTGTTGCCTGAAGTTTGCATTGTATGGATTGCCTCCTGAGCAAGGACCACTTCATCCAAGATCTGTCTTCCTTCAACAAAACCCCCTTGCTCAGAGGAAATTATTTTATGGAGAAAATTTTTTAGCCGTTCAGCCATAATCTTCGTGATTATTTTATAAATAACATTGCATAAGGCAATCGGTCTGAAATCAGAGAGATGAACCCCCCCTCCCCTTTTGGAATTAAAGTGATGAAGGTGTGATTGAGAGCCTTAAGCATTCTTTTATTAGTTCTGGACTCCTCTGGGACAACCAAAACATCTTTCTCCAGAGTATCCCCAGAAGGCTTGAAAGAATTCTATAGGAAAGCCATCTGGACCTGGCGATTTTCCCGTGCTCATCCCAAAGACCACTTTCTTTAGTTCATCACTGTCAATGGGTCTAAGGAGAGTCTGATTCTCTTCGTGAGAGATAATAGAAGGTATGACATTAATAACTTCATTTTAGGCTTCCACATCTTGTTCCCCACTTTCCTTAAAAAGGTTTGAGAAATAATCCATTGAGTGGAAATGCATTCCAGGGAGAGTATCAAAGGAGTGTCCATTCTCATTGTGAAGGACTTCCATGTTATGCATTTGTCTCCTTGCACAGGCTGAGCGGTGGAAAAATTTTGTATTTCTATCGCCTTCTAGTAACCAAGTGATTCGTGCTCTCTGTTTCCAATAAATTTCCTCTTGATTATCAATGTCCTCAACCGCTTTGCACAGAGCATCATCCTCAGCTTTAAGGTGCTCAGTTATGGTACCTTCCCTGAAGTGTTTTTGCACCTCCTCCCATCTAGCCATCAAGGGGGCCCTTTGGAGCTGGAAGTCTGACTTATTGTTTTGTCTCCACTGTTTCAATTTACACTTGACAAAATGGAGCTATTTATGGAATTTGAACATTGCAGTCCCTAAGGGTAGGCGGCCTTCTTCCCACCACTGTGGAATTTTCCTTTGGAGATCCTCCTTTTGCAACCAAAAAATTTCAAATTTGAATGGCTTATGGTGTTGACCTGTCATCGGCCCTCCCTCCAAAAAAAGGGGATAGTGGTCTGAGACTGGACCTTCCAAAATCTGGAACTTAAGATTCCATTTAATAAATGCCTCTTCAAAAACCAAAAACCGGTCTAACTTAACCTTCCTGCTGTGTGGCTCTCTCCTCTTGTTTGTCCAAGTAAAGTAGGTTCCAGGGCCTTTGATATCAACTATATTAAAGGCTTGGATTTGGGCAATCAAGAACCGGTCCCCAGGATCCAAAACTGGGGTACCACCTTCCTGATCCCTAACAGACAATTTGGCATTAAAATCCCCAGCTATAATCCAGTAAAAAACTTCTCGGGATGACCTCATGTTGTGTACAGCTTGCCATTGGAGCCGATGGCCATCAAAGCATTGAGCCCCATAGAAGTTTGTAATAAGAACATGTTCAGCTGTGGCATTGTTTCTAAACAGAGAAGTGAGAACACCCCTCCAAGCTATGTGTTCTAAAGTTGTCCATACTTGAGGGTTCCAGAGAGTAACAATCCCCCCCGAGGCACCCTGAGCAGCCACATCCATATAATCAGCACCCCGCCATATTCTGTTAGCAGTCTTGCACATAAGATCTACAAACATTTTTGTCTCCTGGATGAGCAAAAAGTCTGTTTTACATTTTCCTAAAAGTCCTTGAACAACAGATTGATGGGTTCTGCTGTTTAAACCCCTAACATTCCAGGATTGAATAATCATTGAGGACCTTGTGAGCAATAAGACTCAATTGGCCTCATCGATCCTCCATTGATCAGCTTGTCTCCTTGTACTGCTAGTAGATCCTTATTGGATTTTCTGCCTGCTCCTTGGGAATTACTATTTTTAGACCTCTTCTCCACCTGGGTAATCCCTAGAACCGGCCTTTCCCTGTTCTTTTCAGAGCTTCCCATATTGACGTCCTTAATATCCAACTGTGCTGGGGAGTGGATTACCAGTGTCCCTGAGTTCTCTGGTTGCCTTGTCCCAGAGGGTTCCATTACCTGTTCTAAGATCGGAGTAGAAGAAGGTAAATCCTGAGAGTGAATGTTAATATCCTCAACATTCCCATCCACTCCTTCCATAACTTGGTCCTCTTGATCTACTAGGGATTTAAAGATTTCATACCGATTGGTTGGTTTAAGTTGTGCCTGCTCCTTAGAATTTTTCTTTTTATTTCTCCTTCGCTTCGGTTGTTCAAAACCATATTTCTTGAGATCAGAATCCTGAGGAATACTAGATGGATCTTGGACAGGGGTAAACTTGCCCTCTCTGGGGCAATTTGGATTTCCAAGAAGTGCCTCCACTTTTGTGCTCAGAATATTTCGGCAGAACCTCACCAGATGGCCGTGCTTATGGCAGAATCTGCATCTAAAAGGTAGTGCCTCATAATCTAACTGTTGTATCCAGGAGAGCCCTGTCAACTCAAGTTCCACCTCGACTGGTAGAGGCTGGCTAATGCACATTTCAACACAGATCCTAGCAAAGACAACTGTGTTTCCCTCTATAGTGTCTCTGGAGACTCCTATAAATCTGCATAATGAGTTACCAATCATTTCTAAAACCTGCTCACCCCAGAACTCCATCGGGAGAGCATACAGTCGGATCCAGACCGGGACTGCCATGGGTTCGATACGAGGGTCAAAACCCACTCTCCAAGGTTGAACAAATAACCCAGCCGGGCCATGGTTCCTCTTCTCTGATTCAAATTCTCTATTTCTATCTGCTAAAGAAGAGAAACTAATAATGAAATATCCATTACTAATAGGCCATAAGGAGTACTCACCTAGTGGCTCCCAATTTTGTCTAACCCAGGTGTGCAAAAATTTCAGAGTGGGACGGATACCCATGAATTTGCAAATCAGGTCATGATGAGCACGATAGGAGATTGTGTCTTCGACCAGTTTTGGTTCTATAATAATCTTTGGTCTGGAAGTTGATTGCAAAATGCAACCGTTAACTCGGTGTGTAGAAGCACCCTTGCCAGCGTTCTTGAGTAACGTCTGAAAAGCAGTCCTTTGCGCTTCACCAGTGGAGGGCGAGGGGTTTTCTTTCAGCATCTCAGCGTATGAACTCTTTTTTCCAGCAGAAGAGACTGGAGGAGACCCCATCGGGCCCTCCCGAAACAGCTTACAAGTCTTCAGAGTAGTGCAGAAATAATCAAACAAAGCTCTGGGAAGATCTGTCGGGCCAGAGGCCCACGAGCAGCACCCAACGTCGGTTCAGAAGTTTTCCCGCCAAATCGCCAGAGCCCCTAGATTTTTGCATCCAAGGTGAGATCCCCAATTCTCTAGGTAAGTGAGTATTGTTAAAGGGTAACATTAGGAAAATATTTTTCATAAAAAATATCATCTTTCAAGAACCATATATTTGTGAAGGTTTGCCCCATTCAAATGATTCTTAGATCAATTTATGTGAAACTTGAAGATATTTAAAATGAGTGGTTATATGAAGGAATCTAGGTGGTATTGAGGGAGATACAACCCTATAAATACAATCATCTATAACAAGGGTAGTGATGTTTTTTATATTGTAGGAAATAAAATTGTAGATATCTATCAACTAGGGTGTAAATGATTGGAGGATAAATTGGAACTAGGGCATAAGCAAGGTAGGAAATTTTGCCTAGACATAGAATTTTTTAGCTAAGTTTCATTTATCCCTTCATTTTCATAGAAGTTATCCATTTAGAATATTGTAGGTTTATTTTAAAATGATATAATTGCTATAGGATATATTAGTAAATTTTAGTAGACATTGAGTTATATTTTTCTTTGCATGGATCAATTTATAGATAAATCCTAAGAATCATCCCTAATAGTATAGGTTAGGGGGATATCACAAAGCAATGATCCTTGTTGATCAAAGATAAGGTAGTCATTGGTAAATTTAATGGGTCTTGGCTAGAGGTTTTGCCTTTGAGAAAATGGATTGATATGAGATAGAAGTCTCTAGGAGTGAGTTTATATTTTATTCCCATAGGCTTTTTCCCAAGAGTTTTCTATTCTATAGAGAAAAGAGATAATACTAAACGAGGGTCCTAGATTTATGGAAAAAGCGAGACTATTCCTTATATGTTGGTATGAAGGATTTACACCTGATAATGTAAATCTACCCTACTACTAAATTGGGTCAAGATGTATCATTTACTCATTGAATTATAAGAAATGGTTACATATGAAATATGCAATATTCTAAGATAATTACTTGATATTTTAGAAACTACAAAAGATGAATTCTTAGTTATTTATGCTTGGATATTGGTCATGATTGAAGTGAGTAAACCTTTATCATAAGTAATTTTTTATTAAGTATGGGGGTAAGTTGTGGTATGGAAACATATATTTCATATGTATAAGATGTCATGAGGTAGGATATATTGAGATATCATGCCCTAATAAGATTTCAACAAGAATGTATGTGGATAACCATTTGAGAAATAGATATAGATGAGGATGGTTTTAAAATTTCAAAAAATAGGTCCAAATAGATTAAAGTAAATAAATAGTAGATACCAATAATAAAAATATTGGATGAAATACAAATTCTTGTGAGGCTTTATCCTATAAAGAAATGTAGACACCTAAAACATGTCATGTTTAGGATACTACCCATATGGGCACATTCACAAACCATATGACCAGTATTCGACCTTTCCAAGAGCAAGAAGTGGTTCTAACCACTCAAAAAGGGTAGTTCTAGCCCATCCAGGCTTGGTTGCTCTCAATAAAAGTGGTCACCACATCTGGTCATTGAAGCTTACATCGGCTATACCTAGCCGTTGGATATAACAACAACTAGAACCATGCATAGTTTAGACTTGAATACGAGATCAAATCACGTAGTATGACTACATATTGTATTTTTTGCAAGAATATTTTGGTGAGGAACTCCCTAATTTCCTCCTAATTGACCCTTTAATACTAGTTTGTGACTGATGCTTTCCCTCCCTGGGACATTAAGTTGCATGCAATTTGGATTGAAGCTTCTCCAAGAAGCCAAGGTCCAGATCTGGAATGAGGATGGGCTACATATGGGCCCTCCCAAGAAGCAAAAAAGATCCATAATTTTTAGATTTTATGAAGCAAAGCTCTATCATATTGGAGATAAAATTTATGCACCCTTGAGGAGCAACGAAGTGCTATCCAACTGAGAAGAGACTATGCAATCGCTATTTAGATTTGTTATTATTCATCACCAACAAGTGTACCAAGATACAATCGATGATCCTTGAACATAAATTAGAGCAAGAGAGATAATGCTACAACCCCTGGTTCACAAGGAGGAGAGCTTTACTTCATGGTTGTTGTCTTGGATAGTGGCCCATAGGCATACTTTAGGGCATTAGACATTATTTCCCTTTTTTTAGCTTAGATCTATTACTACTTGATTTATTTAATTAGTCAGAGCTCATATATGATTTCTTAATCATATTTTCATCGTATTTCTATGTTCTGTATGCATTTATTATTTATTTTATGCTCGTATTTCTTTGTTATCAAGATAATTTATCTTATTTATAAAATTTTCTAATAAGAGCCTCTTTTAGAGAGGTATCCCGACTACTTACTGTACTCTATTGTTTCCATACCCACAAATATAGGTTCATAGGATCAATTCAAAGTATCTAGAGCATGAGATCCCTCCAAGAAAAAATTAGGAGGCATCACTAAGCCCTTAAACAGTTTGGTATGTGAGATCAAGAGGCCTTTGAAGGTGCACCATCCCCTTTTAGGGGATACATTTATCATTGCCCCACTTATAATAGATTGTATCAAAAAATGAGTATCCCTCAAAGGGATATACATGTAACTAAGATCTGGAAGCATTAATAAAATAATATTTCTTTGCTTTTTACTTCCACATTATATGTTCTTGTGTGCTTGTATTTATTTTTGCATTTGATATAATAATAACATTATAAGTAGGGCCAATTGTGGTGCACACTTCCTGGGGTCACATATATGGCGATCACGATGGGACCCCCACTTGGTTTTTTTTTTGTTGATTAAATAACATTCATAGGTTTTTATTTGTGCAATTTCGGCCAGTCTGGTCAACAATGACTAGTAGATTTTGGCTGCTCTAGTTGACAATGACCAGTAGATCTTAGCTACTCCTATAGTCAGCGGCCAACAACAGTCGCTTTGGTCAACAAAAACTGGTAGCAAAAGTGCATTAGAGGGTATAATTTCCATCATAATATCATGATTTGAGATTGGTAGCATTCTCTATTTCTCTATGTTTTCTATTTGCAACTTTTTTTCCAAAAAAACAATAACTTAAAACACATTTTTTTTAAGGAAATTATAAATAAAAATGAAAAAATAAAATGCATTTGATGTTTCTTAGGATTTTCTTTAGTTTCCTTTAGGTGCTTCTAGGAATAGTGGGTCTCTGCTTGTAAGTTCTACCCTAGTCTCTGGCATGCTAGGTTTCTGTGTGTTCATTTTTATTGCATGCGACCCAGCTAATGGCCATTGATTCATGAAGTAGAATGCATTCTTTGAAGTTCATATAAGCTTAATACATGCATATTTTTGAAATAAAATATCTTTTATCTTATATCATGTTTTTTCTTGGTGATGCATTTTGTTTACATGCAATATTAAAAAGAATCCCACACACACAATGTCTTATTTGTAACATCAACAGTGTTGGGCTCTAACATCCAACCAGTTGATCGAGACCAATAGTGGTGTTCATTACCACTTGGTTGTCTCATGAGAAAGAGTATCATCGAGACCCATCCATGGCCAATATCAGATTCAAGAACCATCATAACCTATGGAAAATCTCTCTTCAGAGAGGTATATCACTGATTATAGGTGAACTGGGTGAGGACCAAGAGGACATGTGCTCCTTGACCATGTGTGGAAGTCATTACCACACATTATAGGTTGGATTACGCAGCCTAGATTTCATCACCAAGTTATTGATCTATGAGTGTACAGATGAAATCCCTTAAACAATTTAAGTATACCATCCAACAAAAGTTCAAAACATGATGAAAGTTAGCTTATATATCCAAAAAATTAAAACACACCAAAATATTTAGGTAACACACACATAAATCCTTAAACAAGATAAAAATCTACTTGTTTTGTTTATGTGGTTTAGAATTTACCTAATAATATAACTCATAAATCACCATGATATACACATGGAGCAATAGCCCTCAGTCCACCACTGAGGCATAAATGGATGGTACTCACACTCATAGTCATATTTACATTGAGTCACCCACCCACAGTGTCATCGAATGAAGTTAAAAAAGTCTTAGGGGTGAAAACTCAACCCTTGGGGGGACTCCTTGAGAAATCCTAGTGAGAGAGCCACATCTTGGTTCTTCATCACATAGACATGAGGAGGCCTCAAGGCCTCATTCATCATACAAACATGAGGAGACTTCATGGACTCTCTCATAATTTAAACACATAGAGGCATCATGACCTCCATCATAACATAGATATGAGGAGGCCTTAAGGCCTTCCTCATCATACAAACATGCAAAGGCATCATGACCTCTATCATCACATCGACATGCGAGGGTATCATGACCCCCCTTATCACACAAATATGTAGAGGCCTCAAGGACTCCATCATAACATTGGTATGGGAATCCATCAAGACCTCCATCATCGCATAGGCATGTAGGGGTTGTAAGACCCCAAGATTCACATGATACACATAGGACAGATCAGCCCACTGAGGGGTAAGACATTAGGGCTATGCCTAGTAATAAACCTAGAACATCCTATAGCCTCCCTGCAAATTGGAGGGTACCCTTAGATTATGATCTCATTGGTGCCAATGGGACTCCACAAGATTAGTCATGGAGAAATAGACAACTTGATGAGTTGGATCGAGTTTCCTCGATATCAACTCCAAGAAGCATTGCTACTAAAAATTTTACTTTAGGAAGTTTGCATAGCATAACTACTAGATGCACCAATGAACCAAGGGAATCTTCAAAGTGACCCCGCAATACATACACTACTTCTAACCATGGGGGTATGTAACACTTAACACAGTACATAGAACAAGTCACCTTGGTGGATAAGGGTAAGAACATAATAGGAGCCTGTTAGGATCCTCAATCTAACCGAACTTTATGAATTAAACATCTTAGTTTTGAGGAGATGAAGGAACGACAAGAAAAAGGACTCTGTGGTAATTGTGATGAATAATTTGGACCCCACCATAAATGTGCTACACTAACATTGTATTTATTGAAGGAAGTTGATCCCTGTCTCTCCATAGAGCAAGAATATGAGGTAGTTGTGTCCGAAGCGACTAGTGCACCTACTCACCACAATGAAGACAATGAGGTCGATGTGCAAGAAGTGATTGATTTACCAAGCAAGGATGATGTAGACATACCCAAAGTGATCAATGCTAGCCAAAAATGCACTCTACAAGACCTACACATATCTTCCTCACCAATAGTGAGTTCTTGCCATATGACCAAACATATTCGGAACCAACACAGAGTGACTACACACTCCTCTATTGGCTCTACCAAGGAACCAAAAAAGGATATGAAATAATTACCATCACTTTTGATGGATAATTTTGAAGTATTTGAGGAACCCCGAGGGTTGCCCTCCCATCATCATCATGATTTTCCTAAGGAAGATTCTACTATTGTTCTTGGCAACCCCCCGCTAATGCTTCATCCTTCTTGATATCCCTGCCTACAAAAGTATGCCATTAAAAGAGTCCAAGAACTTACACAAATCCTTATTGAAAAACAAAGGACAAAGCTTATCACTTTGAGCTTTGAGGACAAAGCTCTTTTTAAGGAGGGTGGCATGTTAGGATCCTCAATCCTAACATTATTAGTTAGTATTAGTTAGTATTATTAATCATTTAATTATTATATTATTAACTTATAAAGTGAACCATCACAACCCTTCATAACGTGAACCATCATGTCTCTTCATACATGAACCATAAGGTCTCTTCACCAACGTATCTTTAGGGTAGATATATATATTAGGTTGGCCATCCATATCAAATCATCCAAGAAGAAGAATAATAAGCATAGATTCTAAGGAGGGAGCCCCCTATAGTGGCAAAGCGATTACAAGGGAGCCCCCTTTGAGTGGCCTACAATTACATTTACATTAATTTGTTAATAATTTTATAGTAAGACCTTGGGGTCTTACTAGAGCCTCCCTGAGGGGTCTAAACATTAGAACTCCTTGCATAGATTTAGAAATGCATGAAACTATAGTAGTAGGTTGATCTGACCGTATACATAGGTTATAGGAAGCATTGCACATCGAGCGAGAGTGTGTAGAAAATCTTGAGCAAGAAGAATTAAGGAAGAGGCACCTACGCCTACAAGAAAAATTCTTGAGATAAGAAAGAGTTGAGTGAAAAGATCTAGCATAGATGCTAGCTCAAGCAGATGTACACATAGGTGGTGAGAAATACCTACATGAGAGACGTGTTAATTCTTAATAGGAGAGAAGAATTAGATAAAGAAATGAGTGCACTCTCCATGCTTCATAGAATCAATAAAACCTGGAACTCAAACAAACACAATTCAATGAGGAATAGGTAGGGATGGAAGATCAAGAATAGACATATCCTGAAACTCCATATGTGGTTATGGGGGATGAGTACAGACACCCAAATCGAGAAAATTCAAGTTTACCTCCCTTACCATAGTGAGTGAACCTTCAAGAAAAAAATATTATTTATTTGAAGGCATATAAGATACTCACTAAGAGGGTCAAATCTCCCAAAAAATAGGACACAAGTGAGCAAAAACTGATATTGATAAAGATACACAACCAATCTGTTCCCCTCAATCCTGAGTACTACATATCCTAGGCACTTTGAGATACCTACAATAGACAATTTTAAGGGAGAGGAATATGTGCAAGGACATGTTATAAAATTCATGAATGCATGCTTCCATATTGAGTAAAATGATATCCTAATGCTGAGAATGTTCATCATGACGTTCTTGGGTGTAATGACTCAAAGGTTCAATCAATTGCCCAAGCATAACATTACCAATTTTGAGCAACTAGTGAATGCATTCCTTGAATGCTTCTTCTTCAGCTACAAGAAGAAGGTGAACCTATTTGATCTGGCTAATTTAAAGTAGTATGATGATGAGTTAGTGATGGACTATGGGAATAGGTGGATAAAAAAATGGTGAAAATATCATTCTCCATATTCACTGAAGAACTCATTTGAATATTCACAAAGAGCTTTGTAAAAAACATCTCTATTATTACAATTGTAGTAGTATGAATTATTCGAAGAAGCCTTGGCTCAAGCTAAGCTTATTGAGGACATAAAGGTCGATGAGGGAGACCTCAAGATCTAAAACAAGAAAGAGTGGAGTAAGAACAATCGAAATGACAAAAATAAAGAAAAGTAGGCCAAGCCTACTTAGGTTAATCAGGTTGTATTGACTATGCCAAAGGAGAGGAATGGATAGTAATCCCAAAATTATCAAGCTCATCCTCTGCCAGCTAATTATGATTCAAAGAACAACTAGGGCTGAAACAAAGAGTGTTAGCTACCTCGCTATTACATGCATTTGAATGAATCCATGCAATCAATATTTAATTAATTGAGTGAGGCACAAAGAATAAGATTTATTGATGCATAAGTTATTGACCCTAATCATCCCAAACCCAAGGGATATAGGGAAGATCAATACTGCCCATATCACAAAATATAGAGGTATGACATCGAGACATGTATCGGATTCAATAACATCATGTAAAACATGATTGAGAAGGGTGAGCTAAAAGTTGACAACCCACTAGCTCTCGATAATAGATATATGGGTATATTTAGGAATCCATTGCCAAATCATGAGGCCCCTAGAGATCAGGGCACCCAAGTCAACTAGGTTTGAGTCAAGCCACCCATTCAAGAATGCATCAAAATGGTTGAGATAGTCAACATAGAAACTAAAAGTCGAAGATATGGTTAACCACAACCTACAGTGATGCCTATACATATCCTGACTGCACATCGATAGATACAGGTATAAAACAATCCTCCAAGTCCACCAACATGACCTGTAGTAACTGTTTGAAGTAGACTAGAATAAAATATACAAATGACTCCAACCAAGTTGTCAATTTATGAGCTCATACAACAATATCTTAGGTACAGAGAGACTTTGATGGATATTTTGAGATCAATCAAGCTCCAACCCCTAAATCCAGATGCATTCACACACTTTGTGGGGCAAGCGCAATAGTACCAAGAGCTTGTGATTCATTTTTATGATCACAAAATTAAGGTAGTTCCTACTACCTTAGCATACCCGCCTCTACATATTATCATGTTAATAAATGACATACCCTTCAAGTGGGTTTTTATCGATACAGGATCATTGATCAACATCATCACTACAAATGTTATAGGACACCTGAAGATCCCTAAGTCCAACATTGTCCCAACCTCCTACACGTTAAGGGATTTCAATGATACATTGTGCTCCACATTTGGTAAAATCATTTTTCCTATAAGGTAGGACATAAGACCATCCCCATGATGTGTCACATGTTGGAAGGGGTGATGCAATACAACATCCTTCTAGGGCATGCATGGATAAGGGCCATGTAGTGCATACACTCAATCTTGCACCAATGCATCAAGTATGTGCATGAGAGACAAGTTCATGTGGTTTCATCTGATGAAGATCCATTCAAGTACTTGAATCAGGTTGACTTGCTGGGGGACTTTGTCCTTCCATAAATGTATCTATACATAAAGCCTTCATCTCTAACCATGTAGCAAGAGAATAAAATAAGATCAGTGTGAGGTGACCCATCCACATTGGCACCACTTCATGCATCTAATACTATTGGCACTTTTGAAAAGCCTTCGACATATAAGGCAAAAGATACTCAAAAGCTAAAAGCACCCCTAGTGAAGGAAGGACCTAAGGAGCTTCCAACTATAGCAACTACAAAAATTTTGAATCTCATGGAGGAGGAAGATTCTCAAGATATAGTCAAGGAGGTATCACTTAGACAACACAAGGTTAGGTGAATATCTTACGTATAACATGACTTTCACATCTATTTTAGAGTCTACCCAAGAAATGGGATGACCAAGAGTCCAAAAATTACCAGTGGGTACAATATTTCCATTAGGGGTTCCCCTTAACCAAACCAACTTCATCTATGATGGTTTGGACTATGCCCATACTAATTTTGACATTAAAGAAGATGAGGATGAACCATTCACCATGAATGTTTACTACTTGTCAAATCTTGATTTCACTATAAGGTACTTTAAGTAGTGTCATTGGTATGGCTATGGCCTAGGTTTAGATGAGCAAGGGAAACGATTGCCATTCCAACTATGGTACCAATTGCCTACTGATAAGTGCAGTCTAGGGTACCAAATACAAAGCCATGATGATTATTTGGTAGTAGACCTAGATATACTAATCATAGGGTTTGGGGAGGATGTTGACTGGAATCCCTATAAACCCCCTATAAGAAACTACTTGGTTTATGGATGGGTGTTGATTTTCAATATCACACCACTTGAGGAGTATCACCCTGAATCCTCTCTTGAAGCACCCCACTCAGGACCCATCCTATAGTAGGAATAACCAATGGATGGATATGATTGAGGAGTATGATTATGCCCCAAGTTAGAATGAATATGAAGCTATACTGGCCTACCATGGGCCTTGATATGTGCAAAAACTTGCTTGGATAGGCCACACAGAGAGTGGATACATCTTGGATGAGGGTGTATACATGTGATATAAGAGTGGCTACGAGTTAGAGAACTCAATATAGATGGCCTACCAGGGGCCTAGACATGTGAGCCACATCATTGGGCTAGAATTAAATGCTAATGGATTCTTCATAAGTGATGATGACTATGAAGATGATACTGAGATGACCTATCTTGGGCATCAACAAGCAAGTCACCATCACATCCTAGGGCAAGAAACAAATACCAATGGTTTCTTCATAAGTGATGATGAATTTTAGTTTGATATTAAGATATCTCATCTTAGGCCTCACCATTTGCATCTAGTCGATCTTCTTGTTGAGAGAGGTGATGCTTCATACCATAGATCTTGATCATTACTTCTTGGGAAGACCACCAAATATAGAGGTCATCTATTGCATGGTCTTCTTGTATCCTTCAACATTTAGAGAGTAGTTGTTGCCTACTGATCCCATCATCTCATCTATACATAGATCAAATCTTGATATCTCTATGCCTCAAGATCCTCATTGTGATTATGGAGAGCACTTCTTTGATGTAGAGCTTCACCCGCATGGTCCTGGATATTTTATTCCATCCATCAATATGATCTCCATTGATTTGACCATTCCACTCCATAACCTAGTAGATCCTTCAAAACCATTGTGTCTTAACTTTGATGTTATTTATTGGGATCATGCTTATTCACCCCTAAAGCTTTAATATTTCTTCCATAATGAAGAGATGTTACAACCATTCCATTTTGCACATGCTATGCACATGATGTCTATCACACTAGTCTTGACCCTGAGTTAGTGGGAACTATAAATCTAGTAGACGAAATCCATTTAATCCCCACTCCTCACTAGCTTGAGAAGGGGTCACATATGGAAATAGAGGATACTTTTGAGGTGGACACCAGTGATGATCCTTCTCAACCAAAGAAATTCAAGTTCAGAGAAATATTATGTCTAGAATAACATGCCATCATTATTCCCCTATTGAAAGAGAGACCAAATATCTTTTCTTGGACCTACAAATACATGTTAGGAATCAACCTAAAATTTTTTATCCACAACCTTTTGCTAGATCCCATGAAGAAACTAGTCAAGTAGAAGATTAGAAATATGCATCCAACCGTCGCTTTGATGGTTAAGAACAAGTTGCAAAAACTATTGGATGTAGTCTTTATTGTTCCCATCAACTATCCATAATGGGTATCAAACATGGTTCCCATAGGAAAACTTGATGGAAGAATCTGCATTTGCATGGATTTTAGGGATCTTAATAAGGCAACACCAAAGGATTAATTCTCGTTACCCAACATAGATGCTCTTGTAGATACAACTATAGGTCATGAGACGCTCTCCCTAATGGACGGTTTTTCTGGTTACAATTAGATTTGGATTAAACCTGATGACTAGCATAAAACTATGTTCACCATTCCATGGGGATATTTTTTTACAAATTTATGCCATTCGGTCTTAAAAATGTTGGTGCCACATATCAACATGCTATGACATACATTTTCCATGACTATATGCACAAGATCTTGGAATACTACATCGATGACTTACTGGCCAAGTCATTATTGTAAGAAGAGCATGCTGAGACCCTCAGAAAGGTCTTTGATTTCCTGATTGAGCACAATGTCAGATTGAATTCCAAGAAATTCATATTTGGCATAACTTCTAGAAAAATCTTGGTATTCATTGTTTCCAAACGAGGCATCAAGGTAGACTCATCAAAGGTAAAGGCTATCCTAGAAATGGCATCACCCATGAACATCAAATATTTGATAAGACTATAGGACAAAGTAGCATCTTTAAAGTGATTCATAATACAACTATCAGACAAATATCGACCCATGAATCGACTACTACACAAGGGGGTCCCATTCCAGTGGAATGCAGAATGTCAACAAGACTTTGCTAAAATCAAGTACTTAGAAATTCCACCAGTCCTAGCTCCACCAAGGCCAAACATGGTATTCTTGCTATATATATCCACTATCAATTTTTCTTTGGACACCATTTTAACACAAAATAATGTGCAAGATAAGGAACAAGTGATATATTACATCAGTCGCACTTTGGTGAGCTACAAAATAGGATATGCGTATGTAGAAAAGTTGTGCTTAGCAATGGTATTTGCAACCAAGAAATTACACCACTACATGCTAAGCCATACGACATATGCAATATCCAAACAAAATCCTTTGCAGTATATGATGAGAAAAACATATCATAATACACATATTGCAAAGTGGATCATGTTATGGACAAAATTTGATTTGGAATTCATAAGCCAAAATTCCATCAAGGGATAATTCATAGCTAATTAGCTAGTTGAGGTGCCTCTTCATAATAGCAAGCCCCTCACCATAGAAATTCCTAATGATACAGTCTTCATGTTATCAGAAGCACCCAAAACCGAAAATCCTAAAAATAAAGCTGACATGACATTGTTCTTTGATGGTTCAAAGTGTGAGCAAGGAGATGGTACAAAGATTATCTTTGTCATGCCACAAGGTGCTCCAATACACTCATGATCTAAGCTAGACTTCCCTTTCATGAATAACAATACTTAATACAAGGACCTAATATTGGGTCTCCAAACATCCATTGCCATGATAATTAAGAGGCTAAATATCATCGGTGACTCCTTCCTCATAGTCAACCAAGTAAAAGGACTATTTCAATGTAGGGATCCAATCCTGAAAGCTTACAAGGAGCTTTTTGACACCTATCTAGCCTAACTAGAATGGTACAACATCGAGGCAATCCCTCATTCATAAAATATATTCACAAAAACCATGGCATCTTTAAGATCCTTGATCCCTCAAAATCCATCTACTGATTTTACTACCATTCATGTGAAAATTCTCTTGTACTCAGTGATGTAGTATGAGGCTTTTGATAACAAGGAATCAATCAACATGATTCATATACAACCAGATTGTAACTGGTTTTGTAAAGCCAAAGAATTTTTAAATAAGGTGCCTTGGGGGTATTTTATCTCCTAGGGTCCTACGGAGAATGGAACCACTATTCTCCATAAGGTCATTTCTCAATCTACATTTGTACAAATCAAATTACAGGAGGAACAAGCCATATTATATGTTGAAGCCATAGCCTATCAATATTGGCTATCCTAGTTACAATACTTCCTTAGGCTTGGAATTATCCCATAGGGACTGTCGCATGCTGAAATATGAGCATTCAATCCAAAAGCAATAAGATATGTCTTTATAGGAGGTATATTATATTGTCAAAGCTACGATGGGGTCCCCCTTTGTTCCCTAGAGCCCCAAGAATTAGCTTGGGTGATTTCACAAGCTCGGGATAGTACATGTGGTGGACACTTCAACGTCATATCCATTATCAAGCATATCCTTAGAATGGGTTATTACTGGCCCACCATGGAGAAGGATTACTATGAGTATGTATGAAAATGCATTAAATATCAACAATATGCAAATCTGATGTACTTGCCATCTCAGGACTTACAACCCATTCAAGCAGCTTGGTCATTTTCTTAGTAGGGTTTTGATATAATAAGAAATATTTCTCCCTCATATTTAGGCCAACACATGTTTATCTTAATATCCATTAAGTACTTCACCAAATGGGTGGAAGCGGTCCCATTAACCTTGATAATTAGACCTTGAATTGTGGACTTCATACTTCACAACACCATCTATCAGTTTGGGGTACCCTTCAAGATAATCTTGGATAATAGTCCATCATTCAAAAATAAAAATGTGTGAGATTTAATGATAAAATACAACATTTAGCATAGATTTACGACACCATACTCTCCACAGGAAAATGGGCAAGCAAAAGGTTCCAACAAGACAATAGTATCCATATTAAAGAAGATGGTGAAAGAAAATCATAAGGATTGGTATCTGTAATTGCCCTTGGTATTATGGGCTTACAGAACTAGCATACGAATTCCCACTAGGACAACACCATTTTCACTTGTATATGGCAATGAGGCCATTATGCCCTTAGAGATGGAAATTTTGATATTGCGCATCGCATTGAAAGAGTTCATCAATGATTACACTATGCAGAAATCTCACTTAGATTAGTTGACCCTTTTATATGAACATCGCATCAATGCTCGTGAGCATCTTCATGTTTACCAGGACCATCTAACATGAGATTATAACAATAAATTCCACTTGAGAGACTTTAAATTTGGAGATCTTGTACTTAAAGAAAACCAAAAAATCTTAATTTGCTACCACATCAATGAGACAAATTTACGACCAATTGGATAGGTCCCTATATCATCTCTGAGAAGATTGGGCTTGGGGCATATCATATAACAATTCTAAAGGGTGTTGAGGAGCTAGAGCCTCTCAAAATTATTCATCTAAGGGCATTTCACACATAAGCTCAACAAAATATCAAACACATTCAAATAAATTCCAAACTCACAAAAATAATAGAAAATTTTAAAAGTAGAAAGGCCCCAAAGGCATCTTAGAGCCCTTTGGTCATATCACAATAAGCTCCAAAGGTATATTAAAGCCCTTTGGTAAAATCAAAAAAAGCTCCAAAGGTATATTAAAGCCCTTTGGTCAAATTAGAAGGGCTCCAAAGGCATCTTAAGTCCCTATGATCAAATCACAAAAAGCTCAAAATGCATCTTAAAGCCCTTTGGTTAGATCACAAAAGGCTCCAAAAGCATATTAAAGCCCTTTGGTCAAATCACAAAAAGCCCCAAAGGCATCTTAAAGCCCTTTGGTCAATTCACAAAATGTTCCAAAGGCATCTCCAAGCCGTTTGGCCAAATCACAAAAAACCCCAAAGGCACCATAAGTCCTTTGGTCAATAGAAAAACATAAAAGCACAAAAACAATTTAAAATCAAAATTTCAAAAATATTCAAAATAATCAAAACTCAAAAACAATTAAAAACATCAAAAATACAAAAATATTTGAGTTATGCATTCACACTTGCTTCCATATAGTTGTATTGCATTAGGTATTTGCATTCATTACATTTATATTTATAGACTGTATTCATAAGCTTACAAACGACACCACGTTTGTACCTCAATCATGCATCTTCAAAATCCATCATCATCCATAACCCATGTGTGTAATTGTATTTTTCAACACAACCCCTCCTATTGCTATAAGGAATATACTAGGGTTTTTCGGTCACTCAACCATGCCTAGTGGTTTTATCAAACTTTGTATAAAGTTATCTTATATTTTAATAGGTGAGGTTTAGTTTTGATAACATATGGTATATTTCAAAATCCCATCATTAATAAAAATACTAAAATCCTAGTTGGAACAAGGGAAAGATAAACATTACAAAGCGGTATTAGGTATCCTAAGGCAAAAATTTTATCTTGTTCATCCCCTTGTGTGACTGGTTCAAAAATACTAGGAATTGGCAAAAGGACAAGTTCACCCCTACCCAAAGAAATCCCTTGATTTAATCAAAATGAGCAAAAATATTGAACAAATCAAAATTCAGAAGCAAAATAAACAGTGATTATCATCACTACATAAATCCCTTACTCACAATAAAGACAAAAATTCAAAATAAACAATGATTTTCATCACTAAGCATGAGGAAGTATCCTAAATAAATGTGAAGAAAATAAGGGAGTATTGAACTTGAATCTTTGGAATTTTCAGAATGGACGAGCCATAAGGTATCCTTATGCACGATGATATATCTGTCACATTAGCATCTTACTTTTGTATAGACCAATGTTTGCATGTGGAAGGGCTAGCTTTAGGTGTCCTGTACCACCTAGTGGTCTAATCCAACTGAGTCCAACTTAAAATCAAGATAAACATTTGAGGATCCCCAATACAACAATGGGCTAAATTAATCCCACCTAGAACTTGGGTATGCTTATATTTTATCTAATATATTCATTTGCACACACCAAGATAATGAGTATATAGGTCTTCATAACAAAATGTTATCCTTCATAAGCTCTGTATGATCAATATACAAATTTTTATGGAGCAACTAGGGTGTTTAAATCTCATGGAAAACCTCAAAAAAATCCCCTCATAGCAACAATTCATGTTATCAACTGCATCATAAACTTTCTTTAGGAGGTTTTTTTTGTTAAAAGGTGTGCGTAAAATATGATAGATACCGAATGAATATTAGCAATGATATTTCGACAACCACTGACTATTTTTGGGTATATCTTTTAATTTACATAAACTTATAAAGAAATTACATATATATCACATCATATCATCTCATATTTGGATGTTTAAATGATTAATTATTATTATAAGAGTTATTATTTATTCACAATTTGTATACATTTTGTGGTGTCATCCATTATATTGTCAAAACCCATGTCACATCATACCATATGTTTTAAGTGATTAAAGCATATAGGTTCATTCACATTAGATCATCAACATAATGCATTACACACATTTCATATACCACGTCATAAAAACATAAATTAGATGCATACAATAGACCAAAATTAAGCATGCATTTAACAATAAGCATTGCATCCATCATCACAATGCATCTACACATCTAGATCATGCCATCTAAGCATCCACTCATCATATAGCATAAAGTCATATAAAGCACACCATGTAGCATAAAATCATAAAGTAGTCCATTTACACATCCGTATCATGGCATTTAAACATATAAGCATCGCATACATATACCATATAGATAATGCATACATCACATCATATAGCATAAGATCATGATACTGCATCACATAAACATAAAAATATAATCATAAAAGATACACATAATGAATCTCAAAGTCTAGAAATCATATATGTGTGTCAAATAAGTACATGGAGGTACAAAAAATTACCATAAGCCTACAACTATGTAGGTCACTCGATCTTACACTAAAAAATAAATCTAGTACAATAAAGCCATCAACTTGGGTTTGCACCCCCTGCCTCGCCTCCACCCTCAGATCTGTCCTTGTGATAATGATAGGAGCTAGTCTCTGCATTCCTCTCTTAGTGGGAGATGGTCTCTATAGTCCTTTTTATACATGACCTAGTCCTCTAGCTATGATGTATAGAAGACTATCTTGAGGTACTCTGCAAGCTCTGTTGTGACCCCTCGGCTATAGGCCTCTCCCAAGGGATGGCACCCAACATCCTGATCTACATTCGTAGAGGAGTGATGTAAGCAGTATATGTATTAATCTGATAATTGCACTCATATAAAAGACACTATAGGTGCATGGCCTTCACACCTAGATCCAATTCTATAGGCCTCTATACAATAGGAGCAACCAACACAATATGACTCTAGGTAGTATCTCTCTTACTTGTAAAGTCATCTATCCTAGTCTGAGTTGATTCTATCTAAGTATAGAGAGTGGTCTTATCCTTATCAAAACCCTTGAACCATACCTAAAGTGTAGCAATGGTAGAGTCCCTCTATCATATCTAGATTTGAGATACCTCCAGCTCGACCTCCACTTGGTGCAGCTAAGCCTGAGTAAGGGACTCTCACTCCTTAGGAGCTAACTCCTCCTTAGGGGCAACCTACTCCTCTACAACCTACTACTCTGTCTACCCCTAGTCCTCTGTTTGAGCCCATAATTGACACCCTTCAAGATCCTTAGCCTTTTCCTCATCCATAGACCATCCCAGATGGACACCACCCTACCATAATTGCATAACCCACCAGTAGGTATACACATTAATAACCCCAACATCATCTACAGTCACATCAAATGAAGTAGGGTCATCCTCCTTTGAAACTACCAAAACTTGGGGTGGTGGAAGGTTCTTCTCAATAGTGCTCCATATATATGCAATTGTCTCAAGAGGAACATCCTACTATATGCCAAACTGTCAGAGCACCCTGGAATAGTAGAAAAACTTCTTAATGTCATCTGATAACCCATCGATCAGATCGAGTCTGAGTTGTGAATATTTCTACCTTCTCCTAGGTGGGGAAAGCATGATAAGGCCTCCAAATTATTTTAGTGGCCTATAGACTAGTCTAAGATGTTGTGTAATTAGAAATATCTCTAGCATGGTACTGACTCTTGCGCTCCTTGCACTCTTTGGGCCACCAAGAGCCATAGCATTGAGCCACCTCAGCTATCTCAATAATATCCATATGAAGTCATCCTAGGTGATCTAACCTGATGTGCTTCCATATCTATATCTGGAGGAGTAAGCTATAAGCAATGCTAGTGCATCCCCAAAGCTGGATCTAATACATCTCATCATAACATTGTGCTAGCAAGGCACTCCCCCAAGCATAGATGATAGGCTCTATAGGTCTAAAATTCGTGCACTCATTTCCTCTGGGTATATGGATCTGTGCCTCAAATGGGAGTGGGAGAATAATATATCTACAACTTAAAGAGAGGCACTTAATTGTACCTTCTTATAGTGATTTTTCAATGAATTATTTAGGGTTCACCAGGAAATATTTTATGGCAGTTTCTATGCCTAGGTTTTGGGATTTGTTTTGATGTGTTCCTTTTATCAAATCTTGCATACACCTAGTTTTGGCCAAATATGCAATTACACTAATCTATATGCAATTTTGATTCATATGTAGATAGCAAACAACAAAAAATAGAATCTTAATGGATAATGCAATGCTTAAAAAGTGATAATAAAGCCTTATATGTGTATGGAATTTCGATGGAGGTTTTGATTTTTGATTGCAGTCTAGATCATATGCAGCAAAGAAAAATTGTACGAGAAAGAAAAAATTATATGAATACAATTCAATATCATACCCTTTGATCAGAGATCAAACAATACGATCTTGACAGAATACTGCAAATTCATGAGTAAAAAGCAAGTAACAATAAATGTTAGAGATTCTATTGTTCTTTTAAGCATAAATGAATTCTTATGTCGGCTATTGAATGTTATAATAAAAAATAAAATACCATATGAATGCCTAAAATTACATGTAACATACAATTAAATTCAAATCGGTGAACTCCAAAATGTAAACAATTGAATTATATAGTCTATATGATGCAAGTGATAAATAAAATAGCAGATCTAAAAATAAATAGAGCTAGAATATGCAAACCGGCACTCAAGGCTACCCCCAAGTAATCTCAGAGCAAGATCATACAGTCTGAGCAAGAACACCTCCAATGAAAAATTGTATCAAAAATAGCAAGATTGTATCAAAACAGCAAGATCATATCAATCTGATATCGCTAATTGTATCCTCTGATCCTGGACAAAACAGAAAAATGCCTAGGTCTAATGCAAAAATTGTAGTGATTTAAATGTTAAAATTATATCAAAGGGTTAGGAGCACTAGGAGTAATATGAGAGGAAGGGTGCTTGATTAAATAGGCAAGGTAAGTTGGCTAAAATGGGTTGCAACAAATTTGGTTGCAACTCCTTCCAAAATTGGGACTAGATCGGGCATATCCGATCTGTAATTATCACACGATTGTGTAGGTAAGGACAAAAGGTGTTTCAATCTCTTATGTAATTTAGCTAAATTGATATTTTTAAGTTTTGATAAAATCATACACGTACGATCAGGAATTGTATCGTACGATTCAAGATCGTATCATTCGATTCAAGATCATATCATACAATCTTGTCCAGATTACACATGTACTTAGTTTTTGGTAGTTTGAGGGGTCAAATGGTGTTGAAATTGGACATATAATATACCATTGGAAATATATTTTTGAGCCCTATCCAATGGTATAAAATTTAAGAAGAATTGAGATTATTTTATAGGGTAAAAATTCTCTTTAATATGACCTTAGTTTTTAAGGAGTAAAACTAAGGAAAATGGGTCAATTTTTCATGACTACATTTTGCCCCCTCTTTGGTATATTTATGAACAATAAATGCATCAAAGAAAAGTGTAGAAAATTGAGTAGAAATGATTATAACTGACATGGAAAAAAGGATTAAATGGTTTAGAATGAATAGTTCATGTGAAATTAATGTTTTTAGAAAAGAATTATTAATTTACTAACTAGGATGCCCCCTCGATTTTTTACACCAAATTCTATGTTTGGTAGAAAACTCGATTTTTTTTTATATATTGATCTTCTTTTTTTTATGTGGCTTTGTGTGATTTATTGCACTTGCTTATGATGGTTTATGTTATATAATTTCTTGTAATCATGCTTTTATTTTTGAGCATTATAATCATGCTTAACATAAAAGAAGAATGATTTTCTAAAGTGTGTTTTAAAAATAATGTTTTTGTGTGATGATAGATTTGATGGATTAGCAATGAACCTCAAAGGATTTTGTGTTTTTATATGACCGTTGGTTGATATTGATGCTCGCTAGGTCATGAAGTGAATCCTATTGTGAGGGAGTTTTGTATTGCTAATACCAAAAAGATTGTGGGCTCAAGAGTAACCTTGAGGCTTTTGATGATGAAAGAAGATATTGATTTGTTGAGAGAGATTGATTTTGAGAAAATAAGTTGATAAAAATTATATTTGTGATTGATATAAAGTGATTTAAGCATGAAAATTTGAGAAGGATGACTTGCGCTAGGCATAGAATTCCTAGTGTGAAATTTGAGAAAAATAGTTACTAGGAATTATACCATCATCGCGAAGTCAAAATGTAATGTATGATTATATATGATTTTGAAAATGCAAGTTGTATTTTGAAAATAAATAATTTTGCCACATGTTGAAATTTTTTGAAGACAATATATATTGTAGGTGCTAAAATTAAGTAATAGGGATTTAATGTAAATGATTATAAACTAATGTTTTCTAGTAAAAATCAAAGGAATATTTTAAAATATTTCAAGGACAAATTCAAATTTATCAAGAAATTGTGTGTGATGAGTGAGTTTATCATCCATATTGATCTGAAAACATGATAAAAAAACCTCTCAAGGATCAAATGTATGTGCTTTGTGAGGTTAATTTACCGATTTTGAGTAAGGTAATGATACAAGCAACTTTTATGAATCAATGTGTGTGCCAATGGAATGCTCATTAAACCATTATTTTGTGCATGCCACTATATCTATGTAAGTCAAGTTACCAAAATCTAGCTAATCCACAAGTAGACATTGGTCTATACAAAAGAAGATCGCTAACGTGACAATCATGTCACCACACGAAAGGTATTACACAAGGTCAAGCAAGTTGGGTACAAATCACCTGTTATGGGACTTACCTCATGGTTTTCAAATAACCGATAAATTCCATGGATTCAAGTTCAATACTTCCTTATTTTCTTTTGATTTTTGGAGTAGGGATTCTTGTCCATTTTTGAACAAGGGGATTTTATTGCTTTGGAACATTTTTCTTGATTTTCTTTTTTTTCTTTTTCTTTTTTTATTTCTTTATTTTTCTTTCTTTCTTTTGTTTTTTATTTTTGTTTTGAGGTACTTGCTTAGATTAGGCGTAGATCAAGGGATTTTATTTGGGTAGGGAGGATCTTGTCATTTTGCCAATTTCTCAGTATTCTAGACCATGCACATGATAGGATAGCAAGGAAAATTTTTACTTAAGGTATTAAGATTTACTAAGTAGTATCACTTTTCAAATTTACAACCAATCATTTTAATATGTAAAAATGTGTTCTTGGTTCAAGAAGTAGCAATATCATTCACAACACTCAAGACTTATTTAATGAAGTAATAGTGTTCTTTAATACAAGAGAGATTTATAATCAAAATGGGTAAATCAAATTTATGAAAGTTGTAAATTACATGCATGGTTCAAGATAAATTTTAATTTTAATTTGAAAAAAAAAATATATAACTTGAATTTTGGAAAACAACATACTCTTCTGCAAAAACAATTTGAAATATTTTTAGAAATTTTTACCTTTCTTGATTTTTTTCGTATTTTGATGTTTTAATGATGTAATTGGTGATCTATATACACTATATAAGGTGATTTTTATTATAGCATGTCTAAGGTGGATTCAAAATCAAAGGAGGTTTTGAACAACAATTTGGTTGTGGTGTAGGTGAGTGAAGGTGATTGGTTGATAGTTGATATTGTTGTGATGAAGAATGATAAGTAGATGTAGAAGAAGAAAAGTGATGGGCATAAGGTGATGATGATAGTAAAGAGGAAAAGAATAAAGAACTTGATGTGATAAAAATAATGAAAAAGAGAATAAAGAATAACAGGTGATGGAAAAAAGGTGGCAATAATGATGAAAAGAATAAAGAATTTTTTGTAGTGATGATAAATAAAGAGAGAATAAAGAACAAATATTCCATATGAATAGGATAGGTTTACAAAATTTGAAAAAGAGCTATCTTATATGGATGATTGTTTGATTATTGTTGAATGTTGAAAGAGATTTTAGGTTGAGACTTCAACACCAAAAATGGATTTTCTATGCTTGTATCATCATTTGGATTGTTCTTCAAAACTAAGAGAGGTTTTGAAGGTTGGTTGGATGAAGAATTTATTTCTTGTTTATCAAATTTATTTGATTGATCTTGAGGTTGCTCACTTGTAGTTTTTGTTACATTATTAGTGATATCATTGTGATGGGAAACATTAGGATATAATATTTGATTGGATTTCTGTTGTTGATGATTGATTAGTTCTATTATAAGTTTATCACTAACTGGTTCATTATCTCTTTCTTCTTTATTGTGAGTAGAATGATGATGAGCAAATTGTGAAGTGTGATGTGATTGCATGGTAGGATTGAAAGAAGTATTTCCTAGTTGATATGAATGTGTTGTGTTGAAAGAAGAAGGTTGAAATGGTTGTGATTGCAATGATTATAAAAAAGAATTACATATGTATTGAATAGTTTGACATGAATTTTGAGTGGGAATAATACCACTATTATGAATAGGTTGAGGTGAATAAGTGTTTTGTAGAGAAGAATATGGTGGTAATTTTTTATTTATTATTTGAGTTTGTGATTGATTTTTTTTATTTTTGATTTGTTGTCTAGTAATGGCCCCAATAGTACCCACAATATTATTGTTATGCAAATAACTAAAATGTGGCCTATGATTTACTACTTTTTTATTTGAAAGAACTTGTTGAGATGATGGTCGAGTAGTCACTCTTCTAGGGAATAGTTCTTCATGCACCATTGAATCTGTGATGGGAGTATAATTGGATTTGATTCATTTTTAGAACTATTTGAATCATTTGAGGTAATGTCAACCTCAATTTCTCTTTTATTGTTTACATCACTTTTAGTATCACTTTTTGTATCTTCCGAAGATGGATGAAAATTATGTATTGGTCTAGTTGTGACTATAGAAAAATTAGGTATGTAGGAGGTTTTCAAACCTTTTTGTGGCATGAAGCTACTAATGGTTCCAACATATCGAGTTGTATGAGGAACATTGTGATGATCTACTTGATTTACTACTCCTTTATCATTCTTAGGTAAGGGATGTTGAAAAATATCTAGGTTTTGATTTGCATTTTGATTTTTTTGTTGTTGGGTATTATTTTAGGTATTATTGTTTGTAGGAAATTGTTGAACTCCCATATCACATTTTTCAACAATTTTTGGAATGTCCATCTACATGATGGAAATTACAATGCAAGTCAGCCCTATATCTAGCTATAGTAGTATCTGGTTGTATTATTTTAGGCAATTGAACCAAACCTCATTCCAATAATTGAGGTAAAATAAATTTTAAAGGTTGATTCAATCTTGTGAATTCTCTTGGTGGTTTATCAAGAACTTTCAATATAAATTTCTTCACAACTTTAGTAAGATTAACATTTGAGTTGTTTCTACTGTCAGTAACTCCATCACCTACTACCTGTTTGTTCTTATACTGATTCTTAGAAGTTTTGTCTTCATATTTATTCTTAAATTGTCCTCTTCTAATGAGGGCATCTTATACCCTTCTTGCTAAATCAATGGCTTGATCAAAAGTGGTTACTATAGTAGTAGAAAGTTCATAAGATAGTTGCTCTTGAAAATTTCCAATGAATATATCCAATATTTCACAATGAGGTAATGCAAAATGTAATTTGCCTAATATTTGTCTCCACTTAGTCAAAAATTCGATAAAACTCTCATATTTACCTTGCTTTAAATTATACAAATCCTTAATAGTCACATGCCTCTCTATGTAAGCACTGAATTGATGGATAAATATATTTGTTGTCTCTTCAAAATTCCTTAAAGATTTTGTAGGTAATTGATAATACCACTCTAAAGCCATGCCCCCAAGAATTTTAGGAAACATATTTAGCAACAACAAGTCATCATGAGAGACATCATGACACGTTGTCCTAAATATGTGAATATGCTCAATAGGATATTCGGTTCCTTTATATATTGGGAGGACAGGAATAGGGAAATATTTTGGGTATGGTTGAGCAACCACGATAGGATCCAAGGGTTGACTACACATCTCTCTATAACTATATGAGGGACAATAGGGATCTATTTGATCTAGTCTTGAAGCTAACTGTTTAATCATGGCTTCAAGTCCCTATGGTTGTCCACCAAATTGGTTTTGTTGCATCATGTTGTTGTATCTTTGATAATTTGATGTTGTTGTGTAAGGATTTCCAACTAAAATACTATTGTGTAAAGCATTTGTGGAGATACTATTATGAAGTTGATATGGAATTTTTTTTTTTCTATTGATGATTGGTATTTTGCACTTGTTTAGATTTTTGTTGATTTGGTACTTGCTCATTAAGAGCTTGAGAAAATATGAAATAAAATGGTTGTTTTTGTCATTTAGGATTTATTTTAGTGTTGCTAGCAGCAATTTTGGATGATTGTGCCATTGGTTTTTGAACATTTTTATTTAAAGATATTATATTTTGATTATATGGTCCTTCTTGATCATTATCTTGATCTATTGAATTCATGTATGATAATGGATTTGTATGTATCCAAAAAGTAGATGCTAAGGATGATTCCATATCATCTTCTCTTGATTTATCCATTTATACTACTTGATTAAAATATTCTATTTGGTTTTTATAAATTGGGTAAATTTGCTAAGAGACTCAAATTTAAAATTTACTTTTTCGTCTAATGTGGGCTCATTAGAATATTCTATTTCATATTCATTATTATTCTCTTCATCTTGTTCTAAAATACTATCATCTTCTATTTGAACTCTATCATCATAGTTTTCTTGATCTTGTTCCCCTATGTAATCAGATTCTAGTTGCTTACCACTTATCAAAATTCTAGGCATTTTGTTTTAACACCTATGCTTACAACTCTTCCTATGTTGAAATTTAATATCTATAGAATGAAAATGTGAAAATTTTAAATTAATGATATTTTTGGTTTTTGTTTTGTTTTATATGTTTTGTAATTTTTATGATTTTTTTTGTGTTTTATAAATCAGAAATATGCCTAATTTTTTTCACGTCAGGTTCACCAAAGAATGTAGGTCTAAAATTTGTGCATTGCTTTCCTCCAGGTAGATGGATTCGTGCCTCAAAGGGGAGTGGGAGAATAATAGATCTAAACCTCAAAGAGAGGCACTTAATCATACCTTCTTATGGTGATTTTTTGATGAATTATTTAGGGTTCACCAAGAAACATTTTATGGCAATTTTCGTGCCTAGGTTTTGGAATTTTTTTTATGTGTTCCTTTTATCAAATATCGCATACACCTATTTTTGGAAAAATATGCACTTACACTAATATATATGCAAATTTGATTCATATGTAGACAAAAAATAACAGAAAATAGAATCTTAATGGATAATGCAATGCTTAAACAATGATAATAAAGCCTTATATATGTTCAAAAGCTTGATGGAGGTTATGATTTTTGATTGTAGTCCAAATCGTATACAGTAGAGCAAAATTGTATGAGAAAGACACAATCGTATAAATACAATTCAATATCGTACCCTTCGATCATATATAAAACAATACGATCCTGATAGGATCCTGCAAATTCATGAGTAGAAAGCAAGGAACAGAAAAAGGCAGAGATTCTATTGTTCTTTTAAGCATAAATGAATTATGATGTCAGTTATTGAATGTTATAATCAAAAGGAAATGTCAAATGAATACCTAAAACTACATGTAATTAAATGCAAATTGGTGAACTCTATAATGCAAATGATTGAATTATATAGTCTATATGATGCAAGTAATAAATAGAATAGCAGATCTAAAAAGAAACAGAGCTAGAATATACAAATTAGCACTTAGGGTTTCCCCCAAGTAATCTCAAAGCAATATCATACATTCTGAGAAAGATCTTACACCTTCTATGCAAAATTATATAAAAAATAGCAAGATCCTATCAATTTAATATCGCTAATTGTATCCTTCAAACCTACACAAAACAAAAAAATGCCTAGGTCTAATGTAGAAATTGTAGCGATTTAAATGCTAAAATTATATCAAAGGGTCAGGAGTGCCAGGAGTAATCTAAGAGGAAGGGTGCTTGATTAAATAGGCAAGGTAAGTTGGCTAAAATAGGCTACAACAAATTTGGTTGCAACTCCTTCCAAAATTGGGACCATATCGGGTAGATCCGATCTATAACTGTCGCATGATTGTGCAAGTAAGGACAAAAGACATTTCAACCTCTTCTATCATTTAGCTAAAATGGTATTTTTAGTTTTGATAAAAATTGTATGTGTACGATCAGGTATCGTATCATACAATTTAAAATCATATCGTTCGATTCAAGATCGTATCGTACACTTCAATATTGTATCGTACGATCTTGTCCATATTAGAAATGTACTTAGTTTTTTGGTAGTTTGAGGGATCAAACAATGTTGAAATTGGACATATAATATACCATTGGAAATATCTTTTTGATACCTATCCAATGGTATAAAATTTGACAAGAATTGAGATGCCTTGATAGGGTAAAAATTTTCTTGAAGATGAGCTTATTTTTCTAGGAGGAAAACTAAGGAAAATGGGTCAATTTTTCATGTCTACAGGATCTACGTTGTCAATCAGATCCTAAACCATATCCAAGAGGTTCCATGGGAACCTTGCTCCAGAGTAGTCAGGTAGAAATATGTTACAGATGAACATCAATAAGACAACATGTCATCAAGAGAAAATATTCTCTCGATACCACTAAATAATGGAAATCCCACCAGATTAGGTATCCTAGAACGTTGTAGTGGTATGTCTCCCAAATACTCTCACAAAGACTACATCTCTAGCATCAGTTGTGGAAGACACAATGGGAACTCCATCAAAGGGGATCCTAAAAATCTTGTACATGTCATTCGACGTAATGGTCATCTCACCAATAGGGAGGTGGAATGTGTTAGTCTTGGAGTCCCACCTATGGGCCAGGGTAGTAACATAGGTATGATTTGACATGATCATTAGAAGCCTAGTAACATACTAGGGCCCATGAGAATCAAGCCAATCCTAGTTTGTGGCATCCATGTGGTGCAAAATATCAACAAGCAATTCAGGTCTCGAGCCTACGTAGATAGAATCTAAGAGTGCAAAATAAATGCCTAAAATAAATGCACTTACAATCTAAAAGAAAAAAATCCTAAAAATGATGCAAGATAATCTAAGATAAGCCTAAGGTAATAAAAATAATGATTAAATGCACCTAAACATTCAAAAAAAATAAAAAACTACACTTCAAAATTATAAAAAAAATCAATTAAATTACTTAAAAATTTAATAATCTAAAAAATTATCCTAAGGTCTTGTAGCTACTCACATCAGGAGAGGCCACGAAGTAGTCATTGAAGCCGACAACGGCCAGCCTCCAATAGTAAAAATTTTTACCATTGGAATTTAATTTGGTCACTG
Organism: Wollemia nobilis; assembly: GCA_028583015.1. Taxonomy (NCBI): domain Eukaryota; kingdom Viridiplantae; phylum Streptophyta; class Pinopsida; order Araucariales; family Araucariaceae; genus Wollemia; species Wollemia nobilis. The sequence goes on along the minus strand of JAQPPZ010001678.1, from coordinate 3,457,326 downwards.
ACAATAATAGCGGTCAACCTCAGGCCAATTAAGCTCCTTTGAGCGATAGCGGCCAACGAGAAACATGCCAACAATGTTCTCCCTTGGCCAATCCACAAAAAATGGAAAAATACTAAAACTATCCTAGACCCACTAAAATTAACCCTAACCTGGACCTATTTATGGGTTCAGTTTATTTCCAATAGGTTTAGTGAGATTCATTTACCAAATTAATTACTTATGTTCATTTTACTAAATTAAATAAATAGATCAAGGTTTGGCAAAGTACCCATGAATCTCTGGCTCCTTCGCTCATAGATGCCTCCCATTATTCGGCTATAGCATCCAAGTTAGTAGCAATATCGACAACACTTCATGTCATAATTGCACTTTCTCACCTTAGAGCTCAAAAGTGTAATTGATAGTTGGTAATAATAAAAGTCAAAACCCTAGAATTTGCTTTTGTATTTCCAATTCATGCCTCAGTTGCTACTGGTATCAACGACCTACACTTTCTATCTGTTGGACCTAATAGTGGCCATGAAGCAACAATTTGGGGTCACTGGACCTGTAATTGGCTAAGAAACAAAGAGAAATTCACTCAATTTCTCACCCTAAAGCACATCAAAATGAGTCAATAAGAACATATATCAATCCAAAACAATTAAAATGTGCAAAAATACAAAAAAAACATAAAAAAATATCACAAAAAAATCAAATAAATAAAATCTCAAGTGAGCCTCGTAATAAGTTATTTTCTCTATACACTTGGTGATTGTAGTGACTAGCGCTCCATGCAATTTGGCAAGATGAGTAAATTACCATAAGGCCACTTGGGGAAAAATAGTTAAGGTAGAATTGGGACACATCACTTCAATCCCGAAGAAATCCAGGATGGCCAGACTACCCCATGGGAGTGAGGATCCATCTCATTTCTCCTATAACAAATAGTGATTCAACACAAGCTACAATAGAATTGCTATCATATTAATTCTCTAAGAAGGCCATTGTGGCAAAATCACCCCATGGGATAGGTATGTGCAATAACTATAAAGGGTTGAGATCAAACTTTAAGTGGTGCCTATCCTATAACAATAAATAAAACCTCTAAAAAGGTCCAAATCATTCATCTTGATCAAGTGACTCATCACTTTATTAATTGTCCTTCCCTCATCGACTCATCATTTGAGGGGATAATCAAAATTTCAAAAATCATAATCAAAATAAACAAAATATCACTCGATCATGTCAAATTGCATTCATCTTACGAATCATTGCCAACAACTATCATAAGCTTACCCTTTACTAGGGCAAAAAGCAAACATGATAGTTAATTTTATAGCTCTCCTCCTTTTGGATCTATAGTTGCACTAAAGCCTATAGTAGCGATCAAGCTACTCTATTGTCTGATGAACGAGTGCAAGATTTTGTAAAATTTAAGCCTTCCATCTTGTTGGAAGCAATGAATCTAGGATGTGCAACCTTTCTCATGACTGGGGTATCTAATTTTTATTAGATCAATGATCATCACACAATCTATAATGTGACCCTAGGTGGTCTATTTTTTCTCTGCACGGTGTTTTCCCATAGTGCATCCCAAAAGGGGCATCTGTAGACACCTAAAATACATCATGTCTAGGAGACTATCTATATGGGCATATTTTTAGACCATATGACCAGTCTTGGACCTTTCTAAGAGCAAGTAGTGGTCCTAACCACTCAAAAATGATAGTTTTAGACCATTCAGGCTTGGTCGCTCTCAAGAAAAGTGGCCACCACATCTAGCCACTAAAGCTTACAACATCCACACCTATCGAATGGAACTGATAGCAGCTAGCACCATGCACAGTCTGGCTATGAATATGGGCCTAGATCACACAATCTTACACCTTGCATTTTTTATGGGTAGATTTTAATGAGGAACTCCTTAAGTTCTTCCTAATTGCCCCTTCAATGCCAGTTTGTGACTGATGCTTTCTCTCCTCGGGATGGTCATTTACATGCAATTTGTATTTAAGCTTCTCTAGAAATCCAAGTTCTAGATCTAGAATGAGGATGGGCTACATATGGGCCCTCCCAAGAAGCAAAAAGATCCACAATTTTTAGAGTCTATGCAGCAAATCCCTATCATATTGGAGAGCGCATTTGTGCACCCTTGAAGAGCAATGAAGTGCTATCTAATTGAGAATTCATATCCATTATTATTCACCACCAACAAGTGTACCTAGACACAACCGATGATCCTTGAATATCAATTAGAGCAAGAGAGATAGTACTACAACCCCTAGTTCATGAGGAGAAGAGCTTTAATTCATGGCCACTGTCTTGGATAGTGGCTTGTAGGTATACTTTAGGGTATTAGACATTATTTCCTTTTGTTTTAGCTTAGATCCATTAATTCTTGATTTATTTAATTAGTCATAGCTCATATTTGATTTCTTAATCACATTTGCATCATATTTCTAAGCTCTCTATGCATTTATTATTTGGTTTATGCTCATATTTCATTTTTATCATGATCATTTATCTTATTTATAAAATTTTCTAATAAGATCCTCTTCTAAAGAGGTGGCCCATACTACTTACTATGCTTTGTTGTTTTCGTGCCTACATATAGAGGTTCATAGGATCAGTTTAAAGTATCCAGAGCATGATATCCCTCTAAGATGAAATTAGGAGGAGGCATAAGTAAGCCCTAAAAAAATTTGGTATACAATATCGAGAGGCTTGCAAAGGCACACCGTCCCATTATGGGGGATACATTCATCATTTTCCCACTTGTAATATATTGTATCAAAAAAATGAGTATCCCTTAGAGGGACGTACATGTAACAGATATCTGGAAGCATTAATAAAAGAATACTTCTTTTCTTTTTACTTTCAAGGTATATGTGCTTGTGTGCTTGTCTTTATTTATGCATTTGATATAATAATAACATTTCAAGTAGGGAAAATTATGGTGCACGCTTCCTGATATCACACAAGAAAAAATAGATTAGAGCTTAGAGGAAATGGTACAACAAAATAAAAAATTTAACAAGTAAACATCTACTTAGTATGATCCCAATTTAGGGATGAAAATTCCCATTAAACCTAAGAAACATGCCTCATAAAATTTTGAATACACTATTAAAGTACCATATACCATTCAAAAGAATGAAATTAATAGATAAAATATAATGTTATATGTTAATACCTCTACCATTAATAAGGAAATACCAAAAAATGAGCAGGAAAAGTCAACACTTTTCTTAGTAGATCCAAGAGAGAATAAATATAATGAAAAGTAAATTTGTGAAATAATATTGAGTAATAGAATCATAAGACCTACTCTTGATACTCATAAGGTAAAAAAAGAGAAAAACCTCCAAACTATCAAGCAAGGGCTTGGAAATCAAGAGAAATCATAGAGAAAGGAAGATAATGTAAGTTGGTTGGACTTTTCTTATCTTTACTAAATAACAAAATGATATTGGTGATTCATAGGTGGGTCTAGTATCCATTATTGATATATGATTACCATATAATATAATATAAGTGGTTTTAATACCACCTCAAAGTAGATATGCATCAAGAATATCTATAAAAGTAATAAGTCTAACATTCTTTGTATGCGAGAAACTAAAGTAACAAAAGAAGAAGTTTCCAAAACTATAAAAGTTATGTGGAAAGTATCTGAATGAGATTATGTGGATTTAGGAGTGGGAATGGGAATTACAACATGTTAAAATTCTAACTCCTATGAAACCATTTATAAAAATAGGCATTGGATAGCCTTGTTAGTCACATTCTACTTTGTAGATATTTATTTCATCATTTTCAATGTCTATGGACCTACATCTCAGTTAGGTAGATTACAAGTATGAAGTGGGATTGAAGTCTTTATGAGAAGTAAAGACCAAGAAAACAAATTTATGATCATACAAGATTTTAATACCATAACCAAGCTAGATGAAAATTTTGAGAGTTATGAAAATAACCCAAAGTATGAGAGATTTCTTAGATTTCATTCAAAATAATAATCTATGGGAGATTGATTTTGAAGGTAAAAACTATACATATACCAACAATAGGATAAGCTAGGATATGATAGAAAACAAAATAGATAAATGCATACTCTCATATCATTAGCTAGATGAAGGGACTTGTGCTAAAATCAATACCTTGACAAGGATTGGTTCTTATCACTAGCCAATAAGAGTTGAAGTGATGGTAATGTAATTAAAATATATATATTATAAATATTAGAATATTTTTGGGCCTCACTGGACTGAACACTTGTCCCTTTCCTGGTGCTTTCATCGGTGTAAAATATTTAAAATTATTTTCGCATGGTAGTTATAGGGTTGGACTATGCAAATAACTTGTAGACACCTAAAACACGTCATTTTGATGCGACTACCCATATGGTACATGCTAACATACAATATGAATGATCTTGGATAACTCCAAGGTGAAACAGTGGTTTTAACCACTCAAATTGGATAGAGTTGGCTAACTTAGCCTTAGATACAGTTAACACCCATGACTAATAGAGTTGCCCATGCCTTAGAGCTACAACTAGAATTAGAGTAGTTTTAGACCCAAAATCAATTACAATAGCTTGGGAAATAAATCCAAATAGCTTTTTTATAAGGAAGCCTTTAGAACTTTCCCTCCAATTGATCCAACTATTGGTTTCTTGTTCTTGGCTTCTCCATGAAGCTAGATCAAGGCCTTTAATGTGATATAAGACCTCCCTCAAAATGGAGGATAATATAGAGGAAGAGTGCCAATTGAATGCAACGAAGCCCTATCAAATTATAGACTCATGTGCTACCTTTGAGAGGAATATTATTGCTACCCAATTAGAAATCATGAATGCATTCAAAGCCATGGAGATCCTAGGAGGCTATGAGGATCAAGAAATGCAATTGAGCCAATTCCATCACCAATTCAGATAATTCAACCACCAAATCCATTAGAGTACATCAAGGCAACCCTTTACCATCAATTCATCAATGAGAATTGAAGATCTAAGCCAAATTTGGAGATCGAGAATACTTTTAGCTTAGTTGCGGCTATTAGCCATAGCTAACAGTGCCCATTGTGCCTCAAACTTGTGGCAAAGGTTTGATCCCTATTTTCCCTATTTTTAGCCATAGATTTATGGTTTTATACATTTAATTTGATATATTCACCATAGATTAATATTTTTTGATGCATTTTTATAGTTAGATTTAGATATTTAGGCTAGATCACCTTCATTTCTTAGCATTTTAGCATTTAGACTAGTTGTGGTCATTTTCATGCATTTTGAAGTTACTAATGCTAAATTAGATTGTTTCATAGATAGATCTATGCTTATTTTACATGATTTATTGCAATTTCATCATTTCTTACATAGATTGATAGTTTACAAGATTTCTTTATTTTATGCTATTCTTTATGCAAGATTTCTCTAAAAGACTCATCAAGAGAGGCATCTTTTGCATTTAATATTTCTTGTTATTTCTTGAATGCAGGTTTTTCAAGACTCCATTGTCAAAGCATTCAAGGAAACAAATATATCTTCCAAGGAGAGAAGAAGGTCATCATAGATCTTGATCAGTTCGTGTCCTATTGGAAAGTCTACGAATTACACCACCTCCTCATTTAGAGGGTCTTCAAGATTGTATTAATTATATCAATATTTAGTATCCTTAAGAGGGACATATATGTAATTGGATTTGAAAAAAATTAATAAAATGAAATCCCATTTCTCATTTAATTCATTATTGTCAATAGTTTTGCATGCTTAATGTTTGATATCAATTGATGCATTAGTTAGTTAGGTGTATGCTTTCTGCATGGGTATAGATGGTGATCAAGGTGGGAAGCCCACAATTTATGCTATCAATGACTGATTTATTATGTTTTTTGTTGTAGGTGCTCACTATGGTTGACAGCTATGGTTAACATCCTTAGCCACACATGATATCCATGGGTAACAGTCTCAACCACACCTGATAGCTGTGACTAGAAGAGGACAAAAAATCATAGACATCAGTTTCTCCATCACACTTGGATCTAATGTAGGTATAATTTACCTATGTTTTCATGTGTTTGTCTATGTTTTTTGATAGTATGAATGCACTAGGATGATGGTTAAGTAGGAAACATAAAGAAAGTGTAAAGGAAATATTCTTAGATTCTCATAGGTTCCTACTAGCCGTTGCTAGGAACAACGGATCTCTGATTGCAATATGCCCTAGTCTCCAATAGTCTAGATCAATTATTTTTGAGTTTGCATGCATGAGGTCCAATTAGTGGTAATTCTATCATAGTTAATTTGCATTCTCTAAAAATCATTTAGCATAGACATGCATTCTCTAAAATATAAACATTCTTTTGAAAATAAGCATGTAGGAAAATCATTCGAATGCTCTGATGCATTTTATTTCCATACAAAAGTAAAAATAACCACACACACCACTTGTTATATAAATTCTAGTGAGTTGGAAGTCATATCCAACCACTAGTAGGGTTCAACTATGGTGGCAATTATTTCCATCTGTTGGTCCAACTCCCTCTATCCTTGTTACTAGACCAATACTGAATCCAAGAACCATCATAGTCTATGGAAAATTTACATGTATCTCTCCTCGAAGAGGTATATTTCAGACTATGGGTGAACATGGTGAGGACCATGAGGTCTTGTGCTCCTTGAACATGTGTGGAATTTACTACCATACATTATAGGTTGGCTTACGTGATCGTGAATTTCATTATTGATTATCGAGCTATGAGTATATAGGTGAAAGCCTTAAACTATTGAGTATATCATCAACAATTTCAAACATGATGAGAGTAATTTAGTGTTTTCAAAAAATATCAAATAGATAAAACCATTTAGGGCTTACAAAAAAATCTAAAAGAGATTATCATCATTATTTACTTTGTTTGCCTTAAAATATACATACGAGATAATATAATATCATTGTTAGAACACAGAGAGGTCGATCTAGGCATAGAACCAAGGTCAAGGTCAAAGCTCCACCCAGTGCACAACAAAACATGCAAAACCCTCAATCACAAGATCCTCTTGAATGATGTTCAATGAGTATTATAGGGGATAACTCTATGCACAGGGGTTCTCATCATAATACCCCACTTAGAGGAGGTGATGTACATGCCTTATGAGAGATTCGAGTATGGAAGATACCAAAATGGGGACTTCAAACATGGGAGTATATATCATGATCATACACCTCATGGATCCACTAGATCTACCAAAGAGTACATCATTGAGGAAGGAACATTAAATAGATTTTTTTCCATCCATAATCGAGATAATGGTGGCTCGAGGCCCCCATTAGTTCAAAATAAACAAGCAAAAAATCTACCCATTCAAGGGTAGGAAGAGGGATGCTTCAAGGCATAGACCCTCATAGACTCCAAACAACAATGAACTTGGCAAGTTCACATTTGACATGTCTAAGGTTGGAGTCAATGGTACGCCACCAGATGAGACATGGTGCACTAGACAGTTGGATGGTCTAGATAGAGTCTTAGGGTAGCTAGGGTATAAACCCTTAGTTTTGTACTCTCATTCTTTGAGTTCTTGTAGTGAGGGTACATATCAGACCATTCAATATCTAGGAGAATGCTCTAAGTGTTCTTGTAGTATAATTTCCCCATCAACCTACGTAGGCACATAGTACAGACAACACAAAAATGTAAATTTCATCTACACAAAAAAGGGTAAAAGCATGGTAAACAAGTCTATCAAAGGTCACACTGATAAATATCCTAGGATAGAACAAGTACACCAAAGACCGCACATGTTTGATCTTATAGATTTATCATAGATATTGGTTTCAGAACAATGATAGCAGATTCTCAAAGATCAATTAGAGGATGTTCATGCAAAGTGTGAGCACCTCAAAAATGAGGATACTTAGAGACAGAGGTTGCATAGGCAACATCTTTTCAAGCAAAACATGCACAAAAAATGCATCCTTGGGAAAAAGGAGAATTCTAAATGAGAGAATCAATTAGCTCAAGAAAATTTACCCCCTTGTAGTTAGTACAAGGAGTGCACTCATAGACAAGCTACTTCGCAATTTGATTTTCATCTTGAACACATTGAGAACCATACTCACCACATGGTCCAATACATGGAGTAGTGCCAATTGGTAGAACATCATGGGCATACGTAGTACAAATAAGAAATGGGAGATGATAAAGAACAAGAATACCCTGAGATCTCCCTAGTATATGTGGAGGATGATCCCATTCCCCCACCTCAAGTGAAGAATAATTTAGCTCTAAAATATTCTTGTGGACCTCTCAAAGAAGATGAAATTCTATCTTTGAAGGCTTAGAAGGCCTTGGTATACAAGGTTCGATCTATAGAGAATCAAGGAATGGTTTATCATAAACTGACCTTAAATGAGATTCACAACAAATATTTATGCCCTTTGATGCCAATTCTAGTATATCTCGAGCATTTCAATATTCCAAAGCTGGATAAGTTTCAAGGTGAGGAGGATTATCAAGAACATGTTACGAGCTTTATGGATAAGTACTTTTAGATTGAAAGCAATGATGATCTAATGATGAGAATATTCATTACAACCCTCTCAGGTTCTACCCGAGAGTGGTTCAATCAACTCAAATGGTACATCATAACCAGCTTTGAATAGCTGGCTGATGCATTTCTTGAATGCTTCTCCTTCGATATCAAGAAGAAAGCTAATATATCTAATTTTGTTGCTTTATAGCAACATGATGATGAGTTGATCATGGATTATGACAAAATATGGAGAAATATAATGGCAAAGTTACCATTATCTATTCTAACTACCAAACTGACTTAGATGTTTACCAAGAGTTATGCAAAGTACATCTCATTTCTTCTGTAGCTACAACAGTATCAAACATTCGAAGAGGCTTTGGTGCAAGCCAAGGTAATAGAGGATATCAAGTTATAGGAGGGTAACTTGAAACTCAAGAACAAGAAGGAATGGAACAAAAAGAACACCCACAACCAAAAGGAACAGGCCAAGCCAGCCCATGTCAACCAAGTGGTGTTAAACCTCCAAAAATGGGATAACGGGAAACAATATAATTATCAAGCCCAACATCCTCCTACGTAATATGATCAATGCAATAATAAAAGGAAGGGTAATAATAAGAAACAAAATCCACCTCACCAGTTCACACCTGTATAGAAATTGACGACTTTGATATTCCACCAACTATGCAAGGCCAAGTCTATCAACTTACCTAAAATCAAATTGATAGACCCTAATTATCCCAAGCCAAAGGGGTATAGGGATGATCTATATTGTGCTTTCCATAGGGTGAAAATACATGACATGGAATTATGTTGGAGTTTCAAAAATCTAGTGCAAAACATGATTGAAATATGTAAGGTAACTATGGACAATGCTTAGGCACTTGACAACCATAATATGGGGATCTTCAAGAACCCTTTACCAAATCATGAGCCACCAAGGAACAATACTGGCCATGTGAATCAAGTGTCGGTTGAACCACCAACTCAAGGATTAATTAGCATGGTTAATTTTATCATGAGATAGGGGAGGTATCAAAGACCAAATCCACATCTAGCACCCATTAGAGTGAATACTGCATCTTAGCAAAGGTGAATGTAGAATATTGTAGGCCGACCAACAAGACTGATGGTGACCATTAGGAGTAATCTAGTTCAAAGCCTACATAAAACTCCAATGAAGTTGTCAATATATGAAATGATTCAATAGTCTCCCAAGCATAGGGAGATTCTCATGGATATTATAAGATCAATAAAAGTTTACTCCCATGACCTTGAAGCATTTACAAACTTCATGGGACATGTTCAGCAATGTAGTGAACCAGTCATTCAATTCAATTATCACAATATTAAGATGGTCTCCACTTCTATAGTGTACCCACTACTATATATCATAGCATGTGTTAATCACACACCATTCAAATGAATTTTTATTGATACAGGATCATCAATCAACATAATTACAACCAAGGTACTAACATATCTAAAGTTGCCAAAGTCACATATTGTACCTTCCATGTTCACCTTGAGAGCATTCAATGATGCACTATGCTCAATAGTAGGTACCATAGTTCTTCTTATTTAGTTTGGACTAAAGATCATCCCTATGTTGTGTCATGTGATCGAAGGCACCATGCAGTATAACATCCTTTTGGGGAGAACTTGGATTAGATAAATGTGTTGCATTCCCTCGATCTTACATCAGTGTATAAAGTATATATATGAGGGACAGGTTCACATGGTACCTTTTGACAAATAACCATTTAAGTACATGAACTTAGTCGATTTACTATGGGATTTTGTTCTCCCCTAAAAACATCTGGATATACAGCCAACATTACCTATTATACATCTAGAAGGTAAACTCAAAGGAGTGTGCATGAGATCTCCTATGGTAGTGCCATAGTTTTCACAGCATACTATAGTATCTTCAACTAAACCAATGGTATCCAAAGTGCCTAGGAATTATAAGAAGCTTAAGGTAGTTATGGGTGGAAAAGAGTTAAAACAAGCACCCAAAGAAGCAAATGTCAAGGTTCCTATCCCCATGGATGATGGAAATGCTCAAAATCTAGTCAAGGAGGCACCTCAACCTACCTTTCTTGCATCTTCAATAGGGTCATCGACATCACCAATGACCATGCAGTGGTTTAAATCTAGGTTAGGACAATACAATATGCAAAATGTGATTTTCATGCTAATTATCAAGATTGCACAGGATATGGACTGACCGCAATCCCATCACTTTCACGTAGGGATGGTGGTACCATTAGGGGTGTCACCCAACCAAACAAACTTCATTTATGGAGGGCTTGACCAATATACAAATTGCATGCCCATAGATGAAGATGATGATGAACCATTCATGGTGAATGTTCATTATCTATCTAACCCAAAAGTTTCTTTGTGCTACTTCGATCATTACCATTGGTATGGTTATGTCTTGGACTTATTTTAGTAGGGGTGCAAAATTCCCATTGAACCATAGTATCAACTACCAACTAATAGGTTTGGATTAGGCTATCATATTCAAGGATAAGACAAGCTCCTAGTAGCATATTTAGATCATCTAAACATCACTTTGGGGGATGATGTGGATTAGAATACTTATCACCCTAACCATTTTTATTTATGAGTGGGTAATAGGTTGGTAAACTATATCTCTAAAGCACCACTAGAGATATATCATGATCACATTGTGGTAGATGCAAATCAAGGAGAAAATCCAATATATGACTTGGACAATGAAAGTCATAAAGCTATCGATGATACAGACATGCAGATCTAGATTCTGGTCGTAGCAGAGTCCATTATTGAAAGTTATGGACCAAATGACAATTTTGGAAAATATGATGGAGTTATTCTCAAACAATGAATGATATGAGGATGAAACTGAGTTGGCCTACTTAGGCCCTCTAAACATGCATCATCTGTTACCCATGGAATAAATGGGTGAGACTGAAGAATACTTCATGGTTGATAGCAACTATGAGGATAACATAGAGCAGGCCTACCTTGGGACCCATATTGCTAATCACCCAATTCCAGTGGGTAGTGGTATAGGACTCATAAACGATAGTGATGATTAGTATGAGACTGAGAGAGCTTATATTAGGCCTCAATATTTGCACCATCGACATGAGTCAGTTGACATCAATGAGATGTATCAAAGAGTCTATCTAGGACCACACCTCAAAGGAAGACCACCTAATTTGGATATGATTTATCATATAGACTTCCTTGATCTATTGATGTACATGGAGCTCCTTCAGCCCAAATATCCCATCCAAAATTTTGTTCATAGACCGGATCCATCCCCATACCCCTAGAACCACATATTGAATATGGAAATTATATCGATGCAAAGTCACACTCACATGGTCTTGGAGATATAATCCATTCCATCAATATGATCTCCATTAATCTAACCACTCCACTCCACAATCTAACCAACCCCTCCAAACCATTGTATCTGAGTGTAGATGCTATTGATTCACCACTAGAGCCTAAATATTTCTTCCCCAACAAATAAATACTACAACCTTTTCATTTTGTTCTAGGATGTGCACATGATGTTTATCATGCTGAGGGAAATTTTGATGTAGGACCTTTAAACCCAACTAATGACATCCACTTGATCCCTATGCATCATCAACTCAAGGAGGGACCACATATGTTAGTAGAGGAAAAATTTGATGTGGATATCAGTAATGATCCCACTAATCCAAGGAAGGTTAAATTTGGAGAGAATCTGACTCCTGATGAGTGTGCCACACTCATCCCTCTACTGAAAGATAGACCTAAACTTTGCACTTGGACATATAATAACATGCCTAGTATAGATCCAAAATTGGTTACTCCTAACCTTTTTCTAGATCCCGCTAAGAAACCTATCAAGAAAAATCTTAGAAAATACATCCAACAGTCGCTTTAATTGTTAAAGATGAGTTTTAGAAGTTGTTGGATGTAGAGTTTATTATCTCCATCGACGATTAAATATATTTTGTGATTCCCTTCTCATAGTCAATCAAGTGAAGAGAATTTTTAATGTAAGTATCCCATATTTAAAGCTTACAAGGATATTTCTGACACATATCTAACCTAGCTAGAGTCATACAACATCAATGCATTCCCTCGTTCATTGAATATATTTGAAAATACTATGGCATATTTGGGATTCTTAATCCCTCAGAATCCATCTTCTTACTTTAATACCATTCATGTACAGACACTATTGCATGCCACGATGTAGTGTGTGACTTTTGATAACAAGGAATCAGTCAACATGATTTATATAGGATGAAACCATGAATGGTTCTACAAAGCTAAAAAATTTCTCAAGAGGGCATCATGGGGTTATTTGATCTCACAGGGTCCTACGGAGAATGGCACCACCATTCACCACAAGGTTGTATCCTAGTCTACATTCATGCACAATGAAATACAAAGGAAACAAGTCATCTTGATAGTTGAGATAGAAGCTTATCAGGATTAGATTTCATAATTACATGACTTCCTAAAACTTGGTTTTATCATGTAGGGATTGTTGCATGTCACAAAATGAACATTCATATATAAAGTGATAAAGTATGTTTTCTTGGAGACATCTTGTATCGTAGAAGCTACGATGGAGTTCTCCTTCATTGTCTTGAGCTCCAAGAATCAGCTTGGGTGATTTTGCAAGCTCACAATGGTACATGTGGTGGCCATTTTAGCGATATGGCCATTGTCAAGTGCATCCTTAAAATGGGTTATTATTGGCCCACTATGGAGAAGGATTGCATCACGTATGTCAAGAAATGCATTAAATTTTAACATCATGCTAATCTTATTCTTTTTCCATCCCAGGCCTTACAACCCATTCAAGTGACTTGGCCATTTTCTTAGTGGCATTTGGATCTAATCCAGGGTTATGCATAGCAGCTATTTTTAGCCAATTGGCTAAAATTAGGATTTTCAAAATTTGGAATTGGCTAATATTTGAGACCCTTGACCAAGGCCCATTAGCCAAAAATTTTTGGGTGCAATTTTTTTGGGGGGGTTGATTCGCCCCAATTTTATAATAATTTGACCATTTTAAGTTTAAATTTCCAACATTACCCCTAATAATAGTTAACCTTCTACATGTGTTTTGACACTATTCACCTAGATTTTTAAAATGATTCGTCAAATTTTTATAAATACATTTTGGAGCTGACCCCTTATGCATAACCTTGATCTAATCGATAATATCTCTCCTCCATAATCAGGCTTGCATACATTTATTATAATGGCTACTAAGTATTTCAAAAAGTGGGTGGAATCCATTCCCTTAACAATGAAAACTAGAGCATGTATTGCAAAGTTTATAGTTTACAATATCATTAGTCATTTTGGATACCATCCAATATAATCTCGGATAATGGAATATCATTTAAGAAAAAAACTATGAAAGCTTTAATGTCTAAGTACAATATACAACATAGTTTTGTGATTCCATATTATCCACAAGTAAATAGTCAAGTTGAGGCTTCAAATAATATAGTGGTATCCATATTGAAAAGTACGATGCAAGAAAACCACAAATATTGGCACATGTAGCTACCCATTGCATTATGGGCTTATAGGACTAGCATTCAGACACCCACTGGGGTGACTTCATTTTTGCTAGTATATGGCATTGAGGTCATTATACCCCTAGATTTGGATATTCTAATGTGATGCATTGCATTGAAAGAGTTCATTGATGATGACACTACACAACAAGCTCACCTTGATCAATTGATGCTTATTGATGAACGTTCCATGAATTCCCTTGAGCATATCCATATTTACCAAGAGTGCTTAAAACAAGCTTACAATAGTAAAGTCCACTTGAGAGAATTTAAGATTGGTGATCTTGTGTTGAAAGAGAATCAATAGAAGTCAAACCTACCGCCATACTTGTGATACAAAGTTATGGCTAACTGGTTAGGTCCTTATATAATAGTAGAGCAGATTGGACCTGGAATGTATCACTTAACATCACTTGAAGGTTTTTAAGATCTTGAACCTCTAAAAATCCTTCATATTAAGGCATTCCATACATAATAATTCAAAAATTCTAAAAATATGAAAAATTCTAAAATCCATAAAAATTGAAAACCAATAAAATCCAAAATTTTTACAAAGCAATAAAATCTACAAATATTACACTTCAATTGCATCATGCATTTCATTTTGCATTTACATTTATTTAATTTCATTGCAGTAGGAATTTCCATATATCACACTTGCATTAGGATAGGTTGTGTTTACAATATTACAAATGACACCACATTTATGTTTCAATCATGCATCTATGTATTATCATCATCATCCATCACCCTTATGAGTAATTGTGTTTCTCAATACAACCCCTCCTGTTGCTATGAATAATATACTAGGATTTTTCGGTCATTCAGTCATACCTAGTGGTCTTATCCGATTTGGTAGAAAGCTTTATTTACTTTTGGGGATGAGGTCTAGTTTTGATAGCACTTAGCATAATAGAATCCCATCACTAATCAACGCATTAATAATCCTAATTAGGGTAAGGAAGGACAAACACTACAAAAGTGGTTTGGGTCTCCTTAGGTGAAAGGTTTGATTACTTGCTCATTTTGTGATGCGCAATGGTCTAGAGTAGAGTCATTGGCAAAAGGACAAGTTTACCCCCATATCAAGAAATAAAATTCCAAAAAATCAAATCAAATCCCTTGCTCAAAACAAAATGAAAAAGACAAAATAAAAAATAAACGATGATTGTTATCACTATATAGAAAATAAGCAATGATTTTATCACTTTACATGAGCAAGTATCCCAATAAATTGAATAAAATAAGGGGGTGATCTTGAATCCCCAGAATAATCAATGTTTGAAAACCATAAGGTGATCCCCAATACAACAATGGGCTGAATGAATCCCACCTGACATTGGGGTAGGTCTAAGCAATTTACAAATGAGCTAGCTTTAGGTGACTTGTATTGCCTAGTGGTCTAGTCTAACTAAATCTAAACCTAGAATCATGTGGACATTCGAGGATCCCCAATATAGCAATGGGTTAAATGAATCCCACATGGAATTAGGGTATGATTATGTCTCATCTAATATATTCATTTGCACACACAAGGGTAATGAATAGCTTGGTCTTTCATAGCAAAAACTTTATTTTTCATAAGTCTAGTATAGTCATTATACAACTTTTGATAAGTCAACTAGGGTGTTTGAATTTTATGGAAAACCTCAAATATTTCCAAATAGCAAAAAATCATAGCAAATCAATCAATTATTAACTTATTTTTATAAGATTTTATTTATTAATTACTGTTCATAATATAGGTTAGATATTGGATGGATATCAGAAATGATATTTAAATGATCACTGACTATTTTATGTATATCTTCTAACTTACAAGAGATTATGAATAGAAACAATACATCATTTCATAGCATACATGGGTGTTTTTTAAATAAATTCCTTATAACAAGATATATCAATTACAGTTTATGATTGTTATACATTCTATGGTGTCATCCATTAGATTTTCAAGCACATATTGCATTCATACATTATGTTATACGTTACTAGAGCAAACATGTTCATTTAATTTAGATCATCATCATGTAAATAATGCATTACACATACTACATTTACCATATCATAACATCATAAATTAAATGCATACAAGTACATAAAATTAAACATGCATTTAACATCAAATAGTGCATCCATATGCATACATCATAGTAGTCCATATACATATCTAGATCTTAATATCTAGTCATACATCTATCAACTATCTAGTGCATGTCATTCATACATCACATCATATAGCATAAAATCAACATAATATATAAGCATTGCATCCATGTGCATCTCATAAACATAAAATAAATAAATCTACACATATAATGAATCTCATAAATTCTGATCATATATATGTTTGTGCGTGTGTGTGTGTATCAAAAAATAAGTACATTGAAATATGTCCAAAATGCCTATAGGCTACAATTGTGTAGGTCCTCAACCTTACACTCAAAAATGGTATAAAATCATATTTCAAGATCGATACTAAGTAGCACCTGCACCCTTAGTCTATGAGGCTCCTTTGTCACCTCCATCCTCCATGTGGCTTCACCTAGAGTTGGCACCAGTGGACCTCTCCATCCTATGTGTCCTATGGCTAGGTCGAGCTGAATACTACCCTATATCCCAAGTACAAGTCCTCTAAGTCCCTAGATCTATGGTCCTCTAAGGAACCTCACCCTTGAGAAGCTTGACCTCTCCCTCCAAGCAAGCAATGTTAGAAGCGTCTGATTCTTGGTCATCGATGTGACATTGAACTAGAGCCAGTAGCCTCTTGATATCTCCATATAGATTTGAACTGATGCATCCCTATGCAACTAGAACCATATGACCAACCTATGGAGTCGAGGGCTTCTATCATGCACCAATCACATGATCCCTCTTGTGATTCATGATCTATAGCTAAGATCATGCTAGATCTTGATCGAGTGTCATCTTCTCCAAGGCTATAGTGGCACTATCAACATGCACATTGTTAAGGGTCCTCTCCTCTTGGCATCTCCTCCACTACTCTTGTCCCTACCTCAACTGATCATGTGTAGCCTTTAGCTATGCCTATAGAGTGGATACGAAGGTATATCTCTACAATATCCACATCTATAGCATCCCCACCTATGTTTGTAGGTTGGCCATATTGGCCCTGAGCTTAGTGACATCACTATCTAGATCTACCTCTACCTCACCCTCCTCCTCAAATGGGGGCTCCTCCTCGATGGCTACACCCTTGCCCCATACACCCTCTGTTCATTGGCACACTCTACACCCATGAGGATCTACACCCTCTGGATGTGCCTCCTCTTCCTCTGCTATTACCCCACCATCCGTAGGTTTGCCTAAGGGAAAATCACTCTGCCATAGCATAGTAGTCCACCAAGTGTTATAATCTACAATGTTACCTACATCTTCCAGCCCAAACTCGTACTAGTCATCATTCTCATCCCCTAGCCAATTCACCTAAGGCCATGCTAAATACCTCTCCACCATAATGTTACGATAGATAGTAGGCATAGGAGGTATATCTTGATAGATACTAAACTACTTGGTCACAAGGAAGATGTAGAAGAACTCTCGTATATCAATCTTACACCTAAGAAGTAATTTTTCATACCGAGTCCTCCTAAGGTACCCATATACCTCAAGCCACACAAGAAAATCCATATAGGGCCTCCATAGCACTTTCCTAGCCTATAGTCATGTAATATGATGAGTATAATACTAAACATATCTAGCTTGAGTCTTGATCCTAAACCCCTCAGCCTCCCTGGGCTAGCATGTAGCATAGTACTAGCTCACTATAGTAATGTCAGTAATCCAGAGTGGTAGTGGTGTGGGGCACTCAACTATGATGTGTTGCCATACCCAGATCTTTAGTAGTAGAATATATCAAACTCTAACTTGGGTCCTCCGTGTGATATGATACAACTCATCATAGATATGTGCAAGTAGAGCGCTCCCCTATGATAGAATTAGTGGCTCCTTAATGCTACTCACTAGTACATCTTA
The DNA here is from genome assembly GCA_028583015.1 of Wollemia nobilis. Classification (NCBI taxonomy): domain Eukaryota; kingdom Viridiplantae; phylum Streptophyta; class Pinopsida; order Araucariales; family Araucariaceae; genus Wollemia; species Wollemia nobilis. The sequence continues at coordinate 3,439,218 of JAQPPZ010001678.1, read as the reverse complement.
CGTCTTGGCTAGGAGGTTCCAAGGGAATCTCACTCCTGACATGTTTGACAACATGATATAAACTATCAAGTGCATGAGAACAACTACCACCCATGAGAAGACATTCTCATGGTACCAATCCTCAAAGTGGACCCCACTATGGTTCGAGTCTTCTTGCACTATAGCACTCTAGGTGCCAAAGATCTATTGAAATACTGCATCCTTCATCTCTATGGGTGAATATGTGATGGCCTCATCATCAATCATGATATGTAAGATATGGTAGATATCCTTTAGGGTAACAGTGATTTCACTTGTAGGTAGGTGAAAGGTGTTGGTCCTCTCATCCTAGCGATGGGCCAGAGCAGTCATATAAGCCTGATTGGCTCTAATCGAGGGGAGCCACATCACATAGCCAAATTTTATGTCTCTAAACTAGGCCCACTTAGTGTCATCGAGGGCATTGCAAAGGGTACAAAGGATGTATAATTCCCTTGCCCTCACAGTTAAATTTTGAAGAGATACAATAATAGTATGCAAAATTAATCAAAAACATTAAAAAAAATCAATAAAATTAGATAAAAACTCAAAAAATTAAAAATTTTGAAACATTTTTCTAAAGCAAGCTAACCGCAGGTAGGACCCACATCCACTAGCAATGGTCAAATTATGACCATTGGAATTTGAACCTAGCCACGATTGATAGCTATGGCCCCCAATTTACCAATTGGGAACCATGACTGCCACCCATGGCTAAGAGTAGTGACCTTTTTGGGGTCACATCCCATCCCAAAAAAGATAAAAATTTAAAAAAATCACCTATATAATCTAACCTAGTCTAAATCTAGCTATGGTGTAGTTTGTTACCTACAATTTAATGAGGTTCAACTAACCCATTAATTAGTGCATTGTATTTTTAGTTGCTAACCCTAAGCTACGGTGAGGTTCTTTATTAGTAGTATGGTTCATTTAACCCATTAATTAATAAGGTTCATTTTATTTGAGTAAAATCAAATGAAAGAGTTGTAGTGATACCTTTCTAGCACTGGCTCCACCACTAGTGGATGCATCCATCAGGCCAGCCATGTTGGGTAGGTTGAGTGCATGGTTTAGCAATGTTTCGTATCAATTTTTTACTCTCACCTCTAAGAGTTCTCTATGCAGCTATGGAAATTGGAAAATAATGACATGAAAATGATGAATTTTTCTTTTATATTTTCCATTTTTCCCTCGACCATGGCTGACACTCGTGGGCATAGAATTAGGGTTTTTCAATTGTAGGTTGAAGCCATGACTAAGAAAATTATAAAATTTGGCTGTGGCTGACAAAGCATGACTAGCATTTAGCAATAAATACCCTAAATATTAAATCATGAGGGACCTCAAAATATAAAATTAATAATATATAATGGCCCAAAACCCTCAAAAGCTATCAAAAATTACAAAAATAATAAATAATTCAAAATTCAAATGTGTCTTATATATAATTATTTACCATATACACTTGGCAATTGCAATGATTTGTGATCCATGCAATCTATAAAGATGAGTAAGTTACCATAAGGCCATTTGGGGTAAATTAGTTATTGTGGAATTGATATGCTTCACTTAAATCTCTAAGAAGACTTAAACGGTTGGACTGCTCCACGGGAGCAAGGTACTCATCTCAATTCTTCTATGATACTTTTTTAGTAGATCATCGACCATAGTGATTCAACACAAACCTAATTGGAATTGCTATCATTTTGACTCTCTAAGAAGGCCTAGATAGTTGGATTGCTCCATGGGATAGAGATGTTCAATTACTATTAATAGTTGCAATCATGGCTAAATTAGGCCTTACCAAGTAATCAGAGTACTAAAATCTGCAACCGTTCAAATCACTCATAGTGGTCAAGCAAATCATCACTTTAGGGGCTAGTCATTATGTAAATTATCATATTAAAATTCAATAGGAGATCACTCGATCTTGTCAATTTGTGTTCTTCTTACGAATCATTTCCAAAGACTATCATAAGGTTACTCTTTGTTGGGTAAAAAAACAACTATGATAGTTAAGTTAGTAGCTCTCCTTCTTTTGGATCTATATGGTGTAGAAGCCTATAGTAGTACTAAAGCTATCCAATCACCAATGGAGCTTGCCAAAGCTTTGCAAATTTAAGTCTTCCCTCAATTGGAAGCAACGATTCTAGGATGCATATCCTTTGGTAGGACTGGGCATCTAATGTTGATCAGATCCATGATCATCATTCAACCTACAACATCATTTTAGGAGGTCTATTTTTGCTCAGCATTGTTCATTCTCATAATGAATCCCAAAAGGGTCATTTGTAGACACCTAAAATGTATCATATCGAGGTGACTACCCATATGGGACATACTAACAAACCATATGAATGATCTTGCACAACTCCAAGGTGAAACAATGCTTTTAACCACTCAAATTGGGTAGAGTTGGCTAATTCAGCCTTAGCCATGGCTGACACCCATGGCTAATAGAAATAGCTACACCTTAGAGCCACAGCTAGCATCAGAGCATTTTTTAATCCATAATTGATTACAATGGCTTGGGCGATGAATCCAAATGACTTTTGGATGGGAAAGCCTCTAGAACTTTCCCTCCAACTGATCTCACTGCTGGTTTCTTGTTCTTGGATTCTCCATGAAGCTAGAGCACGGCCTTCAATGTGCTATAAGTCCCCATTAAAAATGGAGGAGAATATAGAGGAAGAGTACCAATTGAATGCAGTGAAGCCCTGTCGAATTGTAGACTCATATGCTACCTTTGATAGGATCATTCTTGCTACCCAATTAGAGATCATGAATGCATTTGAAGCCATGAAGATCATAGGAGGCTAGGAGGATCAAGAAATGTAATTAAGCTAATTCCATCATCAATTCAGATAATTAAACTACCAAATACATTAGAGGACATCAAGGCAACCCTTGACCATCAATTCATCAAGGAAAATTGAAGATCTAAGCCAAATTTGGAGAGCAAGAACACTTTCAGTTCAGCTGCAATTGCCAACCCTGACTAATAGTGGCCATCGTATCTCAAATCCGCAATAAATATTTGATCCATATTTTCCCTTTTTTTAGCCATAATTTATGATTTTATGCATTTAATTTGATAGATTCACCATAGATTAATCTTCTTTGATGCATCTATATAGTTAGATTTAGAGATTTAGGCTAGATCACCTTCATTTCTTAGCATTTTAGCAATTAGACTAGTTGTGGTTATTTTCATGCATTTTGAGTCACTAATGCTTAATTAGAATGTTTCATATATAGATCTATTCTTATTTTATATGATTTATTGCAATTTCATAATTTCTTACACAGATTAATAGTTTACAAGCTTTCTTGATTTTATGCTATTCTTTATGCAAGATTCCTCTAAAAGCCTCATCAAAAGAGGTATCCTTTGATTTTAATAATTCTTGTTGTTTCTTGAATGTAGGGTTTTCAAGACTCCATTTTCAAAGCATTTAAGGCAACAAATACCTCTTCCAAGGAGAGAAGAAGTTCATCATAGATCTTGAGCAGTTTGTGTCCTATTGGAAAGTCTACGAATTACACCACCCCCTTGTTTAGAGGGTCTTAAATATTGTATTAATTGTATCAATATTGAGTATCCCTAAGAGGGACGTATATGTAATTGGATTTTATGAAATTTAATAAAAGGAAATCCCATTTCTCATTTAATTCATTGTTGTCAATATTTTTGCATGCTTAATTTTTGATATCAATTGATGCATTAGTTAGTTAGGTGTATGCTTTATGCATGGGTACAAAACTATGTGGTGGATTTTGGGGCGAACAACACAGAATACTATGGCATCCATAAAAATTTGAAGAGCTTGCTCGAATTCGTGTTGGCTATTGATTCCACCATGTAAATTTAAATATAAATATATAAATAAATATATATATATATATATATATATATATATATATATATATATATATATATATATATATATATATATATATATATATATATATATATATATATATATATGAGAAAATTTGGGAATATCATCCTCAATTTTTTGATATGATAGCACAAACATGAAAGTATTTAGGAAAAAGTGAGTTGTATAAACTTCCAAAATAAATTAAGTCAATGACATTTAGAGTAAAAGAATGGAACAAGAAATTTTTTGAAATAATTTTGAGTACAAAAAACTAAAATAGAAACTTTAAATTTTTAAAAATATAAGCATAGTAATCCAAGCTTAGAGGAAAGGAGGTTGCTTAGTGAATATCATAATATTTTGTATAAGAAAGATAAATTATGGATATTAAAATCAATATGGACTTGGTGAAAAGAAGGAAATAAAAACATAAAGTGTTTTCATAGGATGACAATAGTATAGAGATTAGAATTTAGAATTAGTAGAAGGGGTTTGGATTGGAGACCAAAGAAAAAAAAATGAGATAAGGCTATTTTACCATAATATTATAGAATCAAGGGAGTTTGAATTTCTTAATGATAAAATACTATAATAAATATTTGTAGGGATATTTTTCCTACTAATCCCCCCATCCCCTTCACTTAAAATCTCAATCAAACGTAGGATAGGATAAATAAGGTAGTCAAAATATGCTTTAGAAATTTAGTCAAAAATATGGGCATTAAGAGAAATATGGATAATCCCCAAAACTAAACTAGGTTTTGAATCTTTCATCAATGGTCAGTGCTCATTTTCTACCTAAGAAAACCATAAGGACACCAAGCCTATGAGCCATTTATTTTTCCCATTTAATGAATCACATTGATCCACTAATGGGCAAGAGCAAAGAAGAAAGAAGGACCCACTGTAAGCCAAGGAGAGATACATGGAAGTTAGTTAGAAGCTAAAGGAGAAAAAAACTATTACACAATTAGAAAAGGTATGTCATTGGTCTAAGGAGACCCAATTTTATTCTTCTTTCAATCCTAATAAATCTTAAATTTCCAATTTTTAATTCTTCTTCCTTTAAAATTTTCATCAACCATTTTCAAATTTCAAATTGTTTCTTATGTCTCCCTAATTTTTAATTTCATAATTCTTCAAATTTCAATCCCAATATTCAATTTATTTAAAATATTAATCAATATCCAAATTAAATTTTAAATATTTAATTTCCTTATACCTCCCATTCATTTCATTCCTTAAATTCCTTTTAATCACCTTATATCTCCTAAATTCTCAAGCTATAAAAATATTATTCTATCCAAAGAATATTCACTCTTTTCTCTCAATAAATAGAAAGTAAAAATAAATACTTTAATGTGTGCCATGTATATTGATAGACCAATTAATCAAGTGCTATATTATCTCCATGTTTGCTTAACTTAGGTGCTAAATTCTCTCCATGTCCTGTAGAAATAATTTCTAAATAAAAAATAATATATTAATAATTACACATTAATTTTTCTCATGGCGGTTCCTCACCAAGATTTTGGGTTCAGAGGAGAGAAAGAGAATTTCGTTGGTAGCATGGAATCAGGTGTGTGCAAGCAAGGATCAGGGGGGCCTGGGGTTAAAGAGAATGAAAGAAATGAATCAAGCTCTGATTGGAAAACAGGTATGGAGATTTATCAATAATGATCAATTGGGATGGGTAAAACTTCTTAAGGCAAAATATATCAAAAATAATCAGGACTTCCTGAAAGCTGGTAATCTTCCTAGAGGATCCTATTTTTGGAATTGTTTTCTCGAATGTCGGGATGTAGTCAGGAAAGGCATCAGATGGAGAATTGGTAATGGAAGACAAGTGGACTTTTGGAAAGACCCGTGGTTGGAAGAGGCCCCTCTGAAAGATAACTTAGACCTTCAGGTCCTCCAACATAAACTTTTGAAGGAAATGGGAGGAAAAGTAGGGGATTTTATTGCTGTAGCACAGGAAACTTCTTCTTGGAAGAAAATCATAGTTCATAATCTGTCAGAGCAAGAGAAGGTGGCCCTAACCAAACTCAATGATGCTTTAAGGGTGTTCCCGATCATTCCTGGGGGAGGAAGAGACAAGGCGATTTGGGGCAAAACTACAAGTGGGATCTATTAAGTAAAAACTGCCTATAAGTTAATCCACTCAGGATTCAATGGCTGGACTCTGACTTCTGTTATTTGGTTAAATAATTTAACCCCAAAAATAGCTTTCTTATTTTGGTTGGCAGTTCAAAATAAGATCCTGACAACAGATAATCTGCAAAGGAGAGGTTTCCAATTCATCAATCGATGTATCTTGTGTGAGAAAGCAATAGAATCTGTAAGTCATATATTTCTAACTTGTGATTTTTCTTGTACAGTCTTCCAAATGATCCTATCCAAATTTCATATAGATTGGGTCTGTCCAAATAGCATGTCTGACTTCTGCATACAGTGGGCTTCCCCCTTCCGAGAAAAGCTTTTGACTTGGCTTTGGAAGCTCAGCTTACCCCATTTTTTATGGGGGATATGGAATGAGAGAAATAAGAGAGTATTTAAAGGATGTAAGAAAGATCCCAAGTTATGTGGTAATAAAATAATCAGAGCTTTGAAAGAAAACTGGAAAACTTTCTTCTTCAAAAATGAGACCATGTCTCTAAGGGAAAGGAGGATTTTGCGGAACTGGGGAGAGGAACTTCCAGACCTAGACATTACAACCAACCCACGGGGTGGTGTCAAGTGGATACCCCCCACACAAAAGTGGGTTAAGTTTAATTTTGACGGGGCAGCTAAATGAAATCCGGGGGCTATAGGAGCAGGAGGAGTTTTGAGAAATGAGGAAGGAAAAGTGGTCCTTGCCTTTGTAGAGCCTTTGGGAACTCAAACAAATCATTTTGCAGAAGCCCGAGCCTGCATGCAGGCAATGAGAATTGCCAGAATTGAGGGTTATAAGGAAGTTATCTTTGAAGGGGATTCGCTTAATATAATCAAGGCAATTAAGGAGGATAAAGACCCCAGCTGGACCATATTGGAGCTTATCCTAGAAGCAAATATTCATAAATATCATTTGGTTAATGCCCGAATCCAACACACCTTCAAAGAAGGGAACCAGGCGGTGGATCTAATGGCAAATATTGCAGTTTTTGTTGGGGAGATGCAAATTTGGAAGGATAACTTCCCTCAAGAACTATTGGTGTTGGCTGCTAGAGAAGAGCTAAGATCAAACCTATTAGAGCATCAGGAGATCAGAGGGGCTGATGATGAGTAATCCGACGGATGGAATTAGGCAGAAAAGGCATCCCATTTGCTGGGGCCTGGGAGGTGACAAGTGTACAGTACAACAACCTAGTGTTAGTAAGTGCTAGGTGTTGTTTGGTTTTTGTTTTATCCTGAATAGTCAAGCAACAAGTATAGGACTGTGGACTCTAAGTATGGCTTAATGTGAGTCTTAGAAAGATCCATTTTGTATTTTGATTATACGGGCTTGATGCTAGAACTAGCCCATTTTGACTTTGTAAAAGGTTTGTGGACCTTATAACCACCTCTACCTTATACCAAAAAAATTACACATTAATTTTACCTTTAATATTGATTACATTCTTAGCATTATTTCTCATCTACTCATAGAATACTTTCATTTGATATTTCTCTTATAGACTACTTTTTGGGATCTTTTGCTCATATATTTTTCTTCAATGTATTTAGGCTTTGATGTCCTTGCTCAATATTATATTTTTTATTGACTCTCCTTGACTTAGACACCCTTCCTCTTCTCTCCAAATCACTGCATGTAAATTTTTCCTTCAATCTACTATCATAATTCTGTCAATCCTCTACTTATCAAAAGTTCAATATTTCACTATATCAATGTTCTAAAATTTGTTTGTCACCCACTGAATGTAGCCTTCAACTCTTCCTCCACAAAATCTTATTCAATCTGTTGCTCTTCATCTAGCTCACATTCTCTCCTTCTTCAAATTTTGCTCCACTCAAACTCTACTCCAATCCACTTCTCTTCCTCCATATCACATTCTTTCCTTATTGAACTCGAGTACCTTTCTTTCTCAATAATGTATTCTTTAGTATTTGTACTTCTTCAAAAATTCTTCCTAAGAAATAATTATTTCCCTTATAATATTCATACTTTCACCTTTAGCTATTTCTCACATCCTTACCTATTGCAATGTGGCTCTGACCAAGAAGTCTATAATACCACAATTATCAAATGAGTACAAATATCATAGGTCTATGTTTTCTAGGATTATATAATATTATTCAATAATAACACTAATATCGCATAAAAATAACTTTATTGGTTCAATCCAAAAATCATTAAAACTTTATTACATAGCATAGAGCTTTGTATTCAATATATAATCTTTCATGTGGATTTTCAATGAACCTGATTTTTCTCCTCAAAATCATGAGAGATGTAACCTTTCATATGCCTTCCATATATAACAACAAAGCATATTATGATTATATATCTTCCTACTTCTAATATTAACACGTCACACTCATGACTCTTCACTTACACACATGACTTCTTTCATTTATAACTCAAACTTGATTACATGACACATAAACACACTTTACATCTTGACACATACTATTTATACACACTTCCTAAATATTTACAATGGTACTCAAGGTACCAAATAATGTAATACCACCAAAAATTAAATATAATTTTCTTTTTTAGTATTAGGAAAGTATGGATTTGAAAATAAATGGATCAGATGGATTAAAGCTTGTGTCTATATATTATCCTATTTAATTTTGGTCAATGGGATGGTAACATAATCATCTAAAGCCAAGAGAATTCTTAGACAAGAAGACCCTCTATCATCATGTCTGTTCATTATTATGGGAGATGTATTGGGAAGGAACTTGAAGAAAGATTACAAATATGGGATAATAAGAAAATATGAGGCTACTAATAACATAAAAAACATCACAAATCAATATTTTGTAGATGATGCACCCATTTTTTGGATGGTAGGGATAAACAATACCATAAATTTGTATAACATGTTAAGAAATATGAAAGAGCATTAGGGAAAAATGTTAATATGAAAAAATCCATAATCTACTTCTTAAACACTCCATCTAGAATAAAAGTAGGGATATGAAGGTTATTTGAATTGGAGGAGGTAAATTCTCTAGCAACATATCTAGGGATACCCTTTTTTGATGGAGAATGAGGATAAAATTATGGAATCTAGTTATAAGTTTTATATAAATTACCATTATGCAATATAGATGGTCATCATTAGTAGGAAGAGTACAACTAATTAAGTTAATCTCATAGGCTATTCCAATATATTATGTGTCCTTGTATATTATTAAAAAATAGATAGAAAATATTAAAATTAATTATGCGGTCATTTTATGGTTAGGATTACATGACAAAAGGATATTTCCTTTGGCAAAATGGAGTAAGGTGTGAAATGATAAAACTAGGGGAGGTCTTGATTTAAGTGTTCTTACATATGCAAACTTAGATGTAATGGGGAAAGTAATTTATATATTATACAAAGAGATTCAAATACAATGGATAAGAATTATTCTAAGTACAATGATCCCAATAATCCAATCTTATTCTCACTACAAAATAGTAGTGCACTATTCAATGGTTTAAAAAACTCAATTGATCTAGTGATTCATGGTATAAAATGGGTGGTGGAAATTAGAGAAAAAATCTATTTGTATGGATACTTGGTGTGATAAAAACCCACTATATCTATATCCAATTTTGAATTCATAGATAAGATTACTTCAAGAAAATATGATGTTATATTTTCAAACATTATGTACAAGGGTTAGGAAGGAAGACACAAATTGAAAGAAGATATTATCACAAACATACTAAATATTGCTTCTATAAAGCAATTCAGAAACAAATAACAACAATGATTATTTCAAGGGGATTTGAGGATACATTGGTATTCAAGTTGAATAGCTTAGAAGATATACACAACAAGAAGTAGATATGATGTAAAGCACCAAAAAAATAGAAATACCACAAGAATATGAAAATATATTTGGGATAGCTCAAGCATTCCAAAATTTAAAATGTTTATGTGGGTAGTAGGTCATACGAAAACATTTGTCGTAAAATAAGCTAATGGAAAGGGGTTTTCATGTACCCTCATAGTGTGTTCTATATAAAAAGGAGGAGAAGAGTATAGACCATATCTTCGGACATTGATCAATAGTTTTGGAACTATGGAAATGGATTCTTAATATGTTTTGTAAATTCATGGTAATGAGTCAAAAAATTAAAGAATAGTTAGAGCAATAATAGAGCACTTTTAAAAATTAAGCATTATAGACAATATGAGATATATCAAAAGATACAATACTTTGGACTATATGGGTAGAAATAAATAGAAGTATATTTAAAGAAAAGGAAAATAGTTCACAGATATTGAAAAGGAATATTCATTTAGCCATAGAGTGTAATCCAACTCTATAAACTCACCCAATCCCTAATCTTGAAGGAGATAGACTTGATAGATGGAAGTCATCAAATAGAATTATGATATTAGGTACAAAAGAAACAAAATAAAGGAAAATAATATAAAGTGGAAAGCACTTAAAAGGAAATCTTGGACCGATAAGAGGGGGAGGAATAATTAGAAGTAATAGGAGAGATATTGTTGGAAATTTGAGCAAGTTTTTTTGTCATTGATGTCAAGAAGTTTGATGTCCAGTTTCGTCATCATTGATGTCATATAGTTGTTTTTTCCAAAATGCAAGGAAGTGGTTAAAGGAAAAAGGATATAATATTTATTTTAAATATTATATGCCTAAATAGGCCTAAAAGGGTAGAAGACCCAAGGGAAGAGAAGCAAGTTTAAAAAGAAATAATAATATTATTATATTTAATATTATAATATTTTGGGAAAAAGGAAGATGTGAAGAAAAACAAGGTCCAATGAATCATTAAAATAATATATCCTTGAAAAGACCCATTGAGCAGATTATAAAGGTTTTTATTTAATTTATTTAAATTAAAATATTTTAACCTATGGTTAAAATTTTAATTTAAATAATCAAAAGGTGCCAAGGTTTAATTTTTAAATTCAAATTAGAAATTTGAAGTGCAAACGTCTTGAAGTGCAAAAGACAATGTATAAATAGGGAAATGATTTCCATTTCCAAATTACCTATGCTATTTGAATACCTAAGTTGAAATATAATTTGTGCATTGCATTTTTAAGGGTGAAGAGGATTCCTATGGTTTTTAATTAAATAAGATATATATTCATTGAAATATGAGTGAAGCACCAAACCCATTCCAAGGCATTGAGTAGCGCAGATGGTGGTCAAAGGCTTGCTAAGTTTCTCATGAAGTAAAGGTTGTGGATTCGAATCCCATGTGATTCAGTTTTGCATAGGAGGAAGAAGGATTTTATTTTTGCCAAAATATATGCAAAGGTATTAGTGAAAGGGTGTGGATTTAGGTTTACATGTGGGTATATAGCCAAAGTGGCAGTTTGCCTTGGGCTAAAGTGCGATGATGGCTTGGTCACGGGTTTGAGTTTGGGCGCAGTCAAGACGTGCGCATTAAGCCTTTTGATATGTGAGCCAAATTTTATAAGGTATGCATATTTTTATTTAAATTCGTCAAATTTTGGAAGGCACAAGTATTATAGAGGCCACGTGATAATTATAAAGTGCATAGGTGGAATGCATAGGGAGTCATAAGGTTAGTTGAAAAATATTTTATTTTTATTGCTTAGAAAACTAAAGGGATTGGAGTTATAAGGTGTTAACAAAGGAATTTAATTTTTATATGTTGAATGTTATTTTGAGAAGTTTGGAGTTATAAGGTGTTAACAAAGGAATTTTATTTTTATATGTTGAATGTTATTTTGAGAAGTTTGGAGTTTATAAGGTGTTAAAAAAGGAACTTCATTTTTATATTGAATATTATTTTGAGAGGATTGAAGATTATAAAGTGTTAATAAAGGAACTTTGGGTTGAATGTTATTTTAAGAGTATTGGAGATAATAAGGTGTACTTGAGACTTGATATTTTTGTATCTCTTGAATCATGAAATAATTAATTTTTTTGGTTTTAATTTAAAGAGAGGGTTTTGAAAGGGTCCCCACAACCTTATACATACAACTAAACTCTCAACCATAATAACAATATCCAAAATATTATACCTATTAGGAATAACCGAGAGAGTTTAATTCCTAATAACCATAATAATTTTTTAGAGAACTTAGAAAAGCACAACCCTTTGAAGGTAAAACAAAATCTAACAAAATCCAGTCAAAGGGCAAAGTGAGACCGAACACACATTCCAACGAGAGCCAAAGGGATGTCTAACTCCTCCTTACAAAAACAAAGCATCATGAGCCTCTTTCCTAGCAAGGGAAACTACGTCATTTGGGACATCATTTTTCCACACCAAAAAAGCAACACAGTGGACACCATGGTTGGCCAGCATATCGGCCAATGCATTCCCCTCATGGAACACATGGCGAATGTTCACCTGTTCAAAAGTATACACCAATATCCTAGCTTTGACAATAAGATTGAGAACATTCCAGCTAGGTGTACACTCCCATTTGAGCATCTTGATTATGTTCAATGAGTCACCTTTGATTTCCACATTTTGACATCCAGCATCCTCTAAAAATTTCACCCCCATAAAAGTTGCATGAGCCTCCATGAAGTGTGAATATTGGGAATCAAAGGGTTCAAAAAATGCCATGAGGATGTTGCCATTATCATTTCGCACAATGAATCCTGCTCTAGCATTATTGAGATTACCCTTTGAGGTTCCATCAAAGTTGAATTTCAGCCAATTGGGAGTCATATGGGCCCACTTAATTCCTACTCTAGGATCAGGTTCAGGGGGGCCAAGGAAGAGGGCTCCAACCCAATTTAAATTCCAAATCAACTTCGTCGGAGGAGGAGGGCACCTTGGGCCGTTTACCCACAAAGGCAGCCAAGACATTCTCTGATGCTCTATTAATGATCTTAGTACCCACCCTTAAAACATCGGTATCAATGTCATTAAAAGCATGGGCATTTTGTTCTTTTCACACCCCCCACCATGCATGGGGAAGCATAATTTTCCATAACCAAAATAGTCATTGGGACACGAACGATGAACACCATTGAAGGATGTTGTCCATCAATGTACCTGAAAACATCTAATAAATGTTAAACCAATTAAAAATAAACATAAATACCTACCATGTGAATGAGCATATGAGGAGCAGATATTGTGTGGATTCCAAGTCTGATTTGCATAGATAGCATATTTTCACCATAATGCGACCGTTATTTTGAAGATTCTCCAAAGAAAATATTTTATTTTGAGCCACCAGCCATAAATAAATATTGATCTTTGGGATTAGTTTTTTAATCCAAATAAGATTCACTAGAAAATGAGCCTCATATTTTAGGATACAGAAGGAATAATATGATTTCATAGTAAAGTCACCTTCAGCTTCCCCGTTCTAAATCAAACGGTCTCTAGAATTGTCCTGTCTGGTCGCATACCTGTTAAGTTCCACTAAAAGTATATGCCAACTGACCAAATCATTCTGGTTGGACACTCAATGGGGATGAGAATTCCATGAATGCCTACCATTGATAATAGACATATATTGGGAAACCCAAATTTTGCCTTCCTCCATTGCTTTCAAAGCAATATCCTTGAGATTTGGGTCATCAAATAACGGCTCTTCCCTCAACCAATGGTCTTCCCAAAACTTGATGTTTCTCCCATCACCAATGATCCACCTACTTTTAGCCTTCACAAAGTCCCTGATCTTCATTAAGCTTCTCCAAAAAATAGAGCCTCTCGGGGAGAGATCATATAACAAGAAAGAATTAAATTTATATTTCACTTTAAGGATAGAAAACCAAGGTCTCTCAGCATTCGAAGCAACCAACCACCCTAATTTACCAACCAATGCTCTATTCATAAGTGCTACTCTTTTCAAATTAAGACTCTCGTCCTTTCTCCTCTTTCAAATCTAATCCCAAGCAACCAAGTGGTACTTGCATTTTAAATCTGATCAAACCCAAATGAAAGTTGTAAAAATACAATCAATTTTGTTCATTAATTTAGCAAGAAGCATGAATAAGGACATGAAATAAATGGGTATGCTCTGGAGTGTGCTTTGAACAAGTACCACCTTCCCTTCTTGGCTCAGCAACACCCCTTTCCAAGAGGCTAGTTTATGTTGGATTATTTCAATCAAAGGGTCCCATAGTGAGTCTTTCATTCTCCCCATGAAGAGAGGCAGTCCAAGATAGGTCACTGGCAACATGGCAATCCTACAATTGAGTATATTCACAATATTTGATTTCCTGGCTTCCAAAGTGTTAAAAAAGTAGAGAAATCTCTTCACAAAGTTGATCTCCTAACCAACAACCGTATCATAACACAATAATATCTTTTTAATATCCCAAGAAAAAAAACCAATGCACCACTAGCAATCAGAGTATCATCAAGAAATTGGTGATGAGATACAGGCATACATGGGAGAGTTGGACGAAGACCCACCTCCCCGCTCAACCTTCCAATTATTCTGCCTAAAGCCTCTACCACAAAGAGGAAGAGGAAGGGGGAAAGTCAATCACCTTTCCTCAAGCCATGATGAGACTTAAAAAAGCCAGACATCGATCCGTTAACTAGAATGGAGCACCAAACTGAAGAAATACAAGAAAAAATAAGGGTGACCCATCGATCGCTGAAGTCAAAATTCCTCATCACCTCTTGTAATAATGGCCATGTCACTTTATCATAAGTATTACTAATGTCTATCTTTAAAATGAAAGCCTCTCTACCACTATACTTGACCGAATGAAGAAGCTCATGCATGACAATAGTGCCATCTAAGATTTGTCTACCCGACACAAAGGCACTCTGAGCCATATGAATGAGATTCAGAAGCAGCCCCTTGAGTCTGTTAGATAGATCCTTATAGAGGAATTTATATAAATAATTGCACAAACTTATTGGTCTAAAATCCTTAAATTACTAAGTGGAATCCTTTTTCAGAATTAAAGTAATCAATGTGGCATTCAAGGATTTAGGAATCTCTGCCAATATTTGGGCTTTTATCATAGCCTCTACCATCTCAAACCCACAAATATTACAATATTTATGAAAGAAAAATGGAGGAAATCCATTAGGCCCCAGAGCCTTTAAAGGCCCTATCTCCTTAACAACATTAAATATTTCATCATTTGTAAGTAGGGCCTCCAAACCTGTGTTCATTTCCTCCATCACCAACGTAGGACTGGCATCTAACATAACACGTTCCACCAAAAAATATCATTTCATGGGGGGTACCAAGAAGAGAACTGAAGAAATTGATAGCCTCCAATCGACTTTCCTCACTCTTCTCGATAGAGCTACCATCTTCCTTAATAATCTCCACTATTCTATTCCTACTTCTCCACCGCATGGTGGATGCATGAAAGAACCGCATATTCTTATCACCTTCTCTTAGCCATAATTATCTCAATTTTTGCTTCTAGTGCAACTCAAAATTCACTTGTTTTTTATGAGAATTGGCTAAGCACTCTCTTTCCTCCCTTAATAACACCTCATCGAGTCCATATGACTCAATATTTTTCTTGATTTCAGCAACATTATTTTTTAAAGTTTCCATCTTCCTAAAGATATTACCATACACGTTCTTGTTCCACCATTTTAATTGATGATGAAGCCTTTGAATTTTGAAGGTAAATTTAAAAAGTATCGATCTCGGTGCTTCCTCATCCCACAATTTTTTCACACAATCTTCAAAGTTAGGGAATTTGCACCACATTGCTTCAAAGCGGAATGGTCTCGAAAGAAAAGAATAGTTTTCAATAGTCTCCAAAATGAAAGGATTATGATACAAGCCCACTCTGGGCAAGGTGGAAAGCACCACATCCCTAAATAAATTGAGACTTCCAGAAAAAACTAGCAATCTGTACAATCGGCTCAAGATCAAACCATTACCCGACCTACTGTTACTCCATGTAAAATACCCCCTTTCAAATCCACGTCTCGTAATTCTATGAAAGATATGAAATCTGCCAGGTTAGAAATACTGTGCTCTTCAGGACCACTTCCACCCCTTCTCTTCGAAGGATATAGAGGGAAGTTAAAATCTCCAATCACTAACCAATATTCATGAATTAAGGTTTGATGTGTTTCTAGAAAAAACTATCAAAAATCTCTCCTTTCATAGGAGGTATTCAGAACGTATATATTGGAGACCACCCAATGCCTTTGGGTCTCATTGCACAAAAAAAGAATATTTATCACTCTACGTGAAGCAAAGATTACATGCCCATCAAATTTATGTGAATTCAAAAAAAAAGTCCACCCACTGTTTCCACAGCTTCACTGGCCATGAAACTCGAGTCCTTCCATCCTGCCCTTTGGATCGATCTCCATGACTTTACCTCAAGCTTTGATTCTTGAATGCATAACAGATCATGGGCCAATTATCTTCTTAGGGACACCAATAAGTGCTTCTTAGAGGAGCTATTAAGCCCTCTTATGTTCCATGAGCAGATTTTCATGGGAAGGGGGAACTCACTTTATCTCCACCACCTACCGAAGAGCTCAAGAAACCATCCAAGATCAATCATTTTTCACCTTCACCAATTTTCAGAACTAGTCTAGATTGACCTCCGTTGGTCATAGACTCATTGGCCTTTCTTTTCCTGCTTACTTTAGCCACAAGCCTTCTAGGTTTATAGGCCTTAACCAAATCCATAAAATGTCTTTTGTGACTATGGGTTTTAGGGCTAGGATATCACTTCTCCATTACCACTGACTGAGGAGATGGGGAATCAAGAGCCACATCCATAACTAAAGCTTTGTTTCTTACCATATAGGTGGAACAACCATCTGCACGATTGGCCACACCAGGAGATAAGGATAGACAACAAGCCACCAAGGATTGTGGATATTCCATTAATGATCCCATGGGGGTTGCCATCTGGGCTTTAGAGCACGATGGATCCAAGTTTTCTGCCAAAGCATTTAGACACTCGAAAGAGTTGTCTAAGGGGATAAAATCCTCCACAAAATTGACTTCTAGAAATAATTCCACCTTTAGCCTATTAGAATTATCCAATGCAATATTCGAACACATTGGTTTGACCAACTCCTCCTCCCTAACCATAGGTGCCAACAGAGAGGAGGAAAGAGGGGAAGCCAAATTTTGAAGAGTCATCGAAGGAGCAATAGATTCCTTGACCGACAGTGTAGTAAACAATTTCTTCTTCCATATTATTCACTTATTTAAGGGGAAAGACCAAATAAAATTGCTAACACCAAAAATAGAGACCGGTCTCTTCCCTTTCTCCACCGCGGATACAAATCCTTGTGAACACTAAACCGTAGTAGAGGCATCCCCCAAATTTCTTTTGCAATGCAAATATGAATGACCTTTGCCCCCATAAGCTAAAAATGAAAAGCTATCATGTTCATAGATGATTTTTTTCTTCCACCTTCTTGCCATAGAGTTGATCAAAATAGATTTTAGTAACTCTTTGGACAAGTCCATGAGAAAACTCAGGCGAACAAATTGCCTTTTGTCTTTTGATATGGAAGAGGCATCAAAAGAGATAAATTTACCAATTGCATTAGCAATTTGTTTGAAGATAGATTCATGACATATATAGAGAGGGACTTCAGGAAGGCAAATCCAAATTAGAACCATGTCCACTTTGTGAGTAGCAGGGTTAAACCTAGAGTCCCATTTCTTTAAATACAACCTACGCTTTTTGAAAAACCACGACCCCTCTTCCAACACCTGATCAACATCAGAGGTATACCACAGAGAAAAGAGAAAAAAGTTCCTCGAGAGAAGAGATAAATAGAGGATGCTAGTTGGCTTCCAATGGGCGATGGCCCATCTCTTTAAAGAATCAACATCTGGTCTGCTCATGGAAAATTTTCCCACTAAATTACCAGACAGATTCACCAATAGAGAGGACACAGTTGAGTCAGAGATAAATATTTTGAGTTGGGGATGAACGTCTCCATCAACAACCTGATTGGCTAAGTCTACACTCCCACCATTCCTTTTGGGTGCAGACTCCCCAATATCTTGACCACAAGGCTTTTCCAAAGAAAGAGATTCCACCGGTTCACCTAGAGGTTCCTCACTCGGATACCACATTTCATAAAAATCATACACTAGCAATGCAAAAGAGAGGACCAGATGAGATAACCACTCAGAAAACCACAAGAATATAAACACAAACATAAACCAATGAAAGCCAGCCCAAGATCCACTAAAGCAAAGAGCCGCAACCATTGAGAAGAGCCTACATCGTGAAATAATTATTGAGGAGAATATTTATGTGGAGATTTTGAGATAGACTGTTGTTATCTAACCTTGAAATTGGCAAAGAGGATTTTTTTGTGATTAAAATAGGTTTTGAAAATATATCTCCATAAAAAAAAAGTTTTGGGTACATCATCCTTATGATTAAAATATTGTTGGATTAAATGTTGTGAAATACAAAGGTAGATTGAAAAGGATTGTTTGATAAGCATTGTTGGAAATGTTTAAGTGAGTTTTCATATGCATGATTGGTGAATGATTAAGAGAATAATTGAGTTAGATATTATGTATTATTTTATTTAGGTCTTGAGACCCACATTGTGCATTTTGTTTGGAGAAGGTTGAAAACACTTATTTAGGGTTGGTGAGAAAGTTGTGTTTCATTGAGTGAATGATTGAGTGAAGTTGGTTGAGCATTGGTTTTGAGTGATATTGAAAGTGAATGTGCAAAAATTAGAAACCAGAATTGTGAAAGTGAAATACTTAATGATTAGTGTAGATGTAAGATAGATCTGAGAGAAATATTTGGAGGTGATAGAGCGTAGGATAGTAGTCTCTAGTGGATAGAGATCCATTAGCCAAGGCAGTGAAGAAATAGGTCTTTTGAGTGACAATAGAGGTCTTATCTAGAGAGAGATCCAAAATCTAGTGCAGTGGGGACAATTGTCTTCTATAAGATCATCAACCAGAGTAGAGGGGAAATATTTCTCATGTGGATAGAGTTCCATAAACTAGAGAAAGGGGAAAGAGTTATCCTATGGAGTATGATCCACGAAGCAACTAGGAATATAGAGTTATTATATGGAGATATATCCATGAACTAGTTGATGAGAAAGAGTTATCCTAGGTCAAGTTCCATGAACCAAAGAAAAGGGAAAGAGTTCTCCTGTGGAGTATGATCTGTGAAGTAGTTAGGAAGATAGAGTTCTTCTATGGAGAGAGATCCATGAACCAGTTGAGAAGAAAGATTTCTCTTGGGTCAAGTTCCACGAACCAGAAGAAAGGGGAAAGGTTTATCCCATGGAGAGAGATCCACAAATCATAGTATTAGGGATTGGTGTCTTCTTTGGATAGAGGTCCATAAACATTGTAATAGGGAAGAATTTCCAAGATATTTATTTAGAAAATTTAAGCAAAATATTTTCTCCATGGAGTAGTCCTCATTGGGTGAACCACATTAAATTAGTGTCTCTATTGTGTGTGATGATTTATGCATTTTTTTTTATTATTCTTGTTCATATTTCCATTGATATATTGGATAATATTGTTTGAGAAAGAAAATTAAAATTTTATATTATACTTTTCACCCCCCATATTAGTATAAGATTATGTTCTTCAATTGGTATCAGAGCAGGTTTCTTCAAAAGAGTTTAACAACTTGAAGAATAATATTATAGGAATACATATGGAATCTTAGAGTGGATATTTAGGGAATAAGGCACCATTTTTCGATGGAAACAATTATGCATTCTAGAGTGTATGAATGTGGCGCAAGGAAATGACATATGGTAAGAATTTGAGCATGGGTACATACCGCCAGCTACTCCTCCTATAGATAAATATGGTAAGCTCATACATATGAATAATTCAAAGGAAATGAATGCAATATTAAATAGTTTACATGAATTAGAGTTTGTAAAAGTCATGCATTGCACATCAACAAAATATATTTGGAAAAATTTGAAGAAAACATATGAGGGAGACAAAAAGGTCAAGATGGTAAAATTGCAAAATCACAAGAAAATATTTGAAGACTTAAATATGAAGGATGAGGAAGACATTACTACATACTTACTTTGTACGGATGAGGTTGTTAACTCCATGCAAGGACTTGGGTTTAAAGTTGAAGAATCAAATTTTTGTCACAGTATTTTAAGGTCACTCCCTAAGAGGTATAGTGAAAAGGTTTCAGCCATAGAAGAAATAAAATATATTGAAACTTTGACTAGGGATGAGTTACATGGAACTCTCACAACTTTTGAGATGAGAATAGGAAAGGATCCTAGTCCCAAGAAAGAGGTAGCTTTCAAAGTAGCAAAGAAAATAAAATACAAGAAGATAGATTCAAGTGATGAGTCATCTAGTGATGAAGAAGAAAACTATGGTAGAAGGAACAAGGACACAAGAAAGCACAAAGGTACAAAATCAGTTAAGTGTTTCAAATGTGGTAAATATTGTCACTATGCATCTAAATGTCTAGAAGTTGGAAGTAGCAGTAGTTAAGAGAAACATGATCATAAGAACGAGGAAGTAGGAAAATATAGGTATCAAAATAAGAATAGGTATGGACAAAACAAGCATAAAAAGAAGTTTTTCTAGATGCATAAGAAGAGTTTTTATACAGACAAGATATACAAGAGTTCAAGTGATAGTTATGGAAGGTCCTCAAATAATGAAGAAGAATAAATCCTATTTTTGATAGTAGAAAAAGAAGATATTGGAAAAGAAGCTAAAAGGAAACCAATAATTTTTAAATATTTTAGGTGTGGTAACTTTGGTCATCTTGAAGATCAATGTACAAAGAATGGGTTTAGTTTTAGTGAAGATGAATATGAAGATTCTCTTGAATATCTAGAAAAAGAAACTCTCATCTTCGTAATAGAAGAGGAAGGAAGTGATCCTAGTGGAAATGATCTTGAAGATAAATGAGTAGAGGAAGAATAAAAAAGTGAAGAGGAAGGATAAGTTGATCTAGAAGGTGAACTTATTTCTGCTCTTAAGGAATTAATAAAGGTAATAAAGCAAAACTCAAAACTCAAGATTCAATTTTAGGAATGTGATGAAGAGAAATGAAAGCTTATACAAGATCTAATAGATTCAATATCTAAGACAAGAATATTTAAAGATAAGTTAGAAGCAAAAGTTTTAGAATGTGAAAATTTAGAGCATGAGGTAGCTTCACTAAGGAAGGAAGTGGAAAAGTCTAAAGATAGGCTAAATAGGTTTGGGAGAAGCTCAAAAACCTTGGATAATATTATCAAGGCACAAATATCTTCATCAAACAAGACAATATTTGGCTTTATAAAGGAACAAAGAGAACGAGGAGAGGAGTCAATATCAAGCTCCAAAGAAGAAGCTTCAAAATATGAGAGTGAAAGAGAAAGTGAGACTTCTAAGGATAAGTTGAAAAATAGAAATTTCAACAAGGAAAGGAACAATGCACAAATAAGGAACAGATGGAATAGGAAACATCACAGGGAAGAAGAGACTAAGAGACCAATGAGGTCAAGGAAATATTTCTTCAATGGATATTGCTTCTCATGTCATAGGTTTGGACACAAGGCTATGTAGTGTGGGACACATGAAAAATATGGACATGGTTTCACCAACAAAAATTTCATAAATGGGTATCTCTTTCAAGGGTATTGCTACTCTTGTAACCATTTTGGTCATAAAGAAGTTAATTGTAGGGTTCATGATAGGAATGGATATGAATTCACCAAGAGGAACTTCAAAACATTTGAACCTTCAAGGAACCACAATATTAAATTTTATAAGTGCAATAATGTTGGGCATATGGCTAAGTGGTGTAGAGTAGAATTTCCAGAGACAAGCTAGAACAAGAATATTAAGAGGAATCATAAGGATCAGTTGAGGAAGAAAGTGGACAAAGAAAAAGAATAGTGTATGCTGGGAGTAGAGATACTACAACCCCAAAATTAACCACATAAAGGAGAGGAGGTGGGAAGGGGGCTGAGCTAAGAGTCGTATATTTAGCCCCAAATGTGACCCTTTGCCATTGATGTCAAATATAGAGAGATTTGAGTTAGGGAGAGAGAATTCAGTCTGGGGGAGCAGTTTCTCTTGGGGAGAATAACTGAAAAAGGTAAAATAAATGCTTAAAGGAAAATGGGTTACCATCAATGACAAAGGGGGAGATTGTTGGAAATTTGAGCAAGTTTTGTTGTCATTAATGTCAAGAAGTTTGATGTCCAGTTTCGTCATCATTGATGTCATAAGGTTGTTTTTGCAAAAGGCAAGGAAGTGTTTAAAGGAAAAAGGATATAATATTTGTTTTAAATATTAGATGGCTAAAGAGGCCTAAAAGGGTAGAAGACCCAAGGGAAGAGAAGCAGGTTTAAAAAGAAATAATAATATTAGAATATTTAATATTATAATATTTTGGGCAAAAGAAAGAGATGAAGAAAAATGAGGTCCAAGGAATCATTAAAATAATATACCTTGAAAAGACCCATTGAGAAAATTATAAAGGTTTTTATTTAATTTATTTAAATTAAAATATTTTAACCTATGGTTAAAATTTTAATTTAAATAATAAAAATGCACCAAGGTTTAATTTTTAAATTCAAATTAGAAATTTGAAACTTGAATGTGCCAATGTGTTGAAGTGCAAAAGACAATGTATAAATAGGGAAATGATTTTCATTTCCAAATTACATATTCTATTCGAATGCCTAAGTTCAAATATAATTCGTGCACTATATTGTTAAGGGTGAAGAGGATTCGTATGGTTTTTAGTTAAATAAGGTAAACATTCGTTGAAATACGAGTGAAGATATAACCCATTCCAAGGTGTTGGATAACATAGACGATGGTCAAAGGCTTTCTAAGGCACTCGTGAAGTAGAGGTCATGGTTTCAAATCCCACGTGATTTGGTTTTGTAAAGGAGGAAGAAGGATTTTATTTTTGCTAAAATCTATGCAGAGGTATTAGTGAAAGGGCATGGACTTAGGTTCACATGTGGGTGTATAGCCCAGGCAGTAGCTTACCTTGGGCTAAGGCACAATGACAGATTGGTCACAGGTTTTATTTTGGGTGCAATCAAGACGTGCGCATTAAGCCTTTTGAGACGTGGGCCAAAGTTTATAAGGTATGCATATTTTTATTTAAATTCACCAAAGGTTGGAAGGTTTAAATATTATATAGGCCACGCAATAATTATAAAGTGCATAGGTGGAATGTATAGGGAGTCATAAGGTTAGTTGAAAAATATTTTATTTTTATTGCTTAGAAAACTAAAGGGATTGAAGTTATAAGGTGTTAACAAAGGAATTTAATTTTTATATGTTGAATGTTATTTTGAGAAGTTTGGAGTTATAAGGTGTTAACAAAGGAATTTGATTTTTATATGTTGAATGTTATTTTGAGAAGTTTGGAGTTTATAAGGTGTTAACAAAGGAACTTCATTTTTATATTGAATATTATTTTGAGAGGATTGAATATTATAAAGTGTTAATAAAGGAAATTTGGGTTGAATGTTATTTTAAGAGTATTGGAGATAATAAGGTGTATTTGAGACTTGATATTTTGTATCTCTTGAATTGTGAAATAATTATTGAGGAGAATATTTGTGTGGATATTTTGAGATAGGTTGTTGCTATCTAAACTTGAAATTGGAAAAGAGGATTTTATTGTGATTATACAGGTTCTGAAGACATATCTCCATCAAAACAAAAGGTATGGGCACATCATCCTTATGATTAAAATATTGTTGGATTGAATATTGTGAAATACAAATGTGGAGTGAAAAGGATTGTTTGATAAACATTGTTGGAAATGTTTGAGTGAGTTTTCATATGCATGATTGGTGAATAATTAAGAGAATAATTGAGTTAGATATTGAGGATTATTTGAGTTAGGACTTGAGACCCACATTGTGCATTTTGTTTAGAGAAGGTTGAAAATACTTGTTTAGGGTTTGTGAGCAAGTTGTGTTCCATTGAGTGAATGATTGAGTGAAGTTGGTTGAGCATTGGTTTTTAGTGATATTGAAAGTGAATGTGCAAACATTTGAAACCAAAATTGTGAAAGAGAAATACTTAATGATTGAGTAGAACATATTGAGTTTTATATAGACTACATCATTCTCTATATGCTCCGGAGGTTAAACAAATTCTAAATAGAATATATCTAAATTGCTTCAAGTTAAAGGAATTACTTTGAAGATTAGACAAAGCAATTGATAGCATTGTGTGCAAGATTTGATATTGATTGAGCATATCTTATGATCTATTTTGAGCATGTTTTTGAGAAGATTTAAGTAAGATTTTGTTAGAGCTTGAGGACATATTTAAGGCAATTATTGGTGAATAATTGTAGGTATATTTGAATTAAGTCTTAGTGAAGACTTGAGAGCAGATTTGAGGTAAGTCTTCATGAAGACTTGAGAGCAGATTTGAGGTAATTTTTAGTAAAGACTTGAGAGTAGATTTGAGATAAGTCTTAGTAATGACTTGAGAGAAGATTTGAGGTAAGTATTAGTGAAGACTTGAGAGCAAATTTGAGGTAAGTATTAGTGAAGACTTGAGAGTAGATTTGAGGTAAGTCTTGGTGAAGACTTGTGAGCAGATTTGATTGATTTATTTGTTCAAGCTCTGTGTTAAGGCTTGGGGTAAATCTAAGAAAATTTGATTTGTGATTGGATAAAGATTTGTGTTAAGGCTTGATGATATATTTGAGGATAGAGTGTGGTATAAATTTGAGGATAGATTTGTATAAGACTAGATATATATTGTGAGCATATTTATGCCAGATCGAGGATAGTGTTTAGTCCAGATTCAAGACAGAGCTGAGAGAAATATTTGAAGGTGACAGAGTAGAGGATACTATTATCTAGTGCATAGAGATCCATTAGATAGGTTAGTGAATACATAGGTATTTTGAGTGAGGATAGACGTATTCTATAGAGAGAGATCCACAAGCTAGTGTAGTGGGGACAATATTCTTCTAGAAGGTCATCATCTAGAGTAGAAGGGAAAGATTTATCATGTGGATAGAGTTCCATGCACCAAAGCAAAGGGAAAGAGTTCTCTTATGGATTATTATCCATGAAGTAGTTGGGAACATAGAGCTCTTATGTGGAGAGAGATCCATGAACTAGTTGAGGAGAAGAAGTTCTGTTGGGTCAAGTTCCAAAAACTAGAGCAAGGGAAAAGAGTTCTCCTATGGAGTGTGATCTACAAAGTATCCAGGAAGATAGAATTATTCTATGGAGAGAGATCCACAAACCAATTTAGGAGAAAGAGTTCTCCTAGGATAAGTTCCACGAACTAGAAGAAAGAGGAAAGGTTTTTCCTATGGAGATATATCCATAAGTCAGAGCATTAGGGGATTGGTGTCTCCTTTGGATAGAGGTCCATAAAAATTGTAATAGGGAAGAATTCCCAAGAGATTTATTGAGAAAATTTTAGTGAAATATTTTCTCCATGGAGTAGACCACATTGGGTGAACCACATTAAATTAGTGTCTCTATTGTGTGTGATGATTTGTGCATTGATTTAAAAATTGGTGTTGATATTGGTGTAGATAATATTATTTGAGAAAGAAAAGTAAAATTTGGTCTTATATTGTTCATCCTCCCCCTCATTATATATATATATATATATATATATATATATATATATATATATATATATATATATATATATATATATATATATATATATATATATATATATATATATATATATATATATATATATATATATATATCTTATTATATTTACAATAGTGGATTTAAGATAAATAATTAAGTTGAAAATTAGGTAGATTTGGAAGGGTTAAAAATATATAGACAAATTAAATAGAATAGAATAGGGATGGATGGTGATTCACTAATAGTAGTAAATATAATTTTGATAAAATCAAAGGCTTCATGGAACATACAAGAGATAATCATAGAAATATAGGACCTTGCTATAGAGTTTGAAGAATCAAATCTACACATATGTTAAGTGAAGGGAACAAATGTGCAAATATGCTAGCTAATAGATGATCATGTAGTTAAATTCTCTTTTGCATGGATAGAAGAATAAATAAGTTTAGCTAAAGCTAATAAAATAGTGTTGATTGCATAAATTAAATAATGATTAAAATTTATGTCAATTTTTTTTGTTGGTAATATTTGTTGTATATTATAAAAATAATGTTTTTCATATGAACTATTTCTTACAATTATTGTAGTTGCACTTATGCTTTATGAAGGAAACTAGTAGTCCAAATCCTATAAAGAAAACTATGATAGTATAAAGTTTTAGAAATATTACTCTACTAAAATACAATGTGTAGACAATAGAGATGGAGTTTTCATATTTTGAAGGATATTGTAAGAAATATAAAGAATAAGGATGCCAAATTTTGGAATATTTATATTTACAAAGAATATTGAATAAAATCCAAAAATAAAGTATAATAATTTAGACTTTTTATGAAAAAACATGAAGGCATCTAGCTATAGCAACTCAATTCAGATGAGAATTGAATATGTTTGTAAAATATCAAGATACAAACAAGAGAGATATTATTTATCAAGAATGGGGGATCTAAGTACAACCCCTTTTTCTCCAAAAAAAATTATTAAAAATGAAAGAGTATACATCATTAACCAATTACTAAAACCCACCCTTGAGAAAAATTAACTTGATATGCTAAAAATGTTAGAGTACTTCCTTGAATAAGAGGAACAAATTAGGTTATATAGTTGAAGCTAGAGACATGATTCTTCTTGCACTATGACGACCAATTTAGGAATTAAACCTTAATGCAAAAAAATTCTATATACTTTGAACTATATATATATATATATATATATATAATATTTAATAGAAGGATCATATTACTAGTTTTAGGACAAAATAGTTCCAATAATATAATAGAATTAGTTACAAATACATTATATAGAATTCTATATTTTGTCATAGATAGTTATCCCTTGGAGTGAAGGTCTACATCAATTTAGGTATCTAGATTGTAGTTTACCTCTTGATTGTGCCACTAACATGAAGCCACCACAATTCACTTTGTGTAATCCTTCTATTTTTCACAACCAAGTGTACATTGCATATTCACTTGTATCCACTATAAGTGTAAACTCAACCATTAATATGTATATTCCCATGGTTGTAGGTTTATAAAATTTAATATAAATATAGGATTTCTTCCTAGGATTTATATATGGATCCACATACTATGGTAAAAATGAGGAAAATAATAAGAATAATAGGAGGTAAATCATAGCCTCATTCCTTTAAGATAAATTAAATCTATATATGGTTATGCACCACCCTCCCTAGCTTGACATACTTTATGGAAGAGAGATATGAAGAAGGTTTTAATCCCTAGTTAGGGTCATTACCTTAACCAAATTATGGACAATCCTAATGAATTTGAAGGAAAATTTTCTTAACAAAATTTAACACAACCCATATCATTATTCTTCAACTTTTAACAACTTTTATAGTAAAAATATGAAACTTAATATGAAATTAAGTAGCAACCTCACTATATGATCATTATAAGCATTTCATAATTAAAATCAAACCCATAATCATATTTTTATTTTTATCATGATAATAAACTAAATAGCAATAATCCTAAATATTTATAATATATCCTTCCTTATCATTCCATTTTTATTCTACCTAATTTACTTTAATCTATGTATGATTTTGATGTAGAAAGGAAATATTTACAATGCATTAAAAACTTTAATATAATACATAAAGTATTAAGTAGAAATTGCACTAATGAATATACAATGCCATACTATCTACATTCATATTTTCTTTCTTCCAGACAATGTATATGTGATACACACATACAAAAGGGTCAAATCCAAAGATTTATTTCTTAGATCTTGTAGCACTTTCATAGGACAATGGGTTTTTCTTCTTCCTCTTTTCTAGCTCATCTTTCTTACTTGAGTTAGAATTAATGCCCGCTCCTTACTTCCTTTATTTGGATTATATGTTTTTCTATTAAAATAAATGATAGTCATTCAATAGAGACTTGACATGTGTCCTTTGGATATATTCATGAAGGGGAGGAGAAAACTCTAATAAAAACATTTCTTGAAGAAAATATTTTTAGGAATATAGAAACAAAAACGTATGCACCATAATAGAATTTAGATTCCACAAAGCAAATCATAGTTGTAACTATAAAATCTAGATTTTAATTCTTAGAATAATCCTAACCACTTAGAGAGGGAAAAATATCTCTTATGTACACCATAGGTGGTGGAAGATTATATGTATGAATTATCTAACAACTACAACACAAGTCATCTATTTATTATTTAAATAAAAAATTAGTCCTAACTCTAATGTTCAATGGTAAACAAACATATCATTGGGCCTAAGAGAGGAATATGAAAATGGTGGACATGGCTATATTTGATTTATTACATGGATCCACATTTAAAATACTTTATTCTCAAGATAGAAATACTAAATAATGCTTACTTTTTTATGCATCGCATCTTCATTTTGAAGATCATATCACTTGATGGGCAACTCTTACACATTTTAAGAATAAATATTATATAGATCCTAGACTGTAAGGTTATATTTGAGTAGAGGTTAACGTTTCCTTATTCATCTAGAATTGGGAGCTCCATCAAGGACTAGAACTTCTAATTAATCACCTACTTAAGAAAAGGAACATGCAAATAGGATGAATTTTTAAAGTAGAAGAAATATCCAACTAACATGTCACCTCCCTAATTTGGAAAACCATATTTTAAGGATCATAGATCTAGGATGTCAACTTTTATTGGGTTTGGTCTTTAGGGACAACTCCTTCTAAGGATAGAGCTATTAAAATACCATATCCTCCACATCAAATTACTGATCTAAGTAGAATAAATATTATTATTATTTCATACAATTGCATATATAAAAATGGTATAATTAAGAATATAAAGAACAATTTCACACTACTAAAGAAAATCATATACTTGGTCCACCTTAGAGAAGCTTGAAATATAATCTATCGTAGATGGTAAATTTTTGCCATATAATGCTTCAAATTATTAAAATAGTTGTAATATGACCTTAATAGGCCAAGAAAGACATTAGTTAAGTGCCTACGAGTGTTATTCTATTTTTATATTCTTTCTTTTTTTTATATATGATTGTTGCAAATGTATATTTTAGAATGCTTTTGAAAAGTGCTATGAAATTCAACATTATCAAAGCCATAATAAAATAAAATTCAAACACACCAACTGTTAGTATAGGATAAATTGTGGAAGGTATGGATGGGTTGTTAGTTCTATTGAATTCCTTGTGAAATTTAAAGGGGGTCAAAATTCAATATATCTGGAGACTTTGTAATTTTACTATCTATTTTATGTTTGAAAAAATGCTCATTTTCTCTCCAAAATTTAAAATTCAAAATTTTAAATTGAAATATTATATTTTGTGGTGGGAGATGGTATGGAGGTGCAAGTAGAATTTTTTGTTAGAGAATCAAAAAAAATTTAAACTTGAAAAGAAGATTCAGAGGTTCCCATGTGGAGCAATGCAAAAGTAGCATGTATGATTTTTAACGAACAAGTTTTACATTTGAATCACTTTATCATTTTTTGGTTAGAGGAGGTTTCTTCTCTTAACACCATGCTTACATATTTTATCTTCAAAATTAAATATTCATATATAATAATTGCACAATGGTAGGATTTTTTGCTTCTAAACCAAAGGACCTGGGTTTGAAATATAGAAAAAGCATTATTTCTTTATTTTTTGTGGTTTAATATAGATTTACTCAAATATAGATGAATCTTTTAGTTGAAATGTATTTTTAATAATGGGGCAATGGTAAGGTAGGAAAATTACAAAATGAATGTCAATATTCTAAATCCCATTGGATATTTTATAATATATATATATATATTATATATATATATATATATATATATATATATATATATATATATATATATATATATATATATTTATCACTATGATTTGTCACATTGGAGGTATCAATGTAAAGGCTATATTTTTCTTCCACCTACAATGATAGCATAGTGGCATGATGCTTGCAGGATGTCCCCTTTTTAAATCTAGTTGCATCCTCTTTATTGTCTCCATCAATAATATTTGTTTGTGTGAGGTGCTATGGCATATTTCATATGGATGGAATATATTTTTTCCAAGCTTGTTTTCTTTGATGTCATAGTGGTTGGAGTCTTACATCATATGTAAGACGACTCAAGTTCAAATCTTAGTATAACTTAGACAAAACCTAGTCAATCATTATAATTATTTTATATAGATACCTATTAATACAATCAATTATTATATTCCAAATGTCATAAGTCTATTTATCATTTGGCATCCCAGATAGTTGTCTTATCAGACTATAATACAAATAAACATAGCACTTAAAAGTGAGAAGTAATAGTTCTTGATTGGTTAAAATTTTTCTAAAGTTTATAATTTAATTTTTCATATTTTTTATCTCTTATATGCCCAAAATTCTATAATTTTTATATAAAAGTGTTTTAAACCCTATTTTTTTAGATTTGGAGCTATATAGATTGGTGAGATTAGTTCAAGGACTTGCTACTATTTTATAGGATTTTTTATTTGTAAAATAAACTTCATTGGCATATCCTCTTTAAATTTGGTGTAATAATTATTTTATTTGCATGCAAGTTGGAAACTTTATTCGTATCCAACATATGTATGATTAAAAGCCTTCTTTAGTAAGTTCATAGGTTCAAAACTCATTTACTCTTAGTTCTTTACCACAATAATGAAGGTATAATGTCTTCATGAAGAACCAAACATCTAAATTGAACTAAGATCATTAATGTAGTGGTTGGTTAGCTATAGTATATTAGAAAAATATTAGATTCCCTATGTTTATCTTCATCTTATTTCTTAGTGGGTGTTTTCTCTAACTCCAACAACCTACTAAAATGGTGATTGATAATATTTTGAGTTGTAGACATCTAAAATATGTCATGTCAAGGTGAGTGCTTATATGGGACATGCTAACAAACCATATGAATGATCTTGATAGCTCCAAGGTGAAGTAGTGGTTTTAATTACTCAATTTGGGTAAAGTTGGCTAACTCAGCCTTATCCATGGCTAACACCCACAGCTAATAGATATGGTCGTACCTCAGAGCTGCGGTTAGCAACAAAGTAGTTTTAGACCCAGAATTGGTTACAATGACCTAGACGATGAATCCAAATGGCTTTTGTATGGGGAAGCCTCTAGAACTTTCCCTCCAAGTGCTCCAACTACAGGTTTCTTATTCTTGGCTTCTCCATGAATCTAGATCAAGGCCTTCAATGTACTATAAGAACCCCCTCCAAATTGGGGAGAAGTCTATAAGAATATTGAGTTGAAATGCAGAAAAGCCTTGTAAAATTGTAGACTCACTTGATAACTTTGATAGGAACACTCTTACTTCCAAATTGGATATCATGAATGCATTTTAATCCATGAAGGCCCTAGAGTTCTAGGAGGATCAAGAAATTCAATTGAGCCAATTCTATCACCAATTCAGACAATTCATACCACCAATTCATCACAGGACACTGAGGTGACCCTTGATCATCAATTCAACAAGGAGAATTGGATATCCAAGCCCATATTTGGAGAGCAAGAACACTTTTAGCTCAACCATAGTTGTCAACCATAGCTAACAGTGCCCACCATACCTCAAACCAATGGTGATGGTTTGATCCCTGTTTTCCCTTGTTTTAGTAGTAGATTTACCTTTTCATGCATTAATCTAGATGAATCTAATTTAGATTAACTTTCCTAGATGCTATTGTATGGTTAAATTAGATATTAAGGGCAAATTTCTTTCATTTCTTAGCATTTTGGCAATTAGACTAGTTTTTGCTATTTCCATGCATTTTGAAGTTACTAATGCTTAATTAGATTGCTTCATAGATATATCTATGCTTATTTTGTATGCTTTATTCAATTTCATCATTTCTTACATAGATTGATAGTTTTACATGCCTTTATTCTTGATTTTATGCCATTCTTTATGCAAGATTCCTCTAAAAGCCTCATCAAGAGAGGCCACCTTTACTTTTAATCATTTCCTATTGTTCTTGAATGTACGGTTTTTAGGAGTCCATAGTTAAAGCATTCAAGGCAACAAATGCATATTCCAAGAAGAGAAGAAGGTCACCATAGATTTTAAGAAGTTCATGTCAATATGGAGAGTCTTTAGATTATACCAACCCCATTGTGGGACTCAACTGATTATATTAATTGTATCATAAATTTGGTATCCCTAAGAGGGACGAAATTGTAATCAATTGGCATAAATTTAATACAAATAAATCCTTCTTTATTGGAAAATGTGTATCTCATCTTATTTTATGATTTAAATATTTATCAATTGGTACAATAGCTTAGGTATATGCTCTCCAGATTACAATAGATGGTGATCACGATGGGAACCCCACAATTTTTACTATAATAGATTGATTTACTATGTTTTTTGTTTTAGGTACTCACCATAGTTAATATCCATGGTTAAAAATATTAGTCATGTGTAACATCCATGGGTAACAATATCAGTCATGCCTGTCAATCATGGCTAGCAGAGGATAGAAAATCACAGACATCAGCTTCTCCATTAGACTTGGATCTTAGGCAGGAGTCATTTCTCTATGTTTTCCTATGTCTATCTATATTTTTGAAAATATTAATGCAGTAGAATGATGGGTTAAGTAGAAAATGTAGAGAAAGAGTAAAATAAAAAAAAAATTATGCTCTTAGGTTTCTACTAGTCGTTGCTAGGAACAATGGACTTTTGATTTCAATCCACCCTAGTCTCCAATGGTGTAACCTATGTTTTTGAGTTGGCATGTATGAGGCCCAATTAGTGGCCATTCCTTCATGATTAGTGTGCATAATTTGAACATCATTTATCATAAATTTGCATTCTCTAAAAGATAAATGTTCTTTTGAAAATAAGCATGTAGGAAAATCATTTGAATGCTCTTTGATGCATTTTATTTCCATGCAAAAGTAAAAAGAACCACACACACCATGTACTATCTAAATGCTACTGAGTTGGAAGTCATATACAACCACTAGTAGGGTTCAATGATGGTGGTAGTGATTTCCATCTATTAGCTCAACTCCCTCGATCCTTGTTACTAGACCAATACTGACTCCAAGAACGAACATAGTCCATGGTAAATTTACATGTATCTCTCTTTAGAGAGGTATATCAATGACTGTGGGTGAATAGGGTGAGGACCAAGAGTACCTGTGATCCTTGACCATGTGTGGAATTCACTACCACACATTATAGATTGGCTTACATGACCATGAATTTCATTTCCGATTGTTGAGCTATGAGTATACAGGTGAAAGCCCTAAACTATTAAGTATATCATCAATAATTTCAAACACAATGAGAGTAGTTTAGAGTTTTCAAAAAATATCAAACACATAAAACCAATTAGGGTTCACAAACAAAAATTTAAAAGAGATAATCATAATTGTTTGCTTTGTTTGCCTTAAAAATATACATACAAGATAATATAATATTATGGTTAGAACATAGAGAGGCCGATATTGGCACAGAGCTAAGGTTAAGATCGAGGCTCCATCCATTACATAATAAAACTTGTAAAATCCTCAATCATAAGATCCTATTGAATAATTTTTTGTAAGAATTAGAGGGGATAACTTTACGCGTGGGGGTTCTCATAAGAATACCCCACTTAGAGGAGGTGATGCACACACCTCACAAGAGAGATCTAAGTATGGAAGATCCCAACATGGGGCCTTTGAACATGGGATCATATGTCACGATCGTACATATTTTGTATCCACTGGATCCACCATAAAGTACATAATTAAGGAAGGAAAAGTAAAAAGACTTATTCCCATCCATACTCAAATAAGGGTGGCTCAAGGCCCCCATTAATTTAGAATAAACAAGAAAAAAATCATCCCATTTAGGGGTAGGAAGATAGGGATGCTTCAAGACTTAGACCCTCACAAAATTCAAACAATAATGAACTTGGTAAGTTCACATTTGACATGTCTAAGGATGGAGTCAATGGTATGCCACCACATGAGGCATGGTGTACTAGGAAATTTGATGGACTAGATAGAGTCTTGGGGCAACTAGGGTATAAAACCTCAATTGTGTATTCTCATTCTATGAGTTCTCATAGTGATGGCACATGTCAGACCATTCAAGAGCCAGGAGAATGCTATAAGCATTCTCATAGTATAATTTTTCCATCGACCCATGTGGGAAAAGAGTATAGACAACACAATAATGTGAATGTTGTCCACATAGATAAGGGCAAAAGCATGGAAAAAAATTCTGTAAAATGTCATACCAAAAAAGCTACTAGGATAGAAAAAGTACACCAAAGATCGCACATGGCCGATATTATATATTGATCATAGAGATTGGTTTTAGAACAATGGTAGTAGATTCTCCAAGATCAATTGGAGTATGTTCGTGTAGAGTGTGAGCACCTTGAAAATGTGGATACTCAAAGGCAGAGGTTGCATAGGCAATTTCATTTTGAGCAATGCATTCACGAACAACATATCCTTGAGAAAAAGGAGTGTGATGAGCGAGAGGACCGATTGGTGCAAGCCAATTTACCCCCTCATAGTGAGTATAGGGAGTGCACTCATAGATGAGCTACTTCGTAGCCTGATTTGTACCCTGAACACATTGAGAACCATACTCACCATACATTCCAAAACATGATGTAGCACCAAGCATTGGAACATCATGGGCATATGTAGTATAAACAAGAAGCAAGAGATGATCATAAATAAGAATTCCCTAATATATCCCTAGTATATGTGGAGGATGATCCCATTCCCCCACCTCAAATGAAGAAGAATTTACCTCCAAAATTTCCTCAGGGACCTCTTAGAGAAGAGGGAATTCTATCATTGAAGGCCTATCAAGCCTTGGTAAAAAAGGTTTGAGATATAGAGAAGTAATGGATGGCTTATCAAAAGCCTACCTTGAACAATATTCATAATAGACCTCTATGCCCTTCGGTGCCAATTCTAGAATATCCTAAGTACTTTGAGATGCTAAAGCTAGATAAGTTTCAAGGTGAGGAAGACACTCAAAAACATGTTATGAGCTTTATGGACATGTTATTTCAGATTGAAAGTAATGATGCACTTTTACTAAGAACATTCATCACAACCCTTTTAGGCCTTGCCTGAGATTGGTTTAATCAACTTAAAAGGTACAACATAACCAAGTTTGAATAGCTAGCTAATGCATTTCTTGAACGCTTCTACTTCGGCATCAAGAAGAAGGCTAATATATCCGATTTGGTTGCTTTAATGCAACATGATGATGAGTCAATCATGGATTATGGTAAAATATGAAGAAATATAATGGCAAAGTTGCCATTTTTCATTCTGACCATCGAAATAACTCGGATGTTTACCAAGAGTTGTGCAAATCACATCTCGTTACTACTATAGATACAAAAGTATCAAACATTTGAGGAGGCCTTGGTGCAAGCCAAGGTAATAGAGGATATCAAGTTATAGGAGGGTAACTTGAAACTTAGGAATAATAAGGAGTGGAACAAAAATAACACCCACAATAAAAAGGAACAGGCCAAACCAACCCATGTAAACCAAGTGGTGTTAAACTTCTAGAAAGGGGATAAGGGGCAACAATAGAATTATCAAGCCCAACCTCCTCCTACATGATATGATCTATGTAATAATAACAAGAAGGGTAGGAATAAAGAATAAAATCCACCTTGCCAGTTCACACATTTTTCAAAATTGATGACTTCGATATTCCACAAACTATGTGAGGCCAAGGCAATAAACTTATCAAAAACCAAATTGATAGACCCTAATCAGCCCAAGCCAAAGAAATATAGGGATGATCTATACTATTCTTTCTATAGGATGAAAGGACACGACATTGAAGTATGTTGGAGTTTCAAATATTTAGTGTAGAACATTATCGAAAGAGGAGAGTTAAATATGGACAACCCTCAGTTACCAGACAACCAAAATATGAGGATCTTCAAGAATCCCTTACCAAATCATGAGCCACCAAGGAACAATACCGAACATGTGAATCAAGTGTGGGTTTAACCATCAACTCAAGGATTTATTGGCATGGTTAATGTTAGCATAAGACAAGGGAGGTATGAAAGACAAAATCCACCTCCAGATCCCATTAGAGTGCACACTGCACCTCATCAAAGGCCAACTCAAAATATGCTAGGCCCACCTACAAGACCGGTGGTGACCATTAGGAGTAGGCTAGTTCAAAGCCTACAGACAATTATAGTGAAGTTGTCGATATATGAATTGATTCAGTATTCTCTCAATAATAGGGATACACTCATGAATATTCTAAGATCAATCAAAGTTTAGTCCTAGGACCCTAAAACATTGATAAACTTTGTGGGACATATGTAGCAGTGTAGTGAACCGATCATCCAATTTAGTGATCATGAGACTAAGATGATCTACTTTTCTATAGCAAACCTGCCACTACATATCATTATGTGTGTTAATCACACACCTTTCAAGTAGGTTTTTATTGATACAGGGTCATCAATCAACATAATTACAACCAAGGCATTAACGTATCTGAAGTTGCCAAAGTCCCATATTGTACCTTCCACTTTCACCTTGAGAACATTCAATGATGCATTATGCTCAATGATAGGTACCATCGTTCTTCTGATTTAGGTTGGACTAAAGACCATCCCTATGATGTTTCATGTGATTGAAGGCACCATGCAATATAACATAATTTTTGGGAGGCCTTGGATTAGAGAAATGCATTGCATTCCCTTGATCTTACATTAGTGTATAAAATATATACATGAGGGACAAGTTCACATGGTACCTTCTAATGAAGAGCCATTCAAATACATGAACTTAGTAGATTTATCGAGGGATTTCATTCTCCCCTCAATGCATCTAGATATACAGTCAATGTCACCTATTATACATCCAGAGGATAAACTCAAAGGAGTGTGTGTAGGACCTTCTATGGTAGCACCATAGTTATCAGAGCAACTATAGTAGCTTTGAGTAAATCTATGACAATCAAAGTACCTAGGAATGATAAGAAGCTTAAGGTATTTATGGGTGACAAAGAGTCAAAGCAAAAGCCCAAAGAAGCACTTGTCAATGGTCCTATCTCCATGGACGATAGGGATACTAAAAATATAGTCAAGAAGGCACCTCAACCTACCTCACCTACATCTTAGTAAGGATTATTAGCATCGTTGGTAACCATGTAGTGGGTTAAATCTAGGTTAGTAGAGTACATTGCACAAAATATGATGTTCACACCAATTATCAAGACTACATAGGATATGGACAGACCGCAAGCCCATTGCTTGCCCATGGGGACGGTGGTACCACTAGAGGTACCACCTAACCAAATAAACTTCATTTATGGAGGGCTAGATTAATTTATGAATCACATGCCCATAGATGAAGAGGATGATGAACCACTCATAGCAAATGTTCACTATCTATTTAACCCATAATTTATCTTATGCTAATTTAATCATTACCATTGGTATGGTTACGGCTTGGGCTTATTTGAGCAGGGGCACAAAATTCCCATCGAACCATAGT
The DNA here is from genome assembly GCA_028583015.1 of Wollemia nobilis. Lineage (NCBI taxonomy): Eukaryota > Viridiplantae > Streptophyta > Pinopsida > Araucariales > Araucariaceae > Wollemia > Wollemia nobilis. Next base: position 3,401,629 of record JAQPPZ010001678.1, on the reverse strand, counting down.
ATTAGCTACCAACTGATAGGTTTGGGTTAAACTATCATATCCAAGAATGATATGAGATCCTAGTAGCATCTTTAGATCATCTGAACCTTAATTTGGGGGATGATGTGGATTGGAATCCTTATCACCCTAACCCTTATTATCTATGAGGGGGTAATAGGTTGGTAATATATGTATCTAAAGCACCACCATAGATCTATCACAAGTGCATTGTGGTATAGGAAAATCAAGAAGACAATCCAAGAGCTGACTTGGATAATGAAATTTGTGAAGCTATCAATGACACAAGAATGCAAATCCAAAATCCAGGCATAGTAGAGTCCATTTTTGAAAGTGATCGACCAAATTATGATTTTGGAATATATGTTGATGAGTTATCCTCACACAACAGATGATATGAGGATGAAACTGATTTGGTCTATCTAGGCCTTCTAATATACATCATCTTTTACCCATGGAACAAATGGGCGAGACTAAATAATACTTCATGGTTGATAATGACTACGAGGATGAAACAAATTGGGCCTACCTTGGGCCCCATATTTCTAATTTCTCAATTCTAGTGGGTAGGGGTAAAGGACTCATATACGATAGTGATGATGAGGATGATACTAAGAGAGCTTATCTCGGGCCTCACTATTTGCACCATCGACATGAGCCAGTTAACATTGATGAGATGTATCAGTGAGTCTATCGAGGCCCTCCCCTCAAAGGAAAACAACCTAACTTGGATATGATTTATCATATAGTCTTCCCTAATCTGTCTATGTACATGGAGCTCCGTGAGCCTAGTAATCCTATTTTTGAGTTTGTTCATATATTAGATCCAAAGATCCCCATACCCCTAGAACCACATATCGAAGATGGAAGTTATAGCAAGGTAGAGTCACACACATGTGGTCCTAGATATCTAATCCATTCTATCAATATGATCTCCATTTTTTTAACCACTCCAATTCAAAATCTAGATTATATCTCCAAACCATTGTATCTGAATGTGAATGCTATTGATTGGGATCATGCTGACTCACCACTAGAACCTGAGCATTTCTTCTCTAACAAAGAAATTTTGTAACCTTTTAATTTTGTGTTAGGTTGTGCACATGATGTTTAGGGAATTTTTTATGTAGGAAATTTGAGCCCAACTGATGACATCCACTTGATTACTATGCCTCACCAGCTTGAGGAGATTTCACATATGTTAATAGAGGAGACCTTTGATGTGGATATCAGTAACGATCCCACTAATCCTAAGAAGGTCAAATTCAGAGAGAGTTTATCTCCTAATTTGTGTGTCATACTCATCCCTCTACTAAAAGAGAGATCTAACATTTTTTATTGGACATATAAGGATATACTGAGGCTAGATTTGAAATTGGTTACTCATAACCTTTCACTAAATCCCACTAAGAAACCTATCAAGTAGAAGCTCAGGAAGATCATCCAATAGTTTCTTTAATGGTTAAATATGAGCTACAAAATTTTTTGGATGTAGAGTTCATTATCTCCATTGACTATATAGAATGGGTATTAAACATGGTACCTATAGGAAAATCTGATGGAAGGATCCATATTTGTATGGATTTTAGAGACCTCAACAAGGCAACACCAAAGGATTAGTTTCCATTGCCCAACATAGATGCTCTCATAGATGCAACTGTGGGTTATGAGATGCTCTCCCTTATGGATGGTTTTTCTTGTAACAATTATATTTAGATTAAAGCCAAGGATCAACACAAAAATTGTGTTCACAATGCCATGGGGAAAATTTTGTTATAAATTTATGCAATTCAGCCTTAAAAATGCTGGTGCCACATATCAGCGAGCCATGACATATATTTTTCATGACAATATGCATAATATATTGGAAGATTATATCGATGACTTGTTGGCAAAGTCATTGTTATGAGAAGAGCATGCTGAGGTCCTGAGGAAGGTATTCAATCGCTTGATAGAGCATAATGTTAGGTTGAATCCCAAGAAGTGCATATTTGACATAACTTTAGGAAAACTCTTGGGGTTCATCATTTCAAAATTAGGCATCAAATTTGACCCAGTGAAGGTCAAGGCCATATTAGAGATGCATCCTCCCACAAATATCAAGGAATTAAGAAGCCTCCAAGGCATAGTAGTATCCATATAGTGATTTATCACCCAATTATCAGAAAAATATCAACCCATGAATTGACTGATACACAAGCGGATCCCATTAAATTGGGACAAGTATTTTCAAGTGGCCTTCACTAAAATCAAGCAATACCTAGCAATGCCACTAGTGCTATCTCCACCAAGACTAGATGTGCCTTTTATGTTGTATATATCGATAACTGAATTTACATTGGAAACCATGTTAACCCAAAAGAACATGCAAGGCAAAGAGTAGGCCATATATTACATCAATCACACCTTGGTGAGTTATGAGATCGGATATGCATATGTGGCGAAGATGTGTTTAGTAGTAGTATTTGCAATAAAGAAATTATGTCACTATATGCTAAGTCATACAACATACATGATATCCAAATAAAATCCTTTACAGTAAATGATGAGCAAGACATCATAATACATGTACTGCAAAGTGGATCATGCTATTGATAGAATTCAAATTAGAATTTATTAGATAAAATTCCATCAAGGGATAGGTCATAGCTGATCAACTGGCTGAGATGACTCTCGAGAATAGTAGGCCCCTCACCATAGATCTTCCTGATGATGTAGTTTTTGCATTATCAAAAGCACCCAAACATATGATATGACTATGTTCTTTGATGGTTCAAAGTGTGAGTAAGGGTATGGTGTAGGAATTGTCTTATTCACGCCACAAGGTGCTTAAATGCCCTTGTTTTTTAAGCTAGATTTTTCTTGTACTAACAAAAATGTTGAATACAAGGACCTAATATTGGGCCTCCAAACAACCATCACCAAGAAGATTAAATGGTTAAACATATTTTGTGATTCCCTTATTATAGTCAATCAAGTGAAGGGACTTTTTCAATGTATGTATCCCATATTGAAATCTTACAAGGATCTTGCTGACACTTATCTAGCCCAACTAGAGTGGTATGACATCAAGGAAATCCCTTGTTCATCGAATAGATTCAAAGACACTATGGTGTCTCTAGGATCATTAATCCCTTATAATTCATCTTCTAACTTTACTAACATTCATGTAAATATGCTATCGCATGCCGCGATGTAATGTGCAGCTCTTGATAACAAGGAATCAGTCAACATGATTCATATAGAACCAAACCATGAATAATTTTATAAAGCTAGAGACTTTCTCAAGAAGGCATCCTAAGGGTCTATGATCTTGCAAGGTCCTATGGGGAATGCCACCACCATTCACCATAAGGTTGTATCCCAGTCTACATTTGCACACAATGAAACACCAAAGAAACAAGTCGTATTGAAAATCGAGGCAGAAGCTTATCAGGATTGGATGTCACAATTACATGACTTCCTCAAACTTGGTTTTAATCTCATAAGGATTATTGCATACCAAAAAATGCACATTTAGATAGAAAGCAACAAAGTATATCTTGCTTAGAGATATATTATATTGTAGAAGCTATGATGGAGTTCTCCTTCATTGTCTTGAGCCCCAAGAATCAGCTTGAGAAATTTCATAAGCTCACAATGGTACATGCGGTGGCCATTTTAGTGGCATGGATATTTTCAAGTGCATCCTAATAATGGGTTATTATTGGCCCACTATGGAGAAGGATTGCACTACATATGTCAATAAATGTGTTAAATGTCAGTATCATGCTAATCTTATGCACTTGCCATCATAGGCCTTACAACCCATTCAAGTAGCTTGGCCATTTTCTCAGTGGGATTTGGATCTAATCGATAAGATATCTTCTCCATAATTGGGCTGACATACATTTATTATAATGGCTACTAAGTATTTTAAAAAGTGGGTGGAAGCCATTCCCTTAACAATGACAACTGGAGCACGTATTGTAGAGTTTATACTTCACAATATCATTAGTCATTTTGGGATACCATCCAAGATAATCTTAGATAATGGAACATCATTCAAGAAAAAAACCATGAAGGCTTTAATATCTAAGTATAATATACAACATAGTTTTGTGACTTCGTACTATCCATAGAAAAATGAGAAAGTTGAGGCTTCAAATAAGATAATGGTAACCATCTTAAAAAATATGGTACAAGAAAACCACAAATATTGGTACTTCCAACTACCTCTTGTGCTATGGGCTTATAGAACTAGCATTCGAATTCCCATTGGGGAAACTCCATTTTCACTAGTATATGGCATTTAGGCCATTATGCCCCTAGATCTGGAGATTCTAATGCTGCAGATTGCATTGAAAGAGTTTATCGATGATGAGACTGCATGGCAAGCTCACCTAGATCAATTGATGCTTCTTGATGAAAGTCACATGAATGCCCTTGATCACCTCTACATTTACCAAGAGCACTTAAAATAAGCTTACAATAGTAAATTCCACTTGAGAGACTTTAAGGTTGATGATCTTGTGTTGAAAGAGAACCAACATAACTCAAACCTACTACCACACTTATTTGTGGCTAACCGGTTAGGTCCTTACATCATATTAGAGCATATTGGACCTAGAACGTATCACTTGACATCACTTGAAGGTATTGAAGAGCCTGAACCTCTCAACATCCTTCATCTTAAGGTATTCCATATATAATAATTCAAAAACTTTAAAATATGGAAATTTTCAAAATCCATAAAAATTAAAAAGCAATAAAATCTAAAAATTTTGCATTTCTTTTGTATCATGCATTTTCATTTTGCACATGCATTTCATTTAATTGTATTGCACTAGGCATTTTCATTCGTCACACTTTCATTAGGATAGGTTGTGTTTGCAATATTACAAATGACACCATGTTTGTATTTCAATCATGCATCTATGCATAACTATCATTCATCACCCTTGTGAGTAATTGTGTTTCTCAACACAACCCCTCCTATTGCTATGAGGAATATACTAGGGTTTTTCAATCATTCAGCCATACCTAGTGGTCTTCTCAAGAGTTTATAGAAATCTTGCTTTGCTTTTGAGGATGAGGTCTAGTTTTGATAGCACTTAGCATATCATAATCCCATCACTAATCAACACATTAACAATCCTAATTAGGGTAAGGAAGGATGAACACTACAAAAGTTGTTCGGGTCACCTTAGGTGAAAGGTTTTGTTACTTGCTCATTTTATGAGGTGCAATGGTCTAGAGTAGTGGTCATTGGCAAAAGGACAAGTTTACCCCCTACCCAAATAAATCCCTTGCTTACAAATGAAGGAGCAAAATCCCAAAAATAAAATCAAATACCTTGCTCAAAAATATAAAATAAATAGTGATTTTTATCACTATACAAAAATGAATGGTGATTTGTATCACTATATATGAGCAAGTATCCCAATAAATTGAATAAAAGAAGGGGGTGAGATTTAATCCCTGGAATGATCAATGCTTGAAAATTATAGGGTGATCCCCAATAAATTAATGGGTTGAATGAATCCCACTTGAAATTGGGGTAGGTCTAAGCAATTTACAAATGATCTAGCTTTAGGTCACCTATATTGCCTAGTGGTCTAGTGTAACTAAATCCAAACCTAGGATCAGGTGGACATTTGAGGATCCCTAATACAACAATGGGCTAAATGAATCCCGCATGGCACTGGGTTATGCTTATGTATCATCTATTTTATTCATTTGCACACACATGGGTAATGAATAGCTTGGTATTTCATCGTGAAAATTTTATTTTTCAGAAGTCTAGTATAGTCATTATACAAATTTTGATAAGTCAACTATGGTGTTTGAGTCTCATGAAAAACCTTAAAAATTGCCAAATAGAAACAAATCATATCAAATCAATCAATGATCAATTTTTTTTATAAGATTTTGTTTATTAAAGATTGTTCATAATATAGGTTAGATACCAGATGGATACTAGAAAAGATATTTAAATGGCCATTGATTATGTTGTGCATATTATTTTAACTTACAAGAGATTATGAATAGAAACAATACATCATTTCATAGCACACATGGGTTTTTAATTGATTAATTCTTATGATAAGACATATCAATTACATTTCATGATTTTTATACATTCTATGATGTCATCCATTAGATTGTTAACTCATATTACATTCATAAAGCATACATGTTCATACATGTTCATTTATATTATATCAACATCATGTAAATAATGCATTACATACATTGCATTCACCATATCATAACCACATAAATTAAATACATACAAGTAAAACAAAATTGAACATGCATTTAATAATAAAACAATGAATCCATATGCATACATCATAGTAGTCCATATACATATCTAGATCACAATATCTAGTCATAAATACATCATCTAGATAGTGCATGTCATCCATACATCACATCATATAAAATCAAATCAACATAACATATAAGAATCACATCCATATGTATCTCATAGACATAAAACAAATAAATCTACACATATAATGAGTCGCAAATGTCATATCATATATGTGTGTGTGTCAAGAAAGAGACTGTCCAAGCATATGTCCAAAATACCCGTAGGATACAGTTGTGTAGGTCCTCGACCTTACACTAAAAAATGGTACAAAAGCATCTATCAATATATGTACTAAGTAGCACCTCTAACCCCTAGTCTGTGAGGCTCCTCTGTCACCTCCACCCCTCATGTGGCTTTACCTAGAGCAGGTACCAATGGACCTCTCTATCTTGGGTGTCCTGTGGCTGGGTTGAGCTAAATATTGTCCTGTATCCTAGGTCTAAGTCCTCTAAATCCCTAGGTCTATAGTACTCTTAGGAACCTCATCCCCAAGTAGCTCGATATCTCCCTCTAGGTAAGAGATATGAGTAGTGTTTGATGCTCGCTCACTAAGATGATTTTGAACTAGAGCTTGCAGCTTCCTGATCTCTGCATCTAGTCCAAACTAGTGCATCCCTATGCAACTGGAACCATAGGACCAGTCTATGGAGTGTACCAATATCCTGATTCCTCTCATGAGTCATGAGCTATATTTGAGACTATGCTAGATCCTACTCAAGTGTCATCTTATCCAGAGCTATAGTGGCACTCATAATTTATGCTATATAGGTGGTATGCTCCTCCTCATAGCCTCACCACTATTCTTGTACCTATCTCAGTTGGGTTTGTGCTACGCTCAACTATGCTTGTAGAGTAGCCACAATGGTATTTATTTGTAGGATCTACATATGTAGGGTCCCCACTTGTATCTGTAGGATGGCCACCTGGGATCAAAGCTATGTAGCCTCATCATCAGGATCCTCCTCCTCCTCCTCAACCTAGGGCACATCCTCAATAGTTTTACCCTCTCCCCATCCACCCTTGATCCACTACCAAACCCTGCAACCATGAGGATCTTCTCTCTAGATGCGCCTTAGCTACATTTGTTCCTATGGATTTGTCTCCATCGCTATTGAGTGGGATGCCACCTTACCAGATCATAAGAGTCCACCAAGCGTCCTAATTTACAATGGTCCTCACATTTTCCAACCCTAAATCCTTTTAGTTTTCATCCTCATCACCCAAGGGGGTGACCTATGGCCATGCTATCTCTCTCTATATTTAAGATATGATAAATATTAGGCATTGGTGGAAAGTCCTGGTAGATACCAAACTACCTTAGAACACACGATAAGTGGAAAAACTCACGCATGTCAGGCTTACACCCAATAATCCATCTATATCATCTAGTATGTCTCAGGTATCTGTCCACCTCTAGACACATAATAAAATCTATGTAGGGCCTCCATAGCACTTTCCCAATTTGTAGTCATGAGATTTGATCAATATCTCCTACCTAAGTTTTGCTCTGGAACCCCTCAGCCTCTCTGGGCTAGTAAGCAAGATAGCACTATGAATCCTCTATAATATCACCAATATGATGTGGAAGTCCCTATGGATGATTGATGGTGATATGCTACCATACCCATATCTATAGCAACATGCTGTAAGGAACTCCAATGCAACCCTGTTGTGTAATCCTATATAGCTCATCATAGAGCCAGGATAGGAGGGTGCTACCCCATGATAGAATCATCGATTTCTCTTTAGTGCTTGCAAGAAGATCTTGCATCCTAGAGAGGAGCTTCTAGGGTAACATCACTCCTGATGTGTCTAGAAGGAGGATGTGTATGTATAGAAACATCAATATAGTATGTCTCTCTAAGAAGACATGTGAACCTAGTCGTAGTTGATAGTTGTGGCCCCCAAATTGCCAGTTGAAAATCGTGGCTGCCACCCAAAGCTAATATTAGTTACATTTTTGGGGTCACATACAATCCCGAAAAAGATCCAAAAATTAATCCTTCCCTAAAAAACTAACCTAGACTAATCCTAAACTAGGGTGAGGATATTTATCGATATTTTAGTGTGGTTCATTTAACCCATTAATTAATGAGGTTCATTTTATTAGGTAAATCAAATAGGAGTGATGCATGTGGCTACCTTCGTCACACCAGCTCTACCACTCATGGATGTGTCCATTGGGTTCACCATGTGTGTGCTTTGCAAGGTTTACGAAAATAATCCATATCACAAGTGCAACCTCATCTCTCAAAACTCTCAAATTTACAATTTGGTAATTGAAAATAATGATGTTGAAAATTATAGATTTTTTTTTATATTTTCAATTTTGCCTTCGACCATGCCTGGCACCCCCAAGCGTAGAATTAGGGTTTGTTGACAGCATGTCAGAGTTGCGACTAAGAAAATTGTAAACATTGGCTATGTCTGGCACACACGGATAGAATACAATAATAAATGCCTTCAAAATTCAACCATGAGGGGATTCAAAATGCAAAATTAAAAATATCTAATGGGTCAGTACCCTCAAAATTTTCAAAAAAAAATTAGATAATTCAAAATTTCAAATGCTCCTCGTATTCAGTTATTTACTCTATACACTTAGCGGTTGTAGCGATTTGTGATCCATGCAATCCGATAATATGAGTAAATTACCATAAGGTCATTTGGGGTAAATTAGTCATCATTGAATTGATATACTTCACTTAAATCCCTAAGAATTCCTAGATGGTCGGACTACTTGGCAGGAATGAGGTATTCATCTCAATGATTCTATGACATTATTTAGTAGATCATCAAAAAAATATGATTCAACACAATCTAATTATAATTTCTATCATTTTTATTCCCTAAGAAGGCCATAGTATCCATAATTCTTCATACGATAGAGATGTACAATTACTATTAATAGTTGCAATCATGGCTAAATTAAGCCTCACCAAGTAATCAAAGTGCTAAAACCTAAAATTGTTCAAATCACTTATTGTGGTCAAGCGACTTGTCGCTTAATTTAATTATCCTACTCTCATCAACTCATCACTTGAGGAGGTAGTCAATATACCAACTATCATAATCAAAGTTCAACATGAGATCACTTGATCTTGTCAAATTGCGTTCGTATTACGAATCATTGCCAAAATCTATCATAAGCTTACCCTTTGCTGGGGTAAAAAGTAACTATGACAATTAAGTTATTAGCTCTCCTCCTTTTGGATATATATGGAACAAAATCCTATAGTAGTGTTGAAGCTACTCGATCGCCGTTGGAGCTTCAAAAGCTTTGCAAATTTAAGCCTTCCCTCATTTGGAAGCAATGATTCTAAGATGCATGTGTACAATCCTAAAAAACATGCACCTTGATCTAATAACAATTAGAAATCACACAAAGCATACAAGAATTGACAAAATTGAAATAAACCATAAAGAAGGGTTTCTTTTATTAAAATAGAATCAATTCATGGTTAAAAATTCGTCCCTCTTTAGGATACCCAATGTGAAAAATGTTACAATCATAAGAAATCCCTCGCAAGGGTAGGTGTAATCTTTAAATTTTTTAGAATGACACGAACTGCTCCAAGGTATCAATGACCTTCTTCTCCATGATTAGAGACATTTATTACCTTGCATGTCAAAACCCTATTAGTCCTGCATTCAAGAAAAAACAAGAAACACATTAGAAGCAAAGGCAGCCCCTATTGATGAGGCCTTTAAAATAATTGCATAAATTTATGATAAAGAAAACAAGAAAGTATGTAAATATATGAATATTAGCATAAGATCATCCAACTACTGTAACTCATGTAAAGGAAAGCATGAAATATAGAAATTAGGAAGCCTAATTAACCATTAGAAAACTTACAAAGCATGAAATTAGTCTAGATTAATAATTTTAGGAAAACATAAGTAAATCTACCTCTAAATCCTAAATTGAACCAGTCAAATGTCTGCTAAAATATTTATCTATGCTAGACGAAGCTAATTGCATAACTAAAAATAGAAATCTACTACTAAAATGGAGGAAAGAGAGCATCAAACTCTAACTATGAGTTCTTAAAGCATCTAGCACTGTTAGTCACGGTTGACAGTCGTGGCTAAGGTAAAAGCATCTTTTTTCTTGAAATCAGGGCTAGAAACTCTCAAATCCTCCAAGGAATTGATGATCAATGGTTGCCTCGGTGTTTTGGAAAATATTGACGATTGAATTCATTGGAATTGGCAATGGGGATGTGTCAATTTTCAAGCTTGCTCCTCAAGATCTTGAGATCTCCATTGATGCATGCACAATTGTCACTAGTTAATTGGATAGAACTTAGTTACTCCTCAAGGGGATATAAATTTTTTCTCCAATCTAACAGGGCTTCATTATGCAATTGAGTTATTTTTCTAGATGGATGCTCTTTGAAATTGAGGTCTTAAGTAGACTCTCAAAATCCTTGCTCTAGCTTCATGGAGAAGCCAAGAACAAGATTTTGCAGTTGGGAGGAAGAATCTAGATGCTTCCCAACTTTGAACCGCTTCAAAAACCATTGTAAACAGCCATTGCAACTAATTTTACTCAGCTTTGGTTTCTCGAGTTTGTTATAGAGTTAGACACGGGTCTTAGAAGTGGCTAAGAATACTAGCCATGGGTGACAGTAGTAGCTAATAATCCTAGTCATGGGTGATAGTAGCGGCTAAAGCTAGATAGGCCAAAATGCCCAAATTGAGTGGTTAGAACCACTGCTTTTACTTTGAAGCTATCCAAGGTCATTCATATAGTCTATTAGCATGTCCCATATGAGTATTCCCCTACACATGATATGTTTTAGGTGTCTATAGATGCCCCTTTTGAGATGCATTGTGAGATCTAACAACGTTGAGCAAAAATAGACCTCCTAACATCATGTTTAGGTTGAATGATGATCATTGATATGATCAACATTAGATACCACAATCATGGAAAAAGCATACATCATTGAATCATTGCCTTTGACTTTAAGAACTTGATTCTAGCAATCTCAAGTCAAAATATTAGCCTTGGTAGCAATTAGGAGATAATAATAAGTCTAATCCTAGCCTTGGCGGCAATTAGGAGACAAGATTAAGTCTAATCCTAGCCTTGGAATCAATTAGGAGACAATATTAAGTCTAATTAGGAGACAAGATTAAGTCAAATCCTAGCCTTAGTGGAAATTCAAAGATAATATTAAGTCTAATCCTAGCCTTAGTAGTAATTATGAGACAAGATTAAGTCCAATCCTAGCCTTGAAAGCAATAGGATACTAGCTTAAGTCTAATCCTAGCCTTGATGGCAATAGGAGACTAGCTACCCAGTTTGCTTGAATTTGAACTTGATATTTTGCTTATTTTCCCCAAGCAAGGAGGGTGCATGATTTTATTTGACAATTATTCTTGAATGAATGCACTTAGCAATGACTGAGCATTTAATTGTTGATTTTGATTATGAATGTGATTATTATGACTACCCCCTAAAGTGATGAGTTGATGAGAGTAATGACAATGAATGAAGTGATGAGTCACTTGACCTCATGATTGATTTAAACAATTGAAGACTTTAACACTTTGATATTACTTGGCAAGGCCTAATTCAACCATGATTACAACTATTAATAGTAATTTTACATCTCTATCCCATGGAGCGGTCCATCCATGATGGCCTTCTTAGGGAATCAAAATGATAGCAATTGCAATTAAGCTCATGTTAAACCATGATGTTCGATGATTTTCTAAAAATTTCATAGAAACTTTGAGATGAATACCTCATTCCCATGGATCAGTCTAGCCATCTAGGTCTTCTTAGGGATTTGAAATGAAGCATATCAATTCAACTATGACTAATTTGATCAAAATGGCCTTATGGTAATTTATACATCTTTTTGTATTGTATGGAGCATAAATCGCTACAACTGCCAAGTGTAGAGGGTAAATAACTAGATACGATGTGCATTTGGATTTTGATTTATCTAATTTTTTTGTTAATTTTTGGAATTTTTGAAATTCTGGACGTGTAGATATGCTTAATATCCATTTTGGAACTCCTTATAGTGAGTAAATGTGTGCATTTATGAATGAATTAAAAGACCAAATATTTGGATTTCTTTGGAGATTGATACTGATAATGCCCCAATTTATGCTTAACAATATTTTTTTGTTTTGATTTTATGTTTATTGAGATGCACGTGGATGCAATGCTTATATGTTATGTTGATTTGACGCTATATGATGTGATGTATGAATGGCATTCACTACCTAGATTATGGATGTATGTGATCTATATGATTAGATGCACTATATTGTATGCATATGGATGCAATGCTTATTGTTTAATGTATGTTTGATTTTGATTTAATTGTATGCATCTAGTTTATGATGTTTATGATATGGTGAATACCATGTATGTAATGCATTATTTACATGATGCTAATATAATATAAATGAAATTGTATTATTTAATAACTTAAAACATAAGGAATGAATGCAATATGTGCTTAACAATCTAATGGATGAAACCACAAAATGTATAACAATCATGTAATATAATTGCTATATCTTTTTATGATAAATGATAAATTGTATACCCATATGTGAGATGCAATGATATATGGTTTCTATTCATAAGCTTTTGTAAATTAAAATAATCAGGATAAGGTAGTCAATGGCCATCTAAATATCATTTCTGACATCCATCCAGTATCTAACATATATTACAAATAATTCTAATAAACAAACTCTTATAAAAGAAAATGATTTTTGATATTTTGCATTGAAAATTGGTTGTTGCTATTTGGGAATTTTTGAGGTTTTCCATGAGACTCAAACACACTGTTTGACTTATCAAAAGCTGCATACTGACTAACTAGGATTTTGAAAAATAAAGCTTTCATTTTAAAAGACCAATCTATTCACTATCCCTGTGTGTGCAAATGAATATATTAGATAAGTCATAAGCATACCCTAGTGTCAGGCGAGATTCATTTAGCCCATTGTTGTATTGGGGATCCTCAAATATCTATATGATTCTAGGTTAAAACTCATTCAAACTAGACCACTAATCGATCCAGGACACCCCAAGCTAGCCCACTTGTAATTTCTTAGACCAACCTCAATGTTAGGTGGGATTCACTCAGCCCATTGCTGTATTGGGGATCACCCTATGACTTTCAAGTAATGATAATTCTAGGGATTTTTATTATCCCTAATTTTATTTATTTTATCAGGATACTTGCTCATGTATAGTGATAAAAATCACTATTATTTTCTCTTTTAGTGATAATAATCATTGTTCATTTTGACTTTTATTTTTCTCATTATTTATCTTTTTCTTTTTTCTTGAGCAAGGGATTTGAATTGGGAGATGGATTTTGAACTTGACTTGATTTGGATTTACTTTGAACTTGAAATTTTGATGATTGAATGTGGGATTGTGGGATTTTGCTCCTTCATTTGTAAGCAAGGTATTTGTATGGGTAGGGGGGAATGCTCGTCCTTTTGCCAATAACCACTACCCTAGACCATTGCTCCTCACAAGATAAGCAAGTAACAAAACCTTTCACTCAAGGTGACCTGGACCACTTCACAGATTCATCCTTCCTTGCCCTAAATAGGATTTGTTAAGTGTATTTTATTAGTGATAGGATCCTGATATGTTAAATGCTATCAAAACTAGACCTTATCTGACAAAAAAAAAGCAAGATTTCTACTAAGCTCTTGAGATGTCCACTAGGTATGGTTGAATGACTAGAAAACCCTAGTATATTATTATTAGCAACAAGATGGGTTGTGTTGAAAAACACAATTACTCACAAGGATGATGAATGATGAAGATGGTGCAAAAATGCATGATTGAAGCATAAACATGGTGTCGTTTGTAATATTGCAAACACAAACTATCCTAATGTGATATGCAACAGATGGAAATAACTAATGCAATGTAATTAGATGAATGGATGCAAAATGAAATGCAATATGCAAAATGAAATGCAATATTTTTAACTTTTTATGTTTTGCAATGTTTTTGAATTTTATTGCTTTTTAATTTTTATAGGTTTTTTTTAATATTTTGACCAAGGGACTTAAAAAAAAACCATTCGAACCTTTTATACATTGACCAAAGGGCTTAAGATACCTTTGGAGCCTTTTTGAACTTGACCAAAGGGCTTACAGATGCCTTTGGGGCCATTTTGAAATTGACCAAAGGGCTTATAGATGCCTTTGGGGCCTTTTAGAAATTGACCAAAGGGCTTATATATGCCTTTGGAGACTTTTTGAAATTGACCAAAGGGCTTACAGATGGCTTTGGTGCCTTTTTGAGATCGACCAAAGGGCTTACAGATGCCTTTGGAGCCTTTTATGGGTTGACCAAGGGCTTACAAATGCCTTTGGAGCTTTTTGTGAGTCTTTATGGATTTTGATGTTTTCCATATTTTTGATGTTTTGATATTTGAATTTATGATTTTTTAATTATTTTTGAAATTTAAATTTTTTGAATGTTTTTGTATTTTGATATTTTTTTTTTTTTATGTTTTTAAATGGGAAGGTACACTACCTTAAGTACCCTAGTGTGTGTGCCACTCAATGAAAGTGAGGAAGGCGTGATACTTTTAGAAGTCTCACTTTGCTTCATTGATCATGATCTGGATGATGGGGAAGGTGTGATACCTTGAAGACCCCAATGTGCATTGTGTTTGATGTACCATGATTGGCTTGGCCAGGAGGATTAGTAGAAACTAACCCTCCCTACTATGATGTGCAATTTTGTGCAATGCCAATGTCCCACTGAGATGAAACAAGCGAAGGTGAAACATTGGATGATGCCATAGGTTGTGTAGATAGATTTTGACACTCTTATTTATCTGTTACAACATTGATTATTCCCAAAAAATCTTGGGGAGGTTGATTCAAGTGCACCTAATTAGGTTACTCAAATTGATTGGCAAGCATTGTGTTTGCTTCGTCTACGAGCGAGGGGTCTTGGAAGACTCCTATCGAAATTTCTTGCCTCTCGATCATATCCTATACTAAATATCTAACGGGATAGCATGTTTGGATGTCATGACCCCTTTGTCGATGGTAAACATAATATATATTTTACCTATGCATCTTTTATCTATGCTTATTAGGTTTCAATGGGTGTATCTTTGGAATATTGGTTCTTCATGCCTCATATAATCGATCAAAGAGTGATGCTAATGTCTCTAGAAAATTAGCATATTGTCATTGTGGCCGATGTTGTTGGAATTGTATCTGATTATGTTGCATATGATTTTGGGCCAGAGGAGGCTGAGCTTGGTAATTATGTTGCACTAGTAGAGGTGGTGCACCCTGGTTTGAGGATTCGAGGATACTCAAAACAACTTGATTGACTAGGGTCACATTTTGTTACATGTCACCACCTATAATATTATTATTTGGCCATTCTCTGTTGTGGATTTTAATATCACCTTCTTGTATCTTGATGTCTTCAATGACCTGGTCTTGTGGTAAGGCATCCTCGAATGTTTGATATTGTTGTAGTTGCAAGAGGAGCGAGATTTGTTTTGAATAACTTCTCATAAAAATTTGAATGAGCTCTTTTGTGGGTAGGGTGAAAAGTATCTTTGACATCACCTTCCTCCACTTATTGCCATACTCAATGACTATCTCATCGTCAAGTTGATGAAGGCTAACCAAATCATTC
The DNA here is from genome assembly GCA_028583015.1 of Wollemia nobilis. Lineage (NCBI taxonomy): Eukaryota > Viridiplantae > Streptophyta > Pinopsida > Araucariales > Araucariaceae > Wollemia > Wollemia nobilis. Next base: position 3,385,598 of record JAQPPZ010001678.1, on the reverse strand, counting down.
AAGTTTATCATTTCCTTAGCACTAAAGGCAAAATGTTGCAAGAATGCATCATCTAATTGCTCAAAGGTGTTTATGCTATGATGTGGTAAATGATTATACCATTCTAAAACATCTCTAGCTAATATTGTAATGAAGGTTCTCAACATCAAGGGGTCATTGTATTGAAAATAAAAGCACATATGGATCAATCTTGTCATGTGTTCTTGTGCATATTTGTCATATTTGAACTTTTCAAGTGTAGGCATCTTGAAATTTGATGGGTATGTTGGTGATAACATTGAGGGTTGCAAAGGCTGATTTTTGAGCTGCTTTAGCATGGTTTTTTGATCAACCAATCTTTGATTTTTTTTGAATGCATTTATCCGATCAGCTAGCACTGTGTATGACCTTGATGAAATGATATAATATTCATTTTTTTGCATTTGATTAGGTAGAGGAGGTCACTTTTGATGTTGAGGTGGACGATAACTATAATCATTAGGTACCTCATCATAACTAGATTCAAGGTAAGCATCTACTTCTTCGTGATATTCCCATTGGGACTTTGCATATGATTCCTCATCATATTGATCTGGGTACTTTTGAGGAGTATGAGGTTCATTATGATAACCATATAACAACCTATGATATTGAACATGATTTTTGCATGGCTGTGATGAAATATTTTGAGATTACACTGGGTGTATTATGCGTTGTTGCATCCTCTGGATGCTAGATGTAAGCACAAATTTATGCAATGCATTTTGTAATTGCTCTTGTTGTGTCCTTTGTTGTTCTTGTATATTTTGTTGATACAACCTTCGTAAGTTTACTCATGGCAAGTCCACCCATCGTTGATTTAATTGTTGTTGATCCAACTGGAGTTGATCCGTATGTTGTTGGTCAAGTTGTGGCCTCAGTGCCTACTATGTATGATCCTGTTGTTCAGTTGTATGGGGGCTATGTACCCAATTTGAAATATGTATGGGTTTATCATGCCTTTTCCCCTAGTAGGATCTATTACTTGTTTTCCACACTCCTTAAAGGTTGCATTGACCTGATATTTTGAGTTATGAGTGGGCTCTGTATAATTTGATGATGTAGAGCCACAACACGGTTGTCTCAAGTACTCTTCATGAGGATTAGGAGGATTACTTGGGTCCTCTTCCCCATCTATTATGAATGACACATATTCAATCTCAGACGTAAGCTTTGTATATTCAGACTGCACATAATGCTCCCTATGGAGAGGAGGGTGGCTTGCTCGACTAGATGGGGTGGTTTGCTCACCCAAGCTAGGCCATTGTGTATTTTCATGATCACTTTCTAACTGATGTATAGAGCAATTTGGTATGTGAACATGCAATTTTTACCTACTAGGCCGCTTAGTGGGTGGATTTTTCCTCATAAATAATTCTATCAAAGTTTTCCAGTTAGGAAGGTTTCTTGGAGGACTTGTGGGTGCCTCTCTAATAGGGTTATCTCAAAATTTTGACCCCATATGGGTGGTATTGATGTTATGATAAGACTTGGGATGCAATTTAAGGATTTCCATGTCCTCTGGACTGATTTGAAAATGTTCAATGGTTATGGAAATTGATTCCCTCTCTAGATTAGAGGTCCTCACCATGGAAGGTCCCTCAGCCATATAAAAAATTTTGGCTTCCAAAAAAATGTTGTAAGTGTTATATATCAAAATGATCAGTGCAATGAGCTGATCACAATGAGTTATAACTCAAAAAAGTGATTTTTGGGTCAAAATTTATATTTTTGAAATATTTGGCCAACCGGGGCTCGTGGGGAAGTGTCCACTTTTAGGAATTTTTGGTAAAATTTGAAGCATGAATATTTAGGACTCCAAATTTATGTGAGATGTGCACAAGGGGTAAACTAAGACAACAAAACAAATTTGGCAATTTTTGGAGTTGTCTAGACCATTCTATGACCGTTTTAGTGCAATTTTTTCTTATTTTTGGCTCAAAAATAGAGTAATCATAAAACCAAAATAACTTTTTTGTTATAGCTCCAATTTGCATGATTTTCGATCTATTGGATGTAGAATCAGAAAAAAATATTATTATTAGGGTTAGGGTTTGTCCCCAAATCAAGGATCTTATGTTGATTACCCAAATAATAATGAAACACACAAAGTAGACAATGTGATTATCTCTTTTAAGGATTAGATGTGTGTCCTAAAATTGGTTTACTATATTTTTGAAACTTGTTGAAACTTAAAATAATATCATTGTGTTTTGAAATTGTTGATGTAATACTCAATAGTTTAAGGCTTTCACCTGTATACTCATAGCTCGACAATCGACAATGAAAGTCATGGTCACATAAACCCCCTAAAGTGTGGAAATGAAAGTCCACACCTAGGCAGGGAGTACATGTACTACCAAACCCTCACCCAATCTCACCCAGTTAGTGTTATACCATCCGAAGAGAAGTACATGCAAATTTTCTAGGCTACGAATGGTTATTGGGTCCGGTATTGGTCTAGTATCCAAGGATCAAGGGAGTTGGGCCAATGGATGGAAATAACTGCCACCATCATTGAACCCTACTAGTGGTTGGATATGACTTCCAACTCACTAAAATTTAATGTATGTCATGGTGTGTGTGGGTTCCTTTTATTCTGCATGAAAATTAAATGCATAAAACAACATTCATATGATATTTTCCTACATGCTATGCAAAAAGAAATGTTTTATTTTAAGAGAATGCACAACTATGCTAAATGATATTTAGAGAATGCAACTATCTATGATGAAAATGACCACTGATTTGGCCTCATACATGCAAAATATAAATAAGCAATGTCCTATACAACTGGAGACTAGGGTGAACTATAATCAAATATTTGCTATTCCTAGCAACAACTAGTAGAGAAATAAAAAAAGGCATCTAGGATTTTTCCATTTTACTTTTTGATATGTTTTCTAATTAGCATCCATCTATTGCATTATGCTTCTGTAAAAACATAGAAAAAAAATACAGAGAGGAAAAAAATGACCCTACCTCAGATCCAAGTCTAATAATGGTGTCTAATGTCTACTTTTTTTTGTTCTCTGTTAACCATGTCTGTCAGGCGCGGTTGTGACTATTGCCCACGGGTGTCAATCGTTATGACAATTATTAACCATGACTATCAACCATGGTTAGCACCTACAACAAAAACAAAAACATAGAGAAAATCATCAGTGATCATGAAATTTTTTGGGTTTTCGTCATGATCACCATCTGTACAATCCTAAAAAGCATACACCCTAATATAATAACAATTGGAAATTACACAAAGCATACAAGAATTAAAAAAATTGAAATAAACCATAAATAAGGGTTTCTTTTATTAAAATAAAATCAATTCATGGTTACAAATTCATCCCTCTTAGGGATACCCAATATGATACAATGTTACAATCATAAGAAATCCCTCGCAAGGGTAGGTGTAATCCATAGACTTTTTAGAATGACATGAACTGCTCCAAGGTGTCGATGACCTTCTTCTCCATGATTAGAGGCATTTGTTTCCTTGCATGTCAAAACCCTATTAGTCCTGCATTCAAGAAACAACAAGAAACACATTAGAAGCAAAGGTATCCTCTCTTGATGAGGCCTTTAAAATAATTACATAAATTTATGATAAAGAAAATAAGAAAGCATGTAAATTTATGAAGATTAGCATAAGATCATCCAACTACTGCAAAGCATGTAAACAAAAGCATGAAATCTAGCAATTTGGAAGCCTAATTAACCATTAGAAAACTTACAAAGCATGAAATTAGTTTAGATTAATAATTTTAGGAAAACATAAGTAAATCTACCTCCAAATCCTAAATTGAACCGGTCAAATGTCTGCTAAAATATTTATCTATGCTAGACTAATCTAATTGCATGACTAAAAAATAGAAATCTACTACTAAAATGGAGGAAAGAGAGCATAAAACCCTAACTCTAGGTGCTTAAAGTAGCTAGTATTGTTAGCCATGGCTAAGGTGAAAGTGTCCTTTCTCTTGAAACTAGGGCTAGAAACTCTCAAATCCTCAAAGGAATTAATGATCAAGGGTCGCCTCAGTGTTATGGAATAGATTGGCAATTGAATTTATTGGAATTAGCAATAGAGGTGTATCAATTGTCAATCTTGATCCTCAAGCTCTTGAGATCTCCATTGATGTATGCATAATTATCATTGGCTAATTGGATAGCACTTCATTACTCCTTAAGGGGATATGAAATTGCTCTCCAATTCGATAGGGCTCCACTATGCAATTGAGATATTTTTTTGGATGGATGCTCTTTGAAATTGGGGTCTTAAGTATACTCCAAAAATCCTTGTTCTAGATTCATGGAGAAGCCAAGAACAATATTTGGAAGTTGGGAGGAAGAATCTAGATGCTTACCAACTCTGAACCACTTCAAAAACCATTTCAAACAACTATTGCAACTAATTTTACTTGGCTCTAGTTGCCCAAGTTTGTTATAGGGCTAGCCGTAGGTCTCATAAGTGGCTAAGAATCCTAGCTATGAGTGACAGTAGTGGCTAAGAATCCTAGCCACAAGTGATAGTAGCAACTAAGGCAAGATAGGCCAAAATGCCCAAATTGAGTGGTTAGAACCATTGCTTTTGCCTTGGAGCTATCCAAGATCATTCATATGGTCTGTTAGCATGTCCAATATGAGTAGTCCCCTACACATGACGTATTTTAGATGTCTACAGTGCACCCTTTGGTAGGACTGGGCATCTAATGTTAATCAGATCAATGATCATCATTCAACCTACAACATCATTTCAGAAGGTCTATTTTTTCTTAGCATTGTCCGTTCTCACAACACATCCCAAAAGGAGTATCTATAGACACCTAAAACACATCATGTCGAGGTGAATACTCATATGGAATATGCTAACATATCATATGAATGATCTTGGATAGCTCCAAGGTACAGTAGTGGTTTTAACCACTCAATTTGGGTAGAGTGAGCTAATTTAGCCTTAGTCGTGGTCGACACCCATAGCTAATAGATCTGGCCATGCCTCAGAGCCACAACTAGCATCAGAGTAGTTTTGGATTCAAAATTGGTTACAACGGCCTGGATGATGAATCCAAATATATTTAAGGTGGGGAAGCCTATAGAAATTTCCATTCAACTGCTACAACTATAGGTTTCTTGTTCTTGGACTCTCCATGAAGAAAGAGCAAGGCATTTAGTGTGCTATAATACCCCCCTAAAAATTAGGGATAATTATAGAATAATATCAAGTGGAAATGTAGTGAAGCCCTATTGATTTTTAGACTCACTTACTACCATTGAGAGGAACACTCTTGCTGCCCAATTGGAGATCATGAATGCATTTGAAGCCATGAAGGTCCTAGAGAAACGTAATTGAGCCAATCCCATCACAAATTTAGACAATTCACACTACCAATCCATCAAAGGACACTGAGGTGACCCTTGATCATCAATTGAACAAGGAGAATTGGAGATCCAATCCCAGATTTGGAGAGCAAGAATACTTTTAGCACAACCACAACTATCAAGTCATGGCTAATAGTGCCCATCGCACCTCAGACCTATGACAAGGGTTTGATCCCTATTTTCCCTTGTTTTAGCAGTAAATTTACCTTTTCATGCATTAATATAGATGAATCTAATTTATATTAACTTTCCTAAATGTTGTTGTACAATTAAATTAGAGATTAAGGGCATATTTCCTTCATTTCTTAGCATTTTGGCAATTAGACTAGTTGTTGCTATTTCCATGCATTTTGAAGTTACTAATGCTTAATTAGATTGCTTCATAGATAGATCTATGATTCTTTTGCATGCTTTATTACAATTTCATAATTTCTTACATAGATTGATAGTTTTACATGCCTTCTTGATTTTATGCCATTCTTTATACCTTTACTTTTAATCATTTCTTGTTGTTATTGAATGCAGGGTTTTTAGGAATCCATCTTCAAAGCATTCAAGGCAAAAAATACCTCTTCCAAGGAGAGAAGAAGGTCACCATAGATCTTGAGCAGTTCATCTCAATTTGGAGAATGTGTAGATTATACCAACCCTATTGTGGGGCTCAAATGATTGTATTAATTGTATCACAAATTTGGTATCCCTAAGAGGGATGGAATTGTAATCAATTGGCATCAATTTAATACAAATAAATCCTTCTTTATTGGCAAATTTGCATCTCATGTGATTTTATTCTTTAAATATTTATCAATTGGTTAGGTATATGCTCTCCAGATTGCAACATGAGGTATAAGAGAAGTAGGTTTTGGATTATCAACAAAAGGTACACCTTATTTATATAGTCTCTTTCTATCCATTGGGGTTGAGTATTCAAATACTAGCCTACTAATTCATGACTCAACAACTTTCTCTTGAGATTGGAGGATAGATAATCAACATATTATATGATGAAAATATTCTTGCAAGAAGCTCAATATCTTAATCCAATAGGTGGAGTTATAGCTTTGTGTTTGGTGAGAGGTGGATCCAATTAATGTACCTTTCATGAGATAATATAATAGGATCCATAATCCTATACAAGAATTAATTATGGGGAAAAATATATCATCCTTAATGTCTTCATTCCTTGATACCTCAATAAATAGTATGGATGGTATTGAAATATTTGTAACTTGATCTTATTAGACCAAGGTCAATAGTTATGAAGTATCTATGGATGCTCTTGATGTATCTTGTAGTAAAGTGATATGTAAACCTTCATGCATTCTCTATGTAAACCTATGGAAATTATATATGTAAGCCTAAAAACATCTTTCTATGTAAGCCTATGGAATATCTTCCATATAAGTCTATAGGAATATTGATTTAATCCTATGATAATATTAATGTAAGCCTACATGAATTTTTGATGATTCACCCTTAGTGAAATTGGTTAAACTGCCTCTATGGTTAACCTTGATTGAAGGGTTTTGTATTTATAATATTTAATTTGATATTCAAGTCAAGTTATGTCAGCTTGAGTTTACATCTAATTAGCTATTTGGTATTATTATAAATACCTCTCAATGAATAATATATTTTATTATTTTATGATATGTGGTACCATGGGGTTCCTATAGGAACCCACCTTATATTCCTTCTATCTATTTGTATTAGTTATTTTTTTCTCAGATCTATATTCTCTTCTAATTTATTTTTCTTCTATTTTTGCATATAATTATGGTGAATGTATTTTTTTAATGTTTATAAAAGGTATTATGAATTCCTACACAAATAGGGACACATTGAGGGAAACAATAGAAGAAACATTATACCACCACTTGGCTAAGGAAATACATTTAACTCATTGGTATTATTTGTTTAGTAAAATAATTGGAGATATGCACCCATAAATTTATTCCTAATATCCTTTTTACCATATAATTAAGGTTGATAAGAAGTGATATTAAACTAAGTTCCACTTAGAGTGAACAATTCCCTCAAAATATTACTAGTAAAAATTAGAGCATGATCATAGATAATAGACTTGGGCATACAACCTAGTTTAAAAGAGTCAAGGAATAACATAGCTACCTTACTAGTAATAAACCAATGTGAAAGCTATATAAATGGGTATACTTCAAAATTAAATATACCACTATAAAAATTACTTTTTTCCCTTCATATTTAAGAATATATCTAATGAAGTCCATTGAGATGTGCTTCCATTTATAATTTGGGATATGAAGGAGCCATAAAAAGCCTGAAGATTTAACTATTATCCACTTATTACTTTGTAATACCTCATAATCATGCATAAATATCTTTATATGTGATTTTATTCCTTTTCATTAAAATAGATGCTTCACCTATGAATAGGTTTTAAGAAACCTTGAATACTTGGTCAATAGTGACGTATGTAAATCTTGAAGAGCATTGTTCTTAACCTATAAGACTATGAAAAAAATACAATTTTTTACCTTGAGAAACTTATCAAAATATAATAATAAAGGCAAATATAAATTAGTTTTTAACACGTATGAGGCCATGGATGATATGAGATGACTCACCCTCATAAAGGATGTTTTTTACCCAATATATTTTTATCCAAGCAAACTTCCATTATCAAAATATGGTATGCAACTCTAACCCATTGGATTGAAATATTGAACATCCTATTTGGAGTTCCAAAGTATTACCATTAGGTCCACTCAAGTTGTACTAGCCTACACATCATAAATCACAAGAATAATTTTAGGATTATTTTATTTTATTTCTCAAAGCTAGAAAAGTAGCTAAGAAGGGAGGCTAGAGATAGTATTTATAGTAACTTAGTATTTATAAATGCAAGAAAGAGTATTTTCCATTGCATTATCCCTTTCTTGTACTCAATACCCCAACAACATGGTCAACATTTATTTTGTTGAGGACAAGAGAGATATTATTCCAAGAAGTAATTAATAGTACTATGGTCTAATGTGGTAATAAATTAGAAACACAACAAATAATTCATCCATTTTCCCATTGTATGCAAGATGGAAAAAATATCTTTCTCATAAGTAGAATGACCTAGATTATTTCTAGAGAGCTATTTTATTTTAAATGATAGAGGGTGACCTTCCTACACTAAAATAACTTTAATGTTTTTCTTAAAGCATCACCCTCAATAATAAAGGGCTTGTTAAATTCAATGGTATTTAAAATAGGGATGATAAGCATAGCCTCTTTTAAGGTATTAAATAATTTAGTAACCTTATAAAATTAGATAAATATTTTCTTCTTGTTAAGGGTGATGAGGGAAGCTAAAATCTTCCTATGATTATAGATAAATTTCCTATAAGATCCATAAATCCTCTAAGACTCTTGAGAGCTTATACAAGGGTCAATCCTACATGGAATTGATCTTGTTGGGGCCCACTTTGACACCTTCATGAGAGGCAATTTAGCCCATATATTCCACTTCAAATAGAATAAAGGAAAATTTGAATATCTTAAAATAAATATTTATTTTATAAAAATGTGAAGGACTTGTTTGAAATGGGATCCTTAATATTTACTATAAAACAAAATATCATAAACAATGCCCACATAATTTTACAAAGAAGGGGACTAAATATAGAATTCATTAATCTATGAAAATATAAGAGATATTTGTAATACAAAAGCAAATGGCAAATAATTCCTAAATTTTCTCATGTGTATAAAATGTAATCTTTGCAATATCCTCATCTCTAACCCTAATTTGATGAAATCTAGAATACAAGTAAACCTTAGTAAAAAAATTGAATCTTGTATTTTTTCCAAAAAATTATCAATAATATGAATAGAAAACTTATCTTTGATAATAATCTTGTTGAATATGAGGAAATCAATGTACATGTGCTAGTAATTGTGTTTACATTAAGCCATGATAAATAGATATGAATAAGGACTAGTACAAGAATGAATAATATCCTACTCCAACCTTTATTGAAATAAGTTCTCTACTTTAGTTTTATAGGATTGGGTATATCTATAAGGGTAAAACTTTGGTGGTTAACTACCTAGTATAAGGTGGATGGAATGATCATGGATCCACTTAGGTGGAAGGTCCCTAGAATCACCAAATACTAGAGCATATTTATCAATAAGAGACTACATATTAGAAGGGATATTTAAATACAAATTCTTAGTAGCCCATGCTTCTATGTAACAAATATAGCAGGACAAAAATTGCTCTCCTTCAATATTTTTCCCTTCAATGGGATATGACAACATTGGAAAGTAAGGGTTGTATTCCTAGATATGGCTAACCTTAAAATTTTTAATCCCCTACATATACAACCACTATAGGTTCAAAGGAAAACCCCCTAACTCAGATGACCATTGATTTCCTAGGCTAACATCTACATTCCCCAAATACATCACATAAATATTTATAATCCAAGCATAGTGGTACATCTAGACATATATAGCAGCAATATGATCCCTACATTGTACGTTATTCCCATTGATAATTAGCACATGCAATTTGTTCTAGTTATAATGGTTGATATAGAATCCTAATAATTTTACCATCTTACTATCAATAAAATTATGCATAGTATTAGAATGAATCAACATATCGACCCACAAGTTTTGAAGAAGTCTTAAACCTTGATAGTGTGATGGACTTGTAGTCTCATTAGAAAAAATATCTAGAATGTCATAGTATTAATGTCCTACGAAATATCCTCAGGTTCTATTGGTATTTTTCAAATTTCCTAAGATAACAACATCCTTTACAAATACTTAGTATACCTTTGTCTCCATTTAGAAATTACATCACTCCTCACATGCATGATCTTGAGCATGGTGAATTTATTATATGTAATAGAAAAACCCTCATGTATTTTTTGCATTACAATAATTAAATATGAACAATGATAGAATTCAAGCTATTATTAATGTCAATTTAATTTGAGATTATTTTTAGTAGCATAGGATAAATTCTTAACATCATAGAGGGTATATGGATAATTCATATTAATTTTCCACCTACTATCATCCTTGATATTATAGTGAAATTTTGACACTATATCCACATAATATAAATACTAAGAAGACCCATGAGCTTAGTACAATACACTTCCACTGTGTCAATTTGCATTATCTACATTAGATAAACCATATAAGAAGCAGAGGGACCCTTATAAAACTTGGTAAATAATATATTATTGGCTTATAGTAAAGAAATATGATATAAGTGATACATTTGTTCTCATTGCAACCATTAATGAGCATGGATAACTAGCTTGGATATAACCAAGGTGGTCATGGAAATCCTAGGAATACAATTCAAGCATATATGGAAATCCATCTTGGATATCCAGTTGTAATTATCATCTCCTTCAAAGGTTAGGATATCAATTCTAGGAACTAGAACATTATGAGGCTAATAAAGCAAAAATATGGTACTACATAGAGTGGAATCAATATTAGTAGTAACTCTAACTTAATCTCACCCATACCTTAAGGATATCTATCTTAGGAAAGAATGAGTATGCATGGAAGCAACATGGAAGTGATTAGGATATGTGTAAAATATGGCTATTTATAGAATCATGAACCTTACCTAGTTTTTTTGTTGGTAATACTCTAGATTTAAATTCTAGAAAGACCTTATATCTTGTCTATAAAGTGGTTGTTGGAAGTACCCTAGATGCAAATGCTATAAATTATTGATAGGTGGAGGATCAATTATGTGAGGCTCAAGTCATATATCCTTATATATATGCTACACATTATCACCTATTAGAAATTATTCTTCAAAGAGCATTCAATATGAAATAAGTCATGAACATTCTTCTCTAGTATTTTATCCAACTTAGAGTCAATGTTGTGGAGATGCTCAAAGTAGTTTTATCGATGAGCATTCAACTTATATATTTTTTTCATTCAATATTTTTCCCTAAAAAATTAGATGAAAGTATATAAGGAAATTTAGGTAGGGCATGTCGACCCTTAATAGGGGTGGGAGGGGTACTCATGATGCTAGCAATAGAAATATCATGTACGTAAAAGCTTAAAGGTGTTTCTTTTGGCTCATACAAAATCATTATGCATGACCCTAGAATAATTTACAACTAGAGGAGAACAAGGTCTAAACATATGCGATTGATCAATGATAAAGCTTAAAGATTTTATTGATTGTTTGGAAAAAAAATATAACCAAAGATATATTTTATTTTGACTAGCTCTACAAGTTGATCAAAAGTAAAAAAGATATCTTGTAAATATCTAGTCATATTTTATACCTTTTTTTCTAGTTTGGAAAACATGAATGGTTCTACCTAAATCACAATATTATAAAATAAAAATGCATCAAAAGATATGCTAGAAGAAATAAGCCAAAAAAATACTTAATTGAAAACTATTATTTTGTTAGAATAGGTTTTGGAATGCTTGCACACCCTATTCTCACCTTTTTATATTGATAGAGAGAGTCAAAATTATTTCTTTGAGACCACTTGTTATGAAATAATTTCTAGAAATTAATTAGCAATAGGAAATCTTGGTAATCCATAAACAAAAAATCATACAATAAAATGAGCTTTAGATTCCACAAAGCATATAAAAATTGTGAGTAATAAATCTAGATTCTAATTCATAGAATAATCCTAGCCACTTGGAGATGATAATTCACTTATGTGCACCAAAGGTGATAGGGAATTACAAATACGAATGACAAAACAACTCAAACACAATTCATCTATTTAAGGCTAAACAACTAACCTTAGCCCTAACACTCAAAGTTCGACTAACATGTCCAGCACCCAAAATAAGAATATAAAAGTTATTTGATGTGGCTATATTTTATTTATACATAACCATATCGCTTAAAATTAATTCATTCTAATCATTTTTAAAGTTTTCATTTTGAATAAGTTATTAGTAAGGCAACTTTACCAAAATATGACTAATGCTCATAAGTATATGTGAGTGTTATTTTTAAATTAAATTATAAAATATCTCATAAAATTATTGAGGTCCTATTTAATGATTAGATTGCAAAAATAACAAAATAATATGAGATTTTATTTATCATAATGTATAAAAACCAAAATAACGATATTCAATTTTAAATCATATTCCAACCATAAAATATATATCAATAATGTTTTGCTAGTGCGTAATTCAATTTCATCCAATAAAACATAAATGCATAAGAATTAGTACACTATAAGAGTTTATATAATGCATCATTTTCTTCAAAAAAAGTAATAAATTAGGTCATGGCATATAGAAACTCATGATAATAAGGGTTTTAAGATTGATATTTAAATAACATATGAAAATGGTCAATTTGGAATGAAGCAGTAGAAAAGGAAAAATGGAATAGAGGAATAATGGTGTGAATAAAATAATCTTGGTAAATTATCATACAATTGGAGAAAAAAAACCCAACTAAAAACTATATATGGATTGAAGTTATATTGAAAGAATAGGTAGAATTGTAGCTTACTACTTTGCTCCACAAGTATTAAAAAATCTATAAGAAATGTGGTATGTATTGTTATGACCCATATGCAACACTTGAGATATAAATTTTAAGTTATTATAGAATCATAGAAATGCTTCTTATAAGAGATTTTAGTGAAAGGATAGCAAGCAAGTAAAGAAATACCCTAAATAATAACTAATACATGGACAATAACCTATTATATATAAGATAAGAAACCCATATATGGGAAATGTCTTCAAAGTATAAAAGATATATTACTCATTTTTCATGAATATGTTTTCTTCATGTTGATTTTTTGTATTGGTATGAATAAGTGAAAGAAATTTGAAAAATAAACATAACCTTATAATCATACAAGTGTTATAGATTATATCATCTATCTAGATAAGATTTTATGATGATGGTAGAAATTGAGGAATTCCTAATAGATTTTAAACCAAATAATAAATTATTTAATACAAAATTGTTAAAAAAAATCAACAAATAGTCCCACACTATATACAATAATTCTAAGTACAAATTAATGTTCTCATGACAAACCTAAATTCTATAATTATTAAGAAAACTGAAAAAGTATAAAACACAATAAGAAAAAGGAAAAGGAAAAGAGAGATTTATGAGACATGAACTAACATGTATAATTCAAGAAATTTTAAAAATGTGCACAAGGTCTACGTTTAAGAAGAAAAAAAGTCAATTTTCTTGCAGATGTATATTATGATGAAAAATATAAAGGAGTAGGAAAATTTTAAATGAGCCAAGTAATAGAAAAACAAAACAAAAAAACATATAGAATAATTGTTAATGAAAGGGAAGAATATATAGATCCAAGAAGATAAGAATTAATTTATGTAGAGAAACATGATTCAAACTAATTTTAGAAGGAAACTTGATGAAAAACAAGAAACAAAAAAAATAATAATATTATAACCCAAATGTTAGAGTATGCAAAGAATTATACAATTATTATTATTAAAATGAGTCTTCTTCTCCAATAAATATAGTAATAGACTTGCTCATGTTAAATTAGGTGAAATAGGGTATTAAGAAGTTAGGAATAGATGAAGTTATAGATGTGAATGGGCTACAAGAAAAATATTTAACTTAGGAAATATAAACCTAGTACTATACACCAGTTTAATTTAATGGTATCATTTAACATGTTTTTCTAAAAGTTTGAATAATTTTAACTATAAATTTCTTCAAGAGTAGTGTGATTTAATTCATAATATTTTAAAAATGATCAAAAGTAGAACATTAACTCAAATCTTATACAGAAAGCAAAATAAGGACAAGGGAGAGATGTTTTATAGGCACACATAGGCACCATAAATAATTGATATATTTATAGATAGTATTACGCAACACATAAAAATAGCTTCATTACATAATTGGTAAGATTTCCACCTTCCCTTCCACTCACACTTAGTCATTTTTCTAATGTTTTAATATTTAAACCAAATAAAATAAGATATAAAAGGCATCTTTGTTTACATCCTATGTTGCTTTCAAAGCATTATAGAAAACAACCACATGTTATGATTTTGGCCTAAAGTTATTCACATAGTCAATGGAATGCTACCCCATATTTTTCAATATACCTAATTCTTCTATAATACCCTATAGCTTGTAGAAACTATGTGAAAGGTGATGAAGCTACAAAATTGCTTCATTTTCAGTAGTCAAATACCTTTTTGTTCATTTTTGACTGATTAATATAATTATATGCCAAGGATTAATCTATAATTTATGTTGATATTAACAATGAATGTAGTGAATAAAAGAATTTTTTATTTATCTATATTAAAATGGTTTTATGCATTCCTAAGGGAATAATTACATGTTTTTATTTCTAATTGAAGTATAGTTTATTCAATTAAAAAATCTGTAAGATTCTATGATTGAACCATTGGTATTGAAATACCTTACAAACTTCTCAACTAGAACCCCTATGTATTGATATACTATGCCAGAATGACGAAAGCACCATAATAATTTGGGTGCCAATTGTGTGTTAAAATAATTTGAGTCCTAGATGTACTCCAAAATGAATCACGTACTAGAATAATAGGATATTGATTTTGCTCTAGAATAGGTATGCACAAGATATAATGATAAAACAATAGTCAATCCATTTCAAGAGCATAACACCCAAGTTATTGACCATGTGATTCATCTTGATGCTAACTATGTTTAGTGTCTAAAATTGAATTTGTTGAACCATGCATAATGTTGAAGGTATTGGCTAGTGAAAGAATCAAAATTGTTGATTTTGTGTAGTGCTAGAATAAGCTCAACCACACATACAATTAAGAGCAAGATATGAATAACCCCAAGGTAAGAAAAGCTACCAAGAATCTCAAAGTTATTGTAACCAATAAACAAAAGGAATGTAGTAGAAGAATTATTTAATGTTTTGTATAAATAAACACATGTGCATCCTATCCAATTAGAATTTTTGTAATTTAACTCAATAGTTAAAACATGTAGGATTATGGTAACAAATTAGCAAATATTTTTATTTGAATTACCAATAAATGAATGTTTTTTATTAAGCTAAGTAGATAGATAAATTTCTATAAATAATGATGTATGTTGGAAGGGCAAGGTTCAATTGGAAATTGCAAAGGATAAATTAACTTCCAAACTCTATTTTGAATTATTAACATTATATTATATTTTATGCATGACCTTGACTACATAGACTAGTTTCTACTATTGAAATATTCTACCTCCCACTAGACCTCAAAGAAAGGGCACTTTCTTTGGTACAATGGAAGGAATTTAGCATAATTATGGGTTTTTTACTAATTTATTTCTATTATTTATTGTGATGAATCAAAAAACAAATATCTATGATAGTTAAGCTCGTTTTCATTCATTTTTTTGTTCTAGCTAAACATTGTTCTTATTCAATTATGAAATTCAATCTAGTTCAATTATATTTTCCTACAAGTGTGTGTTTCTATTTTAGTTGGTTTTAGTGAATTATAAATTATGTTCATTTTGGTTTTATTTCCACACTAAATTTTGTTTTAGTTTAATATTTAATTCTTTTCAATTCAATAATGACTATTATTTACTTTATTTTATCACATACATTACAATTAATTCTAAGATTTATTTTATCATCAAAGTGTGGAATTCAATGTGCTTTATTCAAAGTGTGTTGCACTGACATTTTGATTCTCTATTTTCCCTAAAATAATTTAGGTAACTTGATATTCAAAGTGTGATCATTAGTCCTCTAATAAATATAAACTTAGGAGTCTACCCTATATTGATAAGATTAATTAAAAACATGACAATAAAAATGCAATATGAAACTTCTACCCTAAAAGATTCTATAATGTAATTATTTATGGGTTTAGCACTAGACTCAATTCGTAGCTAGGAAAAAATTAAAAGAGCATTCCCAAAAAAATACCAATAATATTGTAGGGAAAATAATTAGAAGGATGATTTTTTTACAATGAAACAAGAAAAGGATGAAAACTTAAAATACTATTTGGATAGGTTTGTATTCATTCATAGAAGATGTGGAGTTGTAGATGGAAAGTGAAGTGAAATCATATTCTTGTGAGAATTGAAAGAAGAGTCAAGAGAAGCATTAGATCTCATGGAAAAAGGATTTGTAAATAAACTTAAGTTCCTAGAAATCATGGAGATTTATAAAAATTACTCTTGAATACGAAATTGAAGACATAAACTTGGTAACAATGGAAATAACATGAAAGAGTTAATGGAAGAATTTGCTAATTTAAAATTTGATATTTTAGTGCATCTCAAAACAACACTATTTGAAATAAATGCAAATAATAGGTCAATTGAACATTTAGCCATCTATTATCCAATATGTAGAAAGAAACAAGCTCTTCATGAGTGTCCTTCGAACAAACTTTTTATATGCAATATTTGCAAAAAAGGGCATCCTTTTGACTAATGTCATTTTTTACTTAAACTAAAAAATGCTATGGAGAAATAAACCACCCTATCGAAGAACTCAATTTTGTAGGACAAAGACAAGGGATATTTTTTTCCAAAATACATATCAAAATATTCTTCAAATATCTTTATATTGGGGAACATATCCTTGGTCTATGACATGGTCCATCCTATTACTTGCATAACCTTAGGGCCAAAAATCATGGACATCACCTCAAGATAGGTCTCATCTTAGATGGACATTGGATTCACCAAAATCCACCATGGTTACCTCCAAAAATGTAAGGAAAATAATAGACACAACCACATCAACCTATTGGTATTTTTGCCACACTACAGTCATAAGTCAAAAAAGGAAAAACCCAAGAAGTGACCATTTTTGGGAAATTGGCCTAAATGGACACCTATGGACTTGAAAATTTATCCAAAGGAGAGGAATTTAAAAAATAGAATTATGGTGAAAGAATCACCCCAATATCCTAAATGGATTGAGAGATATTAAATTTTTAATCCTAAGAAATTTCTCCAACACAACTTAAAAATATAATTTGTAGACTTTGAAGGCCTTGTAGAGGGATGAAAATAGACGAAATGGATGTTCCATCAATTTCGTTGTTGTATATCTCTTCCTGAGATTTTCAATGATATATTATAATATACAATCAGGTCAACGAATCAAACGTTATTGGTACAGGAAGATATACCACTGCAAATCCATTTTTGAGCACTTTTGGGGCAAAAATCCATTTTTGAGCACTTTTGGTGTGAAAATCCATTTTTGGGTACTTTGGGGGTGAAAATTATGAAGTGACATCATCCAAGTAATGGGAAGAATTCAAAGTCAAAAGCACCCTTGGAAGGGGGCAAAAATCATTTTCGCCCCTCTTAGGGACGAAATTCTAGATAAAAGCATCTTTGGGGTGAAAACAGTTTTTGAAGATTGTTGGACGTGGTCAAAGTCAATGTTGCCCCTCTCAGGGGTGAAATCACAAAAAAATAGTTTTGGAGAGAAAACATAAAAATGACATCATTCTGGAGAAAATTGAAGAGTCAAAGTCAATTTCTCCCCTCATTGGGATGAAATTCCAAATGAAGATATCTTAAGACGAAACTCCTAGATATAGTAGATTTTCTTGGCGGTCATAGTCAATGTCACCCCTAAGCTAGGGCAAAAATCATTTTTCCCCTCTCAAGGAAAAAATCAATAATTTTTACCTCACTTGTAGAAAGAATATGTTTTTAATCATTTTCGGGGTGAATTCACCCAGGAAAGGGGCAAAAACACATTGAAGGGCGAAACTCCCATTTTTTACCTGTCATTCAAACAAGAAGATGTTAGGGGTAAAATCAATTGAAATAAAAGGTGAAATTATAGCTTTGACGACAACCATCAATGCAGTGTTATTTGTTTTTCCTCTTAGAAGTGCCATAATAGCAAATATTTTTGAGAAAGGATGAAGATTGATAAATTTAATACTTGGGGTAGCAAGAGTGATGATCTAAAATTTTTGCTAAAACATTGCTAGGATTAAATGCTATATCTTCAAATTCGATGCGATCCTATTGATTTTCAAGGCATCCTCTATGGATTTCTTTCCTTTTCAAAGAAGAACTAAATTTCGTTGATTTCAACTAGCAAAGGTAAGATTCCAAGGCAAGAGAGAATCTAATAGTGCCTAGAATTTAATATTTACGCTCTTGATTGCCGCATGATATTGCTAAGTCTTGATGCACTGATGCTTGGGATGTTCTTTCCATCGTTAATTTTTATTGATTTTCCAAATGCACTCCATGAAAACAATCCTCTAAAGAATAATTTGAGAATCATCATTACCAATGATAGAATTGCAACTACAAATTTTTGACTAGCTAGAATTTTGTTTTAATTCACATTTAATGATAGAGGTGAAATCCTCTACAAATACTAAACACTTCAATGTAATGAAAAAGGATATACACTCTGTAGAAAAAAACTTTATGTTTTCTACATAAATATAAGGACGTTCACCTTCTAGTTCCTTGAGTAGTATTGTCTTTGATCTCTTTTTGTTTGTCATTTCTGATTACATTCATGTCCATTATTTGTTGACTTGAAATTATGCATCTAGATTTAACTACTTATGAGGGAGTGAATACTAGAATGTTGTTATGGAGGTTATCTTGGCAAATTGTGCATGGTTCTCATGACTTTATTTCTATTATATGCTAATTAATGCTTACTGTAAATTTTTGTTGTTAGTTTATCCCCACTTTTCATATCTATCTTATAGCAATATTTTCCATTCCTTTCTATTATTTCCCATCTCTATCCTATTACCCTTAGCTTTAAATTGTTCATTAGTTTTAGTATAAGAACTATCCCTATCTAAAGATTGGCCCAAAGGATATTTCTCTCCTTTGACCTTTAAATGTTGATCAGGTCTAGGGTGCACAAATAATATTTTATACTTAGGTAGATTCATAACCAATAGTTTTTGACATGCCCTATGGGATAAATAGTCTCTGTATTCTAAGGGATCCTGATTTTGGTGAATCTCTGGCTTGTATTCATCTAGAAATAACACCTGGTGACTCTATTGAGCTTAATATTTCGATATCATAATTGGTGGATACATTTTATGCTGAAAGAAAACACCCCAAAGGAATCAAGATTTGGTGAGTAGCCTTGACCTCACAAGTAGAGAAATAATGTTCACCTAGTGACTTTGACTCAACAGCATGGACCGTGATATTGGAGGATCACTACTATATTGGCATAGGTATACTATCCCAACTGGGATGATCTTGGCCCTCTAAATATCTAAAGTTAGCATGATATTCCAAAAAATGGCCTAAAGACCCTAAAAAAATACAATGGTACTAAGGGAATGGTCCAATATTACCTTGAATATGTTGTTGATCTAGCGATCGTCAATGACATAACCCACAAAGATATCATGATCAAACTTTTGGTCCTATATCTAGAGGGAAATATGCTACAGTGGTACAAAATTCTTGGGCATAAGAGCATATGCTAAAGAACACAAGCTTATACTGAGAGGGGGGGTGAACAGTATAAGACCTCTTTTTACTTTTTCCTTTATACTTCAAAACAGTAAAACAATATACCCAAAGAAATATCAAAACAATGCACAATATCATCCACAAAGTGACACCAATTTTAACGTGGTTCACCCAGAATGCCTAGGCTACGTCCACAAAACTTTTCTCTAAAAGTTATCTCAAAGTTCTTTGGGAAACCTTCCCAATTACAATGTTTATGAGCTTCGGCCCAAAGCAGACACCTTCCCCAAAACTAAATTTATGAGCCTCTACTCAAAGGAGATACCTTCCCCTCTGCTCTGGAAATGATCCCTCAGAAGATCAACTGCCTCTACCTCTTGTCGACACGTGGAACTCCTTTCCACCGAAGACCTCCTGTCCTCAATGCTTAGCCTAAGAGACCTCTACCTTCTATGATCACGTCCACAATAGCTCAGCTATCTGTACCAAACATAGTCAGTCGGTCTAGTACAAGTCTTCCTTTGTCTGTCAGATCTGTCCAACTCTTTGAACAAATCAATCCTCTGCACACAAGCCTTCTCAAATACTTGCCAAATATATCCTCAGGTTCTTCTCAAAGAACCAATGTACCTCTGTCCTCAAGTTCTCTGATAGAACTCTCAAAACTCAGCTCACAAGTCCTTTGGTAGGACCTGTCCAAATATTCTCACAAGTCCCCACCGGAACCTGTCCACAACCTGCTCACAAGTCCCCATTGGAACCTGTCCAAAACCTGCTCACAAGTCCCCATTGGAACTTGTCCAAAACCTCAACAAGCTCACCAATAAAAACTTGCTTAGCATGAACCCACAAAGAGAATTGTTAGAGACCCAATGTGATTCATAAACCTCATAGAAACATAAAGAGAATTGTTAGAGACTCAATATGTTCTATACTTAACTCCCAATCTCAATCTCAAATCTCATAGAAGCATAAAGAGAATTTTTAGAGACCCAATATGTTCTATACTCAACTCCCAATCTCAATCTCAACTCAATCTCAATCTCAAAAGAATAATATAGATGTAGTATGCTTTTCTCAAGAATATGAAACACAACCCAAAAATTGCCAACCATGCAATATCTCATATAACAATGATACTTATATTCTATTTACCAACAACTAGGGTTTCATCATCTCAATGCAAGTAGCAAGACTTACTAACATAAACCCTAGTGCAAAAAAGCTTCCTCTTACTCAACCAGAATTATGCATTCACCCAAAATATTCATCAATGACTTTAATGCATAACCAATATTCAATATCCAGAAAATAAGATTTACACCAAAAATACTTAGTAGACAACCTTTTCACTCCAAACTCAATTTCAAAAAATATACCATAAACAACATACATGGAAGAAGTTGCCCATACCTTTACTTTTATGAAGAAGGAGAACTCAAAATATGTCACAACACTTAACCTTATACCTCCCATGCATTCACAGCCACCATCCTTTGCACACCGCGACCAAAAGAAAATCCAACGAAGAGAATCGAACGTAGCACCTCTGCCTTCTAGCACTTTCGCTTAAACGCCACCACCATTGGGTCACAAGTGCCCAACGAAGTAATACACCGCTGCCCTCTCTTTTATCTTCCTTTGACACCAAGAATCTAGAAAACGTAAACGTCTTCCACAAACCGCATGCAAACAATCCACTGTCGTCAAACAAAAAGGTAAGGATGCAGCCCAAGCTCAAATTCGAGTTTGTCGAGCACAGTCTCCAAGACACAGAATAAGCATGATTTCAAAGACATTAACCAGAGATTCGAAAACATAGATCAAGCTCAACTTGAAGACACCAAGCACTGTTCGAAGGAAATAGAACAAATGCAAATTGCAGACGCCAAGCGCAAATCGAACAAAATAGAGCAAATGCAAATCGCAGACGCCAAGCGCAAATCGAACGAAATAGAGCAACTGCAAATTGTAGATGCCAAGTGCAAATTGAACTAAAATAGAGTAGCCACAAATCGTAGATATCAACATTAATCGGGTGTACTCACTTTTGAAAAACATGCCAACTTATATAGCCATTTTTCCTTAACTGTTTGACGTCGGCGCTCCTCCAATGATGGCAACATATCGATGAAATAATTATTGTTTCTTCCATCGCTTAAGGGTTGAAATACCCTTTAATAATAATTAAAGTAATAATTATTATTATTTTATTAATAATAAATTAAACTTGGACCTTTGACAAAGGTTTGAGTTTATTTAATTATTAATAATAAACATGGACCTTTGCATTAAGTTAAGATTGGTTTTAATAAAAACCCTTAATGAGTCCAAATGGTTTTAAGAAAAACCTTTAGCCTTGTCACCACAGTTTTAATAAAAACCCTTTAACATAATGAAGCTTCTCAAGATATTCTTGACATCACACTCTTTTGATATCAACACAAAAATGCCTTTTGACATCAATGACAACTTATACATTTGAGCAAAGGCAATGTACCCAAAGTACCCAAAATTGCCAACAATCTCCCCCTTTGTCATTGATGTCAAACCTTTACTGAAAACACTTCTCAAGAGCCAAAACTGAAACCAACTATCCTAACAACTGAGAATCTTCCTTTGAATTTTTCCTCCCCTTGACTTGAAGCTTTCATCTTCACTTTGAAGCTCTCCCCCTTACTCATATCTCTCCCCCTTTGTCATCAATGACAAAGGGCCACCTTTGGGGCTTAGGAATAAGAACTAGCCTCTTAGCTTAGTCCCTCCCCCACCTCCTGATGAGGGATTAATTCTGGGGTGGGAGTAAAACTCCCATTAGGCACTGATCATCATCAGTGTCTATAACTTCCTTGCCAGGCCTTCTCTTGAATTCTTTGTCCATATTCCTGTTCCTGTCACTGTTCTTGTTCTTGTTCTCATCCCTATTTTTATCCATGCCTTGATCCTTGGACCTGATCATGCCATTGTTCCTATTCCTGTATTCTGGAATTTCAGCTCTACACTGTCTGAATGTGTGACCTTCATTGTTGCACTTATAACAAGTAACAATGTTATTTCTTTTAGGCATACCTGTTCTTTGAATCCACCAATTTTGACCAAACCTGTTTTGACCAAACTGTTTTGACCAAACCTGTTCTGACCAAACCTGTTCTGATCAAACCTGTTCCTGATATTTGCCTTGCAATAAACTACCTTGTGCCCAAACTGTTGACAAGAGTAGCAATATCCTTGAAATAAATTACCACCTTTGAAACTGTCATTTACCTTATTCACTTGAGCCATGCAATGTGAAGCTGTGTGACCAAACCTGTGACAAGCAAAACACCTTCCTTGAAACTTCCCTTTATTTGACCTCTTAGGCTCTAAAAACTTCTTCTCATTCTGAATTCTATTTTCTATTTCTGTGCATCTATCATTCAAGGACTCATGATCTAAAATACTTTCCTCATCAGAAATCTCTTCCTTTTGGAGTCTCTTACTAGACTCTCCAACTTGTTCCTTGTGAGGCTTAAAAAAACCAAGGCCTATTTTATCTGTTGTCTTTCTTTGACCTTTGATGAGAGACTTAACCTTTTTGGAGCTATCTTGAAACCTGTGAAGCTTATCCTTGTACCATTTAGTTTCCTCTTTCAAAGAATCCATTTTCTGTTCTAACTCACTATACTCAAGAACATTAGACTCTAACTCATCCTTGAGTTCTTGTGTCTTAGCTATAGAGAAGTCAAGACTTTCTATAAGATCATTTCTCTCCATACAACATTCATACAACTTATCCTTGAGTCTATAATTCTTCTTTCTTTCCTTTTTCAAAGCACTAAGAGCACTAATAAGTTCACCTTTAAGATCTACTTCACCTTCCTCTATATGTTTGCTTTTAGAATCATCAAAGCATTTTTCAGATTTCTTATCACTAGAGGTGCTAACCTTTTCAAAAACCATACATGCATCTTCCTTATAGTTTTCTGAAGCATCCTCATACATACTAGAAACCAAATCATTATTTGTGTAATCATCCTCAAGGTGACCAAAATTTCCACATCTAAGACATTTCATGATAATGAATATATGTTTTTGTTCTTTCTCCTTTTCTGATATGAACAACATCTCATTTTCATTATCACTTTAAGAACTTTCACTATCACTACTAGAAAACTTACTTGCTTTGTCTAGGTAGAAACTCTTCTTGTGTTTGTGAGAATACCTCTTTCCTTGATTGTTGTGCTCATCTTTGTTTTTCCTATGATGCTTGTGCTTTTCAGAATCCTTGCTCTTACAGTCCTGTTTATCTTCATCACTTTCATCCTTGGCAACAATACAGTCAGTAGCATAATGACCAAACTTTCCACAATTGAAACATCTTACATTTTTCATATTTTTGTGCTTTCTAGAGAACTTGCCTTTCTTGCTGTAATATGCCTCTTCATCACTAGAAGACTCATCACTCTCTTGAAACTGTTTACCTTTAGATTTCTTGGTAGCCTTGAAAGCTGCCTCCTTCTTGACATCAACTTTCACTTGAGTTATTAACTCAAATGCTACAAGTATACTATGGAGCTCATCCTTTTTCAACTTATCCAAATATTTAGCTTCCTCAATAGCAAAAATATTTTCACTAAATCTATTAGGAAGAGATATTAAAATCTTATCACAAACATCATTTTCAGCAAGCTCAAGACCTAAGTCTTTCATGGAGTTAACAACCTCATCCATACGAAGCATGTAGTCACTAATATTTTCATCATAATTCATCTTGAGTTGTTCAAACATACATTCAAAGTGTCTCAACTTGGCCTTTCTGACATTTGTATCACCTGTATGAACCACCTTCAACTGATTCCACATTTCACTAGCTGTATTGTAGTGAATAACTTTGGTGAGATCTGCTTTCTGTAAGCCTTTCAGGATTGCATTCATTGCGTTTGAATTGCTGTGATGTAGGAGCCTTTCTTCTTTAGTATTAGGACCATGTTCAAGAATAGTGTACTCATCTTCAATCACTTCCCAAATCTCATTCCCAAGTGCCATTAGATGAACCTTCATCCTTGCACTCCAAAGACCAAAATCTGACCCATCAAGAATAGGTGCTACATTGCCACTTGAATGATCCATTGTGTTCTTTACTAGATTTTCCTTCAAGATGTTAAACTTTCTGAAGGCACCTACTCTGATACCAATTGAAGAAAAAAATCTTATACTGAGAGGGGGGGTGAACAGTATAAGACCTCTTTTTACTTTTTCCTTTATACTTCAAAACATTAAAGCAATATACCCAAAGCAATATCAAAACAATGCATAATATCATCCACAAAGTGACACCAATTTTAACGTGGTTCACCCAGAATGCCTGGGCTATGTCCACAAAAATTTTCTCTAAAAGTTATCTCAAAGTTCTTTGGGAAACTTTCCCAATTACAATGTTTATTAGCCTCGGTCCAAAGGAGACACCTTCCCCCAAAATAAATTTATGAGCCTCTGCTCAAAGGAGATACCTTCCCATCTACTCTGGAAATGATCCCTTAGAAGATCAACTACCTCTACCTCTTGCCAGCACGTGGAACTCCTTTCCACCGAAGACCTCCTATCCTCAATGCTTAACCTAAGAGACCTTTACCTTCTATGATCACGTCCACAATAGCTCAGCTACCTGTACCAAACATAGTCAGTCAGTCTAGTACAAGTCTTCCTTTGTCTATCAGATCTATCCAACTCTTTGAACAAATCAATCCTCTACACACAAGCCTTCTCAAAGACTTTCCAAATCTGTCCTCAGGTTCTTCTCAAAGAACCAATGTACCTCTGTCATCAAGTTCTCTGATAAAACTCTCAAAACTCAGCTCACAAGTCTCTTGCTAGGACCTGTCCAAATATTCTCACAAGTCCCCACCGGAACCTATCCACAACCTGCTCACAAGTCCCCATTGGAACCTGTCCAAAACCTGCTCACAAGTCCCCACTGGAACCTATCCAAAACCTCAACAAGCTCACCAAGAAAAACTTGCTTAGCATGAACCCACAAAGAGAATTGTTAGAGACCCAATGTGATTCATAAGCCTCATAGAAGCATAAAGAGAATTGTTAGAGACTCAATATGTTCTATACTTAACTCCCAATATCAATCTCAAATCTCATAGAAGCATAAAGAGAATTGTTAGAGACCCTATATGTTCTATACTCAACTCCCAATCTCAATATCAACTCAATATCAATCTCAAAAGAATAAGATATATGTAGTATGCTTTTCTCAAGAATATGAAACACAACCCAACAATTGCCAACCATGCAATATCTCATATAACAATGATACTTATATTCTTTTTACCAACAACTAGGGTTTCATCATCTCAATGCAAGTAGCAAGACTTACTAACATAAACCCTAGTGCAAAAAATCTTCCTCTTACTCAACCAGAATTATGCATTCACCCAAAATATTCATCAATGACTTTAATGCATAACCAATCTTCAATATCCAGAAAATAAGATTTACACCAAAAATACTTAGTAGACAACCTTTTCACTCCAAACTCAATTTCAGAAAATATACCATAAACAACATACATGGAAGAAGTTGCCCATACCTTTACTTTTATGAAGAAGGAGAACTCAAAATTTGTCACAACACTTAACCTTATACCTCCCGCGCATTCACAGCCACCATCCTTTGCACACCGCGACCAAAAGAAAATCCAATGAAGAGAATCGAATGTGACACCTCTGCCTTCTAGCGCTTCCGCTTAAACGCCACCGCCATTGGGTCACAAGTGCCCAATGAAGTAATACACCGTTTCCCTCTCTTTTATCTTCCTTTGATGCCAAGAATCTAGAAAATGTAAACGTCTTCCACAAACCACATGCAAAAAATCCACTGCCGTCAAGAAAAAAGGTAAGGATGCAGCCCAAGCTCAAATCTGAGTTTGCTGAGCATAGCCTCCAAGACATAGAATAAGCATGATTTCAAAGATGTCAATCGGATATTTGAAAACACAGAGCAAGCTCAACTCGAAGACACCAAGCGCTGTTCTAAGGAAATAGAACAAATGCAAATCACAGACGCCAAGCGCAAATTGAATGAAATAGAGCAAATGCAAATCGTAGACGCCAAGCACAAATCAAATAAAATAGAGCAACTGCAAATTGTAGATGCCAAGCACAAATCGAACTAAAACAGAGTAGCCATAAATTGCAGATATCAACATTAATCAGGTGTACTCACTTTTGAAAAACATGACAACTTATATAGCCATTTTTCCTTAACTATTTGACGTCGGCGCTCCTCCAACGATGGCAACATATCGACGAAAGAATTCTTGTTTCTTCCATCGCTTAAGGGTTGAAAGACCCTTTAATAATAATTAAAATAATAATTATTATTATTTTATTAATAATAAATTAAACTTGGACCTTTGACAAAGGTTTGAGTTAATTTAATTATTAATAATAAACATGGACCTTTGCATTAAGTTAAGCTTGGTTATAATAAATACCCTTAATGAGTCCAAATGGTTTTAAGAAAAACCTTTAGCCTTGTCACCACGGTTTTAATAAAAACCCTTTAACATAATGAAGCTTCTCAAGATATTCTTGACATCACACTCTTTTGATATCAACACAAAAATGCCTTTTGACATCAATGACAACTTATACATTTGAGCAAAGGCAATGTACCCAAAGTACCCAAAATTGCCAACATATGCTTATGGGTAGACTTGGAAGGAGCACTAATCAACATATTTTATGGCTCTCAAGATCCATTTCAAATCTTGACGCATCTCTCCACCATCACAAGAGTACCGCTAGAGAGCATCACTTACTTCAATATCCAATTTTGGAGGAGATGGAGGAGAATTCCAAAGATGATTTGATCGACATCCGTCGACGCCCACCTCTACTATGTTTAAGATTTCCACTTAGACATAAGTCTACTCTTATAGCAATATGGGGAACAATGATTCCCTGAAGTATTTCAAGAGGTAGTACAAGTAGAGCATATCTTGATCCAAGCAAAAAAATGTAGTGGAGAGAACCTGCTTTCTCATCACTTATTCCAGTGGTTTCTACCCCTATCCATCTCGCACAATACCCACCACAATACCCACCATCATGGTCATCAAAAACTATGCAAAATTTCATAATACAATCGTTCAAAGCACAAGAGGTGGATCTCATCCAAGGCTAATGAAGGGAATATGCAAGCACTGCTCCAGTAATGAACAATATGGTTACTTATAGTTTTCATCAGAAGATGGACAAAGAAGGGTAACATGATCAAGTGATATATTTTAAGAGAAAAGAGGGCATATTTTTGCACCCTTTTTGTATACCAAGGTATATCTCACAATTTTTTAGCCAAAACCTAATAAGCATGCCTCATTAGGAGGCTAATCCTGAGGAGATCCTAATAGTAGGGCTATCACCAAAAAAATCCTATTATCACATTGAGTCAGAGAAGCACGTACCCAAGACCCCACAAACAGTGGACTCTCAAAAGTGGTGATATTAGGGCCAACCATCACTGCAACCAGTACTCAAATAAGGCTCCCATGTGGTAAATATCTTCGCCATATTATTCATTAATTGTATGAGTACTAGCATGCATGATAATTTGCCACATTGCATCTTGTTCACAACCTAAAAAACTTTGGGAAGAGGCCAGCTAGACTTAAAATATCAATTGAAGTACAATTATATTTGGTACAAACACTACAGATTCACCAGATAATCACTCAAAGCTAGGTTTATAGTGGTGATATGCCAATCATGTCATAAAATTTTGTGTAAATAGTGTAAATAGGTCAACTAATAAATAAAGTGTTGAGGGCACTAAACAGTGTGATAAAAAATATCTAACATTGCAAACACCCACATCATTGGCTCAAATGGTGTGAGATCCCGCATGTACATGTTTTCTCTTCTCTTGATCATGAGAATTTGGTGGTCATTTCCCTTCATTTTGCAATACCTCCTTCCATTTCACTTTTATTCGGGGTACCCACCACTTCTTTTCCCCTTTTTGTTCCATAGTCATTAGTCACCAATGCTCCTTCTATCATTCCTATTTCTTTCGTTCATCCATATTTTAGTT
Source organism: Wollemia nobilis (assembly GCA_028583015.1). Lineage (NCBI taxonomy): Eukaryota > Viridiplantae > Streptophyta > Pinopsida > Araucariales > Araucariaceae > Wollemia > Wollemia nobilis. The sequence continues at coordinate 3,356,653 of JAQPPZ010001678.1, read as the reverse complement.
TTTTTGCCTTTGCGCCTAACCTATTTTCTATTCCACTATCATCTGCCTCATCTTTCACCCTTGTTAATCCCATCATTATTTTTAGTACACAAACCCCATCAAGGATGAGTGTAACTATGGCCCTGTCCATTTTTTCTCCTTCCATTAAGACAAACCCTCAGTAGGCTATGTTTATTTTTTTTTCCAATTTTTGGATTATAGGAGCCATTGGCATCAGAGATCGAAGTCTTGCCAAAACACCCTAAAGTGGAGAAAATAGGTCAAGCTCGATGAGTTCAAGGTATTGAGTGAAAAATACAAAAAGGTGACCAAATAATATCAGGAAGCATAGGAAGAAGCTGGTGCAAGTAGTAAATAATTTTATGTAGCAGATAATTGTGACTTTTTTTCCCAATGGATAAAGGTCTTGGGATTGATTGCATCCATACAAGCTGAATACCCTGTGATATGCCAAAAGTGTTGGTATTTTTGCCACACTACAGTTAGAAGTCAAAAAAGGTAAAACCTTGGAAGTGGCTATTTTTGGGAAATCAACCTAAATGAACACCTATGGATTTGAAAATTTACCCAAAGGAGAGGAATTAAAAAATTAGACTTATGATGAAAGAATCACCCCAATATCCTAAACATATTGAGATATATTGAAGATTTCATCCCAAGAAATTTCTAAAGCATAGCTTAACAATACAATTTGAAGACTTTGGAGGCCTCATAGAGGGATGAAAATGGATGAAATAGATGTTACATCAAATTTTTCACTATATATATCTTCCCAAGATTTCCAACAATGTATTACAATAGACAATCAGGTCAATGAATCAAATGTTATGGCTACAGGAAGTTGTACCACCGAAAATCCATTTTTTGGCACTTTTGGGGTGAAAATGATGAAGTGACGTCATCCAAGTGATGGGAAGAATTCAAATTCAAAATCACCCCTAGAAGGGCTCTTAGGGATGAAATTCTAGATAAAAGGGCTCTTAGGGATGAAATTCCAGATAAAAGCATCTTCGAGATGAAAACAATTTTTAAAGATTGTTGGGCACAGTCAAATTCAAAGTCGCCCCTCAATAGTGGCAAACATCATTTTCAGCCCTCTCAAGGGTGAAATCACAGAAAAATAAGTTTTAAAGAGAAAACATAAAAATGATGTCATTTTAGAGAAAATTGAAGAGTCAAAATAAATTTTACCCTCATTGGGGGGAAAATCCAAATGAAGACGTATTAAGGCGAAACTCCTATATATAGTAGATTTTCCTGGTAGTCTGTTAGGATCCTATCCTAACGCCATTTTGTAATTCTCATTTACTTATGTATTGACCCACTTCCAACGTGGGGGATCCCATTATGATATTATTTTGTAAAAATTTGTATTGTATGTGGCAAGTAGGATTCCTAGCCAAGGGCGCCATCTCATGTAACCATTTTTATCAAGATTGTAACCGATGGTAGGAAGGATATTCTAGATCAAGTGGCATTTTGCATGTAAGCCAACTCTTGAGCCTTTAGGTAGGGTTACATGAATTTTCTCTTTAAAAGATATGAAGCCATGTACAAATTCATCATTTTGCAAGCTAATAAAATATTGAATGAGGTTTCCCCCTCGAAGAGGCTTGCAATTTTGTGTTATTGTGAGATTATTTCATTTTTGCATTTGATTTTTGCATAGTTTTATTGAGTTATTTGATGTATTTGAGTTATTTTTTAGTATTTTATGAGTGTGCTTATTTTTAATAGTGAGATCCTAACAAGTGGTATAAGAGCACTTTCCAGGGCCAAGTTCTACTACAACTGAGATGATTTTTGCTAGCCATTCCACTTGTTAGGTATAAATTTCTATGTGTTTTTTGTTTCTATTTTTCTTTTATTAAAAAATGCAGTCCTTTTTTGACCAAAAATATAAAAAACACAAAAAAAATACAATCTTTGTTTTAGTATTTGTTTAGGTTAGAAACCCTGCACCGGGGGTTTTAAAATATCATGAAGGAGATGTTGTTAATGGCTAAGATAGATAGCCCATAAAGCATCTAGTGAAGTGAGGTGCGATTAGGCTCTAATACCCAGGCCTTAGACAACACTCGCGCATGGACTTGAGCTCCAACACATCTTTGGGTGTATCGGGAGATAATCTAGGTTTAAACAAATTTTTATCCATTAGGAAGCTTTTTGGCCTTGTATTATCCATATTCCATAGGACACATCATATCGTACGATCACCCTCCCGTACTGTTAGAGAGGCAGATAGTGTGATCAAGGGTATGTGTGGAATCTTCCTTAGGTAGTGGCCTAAAATATTGGTTCGAGCACTACTGTTCATCACTGCAATATAAAAAAGGGCCTATGGGTATTACATACTCCTTCACTTAGTGTACCTTGGTTCTACAAAACATAAATTCCATCTACAAATCAATACCATCCATGTTCTACTAACCTACATTCACAATACCAAAAGTGAGCATACGAAGAAGGCATTCCTTATCATAGAAAATAAACTTGCATACACCAATAGTCAGGATATATTTTGCAAGTGTCTACAATAGCCCATGGTCAAAAACAGAATAGTTAGGATTGTGATAGAAACAATCTAGTCAGTAACAAAGATAGTCAGGTCAATAGTAACAACCCTCTGTAATAGTCCAGAATTATAGACTATCAAAAATAGCACTATCAATGTTAGATAATACCTAGGGTCAGTGATAGGAATCGTTTCAATAACCACAATACATGTGATAGAGGAAGGAACAAGATAGTGATAGGGTGTTCAGGGTGTAGACTACAGTTCAGATATAGTTGATTCCAGACCCCAATTTTTGAACTGTAACTCCAAATCAAAAACCATCAACACCAACAAAAAAAGCATTGAAGTTTTATTCAAATAGGGATATCTCTTCACATAGAGCTCATATTGACTCAAAATTTTAGTAGATAATTCTACACTCTATTCCAGACAAAATTGTCCTTGGTAACCCCTGGTCAAATTTTGCACCAATTTTCCAAAAATGGCAATTTTTTATTTTTCTTGCTAAGGCCATAACTTTTCAACGGTAAATCAAATTGATCCAATTTTTTAGAAATAGAAGCTACTTGTTATTCTGCACCAAAGACCCTCAAGGAATAACTGGTTAAATTTTAAGTCCAAGTGGATGAAATTACCTTGACATCAACTTGCAACCAATAGATCATAAAAAGTTAAGAAATTCAATATATCTCCTCATTGAGCGCTTAGATAAAAAAACCACTGAAGTGGACCCTATCCTAAAATCAGTGTTGCAACCCATTTTCCAAATTAAATTTTTGACACACTAAAAATAGTAACTCTTGAAATCCCACATCTATTTTTAGTAACTAAGTAAAAGAGGGCCCACAATGGCAAGCGACACTCATGGAAAAAAGGAGTTAGAAATTGCCATAATATTGGCTGATATGCCAAAAGCCCTTGACTACTTGACCATAAAAAACCACACCATAAGATAAGAGATTCAAGAGCTCCAAATAGATCAGGATACCACTAGAATCCGCTTAGAAAAACAACTTACAGAGGTGGAGACACAATTGCAAGGTACTCTCACATCTGAACACCAAGCTGAAAATTTTGAACAAGGTTGAATAAGGGAAACAGAAGACCGAATAAGGATAACCAAACAAACTCACTATGACCATGATTCGACCTTCAAAATGTCTAAATTAGATTTTACTAAGTTCAATGGAAAGGATTTCAATGGGTGGTTATGTCGGGTTGATCAATTATTTAGACTCCATAATGTCCCTATCTATCATCGGGTTCAAATGACTTCCTTCAACTTAGAATTTGAAGCCTTACATTGGTTCCAATGGCTATGAGCCACTACCATCAATCTCTCTTGGGAGGACTTTGAGGCCCAACTACTCACCTGATTTGGCCCTAATGAATATGAAGATTTTACAAGAGCATTGACAAAGCTAAAACAAACTACCATAGTTTGTGATTATCAGACACAATTTGATAAATTAGCCAATAAAACAAGGGACTTGAATGATGGGTTTTTTATGATTTGTTTCATGAGTGGGTTGAAATATGATCTCCAATCTGAAGTCAATATTTTTAAACCACAAACCATGATGGAGGCTATTAGTTTAGCCTGATTGGCTGAATCTAAACTCTCATCTCAATGACAAACACTGTGATTTTCTCAATCTCGACTTCCCTTTCCTCCTTGGTTACAAAATAATACTGATAATAAACCTCCTGCTTCTATGCGATTGACTACAGCTAAAATGGATGTGTGCTACACCCAAGGGCTATGTTATAATTGTGATGAAAAATTTGTGAATGGGCATAGATGTGCAAATAAGAAATTTTTCTTAATAGATGTAGAGGAACCTGATAGCAGTAACCATAGTGATGAGGAGAGTGACACAAATAAAGCACCAACTCAATAGGAAGAGGAAACCCAATACCCTCAAGCAAAATTTTCTATCCATGCTCTTACCAATGTTACCACTCCATAAACCATGAAAGTTATGGGTTTTTTCAAAGTCCAATGCCTTACTATTCTTATTGATTCAGGAAGTACACATAATTTTATTGATCCTTGAGTTGCTAAGCACGCCAATTGCTATATACACACATGCAATTCCTTTGAAGTCATGGTGGAAAATGGAGGCACTTTACCTTGTAAAGGTAAATTTTGTAATGTTAAAATAAATATGGGGGATTATGAACTCAAGCAATACATGTTTGCCCTCCAATTGGGAGGATGTGACATTGTGTTGGGATCCCAATGGTTGAGCATCTTGGACACTATCAACTGGAACTTTGCTAAGATATGGATGTAGTTTTCACAACATGGACAAACACACACCCTCTATGGTGCCAAAATAGGCCCTTCCCAAATTGTCAGTTCCAATCGTATGGAGAAATTATTGAAAAAGTCATCCCGTAGGGTCATTGCACAAATATTTTCAATTCAACCAAGCACTTCCATAGTGGATCAAATTCCAACAGATTTGTAACTTGTTTCGACCAAGCATTATGGCATTTTTTAGAACCAACTACCCTGATGCCTCGTTGCTCACATGACCATGCTATTCCACTACTACCAGATAATGCACAACCCAGCATTAGACCGTATCAGTATCCTCGTGATCTCAAGTCTTAAATTGAGCATATGGTACACAAATTGCTCAAAGTTTGTGTCATTCGACCGAGTACCAACCCTTACTCTTCTCCAATTTTACTAGTTCACAAGAAGGATGGCTCGTCGCGATTGTGTATAGACTACCATGAGCTCAACAAAATTACCATCAAGGATAAATTCCTCATTTTGGTAGTGGATGAATTGATGGATGAATTACATGAAGCTATGTACTTCTCCAAGTTAGACCTTCATTCTGGATACCATCAAATCAGAATCAAGCATAAGGATATCCCCAAAACTGCATTTGGTACTCATGAAGATCACTATGAGTTCTTGGTAATGCCATTTGGTCTGATAAATGCTCCTTCCACATTTATAGCCTTATGAACAACATCTTTCACCCTCTCCTATGAAATTTTATCCTATTTTTATTTGATGATATCTTGGTTTATAGCCACTCGTGGGAAGAACACCTTATCCATGTGGATCAAAGATTACAACTATTGGCATAAAATCAACTTTTTGCTAAGCGGTTCAAGCCTTCCTCGAATTGAAGTATGTTATGACCACAACACCAATTTTAGCCATACAAGATTTTTCCAAGACTTTCATAATTGAAAGTGATGCTTCCGGTTGTGGCATTGGGGTAGTGTTGATGCAAGAAGGGAGACCCTTGGATTTCACTAGTAAGGCACTCTTTGATCATAAATTGGAAAAATATACATATGACAAGGAGATGTTGGCCATATTACATGCTATAACCCATTGGTGACCATATCTCATTGGGCACCATTTCTCCATTAAAACATACCATAAAAGTCTCAAATACTTCTTCGAACATTAGATTGCTACCTTAGAACAACAAATATATGTTTCTAAACTCATGGGATATGATTATGATATCACCTATAAAAATGGAAAAGAGAATCTTGTGGCTAATGATATCTCTCACAAATTTGAGGCCCTCAATATGTTATGTGCTATTTCCTCACCTATTCCTCAATGGATAGATTCCTTACGACAGGAGGTACTTCAGGATGTAGACTTGAAAATTTTGGTGGCATCATTTTGTGATGATCCTACTTCATTCCCAAGATACAATTGGGATGGCCATGACCTGTGTTATCACCAACACCTTGTTCTTCCTTGCACATCCCCACTCCATGAGCTTTTCATGAAGGACCTACATATTTCTCCCTCTATAGGCCATTCAAGATTTCTTAAAACATATGAACGTCTCAAGCTCACATTCTTTTGGAAAGTTATGAAACAAGACATCCATGTTTTTCTAGAAGCTTGTGCTACCTACCAAAAAATGAAAGGTGAAACGGTATGTTCTTTGGGTACTCTTCAATCCTTACCCATTCCATATTAGGTTTGGACTGATATTTCCATGGATTTTATAGAAGGGTTACCTAAATGTAGTGATAAGTCTATTATTCTCATGGTGGTGGATTACCTTTCGAATATGCTCATTTTTATTCCCTTGGTCATCCTTACACAGCCTCCACCATTACCTAAATATTTTTGGATTCTATTTTTCACCTTCATGGTATGCCCACCTCCATTGTGTCTGATCGAGACCCAAACTTCACTAGTAATTTTTGGCAAGAATTATTTAAGTTGTATGGAACTTAGATTAAAATGAGTTTAGCCTATCATCCACAAACAGATGGTCAAACTGAGATTTTCAACAAATGTTTGGGACCTATATTAATTGCTTTACATCAGATCATCCTACTCAATAGGTCAAGTGGCTTCCTTTCGTCGAATGGTTGTACAACACTTTCTATCATATAGCAACCAAAATCATCCCTTTTAAGGTTGTTTATAGGCACACTTCACTCAAGTCTTCTTCATACATCCTAGGCAACTCCAAGGTCTAGGCATTCAAAACTAATCTCAGCCAACATATTGATGTTCTTTGCCAGCTAAAGCAGAATTTGGATATGGCCCAAAATTAGATGTGACAACAGGATGGCCAACATCATTCTGAGCATAACTTTGATGTGGGTGATATGGTCTTCCTTTTATTGCAACCATACAAACAATCATCTCTCCAAATCCTTCGATGCTAGAAACTTGTAAAATACTATGGACCCTACCAATTTTTTCAATGAATTGGTTCCACTACTTACAAATTGGCTCTTCCACCTACCTCCAAGCTCCATCTTGTTTTCCATATTTTCTTTGTCAAAAATGTTATAGGTACACAGGTACAAGTTCAGTCAACATTACCAAAATTAAATGAAGAAGGATCCATATTACTCAAACTTGAAAAATTATTGGATTGTTGAACCCGCACTCTCTAAAATTGTACCATCACAGAAGTTATTGTTTAGTGGTACAGGCTTCAGCCTAAAGATGCTACATGGGAGTCTCTCCATTAGCTCCAGCACCAGTTCCCTCATTTTTAGCTTTGAGAACAAAGCTTTTCGAAGGGGAAGGACATGTTAAGATCCTATCCTAACACCATTTTTTAATTCTTATTTACTTATGTAATGACCCACTTCCAATGTAGGGGATCTCATTATGATATTATTTTGTAAAACTTTATAATGTATGTGGCAAGTAGGATTCCTAGCCAAGTGGAGCCATCTCATGTAATTATTTTTATCAATATTGTAACTGATGGTACGTAGGAGATTCTAGCTAGAGTGGCATTTTGCATGTAAGCCAACTCTTGAGCCTTTAGGTAGGGTTGCATGAAGTTTCTCTTTAAAATATATGAAGCCATGTACGAATTCATACTTTTGCAAGCTAATGAAATATTGAAGGAGGTTTCCCCCTCGAAGAGGCCTATGACTCTGTGTTATTGTGAGATTGTTCCATTTCTGCATTTGATTTTTGCATAGTATTATTGAGTTATTTGATGTATTTGAGTTATTTTTCAGTATTTTGTGTGAGTGCGCTTATTTTTAATAGTGATATCCTAACACATTCAAAGTCAACATCACCCCTAGACTGGGGCAAAAATCATTTTTACCCCTCACAAGGATAAAATCAATAATTTTTGCCTCACTTCTGACAAGAAGATGTTTTTAATATTTTTTAGGGTGAAATCACCCAAGAAAGCAGTGAAAGCACATTGAAGGGAGAAACTCCAATTTTTTGCTTATCATTCGAACAAGAAGGCATCAGGGAAAATATCAATTAAAAATAAAAGGTGAAATTCCATATTCAAAGGCAACATCAATACAGTGTTATTTTTTTCCTCTCAAAAGTGCCATAATAGTAGATATTTTTGGGAATTGACAGAGATTGATAATATTTAATGCTTGGGGTAGCAAGAGTGATGATCCAAAATTTTTGCTAAAAAGTTTCCAGGATTAAATGCTATGTCCTCAAATTCGTTGTGATCCTGATGATTTTCAAGGCATCCTTTATGGATTTCTTTCCTTTTCGAATCAAAACTAAATTTCATTGATTTCAACTGGAAAATATAATATTTCAAGGCAAGAGAGAATGTAATGGCACCCAAAATTTAATATTTACACTCCTTATTGCCATGTGATATTGCTGAGTCTCGATGCACTAACGTCGAGGACGTTCTTTCCATCATCAATTTTATCGATTTTCCAAGTGCACTCCATGAAAACTGGATCTATATCCCCTAAATAATAATCTGATTTGAGCATCATCATTACCAAGGAGAAAATTACTACTACAAATATTTGAATAATCGATATTTTATTTTAATTCGCATTTATTGATAGAGGTGAAATCCTCTATAAATACTAAACATTTCAATGTAATGAAAAAGGATAGACACTCTATAGAAAAACACTGTAATGTTTTTGCATAAATAGAAATACATTCAGCTTCTGGTTCCTTAAGTAGTATTGTCTTTGATCTCTTTCTGTTTGTCATTTTTGATTACATTCATGTCCGTTATTTGCTTATTTTAAATTCTGCATATGGATTTAACTACTGCTTATGAGGGAGTGAATACTGGAATTCTAGCTTGGAGGTTATCTTGGCAAACTGCATGTGGTTCATGTGCCTTTATTTCTATTATACGCTAATTAATTCTTTCTATCAATTTTTGTTGTTAGTTTATCGTCACTTTTCATATTTGGCTTATAGCCATATTTCCCATTCCTTTCTGTTATTTCCCATCTCTTTCTTGTTACCCTAAGCTTTAAACCAATCATTAGTTTTAGTACGGGAACCAACCCTCTCTAGATATTGGCTTGAAGAACATTTCTCTCCTTCAACCTTTCAATGTTGGTCGGGTCTAGGGTGCACAAATAATATTTTGTACTTAGGAAAATTCATGACCAACACAACCTTACCAAAGGTAATGCTAATATAAAAACTAACAACAAGGTTTGTTACCTAGAATTTCTCATAATCCACCTCAAGGACAACCAAAATAGGTTAAGAAACCTTCACTTCCAACTTAACCTATGGTAAACCCTTATAATACTAGACAGATAGCACTTGTCAATATGGTTGAATCAGAAGATACAACCATACTTAATGTTAAGAACTATGAGAATATCCAATTGTGCTTAGGAAAAAAACTTCTTAACCCTGCTCCACCTATTATTATTGAGGTGGTAAATGATGAGAATAATCAATAAGAACCATCTTCACCTAACCGACAACAACAAGAAAAAGTAAACTCTTATTAAAACAATCCTCCTTCTTTGACTAAAAAGGTACTTTATCTTGAACAATTAGACATAACAAAAAACTCTTTAATAGAATCTAATTTGATAAGTGAGTTGAAATGATTAAATACTATGAATTTTTTATTACAAGAAATTAAGGATGTTCCTATGCTTAATAAAATAGTTTAGGAAATGTGTATTAAGCAGCCAATAAGAAAGAAGCAAGCATATCATAAGACCATATAGGTGCATGGAAATTTAGTAAACCTTATCGTAGGTAAACTTATTCCACCTAAATATGGATATCCAAGAAGTTGAGTAGTTATAGTATAGACATGATCCATTCAAATATCTAATATTTTGATTGATATTAGGGCTACCATTAATGTCATGACAAGGGAAACTATGCAAAAGATGCATTTAATCAATCTAAATTTAACATCCACAATAGTTGAAATGGTTGATTGATCAATTGAAATACCAAAAGAGATAATACAAAATATCCCCATGATAGTTTCATCATGGGAATATCTAGTTGAATTTCTAGTATTATAATCCCAAACTACTATGAATGGTCACCCATTAATTCTTGGAATACCTTGGATTACTACAATAACAACTTTTATTGATTGTAGGTCAAGGGATACGTCCATTTAAAATGGAATAGACTCTAAGAATTTATTTTATCCTCCAGCAAAACCTTCAATCAATTTTTTTGGTAATTTATGATTTCTTGAGTTAGATGAGGAAAATGAAGAAAACATTTCAACTTTAGCCACAAATTTTGTTAAATACCATGTTAAAAATTTGGATCCATTGGAATGAGTTATCTTTGAAGATGAAATTATCTTATTTGACAATATGTTTGATTCAGGGTATGGAGATACCAATTATTATCCATTTATTATTGTGGAAGGATTAGGATGATGAACCTAAATAATTATCACCTATTTTAATACAAGATATATTGTTTAACTTGGAATATGTATGGCATCATCAACTTATTTCATCTTGTCAATCATTATAATAAATTTAATTCTCTCAAGAATTACTTTTGATCAAAAGACTAGAATATTCACCCAGGTGTTGTAGGTGATTTGGAGAGGAGAGGGCAATCCTCCAAGGGAGGTCCCAGGTTCAAATCTCCACCCTACCAAAAAGTTGAATTGGGTATCTAAAATCCAATTGATAATGTTGGTACGGGCAGGGTCGGGTGCGACCCCAGGGTGACTTTGACGGTGTAGAACCCCCTGTTCGTGGTCTCTCAGACCAATGCGGCTCCTCAAGGGGTTTTTTGCTTAAAAAAAAAATACTAGAATATTCCTTTTTTTATTTGCACATCATTACCTTTGAATTATTTGGTTATAAAATTTTGAAGGAATTAAATCAGTGTCTCCTAGAACCAAACAAATTGAAATACAAAATGGTAAATCTTTGAACATCAATAGCTAGTTGTATAATGAGCAAGAAGAAAATTTATTTAATGTGTTAAGTAAGCATGCCAATAGTTTTGCATGTGAATATAGAGACATGACAAGAATGCATCGATATATATGCACTCATTGTATCTATATTAAGTATTTTAAACATATGCAATAGCCTTTGAGATGGTTGAATCCTAATTTATAAGATATCATTAAAGATAAATTTAAAAACTATTGGAAGCAAGATTTATTTATCCTATCTCTAATAGCTAGATATTTCCACTAGTTATCATTTTAAATAAAAATTGAAGGATGTAAGTATGTGTTGATTATTGAGAACTAAACAAAACCACATGCAAGGACTACTTCTTATTACCATTCATAAATCAAGTATTGGATACACTTACTAGAAATAAGTACTTTTATTTTCTTTATGGATTTAGTAGATATAATCAAATTTATATTGCTCTTAAAGATCAAGAGAAAACCACTTTTATTTATCCATAGGGCACTTTTGCTTACCAAGTTCTACCTTTTGGAATTTTTAATGTCCCAACAATGTTTTGACAAGTTATCATTGTTATTTTATCTAATTTGACCAATGCATGTGTTGAAATCTACATGGATGATTTCATAGTATGTGGTGAAACTTTTGAATAATGTCTCAAAAATATAAATGAAATGTTAACTCATTGTGAAACCTATAAGTTAACCCTAAACCATGAGAAATATTTGATTATTATGGATGAGAGTATTGTTCTTTAACATCATATATCATCTATAGGGATAGAAGTAGATTTGAAAAATATTGAGATTATTAAAAACTTACCTCCACCAGAAACACAAATAGATATTAGGAGTTTTTTTGGGTCATATTGGTTTTTATCATCATTTTATCAAATACATTAGCATAATTATGGCTCCCTATGTATGCCTTATTGGCTAAAGAATTTGAATTTAATTGGATAGAAAATTATCAAATTGTACTTGACACATTAGAATAAAAATGACCACTCCACGTATGCTACAAGGTTCCAATCAAAAGATTTCATTTCATATGTAAACCAATGCATTAAATATTATAGTTAGAGAAAACTTGGGCCAACTAGAGGATGGAAAATATTATACTATTTATTATATCAGTAAAAACTTGATAAGGGTAGAAAAAGTTACACCACCACAAAAACAATTCTTGAAAGTGAAGTATGTCATCAATAAATTTTACCATTATATTGGTTATTAAGTGTTTTTTTCACCCCGATCATGTAGAAATAAAATATCTTATGAATAAACCTATGGTTAGTGGTTGAATCATACAATGGTTATTACTATTACAAGAGTTTGATATTACTATTATGGATAAACTAGATCAAATTAATGTGGTAGTTGACTTCTTATCAATGTTAAACATCAAAGATAAAGATGATCCAATAGAGGATTACTTTCCTAATGAGCATTTATTTACAATATCAACAAAATCATCATGGTTTGTTGATATTTCCAACTATCTGATAATAGGAAAGGTTCTTCCACTTTTTACCCACAAATAAAAATGATTATTGATTAAACAAAGTTCATATTTTGAGTGGATTAATGGTCTATTATTCAAATGTAGACTGAATATATTTTATGTCGATGTGGGACAAAGTGTATGAAATACTTTATGCATGTCATGATGAACCAGTAGAGGGACATGATTCAGTAAATAATACTATTCAAAGAGTTTTAGGTGTAGGATATTATTGGCCATCACTTCATAGAGATGTAAAAAAAGCATGTGATATTATGATCTGTGTCAACGAACATGAAAACCAATGACAAAAAATAAGATGCCCTTACAATTTTAAGTGGTTGTAGAACTATTTGAAAGATGAGGGATAGTTTTTTTTTGACCTATTAATCCACCTTCTCAATGGAACTAACACATTTTAGTATTTAGAAATTATGTGATAAAGTGGGTTGAGGTACATGCTTTTAAACATGCTTGTGAGGAGAAGTTAGTTGATTTCTTGTATATTCAATTTTTTTAGTGATTTGATGTCCCTTGCTATATTGTTTTAGACTAAGTACCATAATTTATGTCTAAGGCCATATAGGAATTTATTGAATTTTATCAACTCAAATATAAAAATTCATCACCTTATCACCCTCAAGAAAATGATTAATTAGAGATCACCAATAGAGAATTAGAAAACATACTAAAAAAAATAGAGGCTTATCATAGGAAATATTGGATGAATAGGTTGCTAGAAACAATATGGTATTACAACCGTACTTGGAAATCCACCAGAGGATTCACACCATATGAACTAGTCCATAGTAAGAAATATATAATTCCTATTAAATTTGAATTGCTAACACTTGGTACAACTTTGGAAGTAGGTATTGAGTTATCATAGGTTCAATAAGAGAGGATTCTATAATTGAACACATTGGATGAACTATAATTATAGGCACTTCACCGAATAGAAATAATTCATCAATATAGGCAAATATGGTATGAGAGTCACGTTAAGAGTAGCAAGTACAAACCAAGATATTAGACATTGAATTTTCATTCTTGTTATGGCGATTATCCTAGAAAGTTACAAACCCAATGGCTAAGACCATATGATATTGAAGAAGTGTTTAATAATGCAGTTGTACAACTTTCTCCTATTGATGAATCAAAGAGAAAATTAGTGGTAAATGGACATCATTTATGACTACACCACGAACCACTCACCAAGGGGAATATACTCGATATTTTATTTCATAACCATATATTTATGTTGTATAAGAGGTTTCCTCTTCTCGAACAGATTTTGAGTAATTGTATATTTTGAGCTAAAAATAATATATATATAAAATTAATAAAATTAAAAAAAATATTAAAAATAAATAATAATTTAATTGTGAAAACCTCTTTGAGGCACTATTAAATTAAGGCTTACATAAAATCTAGTTTTTGGCATGTTTTCCTTGAAAAACTATTATGGCATTTATGGAAGTATGTTAACAATATCTATGTATATTTTCTATCTTTCACGTTTCTAGAAAAAATAAGTAATATTTCTAAAAGGTGCATAGAGTCTTTCTAACATTGGCGTATGAATTTTATTTAATTTTACTATTATTCAACTTTAATATTACATAAATTATGTTTAATTCATTGGCATACAAAAGCAAAAGTAAAAAGGTATTTTGAAGGTGCTTCATAGTCTATATAGTTGTGTTGGAATAATATATGTATGTGATTGTGCCACAACAAGCACATAGTTATTCTAGAGTGTACACTTTTATTGCTTTGGAATGGTACCTTCCTTGTTGTAGAATATTGGCATTAATGTACTAGAGTAACTAACAATTGTTTATGCCTATATGATGTGTTCACTTCTAATACACTATAGAAGTTACCTTGGATTTCTTCCATAGAATTTAATAGCTATATCACCACAACTCAATTTAGTGATAAATGATATATGTGCATGCTAAAGATGAATCTCAATCATTCATTGAATTGTATGAATGGCATTTTGTATATAATTGCATGCAATCATAAATGATCACAAGAGACACATCACATGCAAGTTTTTGTTAAGTGAAAGTAATAAAAAAATTTCATCCAAATGATATGGATTACAATTTGAGCTAGCGTGATGATGATCGTAAAGTTAGCAAGCTATGAGAAACACATCGTATGGGAAAAAATATTTTAACCACTTGTGGAGTTGGCACATAGCAAGTAATTATAAAAATATAGTGTGATCTTGGAAATGGTAAAAAATATGTTTTGTCAGCTTGTTGCATTCACCCATAAAATGTCATTTGCCTTACCACCCATATGTGAACCATACAAGATTCAAATTTTACATCAAAAAATAAACATCCTTGAAATGTGTAACTAACAATATTAATGTCAAAGCATGTGATAATTACCAGGGTAGTGATTACCCCATGACCAATAAAATTATTGGTATGGTTAGATTTTTTCAAAAAGAGAATTTATGTTTTCTTCTCAATTTTGACGAGATGATGGTGAACAAAAACTTTAGTATTTTTTACGTTATAGGCACCAACCAAAATTACATAGATTATTATTTAATGAAGGAAAATAGGACATCATGGATGGAAAAAAGTGAAAATTAGAGCTCGATAGCATCACCAAGCTTGAATGACATCCTGAAGTGGTCAAAGATTTTCAGCAAGTGAACTAGATGAAAATTTTACATAAGTTGATGGGCATGTGGAGGTTTTGGAAATCACATTCACACTTTCACTCTAGAGTAACCATATTAAAATTGAAAGGAGTATGATTAAGGTAACCCATAATATTTTGATTCCTTGTGAAGAGAAAGAGGTGTTGAAGTCTAAATCCACCCTTACAAAAAAAATTAATGAGTTTAATAAGGAGGGCGATCTAGAGTCCAAATTTAAATGAAAAACAATCATTGTAATGGGATTAAAAGTTCTTATATAATCACACCTTGGGGGTAAATAAAATTATGGTTCATGAAATATTTGACCTATGATAGCCAATTAGATTTTTAAGGGTCCCATATGAAAATATTGATTCACCTTAGATATAGAACCTTCAAACCTAAGGCAAGAATCAAACTGCTTGCTTAATTGTATAATGCTCTACATATGATGGTCAAATGAGTGTAGGTTGACATCATGGCCTAATCAAATTAATTTACAATTATCACTTTGAAGTAAATTAATACTCTTGGTAGAAATTTGTGGACCCTTGTTTAGATATCTCAACCCCCAAACAACATAGCTAAGAAATAAGTGAAGATTTTAGTAGCAATAAAAAGTGACCTAGGGTTACAGAAGTATTAAAAGATGAAAATACCCTTGCATAGGAGTAAAACACACTTATGATGAGAATATTAGGCAACAATAAGAGGAATCATCCTAGGACTATAAAAATATTGGCTAAAAAAGAAACCCCAATGCCAAAGGAGCATATACCTATAAAGAGGTTTGACACTAGTAGGAAAAGGTAACCTAAGACTGCAAAAATATTGGTACCAAAAGAATCCACTCTTGCACTAGAATATTCCACTCCTTTGCAAAAAATATCTACTTCTACACTAGATGAATCTATGCCTACTAAATAAAATCTACTAGGAGCAAAAAGAAGTAGCCTAGGGCTACAAGAAAAATAAAACAAATAAAATTGCTTGCTCTAGAGATAATTTCATATGAATAGAGGATTAATGGTAGAATAAGGTCTACTGTTCACCCAGATAATGAAGGGATGAGGCACTAAAATAGTTTGATACACAAAAATGAATGTTGAATTACTCTAAAGTAATTTCTAGCTATGAAGAAGAAGTGCCTAATGAATCTGATAAAGAAGTTGTAAGGGAGCAATCCTAGTTGAGAAGAAGCCAATAGCAAACACAAATTTTAGTTTCTCTTGAGCAAGCACTAGAGGTATCTAGCACTAGAAGATGAAAAATATAAAAATTAGTCATTAATGATAATGATGATGATGAGCATAGGAATCTTTATTACCTTCACAAGATGATGTTAAATTTTTTTGTAGAACAAGAGGATGTTACTAAAGAAATTGTAGCACATATGCCTCAATGTTTAGATGAAGAGATAGATAAGAAAATTATAAAAAATAAATATGAATCTCTAGACCGAGTGATGTCTCTACATGCCATAGCATTTAACAAATAATAGAAACAATGGACACACAAATCCAAGTTAGGCCTTGAAGAAAAGTAAAGGTGCATTTCCCAATTGTTGCAAGAATAAAATGATCTAAAATTAAAATTGATGAAAATACACCTTTTGAGACAAACCCTGGATTTGATATAGTTGAGTAACTAGGGTTTTATGGTCCATATTATACATTCTAATCCCTAACAACATAATAGACATGTGAACCGATACCACCAATAAATAGAGTTTAAAAATAATGCAATTTTTTAAAAATAATCTCAAAATATGTCTATATGAAAAAGATATGACCTCTAAATGTTTTACCCTAATAGACTCCAATAATTTGAATAATCAAAAGCTCAAATATTAGGCTTGCAAGAAATAATATTGACCTATCCCTTACAAAAATTTAATTTATCAGTGTAATCCACTCACATTTTTCCACTTTAGCTTCTTTAGTTCACCTAATAATTAACATTTACATTAATTTTATTGGTCAAACTAGTTTAAATATGCAAAAATTGGATTGACATGACATAAAAGTAGGCCACATTATTCGCCATGCCAGTTGCCACATGGTATGGAAGACCCAAACTACCTAAAAAATATTTTTTAAGCATCAAAGGGACTTCAACTAATATCTCCTCAATGATAAACACAATTCCCTATCCAAATATCTATCACAAATTTTGATAAGGGGAAGAAACTATCACTCATATACCTACGACCTTCTTATTTACAATGGATAAAAAACGTTGACCATGATTTGAACCAATAACCCTACATTGCTAAAAATTTCCTACTAGTCATCTATCTATGATACACAACAACACTCAGAGACCTTGATCTCATGCAAATAACCAAGTGCATGATTGACTATATAGAGGATGTACATGATTCAATCTTATGCCAACATTATAACACATGGTTGTTTCTTAGAATTATTCATTCACCATGCTAGTTGCCACATGGGATGGAAGACCCAAACTACCTAAAAATAATTTTGTAGGCATCAATGGGACTTCAACTAATATCTCCTCAATGATAAACACAATTCCATATCCAATTCTCTATCACAAATTTTGATAAGGAGAAGCAACTATCACTCATATGCCTACATCCTTCTTGTCTACAATGGATAAAAAATATTGCTAAAAATTTCCTACTAGTCATATATCTATGACACACAACAACACTCAAATATCTTGATCTCATGTAAATAACCAAGTGTCTGATCAACTACATAGAGGATGTGCATGATTCAATATCGTGCTAAAATTATAACACATGGTTGTTTCTTAGTATACTTTAAATTTAGCATAAGACTTAAACAAGAATACCTTTTATCATTTACTTTATTTTATTTATATCTTAAAACATTAGAAAAAATACTAAATATGAGCACATTAGAAGGTGGTCGATTGGCTAGATATGTGATGAAGCTACTTTTATAAGAAAATGACCAAATTTTGATTGCAAGGACCAAAAAGGGTCAAGAGAGCATTTGAAGTCCTTAGAACACTTCTCCAAGTATACAATCAAATAATAACAAATCCAAAATAGTGATTTTCACTAGCTAAAAGGAAAAAAAAACTAAACCTCCAAATTTAAAATAAATCTTTTAGAAGAAGTAATAGAATAAAAGTATCGTGGTGTAAATTTTACTACTATACCTAGTTGGGTATGGTATAGATTGAAAGAATAATAGGATGTTAGAAAGTACTCTTTACATTATACAACATAGGTACAACAATAAATTTATGGGGTTAGAAGACCATTTAGGTCTTACTTGAATTGTTGGTAGTATAATGGTGCTTTATAGGTGTGAACTATGGGCTAGCAATATATAGAGCTTAACATAGAGAAAAATAGGGAGCATATAAAAGTATTGGATTACAAGCAAATTTAAAATAAAAACTTCAACTTGATATAAAATTCTCTAGTAAAAACAAGTATTTTTTCTATAAAGGTATTTGTAGTGATTCATCTTGTAAGACATTAAAGAAGATTAAACAAATGGATGAAAATATTTTACCTAGTATTATAGTAGAAGATGAGACAAGTAGAAAAAATAGGAAAATAGGAAAAAGGAAATGAAGAAGGAAATTGCAAATGGTGTTCAGGCCACCCTAAGGTTGGCATTTGCAAAAAAGATTCAAGAAAACTTAGACAAGATCCCTCTTAGAGACTACCTAAAAAATTCCTTTGGAGGGGAAAGAAGCCCCATCCCAAACTTTGTAAATGAAAATTATTTCATGAAATATAAGAGGTCTTAATGGCCTCTCGAAGCAGAGAGTTTGTCTCTTCCATATACTAGTTCTTGTTCTTGTTATCAAGTGTAGTGGAAAAAGGTTTGTTCTTGGAAAACCTTTTAATCTATATTTTTATTTTATTTTTCCAAGGTCCTCCTTTGGAATAGAGTGGGATGACTAGAAAGAATGATGTTTAGTGGGTTTGCATTGCAGTCCTCTTGCCCTTGTTGGCTTTTCAAGTTGTTATTTGTTATGTGGCTATCTTATTTTTTGTTTCTCTTGAGTTCTTCATTTAGTATCCATTTTTGAGGTTGAACTTAGATGGTTCTCATATTATCTCTGTTATGTGCTTCTTTTTTGGGGACCCTTTCAAAACCCCTTCTTCCAACTTGGGGACCCTTTCAAAACTCCTTCCAACTTATAAAAAAAAATGATATAAAAATCTATATAAAGGAAAAAATTAGGACAACAATGTGACTAGAAGAGTTAAGAAGAAAGAAGGTACACTATCTTGATGACTTCAATCCCATATACCAACATCATAAAAAAAAACAAATATAAATACAAACATAATAGAAAGAAAAAAAAGGTTGATAACCCAACTAAAAACTAAATCATGTAATTTCAAATATGAAACAAGTAAAAAACCTCTATCTATATATTAAAAGAAACAATATATAACAATTATATTTTAAGGGCAGTGGAAACATAAAAAACTCTTCAACTTGAAATGTAAAGCATTAATAATATTCATAATAAACTATACATTAATGGTGGACTCTTTGACTAAATTATTTGAAGAAAGAAGGATACAAAAGCTTAAAAAAATTATTGACAAGAACTAATAGCATTTCTGCAAAAAAATTTATAAAAATAATAGTTTAATTTCGATTTTGACGTAAACTTGCTTCTATTTCATAATAAAACTTTGTTGTTTCAAAAACTATTTTAACCTCCTAATATTAAAAAATAAAATTTAATTAAAAATATAATATAACAATGCATATATACAAAATTTTGTGGACGTTTCTTTTTAATGTAATACTTATCATAATTTTTAGTAATATATTTTTCAATTAAGTTTGAATTTGTATAAATGTGTATTCAGAGAATTCAGATTTTATATAAACTATCTCGAGATTTAAACTTGAATATCTTCTTAATAAATATTTAGTTAAACAAACACTTACAATTCAAATATTATTTTTAAATAATAAAAATAAGTACAAGTACCTATAAAAAACCGACCTAACACACTGCATGCATGTAATTGATTCGTAAAAATAAATCATTATTATTATTTTTTTTCCTTTCTTTCTTTAAAGCATGGTTTACTTCGTCCTACTCCGGGATAACCAAGAACGAACCTGAAAAAATATAAACAAGTATAGAAACCAATTTACATTTACGTGGACCACAATCACACAGAATGAAAAGATAGACAATAAAGACAAACATTAAAATAAAATAAAATAAAATACATGTATGCATGTGGGTAGTTGCCTTTATTTCATATACATGTATGCATGTGGGTAGTTGCCTTTATTTCATGGTGCACCAAAGTGAGAAATCTATATATTTGTTATTTCCAATTAACGATGGATTGGAATAGCACTCTCTGAACTAGGGCATTCATTTTCATTGTTGCCGACGTAGCTTGAGATCTTATGCGCTATTTAAGACATTGATCTTTGTTTAACGTCTTCATTATGATCCTAGGGCACGGCTTAGGCATTCTTTAACAAATTAAATCCATGTTAACCAAGTATAACATCATGTCAATAATTAAAATTAAAAATTAAAAGAATAAAATACCGGTCTTCACAACCTGCAAGATTAATAGATAAATTCAATTCATTATCAATTCTACTATTCTTCAACTAAAGGTCTATCAATTCTCTTATGTTAGGTACTCAACAATGGTTAACTCCTAATTCCCATTGCACACCCACAAAGTCAATCAGTATACTAGTTAATAAGCAATCTCTCAAATTCCTAAAACCCACCACAAATGAATAGATCTGTAACAGCCTCTTGAAGCAATACATCCAAAATTATCCAAACTATCCTAACTGTTTGTATGAGCAAAGTCTACAATATACTTGTAAGCTTCTGGCTGAAATTTCCATCTTGTAGAAGAGCATCCAAATACAATAACCTAGACATTTGACATTTGCCCGAGCTATGAATTTAGAAACATTAAAAAGAAACAAATTCCACTTGCTACCTTGAACATTATTGGAGTCATCTCTGCACTCATATAAAAACTGCTCCTCATGTAATCTGCGAGGGTAGAAACCAATTCAATAAGGAATATGTTAGGTTTAACCTTGTCTATAATAGAGATTTTAAATATGGCATAAGTGATTATGGCATATGCTTACCAAGTAATACATAGCTCCCTGTTGAAGTCCTTGAAAGGTGAACCCCCTCTCATCAATAGGCACTGGTTCACCAGATCTACAAAGCAAAGCTGCACCTACCCCAAAGGCAGCCCTGATGTTTATAGGTCCTGTGGGAACTTCAATTGCCTTGTTATTGATAAAGACAGTTATTACTTTCCCACCCAAGTAGTCCTCAAATGATTCTGCATGGAATTTTTTTAAGGAAAGATATATTGTAAAATAAGAAATCAAATAACTATTGAAGAACTAAATCATTCTAAACTTGGATTGTTACAAAAGAATATTACATACCAGTTTCAACATTGTTTATGGTGTTCTCATTTAACAACAAAGGCATAAATGTCATTTGCTGGCATCTAAGATCCTCCTCTGATGGGAGCTGATATAATTGTTGATAGGATTTTGCTTCATTCAGCAAAAATGCAGACGGTTCCTGAGGCTGAGGTACACATGATATTCCACTGGTATTACCAAGATATGCACCTTCATTCATCATTCCTCCTGCAGGTCCTCCAGCCATTGGTGTTTGAATGTTATTGCATTGCTCAACACCAGCATCTCCCATCTTGAACTGATGATAATTAATTTGTTCCACATTCAGATGGTGCTGATGATCACCATTATCATAATCGAGGTGGTGTCTAGCAACAAAAGGAAATGTAGAAGAGGATGGTTCAACTTTGTTTTGAATAGGATTTGCAGATTTCCTATCCCCAACATTTTCATGAACATTCTGTGTCTGATTGTTTGAAGAAGATGACCCTTTAGTTGAGGGCTTAAACATCTCTTCTATAGCTTTGACTCGCCGTTGTGTTTGTCTCATTTTGGATTTCCTATTCTGAAACCAATAAAACACACTTGCCTCTTTAACCGGTCCAAATTCTTGTAGCTGTGCAGCAATCCTTGTAATTTCCTGTCGAGGTGGATTGACCTTCCCAGAATTAAATATTGCTTCCAAAATTTGTACTTGTTCTTGCGTTGGGATCCATCTACGCCTCTTTGCTGAAAAACTCTCATATTGGGTGCCTGTGTCAAACATCGATTCAACATATGTATTCATCAAATAATAGTAGTACTACTGGGTAATCAATGAAATAATTATAGGTAAACTTAATTTTAGTTTTATTCACTAAGGAAAAACTCCTTGTGGGGCTTTCTTGGTCTCGAAGATCACTAGGGGTTCTACACTGTCAAAGTCATTAGGGATTCGTGTCGCATCAATATTATCAATTGGATTTTAGGTATCCAATTCAACTTTTTGATAGGGATGGAGATTCGAACCTGGAACCTCAATTTTTTGATAGATGGAGTTGGAAGATTACCCTCTCCTCTCTAACTCACCTACAACACCTAAATATCCACTATACTAACTTAATCTTTTTAATTTAAAAAGTCTTAACAATTAAATACATTTAAATTATACTTCACTAATCATTAAAATTTCCATGGGCATCCATTAGAACAGTGTCTCAAATACCTGAATATAGGCAAAACATTTTTAATAGACATGTGTTTCTATATATGTAGAATCTGAAAAAACCTAATGTAATATTTTATAAGAAAAAAAATTACATGGTATCTGCAAAGTCAAATACATAATACAAATAACATATTTATAAGACTATATCATAACCGTATATCCACACTTAGAACTAGATGATAGATAAAACATATCGATATGATTGTAAGAATTGAGCTTCTACGAATAGAGATGAAGACTCACTTTCTGAAGAGTTCTGCATTTTGATCTTCTTCATTTGGTGAGGTGCTGAAGGGTCAGACTTAAAAAGGTCGGTCCACTGTCGCTTTGAATACATATCGCCTGATTTAAAATTGATTGTGCTTGACTATGATAAAACCAAATTCTGGGACACATTCATGTTACCAGACATTCAAACCATGAACCGGCACCAAAACATAATTACCAGGTTTAAATGGACGCAGATCTCAATGCTTCAAGCTTCAACTAGGCCTTTTTCTTTACAATATCAAAATTCTGCGTACAAATTCAATGTATGGAGAAAAATACATGAGAAACGA
Source organism: Wollemia nobilis (assembly GCA_028583015.1). NCBI lineage: Eukaryota > Viridiplantae > Streptophyta > Pinopsida > Araucariales > Araucariaceae > Wollemia > Wollemia nobilis. The sequence goes on along the minus strand of JAQPPZ010001678.1, from coordinate 3,333,138 downwards.
AGTACAATATTTCAAAACAATGTAAATATGAAAGATTAGCATATCTCTTTTTAATCTTTTAATTGTTATATTAGGTTCGCATAACTTAATTATATTATATGTATTTTCGTTGAGATTTAAACTTAATATGTTTTAATATTAAGTTATAATAAATAAAAGTTAGTGTTCTCGGAATCAACATAATCCGTTTTAAATTGCAGTTGGTGATGGGAATCATAATTTATTTCAGTTCTAATACTATGTAGAAGTCAATGCATCAAATTATTACAATGATTTTACGTGAAAATGTTGTTAATGGTTTTCTAGGAAATGTAGGTTCTAGATGGACTTTGAACTTTACAATTGAAAACAGAAAATGATGGAAAAGTTCAATTCAGCATAATAGGTTAAAAGAAGTTACATAGTAAAAGAAGTTACATAGTAAACACAAGATCAGGGTGAAAAGAATTAAATTGAACGAATAGAAACTTCAAGATAAATTAGTTTATGTAATTATAATTTTGTATGTTTTTTTAGGTAAAGGTATTATTATGAAAATAATTTTGATATAAATTATTTTTAAAAAATAATTTGGTAGGTAATGATTAAGTGTTTGTTTGTAAATTATGTTGATTTAATTTTAAACTGTTAGTTCTCTTAATTTTTTTCAAGATTAATTCTTATATGTAGGAAGACTCCCCGTGACTCTTTCTTTAAAGAATGTGACCTAAATTATATTATGGGCTATACTTTAAATTACGTAATATAAAAAGTTTTCTGTTTGAAAATTGAAAGTTTTTTAACTGCCAAAGAAAAAAACTCAAATTACAATATAACGATAAACCTTCACTTTGCATTTCCAAAGCATATTTACAATATACCTTATAAAAACCAGATGCAGTTAAAGGATACCTGCTTTGGCTACTGGCATTTTGTCATGAACTTGTGACAACCATGAAATTAAAGGTTGTCCAAGAATGCCCTCTTTCGATTGTAAATTTTAATTTGAATATTCTATACATCCGGACCAGACCGAGTAGTTAATTCGAAATAATTTCTTAGGACTCTTTAGATCTATCTGCTCTGAAAGTTTGAAAATAACGTCATGTTGACTGGCTTAAAAATTATTTAAAAAATAATAATAATTTTAAAAATATATATATTTAAATTAGTTATATATATATGTGTTTTTCTTAACTGTATATTTATAAAATGTTTTATTTTTTTAAATTAAAATATTAAATATAAAAAATTAAATTATTTAATAAAAATTAAAATTTAGTTTTTTACATTATTTTAATTTATTTTAAAGAAAATAGGGAATCTACAACAACCTCAATCATATTATTCTTGCCATACCATTCAAATATTAAAGATACAATATTTCTTTCATATGTAACATCAAATATAAATTATATTTTAATTTTATATAACATAAAATTTGAAACATATTACTATATTTTATATAAAATATATTAAAATATTATATATTGAGGGCTGAGCAGTCTCCTTCTCACCATGACTCTTGGTAAGGATGAGAGCTATGCTTATCAATAGGAAATTTAACACACGACCACCACACACCCATCCCCTGGTATTAGCACATCCACATATTAGCTACAATATCCCTTTTATGTAACATCAAATATAAATTATATTTACATTCTATATAACATAAAATTTGAAATATATTACTATATTTTATATAAAATATATTAATAAATATATATTTATTTATTTATTGATTGATTTGGTTAGTATAATCAACCTTTATGACCATAATGATGACCCCTCGTAAAGTCGAAAGTTATGTTATCAATATGGAATTTAACACATAGTCATCACACATCATTCGAATCTTAAAGCTACAATATCCCTTTCAATATTGTAACATCAAATATAAACCAAGCCATGATCTTTGGTAAAGCCCAAAGCTATGGTTATCAATATGGAATTTAACACACACCCACCACACACCATTGGAATCTTAAAGCTACAATATTCCTTTCAATATTATGTAACATTAAACATAAATTATATTTCAATTCTATATAACATAAAATTCGACACAGTTTTATATAAAATAAATAAATAAATAAATAAATATATATATATATATATATATATATAAATATAACAGTTATTCGGAGTTCATAACATCATTGCGTACTTAAAGGATTTAGATCAAACTACTACCTTTGTAATAGGTATGCCCCCAAAGTTTGAACCTAAATCTCTTCTTGGTAAGTGTGTGGCTAGAAAGACAATTACCAATCCACCTAGTCCTTGGGGCCTAAAACTTTGGTTTAGGATGGACACCAAAGAAATCCTTAGACCCCTAGCCACAACAAGCGTAGCGAGGAAAGGGTTTTTGCATAACCACAAGAGAGAGTGGGAATATTACCCGGGTCGATCACGACCAACACCCTTTGTTAAGTTCCCTATCGTGATCAACCAACTCACCCACTTAAGCGAATAAAATTTGGTTTAGGGTGGGCACCAAAGAAACCCTTAGACCCCGGCCACAACCAACGAGGAATGGATTTTTTGCATAGAAGAGGGAGTGGGAATGATACCTAGGCTAGCCACAACCAACTCATCCACTCAAGAAAAATTTTAATATAAAATTTAGGTGAACTCACCCACTCAAGCGGATAAAATTTGGTTTAGGATGGGCATCAAAGAAACCCTTAGACCTTAGCCACAACCAGTGAGGAATGGATTTTTTGCATAGTCAAATGGAATGGAAATCATACCCGAATTGGCCACAACCATCACCCTTTGTTAAGTTTCCCATCATGATCAACCAACTCACCCACTCAAGGGAATTTTTAATATAAAATTTAGGTGAAGTAGAAACCCCATGAACCTATGGCCAATTATAGTTATCCATTCGATATACCACATGTGTCATGACCCTCCCTTGGCAAACTTTTTGTAGGATGGACTCATGAATGGCTATGTTATATTGTTGATGGAATGATTAACTATTTCATGTTTAGTTTCTACAAAACATATATTTTATGGAAGAATATGATGTATCTTGTCGGTGGAATGATTGATTATTTCATGTTTAGTTTCTGCAAAACATATATTTTATGGAAGAATATGATGCTGCTAATGGATTTTCACTTTTTCAGGAACATAATTTCTCATGGGTGGAAGAAATAATTAGCAACCAAGAACACGATGTCATAAGAAACAAAAATTATATGATGATTAATTCATCAAATAGCTCGAAGTGACATGGATGATTGCTCTTTTCATGTAGTTGCATATCATGAATTTGCATGAGAGAAATGTACCAAATTTTCTAGATGAAACTTGTTTGCTACTTGATAATATTTTAGTAGATGTGGTTTCATTTGATATAATATTATTTTATATGATTTTTTCATTTAAAATAAAGTGATTTCTTCCAAAGAATATTAAATGTTTCATTGTAGCATTTTTTCTTTTTAGAAAAGGAAAAAAAAAAAATTGTATTTTGGTTGGTATTAATACTTTGCCATTAAGAAGGAAGGATTATTATTATTATTTGCTTGAATTCAATAATAGTTAAGGATTTCCATTAACATATTTATTAATGATTCTTGTTGTTCTCTGTCAACCATGGAAAGAAAAGTATTTTTGTTGAAAAGTACCATTAAGTAGGGATTTAAGAACTTGTTGTATGATAATTGAGTTAATATCATATTTGATGGTAAGTTTATTGCTAAAACTAGTAATCAAATAAATTGGTAATATTTTAGTTCCCAATTATGATGTTGCAAAGAATGATGATAATTATTATATTAAACCTATTGGATGGTAGTTCCCCATCATACTCCGATTGGAAGGGAATGTGCATAGTACTTATTGAAGATAATGCACAGTCCATAGAAGACGCCCGATAAATCAAATAGTGGAGGAAAGGGATGGTACTTTTCTTGGAGAGGAAGATCAAAAGTAAAGAGTGAAGTGAAAAAGAAAACAAGGCAATGAAATGGAGAGAAGATAGTTTTCAAAAGATAGTTAGCAAACCAAATAGTATCGAATACTAGAATTACTTTGGATAGTTTAACTACAATATTTCTAGGTAGACCTTGAACAAAGCTTATATCTTTGGTTTGAGAACTTGAAGTGTTAATATTTTAAAATTCTAGCTTGTTTTCGAAGTGCGCCTTAGCTTGGTATGTTTTGTTTGGTTTGAAAGCCTTTTTCTTCTCTAAAGGAAAAGAGAAGAATTTATTCCTATTTCTTGGTTTTGTATGTATTTAATTCAAAAAACAAGCTCTCTCTTTAGGATGAAATGGCCTAGTTGAACATTATTTCCTTTTTTATTACCTTCTTGGGAACCTCTAGTTTAGTGAATTTTTCACTGAAAATTGAGTATATGAGAATAATTTTGTGAAATTGAGAGCTCCTTGAATGTAGTTGGGAGGAGTTGAAGACTGAAATATGATATTATTTGGATGTTTTGTTTAATTGAATTATATTATATTTATTTTGGTTATAAATTATACCTAAAAAACTTGACTATGTTCGTATTGTATTGGGATTTGTTGAGTTGCATGGTGAGGAAGCTATGGAATGCTTTATTTTGATTATGAATGTTTAAAGCTTTACATTCATGTTAAATGTTTGGATATGGGTGACATGAATAGTCCTAAATCCTTTAAATTAGTTCCGTTGGTATAAGATAGCCTGGTATTATTTTTTCCATTAAAAATATATGGATGACTCAATGTCTTACAGATTAATGTTTGTTATCTGTAACATCATTTCAATACTCGAAGTGGGAGTAAAATATGATATAGATGAACATAGGGGATGAAACCCTTAGGCATGAAAATATAGTTTATGATGGGTTTGTATATAAACCATTGGAATCACCTTATTGATTACTTCCATCTTGATAAGTGGGGTAAAAATCTAGGAGTTTGGCTAAAGATTTATAGGCAATAAGATTATGGTGTGAGCCTGAATGATGATGGTAGTGTCAGAGTAAGATCAATGGTTCTTTTTTTGGTTTAAAGAAGACCCTAGCACCTAATGTTATTAAATTCATCATGCGTTAAACCTAAGTATTGTTGTGCATGCATATTTTGGTATTCCATATCTGTGATTGTTAAAGTTATTTATTTTATTGTCATAAGGAAGAAAAGACTATAAGTAATGTGATGTATAGTATGTTGTTTGATCTGACATTGGAGTGTAAATAAATTATGCTTGGTATTTATATAACATTTGATGGTGTGTTTTAAAACAAAATAAATTCTGAATATATAGAATCCAGTTTTAGCGATGTGATTATGGGGTTCATGCTAAGTTGGAGTAAATAATGAATGCTTATGGATCTTCTCTAGATTGTGTGGCATGGATCCCAATGTATTCAAATGAGATTATAAGATTTTTTTTGTATTTTATTTACAATTCTCTTTTAAGGAAAGAGTGATTTATAATTGTTGTTAACCTGAATAGCACATGTAAAATATCTTGGTTTATTCCCGAGTTATTGCTTGCACTAAAAAGAAAAATATGTATGCATTTAGGAATGCACTTTCATGCTAGGGAGTTGTCTCCGATCCCTTAATACATATATTTCTAGATGGAATGAAAAGAGATAAATGGAAGACAACGAAACTCATGCAACAATTGAACAAATGACAAAAAACAAAAATTATTTCCAATTATTTGACTCCATGTAGGAATGGACAATGTAAACATTGAGTTTTCATACTTAGGATATATTATTTGTAAAGAATATTGTATGAGAAATATTTTGAAGAGGAAGAGACCTATGAAATTATATTTAACTAGTTCTTGGATTTTATGTTAAAACACTTTGTTAATGGGAAAATGGATGTGGAACAGTAAATTGTTTTATTATGTTTCAAGTGTGCTGAAGCAAAATTATTTAGCTTTTCATTTGGTAATAAAATTGAGAAGAATTACCTTACATTGGTTAATAAATGGAAATTTATTGATGTTCAAAGATATTTATTATTCAAGTTGAGGGATTTGGCTATGTGAGTTAATGTACAATAGTATTAGAGTATATTCTAAGGGTATCATATGGTTACATGACATTTTATTTTAGTTATAATAAGTTTTGTATTAGGAATGAACTAGGTTTCCCTATGAAAAAAACTTAATATGCATTATCCTAAAGTAGATTTTGGTTGAATAAAGCATTAAGATCCATACAATGAGTACTTCTCAATGAAGAATATTTGAGAGGGTAATTCAAAAACAATAGATCATAAAAAGATATGGAAACATTAAGATTAGTATATCTACATGAATACCATGGAGGTAAACTCAAGTAGACTTAAAGGGATTTTACATCTAATAAAATCTATTTAAAAGAAAGTAATTGAGAATGATCTAAAAAATGCATGCCATGCTTGAATAAGTCCTTGTTTTATGATCCTAGTGTTGATTAAAAGACTTAAATATTATATAAAATCATATTAATGCTTAGAGTGGGATCAATGATAGATAGGCTAGCTCGTCGAAGAGATGAGAAGGATAGCTTGATCTCAATGCACTTAGTACACCTACGTAGAAAATTTTTTATAGGGTGTATATATAGATGTGACCCTTTTGACAGATAGAAAGGGATAAGCTAGCTCATTGTAGACATAAGATTGATAGCTTAATTGAGATCTACACATAGTGCACTTACATATATAGGCTTATATAATTTTTAGAGATGGGTGTAATCCATGATGGATCTAAAATGGATAAGATGACTCAATGTGATTTGAGACGAATAACTTCGTAAGGGATTACTAAGAATTTTAGTCGATCCTTTGGTAGGAACTTTGCTATGTAGGACTAAACAAAATTCTAACAAGTATATGTGAGTAATTGGGTAAAAAAAAATAGCATATGAAAGGGGTGAAATTCAAGACTAAAATTTTGGAGAGTGTTGAAATTTTGGATTATGATATTTTGTATTAGAGCTCATGGTCATAGGACTATAAGCTTTGTTAGATAAGATTGAAGTATAGTAAGGCTAGGTGATGGTGTGTGTTTGAAGGTATAAAATATAAGGGGTTATACCTCACGTGGGATAGGGTAGCTATTGGTATTAAATTCTACTAATTATTCAAAGTAATTATATATCTAGTTAAGTAGTAAGTGGTACAATTTAGAGAAGGAATTGTGACCTAATTCCAACTTTCTCTCTTGTGTGTGACTAGGGATAATGGCACCAAGAATGAGGAGAGGAAGTGTTGTTCCATCAAAGAGACAAACACGATAAAGTAATTTTGAGGCCAGGACACCATATTTAGGGGTAGGAAATACTACTAATGAGAGGGAGAACCTCATCGTGATAGTTACTCTAGTTTGTGAACATATGGAGCAACATAGACAACTATTAGAAACAATAGTGAATTGAGATTCATAGGCTAGGATATCTATGGTTATACGGGCTAATGATCCTCCTACAAAGGCACAACAAGCTAGAGTTCAGTTGGAGGTAGAAATAACTAAAGATTTGAAGCATGTTTAATCCTCCAAGTCTAATGGAGAAGAAGGAGGTGATGCAGCCAAAGCCTAGCTAAAGGAATTGGAAACTTTCTCTAGTATGAATAATTACTCCACTAATATACAAACATCATATGCTACTTTACATGTACAGGATGTTGGATTGGATTGGTGGGAAACCTTTAGTGAGGAATGAAATATTGGGAGAATTTTGTTGTATCCTTTAAGGATAGGTTTATCAAGGAGCATTTTTATGCCAAGAAATTTGAGGATTTCACCAATATTTGATAAGGAAATAAGAAAATAGAAGCCTATTATCATAAATCTATTAAGTTGTTTAAGTATGAACCCACATGATGTGGGAAAAACACTCAACAGGTGAACATGAGAATGTCACAATGAAAATTTGAGAATTGTATTCAATAAAAAACATATTTATAGGCATATCTGCCTTTACAAGTCGATAATTAATATGCATTATCTATGTAGGTATTAAATACAATACATCATAATCCATGTAAAAGGAATAATATTAGATAATATAATATTAATCCCTATCATTCCTTCCCACTATAGAAGCATTGGACTCCAATGAATACAAAACTAAAGGAATCTTGTGAGAATCCTAGAGTCTATGAGGATGCTCCATAATAAGGCTCCATGTAGATGCAATGGGGATTGCCAGTATGAATAGGATGAGTATGTATGAATGGAAGTTTCTAACATACCCTTGAATGTTGAAGGTCCTAAAATGTGAAGGAGGTAGGATGCAAAGTGATGTGAACAAAATGAGGAACTATAGGAGGAGCTACAATTGGAGTAGGAGCAGGAGCAACAAGAAGAGATGTTGATCTAATAGGAGTAGGTGTGGGTGCCACATAAACAACTATTGATACAATAAGAACCACTACTATTGCAATAGGAACAACTATTGGTACCACATGAACAACTATTGGTGTAATAGGAACAACTGTTGATGCAACAAGAACAACTATTGATGCAACAGGAACAACTATAGGTATAATAGGAACAACTATTGGTGAAACATGAATAATTGTTGATGCAATAGGAATAACCATAGGTATAATAGGAAAAATTGTTAGTGTAAGATAAATAGGAGCCTGATGAATGTGGTATGAAGTGGACATAAGTGCTCTTGGATGGACATTCTTCTTCTATGGTGTGCTAAAAATTTAAACAATGGGTCGTGCCTGATGCAAATGAGTGCAAGTTTGATGTGGAGTGAGTGGAACACTACAAATAAGAAAAAAAAAATTATCATGCTACAAAGTATATGTATATTTATAGGCATCATAAGTGGCACACCTATCATACTGATATGGCTTACCAATAATAATCCATGGGTGTCACTTTACAAGTGACCCTATCTTTGAATCTAAGGCCAAAATAAAATGCTAATGTGCACATGTGTGTGATCTGTGAAGTGTTTTTATCATCCTTCCATCCAATAGAGTAGGGATGAGTATGTTTGGATATAGGTAGCTTGAGCCTATCGATAATGGACTTTGCAATCAGATTCTTTTGTGAGTCATTGTTGATTATACAATCTACTGCAAAGTTATGGAGCAAGTGAACACGAGTGACAAACAAATTATCATAATCATGTACGATGGAATGGTGATGCATAATGTTACATCATTTAATTATCCCCTTAATTCCTCATAAATCTCTCCATTGCTAGTAGCCTTTATGGTGTTATCACATGTGCCCGCACCATAATATACAAAAATATTCTTCTTTTGTAATTGTGGGCATTGATTTTTTCATGTCCTTGCCTCTTACAATAGTTACAAAATTTATCATTTTGAACATGAGAGAATGAATACTAAGAAGAGGAATAATAAAATAAAATTTTAGAAGTAGAGGATGAGTGAGAAGTGAGAGTAACAGAAGAGTGAGGTCTCTTGCATCCTTGTTGGTTTGTGTGCAAATATTTTGACAAAATACCTAAAGAGTAGAAAGGCTCTCGATGTTGTGCAACAAACTTCTCCCCAACGAGCTACACATGATTGAAGACATCATCCAATGTAGTGCAAGTAGTATATTTTACTTCTCTATAAAAGTGTGCAAGAAGACCACTTTTAAACTTTGCAATCAAAACATCATCAGGATCTGAAATGCCAAGTAAGACTCGAAGGTGATTGAAATGATGAATGAAATCTTGTATAGATTACCTCTTACGCTGACAGAGGTGTAGTCATTGATTCAGTAAGTCCTCCTCATAATTTAATGGATAAAATAAATATTTCAAGGCTTGGATCATATCCTCCCATGTACAATTTGGATTTTGAGTTCTTTGGCGATTGAAAATAAGGACTTTGGTAATGTTGGAAATTTTGAGTTTTGCAAAGGGAACATTTTCATCATTAGGGGTGTGACTATATTCAAACCAAGTCTCCATATCAAGGATCTAGTTATTAAGGATATCAGGATCTTGGGAGCCTTCATATATTTTGACTTTAGATCTTGCACAAAGAGAATGGAAGGAGGAAGAGTTAAGGTGTTGCAACATGGCAGTGAGTTCAACAATTTTTTCATTTTGGGTTATAGTGATTTTAGCCAAATTTTTTATCAAGGGCCATGTTGGCAGCCATGGATTTACTAGGAACCAGGTCAATAGGAAAAAAAAAATAGGCAAGAAAAATTTAATTTACAATGCACAAGAATCAATGGTCAACAATTCACACCCAACAATCCAATGATCAACAACCACTATGATCAGCAGTGCACAACCAATGTTTCAATGATCAACAACCACAATGGTCAATACCATACAACCAATGGTCTAGTGATCAACAGTGCACAACCAATGGTTCAACAATACATAACCACAATGATCAACAGTGGACAACCAATGGTCCAATTATTAACAACCACAATGATCAACAATGCACAACCAACAGTCTAACAATCAATAACCACAATGGTCAACAACATACAACCAATTATCCAATGGTAAATAGCTCCATAGTTCAACAACCACAATGGTCAACAGGTATGTGTGATAGACATCATCATCAAAAAATAGTGGATCCACATAGAGAGAAAAGGAGTTGTTTCTACAAGAATATGTTGAGGTATTTGGTCCGTTGAGTATCTAAAAATAGTGTGCTCAATTGGCAAGAATGCATGACAACGAGCTTGATCACCAAAGATGCTTTCAAAAGTTTTTGAGAATGACAGAGGATCACAAATTTTTTTTGGAACACCAGAAAGATTTGTAGTGATCTACCAAGCTGGTTGAGAGAGAAAAATTTACCAAAAATAAGATCACCTCCAAGACGCAAGGATATGCAACACAAAAAATATCAAAAAATGATAAATCCAAGACGAATTATTAGATCAAAGCTAAGGGTTTGGATTTAGAGGGACCTTAGCTAGTTGAGTATCGAGATTCAAAGGGACCCCATCTGAGTGTTTTTAAAAATAGGAGTGCTCGAAAGTGTTCATGACAGGAAAAGAGTGTTTGCCTATCAATATCTAGGATTTGGATTTCTCATTTTTTTTTAACCAATCTGGTGTCAAGAAGAGGATACTTTCCAAAAACTCTTGCACCTTGATCTGATACCAATGATATAGGAAGAACACTCAAGAGGTAAACACGAGAATGAAATAATGAAAAACTAAGAATTGTATACACCAAAAACATATTTATAGGTATGTCTACCTTTACAAGTTGGCATTTAATATGCATGATCCGTGTGGGTATTAAATGCAATACATCATGATCCATGTGAAAGTAATAATATTAGAGAATATAATATTAATCCCTATCACCACATATGATGAGAATATAAAAATCCATAAATTGTTTTTAGAGGAAGATCCCAACATTGGACATGAAGTGAATATGCAAGAGACTAAAACCCTTTAGAAGGATTACAATCTGGCTAGGAAATAAGAGACTTATCTAAAACCCTATTTTGATTATGAAGGGGTGTCAGAGTAATAAATATAGGTACTTAGGGAAAAAATAGTGTTGGTTTCATAAAATGGGAGAGATAATATACAAGCAAAAGATTTCAAAGGTATGACAAAATAAATGCCAAAAAATAAGGAAATTTTAGGAGGAAGTTCCAAGGAAAGAAAAACACAAAAAACCATAATAACAATAATAACAAGCCACCTCCTCAAAAGTAACCCAACCTTCCTCTCATAGAGAAAGCAGAGAGACAAAATTAGGGAACACACACATGTCCCAAGGGAGGATGCTATGATTGTGGAGGTCCACACTACTATAATTGATGCCCATACAAAGTAGGACTGAGTTTGAAGGGAAATAAACTCACTTATAAGGAACCTATTCATAAGATCTACACAGTGATAGGAAGGAAGGACAAGCCACTCATTTGTTCATAAAGGGTAAGATATTTGACAAATATGTAAAAATTTTAATAGATAGTGGAGCTACTAACAACTTTGTTTCAACTAGTTTTATCAAAGATATACCAAAAAGACCCAAAATCTTGGCACATGGGTGGAATGTCAAGTATGGTATTGGATAAACCTACTCTATGGATCCTTGTTATCCTATGATAACAATTACCTTTCCTAGTGGTACTATCATTGGATGTATTTATGATGCTTTTGACATTGTCTTAAGGATGGATTGCCTACAAGCACAAAAGGCTATGATATTTTCTAGGAAAGATGGATTGAGTATTCAAAATATGGTAAGGGAATATAGAGAGTTCATAATTTGCAAGGGACTTTTCAACCCCATATCCTCTCTGCAATGCAACTTAAGAAAGCCATTAGAAAGGGAGGAACAATTTATGTAGTTAAGCTTAACAAAATTGAAGAGGAAAAGAGGGAAGAAGTGTTTGGGAAACACCTAGTACTTCAAGAATTTAGGGATGTGTTCCTAGAATATTTACCTGGACTTCCTCCAAAATGTGAATTTGATTTCACTATTGAGTTAAAACTTGGAACAAAGCCTATTCATAGGGCTTCTTATAGGATGAATCTCATTGATATGCAAGAGTTAAAGGTACAACTACAAGGATTGTTGGATAAGGGAATTATCAGGTTAAGTGTGTTACTATGGTATGCACCCATGTTGTTTGTTAACAATAAGAATGGTCCCTTATGATTATGCATATATTATAGAATTATTAATAAGGAAACCATCAAAAATAGATATCCTCTATGTAAAATTGAAGATATCTTTGATTAGCTAAAGTATGCCACCATATTCTTTAAGATTGATTTGAAATCCGAATATCACCAATTGAGGATCCATGAAGAAGATACCCACAATATGACATTTAAAATTCATTATGGACACTTTGAGTTTACAATGTTACATTTTGGACTGACGAATGCTCCAACAACATTCATGAACTTGATGATTCAGAAAGCATCTAGATCGATTCATCCTTATAATTTTGGATGATATTTTGGTATATTCCTAGAATAATATGGCGCACAATAGGCATTTTAGAATCATACTAGGGTTTTTAAGAAAAAATCAACTCTATAAAAATTTATCTAAGCATGACTTATATGTGTTGGAAGTACAACATTTAGGACATACAATATCATCAAAAGGGATTGCAATGAATCCCAAGAATATAGAGGTTATACTAAATTGATTGGTTCCCATGAATGTGATAGAAGTGTGGAGCTTCATGGGTTTGACTGGTTATTATAGGCGTTCTATGAAGGATTACTCTAATATAGCTTTTGTAATAACTAATATTTAGAAAAAAAGGGAAGGAATTCAAGTGGATAGATAACTGTGAGATAACTTTTGAAATGCTCCAATAAAAACTCACCATGACACCCATATTAAAGATTCTAAATCCTTAGGGTAATTTATCAATATGTATGGATGCATCATTGGAAGGTTTGGGTGGAGTGCTTTCACAGGATGTGGTAGTTTTAGCTTATGGTTTGAGGAATCTCAAGAGACATGAGGTCAATTATTCTACACATGATCTAGAATCGACAGTGATTGTATACACTTTCAATATTTGGTGAAATTATTTGGTAGGAAGACCCTTTGAGTTGAGGACCAATCATCATATTCTGAAGTATATATTTACTCAACCTTTGCTCAATGCTAGGTAAAATATATGGATGGAGTTCCTCACTAAATACAACTTTGGGATCAAATACATCAAGAGAAAGGAAAATAATATTATGGATGCCTTAAGTAGGAGAAGACATATTACTATCCTAACTTGTAACCATGTGGATTTGATGGATCAAGTCAAAGAAATGCAATATCAAGATGAGTATTGCAACCAAATTTGAGATAAAATGGAAAGGAAACCTAAATAAAGCAAGGATTTTGGCATCAAGGATGGTCTTCTATGCTTCAAGGATCAAGTAGTAATCCCCAAAGTAGACAATATAAGGAGAATGATCATGCAAGAAGTGCATAGATCTCCTTATTATACTCACCTAGGAGGAGCAAAGATGAGAGAAAATATGAAGAAAATATTTTACTGGTTGAGGATGAAGAAAGATATCACTAAATTCATTGCTCAAAGCCTTGAATTCTAGAAATTAAAGGCTAAACATGGAAACCTTATAGGACTATTGTATCCACATGACATACCCATGCAAAAATGGTAGGTCATTTCAATGGATTTCATTATAGGTTTGCCTAAAACTAGGTTCCAACATGACGCAATCCTTGTTGTAGTCGATAGATTGACTAAGGTTGCACATTTTATATTTGAAAGTACCAAGGATGATGTCATGATTGTGGTTAATAAATTTTCCAAGGAAATATTTAGGCTTCATGGTTTTCCTAAGGTAATTATTTTAGATAGGGACTCCAAGTTTACATCCAAGTTTTGGCAAGCTCTATATCGTGCCATAGGTACTAGACTTAGCATTATTTATATGTATAATCCAAAAACCAATGGGGAAACTAAAAGGGTGAATCAGGTTTTGGAATGCATGTTTCACATGTATTATATGGATCAAAAGTATCAATATGAAGACTATCTATACCTGGTAGAATTTACTTATAACAATGGCCATCATTCAACCTTAGACATGGCTCCATTTGAAGCTTTGTATTGCAAGAGGTATAGGACACCATTGTCATGGGATAATCTAAAGTATTGTGTTGTGCTTGGGCTAAACATGGTTAGGTAAATGGATAAAAAATTAAATATGATCAGAGAGAAACTTAAGGAAGCTACAAATTGTCAAAAAAATATGCTAATATAAAGAGGTAACCAATAGAGTTTTCTTTGAGTGACATAGTATTCCTATGGGTGATACCAAATAAGAGTGCCATAAAGTCCATAAAACTAGATACTCATTTTTTTGGACCTTTCAAAATAACATAAAATATTATTCCTATGGCATATAGACTTGCCTTACCACCTAGTTTGTTCAAGATACATGACACCTTTCATATATTCTTAGAAAATATATTGCTAATCCTAATCATGTATGGGAATTTTTAAAATTGCATATGGTGGACCTTGTTGGGAAAAACATTGGTTAGTTTTTCTATGGTTCAATTAATTGCCTCCATTTAATTGTCAACCCGGGGTAGCTCGTAGTCTTGTGAGCAGTCGTGCAAAATCTATGCTTGAAATTCCTCCTTCGAAGATGAGTCCCTTGGATTATGGTTTGGGGGTGTTTAATGTTTGTTGAAGTTTATGTTTAAACCCATAATCCTATGCTAAGTCTAAGAAATAGGATTGAAAACATTAAAAATCTAAATAACTACCTTGCTAGAAATTACAGAAAATAGGGAAAGTGCTGGAAATAAATTAATCTATGAAAATAATTATAGAAAAATAGGGAAATAGGGAAGAACTCTATTGCAAGTGGGCCCACGCTTCCAGTAGGTTCTTCCCATGGTAGAATGTTCACCGGACGCTTAGAGAATACTTTTTACAAGAATAATGTAGGGATTTTTATTAACAGTTTGCAACTAGAAAATTACATAAAAAGTCTAGGGGGTCTTCTTCAGGGGTGGCCTACATATTTATAAAGTATGCAGCCAACCTATTACAATTTTAGAATGAATCAATGCATGATTCGTTGTTACAGTTGGTTTCTTGAATTGGGCAAAATATCAGAATATCTCAGCATATTCTATTTCCATAATACGTTGATATTTGATTTGCTCAATTTATAAAATAAATTTATGTAACAGCTACAACATAGGTGATGAATCACCTTTGACATTATCCCTTGTTCAGTTATGATGCTAAAAATACTTTCATGTTGGTTGTCGACGTGTTCACTCTGTTCTTCCGACCATAGAGCCATGCTAAAGTTTGATGCTAATGGGAATCAGGCATCACGGTTGAAGAAGTCAAGAAGCAGGTGCCTTTCGTTCACGTAATGGAAAGTAGGTGCCTTCCACTATACAATGGGAGGAAGCATGCACCTTTCATCGTACAATAGGAAGCAGACACCTTTTGCCATACAACGGGAAGCAGATGCCTAACGTAAATCAGGCGCCTAACAATTAGATGTCGAACGAAAGTCAGGTGCTTCAAAGGACTTGGTGCCTGACTTCATGCCTTTTTATCGATACTCTATAAATGTTTTCCCTTCATTAATTTGCAAGTGCTAGGTCTGAGTTGGACCTCGATGAAAACATGCCAAAATGCAACGATTTCCACTAAATCTACACAAATTACACTTAAAGACAAATATTAGAAAACATGCAAAATAAATTGTCAATTATATATATAATTTCCATAAAACATTTATATCTACAAGAATATATGCCACACATTATGGGGAAAAGAGTATAAAAAATGAGCAATTATGTGGCTCATCATCCCCCCATGCTTAAGGGGTGGCACGTCCCTGTGCCACTTTGAACTGGTAATTACTAGTTCTTTTCACCTCATCCCAATAGGCTTGGTTGGTCTGTGTTCTCTTTCTCTTAGCGGCCTTGGCTTTCTCTTTATCCTAGGGCTTTCACCCCTTTGGTGTTGTGGGGAGTTGTCTCCTGTCCTTGCTGCTTCTGGCGTTTGCTACGTCGAGAGTGGTTCACTTGGCCCTGCCCTCTTCTTGGGTGGTTCTCTGGTCCAGGCCACCTTGCCCTTATCAATATTCATATAAAAACTAGTGAAGCTGGTGGCATATTTTTGGAACGCAAGCTCAGCCATTTTCCAGTACTCATGGTGAAGTGGCAACTTCTCACCCTCAGGCACTGATTCCTTATCCCCAAATGGGATGTTGGATTCCTTAGCAACCTTGGCTATGGGTAAATCTCCCCCTGTTGGGTCAAGCTCAGGTTTAGCTTTAACCTCTATTTTTGGCATAGGGGGAGTTTTGTTGCTTGAAGCCAGATCCTCTTTCTGTACAGGGCCTAGAAATCCCATCTACTTAAAATACTCCTACATCCTAGAGGGCTTCCCATATTTAGACCCATACAAATGCTAGAACTGCTCAGGTTGAGCAATTGGAATATTCTTTCGAGGTTTTCCAGATTGTTTTTTGGCTTCCTTTTCTACTTCCTTGAGGGCTTTCTTGGAGGACTTCTTCCAGTTCTTCTTGTCTACCTTAATTTCCTCCTTGAGCTCCTCAAATTTCTATTTTTGGGTAACAAATTGAGTCTTTGCTGCCTCCCATTCCTCATCGGAATCTAGCTCTGATTCCTTGTCAGATTCAAGGCCCAGGACCTTCAACTCTACAACTCTTGCTCTAGTTCTAGGTCGACGTTGAGATGGCCTTACGACTTTTTATTTTGATCTCAGCTTGATACTTTGTACCCTAGGGTATGTTGGTGCAACTAGTATTTCCTGGTGTATAGGGGATGTAGGTTGCTGAACCTCTTGGTCCTCTGCAGCTACTTGCTGCACATTAGGGACTATTTCTTTTTCCTCTATAGCTTCTTGCTGCACATCAGGGACTGCTCCTTTTTCCTCTACAACTTCTTGTTGCACATCAAGGATTGTTGCTTCTTCTTGAGGCTAAGCTGCCCCTGTATTAATTGGAGAGTGCTTTGCCTCTCCCTCTCTATCTATAATTTGAGGCTCTTTGGTCTCCATATCCTTTTCTCCATCTT
Organism: Wollemia nobilis; assembly: GCA_028583015.1. Taxonomy (NCBI): domain Eukaryota; kingdom Viridiplantae; phylum Streptophyta; class Pinopsida; order Araucariales; family Araucariaceae; genus Wollemia; species Wollemia nobilis. The sequence goes on along the minus strand of JAQPPZ010001678.1, from coordinate 3,315,656 downwards.
CTCCCCCTTTTTAGGCTAATCTATATTTTGAGGTTCTTCAACTTCAACCTCATCCTCCTGAATTATTTGCTCTAAAGTAGGGGATGTAGAGTAGGGCTGCTCTACTTCCATTGTAGCAGTGTCTCCCTATTCTGGTTCATTATCAGCATGGGGCACTTCTATTGCCCCATCGGTCTGTACTATTATGTCAACCCTAACTAGTTGCTCAGCTAACACTGGTCCACCTTGCAACTGCAATTGACTTTGTAGTTGCCAAATTGTTTGATACAATTCATGTATTTTGAGGGTGGCTTCTTTTTTGGACTCTTCAAACAAAGTTCGTTCCTCTTTGAATTTGGCTTCCCAAGTGAAATCCTACTCTTTCAAAACTTGCAGCTACTACTACAGATCTTTTTCCTGGCCCTCTAGTGGTACATCTACCATGGTCCACCTCTTATTGAGGAGTTGGCCCACAAGAAATGTCTTATAAAATATGGGCCATATACTCCTCCCTGTTGAGCTCATCAATGGGTGTCTCCTCATCGGATGAGCTTGAAACCACCTTTGATACCCTCATTCTTCTACTTCGTGTCCTAATGGAGATAGACATGGAATATTGCACTACCTCCTCCTCAAATTGGGGTACAGAATGGGATGGAACCTATCCTTGTTTCCTCCCCAAATTGGGAAAAATCAAGGAACGAGGTCTGTCCTACTTTCCACTGTATTTCCTACATGCTGGGATGCAAGCATCGTCATTTCTTTTTTTGTCACCTCCTAGGCTGACTATTCATTTTGAATGGGCACCTCCTCCTCTGCTTGTGACCCTACTACTGCACTAGTGCCCACAACTTCCTCAATTGTCACATTTCTATGTGACTTTGCATATCTCACCAAGGCAAAAATTAGGCCATGGTGAGCCAGGGCAGAAATGGTGCCTGCCTGGTATCACCTGGCCTCATATTTCAAGGTGCATGTAAGGTAGTGGGGGATGTTGATTTTATCCCCATGTAGAATATGATTGAGGAAATAGAAGTGGTTGGAATTTAGGTGGGAGTACCTACCAGAGCATGTGAAGAAATGGGTGATCTATTCAAAAATGGCCCTCTAGAGCTTGGGAATGTACTGTTTTGGCAAGCCAGTGCATGTTAGGTGCTCTGTTGGTGCTCCAAAGAATCTCTACACATAGAGGGTAAGGTTATCCTCTTTGTACATGTGCTCCCCTATAAGAGGGAGGCCTATAACTCTAGCGATGTAGTCCTCCATGATTGGGATCTCTAGCCCTCGCATGTGCATGACCCCCTCTCTCATCGATGCCACAAATTCATTTGCTACTACCACATCCTAGCCCTAACTAACCAGTCGATAGTAGTCCATCTATTCTACAACGTCCAACTATGTTTGGATATCTGCAAAAATGCCCAAGCAATCGATTGGCTCACTCTTCTTTAGGTCATGATTTTTCAACTTTCCCCCCATGCTTTACCTCTGATTCACAATTCACTCAACAATTTTACTATCTCCCCTTCAAATTACCATTGTGCCTCATTGTTCTACATTTTTCTTATTGAAGTTGGTTGCATAGTAGCTGGTAAATAACTTTTTAAAATAGTTGTGTTTATGCATGTAGGTAGTTAATTACCATAATCAACAGTGATTATGGTTATCTATAGTAAATTTCTTTCGAGCATGTGCCTGATTGTGTGGAGGTGATAACCATAAACTGTCGACCAATCAAAGGTATGCCACGCAATATTATGCCAAGTGGATTTGTTCAAGTGGTTAAGGTAATAATGGGGGGTTATGCTAGCACATTTCCATAGACACACATGTTCATGAAAATAATATAGACAAGAAACAAAAAATTTAAACATGCACCTAAATTTATTTCGTGGGTGCATATGTGTAAATGCTCATGGTGCATCACTATTGGCTGGCGTTTGATGATGGGGTAAACCGCAATAGACAATGATGGCCATGGTTCCCATGCAATTAATTTCCTTGGACGTGATTGGTTCTTGGTAGATGCACTGTGGGTTATTCAAGAAATCCTACAAAAATAAAAAACAACAATTAGAAAAATATAGCACCTTGGGATGACAAATGTCCCCTCCTTGGAAATTGGTAGATGTCAAATTTTAATTTTGTCTATGGTGAAGTTGAATTTGTACATGTGCAGGGGAAGCTAACGTGGCTCGAGCCACATCCCAAGGCTAACATGTTATTCTATCAAGGCATAAAATGGTCGCAATAAACATAATTTCATACACCTTTTTGTATGGAAATCAGGCACCTTCTTTTCGAGTTACAACATGCAGGTACCTTGTAAACTGGAAATAGGCATCGTAGGAATCGAGCACTTTTCTTACATGGAAAGTAGGTGCCTTAGCAGTTAGGCACTCTACTTAACATGAGAAGCAAGCACCTTAGCAATCATGCGCTTATGTTTGTCATGGGAAGTAGGCGTCTTTTTGCTAACTGTCGAGTGTCGTATGTATAAAACAAACTTTATACAAACTATTTATTTTTTTACATATGCTAAGAAGATATGGTGTCAGTTTCCTAAAAACTGGTAGTCGGCCATTCTCCTAAAAAATTGGGAGTCAGGCGTTGAACTATCAGCAAACAGGATGCAGGCACCATCTTCGTAACATACTGGGAGTCAGGCACCATGAAGCGTACAACGGGAAGCATGTGCTTTCTACCGTACAACAGAAAGTAGGTACCTTTTGTCCTACAATGGGAAGCATGCACCTTCCATTGTACAATGGGAAGTAGGCACCTTCTATCGTACAATGGGAAGTAGACACCTTTTCTAATAACTAGAAGTAGGCGCATCTCCCATAAAATACAAACACATGGCACTTTTATTTATTCAATAGGTGTTGACTTGTCCTTGTATATGCGCTATTAGGTTGATCAGGCCTTTTCAGTGCTTTTGATTGAAAAATAGGTACAAGATTAGCATCTTCCTCCTGAACCAACAGTTGAGTATTTTATTGTCCAAAAATACCAATCTAAACACTCTTGTGCAAGTTTAGGTTTAGTATTCCCCTTTCTAAATGGGGACTAACTACTCCTACTACAAGAAAATTCTCCTAGAAATATTGGAAAGTGTAGGTTCATGGATCCTGTGCTTGTTAGGCCTAGGTCTCCCAGGCTACCTAATAGTTGCACAAAGGGCATTGTTCCTACAAAACAAAAACACAACTAAAAAAAAATATTAAAAGAATAATTGTCTTTGGGACTATGTGGACTAGGTCCACATCTCACTAACTCAAGATAAAATCAGAATCAACTGGGGTCTCCCCATGCCTAATCTAGACTCAATCATGTATGCTTTAGACACATAGTATGGATGCAGGCGGTGGCCATTGACTATCAATGTAATGTTGTTGCCATCTATTGTTCTAACTCTTACAACCCCATTATTGATGATTTCAATTACTTCATATGGCCCCATCCAACATTGCATGAGCTTGCCCTTCCTTTCCTGGAACTAGGAATCATAGAGTAATGCCCATTCTCCCACTTTAAGCTACTTTGGCCTAGTGTGGCGGTCATGCCACTTGGCCCTTTATTTCTGAATGATCTCTATTTTCTATAGAGCCTCAAGGCGGTATTCATCTAGTTGATTAAGCTGCTGAATTCTATATTTTTGTGCATCATCCAGATTGATATTCAATTCTACAACAATCCTAAGTGTTTTAACTTCAAACTCTATGGGCATCATGGTTGTTTTCCCATAGACTAACTGAAATGGTGTGAAACTAGTAGTAGTCTTCTAGGTGGTCCTATAGGCCCACACTACTTCTGGTAATCTAGTAGCCCAATCCTTCCTGTGTTGTTATATTTTCTTTGTCAAGATATTCTCCAATTCTCTATTGGTCACCTCAACTTGCCCATTTTCCTGTGGATGGTAGGGAGTGGTTTTGTTATGCCTAATTTTGTATTATTGCATGAGTTCTTGGATTATCGTTGAAGTAAACTAAGGCCCTTGATCTATTGTGATCTCCCTTGGGACCCCAAATATTGTAAAAATTTTTGAATACAAGAAGTTTTCTATAGTTTTCTCCTTTGAATCATGCAAAGTTTGTACTTCAACCTATTTTGTCACATAATTAGTACATACTAGGATATACCTCTTACCTCCTGATTGTAGATTAATAGGTCCTAAAAATTCCATACTCCATTTATCAAATGGTTCAATGTGAACATGTGGTTTGAGTGGTATCTCATCTCTGAGAGTAGGTCTGCCCATCCTCTGACATTGATCACACTGACTCACATGCTTGGCTGCATCTTTTAATAGTGAAGGCCAGTAATAACTAGCTTGCAATACTTTATATGTAGTCATTTTTCCTACAAAATGGCCACCACAAGGTTCATCATGGCAAGCCTTTAGTATTTCAATTATTTCTTCTCTAGCAACACATCTCCTCATGATTTTATCATGTCCTATTTTAAATAGGCACCCATCAATCCATGAGAAATCTACACTTTTCTCAATTAAATTTTGTTTTTCATGAGGTAAAAGTGTAGGGGATACTCTACTAGTGGCTAAATAATTAGCCATATCTGTGTACCAAGGTATCTGATCATTTAGAGAAAACAAATGCTCATATAGAAATTGGTCTTCTATAGTTGCATAGTCTAGAGGTGTCAATCTGGACAAGAAATCAGCTACCACATTATCATTTACTGGCTTGTCTAATCAAATTCCTGCAAGAGTAACAGCCATATGATAATTCTACCACTAATCCTAGGTTTTTTTGTCAAGTATCTGATTTTTGAGTGGTCAGTGTGCACAAATACTTGATAACCTGTAATATAATGATAAAATTTGTTAAGAGCATGTATTACTACAAGAAATTATTTCTCTATGATAGTATAATTCAATTCAGTACCTATAAGGTTTTTTCTAACATAATAGATGGCATAAAAATCATCACCATATTTATGTCCTAGTACTGAGCCTATTGCATTGTTAGATGCATCAGCATATATGTGAAAAGGTATGGTCCAATTTGGACCTCTTAGTACAGGAGCAGTAATCATTTTTTCCTTCAGGGTGTTGAATGCTTGTTCACATTCTTCAGTCCAGAAAAACTCTACATCTTTTGTTAACAATGTGGTAAGAGGTTTAGTAGTTTTTCTAAAGTCTAATATAAACCTCCTATAGTAACCGACTGATCCTAGGAAACTACGAATGTCCTTTTGTGTTTTGGGAGTAGGCAGAGTTTGGATGACTTCAATTTTATTTCTGTCTACTTTGATCCCATCTGTAGAAAGGTGATGTCCTAAAACTATCCCTTCTTGCATCAACATATAGCATTTCTCATTGCTTAAGGATAGGTTAGTTTCCTCACAATGTTTAAGTGTCTTTTCCATATTTTTTATGGCAATTTCAAAAGTCTCACCATATATAGTGAAATCATCCATGTACACTTCCACAATCTCTCCAATAATATCTAAAAAAATAGTCTCAGGAGCTATTCCTCTCATGTTAGAATACTCCCAAGCAAAGGCATCTTGATGTTTTTCCAATGTTTGTTTCAGTTTGGTTTGTTGTTCATTTGTCAACTTGTTATCTACATTCAACATTCTACTAGGTGCAACTTCTATTTTTTGAATATGGTGGTCTTTCACTCCTACTAATGGCAAACTCAGGAGGAGGACAGGAAGGTTCTCACTAAAAAAGTGGGAGATCATCCTATCCTCATCATTTTCATCTTCCAACTCTTCAAGTATCATCACAGGTTGGAGCATTGATAGACCATCAACATTTTGATTTTCATTCTCAGGTTCTCCCAAAAAATCTGTAGACTATGCAGGTGGATGTATGATCAATTTCTTTATATTTTGACCATCTAAAATGGTCATTTGCCCATATCTACAGCTTATGTAGGCATCAGATATTGCCAGCCAAGGTCTACCTAATATTAATGGGTATCCACCTAGTCCAGACTTAGATTGCAATACTAAAAAATCTTCTGGATACTCCCATGCATCTACTGCAATAGTAATATCTTCTAGTATTCCATCAGGAAGTATTGTAGACCTATCTTCCAATTGCAACATAGTTTTTGTGGGCTTCAGGTTGGTCAATTTTAGTTTTTGCATGGTTTCCTGGGGCATGACATTGATGGCAGCCCCCAAATCTACTAGTGTGTTGGGTAAAATACAACCCTCTATTTTTATAGTTAGCATAGGGTTCCTAGATATGAATACTTCTGGATGTAGGTATTTCCTATCATAAGTTCAGATAATTGACCTACCAAAATGATTGATTTAGCTGGTTTCCTCCCTGGTTTCTTGAGGCACAACTCTCTTATGGTATTCCCCTTCCCATAAATAGGTATGTCTCTTATGGCCTGAAAGAGAGGAATTGTGACTGTTAAGTTCTTTAAACTAGAGAGGATATCAAACTCTATTTGTATTGGTTTCTTGGGTTCCTGCAACCTTTGTGGAAAAGGTGGAACCTCCTCTTTGTTATGTATAGGTGTTGATTCTTCTTCTACCTCTTCTATAAGGGATGATTCCCCTTTCTCTATTTCTACTGGTTCCTCTTCTTCTACAAGAGGAGTGACTTCTACACCTAATTTCTTTCCTGACCTTAACTGGATAGGATCGCAATCTACCTTTATATTATACATAGGGTACATCTCATTTTCCATATGATAGGCTGGTTGCTTGTTGTTTGGGTTTGTTGTTGGTTGTGTTGGTAATTGAGGAGTCCTTGGAGCAGGTAAAGTTGGTAAACTTTGCTATAGTGGAGATGGAGTAGTATGCTATGGATACTAATTCCAAGCATTATGATTTCTCCACTATTACCCAGGTTGCTGATATTGGTTCCAAGGATAAGGGTTGTAAGGATTTACTCCTTGGGGAAATGGATTCCAAGGTTGTTGACCATACCAACCCATGTTGGGTGGCTAGTTTTGACCTTGATTTTGGTAATTACTACCCCCATAGGATGACATTCCTGATTGCATATTATTATCCATAGGAGACTATTGCCAGTTCCTCCTATTACCCATGAAGTATGCCTCAACTACTTTAGGTTCCTCTTTTGATTTCATTAATTGTGGACACAACTTCATTTTATGATCCTTCTTACAAACAACACATACATGGACTTTGTTTTTTGGGCACTCATTTTTGGGGTGTTTGCCTCTGCATTTAGGAAATAAGTAGGCCAATGTTGCCTCATTCTCCTGCTTCTTTCTCTAAAGTAGAAGAGTATCCATTTGAAGAGCCAGAGATGATAACATCTCACTCTTAAGGTCTTCTAACATGTTGCCTATTTCTATTTTAGTGATAGTGGTTGACTACTTAACATTTCTAGAGGTTAATTTACCCTTTCTTCTTGAGAAATTTTGACACAACTACCAAATATCATCCATTTGGTGTTGGTAAATGTCTCCCCCAGATATCATGTTCAAAGCTTCCAAGGATTCATTTGTCAGTCCTTTCAGAAAAATACTTCTTAGGGACCTATCTCCTAGTTTTGAATGGGGTGATCTTTGCAAATTGAAGCTAAACCTATCCCAGTATTCTTCCATAGACTCCCCTTCCTTTTGGGTCATATCTAGGACTTCCTCTCTTGCATCTCTTTCTCTACCAAAATCCTAATATTGATCTAGGAAAAGTTTCTTCAACTATTCCTAGGTAGTTATTTGTTTATCCCCTAGGTTGATGAACCAGCACAAAGCTAAATCATCTAAGGTGGAAGGGAATAATTTTAGTTTTTGAGGATCTATGGTGTAATCCACAGATCTGCATAAAACATCAAATTTAAACAGAAATAAGTCTGGATATTCTGTTGGTAGTCCTCTAAAATTTGGAAGGTGGGTAGGAGAGATGTGTTTCATCTTGTGATCTCCTCCTGCCTCTCCTATTGGAAAACTAAAACTAGTAGATGTTTCCTTTGGATTTTTTGCCATTCTGCCTACTATTGGTGTTTCTACCCTTGCTTCATTCAAAGTAGTTGTCAATGCTTCTAATTCCTTTCTTTTATCCTTCAGAAGGAGGGATAAGTGTGTTTGAGATAGTTCCATCTAACACTACTTTCCAAAATTCAACATTCAGTAGATCCTCCTCAGATTGAACTCTACTTATCTCTGATCCTGCTTTGGGATTCTGCTGAATTGTTTTAGAGGGATCTTGTGCAAATAGTGGGTGTTGTCGCCAATGCACAGGTGGGGATTGATATGGTGAGAGTTCAGTCTCAGGTTGAGGTTCTACTAAAGTGGAAGGATTTTTAGAAATGACTTCTTTGTTTTTAATAAAATGATCGTCTGGTCCCCTATTCTTAGGTGGACTCATACAAAGTTTCAGATGAATGTTTCTGAAGAAAACACTCTAAACTACTGTAACTAAGATTTCTTCAGAATAAGAAATTATAATGGCTACTCCCTAGCAATGGTGCCAAAATATTGGGCAAAACATTGGTTAGTTTTTCTATGGTTCAATTAATTACCTCCATTTAATTGTCAACCTGGGGTAGCTCGTAGTCTTATGAGCAGTCGTGCAAAATCTATGCTTGCAATTCCTCCTTTGGAGATGAGTCCCTTGGATTATGGTTTGGGGGGTGTTTAATGTTCGTTGAAGTTTATTTTTAAACCCATAATCCTATGCTAAGTCTAAGAAATAGGATTGAAAACATTAAAACTCTAAATAACTACCTTGCTAGAAATTATAGAAAATAGGGAAAGTGTTGGAAATAAATTAATCTATGAAAATAATTACAAAAAAATAGGGAAATAGGGAAGAACTCTGTTGCAAGTGGGCCCACACTTCCAGCAGGTTCTGCCTATGGTAGAATGTTCACCGGACGCTTAGAGAATACTTTTTACAAGAATAATGCAGGGATTTTTATTAACAGTTTGCAACTAGAAAATTACATAAAAAGTCCAGGGGGTCTTCTTCAGGGATGGCCTGCATATTTATAAAGTATGCGACCAGCATTGTTATAATTTTAGAACGAATAAACACATGATTCGCTATTACATCTAGTTGCTTGAATTGGGAAAAATATCAGAATATCTTAGTGTATTTTGTTTCCAAAATACGTTGATATTTGATTTGCCTAATTTACAAAATAAATTCACGTAACATCTGTAAAATAGGTGATGAATCACCTTTGACATTATCCCATGTTTAGTTATGATGCTAAAAATCCTTTCAAGTTGGTTGTCGATGTGTTCACTTTGTTCTACCGACCATAGATCCACGCTAAAGTTTAATGCTAACGGGAATCAGGCACCACAGTTGAAGAAGTCAAGAAGCAGGCACCTTTCGTTTGTGTAATAGAAAGAAGGCAACTTTCATCATACAACGGGAAGTAGGCACCTTCTACCATACAATGAGAAGTAGGTGCCTAACAAAAATTAGGCACCTAATAGTTAGATGTCGAACAGGAGTCAGTCACTTCAAAGGACTTGGCGCTTGACTTCATGCCTTTTATCGATACTATGTAGATGTTTTTCCTTCATTAATTTGCAAGTGTCAGGCTTGAGTTGGACCTTGACAAAAACATGCAAAAATTTAATGATTTACACTAAATCTAAACAAATTACACTCAAAGATAAATATTAGAAAACATGCAAAATAAACTATCAATTATATATAATTTCCATAAAATATTTATATCTACAAGAATATATGCCACACATAATGGGGAAAAGAGTACAAAAATGGACAATTTTTTGGCTCATTAGACCCAGAGGTCATTAAAGTGTGTTTGGTGAAGATCCTTGAGTTCTATACCAAATAAATAATGAAGGAGACTCTAGAGCAATTAAATTCTACTGTAACCACTATTATGATAGAAATACCACTTGCGAGAAAGTGATAGATATGCAGAGAAAATTTTCATTTCTATTTGAAAATAAAATCTAGTTATTTTTTGATGTTTAGACTTTGATAAAACATAGAGGATTGTGTTTAGCCTAAGGAGGGTAGTATGTCATGACCTCCCCTTGGAAAAAAAATTGTAGGATGGACTCATGAATGGCTATGTTATCTTGTTGATGGAATGACTAACTATTTCATGTTTAATTTCTATAAAACATATATTTTATGGAATAATATGATGTATCTTGTCAGTGGAATGACTGATTATTTCATGTTTAGTTTTTGCAAAATATATATTTTATGGAATAATATGATGTTGCTAATGGATTTGCACTTTTGCAGGAACATGCTTTCTCATGGGTGGAAGAAATAATTAGCCACCGAGAATAGGATGTCATAAGAAAATAAAATTATGTGATGGTTAATTCATCTTATAGCTCAAAGAAACATATATGAATGCTCTTTTCATGTAGTTGCATATCATGAATTTGCATGAGATATATATACCAAAAATTTTGGATGAAACTTATTTGTTGCTTGATAATATTTTAGTAGATGTGGTTTCATTTGATATAATATTTTTTACATGATTTTTTTATTTAAAATTAAGTGATTCCTTTCAAATAAGATTAAATGTTTCATTGTAATATTCCTTCTTTTTAGAAAAGAAAAAAAAAGAAATTTTCTTTTGGTTGGTATTAATACTTTGGTATTAAGGTGTAGACACTAAAATCATGTAAATTAGATAATATTGCCATGATGTCACTCTTATAGACATCATATGGCCCCATTGGGAAACCCTAAGGGGTTAATTAGGGGTCCTAACCACTTTTGGGAAGGTTTAACCCACTTTTGGGAAGTTTTGGTCCATGTAGCTATGGTCATACCGCCCTAGGATGGTCACAGTTCATGGTCATCCCACCCAAGGATGACCACAAGAAACCATCCTTGGTTGGTATGACCATGGTCTATACCCTCCAAAAATTTAAGGGTGGGAAAAATGGCAATCAATTTCTGCCATTTATCCCACCCAATGACTTATGATAGATTGGGAGACTGTCTAGGCCATTAGGAACTGCAAATTGGAGGCCCAAATTGGAGACCTCTTCCACCCTATGCATGGAAAATGTGTTGACAAGTGGTGGAACCTACCTTGCATGCCCCAAATTGCTCCTTTACCCCATTTTCCTTCTTGTACTATAAATTGGAGTATTTTCACTCAATTTCAAAGAGAGCTCTTTGCAAGTATTCACCATGAAGTGCTACCGAGATTCCCTCTCACATTTTGCCCTTGTATTTGCCCTTGGAAACTTCATCAATCAAAGGTATTTTCAAGGCATCCCCAAATATGTACATCCCTTCCAAAACCCATACATTCTTATGAATCAAATCACCAAATTTAATGACAACACCCCTAGGAGTATTCTAGACCAGATCCCATTGGAATTGATGGTAAAATCTACCTTGTTTTGTGGTCGTCCCTACTTGGGACAGTTAAAATTCCTAAATAGCTCACCCTATGATGGCCATGAATTAGCATAGAATTGTGAATCAATTTTATTGTAGATCAATTTCAGAGTAGTATATTAGCATCAGACTTGAATTGGGTGAAGTTTAGAGTAGTTTTGGACTATTAATTAGGGTTTTTGTAATGATAGTCCTAGTTGTCTCACCCAGGGATGGCCACATATTTTTCTAATAATTTCACTTCAATTTCTACATATATCATTACAAAATTATATGATATACATCATGCTAATTTTTATGTCATTTGTAATAGTTTTGCATTGTCTATTGCAGTTTTTGCACCCTATGTTGCATGCATTTCATTGAATTTGCCTTAATCTGCACATGCTATTAATCCATTTCAATTTCTTGTGTGTAGGTATAGGTATTCTAGTGCATTATTAAGGATCTAAATATTTTAATATGAATAGATCAAAGTAGCAACAACAAAAGCCTGCTTTTCAATAATGAGTGCGAGAAGAACATTGAAAGTGCACCATAATTTTGAGAAAGGATTAGATCCTTAAATATTGTAATTTGAATTGTATCAATTTGAGATCCCTCAAGGGGACATTTTGTAACCTTCTATTTGTAAAATTAATCAATACAAATATAACCACCCATTTATTTCAAACATTTATCATTTATGGTTTACTTTATTTGTCGCTTTTGAATGCTTGATTAGAACAATAGATGCAGTTTAATTTTCTTTGCTAGGTGCATTTTTTTTTTTACTCTACAATGGTGATCATGGTGGGACCTTGTCCCATTTTCATTTTACCATTTTTAACCTTATTTTTTGCACTTTGGATTTTGTATATTCTGGCCATTCTGGACCGAAACGGCCTCTAAATTCCTAATTGGACCACCCTGGGACGGCCACAGCAACCGTCCCACCTAGGTACAGCCCCAAAATTTACATTCGACCCACCCTAGTATGGCCACAAAATAGGGGGTTTGCAGCCCTAATTTCTAGAAAAAACTTCATAGATAGTCAAGGTAAATGCCTAAATCTTCACTTTGCATTAATTCTATTCAAAAAAGGGTAAATTTAAGTTTTTTATGCCTTGTCTTAGTTGATTGAAAAGTATATTTTACCTTTCCTAAATTTAAAAATAACAAACAAAAGAAAAATAATAGAAAGAACAGTCTTAGTTATGCATTTGAATGGTTTACTGCGTGTGACCTACCTAATGGTTAGGTCTTCATATAGGATAAGAACTTTTGTAGGTTCTTTATTCATGCATATCTTTCTAAAAGTAAAATGTTCTTTGTGCATTTAGTGAACTAGCATTGAGTGCTCCATTGTTTTGATTTATTAAAGGATAAAAAGAACCACACACACCACATCGTATTTTAACATTAATAAGTTGGAATTTCATCCCCAACCACTAATAGAGATCAACGATGGTGGGTTTCATCTCCACCCGTTGGCTCACATCCTATGAACCCTATTTTTAGCCAAAACTAGCTCCAAGAACTATCATAGCTTGTGTAATAAAGCATGTATCTCTCTTTGAAGAGGTATATCATTGACCATGGTGAACTAGGTGAGGATTGACAGGAACTATGCTCCCTAATCGGGTATGGGCTTCATCTCCATACTTAATTGATTTACATGATTGGAATTTCATTGTCGATTATTGAGTTGTGAGTATATAGGTGAAATACCTTGAAAAAATTGAGAAATACATCAACAATATTCAAACATGTTTATGAGAAGGATATTTGGCATATACTTCTGTAAAAAAATATTTTATTCTTATGTTTAATTGATGATTATAATATGTTTTATGTAATTTATTGTTGCATATTTTTGTAATTTGTCAATAAAATGTTAAATTTAGTTAATCTGATAAATGTGTTTATTTTATGTAAAATACATCCGAGTTATGAGTAATTATGCAGGCAAGGTGTTAAATAATATTCCATAGATGAACAATGCAGCAAGTGCAAGCTTTAGGATGTATCTTGGATGCAAGAAGATGGATGTAAGAACAAAGAATGAAGGAAACTTAGGCATAGTGACAAAACAATGGCAGATTATTGTTACAGAAGGTAGCTACCAAAGTATGTTACTGAAGGATATTTTTACCAGCAATTATCAAAGGATATTTTTACCAATAGTTATCGAAGGATGACTAAGTTTGTTGACTAATGGTGTGTGCCACATCAATGACACAATGATGTTTTCACATGGCAGCCAAGTATTTCTAGTCAACATAATATTGTATTTGTCACATATTCTCCACGAGAATATTGTGATTAATAAAGTTGTTATTACTTTATTATGTAGACATTGTATAATTGGAATCTTGTTAAGTTGATTAGATTTAGATGCAAGATTGTTATACCTTTTTCTAAGAATAAAGGACATGATTATATTGTACATCTTGCAAAATATTTAAATTAGCATAGTTTTGTTAAGTTTGTTTATAAAATAGCACTTGGACCACTTAGGATGTTTACCGATTCCAAGCAATAATAAGAATTGTATTAGTTTAGATTATTCTAGTTAGTACATAGTTGTAGCATCATAACTCCACAACTCCACATGGCAAAATACGTGGAAGAGTTTATTTATAATTGTACAAATCATAATATAAATTACATAGGGATACCCTTGAAAAGTTCTAATGTCCAAAGTTCTAAAGTTGAAAATTCTAAGGTCTATACATTTTTTGAAGAATTGCGTTAGCATGTACATTTAAATTTCTAGCAATAAAAGTAGCACTTCATTATTTGCATATGGTAACTATGTCATTTGTATTTGTTGTTTAATTTCATTTATGTAATTGTGACTGTATATTCCTACATTCATAGAATAGAATGATGTTAGTAGTAATTATGCATTTTAGTTACTAAGATAAAGTAAACTAGGGGATAAAGACTTACATAGTCTTCTAGGAGGCAAGACCCACTCCTACAGCCAGTCCCTAAACTCTCACCCCTACAATAGGTTAGAATTAATTAATTAACCTTAGAATATAAAATAAAGTAAATTGCATTTTCATATAATATAAAGTCATAATAGATAAATAAAACTAACTGCATGAGGATCCTCATCAGTAGGAAATTACTATTAGTTATCCTCAACAATAGTTAAACTCACCAATAGGCAATTACTGTTAGAATAATTCATTAATAGGTAATTATTACAGTTATTGCATAAATTAGAAATTGCATTTTGTTTTCATTCTTTCTCAATTTAATTTCTATTTATTTATCTTTCTGCAAACACCTAAAACTAAAAATAAATCTAAACTAAGCTTAGCATTGATTCCCATGGTACAATCTGTACTGGATTGCTATTTTTTAAATCTAACCTTGATTTACCCTCATATTGATAAAATAAATGTAAGCTATTACAACTAATCATTTTGGCATCGTTGTCGGGGAGAATAATACCGTAGTGATTAATCAAAAAAATTTATTGGTAGTGCAACTAGGTGAGTCTTACTTATATGCAAAAAAAGGTATGTATGAGTCCTTGGCGTGCATATGAGTCAGAGTGGCACAAGATGGTCCCAACAAGTCCCTTTGTACGATACTTCCAGGTTCTTTTTTCTTGAGGAATAATTTTTATTATTTTCTTAATTATAATTTTATAACCTGTAAATTTCAATTTTTGCAATTTTATTTCCTATAAATTTCCTGCTTTCGGTAATTATTATTTCTTAGTTGACTTAGGATCTACGATAAAAATAGAAAGTAGGTATACACTAAAAAAATACCTAAAGTTGGCTTAGGACCTGTCAGAAGTAGGAAGTAGTTATGGTTGAGTGACACAACCATAGTAAAACCCTCCTAATAATCAAAGAAGCAGTAATAGTTTACCTTTTATTTTAGCAAATTTTATTTATGCATATTTCCAACTTTGGGTGATTATTATTGTTTAGTTTGTCTCAGGTCCTGTGAGAAAAGTAGGAAGTAGGTACATGCTGAAATAGACCTAAACATTGGTTTAGGACCCTATCATAAGTAGGAAGTAGGTACATGCTGAAATAGACCTAAACATTGGTTTAGGACCCTATCATAAGTAGGAAGTAGGTACATGCTGAAATAGACCTAAACATTGGTTTAGGACCCTATCATAAGTAGGAAGTAGGTATGGTTGAGTGACACAACCGTAGTAAAATCCTCCTGAACATCAAACAAACGGTAATAGTTTAACCTTTTATTTTCAGTAAAATTTTACTTTTTTTGCAATATTTCATTATATTACCAATATGCTAAAGTTGGTTGTATAAAGATTCATAGGAATGGGAGTCACATATAATTTTAGAAAAAAATTAGGGTTATTATGAAATTTTATTTTAATTATTCCCTATTGTATTAAGGATAGTTATAAAATCAATTGTTGTGATTTGTATCTAAACTTGATAACAGTAGGATTAAAAAACAAAATCAAAACCAAAATTAGAGAGAGAAAAAGAAAATAAAAATAAGTTGCTAAATGGTGGAAAACAATCTGAATTGTTCTACACTTATAGACCTTATATAACTATTGATAAAATAAGAAGTTAACCTTCTTTTTGGGTAACGAAATAGGGCATCCAGTAAGGAGTGGGAGTGTATGTATGAACATATTGACATTATTAAAGAAAAATCAGATGAACTAAAGGAAATCAAAAGGATTGACATAGCTAAAACTCTAGGAATAGACTACCATTCATCTTACCTAGATCTTAAAAGAAATTGTGAGTGTTGGCTTTGAGATAGAAGAGCAATAGTAAGTCCAACAATTTATGCTTGGAATAAATATTTTTAAGACTTCCTCCTCATTCACATTTTCTTTGGAGACCTAGAAAATAAAGAAGTAGCCCTATAATATAGCAAGAAATATATGATACCTAGAGCTATGTGCTTTAGGGAACTATGTCAAGATTTATGTTGTGAGTTAAAATTTGGAAATTTTAACCCCATTCCAACTCAAGCTTTTCTTGTTCAATTTATTTAATTGGTGTTAGACCATTTTAATTTTGAATAAGAACAATTCATGACACCCGAACAACTTGATCCTAACAATGATATTCATAGACTATTCAAGGAATATTAGATGTGTTGCAAAAACAAGAAACTTAGAAAATTCATGAGTAGACCTAGAGACTCTAAGGGAAGATTCATAAAAATTAAAAATCTGGAAGGAAATATCCAAAGAGACTTTAGTAGGCAGCCTAGAATTTATAAGTTAGAAGAATTTGAAACAACAACATCAACAAATCAAATTAAAATCTCAGAACAAGATCCTGATTCATACTTATTACCTAAACCAAAATTTGATAATCACATATATCCTTCTATTTTTACTTAACCCATACCTAGTCCAATTCTTGAAATCTTACATTCAGTTTTGGTTGATCAACAAAGTGGGTATGGATAATTAGAAGAGAACCAAAGGGGGAATGAACAATGACATAATAGAGAAAGAAAAAATGGGTAAAGAAAGATATTTACCTTCCCAATATTACATACAGATAGGACAACAAGAGAACCTAATTCAGTATCTATTTCTATATTATCCACCTTCCATGGGAAACCATATGAATATCCATATGTTTTTCTCTTCAAAATTTAACTAGTGTGCCAAGCTTACTTTTACACTATTGACGAACAAAAACTAAGGTTGTTTCCCTCTACTCTTAAAGATGTAGCTTTAAGATGGTTCATGGGTCTAGGAGAAAATATTTGTAATCATTGGGATGGAAAACATGGATTAAAAGATTTATTCCTTGAAAAATATTAGGATTACTGTAGAGTTAGGGATAAGAAAGTGGAGCTATTTCGCATGAGTCAAAAAGAAGAAGAATCTTTGGAGGTGATGAGGCCTAGAAATACCTCATTTTTACACTATGTTTGACATATAAAAACTGCCATATTACCAAACATAACAAATTTAATTGCCAAATAGTTGATTAGAATATATTATTTGTTAATTGTTTGCATGATTTTATGTTAGGAACACTATATCTCTGTTTTTGACTATTTTCAGCATTTTATGCACTGTTTCAGTTGATTAAGTAGCAAATAAAACATGCATTTCAATTAGCCAACTATTGTATGCTGATGTCCATTAACTTCACAATGGTTTTTGAATGTTTTCCCACCTCTTCAACTTGTTTGAAATCCACATTGGAGCCAAATTTTTAGGACTATCATAAATCTGGAAATCTGTAGAAAACAACCATATAAAAATCAACAAGCTGTCACTTTATAGGAGCACCTTGAAGTTGTCAAGAAAATCATGAGGGAATGGATGTAATGATTTTAGAGGGACTAAATAAGACATCTGACCTATTTAGAAGCACTCCCACATGGTCTAAATAGGCAACAATAGGGTATAACAGAGCAGAGACAATTGTGCAGCACTATTGCATAGTTTCAGCATGGTTACTTGGTGAATGAAGTGTATAATTTTAGTAGCAACTTGATGTAATCCTTCATGTTAATATTTGAATGATTTTACCACATCCTAATTTGTTTGAATTTGCAAGAAATGCCAATACTTTACAACTGTGCAGCAGAGCTGGAAAATGCAGTAATAAATTCCAGCCAACAACCAATGAATGGCAGGGCAGGGAATTAATCAACCAAGGCATGTGAAAATGTTTGGAGATAGTTGAGGGAGGTTAGGGATGAATTTTGCTCCACCTGGAAGCATTTCCATGTAGTACAAATGGGAGCAACAAGACAAAAGGCTGAAAAGCAGGAACAGTTGGAAAAGCATACAAAAATCAAAATTATGCAATTATAAAGGAAGTCATAGAAATTGTCAACATAAAATGATGATAGTAGTTGGAAATAATTTCTAAGGGATAGGGAAGATGTCCTATGCAATTAAACTTGCTTTATTAATCATTTTTATTATAGCTGAGCATAAATCCTATTTTTGCTCTTGATATTTCGAAGATCTTCGAAATAAGGGGGAAAAGATGCCAGTTTGAGTCTAAAAGATATTTGAACGCCTAAAGTAGTAGGGAAATGATATTTTAAGGAAGATACAGGTGTACAATATATGTCCAAGAGTCCTCCAATGTACTCCCACCACTAAATATGCCTTCTAAGGGCCAATGAGTGTTGCTGCAACATAAACTGTCCAAAATAAGACTTATTCAGTTGCAGATTATTTGGCAAATCACTGTAAAATAGCAAATAGGCTAATCTGAGCATGAGATACATTGTAATATTTTATTATAAATAACACATCTCCCTCCTTGGTTGAGCTATTAGGATTAGTTTATAGGAGAGTAGTTAGTAGCAACAAATAGCATAGTGCAACATTTTCTGTAATAGTTTTGATAGAAATAAAGTGTAGTTCTTTTGTTAATTTTTGTTCATGAGTGAGTGTGAGTGTTAATTAGCTAAAGAGAAAGTTTTCCACCTTCTTCTAGATCAGGAAGCTTGGGCCCACTTTCAGGCCTAGAAGGAGGACTTTTATGACAGGTTTTTCTATAATTTTGTTGCAGCAGAATTAATAGATTGCTTGTCAGATTTCATTTTCTTGTTTTAAGTTTGTGTGATGTTATTTATGTTTTCCATTATGTTTTTGTGCAGCCAATGTGTGTGTGTCAGCTGAAAAATTAGATTAGACCTGTATTTTCCCCTATTTCCTCTACTTTCCATGTTCCCCTATTTTTATGTTTCAACAACTTTCAATTTTCAGCAGATTTCATTTTGTTGTCAATTCCTATAGCAGAAGCTTGATGACCTTTTGTGGCAGGACATTGATAGGTGTTTTTAGCATAAGTTTTATTTCCAAGCATCATTTCAATTCTACAAGTGTAATTTAGGATTTCAATTTAGCAATATTTTAATTTTGTTATTTCAATTCTGCAAAAGTAAATTAGATTTCAATTCAGCAATTTCAAATTCCTGCACTTATAGTTAACTTTCAATTTCTGCAACTTAGAATTAGTTTTCAATTCTTGCAAGTTTCCATTCTATAGACTAGGTTTAGTGTGACACCAAAAGGCTAAACCAACATCTGTTTCACCCAATAAATGCTTGAAATCTGAATGCTTGAATTGTACTCTACCCTAACTTTCTATCGTAAACAACCTTGGACACCACCCTAGATTGATAAATCATAAGATTAAATGATGCTATTAACGACACACATCATTTTGGCACCATTTTCGGGGACACGGTGTTGTTAGAGGGTAAAAGCAGTCAAATAATTATTATTGTGCTAAGTTGTGAACTTTAGAGTAAAATTTGAATATAATAACTAGTATAAATAATAATTTTTGATAGTTGCATTTCATAACATTTAGAAAACAAGCAAGAAACCACAAGGAGGTGATCTTCACACTTAGGGGTTAAATTGCCTATGTTTGAAATTCCTGATAAAAATTGAAAGAAATTCATCATCCTCATTATCAGGAAACATAAGATCTCTTGAAAAATTTAGAGGAGCCATCTGCTAGTATTGCCCTTTTTATATCCATATCATCAAGGTAGTATAAACAAATTTGTACTAGGTGTTGGGAAGACATCATGGCAGATATACAAGACTATCCCTTGAACAAAACAACCATATCAGCTACTTGTAGCATTTGTTCACAGGGACATATCACTGATGAATGCCATTTACTTCCACAACTCAAAAATATCCTAGAGATGCAAAATTTGTTGCCTAGTCTGAATTCTTCTCAAGAGAGATCCCAACAACAAAAAACAGAGCAAGTAAATCAACCACTACCTCCAGCCCAACCTGTGGCCAATCTGAATAATACAGGATAGGCAACCCCTGTCTATGTAGTTGAATCTGGTAAAAATACTACAAGAAATGTTATTGACTGTAGCAACATCCAACTATGCTCAAACAAGACCTTACCTGAGCTTGAAGAGATAAAATTCAATGGAGATACACAAAAACCCTTTAGTCCAGACACACAAAAATTAGCCTTGGATAAAGGAGAAAAACTAGAAAATCTGCACATAGAAAATTTACTTCCATTGAACTCCTTAGTAAGCAATTACAAAGGGGTAAATTTTGTCCTCCTAGGAATGAAACAAATTGAAGTACAACCAAGAAAATTCTTGAACATTATTAGTTGGCTGACTTATGAACAAAAAGCAAAATTGTTTGCTGTTTTGAAACAATATTTCAATCCTTTTGCATGGAAATACAAGGGTATGTCAAGATTTCATCTTGATGTATGCACTCATAGGATATATATTGAAAATGTTAAACCTGTGAAACAACTACAAATGCAATTAAAGTCTACCTTAAGAGATATTGTCCAAACTGTAATAAAGAAACTCTTAGAGGTTAGACTCATTTATCCAATTTTTGAAAACCGATGGATTCCTCCATTAGTTATTATTCCAAAGAAAAATAGGAAATTGAGAGTGTGTGAATATTATCAAGAACTGAATACAATCACACATAAGGACCATTTTCTATTTATTAATCAGATGTTAGACATACTCAGTTTCACACTGTATGAACTGGTTTATGATAAGAAACCATATTTTCCTATTGAAATTGAGTTACTAATGCTTTTAAAATATTTGGGAATTGGTATTGAATTGTTTCAAGTACAAATTGACAAGATTTTGCAGACTAGGAGACATGGACCACACTTGATTGAAGAAATTTTTAGATATGGAGCAGTGCTTCTTTCTCCCATTGGTTATTCACGGAGGATGTTAGTGGTGAATGGACATTGCCTTCGGGTATACCATGCACCATTAACTAAGGAGGAGTTCTTGAGGGAGATTACACAATTGGATGTACACATGATGGAAGAGAATTTCTCTTCCATATCAGATTCAGAGTGATGCTAAAAAGTTTGACAAAAAGAAAAAAATAGAAAATACAAGAAAAGCAAAAAGAGAATAATCTTGTTTGTGAACTTCCTTCATGGGCACAAGAAAGACAAGAGAAAAAGTTGAAAAATTGAAAAAGAAAAAGAGAGAGAAAGAAAAATTGTAGCAAAAGGCATGTCCCACAAAATGGGGATACATGAGGACAAGCATCAATTTCAGCATGGAGAAGGAACAATGGAGTCAATACTTCATTTCCAACAATAAGGAGTTAATGATGACATGAGAAGGCTCTTATTACTCATATGGAAAGGATGGTTGCATCATTGTTGCAGGATTCAACAAAAAAGATGGTGTTTTCATACAAAAATTGACATGTTTTTGCAGAATAAGGATTGTTCTTATCCAAATAAGAGTGAGAGACATTCTCCCTCATTGAAGCACTTGAAAAAAAATATAGAAGTTGGTTGAAAACCAGAAATGGCAACCTCTTCTGAAAAAAAAAAGATGAAAAAAAGGGAAAAAAAAATGAATAATTCAATAGTGAAAACCTCCTTGAGGCGTTGCTAAGTTGGCTTGCATGAAAATTGGTTTTTCAATGTGCATTGCCTTGTTGATCCACCCATCATTGTTCCACCATTGTACAAATCTCACACTGCACATGTGTTATGTTTATGTTTTCAGATAGCTTGCTAACAATCATCAGAAGCAGCTTGTAAGGTGCATGATCAATTTTTAGGATAGTAAGGTATGTGTTTCTTGCATTTAAGTCATAGTAAGCATTTAGCATTTAGTGTATGATAATCGGTATTTGGCATAAACTATTCATACAATATTGGCAAGTTGAAAATGGAACATGTTCAAAATGTCAAGAAACACCCCCTTCTACCCTTAGTTGCATGAGAACTTCAAAACTATGCAAAAACCTGACTTTGGGATAGATATGGCAACAATTCTATTTGAATTAGCAGGGTAGGTTTCAGAAGGAGAACTACAAGTTGATACCCCACAAATGCTTCATAAATCTGAAGAGGATAATCTAGAAAATGCACCTAAAGATTCTATTTTGTTACTACTGCAATAAAATAGCAATATACAAAATGAAGAATAACATCTAAAACAAAAGGATAGAGAAGGGATTTTTTGATGTTATGGAAGGCTTATACACTCTAGAGATGGGCCCACAATAGAATATATAGCTAAATTTTGCATAGGAAGTCATTTCTACATTTTTAGATTCATCTTCGGAATAAGCAGAGACATCTTCGGAATAACAGTCTTATTCCGAAGATCTTCAGAATAAGATAAAAATTATGCCAAAAATTCTTGAAAATGCTGTAGAATAGAAAAAAGAGTAGGGCACATCAAATATTGAGGTTCCTAAAGCTCAAAATCATCCCACCACAAGTAGTACATCCCTCAAAAAGGTTCAAAATTGAATTTTTGTCAATTTTGTTTTAGAGGTGCAAAATAGTAGAAATAGGTATCTAGGCTAAAATGTTGTCAAGATAGAAAATTCCACCAGTAGTAGTGCATATGCCAAATATGGTTCCATTAGGAAAATACAATAAGGCTATTGCAAGATGAATCACATGATACCAAGCCCTTAAGAGGTACCTTGCAACACTAAAACTTGTAGAAGGACATAAAAAGAATCAAAACTACAGGAATTGCAGAAATTGCAATATTGAAGGATGAAAGTGCAGAAGTCAAAGAGTTGCAAGTTGAAAATAAAAAAAAAATATGCAAGAAAAAAAAAGAGTAGAATAAAAAAAAGGGAAGAAAAGAAAAATTGTAGGAACTACAAAAATTGAAAAAAATTGCAAGGTTGTAGAAAAGTGAAATACATGTGCTTAAATTGCAAAATGCTTGGTGTAGTGCAGCAAGGAGAAATTTCTCAGGTAGTAGGTGGCAAAGGATGTTTTTCACAAGGATAAAACCTGCATATTACTATGGCCTACTAGGATGCATGAGGGCATGCATCAGTTCAAGCTGGGGGGGATGATGAGGCCTAGAAATACCTCATTTTTACACTATGTTTGACATATAAAAACTGCCATATTACCAAACATAACAAATTTAATTGCCAAATAGTTGATTAGAATATATTATTTGTTAATTGTTTGCATGATTTTATGTTAGGAACACTATATCTCTATTTTTGACTATTTTTAGCATTTTATGCACTATTTCAGTTGATTAAGTAGCAAATAAAACATGCATTTCAATTAGCCAACTATTGTATGCTGATGTCCATTAAATTCACAATGGTTTTTGAATGTTTTCCCACCTCTTAAACTTGTTTGAAATCCACATTGGAGCCAAATTCCCAGGACTATCATAAATCTGGAAATCTGCAAAAAACAACCATATAAAAACCAGCAAGCTATCACTTTATAGGAGCACCTTGAAGTTGTCAAGCAAAGCATGAGGGAATGGATGGAATGAGTTTAGAGGGACTAAATAAGACATTTGACCTTGTAGCACCTTAAATTTGACGGAATTAAATTGATTAACTCAGTAAAAACATTAAAATTGATAAAAACATCAAATTTACCTAAGTCTACCCGAAAATCATTCAAAATTAGCAAAAATCCATTTGCCTCAATTTTTGTGCCCTCAAACCAATGTTGTTTTGACCGTTGGGAAAAATCGCCTGACTCTCAAAAAAATCGCTTGAGCGGATAGCAAAATCGTCAAGCGATTTTGCTCAAAAATAGAATTTTCCCAAGTTTACAAAATGCCAAAAATCTGTTTCAAACCGCGTTTATGAGTTTGGAAAGAGGTTGTAACGATGGATTCTAGTGAGATTAGGTAGGGGGAAAACATAGGAGGGATCCCAACTCCCTCCCTATTTTGGCCTAACCTCCTGATTTCCCAGATTTTCCCCTAATCCTATTTAATCCCCCTTCTAATTCATTTTTTGAGGCTGACTCCCTGATTGCAAAGCGTGCTAAGTGAACCCCTGAGCAGATAGCAGAATTGAGAAGCCATTAGTATAATCTTCCCGTCTTCAATTTGCCCGTATTTGCCTAAAATCCATCATTGTCCCATTACCCTCTTTAGAAAATTTTCACTTGTAGGTTGCAGTCAAAATCGCACAACGAACGACAAAATCGTAGAACAATCGACAGAATTGTGCTACGAGCAGGCATAGTAGGTGTGCGATTTCATAGAAAATAGCAATGATCCTGCTGACTTGGTAGCGATTTTGCTCATAGATCATCTGGGGAAAAAATATTTATTCTATTTTTTCTTCTTCCTTCTCTTCCATTTTATTTAGTTATTTAATTATATTTTCATTAATTCAGCAATGCATCTCGGGTATTCACCATCATGTTAATCAATTTTTAATTTAAATTTGCATTTTGCTTACATAAAATTCATGAACATTTAGACTATTGTACTTACATCTATTACAAACCTTTTCTATATTTCATTTAGTTGAAAAGGAATGCTTAAATAGGAAACATATCAAATTTTGAATCATATTTGTGCCAAAAAACCATTTTGTGTCTTGTGTTTTGTTGCTACAAAATTATAGCGAAATCGCTTGCAATTTCAGCAAATTGTTGAGTGATTTTTCCTGGAACAACAGTGATTCTACCAAAATAGTAGTGATCCTACTCTACATAAAAAAATTATAATCTTCATCAGACATCTCGATTTGGGTATGTTTTGAATTTCTTTTAAGCATAGAATTAGCAACTACATTTGTCATTTCTATTCTTGTATGTTGTTTTCATCAAAAAAGTAAAACAAAAATCGCATCATAGATAGGTTAGTTGCATTTCAAATGCCAACCTTAGGTGTTTGTATGAGTGATCCAAAAATGAACATATTAAACCTCATTCTCAACCTAGGTGCGGAAACTGCCATCAAAAGTTTCCTGGTGAACCCATAATTCATCAAAAAATCACCACAAGAAGGCATGATCAAGTGCCTCTCTTTCGAGGTGTAGCTCTATCATTTTCCATTCCCCTATGAGGCGTGGATCCATCAGCCTAGAGGAAAGGAGTGCAAATATTTTAGGCCTACATTCTTTGGTGAACCCGACGTGAAACATTAGATTATCTTCTGATTCTTAAATTAAATATTAAAATCAAAATCAAAACAAAAACCAAAAAAAAAAACAATAGTTAAATTGCATTTGCATTTTAGATGGTAGATTATAATTATAGGAGAGCTATTCGTCTTAATGTTACTACAATATTAGAAATTCAAGAAGTCTCATACTTTAATGAAAGTGAAAATATAACATCTAGAGAGTCCTGGATTGAATTAGATAGAAGACTAGACATTATTGAAAGTAGACAAGAAGAACTTAAACAAATTTGTAGGATAGACTTGGCTAGAATCCTGGATCCTTATAGATAACCTGCCTATTTTGACCTTCAAAGATCTTGCGAAAGGTGGTTGACTAATAAGAGAGCCTTGATTTCACCTAATTTCTACTCCTTTGAAACCTACCTAGACGATGCCGTAGCGACACATAAGTTTTTAGCTCACGTAGAAAGTTAAGAAATAATCCTAGATAATAAGAGAAGGCTTAATATCGTCCCTAGAGCTGTATTCTATAGAGAGTATTGTCACGAGCTATATTTTTATAGGTCTAACCTAGAAGTAGATTGCATTACCTTAGCACAATTCATAAGGTTCCTACAAGACAACTTCACATTTGAAGAAGAGCATTACATGACACCTGATCAATTGGAGCCCATTAATGATATACATAAATTATTTCAAGAAGATTAAAATCTACTATTACCTAGCGTGTGATTATTTGTGTGTTTAATTGCTTGCTCTACGTGTCCTAGATAAAAAAAAAAAATCAATCTAAAAATAGTAATTTAATTTAATTAGTTAGGTATATATAAATAATATATACCCCAAAACCTAGCACATATATATATATATATATATATATATATATATATATATATATATATATATATATATATATATATAACATATATATCTGCGAAATCAACTTAATTCAAAAATACCTAAATTAAGGAATGGTAAAGAAACTGAGAATGAAATAGAAGATCAAAAACTAGAGCAAGAACGAGAACCATACCGAGAACAAAATAATAATGAAGAAACTCGGTCTAAAGAAGAATATGTTTCTTCATATCATGACAATGACAGTGAGGATGTAGAACTTAATCAACCTAAATTAAATTCTAAAGGCAATCTTAAGTTTGAATCCATTTAAAATTTTATATCTTTTATGGGAGATAATATGGATGATCTTAATCAAGAAATAGAAGTAGAGAAGCAAGGAAAATGAAACCTAGAAGATGCTTTTACAGCCGCACTTAAAGTACATACCAACCCCTTACATTACATGGAATCTAGTGAGGATCAAGATGAAACACCAAGACAAAATATGATACATATAAATTAGAGGCCTCAAAAACAAACAACTCAAGCCTCTAAGATTCCTCTTAATAATGTTAGAACAAATGCTAAGCAACAGACCTTTGCTTCTATACTTTCCCAAGCCCTTAATCAACAATGGAAGGGCAAAAAAGTGCAAAAGAATAATTATAAAAAGATAGTTCCACCAAGAAATACTTTGCATAACATTGTCTCAATGGGAAATTCAAATACAGTTGCACCTAATTATTATCAAGGATATAATGATATGATGCAACCAAACCAATTTGGTGGACATCAAGGGTTGGAAGAAATGGTAAAGCAATTGGCTTCTTGCTTAGACCAAATAGATCCTTACCGTCCCTCATACAACTATCAAGAGATGTATAGTCAACCCTTGGATCCCATCGTAATAGCTCAACCTTACCCTAAGCATTTCCCTATGCCAGTGTTCACTATATATAAGGGAACTGAAGATCCCATCGAGCATTTACGCATTTTTAGAATAGCATGTCATGATGTCTTGCATGATGATTTTATAATGCTTAAGATGTTTCCTAAAAGTTTAGGAGGCATAGCCTTGGAATGGTACTATCAAATTCCTAACAACTCCTTAAGGAATTTTGAAGAAATAGCTGAGATGTTTGTACATCAATTTAGTGCCTACATAGAGAGGCATGTGACTATTAAATATTTGTACAATATTAAGCAAGGTAAAGATGAAAGTTTTGCAGAATTCCTAACTAAGTGGAGATAACTTTTAAGCAAGTTGCATTTTGCATTACCACAAAGAGAAATGCTAGACATATTCATAAATAATTTGTAACAATTGTCCTATGAAATTTCCATGGCTACTATAACATATTTTGAACAAGCTATTGACCTAGGGAGAAGGGTAGAGAGCACCCTTATTAGAAGAGGTCAATATAAAAAGAAATATGAAGATAATAATTCTAAAAATCAGTATAAGAACAAGCAAGTAGTCGATGACGGAGTTACCGATAGTAGGAATAATCAGAATATCAACCTTACTGAATTTGTGAAGAAGTTCATACTAAAATCTCCTGGTAAACCTCCAAGAGATTTTACCAAATTAAATCAACCATTGCATATGATTTTACCTCAGTTATTAGAACAAGGTTTAATTCGGTTACATGAAATAAGACAACCCGATACAACCGTAGCGGTGTTTAGAGCTGATTTGCATCATAATTTTCATAGAGTTGATGGAAATTCAACAAATTCTTGTAAAATTTTAAAGCATATGATTCAATATTTAATTTATAAATGAGATATGGCGATAGAGAAATTTCCTCCTAGAAATATCCAAAATGATGCTCAAAAACAACCCCAAAAACAGAATGCAAATCAAAATCTGGATATTTTTCAACATATTTTACCAAAACACAGTAAATAAGCTATAAATCAAGTAGAACATAATTTTCCCCATCCAACTAGATATGTGGGAACTATTAGTGGTTTTATGCCTCATAAAAATTTACAAAAGCCATTTGCTACTACAACATCTTAGATGACTGTCAAACCCTTAAGAGATTGTCAAATAACAACTATAGAGAGTAATGAAGGGAATAGTGAAGGAAGTGATGATGAAAGTGAAATGGATATCACTTCAAATAATTCAAATGGTTCAGAATATGAATCTAAAGCAATCACTCCTATTACAGATCATATGGTTCCAGAAGAACCATTTCCAAGAAGAGTGACCACTAGACCATCGTCACAATAGTGGCTCTCAAATGAACAAGCACAAAATGCAAGACCTCGTAGCAATTTTATGGGGACTATAGGAGTGGTTACAAGGCAACAGGACCAAAACCAGAATTCACAAGACCAAAGTGATAAAGCAAACCCATTTATTCTAAAAACTCCTAACAAAGGAAATAATGTGTTTGGTTCGCAATAGAGAACACCCTATGATATTAATGAACAATTATCTACCATTACAACAAGAATTTCTCTTCTAAACATTTTGAGAAATTCTCCCACTCATAGAGATGAATTAATAAAATCTCTAAACAAAATGATGGTTCCAGAAGATATTGAATCAAACGCTATAGTAAATTTTGTAACTTTAAATTAAGTAAACTTCATAGATTTCAAATATAAGGAGATACCTCCTCAAAGTATGTTTGGAGATAATCCTTTATATATTACAACAATTATTGGAGATGTAGGAGTTAAAAGAGTTCTAATAGACAATGGATCTTTAATGAATATATGCACTTATGGATTTTTTCAAATATTTGGGTTTAAGAAAGAAGACATGCAAAAAATTGAGATGCTTATTAAGGCATTTAATGATGAGACTCAAGAAACATGTGGAGTAATGAAAATCCCATTGCAAGTTGGTCCACGAATTTTGGATACGACTGTGTTTGTTGTACCCTGCTTTGCATCGTACAACATTATTTTGGGTCGACCTTGGATCAATGCAATGAGAGCAGTTTCTTCCACATTACATCAATGTGTACAATTTGAATTTAAAAATCAATTGGTTATCATCCATGGAGACCCTAGACCTTTTGACATGTGTGCTCTGGAAGAACCCATAGGAGTTCCATTTTTTCCAGCCATGACTTCTATCCCTCATAATACAAATACACCCATAAAGCACTATAAGCCTAAATCACATTCTAAATCACCATCACCTAAAGCATGTGATAAAGTATCAATAAAAATAAAAGAACCATCCCCTTCTAAAGGAATATCTAATCATTTTCCTAAACATGTAGTGACTGAATTACCTATAGACCCTACAGAGTTTAAATTTTCAACATCTAAGGAAAATGATAAATAACATAAGCCATCTACCTCTTATGCAGTTTCAGATAAAGTATTAGCAAATTTATCCTCCATTTTGGCACCGATTGAAGAAGTTAATCTAGCTACGCAAGATTCTAAGATATTATCTGAGTCTTCCTCATCTCCCCGCACCTTTGGAGTACCTAATAAAGGGAGCATTTGTCATATTGGGAGCTCTATATTTATATATGTAGGATATGATTTTGGAAAGTATTCAATATTACAAATTTCAATTGATCAAAATGAATTTTCCAAATGCTATTTTTTTGATAAATATGTAATACCAAAATAAATAATGTGCAATTTGGGATATAGAGGTAAAGGCTTAGGACCTTATCAAAAGGGTATAAGAGAACCTTTAGAAGTTATTGAATGGCCAACCCGATGTGGTCTTGCACTCATCCCCACAAAAACTAAGCCATTTCCATACAAGGATGATGACAATCTCATGACATATCAAGAATACATAGAATTAAAAGCAATGTCTAGAAAAATGCATACATGTAACATGTTAACATTAGTATATCCGAATATGATTGCTTCTATGGATGAATGTTTAGAAGGGGACATATATCATGATGTGTCTTTAGAAGAAATTTTTCAAAACCAGTATTTCTTTGATGGATCCATACCATGCATAGCCCATATAGAAGAATGTAATCCTTAAGAGGAATTATATAAATACACTTTGGAAGAATTACAAGAAATGGGTGTATCTCCTGTACCACCAAATTTTGAAAGAGACTTGAACATTGTTGTAGACAATTTTCTAAAAGTTAACATTGGTACGGAAGAAAATCCTCATATGGTCAAAACTGGATCTGAATTGAGTGAAGAAAAACAAAGATTATACATAGAATTTCTCATAGAATATTCAGATGTCTTTGCATGGACATATGCAGATATGCCTGGCTTAGATCCTTCTATAGTCATGCATCATCTAGTAGTGCACCTTGATGCTAAACTAGTAAAGCAAAAATTAAGAAAGATGCATCCTAAAGTCGCACTATTAGTCAAAGGTGAATTAGAAAAGCTCTTAAACGTTGTTTTCATACAAGTAATTGATTATGCAGAATGGATTTCTAATGTTGTTCCACTCACTAAGAAAGAAGCCACAAAAATTAGGGTTTGCACAGACTTTAGAGATATTAATGTGAAATGCCCTAAATATGATTTTCCTCTCCCTAATATGGATCAAATCATAGACTTTACAATTGGGAGTGGAATGTTATCTCTTATGGATGGTTTTTCAGGATACAACCAAATCAGAATTGCTCCTAAAGACCAAGCAAAAATGGCTTTCATCACACCTTGGGGAACTTTCTGTTGGAAAGTTATGCCTTTTGGTTTAAATAATGTTGGAGCAACATATCAAAGATCCATGACATATATCTTTCATGATATGGTGTATGATATTCTACATGATTATGTTGATGACATCATAGCTAGATCCAATGAAGAAGATGATCACATTAGAGATTTAAGGAAAGTATTTGATAGACTAAGAAAGTATCTAATATGCTTAAATCCAGATAAATATGTATTTGGGATGAAATCTAGAAAGTTATTATGAGTTATCATTTCTATAATAAGTATAGAAATAGGCCCTCTAAAAATTAAAGTTATTCATGATATGCCATCTCCTAAGAATATATCAGAATTAAGAAGTTTGCAAGGAAAATTACAAGCTATTCGTCGCTTCATAGATAAGTTGGCGGATAGGACAAAACCTTTCCTTAAATTGCTTAAGAAGAATGTATCCTTTTAGTGGGATAAATAGTTTCAAGAAGCTTTTGACAACATTAAGCAATACCTTCTTAATCCTCCAGTGCTTGTTCCACATGAACTAGACCAACCTTTTATTTTGTATATTTTGGCTTCATAACTTGCACTTGGAGCTATGTTAGCTCAAATTGATAAAGAAAAGAAAGAACAGACAACATATTATATAAGTAGGACTTTAATAAATTATGAGACAAGGTATACTCCATTGGAAAAATTATGTTTAGTAGTAGTATTTTCAATGCAAAAATTGCGCCATTATATGTTAAGTCAAATGACATATGTCATTGCTAAATCTGATCCATTAAGATATTTAATGAGTAGACCATATTTGTCAGGACGCATAGATAAATGGTTTCTTGCTCTTATTTTGAACTCATATTTATCAACCATAAATCTATAAAAGGACAAGTTATAGTAGATCAATTAGTTGTTGCTCCTATGGAATCTACTCAGCCTATGAGCATCGAATTTCATGATGAATGCCTCAACTTGGAAGAGGATCACTCAGAAACTTAGACATTATTTTTTGATGGAGCTAGATGTATTAGTGTAGCAGGTGTAGGTATCATATTAAAATCTCCTCAAAAGCACCTAATCCCTTTATCCTTTAAATTACAATTTGCTTGTACTAATAACATTGCAGAATATGAAGCTCTAATCCTTGGATTACGAGCCGCTTTAGCACTAAAGGTAAAAACATTATTAGTTTTTGGAGATTCTTAGCTCGTCATAAATCAAATTAATGAAGTTTATCAAACATGAGATGAGAAACTTCGTCTTTATAAGGAATATGTGTTAAGAATTATATCATTATTTAATAAAGTAACTTTAGAAGTTGTTCCTAGAACTAGTAATCGTGTTGTCGATGTTATGGCTGTGGTGGCTTCTTTGTTGCCTTTGGAGTTGGACAAAGAATATGCTACTATTATCATCAGAAAAATCCAGGAACCTACTTCTACTAAGTCATGTATGGAACCATTAGATGTTTTTTGATTAATGAAGTTACCCCAAAATCGTGGTACATAGACATTTTTAATTTCTTACAAAATGGAACCTTCCCTGAAGTATTTGATAGAAACCAACGTAGATTGTTACACAAGTGAGTTGTTCGCTTCATAATAATTGGTAATACCCTTTATAAGATACACTTTGAAGGTATCTTATTAAGGTGTCTAAATTCTGAAGAGTTTAAGAAAGCCCTAAGTGAAACTCATGATGGGTCTTGTGGAGGACATTTTAGTGGAAGTGCTATTTATAGAAAACTTCTTAGAATAGGTTATTTTTGGCCTTCAATGGAGAAAGACACAAATGATTATGTGCATCAATGTGACAAATTCCAAAGGCATTCTGACCTTGTCCATGCTCCTGTCCAAGAACTCCAAACCATAGCATCCCCTTGGCCTTTCTATAAATGGGCTTTAGATATTATTAGTAAAATCAACCCTGTTTCATCTGATGGTCACAAGTTCATCATAACTACAACTGAATATTTTATAAAGTGGGTTGAAAATATGCCTTTAGCTTCTTGCACAAGAATACAAGTCTCAAAATTCATATTTAATCAAATCATCTACAGATTTGGAATTCCATCTTATCTTATTTCTGATAATGGAACATATTTTAAAAATAAAGACATTAAGAAATTGTGTCAAAAGTATAAAATCCAACATAGATGGTCCACTCCTTACTATCCACAAGGACATGGCCAAGCTGAAACATCTAACAAAACCTTAATCAAAATATTAAAATGAATGGTTAATAAAATGGGCCATGACTGGCACATCCAATTATATCCTGCTTTATGGGCTTATCGAACTAGCATTCGTACTCCCACTGGTGCTAAACCTTTTGTCTTGGTATATGGTGCTGAAGTAGTTTTTCCCTTTCAATTAGAATTTCCATCCCTATAACTTTTACTTCAAGATGCTGAAGTAGGAGATGAATATCGTGCTAGCAGACTCAGTCAGCTATAACTTTTGGATGAAAAATGCATTCATGCTTTAGAGCACCTTCGTGCTTACCAACACAAAATTAAAATATCATATGCTAAAAAATTTCATAACATATCATTTGAAATTGGAGATTTAGTTTTAAAGTAAAATCATAGGAATACTAATGCAAGAAAAGACCTTAAAGGAAAATTCCATCCCAACTAGCTGGGACCATTTATCATCACTGCTAAATTTGGGTCAAGTGCATATAGATTGGCTACCTTGGAAGGAAAATATCTCAAGGAACCCATGAATATTATGCACCTCAAACGATATTATGCATAGATCCAAATATTCATCTTTGTACATATTTGTAAATAGGTTTTTCATGCACTTTCAAAAATGTTCCTCAAAATAGCCAAACAAATCACAAAATAAGAAAAATACAAAAATATTCCCAGAAGCTGTAATCAAATTTTGGTAAAATAGCAAGTAATATTTTCCTTTATCTAGGATTAAATTCAGAAGTTATCTTGAACCACGCACTTAGAAATTCATAAAATTAAATAATTTTTTATATCTATTATTTTGATTATAAATCTCTCTTATATCAAAGAACACTATTTTCACTAAATAAATTTTTTGTTTATGAATGATGTTGCTTCTTTTTGGAACCAAGACCCACATGTTACATATTAAAGATGATTTATTACAATCTTCAAATAATGGTATTGCATAGTGATTTTTAATGCTCTAAGCAAAAAAATTTCCTTGCTATCCTCTCATGTGCATGAACTAGAATGAATGATAAATTGGTAAAAGGACAAGATTCCATTCTACCCAAATAAAAATCCCTTTCTCCACATCTAAGTTGAGCAAGTATCCCAAAAGAAAAATCAAGAAAATAAAAAGTCAAAAATCAAAAGAAAAAGAAAGAAAGAAAAATCAAAAAGAGAATGAAAAGAGAAAAATAAATAAAATAATAAAATCCCCTTGTTCAAAATAAAATGAACAAAATACCTACCCCTTGAAAGTGAAGAAAATAAGGAATATGGAACTTGAATCCCTGGCATTTTTCATTCATTCAAAAATCATGAAGGTAAGCCCCATAACAGGCGATTTGTGCCCAACTTGCTTGACATTGGGTAATTCATTTTTGCGTGGTGACATGTCTATCACATTAGCGACCTTCTTTTGTACATACCAATGTCCACTTGTGGATTCGCTAGCTTTATGGTAATTTGACTCACATAGCATTCCATTCCTAATGCATGCACAAAATCATGGTTAAAGAACATTTCACTTGCACACACATTGGTTTCATTAAGTTTACTCCATCATTCATCTAATTTAAAATAAGTAAACGAACTTGCCCGAGTCAGTGGCTCGTACATCGCTGGGAGAGGTACTCTATGTCCCTATGGGACGCTCGTGAAGTACATCGCCTGGTAGAAAGCAACTCTCCCAGAAGCCCTGGAGAGCATATCTGCTATCCCTCCCACTCCTCTTTGTGCCTGCGCCCTCTCCTGGGCTAACTCTACCTCTAGTGTCTTAATGCGTGTCCTCTGGGCTAATTTATTTTGTTTCTCTATTTAAGTCAACCTGAAATTTTTCTTTTTTTTTGAATTTTCATTAATTTGTCAAATTAATGCAAAAATTGAAGGGGGCAACATAATAAGATGTCAAAATAACAAAGTTAAAACAATGAACTAAAAACGCATACATTTTATTTTTTTATTTTTATTTTTTATTTGTGGAAAACATCCCAAAAGGGATGCCACTTTCGGGTAAGACCCAAGGAGGCAGGGGTATCCATTCCGCCAAAAATGCCCAGGACTCGGACCTGGCCTACCACCTTTGACACACTCAAGGAGCAAACAAACACACAAACCCAATTAAAAATAAGCAAATAACAACAAAAATAATAAAATAAAATAAAAAACATGCTCCTTGAGTGTGTCAAAAACAAAAGCACAACCAAACACGCACAATAAGATAAAAGAAACCACAACACAAACCACATAGAAAAACACAAGAAACACATAACAAAACACAGAACAAGACAAAAACAACAGAACACTACAAAGACATAACCCAAAAAAAAAAAACAAGAAAAATAAACACAATCAAAACCTTAAAAATTAAAAAATAAAACAAAAATAAAAATAAAAAACAACCAACAATAGACAATAAAAAAAACAAAAAATATAGAAAACACTCACCCATAAAAACACGAAATAACACAAACAAAGAGAAACCCAAGAACAAGAACGAAAAAAAACACAAGAACAATAACAAAAAACATAAAAAATAAAAACAAAACAACAAAACAACAAAAACACAAGAACAACAAAAAACAACACAAAGAACACAAAAACAAAACAAAATAAAAAACCCACCCACCTTAAAAAACTAAACAAAAAAAAAAAAAGGAAAAAAGAAATAAAAAAAGAACAAAACAAAGACCTATCTAGACCATAAGACTATTAAGGCAAGAATCAACAGAGGAAACAAAATAAAGAATAGAATGAGCTAGGGAACTAAAAAAACTGAATGAACCAAAGAGAAGCAAAAAAAAAAAAACAAGAAGAAACTAGGTACCTTCAGAACTGGAGCCATCCAAAGAAATGATAGAAAGAAGAGCTTCCCTAATTTGAGAAGCCCACCATATAGGAGGGTGGCCATAACAAGTAAGATCACCTTTGTCCAAAGCCCAATTAGCTAAAGCATCAAGCACTCTTGTTTTGATCTCTGACCACATGATTGTAATCAACTTTCAAAAATCCCATCTGGATTAACTGAATCTTCTCAATAATTCTTTTTATTCTCCAATCCACCTTATGATTCTTAGAAGGATTCTTCAAGAGATTAATCATAAGTTGAGAGTCACTCAACTAACACCTTTTCCCATCCAACCTTAGTAGCCTCCTGAAGACCTCTCGAGGATACCATACCCCTCAACAAGGTTATTGGAAAGAATACCCAAATTCTCAACAAAAGTAAAAACCAGGGAGCCATCCGAAAGTCTACCAATTCCTCCCACATCGGCTTTTCCAGGGTTCCCTCTAGAGGCTCCATCAGTATTGACTTTTCCAAAATCCTTAGGAGGAGGTTGCCAATTTCTATTCCTATCCAATTTACTAATACTCACATTCCCTTTAAGATGGTTGCCCTTAGAAGGTTTAATATTCAATCTTTGCATCACTTGATCCCATATTTGGTGGGAGTTTTGGGGGTGATTAAGGAGATGATGGACTGATTCAACTAAGTTGGCTATGGTATTTTGCCAAATATAGTGAATATCCTTCCTATCTTGATTAAAAATTCGGTTGTTCCTTTCATTCCAAATATTCCAAAGAAGGATGGTAGAACCCATCCAAACTAACTGCCTAATAAAATGATCAACACCCTCTTGATTAGGCCAATCCCTCCAAAGTTGTTCAAAAGTAAAAAAATTGGACCACTGTAAGCCAAGTAAAGTGGCCATTCTCCTCCACAGCTCAGAGGCTAAAGTACACTCAATAAAAATATGGTTGATATTTTCTACATTCTCTTCACACATTTCACATCTAAAAGGGCCATGAAAACCACGCTTCATAAGTTGCTCACCAAGTAAGCACCCTACGATGCAATAAAATCCAATTAAAGAACCTCACCTTAGGCCAGAGCTTTTGAGCCCACAATTGAGAAAATATGTCAGAAGAATGGTTGGGATTATTATGGCATAAGGTCAAATAACCTTGAGCAACTGAATACTCACCCTTAGTAGTGTTGTTCCATCCAAAACAATATTTTTCATGGGACCAAGAGAGGGATCTCATATGAAGGATGCCTTGGATATCTTGTCTTTGCCTTTCTGGGATTTGAATAGGCCAGTCCTCAATAGGGATCCAATATCTACCAACCTTTGAATTACCAAGTATGGTACCGACAGTAATTAGCCATATTTATCCAATTAGCTCGTGAAGCTCCTCCATCCAAGGCCTCCAATCGGGAAACTGAGTTATCAAAGGCTTGTGACCATCCCAAGAATCTATCCAAAAATTTGCATGTTGACCATTATGAATGATCCAAAATAATTTTTTCTTAATCAAATCCTCACCAGTCTTAAGAACTGCTAAAATGGGAGAACCTTTGGAAGGAAGTTGATAGCGAACAAGGTCTTCAGGACTTTTGTTCTCAACATATTTAGCATGGAGATTATTGGCCCAAAGAGCATTGGGGTTATGCAACATCCTCCAATATAATTTAGCAGCTAAAGCTTTGTTGTTATTAA
This sequence comes from Wollemia nobilis, assembly GCA_028583015.1. Lineage (NCBI taxonomy): Eukaryota > Viridiplantae > Streptophyta > Pinopsida > Araucariales > Araucariaceae > Wollemia > Wollemia nobilis. The sequence goes on along the minus strand of JAQPPZ010001678.1, from coordinate 3,278,345 downwards.
TTGAAGACCGTAAACCTAACCCCCCTTCACTCTTAGGAAGACATAAAGTATCCCATTTCACCAAGGCCCATTTTCTTTTCTCCTTAGTACCACTCCAAAGGAAACGATGACTGATTTGATCCAATTCTCGAAGAACAACCTTTGGAATATTCAAAACGGAAGAAACATAAATAGGAATAGCTTGAAGGACTGATTTTACCAAGGTGATTCTACCCCCATAAGAAAGCCACTTGTTGGTCCACTTTCCAATTTTCTTCTTGACTTTGTCCAACAACCAATTCCAATCTTTATTTTTTTGCCTTTGAATATTTATGGGAATACCTAAATAAGTGATTGGAAGAGAGGTCTTCTTATATTTTAGCTTATCCAAGACCATGGATTCCTGTCTAGCAGAGCAGTGAAAGAAAATAACTTTAGATTTGTGTTCATTGATCAACCGCCCGATAGCCTTAGAAAAATAGCTAATGATTTGCTTAATATTAGAAGCTTCCTTAACCGTAGCTTTACCTAAAATAGTAGAGTCATCCACAAATTGAAGATGAGAGATAGGTCTAGCTCCATGAGCAATGGTAACTCCCTCAAGGGTTTTGTTTTCCCTCTTTTTGGTTATAGTCCTACCCAAGCATCAAGCAAGAATGATGAATAAATAAGGGGATAGCGGGTCACCTTGCCTAATACCTCTGAAAGCTGGGAAAGACTGAGAAGGCCTGCCATTGATAAGAACTAAGTAGGAAACTAAAGAGATACATCCCATAATCCAATCCATCCAATCCTTAGAGAAACCAAATTGCCTCAAAACTTTGATAAGGAAGTGCCAATCCACTCTATCATAAGCTTTGGATAAGTCTAACCGAATGAACATGGAAGGAGAATTTTGCATATCCATGGAATGGATGGCTTCCTGAGCAAGAACTATCTCATCTACTATTTGACGTCCTTCCACATAACCCCCTTGCTCTGGGGAAATAATCTTATGCAAAAGAGGCTTCAACCTTTCTCGCCATGATTTTAGTAATGATTTTGAGAAGAACATTACATAAAGCAATAGGTCTAAAAGCTGAGATATGATCAACCTCTTGAGCTTTTGGAACAAGAGTAATATAAGTTTTATTGATAACCTTCAAAATTTCTTTGGCTTTCCCGGCTTCTTCCACCACCTCTAATAAATCAACATGAAGGATATCCCAGAACTCTTGGTAGAACTCAATAGGAAAACCATCAGGACCTGGGGTTTTCCCTTTTGCATTTTAAAAACTACTTGTTGAAGCTCATTGATAGTAACAGGAGCAGTCAAAATAGAGTTCTCCTCAAAAGTGATAAGAGAAGGGATTGCTTGAAGAACATTATATTGTGAAGTTGAGTCAAGGGGAGTAGCAGCAAAAATATTGGAAAAGTAATCAACAACAATAGAGTTCATGCCATCCCAAGTATAAACAACATCTCCAGAATCTGATTTTAAGGAAGAAATAAAGTTGTGAGATCTTCGAGCTAGAAGAGATTTGTGGAAAAAATTTGTGTTTCGATCTCCTTCTTTGAGCCATTGAATTCTAGATTTTTGCTTCCATAAGATTTCTTCTCTTTTTTCCCATTCCTCTAACTGAGTTGTGAGCTTAATTTCATCTGCACTTCTCTTCTCCGTGAGGCCATCTAAACGGATTTTCTTATTCAAATTTTCAAGATGAGCAATAACTTCATGTTTTTTTTTATGAACATCCCCAAACTCTTTCCAGTTCCAAGTCTTGATTTTGGATTTAATGTATTGCAGTCTTTTGACAAAATAGAACATCTTAGTCCCATGCCTAGGTTTACCTTCCTTCCACCATTGTTGCACATGAGGTCTGAAGGAAATGTCTCTAAGCCACATTAATTGAAAATGAAAAGGAGAGAAACTCACATTGGTTTTCCACATTTCCACCATGATTGGCCAATGATCCGAACCAACATTATTAAGAGTCTTCACTTTAGGAATGTGACCATGGATTAAGAAATTTTCAGAGAGCAAAAACCTATCCAATCTCTCCATTATACAAGCTAAGCCTTGCCTTCTATTAGACCAAGTCATAAGGCCATTATCTCGGTTGGATATCCACAAGATGGAGGTTTGCAATATATTCGCTCATGAGGTCGAGTGCTTTTGTCCAAATTTCTATTTCCCCCCTTTTCTCATCCAGAGAGAGGATGGTATTGAAATCTCCTCCGATCAAGATCCAAGCTTTAGGAAAATGAGAGATAATATGAGTAATATCCTTCCACTGTCTTCTTTTTTCCTCCAAAGAAGTCGGAGCATAAACAATGAATGCAGAGCATAATCTGGTTGGAATGTCTACTTTGAATAGCTATAGCCAACAAACCCCAACTACCAACCATATGGTGAATAACTACCTCTTTTGGATCCCAAAGACAAGCAATGCCACCCGAAGTCCCTTGGGAACCGAGGGAAACCACTTTTCCAGTGGCCAAATTTTACTGGCAATTAAGTCCATATCCTCCATTGACATCTTAGTTTCTTGAAGGAAAACAAGATGTGGATGATTTACCTGAATCATTCTTCTAATTTCATTTTGTTTTGAAAGACTCCCTTTGAGTCCTCTAATATTCCAAGTGATGATCTTCATTAATACCAGGGCTAAAAAATTTGGGAAGGGCATTAATCTTACCTTCCTCTACAAGCTTTTCACCTTCTTTTACCATATGATATTGATTGGTCTTGCGACCTACTTTTTGATTAGAATCCATCTTCAATTTTTTTTTCCTTGTTTCTTGACTTATTCCAATTGAATCTGAGATGGCTTCTAACCTTGAAGAATGCTCGTACACAACCAAAATTTTACTAGATGGTTCAATAGAGTCTATATTGGGACCCGCATTATTTGAAGTTTTGACATTTGAAATATTGTTTTTCTTGTGTAAATTTTCTCCTTTTTTTTCTCGTTGAAAACCTTTGATTTGTTGGTTTGTCTCCGAGTTCTTCCCTTCATATTTAAATTGTGTTTCTAAGATTTCAGTTTCCATTATTTCCTCTTCCTCACTTGGGACATCATTTGTGGAAAGGATTTCAAACATATTAGCAGATGACTTTGATTGATCCTTCATAACTGGTTTTTTCTGAGTGTTCTTCTTCTTAGGTATTTGGAAACCTGCTAAGTTTATATCTTCTTTCTTTTGATCAGGAATTTTATTTGGGCAAGCACTGGCCAAATGACCATATTCATGGCAAATTCTACAATGAAAAGGAATGTTCTCATAGTCCACTACTTGCTCCCAAGTGTCTTCCCCAAATTGTAATGTGATATTTTTAGGTAGGGGTTTGTCAAAATCCATTAAAACACAAATCCGAGCATAAATAATATGTTCAAAATTTTGAGTACAATCAGCAGATCATCATAAAAGTTCCTAAAGAGTTTCCAATTGAAGAAAAAATAGTAGGATTCCAAAATTCAATAGGGAGGCCAAAGAGTCTAACCCACACGGGAGCAATAGAAGGCATCTCTTCTTCGGCTTTAAATTTAGTATGCCAGGGCTTCATGAAAAGCCCTGCCCTTCCAAAAAACCAAGGCCCCCCTTGAAAATTTTTCTCTCTATCTTCATTATTAGCAAATAAAACAAGAAAATAACCATTTGGATAAATAGAGATTTGTAACTCACCTTTAGTTTTCCAGCTTTTTGCAGCCCAGACTTTGAAAGCAGATAGACTCGGACGAAAACCCACGAACCGACAAATTAGTCCTCTTTTTTCCAAATCTTCAATGCCGATCTGAATGTTATCCATATCAAGCTTAACAATAGGAGTTCCATCACCTGCTTTAAGACATCCCGACTCCATTTTCCCGGGATAAATCTTAGGCATTCTTAGAGGTTTATGGGAAGCCCTAATATTGATATTAGCATTGGGCTGAGGCTGTCCACCACGAAGGGCATCCCTAAAATTCATTTTTGGGACTGTCTTCAAAATTCTTACCCTTGATAGGGGTTTTCACAGTAGAATTATTTTGTGGGTGCACCTTAGCACCAGATTCACTTGAGATATGAGCCATTTTTTGATCAACTGCTTGAAACTTGTTTTGTGATCTCTTTAATCCTTGCCCTAGACGTCGTGGAAAGGTATGGTTTTCACTTTTCTTTTGTGCAGAAAATTGGAAGTCGTTGTCACTCAAGTTCACAGTATGATCTGTTGAAAGACAAATTTCTAACCCATCTTGTATCTCCTGCAACATTTCTTGCTAAAATATTGAGAATAAACCACAAAAATATTGGCCGCTAGGGCCCGAAGGCCCTAAAAACCAACCTCTGAAGCTGCTTGCACTCAACCCAGATGAAACCCTCGCATAGCCGCTTGCCAAATATGTCGTTCACACATAGGGATGCGCTAGGATCTGTGTTGCTCCAAATGATATGAAAATTGGTGGAGACGTTCTAGGGTTTTTCAGGCATCTACCCTCAAAATTTTAGCTCAATCCGAGTCCGGATGAGTGAGATATGACCGAAACAAGTTCGGAAGTTTTGGCAGTCCTACGAAAAACGTCTCCCAAGTGTTATCTCCCACTTATGCTGAATGTTTTATCTACATACATTTTATTTTTTCTACCTCAAAAAATGTGTCATTTCATCTTTAACGACTTTTTCAAAAATTCGCTAAAGATGGGGCAAAATGTAGCACCTTAAATTTGACGCACTTAAATTGATTAACTCGGTAAAAACATTAAAATTGATAAAAACATCAAATTTACCTAAGTCTACCTGAAAATCATTCAAAATTAACAAGCATCCATTTGCCTCAATTTTTGTGCCCTCAAACCAATGTTGTTTTGACAGTTGGGCAAAATCGCCTGACTCTCAGTAAAATCGCTTGATCGGCTAGCAAAATAGTCAAGCGATTTTGCTCAAATTTTCCCAAGTTTGCAAAATGCCAAAAATCTATTTCAAACTGCATTTCTAAGTTTGAAAAGAGGTTGTAACGATGGATTCTGGTGATATTAGGTAAGGGGAAAACATAAGAGGGATCCCAACTCCCTCCCTATTTTGGCCTAACCTCCTGATTTCCCAGATTTACCCCTAATCCTATTTAATCATCCCTCTAATTCATTTTTTGAGGCTAACTCCCTAATTGCAAAGCGTGCTAAGTGATCTCCTGAGTAGATAGAAGAATTGAGAAGCCATTAGTATAATATTCTCATCTTCAATTTTCCCGTATTTTCCTAAAATCCATCATTGTCCCATTACCCTCTTTAGAAATTTTTCACTTGCAGGCTGCAGTCGAAATCGCACAAAAAACGATGAAATCGTAGAACAATCGATAGAATTGTGCTGTGAGCAGGTGGAATAGGTGTGCGATTTTGCTAAAAATAGTAGTGATCCTACTGACTTGGTAGCAATCCTGCTGACTTGGCAGCGATTTTGCTCACAGATCATCTAGGGGTAAAAACCTTTATTATGTTTGTTCTTCTTCCTTCTCTTCCATTTTATTTAGTTATTTAATTATATTTTCATTAATTCAGCAATGCATCTCGGGTATTCACCATCATGTTAATCAATTTTTAATTTAAATCTGCATTTTGCTTACATAAAATTCATAAACATTTAGACTCTTGTACTTACATCTATTACAAACCTTTTCTATCTTTCATTTAGTTGAAAATGAATGCTTAAATAGGAAACATATCAAAGTTTGAATCATATTTGTGCCAAAAAACCATTTTGTGTCTTGTGTTTTGTTGCTACAAAATTGCAGTGAAATCGCTTGCGATTTCAGCATATTATTGAGCGATTTTTCCTGGAACAACAACTATTCTGCCAAAATAGCAGTGATCCTGCTCTGCATCAAAAAATCAGAATCTTCATCAGACATCTCGATTCAGGTATATTTTGAATTTCTTTTAAGCATAGAATTAACAACTACATTTGTCATTTCTATTCCTGTTTGTTATTTTCATCCAAAAAAGTAAAAAAAAAAATCGCATCATAGATAGGTTAGTTGCATTTCAAAGGCCAACCTTAGGTGTTTGTATGAGTGATCCAAAAATAAACATATCAAACCTCATTCTCAACCTAGGTGTGGAAACTGCCATCAAAAGTTTCTTGGTGAACCCACAATTCGTCAAAAAATCACCACAAGAAGGCACGATCAAGTGCCTCTCTTTCGAGGTGTAGCTCTATTATTTTCCATTCCCTCTGAGGCGTGGATCCATTAGCCTAGAGGAAATTAGTGCAAACATTTTAGGCCTACAGACCTATTTAGAAGCACTCCCACATGGTCTAAATAGGCAGCAATAGGGTATAACAGAGTAGAGACAATTGTGCAGCACTATTGCATAGTTTCAGCATGGTTACTTGGTGAATGAAGTGTATAATTTTAGTAGCAATTTTATGTAATCCTTCATGTTAATATTTGAATGATTTTCCCACATACTAATTTTTTTTAATTTTCAACAAATGCCAATACTTTACAACTGTGCAGCAGAGCTATAAAATGTAGTAATAAATTCCATCCAGCAACCAATGAATGGTAGGGCAAGGAATTAATCAACCAAAGTATGTGAAAATATTTGGAGATAGTTGACGGAGGATAGGGATGAATTTTTCTCCACCTGGAAGCATTTCCACACAGTACAAATGGGAGCAACAATACAAAAGGCTGAAAAGTAAGAACAGTTGGAAAAGCATACAAAAATCAGAATTGTGCAATTATAAAGGAATCCATAGAAATTGTCAACATAAAATGATGGTAGCAGTTGGAAATAATTGCTAAAGTATAGGGAAGATGTCCTATGCAATTAAACTTGCTTTATTAATTATTTTTATTACATCTGAGCATAAATCTTATTTCTTCTCCTCATATTTCGAAGATCTTTGAAATAAGGGGTAAAAGATGCTAGTTTGAATTTAAAAGATATTTGAATGCCTAAAGTAGTAGGAAAATAATATTTTAAGGAAGATACAGGTGTACAAGATATTTCTAAGACTCCTCCAATGTACTCCCACCACTGAAGATGCCTTCTAAGGGCCAGTGAGTATTGCTATAGTATAAATTATCCAAAATAAGACTTATTTTGTTGTAGATTACTTGGAAAATCACTATAAAATAAAAAATAGGCTAATTTGAGAATGAGATACATTGTAATATTTTATTATAAATAATACAGCTCCCTCCTTGGTTGAGCTATTAGGATTATTTTATAGGAGGGTAGTTAATAGCAGCAAATAGCATAGTGCAGCATTTTTTGTAACAGTTCTAATAGAAATAAAGTGTGGTTCTTTTGTTAATTTTTGTTCACGAGTGAGTGTGAGTTTTAATTAGCTGAAGAGCAATTTTTACACTTTATTCTAGATAAGGAAGCTTGGACCCACTTTCAGGCCTAGAAGGAGGACTTTTATGACAAGTTTTTCTATAATTTTACTACAGCAGAATTAACATATTGCTTGTCAGATTTTATTTTCTTGTTTTAAGTTTGTGTGATGTTATTTATATTTTCCATTATGTTTTTGTGCAACCAATGTGTGTGTGTCAGTTGAAAAATTATATTAGACCTGTATTTTCCCATGTTTCCTCTGCTTTCCATGTTCCCCTATTTTTATGTTTCAGCAACTTTCAATTTTCAGCAGAATTTATTTTGCTATCAATTTCTATAGCAGAAGCTTGATGACCTTTTGTGGCAAGACATTGACAGGTTTTTTTAGCATAAATTTTTATTTCCAAGCATCATTTCAATTCTACAAGTGTAATTTAGTATTTCAATTTAGCAATATTTTAATTCTGTTATTTAAATTCTGCAAAAGTAAATTAGATTTCAATTCACCAATTTCAAATTCTTGCACTTATAGTTAACTTTCAATTCCTGCAACTTAGAATTAATTTTCAATTCTTGCAAGTTTCCATTCTGTAGACTAGGTTTAGTGTGACACCAAAAGGCTAAACCAACATTTGTTTCACCCAATAAATGCTTGAATTGTACACTGCACTAACTTTCTATTGAAAACAACCTTGGACACCACCCTAGATTGATAAATCATAAGATTAAATTATGCTATTAATGACACTCATCGGGAGGATTACCTTGAGATATTTCTATTTGTTGGGTCTAGGATAAATATAGATCTTGATGAATAAATCTTAAAAGAACTCTTTTTAAAGGGACTCATCAAGGTTTTAAAACTCATGGCAAAAGGAGATATCCATATTATGGCATTTGAGGAGATTTTTAACCTTTGTAGAGACTATTCAAGAAATAAACCTCTAAGGAGTAATAAGTATACATCTAGAGGAGGAGTGATGAGAGCAAAAATTGCAAACATGTTGGAAGGGTTGAAAACTGATTTGTTAAGTACCTTGACTACATATTTAGATATAATGGACAAAAAGCCAAAGGGACAAGATAGTGAAGAGATTTACTATCATAGATGTAGAAAAAACACAATCTAAGAGAATTCCATCTCAACATTACCAACATTTTCCAATATTGCTACTTGTTGTAAAATTTGTGATAAAGAACACAAAGTTAAAAACTACAAATACATCTCTACTGTTAAATTTGCCATAAAGGAACCTAAAGTCAAAGAGGTAGAAGATTTTTATTTTGTATCCCAAATATGGAATGGTCCATTCAACGGACCACCAAATTGGTCAAACCCTAGTTCTTCCAACTCACAAATACCTAATCAATGGTTTAATGCACCAAACTAGGAAAATTGGAATTCTTATTCAAATAATCAAAACTAGAACGTACCTCCATGGGCCTACTTTATGGCCAATACCTTTGGAAATCCACCATGGAATCAAGTAATATCCAATCAAAACAATTATAATACTAGTGGCCAATATAACTAGGGAGGATCTGGATGGTCTCAAAATCCGTCACAACAACAAAAATTTAAAAATCAATTTAGGGGACAAGCCCCTCAAAATCTACCTTAAAATATATTTCTTCTACCTCCAGTTAATAATAATAATCCTCCTAAGCAACCTCCTCTTCCATATCAACTAGTCCCTAATCCTAACAACAATAAGAACATCCAACAAGACTATGAAACTAGTGAGACGTCTTCTATATCTATAGTAAATTATCAACAAATTCAATTGAGATCAAGAAAAGTATTGTAAAATAATGTAATTCTCACAGAGCTTGAAAATCCCACTACATATTTGTTCAAAATGGAGCATAATAATGAAAAGAAAATGAAAAATTCACCAGAAAACATTCCAACAAAACAACAAGAAATCCAAATTCATCAAAGGAAGGAAGTAGAGGTACCTTTTTCTCAAATATTGAAAATACTAAAAGAACCACCTAATCCAGCCTTTAACTTCCTTCAGGAATTAGAAAATATTACTATCAAGATCCATTTTTTACAAGCTATCAAGTATATACCCATCTATTCCAAGCTCATTAAAAACATGTGTACAAATTCATGAAGGAAAAAGAAGAATGAAGCCCGAACTATTCAAGTCATTGGAAAATTGTCTAATATAATAACGAGAAGTAGGTTATTACCAAAATAAATAGATCATGTACCTATACTCACAATGCACATTGGTGACATAGCCTTGCAAAATATCTTGGTTGATTTAGGAGCCACTATTAATGTCATGACTAAAGAGATAGCAGAATATTCAAGGTTACATAAATTGCAATCAACTTCTATTGTACTCCAAATCATAGATAGGTCTACTATTAAGCTAGAGGAAAAAACTAGAAGATGTTAGTCTCTGTAAGTTCATGGGAATACCCTTTAGACTTTATAGTCTTACAACCTAAAAAAAAGTTAGGGGGACATCCCTTAATTTTAGGGTTCCCATGGCTTGTAACATTTGATGCTTACATTAGTTGTAGAATGGGAAATATGACTATTTTTGATGGCAAAAATACTAAAGACCTTAGCCTATTCCCTGAATCAACAATAGAATATGAGTTTCCAAAATAATTGTGGTATGATTTCCCTCATGATTTTTATGAAATCCAAACCTTATAAATAAATTTTCTGAGTGAATATCTTCAACAAGAGGTCGAGGAACCATTACCATTATTGTTAGGAAATCAAAGCAAGGATCAAATTCAAGACAATGGTTGTTCATTTGAATCTACCATGGCTATTAATGAAGCAAGAACAATTCAGACTCAACAAATGACACCATATGACTGTTACTTAAATATTCTTGAACAGGAGATGATGGGAATAGATGCAAACATAGAGAAATGCAAGCAAATAGATATCACACTAGAAAAGACCTTGAATATTAGTGATGAGCTCACAAGCATACAAGAGACACAATTAATAGACATGCTTAAGGAATATCAATCGATATTTGCATGGAACTACGAGGATATGAAAGAGATACATCCAAATGTTTGTACCCGTCATATTTTTATCCAAGAAGGACGTTATCCAATAAGACAACCTCAAAGAAGATTGAATCCAACTATGAAAGACGTGGTTCAGGAATAAATCATTAAACTCTTGAAGGCAGGATTTATATATCCAATTTTTGATAGTCAATGGGTGTCGCCTCTTGTGATAGTCCCTAAAAAGAATGACAAATGGAGAATTTGCATGGATTATAGGTAATTAAACAAAGTAACAAAAAAATATAATTTTTCCTTGCCATTCATTGATCAAGTTCTTAATACATTGGCTGGAAAGAAATATTTATGCTTTCTATATGGGTTTAGTGGCTATAATCAAGTTTCCATAGCTAAGGAATATCAGGAAAATATAACCTTCACATGTCTAGTAGGCACTTATGCTTATAAATTCTTACCTTTTGGATTATGCAATGTACCTACCACATTTCAAAGAGCTATTTTATCTATATTTGCTGATTTAATAAATGAGTGTGTAGAAGTCTATATGGATGACTTCACATTATATGGTAATACCTTTGAAGAAACCTTATCAATCTTGTAAAAAAAATTGATTAGATGTCAAGAGAAAAACCTCTCTTTGAGTCATGAAAATTGTTTCATGATTATGAAAGGATGCATTGTTCTAGGACATTACATATCAGAATAAGGTGTTAAAGTAGATCCTACAAAAATACAAGTTATTTAAACCCTTAAACCTCTAAAAACACAAATAGAGGTGAGAAGTTTCCTAGGATATGCAGGATACTACCATAGGTTAATTAAATACTTCAGTAAAATTGTTGTTGTCATGCTTAAGCTCTTAACTAAAGAAAGTGAATTCAATTAGACTGAAGCATTTAAATAAGCCTTTAAAGTTACAAAAGATAAATTGATTACTACTCCAATCCTAAAAGGACCAAATTGGAAATTACCATTCCATATACATTGTGATACTTTAGGTTACGCAATAGGAGCAGTATTGCAACAAGTTGAGAACAAAATACCTTATGCTATCTATTATGTAAGTAAAAATTTGCATGGAGCCAAGTTTAATTACACTATTACTAAAAAATAATTTTAAGTTATAGTCCATGCCATTAATAAATTAAAACCTTACATAATAGGGTATGAAGTATTTGTTTACATTGATCACTCTGCCATTAAATACTTAATAAACAAAGAGATAGTAGGAGGTGGAGTGGTTAGATGGTTTCTTTTGCTACAAGAGTTCAATGTCATGATCATAGATAAGGTAGGGAAAGATAACATCATCATAGATCACCTATCTCGTATACAAATCTTTGATGATGATGAGTTAATTCCTGATAATTTCTTGGATGAACATTTGTTTGCTCTTTCTATTTTTACCCCTTGGTATGTTGATATTGTAAATTACTTAGTAACAAGAAAAATGCCCCAAAACTATACATCGCATGAGTATAGAATATTAACATGTCAAATCACTCCTTATATGTGGATTCATGGAATCTTGTTTAAAAAATGTCCCGACCAAGTAATTAGGAGATGTGTGCAAGAAGATGATGTATATGACATCATTCAGTAAACACATAAATAACCCTATGAAGGCCATTATGCCACCCAAATAATAATCAGTAAAATACTTCAAATTGATTATTTTTGGCCTATCATGAATAGATATATCCATAAATTTGTTGATAGATGTGATGCTTGTCAAAGAGCTAGTAAGTCTACTCCTTTGATGAAAATGCCTTTGGTTTTGCAAGTAGTAGTTGAACCATTCAATATATGCATAATTGACTTTGTTGGACCAATAGAACCTCCAAATGAAGGTAATAAACACATACTTATGTGTATGGATTACATTACTAAGTGGGTTGAAGTCAAATCTTTACCACGAGCGCAAGCCGATCTAGTCGTTGATTTCCTTTATGAAAATATTATGCAATAATTTGGATCACCTAGAGAGTTAGTTTCAGATCATGGAACCCAATTTATCTCCAAAGTGATTGAACATTTTGTTGACACCTATCAAATAAAACATAAAAAAAAACTCACCATACCACCCTCAAGCCAATGGACAAGTAGAAGTTACGAACAGAGAACTTGAAAAGATCGTTACAAAAAATGTAACTGTTAATAGGGGTGATTGGGCTAAGATATTAAAATAAGTTGTATGGTAATACAATACAACTTGGAAAACCACCACAAGATTCACATATTATGAAATGATCTATGGAAAACAAGCTATCATGCCCATAGAGTTTGATATAGAAACTCTTCGCACAGTGGTACATGTTGGAATATTGAAAAACAATATTATAACCCCAAGATAAGATAGATATGTGAAGCATCACAAGGAACTTTGAGAGAAGCTTAAACTGATTTATTATTCCATGAGATCAGTTTTGCATAAATAGCAAAGTGTATCACTGAGAACCATTGGATTACAACAATCCAGTAGATCTGATCTAATCACAACTAGGAGTTTGTCAATCTCAACAAGAGTGATAACTCCAACAAAATATCCTAGTAGGACTTAAGAGATATTTTAACACCCCCTTAAGTGATACTAGGGGTAAAAAAAAATGATGGCATGTCCACAGAAATGAGTCTCGAAAACAAGGCCTGATAAGGTACTCATGTACATTAGCAAAAAAGGTGGCATATCTACAAAAATGAGTCTCAAAAATAAGGCCTGATAAGGTACTCATGTACAATATGTAGCAATTTATTTTGGAGAGATGATGAAAAACCATGTGGGAAAAAACCATTTTACAAAAGAGATAGAAGATGAGGAAGTGTAAAAAGCCAACAACTATGGTGCTGAAAATTTACACCAAGGTACCCCCTAAAAATTATTCCATTGTTTTTCTTTAACAAATCAAATATAAGCTTCTAGAGATCTTACAAACTCAAAAAAGGAGTTTTTTACAATATGAATGCCTCTTACTTGCAATAGAAAAAAAAATTACAGCATTACAGCAATAAGGAACATAAAAACATCAATGTTATGGAGGCACAAGAAATATTATTGTTGTTCTGTTGTTGCAGAAGTTAGACGAAGCAACTTGTGAGAGTGAATACTATTCACACTGCTGAACCTTGTGCGGTTTTTCACTGCCTATGATTTTTTGAAATAAAGCATTAGTGTGCTTTATATTCCTCTGTAGACTTCTCTTTTGAGACTTTGAGATGTTCAGACATAGTAGTTTTGATTGTTGATGTTAGGTTGTACTATATATGATGGACCACTCTCGTCACAGAACTCGCTTTATTGGAATTAGCTTTGTGCTGAAGGACAGCAAAAACAAAAGCCCTCCATGATCTTTAAATCAAAACATCCACTCAATGGTTGCGTTCATCTGCAGTAGTGGCTTCACACTCCACCTGTAAAAAGGTGCGTTATCCAGTAAAAATTAGGGAGCAATGAAAGATTGGCTCACTAAACCAATTGGTTTGAATATGGCTTTAAGTGGTGGAAACAATCATAATAGGCTTCACACTTCACCTTTAAAAAAACATCTAGCAAAATTGGGAGCAAAGGATAATAGTTATGCTCAATGACAGTGTACGACTATGGCAGTGACTTCACACTCCACCTTTATGCTACAGAAGCCATAGATTTGAATAGTAGCAGAAAGAAGTTTTACATTCTATGAAATGTTTACACAATTTTTCAATGGGGTGCATTGTAAATTATGTCAAGGATACAAATCATTAGTCGCTCCAACCCCACCAAACTGGTAGTGCCAGCTAATAATTTGTAGGAATTAAAATGAAAACTTCATTCACGATACGAGTCTACTTCCTGTGATCATGGAGGGGTATTTCATAGCTAGGAGAGCAACACGTTCCAAATCAATGGTTTAAATATGTATTGGACTCTTGTGGATGCAATAGTGGAACTACGACAAGAGGAAGCTATTGTTGGACCAAGCGCAAAGATTTTCCCACAGATCCAAAACAACCAAAAAAAATGTGTAGTTTGAAATAAAATTGTGAGGAAAATATAGCTTCATAGGAGTGATTTTCAAGAAGGAGAATTGTCAGCTTACATGCATCGTTTGAGGAAGTATTCATTTAAAATTGTGTGGCCATGAATCATGTGCAACAGCTACTACGAGGCGATGATCTCCATGAAATCATCTTCGTGCAATGGCCCCCAATGTTGAATAGTAAGTGCAACTAGTACTATCAATTTAGGTACATGTAATGAAGGAGTTTAGGTATCAGTTTAGGCCATAAGCAAGAGTAATGAAGGAGTTTGTGCTATCACATAGCAGTGTGCATGTTCTATTCCTTCATAATGTCATGACAAACTCACGACCATAGGTGGCTGATCTTGTGCCAATGCAATTACTCCAAGGCATGAAGAAATGGAACAGATGGCAGTAGTGAAACTATCAAATCCTGCTTGCTGGAACAACTAGAAAATCATTTCTCCATTACTATGGTTGTAGAAATTCAAATAAAACTTCATGTGCTCATTAGAAAGCACTAAAAAAAATTAGTCATCCATGAGCAAATTCTTCTAAAATTCTGGTCTGTTTCCAGATATTTGACACTTATCTGCTACTTGGTCTGCATGCAGATTACATTAGCTTCAAGCTTGTGATCGTGGATGATGGAGGAACTTAGAAATCTACATTTTGGAAACACCACCTTACTGGAGAGTGTCATATATTTGGACGCTGAATTTTTGAGTGCTAATGAAAAGAACTAGCCTATAGCACATTCACAATTGCGTACGAGTAAAATCTATGAACACAAGTAGGCACACATAAAAACTTGCTCTCCTTCACCACAAAATTTGCAAACTCCTCTGGAAATAGTGATTAGCAAAAATAACAGTGTTGTTTGAAAAAAGAGAATGGATGAGTGGCAGGATGGCTTTATGTAGCAACATGTATACAATGATTGCATACAAAATGACTCTTTAGTGTCACGTGCCAAACTTTCCACATGTTATATTGGGAAGGATATTTTACCCACTACTGCAGCAGACCAATGTCATGCACCAAGAGTTTTGGAAATGATCATTGCTATGACTCCAGAGCATATTATAGCAGATTGGTAATGGTAAAAGATCATTCACTTTTTACGTGCATTCAAACAGCTGCATAGAGACTTGCACCAAACTCTCCACATGTATGGTGAAATATTTTTATTCACCAGCTACAAGGAATGTTGTAAAAAAAAGGGGGCATGCATAGAAATAGATACAAAGGAAATTATTTACCACGTTGTCAAGCTTTGCAGGGATGATTGTTTATGTGCACCAAAAATCTCCAGGAATTTTACAGCCAAATGTGGCGAAGATAAACTCCACCAGAGAAGTTGTGCATCAATTTTTCTAGGGATGACTGCAACATGTGTGCCAAATATCTCCATGGGGTGCAAAAACAATGTTGCAACCGAATGTGCCGAAGATGAGCACCACCAAATACGAGCACTAGGAGCTCTTTCAGAGAGCGACGTGGAGCCAAACTCCTAGCAGAAGTTAATTTGATTGGAGAGGCTGAGTGACATGTGAGGTTGGCCATGTAACAAAATCATGGTATGTCACATGAGAAAAAAATTGGAACTCTACAGCCTTGCTGCCAACTTCAAATAGTGTCGACCTTGTTGCAAATGGAAACGTCACTCATATGTTTCATTTAAGCATGCAGGTTTGAACTATGTTGTGATGAGCTATTGGGTGCCCTTGGAAAATATACTTTGTAGTTGCTTCCAACAATCTAAAAAAAGTGCAATCGGTGTAAAAAAACACCACATAGAATACAGCTTCTCTTGGAAAAAAATGCAGAGTTAAACAACTTCCAATCCAGCAATCCCTTGTTGGCTGTGAGATCTACCAAAAAGTTGGCTAATGGAATACAACACATGTTTTTTTTCATTTTCATACCACAAAACTATTATTTATGGACGATCATGGTACCTTAAGGAAAGGATTCCCATGGAGGAAGCCATTGAAATGAATATGACTGTCCGTTGTGAACTTTTAATTATGACTACCCATTGGAGGTGCCAACGGTCACTTAATCACAATAAGAAATGTCGATGATGATATCCAGTAATTTCCAAAAAAAATGGTTGAATTGGGATTTGGTTTTGATGAGTGCTACGCTAGGAAAGAGGACAACTACACGTTCATACAGTACCAAAAAAACATTTGTCACACAAAAGAAATGCATAAAAACCACATTGTTGGACTAAGATATGCAGTAAAAAAAACTTATATATTGCTTAGCAGTCTTTTAAAAAAAGCTTTGCTCATTATATCTCAATCTACAGATAATGCTCTCACTATTGCATAACTCAAAAATGAGTAATAGGAATAGTGCAGAGCATAAATTTACATCTACTTAACAAAACAGAACTGCCAAAAAAGAGTGAATGATATAGATTTAAAAAAAAATCTAAAATATAGTCTCACATTCATAAAATTATAAGAAAAAATGAGACTATGATTCATTCAAGAGTTTGACAGAATGAACCAGATATAAAATTCAAGAGACAAGAATTCTTGAATGCATGCATCTATCAAGGCTCTGATACCATGTTAGAATATTGAAAAATAATATTATAACCCCAAGATAAAATAGATATGCGAAGCATCACAAGAAACTTTGAGAGAAGCTTAAACTGATTGATTATTCCATGAGATCAACTATGCATAAATAGCAAAGTGAATCACTAAGAACCATTGGATTACAAAAACCCAGTAGATCTTATCTAATCACAACTAGAAGTTTACCAATCTCAACAAGAGTGATAACTCCAAAAATATATCCTTGTAGGACTTAAGAGATATTCTAACAGTACAGCTTGATGTGAATTTGGATAAAGCGTAGAAAGCTAGATTGGAAAAGTTAAATATTTTGGATGAAAGGAGACTAGAGGTATTACATAGGACTAAAATACCCAACAAAAACAAAATAAATGGCATGATAAACACATTGTACCATGCATATTCAAATCAGGAGATTGAGATTTGTTGTTTGATTCTCATTACCAAGACTTTCAAGGTAAATTGAGGACCATATGGCTAGGACCCTATGAAATCAAAGAGATTCAAAAAAGGTACAGTCAGGCTTAAGCCTATATATGATTCAACAAGAAAACTACTAGTAAATAGCCATAGGCTTAAACTTTATAATAAGCCATTATCTAAGGAGGAATTCATACACCATCTTAAGCAGCAATTCGAATTGCAGTGTATTTCTGAACTGTAATCAACCATTATTGAATAAAAATTTCTCTCTCACTTAAAAAAAAAAATTATTCTTCCTTTGTTTCATCATGAACTTTCTATATTTGTAGTATTTCTATCTTATTCTCATCAAATTTCAGTCTTAATGTTTCAAAAATAGTCCAAGAGGTATTTATTTAAAAATTGCTTGTAGTGAATGACTATCATATGTTGCATAAATACTTTGTTTTCTACATAAAATCTAGATGTTTTTCAATTACTCAAATAACATTAGTGTTTTGAGCAATTTTCATTGAAATTCAAGCAATATTTTGATGTTGTAAGTAATTCCTAGTCAATCAAACTTTTTCTTGGACTACGCACATTTGAACATATAAAAATATTGTGAGATGTGGAGATATTAACTCGTGTGTTACTATTGCCATAAGTGAATAGTTTCCCTTGCTTATCCATCTATGTACATGGTCTAGAGTACTACTGAATTGATAAAAGGACAAGCTTGCCCTTAATACCTAAATAAAAACAAGAAAAGGAGAATAATAGTAAGGATAGGATCAAATTCACATCAGAAATTTGATAGAGTGGTTGGGAATCCAACTCCTCAAAGTTATTACTCTGCAAAAAAAAATCACTTTCTCTTTATCGAATCGAGCAAGTATCCCAAAAAGCATCTTTTTGCTTATCATAAAAATAGGCAAGAACCCCAAAAGCAATAAAAATCCCTTGCTCCCTCTCAAAATGATCAATTATCTCAAAGAAAAGTTAAATAAGGGTAAAAGAGTTTGAATCCCTATAATTCTTAGTATCTTGAAAACTATGGGGTGATCCTCATTACAACAATGGATTGAATGAAACTCGTATGGAAATAAGGTATTCTTAGGCAGTAGCACTAAGTCTAGACAAGACCTATGGATGCGCACAGATAAGCTAGCTTATTGTTATAAGTGATCTTTGTTGTTACTCAATCCTCACTCATAATGGTAAATGAATACTCACTGCACACATAGTTGGTCCTTGAGGAAGCTTGAAAATATTAGGATAACTTTAACACCATAATGATTTGTGAAATGAATAGATGAAATTGTTTAAAAATCACTAGGATATTTTAAGTCTTTGAGAAATAACTCTAGAATATCTTGATCAGGTAAAATTCATAAGCAAATTCCTACAGTTCATTTTCTCCTACCAAAATATGGCTTTCATCTCTCAAAATATTGTATATTTTAATAAAAGCCATCATAATATCTAAATATCTATTCCATTTTTAAATGAGTGGAAATACTCTAAGTCTTTGATAGATATCTATTTTAGTATACATTGATGACTGATATCAAGCTTTATAATCATTATCTTTCTCTCACTTGGATACTCTTTAATGAAATTTAGAAAGCACGATCACAAAAATTATAATAAACCCCCATAAATGAAACTTCTTATTATATTATCCATAAATATAAATAAAACACCCTTCATCTTGTTTTAGCTATAATAGCCAAAAATATAGTTTGAGGGGAAGTAAATATAGGTATATGAAGTTTACAATACAGTTTAGGGGGAAGAAACAGGTAAGTTATTTTCTCAAACTCTAGCAACTATAGTCCCATAGAAATCTTCTGTAGATGTCTCCTATAGATGCCTTTTGTAGGTATCTTCTGTAGGTATCTTCCGTAGATGTCTTTCATAGATGTCTTTTGTAGGTATCTTTCGTAGGTGTCTTCTATAGGTATCTTCCGTAGATGTCTTCTATAGAGGTTTTCTATAGACATCTTCTATAGATATCTTTTGTAGATTTATTTTGTAGATGTCTTTTGTAGGTATCTTCTGTAAGTGTCTTCCGTAGATGTCCTTCATAGATGTCTCCCATATAGGTCTTTTGTATAGGTCTTTCATAAGTGTCTTCCATAAATATTTTATGTAACAATATTTTGTAACAACCTTCTTTAACAATCATCTATCATAATATTCTATAAACAATCTTCTATAGTCATTTTCTGTAAATATCATCTATAGTCATCATCCGCAAATATATATCACAAAATAGTCTAAGTGTAAAAATTCAAAATCAGCTAGACAAGAGAGACATGTGGTAATCCAGGGAATGACAAGACAAGTAATAAAGGTATATCAACAAGGATTTTAAGGAAAATGTGGTAGAAGTATTTTAAGTAATTTGAGGGGAACAAGGCAAAAAAATAAAGAAAAATTATATGCCCTCTTATGATATGTACGCTTAAACTAGCACCACATGCCACCTCTTATGACATGTACATACAAACTGGTACCATGTGTCGAATAAACTTTAAAATCCCTATTGGAAGTATATTTGTTCTTGGGGTCAAAAGTAAGAGTTTAAATAATGATGGTTTATTGGAACGAGTGCATAAATGAGGATGTGGACCAATACATTTGGCCACATCAGCAATAAGGTGTCACATAGAAAAAATATGGCATAATGGCAAACGATTAAAATAATGTTTTTTAATCATCAAGTGACCAAAGATATTATAACATTTGGTCCTTGCCATGCAAGATGGCAGGTAGGTTTAGCACCAAGAGGAAACCAACCACCGTAGGACCCATGTCGTTGTAGTACAGGTGGATTCTCTTCACCGACCACAAGATATGACATATATGGACAATGCTAGCCATTGATTAAAATTTGAATGAATGGTTGCGATGGAAGAAGAAAAAAATACGATAGGATTAGAAGTTTTGCCATGACATTAGTAGAAGGGAGATGATTTTCGATGTGTGGCTTCCATCGATGAATTATGTAGTAGTGACACGGATCTAATCCATATGTTGTCGATTAAAACTAAATTGATGGATGACAATTTTTCAAACCAAAAGCATTTCCTTTGTCATTGATTTTAGGGTAAATGGTCACCACCATCGATAGACGTTAGATCAGTCTCCACTATTGGATAGGAATAATCAATTATGCATGACCTCTGCATGCAACCATGTAGAGTAAAACCAACCCTAAATTGTATCTTCCGTATAAAGCCACTCAAAATCACCAACAACCCTCTATAACTTGATCCTAAGTAAACTTTTATGGTTTTTTTGGTAAAAATTGTTGAATTCTTTTGATTAAATGGAGGTGAGCTTCAGAATTTTGAAGAATTGCACGGGCAAGAGGATAATTTCTTTGATGACGTAGGAAAGGTGACAAAGTAACATCAAAAGTGATAGGTAAAAACCATTGTTACTATTCAGTTTTTGCAAAATTATTTTTTATTTTTATCATTCTCCTACACAAAGTACAAGGATATTAAAATAAAAACATAGAAAGTATGTAGAATATTAGATGGATTAAGAATAGTTGTATCGATAATTTTTTGGGGTTAACCATTAAACAAGTTCATGAAAATATTACTTCGATTTTATTTTTTATGTTTTTGTTTTTGAGAATAATAAAATACTCTACAAAATTGTAAAACAAGTTTTCTCTTGCTATTGGAATATTTGTAAGGTTTTTGAGCTATAAAATATTGAAAATTTCTAAAAAGAAAAAAAAAAAATCTGCCTACCCCTTTCTACCCTAAAAATTCTAAACTTTGCTATGCCTCGCTCTATGTTTTAGAAATGCAGTGAACCATCCTTGGTTGAAACACAGAACCCTAAATATTCTGTAACCGAGTTATTCCAAAAAGCCAGATGGTGGGAGACTCTCATAAAATTTAGAGGGCAAGATCAAGGGGTGGCTAAATAGTTTATCCTAAATTGTGACCCTGATAGGATGATCATCCAAGTTGGAGGTATTCAATTTGATCTTAACCCTAGCTTATTTTTTGAGATATTGGATCTGTTGAAAGTAGGGTTACCATACTACAAAACCCCCTCTAAAAGTGTCATCTAGCTAGTAGCTAAATTTGGTGAGAAATGTACTATTATTCGAGATAAGGAGAGTTGGATTAAGGATGTGGCTACTTCCTGAATCCTCCTCATGTGGTAGGAAGCAGTCATTCTGATTATTAAGTTTTTACCCTAGAAGGATGTATCTCCACCTACGCAGCCTACCATCTTTGTATGTTAATGAATTTGAAGTTTCTTGAAAATAGTGATTGTGTTATTAATCTACCTTACTTCTTGTTTCAATCATTAAAGTCTACATTTTTACGAGTTAAGCCTAAAAATTCCCAAGAAACATCCAAATTGCACCTACTTGCACATCACGGCCTGATTAAGTTAATAGTTTTAAAGAAAGCTCATGAAGTCAAAGTTGTCTGGAACTGGATAGTTGAAGAATCTAACCTACCAGAGTACTCTGAATCCACTAAAAATAAGTTTAAGAAATATAATTCGACTGAATAATAACATGAGTCTGATAGTCAAGAGGAAGAACCCGACAGTCCAAAACGTAAACACGGACCTGCTAAAACCATTAAACCAACACAACCAAAAATTAAGCATCAAAAAAAGACTATTGAAACTCATGAAAAAAGGGATACACTAGGGTATGTGTTTGATTTACCTGCACCTGAGTTGACTACCGAAATCTTGTCCCACCTTCGAGCGTAAAACATTGTCTTACAAATAAAATTTGATAATTTATGAGAGGATTTCATAGAGCATTCTAGACTGATTTAGCAAGCCCTTGCCCTCTAGATAAACATGATTAAACATATTTTAGTAAATAGGGTGACAAAACCCATTGATTTTATCAATCAACCACCACCTATCGATTCTTCCCCGAATAAAAGCTCCACCTTCGATAAAAATCCAAATAAATCTATGAATTTTAGCAAAGCAGTTTACACCAATAAACCCTTTGAATTTTCTAAACTCCTTGAGGAAGAAATTCCCCACGAGCTCATTAGCCTAACATAGCAAAATCAACCTAAGAACTTTATTTCTCCCATCAAAAGAGAAATTACACCTGGGAATATTGTCTTGGACATTGGGATACCCCTAGAAATCAATGCAGTGATAAAAAATATTGTTACATCAATTGAGGAACTCCCACCTTCTTAAATGTAGGATGTAGATCAGAAGGAGGATTCTCATGAAGTTGAGCATATCAATATTGTCATGGTTGAGACACTAGTGGGTGAACAGAAAGCCAAAGAGCAAGTACAGTGGGTGAAATGACAATGCAGGTTGCCACATCCCATACCACCATTTTTAAGGATCTCCACCTGATGGACAAAAGTTGGATAAACTAAATTGCACTAAAAATTGTTTTATATTTTATAATTTCTAAGACTTCAAAATATGATTTGTATATTATTATCTATAATATGTTTTATATTCTGTCTATAATTATTTTAAGTAGTATATATATCTATGCCTCTGATCAAATATTGTGAATATATTAATGTTTTATGAAACTATTTTTGGTAATACAAGTTTGATATCTATGATCACAGTTTTAGTACATTACTGCAGTAAGATAAGCTAAAAGAAAAAAATTGTATTTTTTTGTTAAAAATTGTTTTATCACAATACTGTTCCTTGAAGATGATTAGATGATTTGTATTGTATGTGATTGATGAAACTATTCTATTATAAGAAATTTAGAAATCATCATTTTTTTATTTTATTTTTTAAGAATCTGTATTTTTATCAGAATGATACATGACAACCCAATATATTTCATTTCAACTATGTAGGTTGTCATGAAAATGATCTGAAAAACATTGTATTTTGTTGTAGTTGTATGACTAAAATTGTGTGCTTCGATTGTAATATGTTGGCTTATGTTTTACGTATTTTTGAAATTATTCATTTCTCAGTATCAATGATTCTTTTCTGGAAATTATGTCTGATGTCTATTTGTTCATTCCTAAATAATTATGATGTCTTGTTTTGTGAATTACAAATTATTTTCTAAAAATAAAATATGATTTTTTATTAAATTTAATATTTCGTTTATTTGCAAATATCTGGATGGTAACATCTGATATATGTGTAAAAAAATTCATATTTTGTTCATATCATTTCTCCATATGCATGAGGACATGCATAGATTTTAGTTTGAGGGAAAATGATGAGAGGATATTTGGCATATATTTCTGTAACAAAATGTTTCATTCTTATGTTTAATTGATGATTATAATATGTTTTATGTAAGTTATTGTTGTATATTTTTGTAATTTATCAATAAAAGGATAAATGTAGTTAATTTGATAAATGTGTGTTTTATGTAAAATACGCCAAAGTTATGAGTAATTATGTAGGCAAGGTGTTGAATAATGTTCCATAGACGAACAATGCAGCAAGCACAAGCTTTAGGATGTATCTTGGATGCAAGAAGATGGACATAAGAACAAAGGATGAAGGACGCTTAGGAGCGATGACAGAATAGTGGTGAATACTGTTACAGAAGGTAGCTACTGAAGTATGTTACCGAAGGATATTTTTACCAGTAGTTACTGAAGGATATTTTTACCAGTAGTTATTGAAGGATGACTAAGTCCATTGACCGATGTTTCGTGCCACATCAGTGATACCATGATGTTTTCACACGACATCCAAGTATTTCCAATTAGTATAATATTTTATTTGTCACATATTCTCCTTGAGAATATTGTGATTAATAAAGTTGTTATTACTTTATTTTGTAGACATTGTATAATTATAATCTTGTTAAGTTTATTAGATTTAGATGTAATATTGTTACACCTTTTTTGAGAATAAAGGACATGATTATATTGTACATCTTGCAAAATATTTAAATTAGTATAGTTTTGTTAAGTGTGTTTATAAAATGCCACTTAGACCACTTAGGATGTTTACCGAGTCCAAGCAGGAATAGGAATTGTATTAGTTTATATTATTCTGGTTAGTACATAGTTGTCGCATCATAAGTCCACAACTCCACATGGTAAAATACACGGAAGAGTTTATTCAAAATTGTACAAGTAATAATATAAATTACATAGGGAGACCTTTGAAAAGGTCTAATTTCCAATGTTTTAATGTTGAGAAATCTAAGGTCTGTATATTTTTTGAATAATTGTGCTAGCATGTACATTTGAATTTCCAGCAATAAAAGCAACACTTCATTCTTTGCATATGGTAACTGTGTCATTTGTATTTGTTGTTTAATTTCATCTATGTAATTGTAACTGTATATATTCTTAAAATCATAGAATAGAACAATTTTAGTAGTAATTATGCATTTTAGTTACTAAGATAAAGTAAAGTAGGGGATAAATACTTACAATATCTTCTAGGAGGCAGGGCCCACTCCTACAGCCATTCCCTAAGATTTTGCCCTTACAATAGGTTAGAAATAGTTAATTAACCTTAGAGTTTAAAATAAAGTAAATTATATTTTCATATAATATAAAGTTACATTAGATAAATAAAACTAACTACACGAGGATCCTCATTAGTAGGAAATTACTATTAGTTATCCTCAATAATAGTTAAACTCACCAATAGGCAATTACTATTAGAATAATTCATTAATAGGTAATTATCATAGTTACTGCATAAATCATAAATTGCATTTTGTTTTCATTCTTGCACAATTTAATTTATGTTTATTTATTTTTCTACAAACACCTAAAACTGAAAATAAATTTGAACTAAGCTTAGCATTGATCCCCACGGTACAATCTATACTAGATTGTTATTCTTTAAATATAACCTTGATTTACCCTTGGATTGATAAATTAAATGTAAACTATTACAGTCAATCACACATGAAAATAGATTTCTTTGTAAAACAACAAATCAAAACACACTAAACAATTTTAGGAACACAAAAAAATTTAGAAGAGATAAACACTTGTATTTTTGTGTGTTTCTATTTTTGTGTTGAATCATTAAAATTTGTAAAGGAGATAATAACGTAGTATTTAGAAGGAAGTATTTATGGTTTGTACCCATAGCCAAGCCCACTCAAGTGTTGAAACTACAGGGAGTATGCAATGATACATAGATTGTATCTGATTCAACCCCAAGGATTTGGCTATACCTCCTTGGTGGCCTCCTACTCACCCAAGTCCTAGAATTTCAAGTAAGGAACCTAGGCCCTAAGGGACTCCCATGCAAGACACCCCTATAGGTCATGGTCCTAATTTGGGAAATTATTTTTCAAGCATAGATACTTCACATGCCTTCTTACAAGAATGACAATCATGCATTGAGGTGCCAATACATAGAGCGATACCACACATTCACGTACCTACTCAGTCTACCTTGAAGACCTACATGCAGGAGTAATACTATGCACCATGGGCATAGCTAAATGATCGTAATACACCCTAAAATCACCCTAATAGGCCTCCATAGTATAAATACCAAGATGAGGATGATACTCATCACATTGGATGAGCCAATTCTACTCTTTCCTTCCTCATTTATGAAGGAAGACACAAGAAGAATATTTATTATCCTCATTTGCATCATTCAATGCAAGCATGATGTGCTTCTATGTCAGCAGAGTATAAGAAACACCTATTTAGGAGTGAGCCTCAAGTAAACATAATCTCTCTCAATTGAGGGAAGCTCATAGTGGATTTATTAAATCCTCATAAGTAGGATAGATATCATGGCCATGGTGCTAGGGCTCATAGGCCCCACACAAATGAGCAAATAAACCAAGTCATCAAAAGGTATGTTGATTGCTAAACATAATTTAATCATCTTTGGTTAGATAAATAATGTTTGGATCTCTTAGATCATCAACATCAATTAGAGAAACAAAGGATTGAACAACAGATTCAATAAACCTTGTGCAATGGGGTTCCTACCCCAAGTACACATAGGTAGGGGGTGCATCAGAGGCAACCCACTTATAACCAAAATATACCTCCTAGGCCTAATCAAATGGTGCTTCCTCAACCTCCTAGGCCTAATAGGCACTTACCTCCTAGGCCAAACATAGATCACCTTCAGTAGGCATTGGTTCCTCCTTGTAGGCCCATTCAAGAAACACCTTATAGGGCCTATGATGATTTGGAACCAGAAGATGAATACCTAGAAGCACCTTATGGAGGTATGGTTAATGATAATCAACCACTACATCATACACTTAATATTCCTCACCCCCACCATGGGGCAAAAGTAAATAAGAGGATATTAAGTCCACTGATGTGTATAGAACATTTCTTGAGTGCATGCAAACCATAGATATCAAGACAACTGGGTTTGGACAACAAAAACCCACATTGCACCAATTGTGCAGTCAATCGTTGCATCCATCTATACCTTCCCCTCCATATCTAGAGCATTTTAAAATACCCAAATTAGACAAATTTAAAGGAGAGGAATATGCACAGGAACACATCACTAGGTTCATGAACTAGTGTTTCAGTATCCAAGAAAATGATGCTTTACTCCTCAAAATATTTTTAATCATACTTTCTGGCCTAATTGCAGAGTGGTATAATCAACTTCCAAGGCATAGTGTCTACACCTTTGAATAATTTGCAGACATATTCCTATAATGATTCACCTTCAATACTAATAGAAAGGTGACCTTAACAGACCTCACAAGGTTAAATCAATATGAAGATGAGTTCATCATAGACTATGGTAACAAGTGGTGAACGCTCCTAGATAAGCTACCATACCTATTACCAGTGTTTGAACTGACTAGGATGTTCTCAAAGAGTTATTTAAAGTCGATATCACTATTGCTACAACTCCAATAGTATCAAACTTTTGAATGTGCTCTAGCATAGGCTAGAACCATAGAAGAAATTAAAATTCAAGAGGGGGAAATTGTGAAGCGAAGAACACAAGCTTATACTGAGAGGGGGGTGAACAGTATAAGACTACTTTTAACTTTTTCTTTCAAAGCAACTTTCAAATCAATAACATGCAAAATAAAGATAGCAGTAATAACAACAGTAAAAACAATGCACAAAGATAATCCACAAAGTGACACAACAATTTACGTGGTTCACCCAAGGTGGGCTACTCCACGGATAAAACTTTTCTTCTAAAATTTATATCAAAGTCCTCTGGGAATCCTTCCCGATTACAATTTTTATGAGCCTCATCTCAAAGGAGACACCTTCCCCTAATTCTGCTTTGCTTGGTGATCCTCTAGAAGACCTCTACCTCCTCTGCCCTTAGCAAGTGGAACTCTATCCATAGAAGACACCTGTCTTCCCTGCTCTGGCTGGATATCTATGTCCTCAACTCTGTCACGCAAAGTTGGTCCTCGAATTGCACTAAACGTAGTCCTTCGGTCTAGCACAAATGTCCTCTTTTGCCTCAATCTCTGTCCTCAATTTTGGTCCTCAAAAATTGGTTAAATAAAAATGGTTCACAAGCTTTCAAATGCTTGCTCAATGCTATCCCCAAGTCTTCACTGTTCTGTCACAGCTATATTATATGAAACCAACTTTCACGCAGACTGCACAACACAGCAGTTCATAATACTTAGGCTATCGAACACTACTCTTTTGTGTGTTGTCTTTGAATTTCACAACACCAACCGCTTCTGCTCCTTTTTGCATCCACTGTAGTACAGTATTTACACTTTATGCAACTATAGCAGCACAGACTTAAGCACACTCAACTTCTTGATGATCAAACTTCTCCCCCACACTTTACTTGCACAGATCGCTCTTCGAATGCACACTTCGATCGATGCCCAAACTACTCAAACAACCCTCCTTTAATACTCACAAACTCAAGATTGAAATCTTGGTCTTAGTCGGCTATTTTACCCTTCAACCACGTCGGCTGTAAAACCCTGTGCTGCATCGGCCCAGATTTAACTCTGTCGACTTCACTGCCTCCTAGTAGCTTCTGGTGCGAAACTTCAACATGTCACGATATCATGAAATCTTTGCCTTTTGCTAACGTCATCATCATTCCTGTCATGAAATCATGACACTTCTGTCTCCATGGCCTTCCTCTCTACTTTTGTCACGACATCGCGACACTTTCTGCTTTTGCTGACGTCATCTTTTCTTCTATTGCAAAATCGTGACACTTCTGTCTTCATGGCCTTCCTCTTCACTTTTGTCGTGACATCGCGACACTTTCTACTTTTTTTGACGTCATCTTCTCTTCTATCATGAAATCGCGACCCTTCTATCTTCATGCCCTTCCTCTCAGCTTCTATCGTGAAATCGTGACACTTTCTGCTTTTGTTGACGTCATCTTCAACTCTGTCATGAAATTGTGACACCATCTCCAACTGCAAGCTGCTATCTCAACTTGTCATGAAATTGTGACACTTTTGGCTCTCAAACGCTTCCTCCACTGCCTGTCGCAAAATCGTGACACTTCTGGCTTCAGAATGCTTTCTCCACTACCTGTCGTGAAATCGCGACGCTATTCCTTTCAGACTCTTCTTTTTGCTGCATGTCGTGAAATCACAACAGATTTGCCCGAACTTTCTCTCTACTCAAACATGTCACAAAATCATGACAGTTTTGCCAGTGCTTTCTCTCTCCTGAAACATGTCGCAAAATCATGACTGTTTTTCCAGCCGCCTGCAAACTTTTTCTAACTTATCTTTTTTCTTGATCTTTTGCAACTAGGCTACTCTGATTTTCTTGGAGACTTACTGACCAGCTGAAACCTTCATCAAAACACATTCTTTGACATAGAAACAAATTGCTTCAAGAACTCCTTGATATCAATGACAACAACTACCAAGAACTCCTTGACATCAATGACAACAACTACTCTTGAGCAAAGGCAATGTACTCAAAGTACCCAAAATTGCCAACAATCTCCCCCTTTGTCATTGATGGCAAACCTTTACTAAGAACACATCTTCAAGAGCTAAAATTGAAATCAATCTCTTTGAAGTTTTGCTCCCCCTGACTTGAAGCTTTCCTCTTCACTTGAAGTTCTCCCCCTTACTCATATCTCTCCCCCTTACTCAAATCTCTCCCCCTTTGTCATCAATGGCAAAGGGTCACCTTTGGGGCTTGGGACTAAGAATGAATCTCTTAGCTTAGTCCCTCCCCCACCTCCTATTAAGGTGATTTAAAATAGGGTTGGGAGTGAAACTCCCATTAGACACTCATCATCATTAGTGTCTACAATTTCTTTGCCAGGCCTGCTCTTGAGTTCTTTGTCAATGTTTCTGTTCTTGGCACTTTTCTTGTTCTTGTTCTCATCTCTTTTCTTGTCCACACCTTGATCCTTGGTCCTGTTTATACCACTGTTCCTGTTCCTGTACCTTGGAAGATCAGCTCTGCATTGATCGGTCGTGTGACCTGCATTATTGCACTTATAGCAAGTAACAATATTATTTCTTTCAGGCATAGTTGTTCTTTGAATCCGCCTGTTCTGACTGACCCAGTTCCTGATATTTGCTTTGCAAAAAATTGCTTTATGCCCAAATTGATTGCAAGAGTAACAATACCCTTGGAAGAAAATACCACTTCTGAAATTATTGTTAACCTTCTTCATTTGAGACATGCAATGTGCAGCCATGTGTCCAAACCTGTAACACGCAAAACATTTGCCACGAAATATTCTTTTAATCGATCTCTTGGGTCCCGAAAACTTCTATTTCACATTCAAAAATCTATTTTCTATTTCTGCGCATTCATCACTCACGGACTCATGATCTGAAGTACTTTCTTCATCAGAACTTTCTTCCTTTTGAAATCTTTTGCTAGATTCCCCAACCTGTTTCTTGTGTGGCTCTACAAAACCAAGACCTGTTTTATCTGTTGGATTTCTTTGATTTTTGATGAGAGACTTAACCTTCTTGGAGCTATCCTAAAATCTGTAGAGCTTATCCTTGTAATATTTATTTTCTTCTTTCAAAGAAGCCAATTTCTGCTCTAACTCATTATACTCAAGAATCTTAGATTCTAACTCATCCTTGAGTTCCTGAGTTTTAGTTATAGAGAAGTCAAGACTTTCTATAAGATCGTCTCTCTCCATATAGCATTCATCTAACTTAATCTTGAGTCTATCATTCTTCTTTCTTTCCTTTTTCAAAACACTAAGAGCATTATTGAGTTCACATTCAAGATTCTCTATTTGATTGCACTTTGAATTATCAAGACCTTTTTCAGATTTCTTGTCACTAGAGGTGCTACCCTTTTCAAAAACCATACATGCATTTTCCTTATCATTTTTTGAAGCATCCTCATACATACTAGCAACCAATTCATTATTTGTGCAATCATCCTCAAGGTGCCCAAAATTTCCACATCTAAAACATTTCATGACAGTGAATTTATGTTTCGGTTCTTCCTCCTTTTTTGAAATGAACAAGCATCTCATTTTCATTATCACTCGGAAGAGCTTTCACTATCATTGCTAGAACACTTACTTGCTTTGTCCAGATAGAAGCTCTTCTTGTTCTTGTGTGAATACCTCTTTCCTTGATTGTTGTGCTCATATTTGTTTTTTTCGTAATACCTATGCTTTTCAGAGTCCTTGCTCTTAACATCCTGAATATCTTCATCACTTTCATTCTTGGAAACAGTACAATCAGTAGCATAATGACCAAATTTTCCATAGTTGAAACATCTTATATTTTTCTTGCTTTTGAGCTTTCTAGAGAACTTGCCTTTCTTGCTGTAATATGCCTCTTCCTCACTAGAAGACTCATCACTCTCTTGAATCTGTTTGCCTTTTGATTTCTTGGTAGCTTTGAAAGCTGCCTCTTTCTTTACATCAACTTTCACTTGAGTTCTCAGCTCAAATGCTACAAGAATACTATGGAGCTCATCCTTTTTCAACTTATCTAAATCTTTAGCTTCCTCAATAGCAAAAATATTTTCACTAAATCTATTAGGAAGAGATCTTAAAATCTTATCACACACATCATTTTCAGCAAGTTCAAGACCTAAGTCTTTCATAGAATTAACAAATTCATCCATACGAAGCATGTAGTCACTAATATTTTCATCATCATTCATCTTGAGTTGTTCATACATACCTTTGAAGTGTCTCAACTTGGCCTTTCGGACATTTGCATCACCTGTATGAACAACCTGCAATTGTTTCCACATTTCACTAGCAGTCTTGCAGTGAATAACTTTGGTAAGATCAGCCTTCCGTAAACCCTTCGAGATTGCATTCATGGCTTTTGAGTTGTTGTGATGTAGGAGCCTATCTTCTTTAGTATAAGGACCATTTGCAGGAATGGTGTACCCATCTTCAACAACTTCCCATACCTCATTACCCAGAGCCATTAGATAGACTTTCATTCTTGCACTCCACAGACCAAAATCTGATCCATCAAGAATAGGTGTTGCATTGCCACTTGAATAATCCATTGTGTTCTTTGCAAGATTTTCCTTCAAGCTATTAAACTTTTCGAAGGTACTAGCTCTGATACCAATTGAAGAACACAAGCTTATACTGAGAGGGGGGTTGAACAGTATAAGACTACTTTTAACTTTTTCTTTCAAAGCAGCTTTCAAATCAATAACATGCAGAATAAAGATAGCAGTAATAACAGCAATAAAAACAATGCACAAAGATAATCCACAAAGTGACACAACAATTTACGTGGTTCACCCAAGGTGGGCTACTCCACGGATAAAACTTTTCTTCTAAAAGTTATATCAAAGTCCTCTGGGAATCCTTCCCGATTACAATGTTTATGAGCCTCATCTCAAAGGAGACACCTTCCCCTAATTCTGCTTTGCTTGGTGATCCTCTAGAAGACCTCTACCTCCTCTGCCCTTAGCAAGTGGAACTCTATCCATAGAAGACACTTGTCTTCCCTGCTCTAGCTGGAGATCTCTGTCCTCAACTCTGTCATGCAAAGCTGGTCCTCGAATTGCACTAAACATAGTCCTTCGGTCTAGCACAAATGTCCTCTTCTGCCTCAATCTATGTCCTCAATTTTGGTCCTCAAAACTGGTTAAAGAAAATGGTTCACAAGCTTTCAAATACTTGCTCAATGCTATCCCCAAGTCTTCACTGTTCTGTCACAGCTATATTAGACAAAACCAACTTTCGCGTAGACTGCGCAACATAGCAGTTCACAATACTTCGGCTATCGAACACTACTCTTTTGTGCACTGTCTTTGAATGTCACAACACCAACCGCTTTTGCTCCTTTTCACATCCACCGTAGTATAGTCTTTACACTCTGTGCAACTTCAACAGCATAGACTTAAGCACACTCAGCTTCTTGATGATCGAACTTCTCCCCCACACTTTACTTGTATAGATTGCTCTTCGAACGCACACTTCGATCGATGCCCAAACTACTCAAACAGCCCTCCTTTAATACTCACAAACTCAAGATCAAAATCTTGGTCTTAGTCAACTGTTTTACCCTTCAACCACATTGGCTATAAAACCCTATGCTGCGTCGGCCTAGATTTAATTCTATCGGCTTCACTGCCTCCCAGTAGCTTCTGGCGTGAAACTTCAACATGTCGTGATATCGTGACATCTTTGCCTTTTGCTGACGTCATCATTATTCCTGTCGTGAAATCATGACACTTCTGTCTCCATGGCCTTCCTCTCTACTTCATGACATCGTGACACTTTCTACTTTTGCTAAAGTCATCTTCTCTTCTGTCACGAAATCGTGACACTTCTGTCTTCATGGCCTTCCTCTTTGCTTTTGTCATGACATCGCGACACTTTTTGCTTTTGCTGACGTCATCTTCTCTTCTGTCATGAAATCGTGACCCTTCTATCTTCATGCACTTCCTCTTAGCTTCTGTCGTGAAATCGTGACACTTTCTGCTTTTGCTGATGTCATATTCAACTCTGTCACAAATCGCGACACCATCTCCAACTGCAAGCTGCTATCTCAACCTATCATGAAATCATGACACTTCTAGCTCTCAAACGCTTCCTCCACTGCCTGTCATGAAATCGTGACACTTCTGGCTTCAGAACACTTTATCCACTGCCTGTCGCGAAATCGTGACGATGTTCCTTTTAGACTCTTCTTTTTGCTGCATGTTGCGAAATCATGACAGATTTGCCCAAACTTTCTCTCTCCTCAAACATGTCGTAAAATCATGACAGTTTTTCCAGCGCTTTCTCTCTCCTAAAACATGTCGTGAAATCGTGACTATTTTTCCAGCTGCCTGCAAACTTTTTCTAACTTATCTTTTTTATTGATCTTTTGCAACTGGGCTACTCTGATTTTCTTGGAGACTTACTGACCAGCTGAAACCTTCATCAAAATACATTCTTTGACATAGAAACAAATTGCTTCAAAAACTCCTTGATATCAATGACAACAACTACCATGAACTCCTTGACATCAATGACAACAACTACTCGTGAGCAAAGGCAATGTACTCAAAGTACCCAAAATTGCCAACAGAAACCCCACAAGAAGAAGTGGACTAAGAACCCAAAGGGAACTCTAGAACAATCAAAGTCGATGGCAATCAACCAAGATGTCATCAATATCCCAAGACCTACACAAATAATTCCATATCAAAACATAAATTATTAGTCCCAACCTCCTCTTGCAAGTTACAACAACAATACTCAAGCAAACCAAGGGCAAAATTAGCAATGTCACCCTAGGCAACAATTTATGCCCTTCGTTGAGTCAATGGACTTCCTATTTGATCATTTATGTGCATCCAAGGCAATTAATCTACCTAAGATTTGGTCTATAGACTCGAGTACAGGCAAACAAAATCCTATGGTATATCATGAAGGTCTATATTGTAGATATCATATGCATATTGGGCATGACTTGCCCACATGCTATGGTTTCAAAACCCTAGTACAAGATATGATGAAGAGGAATTAACTTCAAGTGGACAATCCTCTCATTACTAACAATCAAAAATGGGTGTTTTTAAAGATCCATTACCCACTCATGAGGTATAGGCAACTCATGCCAAAAAAATGAATGAGGTCAAGGTGACACCCCCTCAACAAGGGTTCAGCAAGATGGTTAGCATTATGACTAGGAATAGACACTACCTAAGTCAAGTTACACCACTTGTAGCTTCAAGTGATATTCCCTCAACGTCATAGCCTCCACCACCTCTAGTGCAAAGCCTTCCACCTCATCTAGTGGTTACAATAAAAATTAAGCTCTCTCAAATCTTACAAACAATATCAGCTAGACTATCCATATACGAGCTTATTCAACAATCTCCACCTTATAGATAAGATCTTATGGAAATTATTAAGTCAATTGATCTACAGCCCCAGGATTCTAACTCCTTTATCGATTTTATGGGGCACATTAGCAGTGTAAGAAACCAGTGATCAAATTTTATGAGCATAAACTCAAATTGATAGCAAGTGATGCGATTGATCCTCCTCTACACATCATTGCATGTGTAAATGGAACACCCTATAAGAGAGTTTTAATTGACACTGGTTTATCAAGTAACATAATCACCACTAATACTCTCAAACATCTAGGACTTTCATCATCCCATGTTGTTGCATCCACCTACACCCTCCAATAATTTAATGATACAATATGCTCAACAGTTGGTACTATAGTCCTACCCATCTAGGTAGGGCACAAAACTATACCAAATTTGTGTCACATATTGGAGGGTGCAATGGCCTACAACATATTGTTGGGTAGACCTTGGATTAGGGAAATGAAGTGTGTGTCCTCTATAGTTCACCAATATCTGAATCATACTTATGAAGGGCAAGTACATATCATCTCTACAGACCTTGAGCCCTTTAAATACTATAACTTGGTGTAGTATATACCCGAGATGACCCTACCATCGACTCATATGGACTTTCAACTAAATATGTCCACTCAAGGTCCACTTACCTTGCCATCACCTTCCATTACATAATTACCATATTCTTCCATACCATCATCATCATTGTCACCTTCAGAAACACCTTTGTCATTGTCCAATCCTCCATAGAGGAACATGTCGAAGAGGTCGAATGATAGATCCCTCCCATTATCTCCACCACTTCCATGAAAGAGATTTCTAGTCTAACATATGAGGAACCATCTCATGAAGTAAGCATTGAGTCATATCAAGACTTGTTTATGTCTCCTCCACCTTCACCATACCAGTTCATAGTCTAGTTGGATAGCACAGGTCTAGGAGAATATATAATGAAAAACATCACAATTGTTCTAGCCATTGAGACAGTGCAAGACATGGGACAATATCATCTTCCCATGCGTACCATTGTACCTCTAGGTATATCTCCCAATAAAATTAATTTCATATATGGGGGTATTGAATACAGAATACAACCATCTCCTTAGCAAGAAGAGGATGAGGAATCATTCTCTAAGGACATCAATTACATGTCAAATTCTGACTATGCTTTGTGATATCTTCATTGATGCCATTGACATGGCTATGAATTGGGGTTATAAGAACAAGGTACTCATGTTCCTTTCCAATCATAGTATCATTTTCCATATGATAAATCTAGCTTAGGACATAATAAGCATGTACCTCTGGATGTCCTCATAGAGAGTTTAGAATACCTAGGTTTGAATTATAGGGACGAGCTTGCACATTATCCCTATGCTAATCCTAATCATGTCCACTCTTTGGAGGATTATTTTCCCATAAATATGATAGATCAAGGAATATCTCATGATTTCACCTAATCTTATGAATAAGATGAGGGGTTGCATACTCTTCCATATGATAATGAGGAGGAGGATCAAGTCCCCCCTCAATAATGAACAATAGATGATGAATTGGATTACGATGTAACACCCATAAACTACCCTAGTTTAGATGGGGAATATGAGCAAGTCATCCCATTGGATGAAAAAAAAGAATTATATATGTGTATATTCCCATTGCAACATCCCATCTGGAAATAGCTTTTACCACTCAAAGAGTAAGCTCATTGCCTTCCACATGGACCATCGTCGATCATTCCACCTCCATGGCAACCACCCCTACAAGTCTTGATACAACCTCATGTCTCTAGACCCAATTGTCCATCCACCAGAAATCATTCATCCATTAATATGATTTCCATAGATCTTACTATACCATTCTATGATCTGAATAACCCATAAAATTCATTGCACCTTGACCTTGAGGTAATTGAATTTGATCAAGGATATTCTCCCCCTTCTCCATTAGAAGATTGGCCTTGCGATAAAATGTAACAACCATTTGTTGAAGATCTACTCACAATGTCTTTTACACTAAGTTTGATCATGAGTTTCCAATTGATGATGTAAACCCAATCGATGGCATTCATTTGATCCCTACTCCACATTAGTTGGAAGAGGGATATCATATGTCAATTGAACCAACAATTGATAAGTATATTGGCACAGATCTTGATAATCCCCAATTCATCAAGCTAGGGGAAGGCTTATCCCCTACTGAGAAATATGATTACACATAATTATTAAAAGGTAATAAGAAAGCTTTTGTGTGGTCTTATAAAGATATGCTAGGACTAGATCCAAATTTAGTCATGCATAATATTATGATTGAACCAAATTCAAAACCAGTATAGCAAAATCTATGCAAGATGCATCCAATAGTAGCGTTAATGGTGAAAGATGAATTACAAAATTTGTTAGATGACAAATTCATTATATTAGTGGATTATTCACCATGGATTTCCAATATGATACCTATCAAGAAACCCATTGCAAGGATTTGCATTTGCGCTAATTTTTGAGATCTAAATAAAGTGAGTCTTAAGGATGAATTCCCTTTGCCAAACATTGATGCACTGGTGGATACCACAGTGAGTCACAAGATGTTATCCCTAATGGATGGTTTCTTTGGATATAATAAAATTTGCATTAACCTAGAAGACAAACTTTAAATGGCATTCACAATTCCCTAGGGGACATTTTGTTACAAGGTCATAACTTTTGACCTCAAAAATATTAGTGCTACTTACCAACGAGCTATAACTTATATCTTCCATGACTACATGCATAATTTTTTGGAATATTACATAGATGACTTATTGGATAAGTCTATAATTCACCATGAGCACATTTATGTATTGTGCAAAGTTCTAGATTGCCTCATCGAACATAATGTTAGACTAAATCCCAAGAAGTGCATCTTTGGCATCACATCTAGAAAACTCTTGGGATTCATAGTCTCTAAATGAGTCATAGAATTTGATCCAAATAAAGTTAAGTTAATTCTATAAATTCCTCCCCCAACTACTATCAAGCAACTACATAGTTTGTAAGGAAAGGTTGTATCCATAAAGCACTTCATAAAACAATTGTCGGATAAGTATCGACCTATGAATAAATTGTTACACAAGGCAGTCACATTTAAGTGGGATGATGAGTGTTAAGATAACTTTTATGATATTAAAAAATATTTGGCTTTGTCACTAGTATTGACTCCTCCTTGACTAGGAGTGTCATTTTATCTATGCCTCTTAGCTATTGAGCTTGCGTTGGGCACCATGTTGGCCCAAAAGAACGAATTGTACAAATAACAAGCTACATACTATATTAGCCACACCCTGGTCAGTTATGAAATAAATTATGCATAAATTAGGAAGCTATACTTAGTAGTGGTTTTTGCCACTAAAAAGCTACACCATTACATGCTCAATTATACCATGTATGTAGTTTCCAAAGAGAATCCATTGCAATATATGATGAGTCAAGCTTACCATAACAGCCACAAAGTAAAATGGATCGTGTTGTTGATGGAATTTGATCACAAATTTATCAGATAAAAATCAATCAAATGTTAGGTCACATTTTATTAACTAGCAAAGGTTCCCCTCTAGGATGACCAACCTCTTAGCATAGAGCTTCTTGACGATGGAGTATTTCAGGTGTCAAAATCACTTTATCCTAAAGATCCTGAAGTAAAGGCTAACATAACTCTATTTTTTGATGGCTCTAAGTGCAAGCAAGGGGGTGGCACGAGAATTGTATTTTCACACCACAAGGTGCTTCCATACCCTTGTCATTCAAACTTGATTTCCTGTGCACCAACAATAATGCTGAGTATGAAGCTCTCATCATAGGCCTTCAAATGGCAATCGCCATGAAAATAACCAAGCTCAACATTTTTGGTGATTCCTTACTCATAGTGAATCAGGTCAAGGGAATATTCCAATGTAGATTCTCAATATTGCAAGCCTACAAAGCCCTAGTGGATAAATTTTTGGCAAAATTTGAATGGTATGATATTGAGGCACTCTCTCACTCATCTAATCATTTTGCAGATACTATGGCCTCCTTAGGGTCTTTATTCTTGTAGAAACCATATGATGATATAACAACCATTCAAGTAAAAACACTATCGTACTCTACAAGTAATCATGAGTAGCTTAACTCCATGCAAAAAGTCCATTTGATTCAAATTGAACCTTCTCATGAACGGTTCTCTCAAATTCACAATTGTTTAAGTAATTCTGATTGGGGAACTTTGTTCCCTCAAACTTCTTTTTATAGAAGCGTAATGTTGTATTTACAAGTTCTCTCCTAATTAGCATTCATGAGATATGAACATCAAAAGTATCAATCAATTAACACAATTGAGGCTTCTTTAAAACAAGATTGGTCTATATAGCTAAAATATTACCTAAATCTTGGTAATATCCCTTCTAGATTGTCGTATACCACCAAGCACACATTCAAGCAAAAAGTGGTAAAATATGTATTACTTGGAGACATATTGTATCGTCGAAGCTATGAGGGTATCCTCCTTCATTGCTTAGAGTATCAAGAGTCACTTTGGGCAATCTCCTAAGCACACGATGGTACATGTGGTGGCCATTTCAGTGGCATGGCCATCACCAAGCACATTCTTTGTATGGGCTATTATTGGACAACTTTAGAGCAATATTATTGCACTTTGTGAGAAGCGGAATCTCAATTCAATTATTTGATGAAGTATAAATAATACATTAGGGCCAAGATTAGTCTAGAGATTATGGAACCACCCAAGACCAATATAGGCGCAGTTGTAACAAACTAACAACTAGCCTAAATTAATCAATTCTAACAATATAAGATTGTTAGGATTGAATTAACTAATGAAATAAATATTGAAATATATTCTAACATCACCCCATATTACAATATTTCATGAAACATATAACTACTAGCTATACCATCACCCCCCATTATTTTGAAATGCATAGAGAGCTGTGAAACAATTCAAATTTGACACGTGCAAGTGCCTTAGTGAATATGTCTGCAACTTGAGCATTGGTGGAGATGTACTGAAGCTAGATTCGGTGCTTTGGTACTTTGTCTCAAATGAAGTGGGATTGTGTATCAATGTGCTTCATTTTCTCATGATGCACTGGATTCTTAACAAGATTCAAAACACCCATGTTGTCGTAGAATAAGTGTATTGGATATTTTTATGGAAGACCCATACTTGTCATGATGTGATGCAACCATATCACTTCGCACACAGCTTCACGTGCAATGCGATATTCTACCTCTATTGATGAGATAACAACCACTTGTTGCTTCTTGTTGTGCCAAGAGACAGGACTAGATCCAAGATGAAACAAATATCCTAAAGTTGATTTATGATCATCATATGATCCGATATAGTTAGAGTTTGTGTATCCCTGTAAGAAGAATTTGTTGTTCTTGTATTCTAGGCCATATTCCATTGTGCCACGGACATAGTGAATAACTCGCTTTGTTGCTTTCCAGTGTGTAGTCGTAAGTTCCTGCATGAACCTCAAAATATAGTTGACAACAAATATGATATTTGACCTAGTGTTGGTCAGATATATGAGACTCCTAATTAGCTGACGATAGAGAGTAGCATCTACCTAAGGTGATTTGTCATATCACGATAACTAAAGTCCTATTTCCATTGGTGTTGCCATCGGCTTGCAGTCAGTCATGCGATATTTTTCTAGTAGTGTCTTGGCATATTTTTTCTTGGACACTTTGATGTAGTGTTCCTTCTGGTTCACTTCCATACCAAGACAATAATGGAGAAGTCCGAGATCTATCATTTCAAAATATTTGGTCAAATCCTATTTGATAGTAGAGATCATTGTTTTTGAACTCCCTATTATGAGCAGATCATCAACATAGAGTACAAGCAACACTATTTTAGAGCCTTGCTTCTTGAAATAGAGGTTTGCATCAGACGGACATCTCTTGAATCCATGCTACAGTAGGTGATTATCCATTTTTATATACCAAGCCCGAGGGGCCTATTTCAAACCATATAAGGATTTTACCAATTTGCAAACTTTCTACTATTGGCCTTCCACTTCAAATCCTTTTGGTTGAGTCATATAAACTTCCTCTTGGAGATCACCATTTAGAAAGGCACTCTTGACATCCATTTGGTGCACTTTCCACCCATACTGTGTTGTCATAGCACAAAGAACTCGAATGGTTGTCATCCGAGCAGTAGGTGCAAAATTTTCCTCATAGTCAATACCTTCTATTTGATCATAGTCCTTTGCAACAATTCGGGCCTTTTGCTTATCTATTGTTCCATCTACCTTGTACTTTATTTTGTACACCCATTTGCAGCCTATGGTCTTCTTTGTGTATGGCAAATCCACAAGCTTTCAAGTTTTATTTTTCATCAGAGACTTGTACTCTACATCCATAGTGGCCTTCCACTGAGGCTCACCAAGGGCATCTTGCACTGACACAGGTTCAAGTTCATCTATTGAGGACATAAACACCTTGTCATAATCAATATCCATATCTTCTGTATCTCTTACAGGATCTACAGAAAGTTCCTCAAAATATTGATACAAATAATCAACCCCACTAATCTCTATTGTAGGTTTCTCTTGTCGAGCCATGCTGCGAGTATGAGGTCTAACCAATGTCAAATTCAGTGGAGTGGATAGCTTAGAGTCTCTAATTATACTTGTATACCACTTTTTATTCTTCTTCTGTGGTGATGAAGAAGATGAATAAGGACCTCCAACCTTGGATGAAGGAGACTTCTCAACCTTAGTTTCCACAAGGTCTAGGTATACATTTGATGTGTTTTCTGATGTGAAAGCCTCATCAAAAACTACATCTCTACTAATGTGAATCTTCTTGTTTAAGGGATCAATCAATCGATAACCCTTAGAGTTCTCATCATACCCAATAAGAATGCACTTCAATGTTTTCTCATCTAGCTTCTTTCTCTTTTCTTTTGGTATGTGCATGAATGCTTTACAACCAAAAATGCGTATATGAGATATGGATGGTTTTCTACCACTCCATGATTCTTGTGGATTCATTCCTTGTAGGGCCTTAGTGGGTGCCCTATTCAACAGATATACTGCTATGGTGACAAATTCTGCCCAATATTTTTTCCCAATTCTAGCTTCTGTGAGCATGCAA
Source organism: Wollemia nobilis (assembly GCA_028583015.1). Lineage (NCBI taxonomy): Eukaryota > Viridiplantae > Streptophyta > Pinopsida > Araucariales > Araucariaceae > Wollemia > Wollemia nobilis. Next base: position 3,236,686 of record JAQPPZ010001678.1, on the reverse strand, counting down.
CGAACCATTTCCATGATGGAACGATCCCTCCTTTCATAAACTCCATTTTGCTGAGGATTATAAGCAGTAGTCAACTGCCATGTGATCCCATTTTTAGTCAAGAATGTAGAAAAATATTTAGAGGTGAACCTCCCCCTCGATATGAGCAGAGGATATTTATAGAAGTCTCTGACTCCTTTTGATCAAATTTCTTGAATTGCTGAAAGAAGCCAAATGCTTTAGATTTTAGTTGAAGAAATAATACCCACATCTTTCATGAGTAATCATCCACGAATAACTGAAAATAATTTTTACCCCCATAATTTTTGGGTGTCAAAGGACCACACAGATCAGTGTCAAACAACTCCAGAGGTTTCTTTACTCTTGTAGAGCTCCTTTCAAATGCTACTCTATGCTACTTTCCTGCCAGGCAGTCAAAGAAAATTGGCGATGTGATAGAAAGGGAAGTAATACCATTTACCATCTCATACTTAACTCAAGTAAGTAACTAGAACTCATATGTCCCTATCTCTTGTGCCATAGGGAATTTTCCTCCTTTGTAGAGACATTCATGGCCATATCTGGAGTAGATATAGCATCTAGGGCAAATAAGCCATGCTTATATGAAGTGGTTGCAATGTTACTACCTCTCCTGGTAATAGAACAACATTTCTTGCCCCCCTCAACCCTAAAGTTTACAATCATATCCTTGTCCAAAATTTGTGTGACTGACAACAAGTTGTTTGCCAATCCTGGAACATAGAGAACCTTCTCAATATGGCACTTGCCATCAAGAAGAGTAATAGAAACTGTACCTTCTCCCTGAACCTTGTAGGTTTTATTATCGGCAATAGTGACAGGTTTGCCCTCTTTGGCCTCAAAAGACTCAAACCATGATTTATCGTCATTCATGTGCTTACTGGCTCCATAATCGACATACCAAATAGGATCTATCTGCTTGGATACTGTGGTAGTCATGAGAACTCTGTGTGCTCTCTCAGAATTCATGTCAGATTCCTCAACAACAACATTCACTTGCTGTTGTTTGTTCTTTTGTGGTTTGTTCTGGCCTTTCTATTTTGATTGTTTATTCTTATGCCAACATTTGTTTGTATCATGACCTTTGTCACAGATCTTGCAATATCTCTTTTTTTGTTGAGGTTGTTGAGTTTGTTTCCCTTTTGAATCCTTTTGATAACTTTCTCCCTTCTAAAAATTATCCTTCTTCTTGTTCTGCTCCTTCCTGTTGCAGTGTTAGAAGAATCATATCATTGTAGCTGGTGTGCCTCCTCTTATTGAAGCAAATTTACCTTTCAACAAAGGTAATTTGTCTTTGTGATACATGAAGTGAGGTGATAAACACTCTAAAATATTCCGGTAGAGCTCTCATTACCACTGAGGTAAGGAGCTTATCATCAACTAGTGTTGCCAAGGAATTCAATTGTCCTTTCAACTCAGACACTCTGCAAAGAAAGTTTTCAACTTTATCTCCCTGTTTCATGCTTAGATTGTGTAATTGAGACTAAATAAATAGAATGGTGGAATCATTCTTTCCTTCATATATAGTTTTAAGGGCATCCCATGTCGCTTTACTATTTTGACAGTCAACAATATGAGGTTGAACTTCATCAAAAATAGCAAGCAAAATGAGCACTTTTGCTTTGCTATCTATCTTATCAAAGTCTTTCTAACCAAAAGTGAGAGTTGTGGCTCCAGCTACAGATGAAGGTCTTTTTGTTGTTCCAGACACAACATCCCAAAGATCATCCATCTCTAGGATAGCCTTCATTTTGTTTTTCCATGGTGTATAATTTGGACATTTCAACAACTGATGAGCATCAGTCATTAGTTTTACAGACATTGTGAAGGTTCCTTATAACACCAAATGGTCCCCCCTTTGATATATCTTAATTCTAGGTCATTATACTGTACAAAATACCCGCCCTTATGTGAGGGAGACTAGGTATTTTGAAAAACTAGAAAAATTACCCGCCCTTACGTGAGGGAGACTGTAGGTAATTTTAATGATTATACGCTACATGGTACTTAGCCGGTACTAAAAGGGAATCACCTCATTGATGGCACTAACCTTAGAAAGCCTTCAATCTACATGCGTGGGGTGTAACTTTCCCTATACACTTTGGACATCCTAACTTTCGTCTGGATTTAAGCCTAAACACGAGAGTGATTGGGGTAGTGGATGGAGTAAAAAAATAGCAAAATGGTAAACTTATCTCCCCCTGAAGATTTAGAGAACAAGCTCAGACATCATTTTTGGCAGCTATATTAGGCGACGGATATAGTAGCACAATCATGATAGCTTTACCTATAAGTGTTGGCCAGAGGTATCACAAATATCAAATGCTATAGTGCAATAAATTGCATGGATGGGTTTTAATTATTTCGGGGACTTAGGGAGTGAATTTGATTTTAAATTTTAATGATGTAGTGCAAAGCAAGTATAAATGCAACATACAACATAAAAGTTCCCACATAAATAAACCACTAGATGTCGAGTACAGCCGAAAATGCACCTTTACAATAATGCCAAAATTTGCTTTTCCTCAAAAAATTTCTCTCTTTCCCCCCTTAATTTTTTGAAAAAAATACCCCCACTTTTAAAAATTCTTCTTATAAAGCATTTTTAAACATTTTTTTTTATATCTAAAGTAAAAAAAAAAAAATTATTATCCCATATAGTAAAAATTATCTTATTAAAAAAGTAATTTAAAACTATAAAAGAAATAATATAAAATATTACTTTTTAACTTTAGAAAAAAAAATATTAAAAAATAACCTAAAAAGAACATTTTACCTTTGCTTTGGGGGGGTCGATGAGATTCGAACCCGCGACCTCAAGCTCTCGGAGCCTTAACCACTCGGCTCACTACCAGGTGAGCCAGTGGGCTGATCTATAATAGATCAGGCTCCGCTCTTATTTCAAGAGCCTCCACAAGCCAAAAGGCCCTCGTGGTGGTGCTCCCTCCTCAGCCACTACTCGGGCAGAGCATGGGTGGCACTGCTCGGGCGGAGCACGGGTAGCGCGTGGGTAGCGACGGGGTGGCTGGCTCACAGACAGCGAAAAATGCCACCAAAATTTCTCTGCAAGGATCCTTTCAGATCGTTTTCTCCTCTACAATTCAATACAACCAAATATTTGCCTTAAAACTTCAAGAACGAAGAAGAAACACCTAAAAACTGATTGGCCATTGACGCCCTGCGTGATGAAAAAATCAGCTTTGGAAGATTTTTAAAGGATAAAATCAATTTTTAATCCAGCCAATCTGCTCCGATTGGCTTCCTTATTCCAAAAAATCCCATAGAATTGAAAAGCACTGAACACAGTGATAAGGAAAAATACCAACTGTGTCATAGTTTTGACGTCGGTGATGCGAAGAGTTACAGGTGACAGGCATGGTTGATTTCTTCAATATCGAGGCAGATAAAAGGTTTATCCTACATTAATGGGATAGTGACGCATATAAGGTTTTAAAAGAACCTTTACTCCATAAAGGAGTATAGCCTCTCTGGGAGAGGATCTCTCCCAAGAGAGTCATGGGTAAGCCTTGGTGTTGGCTCCCACGATGTGTTGGTCGCCACGCTTAGCCCCTTTCGATCGTATGGTCGATTGCTCCTTTTTTCTTTAGACCGTATGGTCGATGCTCCTTTGCTATGTCGACCGTATGGTCGATCACTCCTTTAGTTGTTTTTCGATCACTTCTACTGATTTAAAAACCAATTTTTTGATAAATCCAATCAAACCTGATTAAAAAAATTTCTCTAACTTGATTAAAAAAATTCATAATTTCCAATCGAGATTTAAAAATCTTTGCTCATCTAGAGCTTCACTACTACGAGATCACTTTGAGAGAAATGAGAGTGCTGGAGGTCACGCTCTGATACCATGTGAGAAGTGAAACCTCAATTCAATTATTTGATGAAGTATAAATAATACATTAGGGCCAGGATTAGTTTGGAGATTATGAAACCACCCGAGACCAATATAGGTGCAATTGTAACAAAATAACAACTAGCCTAAATTAATCGATTCTAATAATATAAGATCGTTAGGATTGAATTAACTAATGAAATAAATATTGAAATATATTCTAACACATTTATGTTAAGAATTTCATCAAGTGTCAACACCATGCTAATTTTATACGCGTACCTTCTTAAGCCTTACAATCGATTCAATCGATTTGGTCGTTTTTGCAATGGGGATTTGACTTAATCGGGAAAATCTCACCCTCTTCTTTATACTATCATATGTTCATCATTACAACCACAAAGTATTTCATAAAATGAGTGGAAGTTATTCCCCTTACCACTATGACTAGACCTTGCATTGCAGATTTCATGCTACATAACATCATTTATCATTTTGGTATCCCATCCAAGATAATTTTAGATAATGGGCCACCTTTTAAGAATAAGGATGTGTGTGCTTTAACAACTAAATATAAAATCTAGTATATTTTTTCTATGCCCTATTATCCACAAGCCAATAGGTAAGTTGAGGCATCAAATAACATAGTAATTTCCATATTATAGAAAACCGTTAAGGATAATCACAAATATTGGCATAATCAATTGCCTCTGGCCCTTTGGTCTTACCACACTAGTATTCAAACACCCAATGGGGCAACCATATTTCACTAGTGTATGGTGTTGAGGTTGTCATGCCCTTAGATTTGGAAATCACATCATTATGAATAGCCATGCAAGAGTTCATCGATGATGACACCGCGTGGTAGGCTCACCTGGACCAATTAACTTTACTTGATGAATGATGCATTAATGCTCTTGAGCACCTACGTGTTAATAAATAGAGGCTGAAAAGAGCCTATAACATGAAAATACATCCTATAGAATTTTAGGTTGGTGATCTTCTTCTAAAATATAACCAAAAAAATTCTAACTTGCCACCCCATCTAAGGGATAAATTTATGGTAAACTAGTTAGGTATTTACATTATCACTAGTCAGATTGAACCTATAACTTATTGCCTAGATTCCCTTGAAGGATGTGAGGATCCTGAGCCCTTGAATATCCTTCACCTATGGCCTTCTCCTGCTTAAAGCACTATATCCTAAAATGCTCCAAAGGTGTCTTTGAACCCTTCAATCACTCTAAAATGCTCCAAAGGTATCTATAAGCCCTTTGGTCACCCTAAAATTCTCCAAAGGTGTTTACGACTCCTTTGGTCACCCTAAAATGCTCCAAAGGCATCTATAAGCCCTTTGGTCACCCTAAAACACTCCAAAGATGTCTATAAACCCTTTGGTCATCCTAAAATGCTCCAAAGGCATATATAAGCCCTTTGGTCACCCCAAAAATCCCCAAAGGTGTCTATGAACCCTTTGGTCACCCTAAAATGCTTCAAAGGTGTCTATGAATCCTTTGGTCACCTAAAAATCACCAAAGGCATCTATAAACCCTTTGGTCACCCTAAAATACTCCAAAGGCATCTATAAACCCTTTGGTCACCCTAAAATGCTTTCAAGGTGTCTACAAACCCTTTGGTCACCTCAAAATGCTCCAAAGGTGTCTACGAACCCTTTGGTCACTCCAAAAAGCCCTAAAGGTATCTATAAAATGTCCCAATGGCATCCATTAAGCCCATTGGTCAAATATATATATTTATTTATCAAATTCCAAAAACATCATTAAAATATCAAAAATATAAAAATATTGCATTGCATTACATTTCATATAATTGCATTATAAAATCACTTGCATTAGGTATACCTATCATAGAATTTTACATTCTAGAGTTTATCATACATTTCTAGCACCAGGTCTATCCACTAGCTATAATTAAAAATTAACTTTGTCAAAATTCATTATTAATACTCATCTACATTTCAATTATCATTTACATTTTCCACCTTTCATATGTGTGTTTGTTTCCCTTCACCTAGTCATTTGTTATAAGGTATATTTAGGGTTTTTGGTCACTCAATCATCTCTAGTTTTCTTTTTAGATTTTATAGAAATCTATCCTGATTTTTAGAAGGTAGAGTTCTACTTTGATTGTACCTTGTATACATCAAAATCCCCAACATATTTTCACACTAATAAATCCAAGTTTTTCAACAAGGAAATATGAAACCTACAAAGTGGTCTATGTTATCCTAAGTGAAAATTTTATCTCACTCATCCCCCTGTGCGAATGACTCAAAAATACTAAGAATTAACAAAAGGATAAGCTCCTTCTTACCCCAAACAATAAAAATCCCTTGCTTCATGCCAAATTGGAACAAGTATCCAAAAAGAAAAATAAATAGTGGTTGTTACCACTTAACAATATTAAAAAATAAATAGTGTTTTTACCATTAGAAAAAGTAAAAAGTAAAATAAACAGTGGTTCTCACCACTACCAAAATCCCTTGCTCACCAAAATAAAAATGAGCAAATCCCTAGAGAAATTTAAAGATAAAAGAAAATAAGGGAGTATTGAACTTGAATCCCTAGAATTCTTAGTATTTTTTGGCATCTAACCTGCCTGGCAATGGCAGTATCCTTACGCTTGATGATATATCTATTATAGTAGCAACCTACCTTTTTACAAACCAATGTTTGCATGCAGATGAGCTAGCTTTTGGTAGCTTGTAATGTCTAGTGGTCTAATCCAACTATGTACAAAACTTAGGATAATGATATTCATAGGGTTATCTTTAGTACATATGGGCTGCATCAATCATGTTTGGCACTAGGGTAAATTTATGCGCTATCTTAGCAATGAAATCACATACACATAGGGATATTGAATATCTTGGTCATCTTAGCAGATCTATACCTTGCCAAAAAGTCTTGCATAGTTACTATACAACTTTTGACTAGATCACTAGAGTGTTTGAGTCTCATAAAAATATTAAGGACATCATATAACCTCATATTATTCATTCCATTACATATCATCTTATCCCATGTTTATTAATTTACATTTTCACAATCCATTACATAGTCTTATGTTAAAGTTAAAATGAATAGATGAATTTTGTATAGTCTATGGTGCTAGCATCTAGTGTATCAAATAGTAGTCATAATCCATCATACATATTAATAAATAATTCATTTCATTATGCATACACTCATGTACATATCATCAAATCACATCATATTACAATACATGCATCCATGATAAGCATCCATAAAAGCATAAGTAAAGCATACATAAGCATTGCATACATCTAATAAAATAGTAAAGAAACACATGATGATAATAGAAAAACTCATATATATATATATATATATATATATATATATATATATATATATATATATATATATATATATATGTATGGGATAAAAAGATACATCATAATCCAAAAATTTCCCGCAGGCTACAATAAAGTGGGTCCTCAAACCTCACACTTCTAAAATCCAAAAAGAACCATAGAGTCTCAAAATCCATGGTCACACAAGATCAAAACTATGACTCTCACCCCCACCCTCAATTGGTGTGTATCGAGAGCTCCTAGATCTACTCTCCTTGGCCCTATCTACTCTCCTTGTAGAGCTATGTTCCTCCATCTTAGATGTTGACTACCCTGTACTACTCCTCCTACTCTCTTGAGATTCACTAGCAGAAGAGCAAGCTAGTAAGTGCCCTTTGAGGTGTGTTATCTCATCCTCCAAATCCTGTGTGTGGGTGGTGTCCTCCTGATGATGCACTTGGTACTCACTCAATAATTTCTAGAGCTATGTAACCTCCTCCTTTAGCCTAGGAATATTGCCACTACTAGATCCCCCATGTCTAGGGCTCCTTGCCCTAATTTTTACTCTAAGAGTAGCTAAATTTGCTACCTACCTATCAATATTATCCTATGCACTATGAACCTGTACCTATAGGAGAGCCCTCTCTTTTACGTACTCCCATATACCTTTGATCAACTCACCCTATAGCTCAATGATAGTCATATCTCGTGTGGCCAACTATACCTGCGCTTCTTATTCATCAAATTCATCATCACCATAGTCATCCTAAGGATCCCCCACATCAATAAGATTTATACACTCATCCTATACCTAATTATGCACATATTTCTTGCCTAATTTTGGCTCCTCCTCATCTGGAGCCTCATCATATCCCTCATTTGGAGCATCCACGTAATACTCCCCTATCACCACAAATGTACCACCTCCTAGAGGTCCCTCCCCTCGTCACTATTGTTTCACCCACCAGGAGTCATACTTTGTTGTAGTACTGATGTCATCTAGCTTAGATATGTCCTTTGTAGGATATTCCTCCTCTCCAACTACCTCAACTATAGGTCAAGTAAGTGTCCTTTCATCCCCACAATGTTGATAAATTACTAGCTCACTAGGAAATCCTTGGCATAATCCAAACTGCTACAGCACTCGAGCATATGGGAAGTACTCTCACTCAATCCTATGTTGCTCAACTAACCATCTCTCTTGTCTCACCTTGAAGCTGCACCTCATCCTTAGGCCATGTTGGACAATCCTTGTAGGGTCTCCACATAACCTCCTCTACCCTGAGCTGTGAAAATTATTATGCATAATGATCAATTGTACATGCATAGGTATGGCTCTAACCCCTCTCCTAGTCTCATTACCATAGAAAACCATAGCATATCTCCCTATCCACAAGTTGTACTTAGGTCGTCCAAGGTAATCCTCGCGGTCAATCCACAATAATATGCTACCATCCCCACACTAGAAGTAGAAAGCTACATTCCAAGACTTTCTACCCATAGGATTGGATCTCATACAACTCATCATAAATTTGTACCAGTAAATTAGTGTCCCAATCCATCACTAGTAGCCTCTCTATGGTGTACTCCACAAGTGAAAATATCAACTCCAAAAGTTTCCAAGAGAACCTGGCTCTTGACAAATCTAGTAGCAACATGTTGGAGATCAGTGTCATCAGTAAGGCATATTTGTATCATAGTCAATACCTCTACCACATACTATAAATCCACTAGCATTCCCCTGCTAGGCAAGTCTCATAGTGCCTCTATCCAATCCGCTACAAAGTATCTCCATAAAATTGTATCTCTCAGATCTTGATGAGTAGATACGATCAAAATTCCCTCTATAAAAATGAATAAAATTTGATATATGTCCTCTAATATCACTATCATATCCCTAATTTGTTGGTACGAGGGTCCCATAGATCTATCAACGCTATCAGATAGGCTTTGTCTCCATACACTAGCTCTAACCGTGTCACTTGCTTAAGACCAATGAAGTCAAGCCATTTACAGTCATCCTCTATCAATAAGTCCCTAGTAGTCTAAAAAAGAGTTATAACTTGACACCGAATCATGACCACCTGATAGAGGCAATCAAGTTTAACAAAAATGTAATAAAATTACTTAAAAATAGCAAAAATAGCTCAAATAAAGGATCTTTTTCCCCTAAATTTTTGGTCGTCCCATCCAAGAACGGCCCCCAAAAATAGTCATAAAACAACATAAAAACATGGCATAAAATTGCATACAAACCATAAATAAAGCATAAATTCCTATATCTTAGCACTACTAAGGTTTATTAGCCGAAATTTAGTGTGTTTTGTTGGAAAATGTGCAAAGAATTACATTTCCAAATTCAATAAATAATAGGAGTAAAGTTATTCCCTTACCTATCTTGCATCGACTTCACCGCTCATAGAGTCCTGAGGCTGGCTCATGGTGATTGTGAGGTAGTCTCAAAAGTGCTCCACTTCAAAAAATCAATCTCCTACTCCTCACCTCTCGGTTTGCCAAGTTATAAATGTGAAAATGAGCTCATTTGATCAATTTTTGGCTTAAAAAGCACTAGAATGAGCATGGTCATCCTAGGTTGGGATGGCCAAAAAAATTATTGACCATCCCACCCTGGGATGGCCACAAAAAAATCCCACAAAAACAACTAAAAAAGACCAAGAAAATGGCCTAAAAACCACCAAAAACATGTCAAAATTGAAAAAATTCACAAAGGATCAAGATTGAACTCAAATTTTTCATGGATGAATTGAAAAGTATCTACTTAAATCTCCAAGAAGGCCATTGTAGCTGGACCACTCCACAAGAATGAGGTATTTAGTTTTATTCTGCCATGAAATATCAACAAAACCATCAAAAGCCTCACAAAATTAATAAATCTTACAATTGATTAAATTGAAGGTAATTCCAATCCAATCATATGGATCAAGTGACTCATCACTTTCATCACTGGTCATGCCCTCATCGAATCATCACTTGAGGAGTAGTCATAATAACAAATTCATAATCAAAATCAACACTCAAACACTCAAAAGTGCAACTTGCATACATTCAAAAGAATCATTGTCAATGACAAATTTCAAGCCCACACTATGGCAAATAATTCAGCACAAATTCAAAACAAAGTCTTGGTATACTTGAAGCCTTGAGATACATATCCCAAAATATGTAAAATAAGAAACCAAGACCAAGTATACCCTAGAGCCCCTAAAATTGTCATTATAGTGCGGTTGAAAGGTATACCAAAATCAATCCTTCAATTATGTCAAAAGCAAGGATTCTAAGAATGTATGCTCTTTCCACAATGGAGGCATCTAAAGCTGGTTAGTTTACTAAATAACCTTAATCATTTGATGATTTATCCATCTATTTTTGCTCCGCTCTCTGTTTCACACAATGCATCTTAAAAATGGGGTATTTATAGACACTAAAATCATGTAAATTAGATAATATTGTCATGATTCCACTCTTATCGACATCATATGACCCTATTAGGCAACCCTCAGGGGTTAATTATGGGTCCTAACCACTTTTGGGAAGGTTTACCCCACTTTTGGGAAGTTTTGGGCAATGTAGCCATGGTCGTCCCACCCCAACATGGTCATAGTTCATGGTTGTCCCACCCAAGGATGGCCATAAGAAACCATCCCTAGGTGGGATGACCATGGTCTAGACCCCCTAAAAAGTCAAGGGTAGGATAAATGGTAATCCATTTCTGCAATTTATCCCACCTAATGACTTATGACATATTGGGAGATTGTCTAGGCCATTAGGAAATGCAAATTGGAGGTCCAAATTGGAGACCTCTTTCACCCTATGCATGGTAAAGATGTTGACAAGTGGTGGCACCTACCTTGCATGTCCCAACTTGTCCCTTTACCCCATTTTCCCTCTTGGGCTATAAATTGGAGTGTTTTCACTCAATTTCAAAGAGAGATCTTTGCAAGTATTTGCCACAAAGTGCTGCCGAGATTCCCTCTCACCTTTCGCTCTCATATTTATCCTTAGAAACTTCATCAATCAAAGGTAGTTTCAAGGCATCCCCAAGTACATAAATACCTTCCAAAACCCATCTATTATTTTGAATCAAATCACTAAATTTGATAACAACATCCCTAGGAGTATTCTAGACCAGATCCCATTGGAATTGGTGGCAAAAAACACCTTGTTTTGTTGTCATCCCCACCTAGGATGGTTAACAATCCTAAATGGCTCACCCTAGTATGGCCATGAATTGACATATAATTTTAAATAAATTTTAGTATATACCAATTTTAGAGTAGTATTTTAGCATCATACTTGAATTTGGTGAAGTTTGGAGCTGTTTTGGACCGTCAATTAGGGTTTTTTGTAATGATAGTCCTAATTGGCTCACCCAAGTATGGTTAGAGACTTTTCTAATAATTTCACTTCAATTTCTATAGATATCATTACAAAAGTAGATAATATACATCATGCTAAGTTTTTATGTCATTTGGAATAGTTTTGCATTCTCTATTGCACTTTTTGCACCCTATGTTGCATGCATTTCATTGAATTTACCTTAATCCGCACATGCTATTAACCCATTTCAATTTATTGTGTGTAGGTATAGGTATTCCAATGCATGAGGAAGGAGCTAAATATTTGAATATGAATAGCTCAAAGAAGTGATAGTGAAATCCCACTCTTCAATCATGAGTGTGAGAAGAACATTGAAAGCACACCATAAGTTTGTGAAAGGATTGGATCCTTCAACATTGTAATTTGAATTGTATCAATTTGAGAGTCCTCAAGGGAATATTTTGTAACCTTCTATTTGGAAAATTAATCAATACAAAAAGAAACCCCCATTCCTTTCAAATATTTTTCATTTATGGTTTACTTTATTTATCGCTTTTGAATGCTTGATTAGAACAATAGATGCAGTTCAATTTCCATTGCTAAGTGTGTCATTTTTTCTGCTCTATAGAAGGAAGGATCATTATTATTATTTTCTTGATTTCAATAATAGTTAAGGATTTACATTAAAATAATTATTAATGATTATTGTTGTTCTCCATCAACCATAGAAAGAAAATTACTTTTGTTGAATAGGACCATTAAGTAAGGATTTAAGAACTATTTGTTTTGATAATTGAGTCAGTATCATATTTAATGGTAAGTTTGCTAAAACTAGTAATCAAATAAATTGGTAATATTTTAGTTCCCAGTTATGATATTGGAAAGAAAAATGATAATTATTGTACTAAGCCTATTGGATGGTAGTTCCCCATCATACTTAAATTAGAAGGGAATGTGTGTAGTGCTTGTTTAATATAATGCATAACCCACAGAAGATAATAAATTGGATAGTAGGGGAAATGGGTGATACTTTTCTTGGAGTGGAAGATCAAAAGTAAAGAGTGACTTGAAAAAAAACAAGCAGCGAAAGGGAGAGAAGATAGTTTTTAGAAGATAATCAGCAAACTAGATAGTCTCGTATATTAAAAGCCTTAGCTTGGTATGTTTCATTTGATTTGAAAGCCTTTTTCTTCTCTAAAGGAAAAGAGAATTATTTTTTTATTTATATTTCTTGGTTTTGTATGTATTTAATTCAGAAAATAAGCTCTCTTTAGGATAAAATGGCATGGTTGGAAATTATTGCCTTTTTTATTACCTTATTGGGAATCTCTATTTTAGTGAATTTTCACTAAAAATAGACTGTATGACAATAAGTTTGTGAACTTGGGATATCCTTGAACGTAGTTGGGAGAAGTTGTGAAGCATGAAATATGATATTATTCAGCTATTTTATTTAAGTGAATTGTATTATATTTTTTTGGGTTATAAATTATACCTAGAAAACTTAGTTGTGTCCATATTTTATTGGAATTTGTTGAGTTGCATGATGAGAAAGCTATGGAATGCTTTATTTTTATTATGAATGCTTAAATATTTACATTAGTTCCATTGGTATAAGATAGCCTAGTATTATTTTTTCCATTAAAAATATATGGATGAGTCAATATCTTACAGATTAATGCTTGTCATCTGTAACATCATCTAAATACCCAAAGTGGGAGTAAAATCTGACATAGATGAATGTAGGGGATGAAATCCTTAGGCATGACAATATAGTTTATGATGGGTCTATAGATAAACAATTGTAACCACCTTATTGATTACTTCTATCTTGATAGGTACGATAAAAATTTGGGAGTACAGCTAAAGCTTTAGATAATAAGACTATGGTGTGAGCTTGAATGTGATGGCAGTGTCAAGATAAGATCAATGGTTATTTTTTTTTGTTTAAAGAAGACCCTTAGCACATGATGTTCTTAATATCGTCATGTGTTAAACCTAAGTATTGTTGTGCATGCATATTTTGGTATTCTATATTTGTGACTATTAAAGTTGTTTATTTTATAGTCATAAGGAAGAAAATACTATAAGGAATGCAATGTGTAGTGTGTTTTTTGATACATTGGAGTGTAAATGAATTATGATTGGTCTTTAGATGATATTTGATGGTGTGTTTTAAAATAAAATAAATTTTGAATACATAGAATCTAATTTTAGCGATGGTATGATGAGGTCCATGCTAAGTTGGAGTAAATTATTCTCTAGATTGTGTGACATGGAGCCCAATGTATTCAAATGAGATTATAAGATTTCTATTAGTTTTTATTTACAATTCTCTTTTAAGGAAATACTGATTTATAATGTTTGTTAACTTGAATAGCACATATAAAATATCCTAGTTTATTCTGAGTTATTGCTTGCAATGAAAAGGAAAAATATGCATGTATTTAGGATGCACTCTCATGCTAGGGCTCTAATCCCTTAATATATATATTTCTCAATGGAATGGAAAGAGAGAATTGGAAGATAGAAAAACTCATGCTGCAATTGGACAAAGGATAGAAGAAAGAATTTTTTTTATCAATTATTTGAGTCCATGTAGGAATGGATAATGTAAAAATTGATTTTTCATACTTAGGATATATTCTTTGTAAAGAACATTGTATTAGAAATCTCTTGAAGAGGGAGAGACCTCTAAAATAATATTTAACTAGTGGTTGGATTTTATGTTAAAACACTTTGTTAATGGAATAGTGGATGTGAAACAATCAATTGTTTGATTATGTTTCATATGTGATAAATATGTAGGTATTTAGCTTTTCATTTGGTAATAAAATTGAGAATAATTGCCTTACATTGGTTAATAAATAGAAATTTATTGATGTTCAAAGAGATTCATTATTCAATATGAGGAATTTGGCTAAGTGAGTTAATGTGCAATAGTATTGGAGTATATTCTAAGGGTATCATATGGGTACATGACATTTTCTTTTAGTTTTAATGAGTTTTAGATTAGGAATAAATTTGGTTTACCTATGAAATAATATTAATATGCATTATCCTAAAGTATATTTTGGGTGCTTAAAACTTTAAGAGCAAGACAATGAGTATGTCTCAATGAAGGATCTTTGAGAGGATAATTCAGAAATAATAGATCATAAAAATATATGGTCAGTATATCTAGATGAATACCATGGAGGTAAATTCAAGTAGACTTAAAGGAGCATTACATCTATTAAAAGATACTTTAAATAAATTAATTGAGGATGATCTAATAAATGCATTCCATGCTTGAATAATTTCTTATTTTATGAGCCTAGTGGTGATTAAAAGACTTAAATATTATATAAAATCATATTAAGACTTAGATTTGGATCAATGGTATATAGGCTAGCTCATCGAATAGATGATAAGGATAGCTTGATCTCAACATGCTTAGTACACCTACATAGGTAGACTTATGTAGGGTGTAGAGATTGATGTGACCCTTTCAACAGATAGAAAGAGATAAGTTAGCTCATTAGAGAAATGAGATTGATAGCTTAACAAAGCTCTACATGTAGTGCACATACATAGACAAGCTTATTTAAGTTGTAGAGATGGGTGTAATCCATGATGGGTCTAAAATGGACAAGATGACTCAACATAATTTGAGACGAATAACTTAGTAAGGGATTACTAAGAATTTTAGTCAATCCTTTGGTAGGAACTTTGCTATGTAGGACTGAACCAAACTCTAACAAGTATATGGGAGTAATTGGGTAAAATAAAAATTGGAATATGAATAGGATGGAATTTAGGACTAAAATTTTTAAGAGTGTTAAAATTTTGGGTTATGAAAACGTGGCATTAGCCACAAGGGATTATTATTTGAGTATCCACAACCACATATTTGCAAGGTGGAGGCAAGAGGAATGGAACCTAGGTTGGTCCCTACCAGAATCCAAAATATTCACCAACTATGCTATGCAATTGGATGTGATATAAAAACTATTAAATAATGTATTAATAAACTTATTAAAAATATTTTATAATAATATAATATGATGTAATATGATGATGTATATTTAGTTGAAATGTTATATGTTATGATTTGAGTATAATATGATAATGTGTATTTGGTTGAAATATCATATACTATTATTTGAGTATATTTTATGTAGGGTTATCCATTTAAATAAGTTTAAGTGGTTGAAACATATTATATTTCTTGAAAGAGGATTAAGTTGAAGTTCAAAAGAACATGGAATGTGACATCATCATATGAGAATTGTCAATTTAATAAAAAAATAAATTTTCATAACTAAGAGTAATTTTTATTAAATTTTATATATTTTTTAATTTTTATTCATATATATATATATATATATATATATATATATATATATATATATTGAGGTTAGTGTGAGAACTTTTTAGGATCAATGCTCAGAGTTGGGCATTCCCATTCCAACTATGACCTCTAATAAGGGTGAGAGTGAGATTATCAATAGGGACCAAACACACGACACTTAGGGTTGGTCATCCCCATCCCAACCATGACCTATAATAAGGGTGAGAACTGAGCTTATCAATAGGGACCAAACACACGACCATACACACACTTGCTCACACTAGTTTGAGCCTTAGTTTGAACCTTGGAACTCTGAAAGAAGAGCCAAAATATGAACAAGCATGCCCTTCTCAAGGGACCATATTCATATATATTAACTAGATGTAATTATATAAATGCTTTAACATAAGTTTTTCTCTTTATTAAAGAAACATATTCATTAGATAAATCACCATTTTAGTGTTTATCAAAATAGTTATTCAATTAATCATAGAGTTGAATATAAATATTAAAATATAAATAATAAATAATTAAAAATTAAAATAAAAAATACAATTAAAATGTGTAAGTTTAAGTCCCATAGGACAACACAACAGTTTCGGGCTTTGGCTCTTTTTCAGGAGGTTCAAGGTTCAAACCACAACCTGGACAAGTGTGTGAAAGGGTGGGTGTGTGGTGGATGTGTGTTAAATTCCCTATTGATAAGCATAGCTATAAAAAAAATATAAGTTTAATATTTTTAAATATGATAAATTAAAACCAAAAAATATATTTAATATCTTTAACTAAAAAATGATATTATTTATATATGTTGCAATATTTTCTATTTAAAGAGTTTTTTAGAAAAATATTTAGCTCTTAAAATGCATCATATATATATATATATATATATATATATATATATATATATATATATATATATATATATATATATATATATATATATATATATATAATATGATGTATATGAAATAATTTTATAGATATTTCATTTTAATATTTAACATATGTTTTTGTTTACTTATTTTTTCAATTGTATTCTAAACTTGCATTATGTAAATTTATGATAATTAAAAAATAAGGTATCAAAAAATGTGATAGTAAATATGCAATAATAAAATTCAATAAAACAAAAAACCCAACATATCAAAATTACTTCATTTCATCATTGTAAGAAATATGTAATGGTGAAAATTATGTATTAAGAAAAATAATTCAAGTTGATATGTTGATATCTCCTATAAATATGGGAGGTTGATACTATAAGAAAAAGTTATATTTTGAATGCCCATAACCTTGTAAATATTCATGATCAAAACTATAGATAAGTTTCAAACTCATGGAAATGCATTATGCATCCAAATTTATCCTTATGTTTCACTTTCATGGTTGTATCTGTAGACACAGAAAATTGACCCACTTTAGTGGGCAATATTTCTTGAGCCCTCTGGGATACCCCTTTTAGACTTGCTTAAGGCAATGGTAAGGCTTCTCCCCCTTGTTTTGTCTATTTTATCTCTTTATGTGAAATTGTGCTCCCCCTAGTGACTTTGCATAGGCAGAATCATGGTTGGCCTTGATGGGGTGAGATTTTGTATTTTTAGGGTTTCTTCTTAGGAACTATAATTTTTTTATATTGGTATTTTTACATTGGCCCTCCTTGGTTTTCCTGCTTTTATTGCCTTCAAATCCATAATATAAGAAGGTTTTAAATTCACTATTCATACACAACAACATAATTTAGAATTATTGCATGCTAACATTTTATTTCTCACAAAGTGTTCTTATTTGGTTTGCATCATTTTATTCATTCACAAGCAAGTTAACTTTGGAGTTTGAATATTGATTAGTTTTTTGTTGCATTGGATTGTTGATTATTGTTGCTCATTCTTGGTGGATTGGTGTAGAAGCCCCAAAGGAAATTTCAACCATTCAGGAGGTCTCAACCCTTATGCCTGCTTCCTCACTCTCTACCAAGTTAAAGCACTCTACTACATGCTTGTTTTCATTGTATGAATCTTAGATTTATTGTTTGACCTCAATCTTAGATGTTTTATCTCACTTCAAAAAATCACATCCGATCTGCTACAGGGTATAATTTCTCTTTTGCATTGTCATTCTAACTTGTTATGGGGTGTGACTTCACTTGAGACTAATATGGGGGAAATCTACTATCCTAGACTTCACCATTGCATTCTAGATTGCATTTAGGACTTAATGCTACATTTTGTTCTATGGTTCCTACATTTTATTTTGTTGTATTGTATTATGTTTGTTTTCTTCCAAAGGTAAATTTCAACTTATATTCATCAAAGGTCATCTAAAATGACCTAGGGAGCTTGACTATTGCACCTCCAATAATTTATATACAATGGCCTAAGTAGCCCCCCTAACGCTAATCATATTTTTCAAGTGTTTATCAAGTTGTCTTAAAAAATTGTTGATAGCTTTAGATAAAGGGATAAAAGCAAGGATAAATCACAAGATAAGCTAAGTATTCTAATTAGTCTTTAGGTTATTTATTGAGTGCCTTATATTTATGTTGTAAAACCTAGATCTGATTTTATATAATTATATTCAATTAATTTCTAGGTATTTGAAATATAAAAAACATATAGTGTGCACTTAGGGATAATTTTGTTTGTGCATTCCTTCTTGAGCCATTTCTTAAATATTATTTATTTAAAATCCTTGGGTTTGAAAGCATTTAAAGGAAGAATCATTCTAATATTAACTCTTGTATTCTTGCATTCTGTATTTTTGCATTGTCCTTTATCTTTTTATAGCATAGATTTAGAAAGGTCAAATCTAGGTGTTTTATCTTAAATTGAATACATCAAACATTTTTGAAAACCAAAGGATTTAGAGTGAGTCCTTAAACCATTCCTGGTGAACCCTTCCCCCCTTTTAGCATTGAGTGTAGAGAACAACATACCCTCGTGGTCACCTTGGCTTTCTCTTACAAATCGAGCCAAGAATTGTACACGGTAGGGCAGTTTTCTCCCTCTATATCTTTGGTGAACCTAATATGAGCACATATTTTATTTTAAAAACCTTTTTAATCAATATTACTAATTTCATTTGTGTGGTTGAAAAACCTTAATAACATCTTTAATCTTTTGTTTTTGTTGTTAGCATTCTCTTCTATCCTTTCGCTTTTCTAATGGCTCATTTTCTTAGAAGTCAACGTAAGCTCCTTGAATTTGATTATGTTCCTCCTGAAGATGATCATATTGATAGAGAGGATCCTAACATAGGTCTAGAAGAACAATATAACATGGAAACTAAAATCAATTTTGATCCTTATAAAGGACCTTATGGTGGGTATGTCTTTTCATCATTTGAGAACATTTGGGATTTTATGAAAGGTAATATGGATAAGATATTGGTAGGTATGAAGTGATAAAATCATCTCGAAAGAGGTGAAACTCCTCCACCTCCTCCTCCAATAAGCTCCCCTATGCTTGACCAAAATAACCCCTTACCTAAATCAATGCATCCTAATAATTTGAACCAAGCTATTGAAACTATTACAACCACAAAACTTGGAAGGAATCTACAAGTCCCTCCAATTAGTAGTGTCACTCAAAAATATTTTTAATTTTTTCCTCAATATTCTAATATCAACACCTTTACTTCTATTCCACCAAATGTTAGCTGTCCATTTTCACAAGGTGCCACATATAGCAATAATATTCATGCATTCAAATTGAATCAAGCATTGGTTTCTCAACACACATATGTTCCACCTTTGGGGACTATTGGGAGAGTGCATAACAATAATACAAAAGTACAAAATTTAGCAAATACGGTAAAATAGTTGGTTTCAAAGTTAAGATAATTCAGCCCTCAAGATTTACTTACAGCTATAAGAAAATGTGTAATCAAGCATTGGATCCTATTGTTGCTGTTAGACCTTATCCTAAGCACTTTTCTATGCTATTTTTACCTATCTATAAGGGGATAGAAGATCCAATAGAGCATTTAAGAAGGTTTAGAACAACTTTTCATGATCTCATTTATGATGACATGTTGTTACTTAAAACATTTCTTAAGAGTCTTCGTGGTATGGCATTAGAGTGGTATTATCGGTTACCCAATTATTCCTTGAATATTTTTGAAGAAATAGTAGAATTATTTGTTCAACAATTTGTTTCTTACATTAAAAAGGATGTGACGATGAAAGATATTTACAATTTAAAACAAAACAAAGAGGAAAGTTTTTCAGAATTTTTGGCTCGTTGGAGAAGTTTAGTTGGGCATATTAGATATACTTTACCTCCAAGGGATATGCTTGAGATACTTATTGGTAATTTACAAGAATATATATTTTATACAATAGAGGCTGCTACTATTACATCTTTTGATCAAGAAATTTATTTAGCAAGAAAAGTAGAACAAACCCTTATTAGAAGAGACCAACTTAAAGTCAAATAAGAGAAATATACTAAGTCTCAACATAAGAGTAAACACATATGAGGTGATAATGGAATGGATATTATGCTTATTAATAATGATACTAACAACCTATAAAATATAATACTTCAAAAACCTCCACAAAGGAATTTTACAAGGCTTAATATGTCTATGGAAGAAGTTTTAAAACAAATTTTAGAATCCAATGCAATTGAGTTACCTCCCATAAGGTAACCATATACTACAACTCATTGGTATAAGGGAGGTCAACATTGTGTATATCACAGAGTAGGACACTGGACAAATTCTTGCAAGAAATTGAAACATGTGGTTCAAGATTTGATTGATGCAGGATATATTGACTTAGGCAATTCTCAGGCAGTGAATAATCAAGCACCTACCCAACATACTATGACTACCAATCAAGATATGGTAATATTTAAATATACATTTCCAAAATATAATAAACAAGTAGAAAATTAGATGACCCATTAGAATGAGCCTCCTCCATATGGTAACATGGTTTGCATGGTTGGGGTAACCACAAGAAAGAAAGCTAAGACTAAGCATCCTCAGCAAGAACAAAACTCTATATTATAGTCCGATTCAATTTTGAAGAATAATTAGATAAAATTTTTAGATATAGGAACTCCACCTATTGTATTGAGACTGCAGCCTAAGGTTTCATTTGATCTTCAAAAGCAGTTAGCTAGTACTCCAGAAAAGATATCAGTTTTAGAGATCTTGTAAACTTCTTCCAATCATAGAGAGGCTTTGATAGAATTTCTAAAATAGCAATTAGTTCCCTTAGATATTCCTCCTAATCCTATATTTGATTTCATAGGTTCTCTTATCATACATCACATCTCATTCTCGGATGATGATAAACCTTCCTCAAACTTACAAGCAGATTCTTCACTTTACATCACTGCACTTATTGGGAATAATTTTATCAAGCAAATTTTAATTGATAATGGTTCTTCCCTCAATTTGTGTACATATCAATTCTTTCAAAAAAATGGATTAAAATATGAATATTTAACATAATCTAATATCATTATAAAATATTTCAACAATGAGTCCCAAGAAGCCTGTGGTGTCATATCTCTTCCCCTCAAGGTTGGACCTAAAACTCAAATGTTTGAGGATCACCATCCCGGGTGATCCTCAAACATTTGAGTTTTGCTCAAATTTAGAGAAAGCTCAATCTAAGTTCAACCTATGTCCTAATTCTTCAATGGTTTCTCCATATTCCTTATCTCATATATTAGAACAATTTCAAAATTTTAAAATGAGTGAGGAACATATCTTCAATTTTCTTATCTCAAGAACATAACAATCAGTTTCTTCAAAAATATCTTCTGAATTTGGCCAAGATACCACCATCACTAAGAACCATGGGTTTACCCCATAATATAGGTGATGTTGTAGACATTGGTATGTGTTTAAGATCTTAAGGGTAGCTCTATAAAGCATACTAAAGCAAAATGAATGATTCAACAATATCATCCACAAATGATTTTCATCCAAGAAATGAAAGCGTCAAAAAAAATGAAGTAGTTTTTTGTTAAAAATATTTGGCCTACATGTAGGGTGGAATCCCCAAGCTCCCAAGGAGATTCTGGAGGAGTGGATTGTATTTGGGATTCGAAAGATATAATGATACACCAAACAAATGGAAGTTGAGGGATTATAGCTTTACTGGCCCAAATAAGGCATTCTTCTCAACATTGGTTATGTCTCAATGTATACTCTCCTATCAGTCTAGAAGAAAAACAACAATAATAGAAATATGTAGTTTATATTATCAATCATTTCTCCAGAGCTTGGCCAATTATAGGTGGATATTTCAACACCATACTCTCATTATAATAGAATGGGAAAATCATACTCTAGATAGTAGTACTAACCTCATGATGGAACATATTAGATATCTTTAAGTAGTATATATCAAACTAGACAATCGTATGATGACCTGTTCTAATAAAAGGTAGGTCCCAGCATGCATTTTAGAAAGACTGGATAGATTTCTAGTATCATATTTTTTTGGAAATGCATATATTCCAAGAGCACAAATATTTAACAATACATGTTTAGATCATTGGTCAATATTGATGGAAGTATGGAAGACCAAACCTAGTCATGCTCCTTTAAGATTCTAGTTAATGTGGTTTTGACATAATAGTTTTTGAGATAAGGTTCAACAATGATGGTAGAAGGGTAAATTCAGGCATGGTACAAAGATGTACAATTTTATGAGGTTTCAATACCTCAAGTTCAAATTGAAAACATATAATCAAAAGGATTTTTATGACATAAAATAAAAGAAACAACATATCTTAACCAAACTTGAGGACCTAAATAAACAAATATGAACAAATGGCACTATTGAGATTTGAAGAAAGGATGAGGTTAGGCTTATTGCTTATCTAGAGGAGAGATCCTATGGAAATAAAAATCTAAGATCCAATGGCTCCAAGAGGGAGATAGGAGCACTAGCTTATTCCATAAGTCTCTCCTAGCAAGCTGGTCACACAATTTTATCTCTTCCCTAAAAATAGTAGCAAGTGATTCAATACACACATGGGATGGGTTGAAAGATATAGCAAGAGAATACTTTTCCCAACTCTCTAAGACAAAACCGCTGAACCAAAAGGAACAATATTAAGTACTCCAAGATATTCATTCTCTCATCATAGAGTAAGATTATATAATTTTGACTACCTCAATTACTTCCAAAAAATACAAGTAGTTTTCAAGATATAGAAAGGTAAATCTCTAGGTCTAAATTGTTAGGTACCCAAGATAGGTACTTAATAATTTAATATTGCACTGTATAATGGTATGATCCATAAATTAAATATTGATTAAGGAAGGCCACATGTCAAATTAGAAATAGGTATGTTATAGAATCATATATATATATATATATATATATAACCATTGGATAATATTGTCCTATTATTATGCACTTTGTAACTCATGGAATATGAACCACCACATGGGTGAGCTTGTAACTCATGGAAGGTGAACCATCACACTCTTGTATAGAGAAATGTGTAACCCCATTGAAAATTGATATGTATGAAGTATTTTTGTAGTATTCTTGGCTCGTGGAGTTGGAGATCTTGTGGAGTAGTTTCCTTCCAATAAGGAGTATTGTATGGTCTTGTCCTACCTTAAGGGTGTAATTAGTCTCTATTTTGCTATGTGGAATTTATTGTGCAAATTATCTGTGGATGCATGTTGAATATTTTTATATATTGGTGAATAATTTGTGGTTCTAAGAAGAGAGGTTCGTAACATTTACTATCATAGCAATGATTCAGGTAAAGTAGGGTGTTTTTGTAGAGCTAGGGCGTGTTTGTAGAAAAACTTCACATTTTATGGGAGCCATATTTTAATTTTAGTAGTCACTTTGTAAAGGTTTTTGTGCCATTGTGTAGATAATTTTGAGTACAACAAAAAAGGTTGCTCATTTGTTAAATTTTGATTAGTATTGAGAAAGTTATGGTTGTTTGAAGTTGGGTTATTTGTGTTATTTTTTGGCCATGTGAATGCTTTTCAAAATAACAAACTTCGTATTAAATTTTTTAGCAGTCATTTTCAGAATATTTTGGCACCATGTAGATTATTTTGAGTAATATAAAAACAATTGGTCATTTGTGAAATTCTGGTAAGTATTGAGAGAATTACAGCTATTTGAAGTTGAGCTTTGAGGTTGTTTTTGGGTTGTGTGATTTTTTTTTAAAAAGCATAAATTTATATTAAATTTTTTAACAATAATTTTCAAAATCTTTTTACATCAGCATATAGGTTATTTTGATTACTACAAAAATGATTGCTCACTTGTAAAATCTTGATAAGTATTGAGAGAGTTACTGTTGTTTGAAGTTGGGTTGTTGAGATTGTTTTTTGGCTACATAAATTTTTTAACAAAAAAGCACAAATTTGTATTGAATGTTTTAGCAGTTATTTTCATAATATTTTTGCACCAACATGCATTTTATTTTGAATACTTCAAAACTGACTGCTCACTTGTTAAATTCTATTAAGTATTGAGGGTGTTACAACTATTGCAAGTTGGGCTTTTGGTGTTATTTTTTAGGTTGCATGAATTCATGCAAGGGAAAATAAATCCTAAATCTCAGTTTGGGTTAGAAAATCAGTTGTCATTTGTTTGGTTTTGAAGAAAATATTTAGATTTAATTTTTTTAAGAAATAAATAAATGAGATCTCAAAAATTTTAATTTTTGAGAAATTTCGGTTATTTCAAACTCTAGCAACTTTCAAAATAATAATAATACGAAGTTGGAAAAATTTTCTAGAGAATATGATATTGATGCTAGGGAATGGTGGAAAAATTTTAAGTCTTTATATTCTTCTAAATGTTTATGGAGATTTAATATTTGGATTTCCTTGCAAGGGAAAGCTCGCTCTTGGTATGAGGACTTTGCTCATATTGATACATTTACACAAGAAGATTTTGAAGTTGCATTTTTAAGCAAATGTGTATTAGAGGATATGAATAATAATGTGTAAGCTATTTTGTGTTAGGGCTAAACAATAGTCAAATAGATTTGTTTGAATCTAAAAATTATATTTTGCAAGTTCATAATTGCATTCAAAATTAAAAAATTATTGTTTCCATCAACCCTAATAGCAAATATGATTTTATCAACATGTCTTTGACTAAGAGGTTGCAAGTTCAAGCAAAGAAAGTTAAAGACATACAACTTGAGGGTAAAAATATTTAATTTTTTGAATATTTGAAGCTTACCATGGATAAATATGTTTTACATTTGGATTTTCATGCTATTGAGCTAAATGATGTAGATATTGTTCTTGGTTATTTTTAGTTGTATTCTTTGGGTACTATTAACCTTAATGTGCAAATGAAATTTATGAAGTTATGGTACCAACAAAAGAAAATAACATTATATGATATTTCTTAGTGTAAGGAAAAACAAGAAGTTGTTGGACATCTTGAGCTCATTTAGTTGTCATTGATGTCAAGGTGAGAAGTCGTCATTGATAAGTGAACACATGAAGCTATAATTAATACCATGGAGTACACCATTACTGACACCAGGAGCAATGCAAAGAGATGGAGAAAAGTTGTCCAAATATGATTTTATAAGGGTTTTTGTTAAAACCATGGTGGCACATTAAAAGGTTTTTTATTAAAACCATAATGATAGTTTTCTAACATTGTGATGGTAGAATTAAGGTTTTTATTAAAACCAAGGTGGCAAAATTATTTTTTGGTAGAATTAAGGTTTTTATTAAAACCAAGGTGGCAAAATTATTTTTTATCAACCCAGTGAAGTGCAAATGATAGTTTTGATATTAACTCAAAGAGGGATTTAATTTTTTATTAAATTCTAAAGTTTATAAATTAAATTTATAATATTTAAATTCTTTTGAATTTAAATTAATTATAAATTTATAATATTTAAATTCTTTTGAATTTAAATTAATTATAAATTATAATTTATACAAGCCGACATCATCAAGTCGAATCATCCGTCGACACTGTATGCAAAGCAAATGAAGGGTATTTAAACCCTAAGACAAACCTTAGGGAAGATGGCAATTCGAATTCATAGACATCAAAAAATCTAGAGCCTCCAAAAATTGCAAAGTGGGGTATTGTTAAAACAAGGCAGCGCATTGTGATCGAGGCAACGCATCATGATCGAGGTAGTGTATCGTGTTTGAGGCAGTGCATCGTGTTTGAGGTAGTGCATCATGTTCAAGCAAGGAACAAGGTAGAGGGAGTAGCACTCATGGTCTAGCTTGGCGCTAGACATGGAAGAATTCCAAAGCCTTTAAAGCCTTGGAGAAAATGCTTAAGCAATCTTAGGGCTTAAGCTAAGCATGTGGAGCACTTAGATCACACGTCTAGCTAGTCACAACTAAGGTATCGGCCAAGGGATAAGACGTAGGGTCAAAACCCCAAAAAACACGAAAGGGATTCACCAAAGGTTTTTTATGATTTAATTTTTTGTGATATTTGATCATTATGCTAAGGTTTTAAGGGTGTTTGTGGAATTTGATTAATTGTGCTATGGTTAGAGAGTTATAAGGTGATATTAATTTATTTGCCTAAGTGGTAAATAGGTGCTTTATTAAAGTAAATATTATTTTACCTTAGGAGATAGAAATTAAGTTGAATATCAATTTTGTGAAATTGAGAAATTGAAGGTGTGTTTTGAAAAGGAAATTTTTGTGAAGATATTATTGTCAAATATTTCTATTGATAAGGAGTGATAAGGTGTAATTAAGTTTTTACATTACATTGTGAGAAATATTTATCTTCTAACCTCTTTGAGCTTGGCATAGAAGTGATTGTGGTTGTGGCAGATTTATGAGATCCCTTCATAATCAAGAAAAATGTATGAGCACATTATTCCATAGTTGAGTTGATTGATTGGTTTTTTGAAAAATAAGTTTGGAGTGAAAAGGACTTGATTAGGGTTTCCTATTGAGTGTGTTGAGTGAATGCTTCAAGGTTTTTTGTAATAAAGAAGTATTGTTAAAACCTTGTTTGATAAGCGTTGTTGTTGAAGCCATTGGTTGTGAGGAAAATTTGAATTAGGGTTTGAGTATCATTGTTATGTGAAGAATAATTATTGTTGAAGAGAGTTTTTGAGCAAAGAAATTGAACTAGGGTTTGCAAAGATCATGAGTATCATTGTTATGTGAGATTTGTTGTTGAGTATTGTTGGAAATATTTTGAGTTGGTTTTTATATGCTTGGACTAGGTTTTGAGAGAAAGGATTATTTTATTGAGTGATTGGTTGAGTAGAGTTGGTTGAGCCTAGTCAAGTGGATGTGTGAAGTGATTGTTCAAGTTCCATAAAATAAACTATTCTATATTCTGAATTGAGTTGAGAAAGTTATTGAGCATTGATTTGAATGTGAAGTATATTGAGTCTCTAATAATTCTTCTTATTTTTCTATGAGAGTTATTAAAAGTAATTGAGCATTGTGATAAGTGTAGAACATATTGAGTCTCTAACAATTATCTTTATGTTTCTATGAGATTGGACAAGTTCTATGTGGACTTGGTAAGCATATTTGAGGTAAGTCTTTGAGGAGACTTGTGGACTGATTTTATGTGAGATTTTTTGTGGAAGCTTACAATATAGATTTGGTTAATTTCTAGAGAGAGCTTATTAAGCAGATTGGACAAGTTCTATGTGGACTTGTTGAGCAGATGTGAGCGAGTTCTATGTGGAATTTTTGAGTATATTTGAACAATTTTTGTGTGGACTTGTTGAGCAAATTTGAGCAAGTTCTGTGTGCACTTTTGAGAATATTTGAGCAAGTTATGTGTGGACTTGTTGAGCAGATTTGAGCAAGTTCTATGTGGACTTGTTGAGAATAATTGGAAAATTTTTGTGTGGACTTGTTGAGAAGATTTGAGCAAGTTCTATGTGGACTTGTTGAGCAGATTTGAGAGTAGAGTTTGGTGCAAATTTGATGATAGGTTTGTGCCAGACTATAGATAGAGGTTGAGCATATTTGTATTAGATCGAAGGACTGTGTTTAGTGTAGATTTGAGATAGATCTTTGAATGTGGCAAAGCATAGAGGACAGTAGTCTACATTGGATAGAGATCCATTAGCTAGGGCAATGAGGATAGGTCTTCTGAGTGGGGATAAGAGTCTTTAGTGGAGAGATATCCACAAACCAGTACAGTGGAGGTAGTAGTCTTCTAGAGGAGCACCAGCTAGAGTAGAGGAGAAGGAGTTCTCCTATGGATAGAGATCCATGAACTTGATTTAGAGGATTGGTATCTCCATTGGACATAGGTCCATAAACATTGTAATAGGGAAAGGATTCCCAAGAGATTGATTGAGAAAATTTTAGTGAAAGATTTTCTTTGTGGATGTAACCCACATTAGGTTAACCACGTTAAAATTGGTGTCTCTATTGTATGTGGTGATTTGTGCATTACTTTGATTACTTTTGTTGATATTGCTATCTATACATTGCATAATATTGATTTAGAAAGAAAAGTAAAAATTGGTCTTATACTATTCACCCCCCATCTCAATATAAGCTTGTGTTCTTTAGTAGCTATTACAAAGGAACAAAATTAAGAACAAACAAAAAAACCTAAAATAGAATCTCAAGAGGAGGCAATAATAGAAATCAAGAAAGTAAAAGTAAGGGAAGAATCAATAGATGGGAGCATGACAAAAGAGCACAAAATAGAGGAACAAAATATTGAAGAGACATGGCAAGTTGTACAAAGGGCTAAGGTTGGGGTATATCGTCATCCACATCACCATGAGAGGCAAAAATAATGGAGACTAAGCACAGAGTAATAAATGAGCTATGATGGACATACATGTAATCCAATGGTTAATTATGGATATACATTACAATAGTGATTCTTTATCAAAGTGATTCTTTTTAATTTAATGTTATTTTATTTATTTATTTAGTAAATATTTAGCTAGAATTTTCAAATATCTACTATTTGGTATCAGATCCATGCTAGACCCAGCCATGTTTAAACCAATCAAGTTGGGTGTGGTCATAAAAAATAAGGTATAACTTTACAAGCTTACAAGCAGAATCAAGGAAATTAAAAACAACATCATAGACTTTAGAATATGGAATGAACAAGATCATAATAAAAAAATCAAAAGCATGGAAATTCTTGATGGTATTTTGAGTGGTATGGAGTATCTAATGAATACCAAAGTGGAAGCAGATGCAAGTGAAGAAATTGCCCATGAAGAAGAAGAGGAAGAAATAGGGAAGGCAATTACAAGTGAAGAAGTTGCACCTAATAGAGAAGAAGAGAAAGTTATAATTGAAAACCTATATCATTACATTTTAACTATCAAAGGTAGAGAAATGAATGGTTCAAGTGAAGGAAATATCTCTCTGAGAAAGGGCTCAGCAAAATCAAATGTCGATATAAGACAAGAAAAATCTAGCAAGCATATACGTCTCATTGAAGGAGTTCAAAAATCACTTGTGTACCATTCCTAGATACTTGGGCATAAGTAAATGGATTTTTAAAAACCTATTTTTAAGGAAGAAACTATACCAAATATAAAAAATATTTTGGTTATCTGATAGATCACCACTATGTAGAGAGTGCATGAACAGTACATGATGCTACTCTCCAATGGATTTAACATGCAGCAGGCGAATTTTCAATCTACATTAGTGAAAAGTGAGTCTCAAACTACAAAAACAAAGGAAATAACATCTTTTAAATGTAGCTTTAGACCTCTACATCCTTGGCCACCACCATGGTTATACTAATTGCCCCTGCATAATCTATAGCGGTATATATTTCTCTGTTATGAAGGATGATAATTTAGCAGCCGCTCATGAGTATTCGTACACATTCCAGGAAGACACGATACTTTTGTATGCTACCATTAGCCAGGTTTTCAAAATGTTGTGCAAGGTAGGGGCTACAATGGATCTAGGAGGCTTGTATTGGCTCCTAATTGCTTCCCTTTCCATTTGATACTACAACTATTTTAGCAAACTTGGTTTCCTAATTTGGATAACTTCTCAAAGACTTTTTCTTATGGGAAGGATTATCAACACATAAATTGTGCGTTTCCACTCTCAACAACACTCGTGAACATTCAAAGTAGAGAACAGAGCTCTGATTTGAAGTAGATATAAATGGTTATGTGATAAAGATCATGATACTTTTTAGTATATTTAGTGATGGAGGGCATGGGAGCCTCCACACCAACATCTTCAACCCCTTGAATTGTTGAAGCTTCATCCACAAGAGGAGATGCACACAAAGGAGATGATTTGGAGCTAGAGGAAGCAAAGGTTTTCGTACGCCCACCTTTGGCTTGGAAACCTATTTTTTTATCTTTGCTTTTAGGGTGTTGTCTACTTATGATTGGGTGACATTTTCTGTTACTATGAACTGCAACTCCAATACCTAATCATAATGAATTGGAAAAAAAAATTGAGGAAGTGGGTGATTTATGAGATGAGGATGCAGGGATTTCTTCGAACAGGTTTCATAACGGCATCGATGGTTTGATAAAAATTCACCTAGACATTGCATAACATAAGCTTGTGAGCACTCACACGGGGTCTTAATAGAGCACTTGGTAGCTTTAGCCTCAGTGGGAATGGGAGACTTGGTCTTCATATGACTACAATTATTCCCATTACCATTGTGGTAGCTATTCAAACTAGCAGCAACCTTTCTAGAAGTAGGAGTGCTCTCTTTTATGCTTCAAAGTTTATCTTTCAAAAATCCACGTCAACCAGTAGGAAAATGGTATATGGAAATTCAAATTCATAAAGAAATTACCTCCTATACAACAAACCTATAATAAAACCAATTGCTAAAAAAAATAAAACAAAACTAGAAAATTAGTGAAAACAACCAGTGAAATCAATATTAAAATTGGAACATACCTAAATGACAGCCATTGTTGACAATGGCCCAAAGCAAAAACTCTACAAAAAAACTTAACCTAAATTTTAGTTATGAATGGGGATTTCCAAGCATCCAAATCTTCATGCATGCAAATATGTAAGGGCTAGTGTTGCAAATGTGTGAGTTAAGTGGAGATTGGTCATTGCTTGTTGTTGTGTGAGATCCGAGGAACTATTTAAAGATAGATGAGAATGACAGACAACTAACTGTTATAAACTAAATAAATTAAATATCTTAGATATGATGAGGACCTTTTTAAACTTCTCTTATGCCTAGAAATTATTGTGTATAGATAGATTCCTCTCTTGCATTTTTTTTTAAATTTTGAGGGGTGATTTAAAAGGTCCACTAGCAAATTAATTAAACCTATGCATGGGAAAAAATAGGAAAATGAAAATTTCTATAACCCTCGCCCGTATATGGCATCTGATTTTGGATGCTACACAAGCCAACATGCAACCGACTATTGAAGGCATGCCATGATCAATGGATCTTCTTCTGTTATGGGATGGATGACCTCTTGCTCCTTTGCACATAAAAAATTTCAAGAAAAAAGCGTGCATGAGAAATTCTACTCTATAGGCTACTTTTGAGAACCCTTCCAATATGAAAGCCTACATTGGTTGGTTTAGTGATGATTTTGTACCACAATATCTCCAAAACAATTCAAATCATGAGGGGAAGTATTAACATTTTAATCATATTGTGGAGAGTACAATTTCAATTTCAAGGTAAAGATTAAATTTGTTAAAATTACCATGCATAAAAGAAGACTTTTCAGCTCCAAAACCTTCACATGCCACATCATCCAAATGGGTTACTTGATGTGGAAGAAATTATATTTATTGATGACAATGGAAGAGGTTAGAAAGCAAGTATATGTTACTACCTTCCACTACATCTAGAGCCACTCAGAACCTAAATTTCCAATCCCCCTATGAAAACCATAGAACTTGAAAATATAGTTTGTGATGGATTAGTCTATCTCCCTCATACATTAATTACCCAGATTATCTAAAGTTGGAGTAATGCCTCCCTATAAATATGATCCTTGACAGCAAGGTTGTTAGACAAGCATAAGTTATTTGGTGATATTGAAATAGAAAAGCAAAGTCAAAAGTTCTTGTGATTCATTTTATGAAGAAATCACCCTATTCATCCACACCACCTTTACTCACCAATTAGCACCAATGACAAGATCTTTTAGAGGACAATGCTACATAAAACCAGCTCATATTTGCTCGTATTTCCCAAGCTTTGAGGATAAAGTTGTTTTCCAGGAGGGGTGGCATGTTAGCATATACCACATTCTAACTCTATTTATCTATTATTATTAATAATATCATTAATTATTATATTATTAATAATAGTAGCTTTAGGATAGCTATAATAATTAATTATTAATTAGTTATTATATTAGGGATAGGATAGTCATAATAATTAATATATTAATTATTATGAACCGTCATATTGAAAGTATGTAGGGTTAGGGTAGATATAAATAATTGTCCAATCATTCATTTGAAGGTATCCATGATGAAATAATAAAATATTTATTTAAACCCATTGGAGGGATCCCCCTTACCAGTGCAACAATGATTCTTTATCAAAGTGATTCTTTTTAATTTAATATTATTTTATTTATTTATTTTTTAAATATTTAGCTAGAACCTTCAAGGTTCTACCATTTGGAGAGAGAAGATATTTGCCAAAATCAATAATGCCATTGGTGCATTCCAATATATGGATGCCCAAATAGAGGAAATTTTGTCCAATAATATTTATAGGAGTAAAGCAAGACTGGTTGTTTGGATGGATGTTTTAGTTCCTTGACTTAAATCCATTACTCTCTCCTCAAGCAAAGGGGAATGGATTCAAAATATTAAATATGAAAACTTATTTTTGAGATGTTATGGTTTTCAGCAATATGGCCACTTGAATAAGAGATGATTAGTCATTTGATCATGCTTTGATTACTCCTTTGTGGAGGAGAAGGCCTTGCATGCAAATGATCATTAACCTTCAAACATCCCAATTCAAAAGAAAGAAGCTCATCCTCCTAATGCACCAATTATCTAGCAAGAATCAAGAGAACAATAGAAGACTCAACCCTGAAAATATAATTAAAATCAAATCATTGCTAAAAGCTAAATTGTTACTAAATACCATCCAATCAATTCCATAGAAAATATTAGTACCTCAGATGGTATTCTTAAATATAATTATAAAATAATAAGTGACAGTGGTTTTTTTAAAATGAAGATCCTATAGAATGTGTTACAACTAGATATTACCTTAGGAGCTTGAAGTGCAAAAATGTATTCTTAGATCTTATCACTATGAAGGAGAAAGAACCTTTGTCGTAGAATAAAAATAATCAAAATATCCAATGACTACAAACTTTGTAATAGTTATGTAAAAATCCAAATTTGTAGCTATAGTTATTTTAACATTTTATTTTGGTAGTGGTCTAGTAATATATAACATTTTGAAATTTATTTTGTTGATATGTGGAATTATAATATTTAGTCCCAATAGTAGATGGATCATAGTATTATGTTCAGGTTATTGCAGCATATTGTATTATCTTACACAGTTTGATGTGTAGGTTGGAGACCCTAAAACCCCTTCTTACCCTAATAAAAAAATACTAATATTCTTATAATTTTAGTAATGGTTTAGACTTTGGAACTTTAAAAAAGGAATTTTAAAGTTTGCAAGAGGTAGGATTGTATTCATATCATTTTAATTTGAGTAATTGTGAAGACTTTGGAACTCTAAAAAGGAAGTTCAAAGTTCAAGTGGTAGGGTTGTAATAATATTATTTTAATTTGAGTAATGGTGAAGACTTTGGAACTCTAAAGAGAAGTTCAAAGTTTGTAAGGGTTAGAATTGTACACCATGTTTTGATAACTGAAGAACAATTGGATAATTATATATGGGATAAAAAATATCTTCCATAAATATTATCATATGTAAACACTGAAATCTACTTTAGCTTTTACCTTTAGTCTTAAATATTGAAATAAAATATTTTTGTGGTAAAGTTATATTCTTTATAATATTATTATTTTTTAATGGTTATAACAAATGAAAACAAAACTTTAATAATGTGAAAATAATATTTTGTTTATTAGGTTAGTGTGAAAAACCCCTATGATTGAAGCTCAAGGCTATGCATCCCCATCCCAACCATGACCTCTCATAAGGGTGAGATATGAAATTATTGATAGATATCATACACACACCCATCCCCTCACACTTTTCCATGGCGCAGTTTGAATATTGGACTTCCTGAAGAAGAGATAAAACTTGAACCATTAGTCTATCCCCCTTGAGAAACCTTGAGAGCCATACTTAGGTGGCCGACAATGTTGTCCCATCTAGGTATACCACTATCTAGAGGAAAGTCACAAGACATTTTTGTGTCCCCCTTCATAGATGTTTTAACCATCCTAGAACAAAGTTATCTTCTCACCTATGCTAGGTTTGGATTCCATCCTAGAACCAAAAGGAGTGAATGAATAGTCTACTAGAAAGATGAAGCTAGATACATTTCAAAGAGTAGGTAGGAAGACTACACAACATCAAATAGGGAAAGAAGGTGTAAAGCTAATATCAATGGATAAGGTCAAGGATCTTACCCATATTTTGAGTCCCTGTACTTAATAAAGTACATCACCTAGAGTATTT
Organism: Wollemia nobilis; assembly: GCA_028583015.1. Taxonomy (NCBI): domain Eukaryota; kingdom Viridiplantae; phylum Streptophyta; class Pinopsida; order Araucariales; family Araucariaceae; genus Wollemia; species Wollemia nobilis. Next base: position 3,202,251 of record JAQPPZ010001678.1, on the reverse strand, counting down.
GAGGTCTTAAGGGTAGCCTGATAAAGCATAACAAATTAAAACAAAAGATTCAACAACATTATCCACAAATGGTTTTCATCCAAGAAATGAAAGTGTCAAAAATTTGAAGTAGATTTTTGTCAAAAATATTTGTCCTACATGTAGGGTGGAATCCCTAAGATCCCAAGGAGCTTCTGGAGGAGTCACTTGTCTTTGGGATTTGAAAGAGATAATGATACACAAAAAATGGGAAGTTGGGGGATTATAGCTTTACTGGACCAAAGTAGATGTTCTTCTCAATATTGGTTATGTCTCAATGTACACTCTCCTATTAGTCTAGAAGAAAAACAACAATAATAAAAATATGTAGTTTATATTATCGATCATTTCCGTAGATCTTGGCCAATTTTAGGTGGATATTTCAACACCATACTCATTAAAATAGAATGGGGAAATCACACTCTAGACAATAGTACTAAACTCATGATGGAGCATATTATATATCTTCATCTAGTAGATATCAAACTAGAAAATTGTATGATGACCTATTATAATAAATGGTAGATCCCAGCATGCATTTTAGAAAGACTAGATAAATTTCTAGTATCATAAGATTTTTTGAGAAATGGATATATTCCAAGAGAAAAAATGTTGAACAATGCTTTTTCTTATCATTGGTCAATTTTGGTGGAAGTGTGGAAGACCAAACCTAGTCATGCTCCTTTTAGATTCTAGCTAATGTGGTTTCGAGATAGTAGTTTTTGAGATAAGGTTCAACATTGGTGGTAGAAGGGTAAACCTAGGCATGGTACAAATATGTACAATTTTATGAGGTTTCAATACCTCAAGTTCAAATTAAAAACATGGAATCAAAAGTATTTTGATGATATAAAATAAAATAAACAACATATCTTAACCAAACATGAGGACCTAAATAAGCAAATATGAACAAATGGCACTATTGATATTTGAAGAAATGATGAGGCTAGGCTTATTACTTAGCTAGAGAAATGGGACAAAAGAGAAGATATCCTATGGAAATAGAAATATAAGATCCAATGGCTCCAAGAGGGATATAGGAACACTAGCTTCTTCCATAAATCTCTCCTAGCAAGCTAGTCATACAATTTTATCTCTTCCCTAAAAATAGTAGCGAGTGATTCAATACACACATGGGATGAGTTAAAATATATAGCAAGAGAATACTTTTTCCAACTCTTTAAGGCAAAATTGTTGAACCAAAAGAAACAATATGAAGTAGTCCAAGAGATTCATTATCTCATCATAAAGGAAGATAATATAATTTTGACTACCTCAACTTCTACCAAAAAACTACAAGTAGTTTTCAATATGTAGAAAGGTAAAACTCCATGTCTAAATTATTAGGTACCCAAGATAGGTACCTAATAATTTAATATTATACTATATAATGGTATAAGTTATAAATTAACTATTGAGTAAGGAAGGCCACATATCAAATTATAAATAGGTATGTTATAGAATCATATATATAACCATTGGGGAATATTTTCATATTATTATGCACTTTGTAACTCATGGGAACCATCACATGGGTGATTTTGTAACTCATGGAAGGTGAACCATAACACTCCTATATAAAGAAAGGTATAACCCCATTGAAAATTGACATGTATAAATTATTTGTGTGGTACTCTTAGCTTGTGGAGTAGCTTCCTTCTAATAAGGAGTATTGTATGGTGTTGCCCTACCTTAAGGGTGTAATCAATCCCTATTTTGTTGTGTTGAATTTATTGTGCAAATTATGTGTGGATGCATGTTTAATATTTTTATATATTGGTGAATGACTTATGGTTCTAATAAGAGATGTTCATAAAATTTGGTATCAAAGTAATGATTCAGGCAAAGTAGGGTGTTTTTATAGAGCTAGGGCATGTTTTTAGAAAACAACACATTTTACAGGAACCACATTTCAATTTTAGTAGTCACTTTGTGAAGGTGTTTGCATCATCGTGTAGATAATTTTGAGTACAACAAAAAAGGTTGCTTATTTTTTAAATTTTTATTAGTATTGAGAAAGTTATGGTTGTTTGAAGTTGGGTTATTTGTGTTGTTTTTTGGCCATGCGAATGCTTTTCAAAATAACAAACTTCGTATTAAATTTTTGAGTAGTCATTTTTAGAATATTTTGGCACCATGTAGATTATTTTGAGTAATAGAAAAACTAGTCATTTGTGAAATTCTAATAAGTATTGAGAGAGTTACAGCTATTTGAAGTTGAGATTTTGAGGTTGTTTTTGGGTTGTCCGATTTTTTTTCAAAAAGCAAAAATTTATATTAAATTTTTTAACAATCATTTTCAAAATATTTTTACATCAGCATATAGGTTTTTTTGATTACTACAAAAATGATTGCTCACTTTTAAATTTTGATAAGTATTGAGAGAGTTACTGTTGTTTGAAGTTGGGTTGTTGAGATTGTTTTTTGGCTACATGAAATGTTTTTCAAAAAAGTACAAATTTGTATTGAATTTTTTAACAGTTATTTTCAGAATATTTTTGCACCAACATGTAGGTTATTTTGAATACTATAAAAATGACTATTCACTTGTTAAATTCTATTACGTGTTGAGGGTGTTACAACTGTTGCAAGTTGGGCTTTTGGTGTTATTTTTGAGGTTGCATGAAAAATTCATGCAAGGGAAAATAAATCCTAAATCTCAGTTTGGGTTAGCAAATCAGTTTTCGTTTATTTAGTTTTGAATAAAATATTTAGAGTTAATTGTTTGAAGAAATAAATAAATGAGATCTCAAAAAAAAAAAATTGAGAAATTTCGGTTATTTCAAACTCTAGCTACTTTCAAAATAATAATAATACGAAGTTGACAAAATTTTCTAAAGAAGATGATATTGATGCTAGAGAATGGTAGGAAAATTTTAAGTATTTATACTCTTCTAAATGTTTATAGAGATTTAATAGTTGGATTTCCTTGCAAGGTAAAGCTCTCTGGTATGAGGACTTCGCTCTTTCTGATACATTTACACAAGAAAAATTTAAAGTTGCATTTTTAAGCAAATGTGTATTAGAGGAAATTGATAATATTGTGCAGGCTAAGGAAACTATATCTTTTGTTTTAGGGCCAAACAATAGTCAAAAATATTTGTTTGAATATAAAAATTATATTTTGTAAGTTTACGGTTGCATTCAAAATCAAAAAATTATTGTTTCCATCAACCTGATAGCAAATAAAATTTTATCAACATGTCTTTGACTAAGAGGTTGCAAGTTAAAGCAAATAAATTCAAAGACATACAACTTGAGGGTAAAAATATTTTTTTTTTTGAATTTTTGAAGCTTACCATGGATAAATATGTTTTAAATTCAGATTTGCATGCTATTGAGCTAAATGTAGATATTGTTCTTGGTTATTCTTAGTTGTATTCTTTGGGTACTATAACCTTTATGTGCAAATGAATTTTATAAAGTTATGGTACCAACAAAATAAAATAACAGTATACGATATTTCTCAGTGTAACAAAAAACAAGTAGTTATTACAGGGGAACAAAATAAAGAACAAACAAAAAAACCTAAAATAGAGTCTCAAAAGGAGGCAATACTATAAATCAAGGAAGTAAAAGTAATGCAATAATCAATAGATGGGAGCATGAAAAAAGAGCACAAAATAGAAAAACAAAATATTGAAGAGACATGGAAAGTTGTACAAAGGGCTAAGGTTGGGGTATATCGTCATCCACATCACCATGAGAGGCAACAATCATGGAGACTAACCATGAGAGGCAACAATCATGGAGACTAAGCATAGAGTAACAAAGAAGCTATGATGGACATACATTGAATACAAGGGTTAATTATGTATATACAGTGCAACAGTGATTCTTTATCAAAGTGATTCTTTTTAATTTCATGTTATTTTATTTATTTATTTATTTATTAAATATTTACCTAGAACATTCAGGGATCTACCATTTGGTATCAGAGCCATGTTGGACCCAGCCATGTTTGACCCTGTCAGGTTGGGTGCACTCATCAAAATCAAGGTAGAACTTAACAAACTTATGAGTGGAATCAAGGAAATTAAAAGCGATATTGTAGACTTAGAATATGGAATGAACAAGATCATAATCAAAAAAGCAAAAGCATGGAAATTCTTGATGGTATTTTGAGCGGTATGGAGTATCCCATGAATACCAAAGTGGAAGAATATACAAGTGAAGAAATTGCCCATGAAGAAGAAGAGGAAGAAATGAGGAAGGCAATTACAAGTGAAGAAGTTGCCCCTAACAGAGAAGAAGAGAAAACTATAATTGAAAACCTAGATCATTACGTTTTAACTATATAATGCAGATAAATATGTGGTTCAAGTGAATGGAATCTCTCTCTGATAAAGTGATCAATGAAATCAGATGCTAGCATAAGACAAGCAAAATCCAGTAAGCATATACAGTTAATTGGAGGAGTTTAAAAATCACTTATATACCATTCCTAGACACCTAGGCACAAGAAAATAGATTTTTCAAAACCTATTTTTAAGGAAGAAGCTATACAAAATATAAAAAATATTTTGGACATCCGATAGATCACCATTGCATAGAGTGTAGGAGTAGTACAGGATGTTGCTCTCCAATGGAGTTAACATGCAGCAGGAAAATTTTCAGTCTACATTAGTAAAAAGTGAGTCTCAGACTACAAAAACAAAGGAAATAACATCTTTGAAATGCATCCCTAGTCGTCTACCACTTGGCCACCACCATGGATTTACTGCTTTGCCCCAGCATGATCCACAGTGGTATCTATTTCTCTACTGTGAAGGACCAAATTTTAGTAGTCGCTCACTAGTCTTCGTACACATTCCAGGAAGACACAGTGCTTTTGTATGCTGCAATTAGTCGGGTCTTCAAAATGTCGTGCAAGGCAGGTGCTACAATGGATCTAGGAGGCTTGTATTTTCTCTTGATTGGTTCCATTTCCATTTGATACTGCAACTATATTAGCAGACTTGGTTTCCTAATTTGGATAACAACGTGAAGATTTTTTTTATGGGAAGTATTATCAACACACAAATCACACGTTTCCACTCTAAGTAGCACCCATGAACATTCAAAGTAGACTACAGAGCTTTGATTCAAAGTAGATATAAATGATTATGTGATAAATATCGTAATACTTTTGAGTATCTTCAGTGGTAGTGGGTGTGAGAGGCTCCAAATTGATATATTCAACCCCTTGAATTACTCAAGCTTCATCTATGGTAGGAGAGGCACATGAAGGAGATGACTGGGAGCCAAAGGAAGCAAATTTTTTCATACACCTGCCTTTGGCTTGGATATCCATTTTGTTGTCTTTGCTTTTAGCATGTGGTATACTTATGATTGGACGACGTTGTTGTCTTTTGCTGCAATATGAAACTCTAATTCCTAATCACAATGACTTGGAAAACAAAAATTGAGGAGGTGGGTGATTTATGAGATGAGGATGCAAGGATTTCTTTGAACAAGTTTCATAATGGCATCTATGGTTTTATGAATCTTCACTTGGACATTGCATAACATAAGCTTGTGAGCACTCATGAATGATATTAACAGATAACTTGGTAGCTTCAGCCTCAATGGGAATGGGATACTTGGTCTTCATATGATTGTGATTATTTTCAATGCCAGTGCGGTAGCAATTCACACTTGCGATAACCTTTCTAGAAGTAGACGTGCTCTCTTTTATGCTTTAAAGTTTATCTTTCAAAAATCTATGTCAACTAGTATGAAAATGGTATATAGAAATTCAAATCTATAAAGAAATTACCTCCTATACAACAAAAGTATAATAAAACCAACTACTAAAAAAAAAAAAAAAAACTAGAAAATCAATGAAAACAACCAGTGAAACCAATATTAAAATTGGAACATACCTAAATGGCAGCCATTTTTGATGATGGTCCAAAGCAAAAACTCTACAAAAAAATTTGACCTAAATTTTAGTTATGAATGGGAGATTTCCAGGTGTCTAAATCTTCACACAGCAAATATGTAAGGTCTAGCTTTGCAAATGTGTGAGTTAAGTTGAGATTGGTCATTGCTTGCTATTGTGTGAGATCCAAGGAACTATTTAAAGCCAATTGAGGATGACATACAACTATCTGTTAGAAAATAAGTAAATTAAATTTCTTAGACATGACGAGGACCGTTTTAAATTTCTCCTATGACTAGAAATTGTTGTGTATAGATAGATTCCTCTCTTACAATTTTTTGACAACTTTGAGGGGTGATTTAAAAGGTCCACTGGCCAACGAATTAAACCTGTGTGTGGGAAAACATAGGAATATGAAAAGTTCCATAACCCTCGCTTGTATATGGAATCTAAGTTTAGATGCTATGCAAGCCAACTTACAACCAACTGTTGAAGTCATGCCATGATCAACAGCTATTATTTTGTTATCGGATGGACGACCTCCTGGTCCTTTATACATAATAATTTTCAAGAAAAAAATGTGCATGAGTGAAATACTACTCTATAGGCTACTTTCGAGAACACTTTCAATATGAAAGCCTACATGGGTTGGTTTATTGGCCATTGTGTACCCTAATATCTCCAAAATAATTCAAATCATGAGGGGAAGTATTAATATTTTTATCAAATTGTGGAGAGTACGATTTCAATTTCTAGGAAAATATTATTTTTTTTTTAAATACCATACAAAAAAAGAAGATTTTTTTTACTAAAACCTTCATAATGCCACACCATCCAATTAGGTTACTTTTTTTTTCTTTATAAACATGATGGAATTGATAGCCACCACGAATCCGGGCAGGTTGTCCAGCTTTTTATGGCTGCCATAGTATTATGTGTTGTCCACCCCGGAAGCCGCCACACAGATCTTCATGCAGTTCGCCCCTATAACTGCCATGCCACAATCATTTTAAACCTTTTACGCCACTGAAAGCACCAGGAAAGGTACAATAATTCAATCCAACAAGGCCCAATATTTGAACCTTGGACTCCGCCCCCTTATGGGGTTTGGATATCCAATTAGGTTACTTGATGTGGAAGAAATTAGGTTTATTAATGACAACGAAAGAAATTAGGTTACCTTCTACTACATCTAAAGCCACTCACAACCTAAATTTCCAATTCCCCCTTGAAAACCACATAACTTGCAAATACAATTTGTGATGAATTAGTTTGTCTTCCTCATACATTAATTACCCACATTATCTGAACTTGGAGTAATGACCCCCCATAAATATGATCCTTGATAGAAAATTTGTTAGAAAAGCATAAGTTGTTTGGTGATATTGAAATAGCAAAGTAAATACACAAAGTTCTTATGATTCATTTTATGAAGAATATCACCCTACTCATCCATACAACCTTTACTCACCAATTAGTACCAATGATTAGATCTTTCAGAGGACAATGCTACATGAAACTAGCTTGTTTTTCTAGTCTTTCCCAAGCTTTGAGGACAAAGTTGTTTTCTAGGAGGGGTGGCATGTTAGGATCCCACATCCTAACTCTACTTATCTATTATTATTAATAATATCATTAATTATTATATTATTAATAATAGTAGCTTTAAGATAGCTATAATTTTTAATTATTAATTAATTATTATATTAGGGATAGGATAGTCATAATAATTAATATATTAATTATTATGAACCATCATATTGAAAGGACGTAGGGTTAGGGTTAGGGTAGATATAAATCATTGTCCAATCATTCATTTGAAGGCATCCATGATGAACTAATAATATATTTATTTAAACTCATTGGATGGATCCTCCTTACCAGTGCAACAGTGGTTCTTTATCAAAGTGATTCTTTTTAATTTAATATTATTTTATTTATTTATTTATTAAATATTTAGCTATAACCTTTAGGTTTCTACCATTTGGGAAGAAAATATATTTGCCAAAATCAATAATGTCATTGGTGCATTCCAATATATAGATGCCCAAATAGAGGAAAATTTGTCCAATAAAATTTTTAGGAGTAAAGCAAGACTGGTTGTTTGGATGGATGTTTTAGTTCCTTGACTTCAATCCATTACTATCTCCTCAAGAAAAGGGGAATGGATACAAAATATTGAATATGAAAACTTCTTTTTGAGATGTTATGGTTGTCAGCAATATGGCCACTTGAATAAGAGATGATTAGTCATCTAATCATACTTTGATTACTCCTTTGTGGAGGAGAAGGCCTTGCATGTGAATGATCATGAACCTTCAAACATATCAATTCAAACGAAAGAATATCATCCTTCTAACGCATCAATTATCCAGCAAGAATCAAGTGAACAATAGAAGACTCAACTCTGAAAAGATAATTCAAATCAAATCATTGCTAAAAGTCAAATTGTTACTAAATACCATTCAATCAATTCCATGGAAAATATTAGCACCTAGATGGTATTCTTAAATCTAATTATAAAATAATAAGGGATAGTAGTTTTCTAAAAATTAAGATCCTATAGAATGTGTTACAACTAGATATTACCTTAGGAGCTTGAAGTGCGAAAATGTATTCTTAGATCTTATCACTATGAAGGAGAAAGAACCTCTATTGCAGAATAAAACAATCAAAATACCCAACGACCATAAACTTTGTAATAGTTATGTAACAATCCAAATTTGTAGCTATAGTTATTTTAACTTTTTATTTTGGTAGTGGTGTAGTAATATATAATATTTTGGAAGCTATTATGTTGATATGTAGAATTCTAAGGTTCAATCCCAATAGTAGATGGATGATATTATTTTTTTCATGTTGTTGCAGCATATTGTATTATATTACACAGTTTGATGTATGGGTTGGAGACCCTAAAACCACTTCTTATCCTAATAAAAAATACTAATATCCTTATAATTTTAGTAATGGTGAAGACTTTGGAACTTTAAAAATGGAAGTTTAAATTTTGCAAGGGGTGGGGTTGTATTCATATCATTTTAATTTGAGTAATGGTGGAGACTTTGGAACTCTAAAAAGGAAGTTCAAATTTCAAGGGACAGGGTTGTAATAATATCATTTTAATTTGAGTAATGGTGAAGACTTTGGAAATCTAAAGAGAAAGTTCAAAGTTTGTAAGGGTTAGCATTGTACACCATGTTTTGATAATTAAAGAATGGTTGGATAACTATTTATGGAATAAACAATATCTTCCATAAAGATTATCTTATGTAAACACTAAAATCTACTTTACCTTTTACCTTTAGTCTTAAATATTGAAATAAAATATTATTGTGGTAAAGTTATATTCCTTTTAATATTATTATTTTTTAATGATTATAACAAATGAAAACCAAACTTTAATAATGTGAAAATAATATTTTTTTTATTAGGTTAGCGTGAGAAACCCTATGACTGACGCTCAAGGCTAAGCATCCCAATTTCAACCATGACTTCTCATAAGGGTGAGAGATGAACTTATTAATAGGAATCATACATACACCCATCCCCTTACACACTTGCCCACACCACAGTTTGAAACTTAGACTTATTGAAGAAGAGACAAAGCCTAAACTATGTTAGAGTTACTACGTTACAGTAACTATAAATTATTACATCATTTCATAATTTATAAGATTCACCTAGGTAGATTTTATTTACCGCATGGTAAAAATTATTTTGTTACTTTTTAATATTAGTATTTACTATTTAATTTTAACCTAGATATTTATCTTGGTTAGTAGGTTAGTTATCGTAGTCATTTTGACTACGTAATTAGGTTATTTGTTAGCTACCTTTAGTGAGGGGCTACCTATTACGCGTTGTTGTTAGCTACAATCAAGGATATTATTTTTATAATATCCTAAGGCTATTTCTAGCCTATATCTTGTACTATTTAAACAACTACATATGAATAATATTGGAAATGCTTCTACGCCTAACATTGGTATCAAAGCAGGAATTTCACCTCGCTCCGCTTTTTTATGATTGGCAAGGGTGTGTGCAGGTTCCACCATTGGTGGAAAATACCTAGCTCACATCTAGTTAGTGGTTGGAGAGCGATCAAAGCAAATTTTTTATGCTAATTTTATTTCATTACTTAGTGAGATTTGGTTGGAACCTATGAGAAGGGACAACTCCCTCATGGAGAGCAAACTCCACATCTACCTAGACCTCGATAGATTGGGTACTAGACAATGCGACCAACCAAAACCTAGTAGATTGGACTGAAAGGTTTGACCCCGATAGACTGGGAACTGAATAGCATGGCTAGACAGACCGCTACGATGGCCAACAAGACTAGCTAGACCCTAGCATATTGGACATTCAATAGATTGTCAGTGACCACAACCATTGGATAGACTACACCTAGGACCAGACAGAACCACTGACCATCGATGCAACCAGTGGACAAACTGCATCTAGAACTAGATAGAACCTGGACAACCTAGGACCGAACACCAACATGGATGCAATAGCAAACCCAAATGCAATGATAGACTCTTGACACCACTTATCACCACATAATGTATGCAACCACGAACAATATCAACCCAACCATCACTCCCCACGAATCATGAGAATCGTCTACCTAACAACTCCTACAAAGTTGGTATATGGAAACAGACAACACCTACATTCAATAGATCACTAACAATGGAGCGACACACAGAGTGGCACATGTATCCCACTACTGACGTCAACTTTGATGCAAACAACACTAGTGCAGATGTGGATTATGAAGCATCTGATGTGTCCTGTTGACTACATGAACCTACTAACGTGGCATGAAAACCAAGGAACCCTATTGATTTTCTTATCTAGCAAGGACACATGGTGAGTGTTGGACAATTGACATGGAAATGCAGATTTCAAGGTAGGCTAATGTGGCATTTTTTTAAAGAACATGATGTGGCGAATTGTGGTTGGTCCACATAGCAACAGACTGGAGCATTTGATGTAGCACTCATTCATTTGTCTACAAGGCATGACAAAATGGTACATGGTTGGCCAGATTAGCCTAAGGTAACCAAGGTAGAATGGACACGTTCATCATTTTAAGGAGGTGAAAAGCACCAAACATGGTGCATGTGGGATTATTCCCATGAAATCCTTTAAAGGCTTTCCCTTGCGCATTTGAGTGCGCAAGGACGTGTACTAAAGTAAGTGCCTAGGGCGTGGAAGCCTTCAATAAGAAGGTGGTACCCTATTCTCCCCATCAGGCTAGCTAGCCCTACTGGAGACAGGGCCAGAGCTAAAGCGCTGTCCGATGGGAGGTCGGGAGTTCAACTCCCGTTGGGACCAAAACCAAGGTAATTATTATTTTTATTTTTTTGGCAATTTAATTTTTTTTTAATTTTTAGTTAACAATTTAATTTCATCTTTATTTTAACAATATCAATTTAAAATTTTATATTTTATTTTAATAAAGTTATTTTATTATTAACTAAATTTGTTGATTAAATTTTTTTATTTTTGTAAATATATATATTTTTTAAAACGAAAAACCCCTTGTGGGGCCGCCTTGGTCTGAGAGACCATGAACGGGGGGTTCTACACCATCAAAGTCACCCGGGAGTCATACCTGACCCTGCTCTCACCAACATTATCAATTGGATTTTGGATACCCAATTCAGCTTTTTGGTAGGGTGGAGATTTGAACCTGGGACCTCCCTTGGAGGATTTCCCTCTCCTCTCCAACTCACCTACAACACCTGGGTACCTTTTATTTTTGCAAATTAAAATCAAAATAAAGGACCTATTTTTTGCAAATTTTAAAGCACATGGGTGCTTTTGTTTTCTCAACAAAGAGAGCTATAAGACAAGGAAGAGCATTATTGTTTTTTCAAAATTAGGGAACTTTAATTCTTCTCAAAACCTTATTAATTTTGCAAAAAATAAAGGATCAAACTTGAATTCTTTTTTGCCAAATTGTAACATAAGGAGACACAAATTTTGTAAAATTCAAAGGCAAAGTGTGCATTTGTTTTCTCCAAGGAGGAATATAACAAAATAATTTGCACATTATATTTTTTTGTAAAATTGAGAATAAATTGAAGACCTTGGGTCCATAAAAATAAAGTCGTGTGTCGAATGGTTCTGAAAGCCTTTAAAACGTGGGTCGTGTGTTGACTTGACTTGAAAGGAGTGCTATTTTGTTAATTTTACAAAACAAGGGGGGAAAGACAAGAAATTGTATTTCTTTGCAATATTGTAATACAAAGTGAGGAGCACTTAAAACAAAATTAAAACTTGTTAATTTTGCAAAACAAAAATGCAAGGCAATTGTTTTATGCTACATTCTTTGCAAAATTGAAGGTAACAGGGTGTAAGCCTTGGAAAATTCCGACATAGAATAGGAAATGGGCAAGCAACAGGTTTCACAAGTGCAAAGTTCCAAACTTCAATTCCTTCCAATGTAAGTATTGTTTACAGTTATGTTTAGGTATGGGTGTGCTTTGTTAGTAAGGTGTTGTAGGGGATTCAACACAATTTATGGTAAGAAAGTTTCAAGGATGACTAGGATCTACAATCTTAGCAGAAGGCTGGACATTGTAATAGGTTTTGGGTTAACCTACAAAACCCGATAATTAATGAAGATTTTTATTTACCAAAAAAAAATATCAATTTTTTGCACAACACAAATCTAAATTTTGTTGTAAAAATTAATAAAGGTGCATTTTCGATATTACTTGACACTATTTTTTACAAAATTGGCAAATTAGGTGCATTTTCATCAATGATCGACACCTAAGTGATAATAATTTGTGGGTACTCTTTGATTGATTATTGCATTTAATTTCTTGTTTTATGCAATTATAAGTCACAAAATCAAGAGCACTCAAAAACCCTAAATTTCACACTCACTTGTGTAATTCATTGCACAGGTATAAAGCCAATTTTTCTTGATATTGTCTCCTAAATAAAAAACCCTAATTCACTCTTATTTGTTTGTCTCAATTTCCTCAAACTGATTATCCTTCTTCAAGAGGATTTGCATGCAAGTGTCATTAAATATATTTTTGAGTGAATTATCTTTTGGTACTCTTTTAGGGTATATCAAAAGAAAGAACAAGTTTTTGTAAAATAAGGAACCTTGAAAGTAGCAATCTTTTGCACTAAAGGGGGATAATTCCTTTCTTCCTTCAAACACATATTTTGACAAGAGGGAGATAAAACTTGTAAATACAATCAAAAAAGTAGAAATCATCAAAAATATACCTTTTCTTTTAGGCTTCATAAATAGCAACCATGCTTGAGGTACTTACAACAAGGAAGGATTATTTTGTGAACTTTTTTGATAAAATTGCCTAGGAGGCAAAGTTTTGCACAAATTTTAAAAAGTACAACCATGACACCAATAGGTGTTTGTTTCAAAACAAGAAAAACAAAAATGACAAAGGCACATCACAGAGGCCATGTTGCTAGTGAAATGTTTGATTCTGATTCAAAAAGCGCATAAAATGCTCATGGCTAAAATAGTATTATAAAGGGAAACAAATTTGTCACCCTAATCAAGCACCATTTATTCACTCTATTTTTAGACTTCATAAATAGCATAAGTTTTTGTTTGAAGTACTTGCAATAAAGGGGTGATTGTACCTCTTTTAGGCTTCATAAATAGCAAACTCTCCTTGTTTAAAGTACTTGTAACAAAAGCAGGAAATTTTATGGTGTAAAATTTTCCTAGGAGGCAATCTTTGTAAAATCCTTAACAAAGCTTCATGAGTTGCACATCTTTTGCAATTAAGGGGGGATAAACATTTATTTTCCTACTTCACACATTTTTTTGTAAAAAGGGAAGAAGACTTATAAGGGTGCATTTTCGACAACGACCAACACCTTAGTCACACTTATTTCAAAAATTCCATTACAACATGTTTTGCAACAAGGGGGGAAACTTATAAGGGTGCATTTTCGATAGCGACCGACACCTTAGCTACCTTATCAAAACTTTTTGCAAAATCATATTGTAAACCGAATGAACCTTGTATGTAGTGATATACTCTAGTACACCTAGTGGTTGCAGCGGTTGGTTACCTATGCAATCTGGTTGGATGATAAGATTAAAATAAGGACATTCATTGATGTGAAGACAAAGTAAGGAATGACCCACTTTTTTCTTAGAGCAGCCAGAGAAAGAGCAAGAGCCAACAGATCAACATATTTTTCATTGTATTGGGGTAGTTATATACATTACCCAAATAATATAATAAGGAGGGATGTTAGAGTTACTATGCTACAGTAACTATAAATTATTACCTCATTTGGTAATTTGTAAGATTCACCTAGGTATATTTTATTTACCGTATGGTAAAAAGTAGTTTGTTACTTTTTACTATTAGTATTTACTATTTACTTTTAACCTGGATATTTATCTTGGTTAGTAGGTTAGTTATCGTAGTCATTTTTGCTACGTAATTAGGTTAGTTTTTGTATCGCTCCAAATTTTTCACACCCTTACCTTCAGGCTATAGGATCCATGCCCGGAAGGAGGATGTGAAAAGGATGGCACGGTACCTCGGACTGAGAGGCCTTGCGAAGGTCTCGCCTCTCGGGGGAGGTGTATTATGGTGATTTTTTGACGGATGGTGGGTTCACCAAGAAACGTTTGAATGGCAATTTCCACGCCTAGGTTGGGAATGTGTTTAATGTGTTCAATTTTAGCTTTAAACATTCGAGTCCTAGGTTTGGCCAAATGAATCTAAGTTGATCTATATGAAATGCATATTTAAATGAAGACAGAAATAGATTTTAAATAGAATATAGAGAGGAAATCTAAATTACAGAGCCATACCTGATCTGGATGTTTGATGGAGATTCTGATGTTTGAAGCAAACAAGATCGTCTAGAATTTGACAGGATCATCTCCGACCTGCAGGATCGTCTGAGATCTGACGAATTCGTCAGACGAATTCGTCAGAGACCTACAAACAGAAAAAATAAACACGAAATACAAAAAATGCAACAATGCTAATAGAAGATAAAGATGTAAAATGACAATAAGGATGTTAACAAATAATCTTGAATAAAAATGCAAGTGAATTACAACACTTTAATAGCTAATCATGATTTCATTATGCAATTAAACTACATGGGTGAACTCCAAGATGCAAAATAACATAAAATAATAAAATAGACTGACTAAATGCAAAATAGAATAGGAAATGAAAAGAGAAGAATGCAAACTCTGGGCATTGATTGCCCCCAATGCAGACTGTAGTCAAAATCATCTCTGATTTGACAGGATTGCCTTCGATCTGAACAGGATCGTCTGCGATGATATAAGCTTGCTCCGGCTGAAAAATGACAAGGTTCCTGCAAGAAAATTGGATGCAATAAATGTGGATGGTAATGTAGATTATTCTAATGCGTGTGAAGGTCGATTTACAAGAAAATTCAGCCAGGGGTTGGGAAGGGGAGGTCCTAAGTTTAAATAGGCTTAGGAGGGAGGTTAGGAGGTTGGAGATCATCCCAATTTGGGATATTTCCAATGGGGGAGGTCTCTAACGACGCAGACACGCTTCTACCCGGATTAGAGACGTCGTTGGAAGAGAGACTAATTGTGAAAAATTAGTTTTGGGACAAGATTGTCTGGACATCCTAGTCCAGACGAAATCGTTCGATCTGAGGTGATATCGTCTGATCGACGACGATATCGTCAAACAATCAAAACAACCTCTAAAAATGGCACGAGAAATAAGGAAACGGATTAAGCGACGGTTTGGGAGCGGTTTTGGGGGTTGAAATTTGAATTTGAATTATTACTAAAGTAATTGTAATTATTAAGGTTTTACTGCGCCAATTTTAGGGTGCTACATTTTTCCCCCTCTTTAGAAAATTTTCCAAAGAAAATGTATTAAATATGAGTTCTTCTCGATCTACAAGAAAGCAAAAATTATTCCCATTTTTAGGCGACGATTCTTGGTCGAATCGTACGACAGCTTACTATGGTGCCCCCTCCGTGTTTTTATCCAAATCGAACGTTTGAGGTAAAAACGTGGAAAAGCAAAAATGTTTTTAATTGTGTTTTGAATAAAATTAAGAAAAATAGGGTAACACCCTAATTCATTGTTATTGTTTATTTTTTTGGTTTTCTAGTTTTTAGAGCTCTAGAGACAAAATGGTTGAGATAGCGCACAGATCAACAAAGTTCCAACGCAAGAGAGGAGGGAGGAGAGACCCCCTTCTCCACAAAGAGAGAGGCCACCATCGCCTGATAAGGGCAAGGGTTTTGACACTAGGGAGAGCAGCAAGACAACGACTCTCCGAGCAGAGACAGTCCATCTCCAGGCACAGGTGCAGACCCTGCAGGAGGAGGCTGCACGACACCGAGCTGAGGTGACACAGCTCAGAGATGAGATTGCATGCCTTAGAGCACAGGGCAGAGGGGCAAGCACTCAGGAGCTAGCATGGGTTATTGCCCAAATCACATTTTACGAGACACTATACCACCAGATGGTGCCAGAGGAGGAGAGATTACCACTGTCGACTACCATCATAGATTCGATCAGGATTGGGTCATCAAGGACTTCATCCCGATCCATGACTAGGACTCGCAGTACCACACATACTGCGATGGGGCCACCTCATCCACCTCAGGGCAGGGGAGAAGATGAGGCTGAGAGCTCGAGGGGTTCTCGAGGCTAGCTACTATAGATTGCACTACACAGATTGATATATAGTATTTATTATTTTTGATAGAGGATTGAGTATGCCGAGGTACAGATTGTGGCATACCGATTCGATTTTGATATGATGTATATAATGGTTGATATTGATATAGATGAGATATTTTTGATCATATGACTTGTGTCTTATGTATTTTTATGATGCTTTTAATGTTTTGATTGATTGATTTGATGATTCATGTAATTACGTCGTTGGAAATATTATGGTTGAAATGTCATGCTTAAAAAATTTAAATGAAATAATCTGAGAGAACAAATTGGTTGTTTGTGATGTGATGATTTCATAAAAAATAAAAAATAAAAGGGACTTTTAACAATAATTTCAAAGGACATTATCGCTATTATAGACCATTTCATGGAGTCGTTGCTCACTCGGTCTTCAAGCTAATCCCAATATAGAAATATTGTTAAAAAGTAAAAGGGTGCTTAAGAGACTGTCTTAAGACTTGGTGTTGTGATGATGCAAATGATGATGATGATGATGATTTGTTTTTCAGATTTCCATGAAAATATTATGCATGAAGTATTTTAAAATGACTTTTGCTAGGCATAAATTCCTAAGTGTGATAAAATTTTTGGATAATTCCCTAGGAATTATACCATCATTGCAAAATTGAAGTTTTGACATAATGACATGAAATAGTGATAATGTGCATGTTTTTTGTTAAAAGAACATAATTTGTATAACAGAATGATTTAAGTCATATGGTTTTCATGATTTTCAAATAAATGGGGAATAAAAATTGGTACAATGGTTTGTGCTAGGCATAGAATATGTAGGTATAGACTTATACCATCATCGCGAAATCCAAAAAGAAGAAAATAAATAATTTTATTGCATGGTTGATTTTTTAATTTTTGAAAATAAGCAGAAAATATGAAGATAAGGACTTGTGCTAGGCATAAAATTCCAATTTTGGTTTTAGAACTATACCATCGTCGCGAAAGTCGACAATATATATATATGTGTGTTTTGATTGTATGGTTTTGAAAGAAATTTTGATTTTTTCTATTATGTATGTAGTTGTCTTTATACTAAACAACTGTACTTTAAAGAAGAAAATGAATTATTCCAAACAATTTGCAAAAAATATTTCAAAGTATCTTAAAGACAAAAGTTAGATTTATAAGGAATCCCATGTGCATGTGTGAGTTCATTTCCGATCTTGATTTATCATAATGATACACAAAATCTCTCAAATACAAAATGTGTGTGTGATTGCATTGTTCATTTACCAGTTTTGAGCAAGATAATATGATACAAGCGATTTGAATGAACCAAATAAGTGTTAATTAACCATGATGTAGATGCATATAACCATACTAGACTACTATGTAAGTTAGATTATCAAGAGCTAGCTAATCCATAAGCAGACATAGGTCTGTACAAAAGAAGGTCGCTAATGTGACAGACATATCGCCACGCTAGGAGTTACCCAAGGCCAAGCGGGTAGGGCACAAACCACCTGTTATGGGGCTTACCTCACAATTTTCGAATAATTGAGAATTCTAGGGATTCAAGCTCATCAACCCTTCTTTTCTTTTCAAAGGGTAGGGAAAGGGATTTTATTGCTTTTGCTTTTGCTTTTTTTTTGCTTCTTTTGTATTTTTGCTTTTGTATTTGAGATAATGCTGAAATAACTTTTTTCTCTTTTTTTTTTCTCTTTGTCTTGAACTTTTTCATGTCTTTTTATGCTAGGGATACTTTCTCGGATTAGCTATAGAGCAAGGGATTTTTATTCTGGGTAGGGGTGAGCTTGTCCTTTTGCCAATTCTCAAAGATTCTAGACCATGTGCATGATAGGATAGCAGGGGAAACTTTTCACTCAAGAAACCACTTCTACTATGTAATATAGCATGGAAATTACAAATATAATCATTTTATTGTGAAAGGATATGCTTGGTTTAAGTAAATAACAAGATCAATTCTCTATGCTCAAACTTTATTTAATTGAAATTTGTGGGCTTTTGATATAAGAGAGATTAGTAATCATGCCAGATAAAAATCAAGATATTTATTTTTGTGTTTGTGAAAGTGAGGGATTCCAAATAAATGCTAATTTATCCAAAATAATTTGAAACTATAACTACAACATTTGTAAGAATAAAAATATATATAAATATTTTTTTTGAGAAGTTTTGAGAATGTTGACTCTCTCTTTCTTTTGTATGTTGTTTTGGTTTCGAAAGAGTCAAGAATATTGTTGTTTTTATTTTTATTATTATATTTTTTGTTTTTGAAAGAATTAACAAGTGCCATAAATAAATACAACAAATAGTTTTGAAGATTTTGATGATTATGAATGTTTTTGGTGTTTTTGAATTTGAAAGAAATACAAAATAGTGATTGTGAAATATTTTAAACAAATATATACAAGGATGAAATGACCAAATTTATACATAGTAACGTTTAAGATGCAAAATGTTCATGGGTTCTTTAAGTTCTTTACCATCTAAGGTAGATAATTTGTATGCTCCTGATTCAAATTTAGCAGTGATAATGTATGGTCTAAACAAGTTGGGCTCAAATTTACCTTTAAGCTCTTTAGTTGCATTAGTATTCTTTTTTTTTGAAGATTTTGAGGATTTTGATTTTTTTGTATTTTGATTTTAATTTATGAATTGAAATTGGTGGTATATACAAGATGATCTATATATACTATACAAGGTTATTTGAGTATAGCGTATCTAAGGTTGCTTCAAAATCAAAGGAGGTTTTGAAGGATAATTTGGTTGTGTTGAAGGTAAGAACAAAATGTGGTGAATAAAAGGTAGCGATAACACAAGCTTTGTTATAATGTAAAATAATGTAGCAAAAGATTTGACTTTTATATGTATGAAATTGATCATATTACAAAATAAAATATCAGAAGGATAAGAAAGTTCTTCATTCTTATTACTATAATCCAAGTCTTGATAAGATGGAGGGAGCATATATAAAATATATGCATGGATGTTATTTGGTAAACAAGAATGATCATATATGGATGAAGAAAAGTGATGGATAGAAGATAATTGTGATAATAGAGAATGTATAGAACTTGATGTTTCACCTGTTAAATATTCTTCAAATGGTTTTGGGTCACCATGTATGGTAACACTTTTATTTGCAAGTTCAAACTTCAAACATTGGTGAAGAGTGGAAGGGACAACCTTCATCGTATGAATCCAAGGACTTCTGAGAAGTAGGTTGTAATATGAAGGGCAATATACTACATAAAACAAAGTATCCAGGATCTTGGATCCAATATTGAAGGGAACTATTATAGTACCTTGAGCTTCTTGAATTTCATTGTTGAAAGATTTTATAATAACATTTGATTCCTTAATATCTTCTTCCTTTGTTTTGAGTTTTTGGAATAATTGATAAGTGCATAAATTAAGAGAGGAGTCATTATCTACCATGATAGTTCTAACAAGTGTGTCTTTACTAGATCCGATAATGTAAAGATAGGAGTCTTCTTATGGAGTAGAGTAAGGAATATCCTCATCATAGAATGAAATATGGTTAACCTCAAGAGGGTTTACACCATTAATTATGTTCTTAGAGAAAATATGATGAGGAACAAATTGTTGGCTAGGTATTTTGAACAAAGTTTCCTTATGAGAACTTTGTAATACCTCTAAAAGGGATATATTTGCTTGAGGATTAATCACTTGTTGTTGGATATCAAAGTGGATTTCAGATTGAGATTTTGATTTTAAATATGAGTTTTCTATGTTTACATCCCATTTTGGATCATTCTCTAGAGCCAAAGATAGTTTTGAAGGTTGGTCAAATGAGGAATCCATCTCTTGAATATCAGATTGGGTTGATTGAACTTGAGGTTGTTCATTTATAGTTTCTATTACAATATTAGTAATATCATCATGGAGGGACACATTAACATGCAATATTTGATTGGTTTCCTGTTGTTGATAATTGAGTAGGGGTTCTTGGGAGATCCCCATGTCTTGATTGATTATTGGTATTTTTTGTGTAGGAGTTTGATTGTTTACTGGAGATTTATCATCAGTTGTAGATTGTAATTCCTTTGTATTAAAAAGACCCTTATCAATCAAATTTTGGATTGCACATCTTAAATATTTACAATTTTGTGTCATATGTCCATCTACTCTATGATATTCACAATGTAGCTCAGTTTTAAACCAATCTGTTGTGGTATCAGGTTGTCTTATGGAAGGAAGTTCAATCTTATTTGTATCAAGTAAATGCTTGAGAATTATATTCATTGGTTGATTGAGCTTAGTAAATTTACGTGATGAAGGTTTTTGAGAGGTTTTTGATACGTGCCTTAGGAATTCAGTCATAAAAGGGCCTAATGGTTTCTCACCTCTACTTTCTTTATTATGGGTAGAATGATGACAGGAAGATTGCGAAGTAGGAGGTGAGTGCATGGTAGAATTGGAAGAATAAGTATTTTCTTGTTGAAATGGATGTGTTGTATTGAAAGAAGAATATTGAAAGGGTGGAGGAGGATTGTATGTGGATCGATAGACATAATATGGATATATGGGAGAATAGATAATATCGTTATGAAGAGGATTGGCAAAGGGATTATCCTGTTGGGGTAAGGATGAAAAATGAGAAAAAGTGTGATGGAGGTGGTGTTGAATAGGGATGAGGTTGGTCATAATCAACAAATGTATTTAGCTGAATTCTTCCAACATTACTGATGGGCTCATATTGATTTGAGTAAAAAATCATGGTTTATTTTAATACTTCTAAAAGTAGTATTTAGCATCTACTATTTAGAATTGAATCTAAAACATACAAACTTGAAATGATGATTTTGTTACTTCTTTTTTTTTTGTATACATATATATATATATATATATATATATATATATATATATATATATATATATATATATATATATATATATATATATTTTGTTTTTTTTTATATTTTTGAATCAGAAATATGCCTATGTTATTCACGTCAGGTTCACCAAAATGTATCGTTCCAAATTTTTCACACCCTTACCTTCAGGCTATAGGATCCGTGCCCGAAAGGGGGATGTGAAAAGGATGTCACGGTACCTCGGACTGAGAGGCCTTGCGAAGGTCCCCCTCTCGGGGGAGGTGTATTATGGTGATTTTTTGACGGATGGTGGGTTCACCAGGAAACGTTTGAATGGCAGTTTTCATGCCTAGGTTGGGAATGTGTTTAATGTGTTCAATTTTAGCTTTAAACATTCGAGTCCTAGGTTTGGCCAAATGAATCTAAGTTGATCTATATGAAATGCAGATTTAAATGAAGACAGAAATAGATTTTAAATAGAAGACAGAGAGGAAAATCTAAATTACAGAGCCATACCTGATCCGGATGTCTGATGGAGATTCTGATGTTTGAAACAGACAGGATCGTCTGGAATTTGACAAGATCGTCTCCGACCTGCAGGATCGTCTGAGATCTGATGAATTCGTCAGACGAATTCGTCAGAGACCTGCAAACATAAAAAATAGACACGAAATACAAAAAATGCAACAATGCTAATAGAGGATAAAGATGTAAAATGACAATAAGGATGTTAACAAATAATCTTGAATAAAAATGCAAGTGAATTACAACACTTTAATAGCTAATCATGATTTCATTATGCAATTAAACTACATGGGTGAACTCCAAGATGCAGAATAATAGAAATAATAAAATAGACTAACTAAATGCAAAATAGAACAAGAGATAAAAAGAGAAGAATGCAAACTCTGGGCACTGATTTCCCCCAATGCAGACTACAGTCAAAATCATCTCTGATTTGACAAGATCACCTCTGATCTGAATAGGATCATCTGCGACGATATAAGCTTGCTCCGGCTGAAAAATGACAAGGTTCCTGCAAGAAAATTGGATGCAACAAATGTGGATGGTAATGCAGATTATTCTAATGCGTGTGAAGGTCGATTTACAGGAAAATTCAGCCAGGGGTTGGGAAGGGGAGGTCCTAAGTTTAAATAGGCTTAGGAGGGAGGTTAGGAGGTTGGAGATCATCCCAATTTTGGAGATCTCCAACGGGGGAGGTCTCTAACGACGTAGACACGCTTCTGCTCGGATTAGAGACGCCATTGGAACAAAGACTAATTGTGAAAAATTAGTTTTGGGACAAGATCGTCTGGACATCTTAGTCCAGACGAAATCGTTTGATCTGAGGCGATATCGTCTGATTGACAACGATATCATCAAACGGTCAAAACAACCTCTAAAAATGGCATGGGAAACGAGGAAAAGGATTAGGCGGCGGTTTGGGAGCGGTTTTGGGGGTTGAAATTTGAATTTGAATTATTACTAAGTAATTATAATTATTAAGGTTTTACTGCACCAATTTTAGGGTGCTACAGTTTTTAGCTACATTTATGGAGGGGCTACCTATTACATGTTGTCGTTAGCTACAATCAAGGATATTATTTTTATAATTTTCTAAGGCTATTTCTAGCCTATACCTTTTACTATTTAAACAACTGCATATGAATAATATTGGCAATGCTTCTACACCTAATAAATCATTGTTCTATCCCCCTTGAGAAACCTTAATATCCACTCTTAGGTGGCCAACAATTTTATCCCATCCAGGTATACCACTATCTACAGGAAATTCGCAAGACATTTTTTGTGTACCCCTTCGTATCATAGAGGTTTTAACCATGGACCTCTCATTCAATGGGGCTAGGCTCACATTCTCCACTTATACTACAAAGGTAGACAAAATTTTAGGTTAGAAAGAAACCTCGAGAGCTGCTCTTAGGTGGTCGATAGTGCTATCCCATCCGAGTATACCACTATCTAGAGGGAAGCCATAAGATATATTTTTTGTGTCCCCCTATGCATTGAAGATGTTCGAACCATGGACCTCTCGTTCAATAGGGCCAAGCTCACCTTCTCCACTTGCACTACAATGGTGAAGATATATTGAAAATATTTTTTTTAATTGGTTATATGGAATTGAAATGACCTCAACCCATATTACATCATCACCAAATAATGGTATTACAACAAAGTTTGGATATTATCTATGCCTCATTTGGTAAGACTTGAATCTAGGCCTCCTAATGAATGTTGAAGAACATTTGATTAGATATTTAAATTATCAAAAAAAAATACTTTTTAATATTCAATTAAAAAATTTTGTTTCAATTCTTTTTTTAAATATGTATATGATAACACTAATACCATTATTAAATATTAGGTTAAAACATATATAATGTGATAAAGTGATAATATTGTGTAACTAACTAAAATTATAAAAAAAGGATAATATTCAAAGCAACACAAGATTACTATAGAAATTAAATTTACAAAAGTTTGGATCCCTGTAATTCTACTTAAATTTAAGGTGATTGCTAAACATTTAAGCTTTAAGAATGCCCAAAATGGACCCTAATAAAATAGCCTCAGGATAGATGAAAGTAGCAAATGCCTCTCCCACAGTCCAACTTTAGATGTTAGAAATACATAATGGGGTCGATGCTATGGAATATAGAAAATCAATATACCAATTTGTTGGTCTGTGTTCAGGCCTCCCTACTTTGTGGGCTACTAGACAATGGAGAACTAAAGGTGAGTTAAATATATTTGCTTACCCCAATGGTTATTTCTTAGTTATGTTTGATAATGATGAGGATAGTTAATAATTTATCAAAGGTAGTCATTGGTTTTTAGGTGGGGTAGGGTTGTTCATGAAGCCCTAGCATGCTAATTTCAAGGTAGAAGAGGAAATGCCCTTAGTATCCCTAGTCCAAATGAGAATTTTTGGGTTTCCAACAATGCTTTGGAACCAATTTTCCTTCATCACAACAAGAAATACTCTAGTATCTTATATGATGACAACAAATGATACAAGTCGATTTGAACAAATTATTATGTCAAAACATGTGTTCTCATCAAATTTGAAAAGCCCTTGTCAAAAAAAATTATACTATAGTTTGGATAGGATACCTGGGAACAAGATGTGGACTATAAGAACCTCCTCTTTAGGGGTATGATTTTTCATATGGCCATCTAGCTAGGGATTGCAAATATTAGATCCTAGAATAATCACAAGAGTAAACAACCCCTTGGAGGTTTTAAACTATCTAAAAAAAACAACATATATAGAAAACAAATATCTAAAGAGCAATAGTCATCTCCACCAATAAGTTTGGTAACCTCCCAATGGATAATGAGGAGATATATGGAGATCCTATAAACTTATCTTCAAGCCCTAAGAAAGGAATCAATAATTGAATTAACACATCACAACACTAAGCCAATTCTAGATCTATCAAGAATCCTACAAGAGAACCCACCTAAAAAGTTGAAGAGTTTCCAAAGAAAAATAAAAGCTAAAAGAACAACAATGACTCTAACCAATCAAATGGAGGAACTCATAAAGGAATAGATAATATAGTTGACACCCAAGAATCTTCTTACAGGACCATGATGGTATTCTCACCTATGCTACATTTATATTCCATATTAGAACCAAAAGGAGTGAGTGAGTAGTCTACTAGAAATATGAAGGTAGATACATACCAAAGAGTAGGTAGGAAGACCACTCAATATCAAATAGGGAAAGAAGGTGCAAAGCTAATATAAATGGCTAATATCAAGGATCTTACCCATATTTTTAGTCCTCGTGCTTAATTAAGTGCATCACCTAGAGTATTTGAGGTCTTAAGGGTAGCCTGATAAACCACAATGAAGTAAAACGAATGATTCAACAAAATCATCCACAAATGGTTTTCATCCAAGAAATGAAAGTGTCAAAAAAAGTGAAGTAGATTTTTGACAAAAATATTTGGCCTACATGTAGGGTAGAATATCTTAGCTCCCAAGGAGCTTCTGGAGGAGTGGCTTATCTTTGGGATTCGAAAGAGATAATGATACACCAAACAATGGGAATTTGGGGGATTATAGCTTTACTAGCCCAAAGTAGATATTCTTCTGAACATTGGTTATGTCTCAATGTATACTCTCCTATCAATATAGAAGAAAAACAACAATAATAGAAATATGTAGTTTATAGTATCAACCATTTCCTTAGATCTTGGCCAATTGTAGGTGGATATTTGAACACCATCCTCTCATTAAAATAGAAGGGGTAAATCACACTCTAGATAGTAGTACTAACCTTTTTATGGAGCATATTAGATATCTTCATCTAGCATATATCAAACTATACAATCATATGATGACCTTTTCTAATAAAAGGTAGGTCTCAACATTCATTTTAGAAAGACTAGATAGATTTCTAGTATAATGATATTTTTTTAGCAACGTTGTGAGAGTCTTGAGCCACTATCCCACATGTATTCCACGATGGCCCTCATGGTGGTATATAAAGCACAACACCCACATAGAGCTTTACAAATAAGGAAGCAATATTTTGGGTGAAATGCCCTAGTGGAAGTAGGTCAACCATGACCCAGCCCCTCAAACGAGTGAATCATGGTCATGTCATATGCTCCATCCTCTCTTGTGGGAGCATCGCTCAATGGTGGTGAGTGTGGAATTTTCCCATGTGTAGTTTTCGTTGGTTTTTTTTCCCTCATGGACCCTGTAGGGTCTATTATTTTTCTCCTCTCGTACTACCCAGTCTCATAATTTCTCAAATAAAAAATTCTAAAAAAATACCTTGAGCAATGTTGCGAGAGTCTTGAGTCATTATCCCACATGTATCCGATGATGACTCTCATGGTGGTATATAAACCACAACATCCACATAGAGCTTTACAAATTAGGAAGCAATATTTTGGGTGAAATCCCCTAGTGGAAGCAGGCCAACCATGACCCAGTCCCTCAAATGAAGTAATCATGGCCATGGCATCTACTCCATCCTCTCCTATGGGAGCATCACTCAATGGTGGTGAGTGTGGAATTTTCCCCATGTGTGGTTTTCATTGGTTGTTTTCCCTCATAGATCCCATGTTAAATTCTAAGGTCCATTATTTTTCTCCTCCCATATGGTACTACCCATTCTCATAATTTCTCAAATAAAAAATTCTAAAAAAATACCTTGAGCAACACTGCGAGAGTCTTAAGCCATTATCCCACATATCCCATGATGGCCCTCATGGTGGTATATAAAGCACAACACCCACATAGAGCTTTACAAATCAAGAAGCATGATTTTGGGTGAAATTCCCTAGTGGAAGCATGCCAACCATGATCCAACCCCTCAAACGAGTGAATCATGGCCATGCCATATGCTCCATCCTCTCCTATGGGAGCATTGCTCAATGGTGGTGAGTGTGGAATTTTCCCCATGTGTGGTTTTCATTGGCTATTTTTCCTCATGGATCCCATGTTAATTCTAAGGTCCATTATTTTACTCCTCTCATACTTCCTAGTCTCATCATTTCTCAAATAAAATTTTTAAAAAAAACACCTTGAGCAACGTTACAAGAGTCTTGAGCCATTATGTCACATGTATCTGACGATGGCCCTCATGGTGGTATATAAATCACAACATCCACATAGATCTTTGCAAATAAAAAAGTAGGATTTTAGGTGAAATTCCCTAGTGGAAGCAGGTCAACCATGATCCAACCCCTCAAATGAGTGAATCATGGCCATGTTGTATGCTCCATCCTCTCCTGTGGGAGCATCACTCAATGGTGGTGAGTGTGGAATTTTCCACATGTGTGGTTTTTTTTGGCTATTTTCCCTAATAGACCCCATGTTAATACTAGGGTTCATTATTTTGCTCCTCTCATACTACCCAGTCTCATAATTTCTTAGATAAAAAATTCTTAAAAAATACCTTGAGCAACGCTGCAAGATTCTTGAGCCATTATTCCACATGTATCCGACGATGGCCCTCATGGTGGTATATAAATCACAACACTCATAGAGCTTTGAAAATTAGGAAGCAAGATTTTTGGTGAAATGTCCTAGTGGAATTAGGCCAACCATGACCCAGCCCCTCAAACGAGCGAATCATGGTCATGTCGTATGCTACATCCTCTCTTATGGGAGCATCGCTCAATGGTGGTGAGTGTGGAATTTTCCCCATGTGTGGTTTTCATTGGTTGTTTTCCCTTGTGGATCCCATGTTAATAGTAGGGTCCATTATTTCACTCCTCCTATACTGCACAATCTCATAATTTCTCAAATAAAAAATTCTAAAAAAATACCATGAGAAACGTTGCGAGAGTTTTGAGCCATTATCCCACATGTATCTGATGATGGCCCTCATAGTGGTATATAAAGCACAAAATCCACATAGAGCTTTGCAAATTAGGAAGCAGGATTTTGGGTGAAATGCCCTAGTGGAAGTAGGTCAACCATGACCTAGCCCCTCAAATGAGAGAATCATGGCCATGTTGTATGCTCCATCCTCTCTTGTAGGAGCATCGCTCAATGGTGGTGAGTGTGAAATTTTCCCCATGTGTGGTTTTCATTGGTTGTTTTCCCTTGTGGACCCCATGTTAATTCTAGGGTCCATTATTTCACTCCTCCCGTACTACCCAGTCTCATAATTTCTCAAATAAAAAATTCTAAAAAATACCTTGAGCAACACTGTGAGAGTCTTGAGCCATTATCCCACATGTATTTGATGATGGCAATCATGGTGGTATATAAAGCACAACATCCACATAGAGCTTTACAAATTAGGAAGTAGGATTTTGGGTGAAATTCCCTAGTGGAAGTAGGTCAACCATGACCCAACCCCTCAAATGAGCGAATCATGGTCATGTTGTATGCTCCATCCTCTCTTGTGGGAACATCGCTCAATGGTGGTGAGTGTGGAATTTTCCCCATGTGTGGTTTTTATTGGCTGATTTCCCTCATGGATCCCATGTTAATTCTAGGGTCCGTTATTTCACTCCTATCACACTTCCCAGTATCATAATTTCTCAAATAAAATTTTAAAAAAATACCTTGAGCAACGTTGCAAGAGTCTTGAGCATTATCCCACATGTATCTAACGATAGTTGTCATGGTGGTATATAAAGCACAACACCTGCATAAAGCTTTGTAAATAAGGAAGTAGTATTTTGGGTGAAATGCCCTAGTGGAAGTAGGTCAACCATGACCCAGCCCCTCAAATGAGCAAATCATGGCCATGTCGTATGCTCCATCCTCTCCTATGGGAGCATCACTCATTGATGGTGAGTGTGGAATTTTCCCCATGTGTGGTTCTCGTTGGCTATTTTCCCTTGTCGAGACCATGTTAATTCTAGGGTTCATTATTTCACTCCTCTCATACTACCCAGTCTCATAATTTATCAAATAAAAAATTCTTAAAAAATACCTTGAGCAACATTGCGAGAGTCTTGATCCATTATCCCAAATGTATCCCACGATGGCCCTCATGGTGGTATATAAAGTACAACACCCACATAGATCTTTGCAAATCAGGAAGTAGTATTTTGGGTGAAATACCTTAGTAGAATTAGGCCAACCATGACCCAACCCCTCAAACGAGCGAATTATGGCCATGTTGTATGCTCCATCCTCTCCTATGGAAGCATCACTCAATGGTGGTGAGTGTGGAATTTTTCCCATGTGTGGTTTTTATTGGTTGTTTTTCCTCATGGATCCCAAGTTAATTCTTGGGTCCATTATTTTGCTCCTATACTACCCAGTCTCATAATTTCTCAAATAAAAAACTCTAAAAAAATACCTTGAGCAATGTTGTGAGTCTTGAGCCATTATCCCACATGTATCCCATGATGGCCCTCATGGTGGTATATAAAGCACAACATCCACATAGAGCTTTGCAAATCAGGAAGTAGGATTTTGGGTGAAATTCCCTAGTGGAAGCAGGCCAACAATGGCCTAGCCCCTTAAACGAGCAAATTATGGCCATGTTGTATGCTCCATCCTCTCCTATGGGAGCATCACTCAATGGTGGTGAGTGTGGAATTTTCCCCATGTGTGGTTTTTTTTGGCTATTTTTCCTCATGGACCCCATGTTAATTCTAAGGTCTATTATTTTGCTCTTCCTGTACTACCCAGTCTCATAACTTCTCAAATAAAAAATTATAAAAAAATATCTTGAGCAACACTGTGAGTGTCTTGAGCCATTATTCCACATGTATCTGATGATGACCCTCATGGTGGTATATAAAGTACAACACCCACATAGAGCTTTGCAAATTAAGAAGTAAGATTTTGGGTGAAATCATGACCCAGCCCCTCAAACGAGTGAATCATGACCATGTCATATGCTCCATCCTCTCCTATGGGAGCATCGCTCAATGGTGGTGAGTGTGGAATTTTCCCCATGTGTGGTTTTCATTGGTTGTTTTCCCTAATGGACCCTATTTTAATTCTAGGATCCATTATTTTGCTCCTCAAGTACTACCCAGTCTCATAATTTCTCAAATAAAACATTCTAAAAAAATACCTTGAGCAATGTTGTGAGAGTCAAGCCATTATCCCACATGTATTTGATGATGGCAATCATGGTGGTATATAAAGCACAACATCCACATAGAGCTTTACAAATTAGGAAGTAGGATTTTGAGTGAAATTCCCTAGTGGAAGTAGGTCAACCATGACCCAACCCCTCAAATGAGCGAATCATGGTCATGTTGTATGCTCCATCCTCTCTTGTGGGAACATCGCTCAATGGTGGTGAGCGTGGAATTTTCCCCATGTGTGGTTTTTATTGGCTGCTTTCCCTCATGGATCCCATGTTAATTCTAGGGTCCATTATTTCACTCCTCTCACACTTCCCAGTATCATAATTTCTCAAATAAAATTAAAAAAAAAATACCTTGAGCAACGTTGCGAGAGTCTTGAGCATTATCCCACATGTATTTGACGATAGCCATCATGGTGGTATATAAAGCACAACACCTGCATAAAGCTTTGTAAATAAGGAAGTAGGCTTTTGGGTGAAATGCCCTAGTGGAAGTAGGTCAACCATGACCCAGCCCCTCAAATGAGCAAATCATGGCCATGTCGTATGCTCCATCCTCTCCTATGGGAGCATCACTCATTGATGGTGAGTATGGAATTTTCCCCATGTGTGGTTCTCGTTGGCTATTTTCCCTTGTGGAGCCCATGTTAATTCTAGGGTTCATTAATTCACTCCTCTTGTACTACCCAGTCTCATAATTTATCAAATAAAAAAATTCTTAAAAAATACCTTGAGCAACATTGCGAGAGTCTTGATCCATTATCTCAAATGTATCTGACGATGGCCATCATGGTGGTATATAAAGTACAACACCCACATAGATCTTTGCAAATCAAGAAGTAGGATTTTGGGTGAAATACCTTAGTAGAATTAGGCCAACCATGACCCAACCCCTCAAACGAGCGAATTATGGCCATGTTGTATGCTGCATCCTCTCCTATGGAAGCATCACTCAGTGGTGGTGAGTGTGGAATTTTTCCCATGTGTGGTTTTTATTGGTTGTTTTTCCTCATGGATCCCAAGTTAATTCTTGGGTCCATTATTTTGCTCCTCCTATACTACCCAGTCTCATAATTTCTCAAATAAAAAACTCTAAAAAAATACCTTGAGCAATGTTGTGAGTCTTGAGCCATTATCCCACATGTATCCCACGATGGCCCTCATGGTGGTATATAAAGCACAACATCCACATAGAGCTTTGCAAATTAGGAAGTAGGATTTTGGGTGAAATTCCCTAGTGGAAGCAGGCCAACAATGGCCTAGCCCCTCAAATGAGCAAATTATGGCCATGTTGTATGCTCCATACTCTCCTATGGGAGCATTGCTCAATGGTGGTGAGTGTATGTGTGGTTTTTATTGGCTATTTTTCCTCATGGACCCCATGTTAATTCTAAGGTCTATTATTTTGCTCTTCCTGTACTACCCAGTCTCATAACTTCTCAAATAAAAAATTATAAAAAAATATCTTGAGCAACATTGCGAGTGTCTTGAGCCATTATTCCACATGTATCTGATGATGACCCTCATGGTGGTATATAAAGTACAACACCCACATAGAGCTTTGTAAATCAAGAAGCAATATTTTGGATGAAATCATGACCCAGCCCCTCAAACGAGTGAATCATGACCATGTCGTATGCTCCATCCTCTCCTATGGGAGCATCGCTCAATGGTGGTGAGTGTGGAATTTTCCCCATGTGTGGTTTTCATTGGTTTTTTTCCCTCATGGACCCTATGTTAATTCTAGGATCCATTATTTTGCTCCTCCAGTACTACCCAGTCTCATAATTTCTCAAATAAAAAATTCTAAAAAAATACCTTGAGCAATGTTGTGAGAGTCGAGCCATTATCCCACATGTATCCCATGATGGCCCTCATGGTGGTATATAAAGCACAACACCCACATAGATATTTGCAAATTAGGAAGTAGGATTTTTAGTGAAATGCCCTAGTGGAAGCAGGTCAACCATGACCCAACCCCTCAAATGAGTGAATCATGTCCATTTTGTATGCTCCATCCTCTCTTGTGGGAGCATTGCTCAATGGTGGTGAGTGTGGAATTTTCCCCATGTGTGGTTTTCATTGGTTGTTTTCTCTCGAGGACCCCATGTTAATTCTAGGGTCCATTATTTTGGTCCTCTTGTACTACCTAGTCTCATAATTTCTCAAATAAAAATTTCTAAAAAATACCTTTAGCAACGTTACGAGAGTCTTAAGACATTATCCCACATGTATCTGACGATGGTCCTCATGGTGCTATATAAATAACAACACCAACATAGAGCTTTACAAATCAATAAGTAGGCTTTTGGGTGAAATGCCCTAGTGGAAGCAGGCCAACCATGACCTAGCCCCTCAAATGAGCGAATCATGGCCATGTCGTATGCTCCATCCTCTCCTATGGGAGCATCGCTCAATGGTGGTGAGTGTGGAATTTTCTCCATGTGTGGTTTTCATTGGTTGTTTTCCCTCATGGACCCCATGTTAATTCTAGGGTCCATTATTTTGCTCCTCTTGTACTATCTAGTCTCATAATTTCTCAAATAAAAAACAATAAAAAAATTCCTTAAGCAATGCTGCGAGAGTCTTGAGCTATTATCCCACATGTATACGATGATGACCCTCATGGTGGGATATAAAGCACAACATCCACATAGAGATTTGCAAATCAAGAAGTATGCTTTTGAGTGAAATTCCCTATTGGAAGAAGGCCAACCATGACCCAACCCCTCAAACAAGCATATCATGGTCATGTCGTATGATCCATCCTCTCCTATGGGAGCATCGCTCAATGGTGGTGAGTGTGGAATTTTCCCCATGTGTGGTTTTCGTTGGCTATTTTCCCTCATGGACCCCATGTTAATTCTAGGGTCCATTATTTTTCTCCTCCTATACTACCCAGTCTCATAATTTCTCAAATAAAAAATTCAAACTCTAGCTACTTTCAAAATAATAATAATACGAAGTTAGAAAATGTTTCTAGAGAATATGATATTGATGCTAGGGAATGGTGGGAGAATTTTAAGTATTTATAATCTTATGAATGTTTATGAAGATTTAATATTTGGATTTCCTTGCAATGGAAAGCTCTCTCTTGGTATGAGGACTTTGCTTATTATGATACATTTACACAAGAAAAATTTGAAGTTGCATTTTTAAGCAAATGTGGATTTGAGGAAATGCATAATAATGTGCAAACTAAGGAAACTACATATTTTGTGTTAGGCTCAAAAAATAGTCAAAAATATTTGTTCAAATATAAAAATTATATTTTGCAAGTTCATGGTTGCATTCAAAATCAAAAAATTATTGATCAACCCTAATAGCAAATATAATTTTATCAACATGTCTTTGGCTAAGAGGTTACAAGTTCAAGCAAAGAAAATCAAAGACATACAACTTGAGGGTAAAAATGTTCAATTTTTTGAAGATTTGAATCTTACGATGGATAGATATGTTTCACATTTATATTTTCATGTTATTGAGCTAAATTATGTAGATATTGTTCTTGGTTATTCTTATTGTATTCTTTGGGTACTATTAACCTTAATGTGCAAAATAAATTTATGAAGTTATGGTACCAAAAAAAGAAAATAATATTATAGGATATTTCTTAGTGTAAGGAAAAACAAGTAGCTATTACAGGGGAACAAAATGAAGAACAAACAAAAAAAACCTAAAATAGAGTCTCAAGAGGAGGCAATACTAGAAATCAAGTAAAAGTAAGGCAATAATCAATATATGGGAGCATGATAAAAGAGCACAAAATAGAGGAACAAAATACTGAAGAGACATGGAAAGTTGTATAAAGGGCTAAGGTTGGGGTATATCATCATCCACATCACCATGAGAGGCAACAATCATGGAGACTAAGCACAGAGCAACAAAGGAGCTATGATGGACATACATGGAATCCAAGGGTTAATTATGGATATACATTGCAACAATGATTCTTTATCAAAGTGATTCTTTTTAATTTAATGTTATTTTATTAATTTTATTTATTTATTTATTAAATATTTAGCTAGAACCTTCAAGGTTCTACCATTTGGTATCAAATTCATGTTAGACCCAGCCATATTTGACCCATTCAGGTTGGGTGCACTCACCAAAATCAAGGTAGAACTTAACAAGCTTACGAGCTAAATCAAGGAATTTAAAAGTGAAATCGTAGACTTTAGAAGATGTAATGAACAAGATCACAATAATAAAAAGCAAAAGCATGAAAATTCTTGACATTATTTTGAGTGGTATGGAGTATATAATGAATACCAAAGTGAAAGCAGATGCAAGTGAAAAAATTGGCCATGAAGATGAAGAAAAAATAGGGAAGACAATTACAAGTGAAGAAGTTACCCGTAACAACTAAGAAGAGAAAGCTATAATTGAAAACCTATATAATTACGTTTTAACTATCAAAGGCAGAGAAATTAGTGGTTCAAGTGAAGGAAATCTCTCTTTGAAAAATAGCTCAGTGAAATAATATGTCGGTATAATATAAGCAAAACCCAGCAAGCATATACGGCTGATTGGAGGAGTTCAAAAATCACTTACGTACCATTCCTGGATGCCCAGGCACAAGCAAGTGGATTTTTCAAAACCTATTTTTAAGTAATAATCTATACCAAAAAAAAATTTGACATATGATATATCACCACTATGTAGAGAGTGTAGGAACAGTACAAGATGTTGCTCTCCAATGGAGTTAACATATAGCAGACAAATTGTCAGTCTACATTAGTGAAAAGTGAGTCTCAGACTATAGAAACAAAGGAAATAACATCTTTGAAATTCAGCCCTAGCCATCTACCTCCTTGAACACCACCATGGCTCAACTATTTTTCCCCAACATGATCCACAACGGCATCTATTTATTTGTTGTGAAGGACCAGATTTTAGCAACTGCTTACTAGTATTTGTACACATTCTAGGAAGACATGGTGCTTTTGTATACTATCATTAGTCAGCTTTTCAAAATGTCCTACAAGGCAGATGCTACAATGGATCTAGTAGGCTTGTATTGGCTCCTAATCGTTTTCCTTTCCATTTGATACTGCAACTATATTAGCAGATATTGTTTCCTAATTTGGATAACTTCTCAAAGACTTTTTCTTATGGAAAGGATTATCAACACACAAATTGTGTGTTTCCACTCTCAACAACACCCATGAACATTCAAAGTACAGTATAGAGCTCTGATTCAAAGTAGATATAAATGGTTATGTAATAAATATCATGATATTTTTTAGTATCTTTAGTGACAGTGGGCGTGGGAGCCTCCACACTGACATCGTCAACCCCTTAAATTATTGAAGCTTCATCCACAAGAGGAGAGGCACACGAAGGAGATGAATAGGATCTAGAGGGAGCAAATGTTTTTGTACACCTCCCTTCAGCTTGGACACTCGTTTCACTATATTTTCTTTTAGGGAATGGTTTGCTTATGATTGGGTGATGTTGTTGTCTGTTACTATGAACTACAACTCCAATTCCTAATCTCAATGACTTGGAAAATAAAAATCAAGAAAATGGGTGATTTATAAGGTGAGGATGCAGGGATTTCTTTGAACAGACTTTACAATAGCATCGATGGTTTGATGAATCTTCACCTAAGCATTGTAGAACATAAGCTTGTGAGTACTAACATGGGGTCTTAACATAGTACTTGGCAGCTTCAGCCTCAATGGGAATGGTAGACTTGGTCTTCATATGATTGTGATAGTTTCCATTGCCATTACAGTAGCTATTCACACTCGTAGCAACCTTTCTAGAAGTAGGAGTGCTCTCTTTTATGCTTTAAAGTCGATATTTCAAGAATCCACGTCAACCAGTGGGAAAATGGTATATGGAAATTCAAATCTATAAAGAAATTACCTCCTATACAACAAACGTATAATAAAACCAACTGCTAAAAAAACAAAACAAAACTAGAAAAATAGTGAAAACAGCCAGTGAAATCAATATTAAAATTGGAACATAACTAAACAGTAGCTATTTTTGATGATGATCCAAAGTAGAAACTCTACAAAAATACTCGACCTAAATTTTAGTTATGAATGGGAGATTTCTAGTCATCCAAATCTTCATGCAGGCAAATATGTAAGGGCTAGCTTTGCAAATGTGTGAGTTAAGTTGAGATTGGTCATTGCTTGTTGTTGTGTGAGATCATAGGAACTATTTAAATCCAGTTGAGGATGACAAACAACTAGCTATTAGAAAATAAATAAATTAAATGTCTTAGACATGATGATGACCTTCTTAAACATCTCTTATACCTAGCAATTGTTGTGTATAGATAGTTTCCTCTCTTACACTTTTTTGACAACTTTGAGGGGTGATTTAAAAGGTCCATTGGTCAAAAAATTAAAATTGTACATGGAAAAATACAAGAAAATGAAAAGTTCCATAACTCTCGCCCGTATATGGCATCTGAGTTTGGATGCTACGCAGGCCAACTTGCAACCGACTGTTGAAGTCATGCCATGATCAATACCTCTTCTTCTGTTATGGGACGGATGACCTCCTGGTCCTTTGTACATAAAAATTTTCAAGAAAAAAGCATGCATGAGTGAAATTTCACTCTATAGGCTACTTTCAAGAACCCTTCCAATATGAAATCCTGCATGGGTTGGTTTAGTAGCGATTGTGTACCACAATATCTCCAAAAAAAATTAAATAATGATGGGAAGTGTTAATATTTTCATCATCTTACAAAGAGTATGGTTTCAATTTCAAGGCAACTATTAATTTTGTTAAAAATATCATGCAAAAAAGAAGACTTTTTTGCTCCAAAACTTTCATAATGCCACGTCATCCAATTAGATTACTTGATGTGAAAGAAATTAGGTTTATTGATGACAATGAAAGAGGTTAGAAAGCAAGTATATGTTACTACCTTCTACTACATCTAGAGCCACTCACAACCTAAATTTCCAATCCCCCATGAAAACCACAGAACTTGCAAATATAGTTTGTGATGGATAAGTCTTTCTCCCTCATACATTAATTACCCACATTATCTGAACATGGAGTAATGGACCCCTATAAATATGATCCTTGATAGCAAGGTTGTTAAACAAGCATAAGTTGTTTGGTGACATTGAAATAGCAAAGCAAAGACATAAAGTTCTTGTGATTCATTTTACGAAGAAGATCACCCTATTCATCCACACAACCTTTACTCACCAATTAGTACCAATGACAGGATCTTTCAGAGGACAATGCTACATGAAATTGACTCATATTTTCTAGTCTTTCCCAAGCTTTGAGGACAAAGTTATTTTCCAGTAGGGGTGGCATGTTAGGATCCCACATCCTAACTTTATTTATCTATTATTATTAATAATATAATTAATTATTATATTAGGGATAGGATAGTCATAATAATTAATATATTAATTATTATGAACCATCATATTGAAAGGATGTAGGGTTAGGGTTAGGGTAGATATAAATCATTGTCCAATCATTCATTTGAAGAAATCTATGATGAAATAATAAAATATTTATTTAAACCCATTGGAGGGATCCCCCTTACCAGTGCAACAATGATTCTTTATCAAAGTGAATATTTTTAATTTAGTGTTATTTTATTTATTTATTTATTAAATATTTAGGTAGAACCTTTAAGGTTCTACCTTTTGGGGAGAGAAAATATTTGCCAAAATCAATAATGCCAGTGGTGCATTCCAATATATGGATGCCCAAATAGAGGAAAAATTATCCAATAAAATTTATAGGAGTAAAGAAATACTGGTTGTTTGGATGGATGTTTTAGTTCCTTGACTTCAATCCATAACTCTCTCCTCAAGCAAAGGGGAATGCATCCAAAATATTAAATATGAAAACTTCTCCTTGAGATGTTATGGTTGTCAACAATATAACCACTTGAATAAGAGATGATTAGTCATATGACCATGCTTTGATTACTCCTTCATGGACG
The DNA here is from genome assembly GCA_028583015.1 of Wollemia nobilis. Classification (NCBI taxonomy): domain Eukaryota; kingdom Viridiplantae; phylum Streptophyta; class Pinopsida; order Araucariales; family Araucariaceae; genus Wollemia; species Wollemia nobilis. The sequence goes on along the minus strand of JAQPPZ010001678.1, from coordinate 3,164,345 downwards.
ATAAGACCTTGCATGCGAATGATCATGAAAATTCAAACATCCCAATTCAAAAGAAAGAAGCTCATCCTCCTAACACATCAATTATCTAGCAAGAATCAAGCGAGCAATAGAAGACTCAACCCTGAAAATATAATTCAAATCAAATCATTTCTAAAAGCCAAATTATTACTAAAGCCTATCCAATCAATTCCATGGAAAATATTAGCACCTCAGATGGTATTTTTAAAGCTAATTATAAAATAATAAGTGACATTAGTTTTCTAAAAATTAAGATCCTATAGAATATGTTGCAGCTACATATTACCTTAGGAGCTTGAAGTGCAAAAATGTATTCTTAGATCTTATCACTATGAAGGAGAAGGAACATCTATTGTAGAATAAAAACAATCAAAAGACCCAATGACTACAAACTTTATAATAGTTATGTAAAAGTCCCAATTTGTAGCTATAGTTATTTTAACTTTACATTTTGGTAGTGGTGTAGTAATATATAATATTTTGGAAGCTATTTTGTTGATATATGGAATTCTAAGGTTCAGTCCCAATAGTAGATGGATGATAGTATTTTGTTCAGGTTGTTGCAACATATTGTATTATATCACATAGTTTGATGTATGGGTTGAAGACCCTAAAATCCCTTCTTACCCTAATAAAAAAAAACTAATATCCTTATAATTTTAGTAATGGTGAAGACTTTGGAACTTTAAAAAAGGAAGTTTAAAGTATGCAAAGGGTAGGATTGTATTCATATCATTTTAATTTGAGTAAAAGTGAATACTTTTGAACTCTAAAGATAAAGTTCAAAGTTTGTAAGGGTTAGGATTGTACACCATGTTTTTATAACTGAAGAACGGTTGGATAACTATATATGATATAAATAATATCTTCCATAAAGATTATCTTATGTAAACACTAAAATCTACTTTACCTTTTACCTTTAGTCTTAAATATTGAAATAAAATATTATTGTGGTAAAGTTATATTATTTTTAATATTATTATTTTTTAATGGTTATAACAAATGAAAACCAAACTTTAATAATGTGAAAATAATATTTTTTTTATTAGGTTAGTGTGAGAAACCTCTATGACTGACGCTCAATGCTAGGCATCCCCATCCCAACCATGATCTCTCATAAGGGTGAGATATGAACTTATTGATAGGGGTAATACACACACGCATCCCCTCACACACTTGCCCACACCGTAGGTTGAACCTTGGAACTCTTGAAGAATAGACAAAGCATGAACCATTGTTCTATCCTCCTTGAGAAACCTTGAGAGCTACTCTTAGGTGGTCGACAATGTTGTCCCATCCAAGTATACCACTATCTAGAGGAAAGCCACAAGAGATTTTTTGTGTTCCCCTTTGCATCATAGAGGTTTGAACCATGGACCTCCTATTCAATGGGGCCAGACTCACCTTCTCCACTTGCACTACAAAGGTAGACAAATTTTAGGTTAGAAAGAAACCTTGAGAGTTGCTATTGGTTGTTGACAGTGTTATCCCATCCAGGTATACCACTATCTAGAGGGAATCCACAAGAGATTTATTTTGTGTACCCCTTTGCATCGCAGACATTCGAACCATGGACCTCTCGTTCAACGGGGCCAGGCTCACCTTCTCTACTTGTGCTACAATGGTGGAGATATATTAAAAATATTTTTTAAATTGGTCATATGGAATTGAAATGAGCTCAACCCATATTACATCATCACCAAATAATGGTATTATAACAAAGTTTAGATATTATCAATGTCTTATTTGGTAAGACTTGAATATAGGCCTCCTAATGAATGTTTAAGAACATTTGATTAGATATTTATATTATTAAAATTTTACTTTTTAATATTTAATTAAAAAAATAGTTTCAATTATTTATTTAAATATGTATATGATAACACTAATACCATTATTAAATATTATGTTACAACATAGATAAAGTGATAATATTGTATAACTAACTAAAAATATAAAAACAGGATAATATTCAAAGCAACACAACATTACTATAGAAATTAATTTACAAAATTTGGGATCCCTATAATTCTACCTAAATTTAAGGTGATTGCTAAAAATTTAAGGTTTAAGAATGCCCAAAATAGACCCTATGAAAATAGCCTCAGGGTAGATGAAAGTAGCAGATGCCTCTCCCGTAGTCCAACTTTAGATGTTAGACATACAGAATGGGATCAACGCTATGGAATATAGAAAATCGATCTACCAATTTTTTGATCCGTGTTCAAGCCTCCCTACTTTGTGGGCTACTAGACAATGGAGAACTAAAGGTGAGTTAAATATTTTTGCTTACCCCAATGGTTGTTTCTTAGTTATGTTTGATAATGAGTAGGATAGTCAATAATTTATCCAATGTGGTCCTTGGTTTTTATGTAGGGTAGGGCTTTTCATGAAGCCCTAGCATGCTAATTTCAAGGTAGAAGAGGAAATGCCCTTAGTGGCCCTAGTCCAAATGAGAATTTTTGTGTTTCCAACAATGTTTTGGAACCAATTTTTCTTCATGACCACTAGAAATACTCTAGGATCTTATATGGTGACAACAAATGATACAAGTTGATTTGAAGAAATTATTATACCAAAACATGTATTCTCATCAAACTTGACAATCCCTTGCCAAAAAAAATTACTCTGTAGTTTGGAGAGGATAATTGGGAACAAGATGTGGACTATAAGAACATACTCTTTAGGGGTAGGATTTTTCATATGGTCATCTAACTAGGGATTGCAAATATTGGATCCTAGAATAATCACAAGAGTAAATAACCCTTGGAGGTTTTAAACTATCTAAACAAAAGAACATACGTAGAAAACAAACATCTAAAGAGAAGTAGTCATCTCCACCAATAAGTTTTGTAACCTCCCAATGGATAATGAGGAGATATATGAAGATCCTATAAACTTCTTTTCAATCCCTAATAAAGGAATCAATAATTGATGTAACACATCACAATACTAAGCCAATTCTAGATCTATCAAGAATCCTACAAAAGAACCTACCTCAAAATTTGAAGAGATCCCAAAGGAAAAATAAAAGCTAAAAGAATGACAATGACTCTAACCAATAAAATGGAGGAAATCATAAAGAAATAGATAATGGAGTTGACACCCAAGAATATTTTTACAGGACCATGATGGTATTCTCACCTATGCTAGGTTTGGATTCCATCCTAGAACCAAAATGAGTGAGTGAGTAGTCTACTAGAAAGATGAAGGTAGATACATACCAAAGAGTAGGTAGGAAGATTACTCAACATCAAATAGGGAAAGAAGGTGCAAAGCTAATATCAATGGATAAGGTCAAGGATCTTACCCATATTTTTAGTCCCCATGCTTAATGAAGTGTATCACCTAGAGTATTTGAGGTATTAAAGGTATCCCGATAAAGCAGAATGAAGTAAAACAAATGATTCAAAAACATCATCCACAAATAGTTTTCATCCAAGAAACAAAAAAAGTGAAGTATATTTTTGTCAAAAATATTTGGCATACATGTAGGGTGGAATCCCTAAGCTCCCAAGCAGCTTTTAGAGGAGTGGCTTGTCTTTGGGATTTGAAAGAAAAATGATACACCAAACAATGGGAAGTTGGGAGATTATAGCTTTACAGGCCCAAAGTAGATATTCTTCTCAAAATTGGTTATGTCTCAATGTATACTCTCCTATCAGTCTAGAAGAAAAACAACAATAATAGAAATATGTAGTTTATAGTATCGATCATTTCCCAAGAGCTTGGGCAATTGTAGGTGGATATTTCAACACCATACTCTCATTAAAATATAAGGGGGAAATCACACTATATACAATATTACTAATCTCATGATGGAGCATATTAGATATCTTCATCTAGTAGATATCAAACTAGACAATCGTATGATGACCTATTATAATAAATTGTAGATCCCAGCATGCATTTTAGAAAGACTAGATAAATTTCTAGTATCATAAGATTTTTTGAGAAATGGATATATTCCAAGAGAAAAAATGTTGAACAATGCTTGTTCATATCATTGGTCAATTTTGGTGGAAGTGTGGAAGACCAAACCTAGTCATGCTCCTTTTAGATTCTAGCTAATATGGTTTCGAGATAGTATTTTTTGAGATAAGGTTCAACAATGATGGTATAAGGGTAAACCCAAGCATGGTACAAAGATGTACAATTTTATGAGGTTTCAATACCTCAAGTTCAAATTGAAAATATGGAATGAAAAGGATTTTAATGACATAAAATAAAAGAAACAACATATCTTAACCAAACTTGAGGACCTAAATAAGCAAATATGAACATAAGGTACTATTGATATTTGAAGAAATGATGAGGCTGGGCTTATTGCTTACCTAGAGGAATGGGAAAAAAGAGGAGAGATCCTATGGACATAGAAATCTAAGATCCAATGGCTCCAAGAGGGAGATAGGAACACTAGCTTCTTCCATAAGTCTTTCCTAGCAAGGTGGTCACACAATTTTATCTCTTCCCTAAAAATAGTAGCGAGTGATTCAATACACACATGGGATGGGTTGAAAGATATAGGAAGAGAATAATTTTTCCAACTCTTTAAGGCAAAAATATTGAACCAAAAGGAAAAATATTAAGTACTCTAAGAGATTTATTCTCTCATCATAGAGGAAGATAATATAATTTTGATTGCCTCAATTACTACCAAAAAACTACAAGTAGTTTTCAAGATGTTGAAAGGTAAAACTCCAAGTCTAAATTGTTAGGGACCTAAGATAGGTACTTAATAATTTAATATTGTATTATATAATTGTATGAGCCATAAATTAACTATAGAGTAAGGAAAGCCACATGTCAAATTAGAAATAGGTATGATATGGAATCATATATGTAATCGTTGGGGAATATTGTCATATTATTATGCACTTTGTAACTCATAGAAGGTGAACCACCACATGGGTGATCTTGTAACTCATGGAAGGTGAACCATCACACTCTTTATAAATAAAGGTGTAACCCCATTGAAAATTGTCATGTATGAAGTATTTTTGTAGTATTCTTGGCACGTGGAGTAGATTCCTTCCAATAAGGATCATTGTATGGTGTTGCTACCTTAAGGGTGAATCAATATCTATTTTGTTGTATGGAATTATTGTGAAAATTATGTGTGGATGCATGTTGAATATTTTTATATATTGGTGAATAATTTGTGGCTCTAAGGAGATATATTCATAATAGTTGGTATCAGAGCAATTATTCAGGCAAAGTAGGGTGTTTTTGTAGAGCTAGGGCGTGTTTTTAAAAAACATCACATTTTATGGAAGCCATATTTTTAATTTCAATAGTCACTTTGTGAAGGTGTTTGCACCATTGTGTAGATAATTTTGAGTACAATAAAAGAGGTTTCTCATTTGTTAAATTTTTATTAGTATTGAGAAAGTTATGGTTGTTTGAAGTTGGATTATTTGCGTTGTTTTTTGGCCATGCGAATTCTTTTCAAAATAACAAAATTCTCATGAAATTTTTAAGCAGTCATTTTTAGAATATTTTGGTACCATGTAGATTATTTTGAGTAATATAAAAACAACTTTTAATTTGTGAAATTTTGATAAGTATTGAGAGAGTTACAATTATTTGAAGTTGAGCTTTTGAGGTTGTTTTTAGGTTGTGCGATTTTTTTTTAAAAGAAAAAAATCATATTATTTCAACAATAATTTTTAAAATATTTTTGCATTAACATATAATTTATTTTGAGTACTACAAAAATGACTTATCACTTATAAAATTTTGATAAGTATTGAGAGAATTACAGTTGTTTGAAGTTGGGTTGTTGAGATTGTTTTTTGGCTACATGAATTTTTTTTCAAAAAAGTACAAATTTGTATTAAAATTTTTAGTAGTCATTTTTAGAATATTTTTGCACCAATATGTAGGTTATTTTGAGTACTACAAAAATGACTGCTCACTTGTTAAATTCTATTAAGTATTGAGGGAGTTACAACTATTACAAGTTGGGATTTTGGTGTTATTTTTGAGGTTGCATGAAAAAGTCATGCAAGGGAAAATAAATCCTAAATCTCAGTTTGGGTTAGCAAATTAGTTTTCATTTGTTTGGTTTTGAAGAAAATATGTAGATTTAATCGTTTGAAAAAATAAATAAAAGAGATCTCAAAAAATTTAATTTTTGAGAAATTTCGGTTATTTCAAACTCTAGCTACTTTCAAAATAATAATAATACGAAGTTAGAAAATTTTCTAGAGAGGATGATATTGATGCTAAATAATGGTGGGAAAAATTTAAGTCTTTATATTCTTCTGAATGTTTATGGAGATTTAATATTTGGATTTCCTTGCAAGGGAAATCTCTCTCTTGGTATGAATGCTCGTTCTCATACATTTACACAAGAAAAATTTGAAGTTGTATATGTGGATTAGAGGAAATGGATAATAATGTGCGGGCTAAGGAAACTACATATTTTGTGTTAGGGCCAAACAATGGTCAAAAATATTTGTTTGAATATAAAAATTCTATTTTGCAAGTTCATGGTTGCATTCAAAATCAAAAAATTATTGTTTCCATAAACTCTAATAGCAAATATAATTTTATCAACATGTCTTTGACTAAGAGGTTGCAAGTTCAAGCAAATAAAGTCAAAGACATACAACTTGACAGTAAAAATATTAATTTTTTTGAAGATTTGAAGTTTACCATGGATAAATATGTTTTACATTCATATTTTCATGCTATTGAGCTAAATGATGTAGATATTGTTCTTTGTTATTCTTAGTTGTATTATTTGGGTACTATTAACTTTAATGTACAAATAAAACTTATGAATTTATGGTACCAACAGAAGAAAATAACATTATAAGATAATTCTTAGTGTAAGGAAAAACAAGTAGCTATTACAGGGGAACAAAATGAAGAACAAACAAAAAAAACCTAAAATAGAGTCTCAAGAGGAGGCAATACTAGAAATCAAGGAAGTAAAAGTAAGGCAATAATCAATAGATGGGAGCATGACAAAAGAGCACAAAATAGAGGAACAAAATATTGAAGAGGTGTGGAAAGTTATACAAAGGGCTAAGGTTGGGGTATATCGTCATCCACATCACCATGAGAGACAACAATAGTGGAAACTAAGCACAAAGCAACAAAGGAGCTATGATGAACATACATGGAATCCAAGGGTTAATTATGGATAAACAGTGCAACAGTGATTCTTTGTCAAAGTGATTATTTTTAATTTAATGTTATTTTATTTATTTTATTTATTTATTTATTAAATATTTAGATAGAACCTTTAGGGTTCTACCATTTGGTATCAGAGCCATGTTGGACCCAATCATGTTTGACCTAGTTAGTTTGGGTGCTCTCATCACAATCAAGGTAGAACTTAACAAGCTTACAAGCAGAATCAAGGAAATTAAAAGTGACATTGCAAACTTTAGAAGATGGAATGAACAAGATCATAATAAAAAAATCAAATGCATGGAATATTTTTATAGTATTTTGAGTGGTATGGAGTATCTAATGAATACCAAAGTGGAAGCAGATGCAAGTGAAGAAATTGCCCATGAAGAAGAGGAGGAAGAAATAGGGAAGGCAATTATATGTGAAGAAGTTACCCCTAACAAAGAAGAATAGAAAGATATAATTAAAAACCCAAATAATTATGTTTTAACTATCAAAGGTAGATAAATGAGTGGTTCAAATGAAGTAAATCTCTCACTGAGAAAGGGTTCAGTGAAATCATATGTCAGTATAATATAAGCAAAACCCAGCAAGCATATACGACTAATTGGAGGAGTTCAAAAATCACTTACATACCATTTTTGGATACCTGGGCACAAGCAAATGGATTTTTTAAAACCTATTTTTAAGGAAGAAGCTATGCCAAATATAAAAAATGTTTTGTACATCCGAGAGATCATCACTATGTAAAGAGTGCAGGAACAGTACAAGATGTTGCTCTCCAATGGAGTTAACATGCAACGGGTGAATTGTCTATCTACATTAGTGAAAAGTAAGTCTTAGACTACAAAAACAAAGGAAATAATATATTTGAAATGCAGCCCTGGTCATCTACCTCCTTGGCCACCACCATGGTTTGACTGCTTTGCCCCAGCATGATCCATAATAACATCTATTTCTCTGTTGTGAAGGACCAGATTTTAGTAGTTGCTCACTAGTATTCGTACACACTCCAGGAAGACACAATGCCTTTGTATGCTACCATTAGTCAGGTTTTCAAAATTTCTTGCAAGGTAGGTGCTACAATGGATCTAGGAGGCTTGTATTGGCTCATAATCTCTTCCCTTTCTATTTGATACTGCCACTATATTAGTATATTTCATTTTCTAATTTGGATAGCTTCTCGAAGATGTTTTCTTATGGGAAGGATTATCAACACACAAATTATGCATTTCCACTCTCAGCAACACCCGTGAACATTCAAAGTAGAGTACACAGCTCTAATTCAAAGTAGATATAAACAATTATGCGATAAATATCATGATATTTTTTAGTATCTTCAATGAGAACTGGTGTGGGAGCCTCCACACACATCTTCAACCCCTTGAATTATTGAAGCTTCATCCACGGGAGAAGCGGCACATGAAGGAGATTACTGGGAACTAGAGGGAGCAAAGGTTTTTATATTTCTTTCTTCAGCTTGGATACCTATTTTTCTATCTTTGCTTTTAGGGTACAATTTTCTTATGATTAGACGATGTTGTTGTCTGTTACTGTGAACTGCAACTCTAATTCCTAATCACAATGACTTAGAAAATAAGAATCGAGGAAGTGGGTGATTTATGAGATGAAGATGTAGGTATTTCTTCGAACAGGATTCACAATAGCATCGATGGTTTTATGAATATTCACTTGGGTATTACAAAACATAATCTTATGAGCACTCACACAGGGTCTTAATAGAGTACTTGGTAGCTTTAGCCTCAATGGGAATGGGAGACTTGGTCTTCATATGATTGTGATTATTTCTATTGCAATTACTATAGCTATTCACACTAGTAGAAACCTTTCTAGAAGTAGGAGTGCTCTCTTTTATGCTTTGAAGTTTGTATTTCAAAAATCCACGTCAACCAGTTGAAAATGGTATATGGAAATTAAAATCCATAAAGAAATTACCTCCTATACAACAAACATATAATAAAACCAACTGCTAAAAAAATAAAACAAAACTAGAAAATTAGTGAATACAACCAGTGAAATCAATATTAAAATTGGAACATACCTAAAGGACAGCCATTGTTGATGATGGCCCAAAGTAGAATCTCTACAAAAAAAACTTGACCTAAATTTCAATTATGAATGAGGTATTTCTAGGTGTCCAAATCTTCACACAGACAAATATGTAAGGGCCAACTTTGCAAATGTGCGACTTAAGTTGAGATTGGTCGTTGCTTGTTGTTGTGTGAGATTCGAGGAACCATTTAAAACCAGTTGGGGATGACACACAACTAACTATTAGAAAATAAATAAAGTAAATATCTTAGACATAATGAGGAACTATTTAAACTTCTCTTATGCCTATAAATTGTTGTGTATAGATAGATTTCTCTCTTACATTTTTTCAACAACTTTGAGGGGCGATTTAAAAGGTCCACTTGCCAACAAATTAAACTTGTGCATGGGAAAACATAGGAAAATGAAAAGTTTCATAACCCTTGCCCGTATATGGCATCTGAGTTTGGATGCTAAGCAGGCCAACTTGCAACCGACTGTTGAATTCATGCCATGATCATTGACTCTTCTTCTATTATGGGATGGATAACCTCTTGGTCCTTTGTACATAACAATTTTCAATAAAAAAGCGTGCATGAGTGAAATTCCACTCTATAGGCTACTTTCGAGAACCCTTCCAATACGAAATCCTGCATGGGTTGGTTTAGTGGTGATTGTGTACCACAATATCTCCAAAATAATTCAAAGCATGAGGGAAAGTATTAATATTTTAATCATCTTTTAGAGAGTATGATTTCAATTTCAAGGTAAAGATCAAAATTGTTAAAAATACCGTGCAAAAAAGAAGACTTTTCCGCTCCAAAACCTTCATAATCCCATGTCATCCAATTATGTTACTTATGCAAAAGAAATTATGTTTATTGATGACAACATAAGAGGTTAGAAAGCAAGTATATGTTACTACCTTTTGCTACATCTAGAGCCACTCACAACCTAAATTTCCAATCCCCTTGTGAAAACCACAGAACTTGCAAATATAGTTTGTGGTGGATTAGTCTATATCCCTCATACATTAATTACCCATATTATCTAAACTTGGAGTAATGTTCCCCCATAAAGATGATACTTGGTAGCAAGTTTGTTAGACAAGCATAAGTTGTTTGGTGAAATTGAAATAGCAAAGCAAAGACACAAAGTTCTTGTGATTCATTTTACGAAGAATATCAGCCTACTCATCTACACAACCTTTACTCACCAATTAGTACCAATGATAGGATCTTTCAGAGGACAATGCTACATGAAATCGGTTCATATTTTCTAATCTTTCCCAATATTTGAGGATAAAGTTGTTGTCCAGGAGGGGTGGCATGTTAGGATCCCACATCCTAACTCTATTTATCTATTATTATTAATAATATCATTAATTATTATATTAATAATAATATTAGCTTTAGGATAGCTATAATAATTAATTATTAATTAATTATTATATTAGGGATAGGATAGTCATAATAATTAATATATTAATTATTATGAACAATAGTATTGAAAGGACGTAAGGTTAGGGTTAGGGTAGATATAAATCATTGTCCAATCATTCATTTGAAGGCATCCATGATGAAATAATAAAATATTTATTTAAATCCATTGGAGGGATCCCCCTTACCAGTGCAACAATGATTCTTTATCAAAGTGATTCTTTTTAATTTAATGTTATTTTATTTATTTATTTATTAAATATTTAGCTAGAACCTTTAGGGTTCTACCATTTGGGGAGAAAAGATATTTATCAAAATCAATAATGCCATTGATGCATTCCAATATATGGATGTCCATATAGAGGAAAATTTGTCTAATAAAATTTATAAGAGTAAAGCAAGACTGGTTGTTTGGATGGATGTTTTAGTTTCTTGACTTCAATCCATTACTCTCTCCTCAAGCAAAGAGGAATGGATCCAAAACATTGAATATGAAAACTTCTCCTATGTTATGGTTATCAGCAATATGGCCACTTGAATAAGATATGATTAGTCATTTGATCATTCTTTTATTACTGCTTCGTGGAGGAGAAGGCCTTGCATACGAATGATCATGAACCTTCAAACATCCCAATTCAAACAGAAGAATCTCATCCTTGTAATGCATTAATTATCTAGCAACAATCAAGCGAGCAATAGAAGACTCAACCTTGAAAAGATAATTCAAATCAAATCATTGCTAAAAGTCAAATTGTTACTAAAGACCATCCAATCAATTCCATGGAAAATATTAACACCTCAAATGGTATTCTTAAATCTAATTATAAAATAATAAGTGATAGTAGTTTTCTAAAAATGAATATCCTATATAATGTGTTACAACTAGATATTACCTTAGAAGCTTGACGTGCAAAAATGTATTCTTAGATCTTATCACTATGAAGGAGAAAAAATCTCTATTGTAGAATAAAAGCAATTAAAAGATCCAATGACCATAAACTTTGTAATAGTTATGTAACAATCCCAATTTGTAGCTATAGTTATTTTAATTTTTTATTTTGGTAGTGATCTAGTAATATATAATATTTTGAAAGCTATTTTGTTGATATGTGGAATTATAAGGTTCATTCCCAATAGTAGATGGATGATAGTATTTTTTTGAGGTTGTTGCAGCACATTGTATTATCTTACACAGTTTGATGTATGGGTTAGAGACCCTAAAACCCTTCTTACCCTAATAAAAAATACTAATATCCTTATAATTTTAGTTATGGTGAAGACTTTGGAACTTAAAAAAAATAAGTTTAAAGTTTACAAGGGGTAGGATTGTATTCATATCATTTTAATATAAGTAATAATGAAGACTTTGGAACCGTAAAAGGGGAGTTCAAATTTCAAGGGGTAGGGTTGTAATAATATCATTTTAATTTGAATAATGGTGAAGACTTTGGAACTCTAAAGAGAAAGTTCAAAGTTTGTAAGGGTTAGGATTGTACACCATGTTTTAATAATTGGAGACGATTGGATAACTATATATGGGATAAACAATATCTTCCATAAATATTATCTTATGTAAACACTAAATTCTACTTTACCTTTTACCTTTAGTCTTAAATATTGAAATAAAATATTATTGTGGTAAAGTTATCTTCTTTTTAATATTATTATTTTTAATAGTTATAACAAATGAAAACAAAACTTTAATAATGTGAAAAAAAAATATTTTTATTAGGTTAGTGTGATAAACCCCTATGACTGATGCTCAAGGTTACCATAACCTATCATAAGTGTGAGAGATTAACTTATTGATAGGGTTCATACACACACCCATCCCCTCACACACTTGCCCACACTGCAGTTTGAACCTTGTACCTCCTAAAGAAGAGACAAAGCCTAAACCATTGTTCTGTCCCCTTGGAGAAACCTTGAGAGCCACTCTTAGGTGGTCGACAATGTTATCCCATCTAGGTATACCAATATCTAGAGGAAAATCACAAGATATTTTTTGTATCCCCCTTCATATCATAGAGGTTTTAACCATGGACCTCTCATTCAACGGGGCCAGGCTCACCTTATCCACTTGCACTACAAAGGTAGACAAAATTATAGGTTAGAAAGAAATCTCGAGAGCTGCTCTTAGGTGGCTGACAGTGCTATCCCATCCGGATATACCACTATCTAAAGGGAAGCCACAAGAGATTTTTTTGTGCCCCCCTTTGCATTGCAGAGATTCAAACCATGGACCTCTCGTTCAATGGGGTCAGGCTCACCTTGTCCACTTGTGCTACAATGGGGGAAATATATTGAAAATATATATTTTTTAAATTGGTCATATGGTATTGAAATGACCTCAACCCATATTACATCATCACCAAATAATGGTATTACAACAAAGTTTGAATATTATCTGTGTCTCATTTGGCAATACTTGAATCTAGGCCTCCTAATGAATGTTGAAGAGCATTTGATTAGATATTTATATTATTAAAAAAATTACTTTTTAATATTTAATTAAAAAAAATAGTTTCAATTATTTTTTAAATATGTATATGATAACACTAATACCATCATTAAATATTGGGTTAAAACATAGATAATGTGATAAAGTGATAATATTGTGTAACTAAATAAAAATATAAAAAAAGGATAGTATTCAAAGCAACACAACATTACTATAGAAATTAAATTTACAAAATTTGAGATCCCTATAATTCTACCTAAATTTAAGATGATTGCTAAACATTTAAGGTTTAAGAATGCCCAAAATGGACCCTAAGAAAATAGCCTCGGTGTATATGAAAGTAGCATATGCCTCTCCCACAGTCCAACTTTAGATGTTAGACATGCAGAATGGGATCAATGTTATGGAATATAGAAAATCAATCTACCAATTTTTTTATTTGTGTTCAAGCCTCCCTACTTTGTGGGCTACTAGACAATGGAGAACTAAAGGTGAATTAAATATTTTTTCTTAACCCTATTCTTATTTCTTATTTATGTTTAATAATGAGGAGGATAGTCAATAATTTATCCAAGGTGTTCCTTGGTTTTTAGGTAGGGTAGGGCTTTTCATGAAGCCCTAGCATGCTAATTTCAAGGTAGAAAAGGAAATGCCCTTAGTAGCTCTAGTCCGAATGAGACTTTTTGGGTTTCCAACAATTTTTGGAACCAAGTTTCCTTCATGACAATAGGAAATAATCTAGGATCTTATATGATGAAAACAAATGGTACAAGTCGATTTGAAAAAATTATTATTCTAAAACATGTGTTCTCATCAAACTTGACAAGCCCTTGCTAAAAGAAATTACTCTGTAGTTTGGTAAGGATATCTGGGAACAATATATTGACTATAAGAACATCCCCTTTAGGGGTAGGATTTATCATATAGCCATCTAGCTAGGGATTGTAAATATTGGATCCTAGAATAATCACAAGAGTAAATGACCCTTGGAGGTTTTGAACTATCTAAACAAAATAACATACATAGAAAACAAACATCTAAAGAGTAGTAGTCATCTCCACCAATAAGTTTGGTAACCTCCCAATGGATAATGAGGATATAGATGGAGATCCTATAAACTTATCTTCAGGCCCTAATAAAGGAATCAATAATTGAAGTAACATATCACAACACTAAGCCAATTCTAGATCTGTCAAGAATCCTACAAGAGAACCCACCTCAAAAGTTGAAGAGATCCCAAAGGGAAAATAAAAGCTAAAATAATGACAATGAATCTAACCAATAAAATGGAGGAACTCATAAAGGAATAGATAATGGAGTTGAAAACCAAGAATCTTCTAATAGAATTATAATGGTATTCTCACCTATGCTAGGTTTGGATTCCATCCTAGAACCAAAAGAAGTGAGTGAGTAATCTACTAGAAAGATGAAGGTAGATACAGACCAAAGAGTAGGTAGGAAGACTACTCAACATCAAATGGGGAAAGAAGGTGCAAAGCTAATATAAATGGATAAGGTCAAGGATCTTACCCATATTTTTAGTCCTCGTGCTTAATGAAGTGCATCGCCTAGAGTATTTGAGGTCTTAAGTGTAGCCCGATAAAGCATAATGAATTAAAACAAATGATTCAACAACATCATCCAAAATTGGTTTTAATCCAAGAAATGAAAGTGTCAAAAACATTGAAGTATATTTTTGTCATAAATATTTGGCCTACATGTAGGGTGGAATCCCTAAGCTCCCAAGGAGCTTCTAGAGGAGTGGCTTGTCTTTATGATTTGAAAGAGATAATAATACACCAAACAATGGTAATTTGGAGGATTAAAACTTTATTGGCCTAAAGTAGACATTCTTATCAACATTGGTTATGTCTCAATGTATACTCTCCTACCATTTTAGAAGAAAAACAACAATTATAGAAATATATTGTTTATATTATCCATCATTTCCCCAAATCTTGTCCAATTGTAGGTGGATATTTCAACACCATCCTCTCATTAAAATATAAGGGGAAAACCACACTCTAGATAGTAGTACTAACCTCATGATGGAGCATATTAGATATCTTCATATAGTAGATATCAAACTAGATAATCATATGATGACTTGTTCTAATAAAAGATAGGTCCCAACATGCATTTTAGAAAGACTATATAGATTTCTAGTATCATAATATTTTTTGAGCAATGTATATATTCTAAGAGTAAAAATGTTGAACAATGCATGTTCATATCATTGGTCAAATGTTGAACAATGCATGTTCATATCATTGGTCAATGTTGGTGGAAGTGTGGAAGACCAAACCTATTCATGCTTCTTTTAGATTCTAGCTAATGTGGTTTCGAGATAGTAGTTTTTGAGATAAGGTTCAACAATGGTGGTAGAAGGGTAAACCCAGACATGGTACAGAGATGTAAAATTTTAAGAGATTTCAATACCTCAAGTTCAAGTTGAAAACAATCAAACAATTCAACATCCTTTTTTGGAATTAGGGTAAGATATGTTGCATTTATTTTATAAGGTATGTATTGTTTTACCCTAGACTATTCCACTACAACCAATAAAGAATCCTTCACTATATCCCAATTATGTTGGTAAAAATCTACAAAGAACCCATCTGGACCTAGGGATTTATCCTTATAAAAAGTGAAAAGAGCTAAATGAACTTCTTTTAGAGTAATAGGCTCTATGTGTTTCCTATTGTCTTCATTTGTTATAACTGAAGGAACATCTTGAAGAAGTTTATCATTAAGAACTTTGGTCTCCTCTAAACCTATAATATTCTAATAAAAATAATTTTCCTCTTTTCTAATTTCACTCTGATCTTCATTCCAAACCCCTTCTATTAATTTAATTCTACTAATTATGAAAGTTGATCTCTGTACTATAACCATCCAGTGAAAAAACTTTGTATTTTTATCTCCTTCTTTTAACCAAGTATGTCTTGATTTTAATCTCTAGAATTTCTCTTCCTTACTCAAAATATTATGATATTCACTAAGCAACTCCCTTTCCTCCAAGCTTGGATTATTATGATCACCTTTTTGGAATTTTGAAAGTTTATCTTTTAGTTCTTTCTTCTCAAAAATGTTTCCAAAGGTGTTCTTGTTCCATTCTTTTAATCTAGATGTCATAGATTTAATTTAATTTAGAAGAGCATACAATCCACCATTACCTATAGAATTCCACGTTTGAGCTATCATATCCATAAATTGAGGATGATCTTCCCACATCCATTCACATTTAAAATATGATCTTTTTTGAATTCACTTGCCACCATTTTAACTCTTATTGGATAGTGATCTAAATCAATCCTAGTTAAGGTATTAATTTTAGCACAAGTTCCTTCATCTAGCCAATGATTTGAGAGAATGCATCTATCTAATTTTTCTACTATTAGGTTATGGCCTCTCCTATTGTTGGTCCAAGTATAGTTGTCTTCTTCAAACTCAACTTCCCATATATTATTGTTTTTAATAAAAGTTGAGAAATATTTCATACTTTGGGTCAATTTCCTAATTCCTCCAAATTTTTCATCCAACTTAGTTATGGTATTAAAATCTCCAATGATCATGAATTGGGTTTCTTGGTCTTTACTTATCATAAAAGGCTTAAATCCCACTTCAAACTTATATTCTACTTGACTGAGTTGTAGGTTCATAGACATTGATAAGGATGAAACAAATATCCGCAAAGTAGCAAGTGACTAAAGAGGTTATACAATGCCTAGTTTTATGAATGGTTAAACAAGAAGTTCTAGAAGGATTCCAACAAGTTAGAATCCCCCCTGCCACTCCTTAAAAATTCATAACATCCCATTCACATCTTGCCCATACTGCTTTCATAGTTTTTGAAACTTCTTTTGTCATTTTAGTTTCTTGGATACAAAGAATATTAAGTTTATTATTTAAACATAGGTCCCTAATACACCTCTTCAATACAAATCCCTTCTATTAATTTAATTCTACTAATTATGAAAGTTGATCTCTGTACTATAACCATCCAGTGAAAAAACTTTGTATTTTTATCTCCTTATTTTAACCAAGTATGTCTTGATTTTAATCTCTAGAATTTCTCTTCCTTACTCAAAATATTTTTTTCTCTCCTGAATGGTGCATGGAACTTCAAGAGAGTCTTCAAAATCTGATGAGACACATTTCTTAGGTTCATCAAGAATATTCTTCCTTAAATCAGGAACATACTGAATAGATGGTTCCTTGTTAATAGGTTAATGTTCTTCTAAGTTTTGATCTACTTTTTCTTCATAGGCTAAAGCCTCAAAAGAGTTGGTATTTCTTCCAATATCCTTCCTTATTGGTCTCCACTGTTTATTTTTTTATTTTTCTAGATTTATTTTTTAGAAGTTGAAAACCATTTTCATCCATAACCATTTGTAAGTTTCTCTTGTGGTTTTCTACATATAATTCTGTTGGGCTCTTCTTAGGGCATGAGCTCTCAATATGCCCCACTTCATGACATCTTCTACATCTAAAAGATATATTTTCATAATCTATAGTTTGGGTCCACATCTTATCCCCATACATAAGAATGATTGATTCTTGTAAAGCTTTACTTATATCAATCATAATCAATATTCAAGCATAAATAGCTAGGAATCCATCTTTCGTCATATCTGAAATCTCAAGGAATTCTCCTAGAGTGTTGCCTATTACCTTGAAGGTATCTATTTCTCAAAATTCAATGGGTAACCCAAACACCCTAATCCAAGCTCGTACTAGAGATAAAATTACATTTTCAGGTGAAAAGCCTTCATATCAACGGGTAAGGAAGAATCCTGCTCTTCCCATAAACCAAGGACCCCCTTTAGGATTTTTCTCTTTCTTCCCTAGAACAAAATATGGCTAGGAAGAAACCTTTTGGAAGAAATGATAGAATCACTCCTGAAGACTTCCAACTTCTATTGATTTGTTTTCTCAAGGCTGAAGCCCCTAGTCAATACCCTTTAAATTTACAAAAAAATGTCTTATCTTGGAGCAACGAGGATCTCTCTAAGGTGTGCTCACTAACATCTACCACTAGAGATGATTCTAAGGATTTAACAATAAATCCGCCCATGGAAAGGAAACTAAAACTCAAAATCTATTGAAATTTATCTGAATGTCTTATAGTAAATATAATATTAGATAAAAACTTTATAAAATTTTCATGCACAATTTTTAAGACAAAGAAAGGGAAAAAAACTTAACCAAAAAATTCTTTGTCTAAATAAAATGTCTTGCCTCATTGAAGTCCTAACCCTTCATTGTTCTTCCCATCGTTCAAACGCTAGTTGACAAATATTTGCAATTTCATTTTTCATGACTTGAAAAATCGTCAGTACCCTTGTTTCGAATGGTTGACTTCAACAGGGTCGTATCTCCCTCAATATTGCTCGGATTTTTGCATATGACCACTCAAAGCTATTCAAATTCTACACAAGCTAATCCAAGAATCAGGTAACTCCTCCCAAAGATATGGCTCCCAAAAGATGAAATGTTTTTAAGAAAAAAATCTTAATCCTTCACACTTCACACAAAGAATTGCACCCTTCCAATCGAAAAAAAATGAATTTTATTATACCTTGAACACATTTTATAAGTATAAATAAACAAAAATTTAACCTTGAAAGCACTTTGTAAGTATAAATAAATGCTATAAACCCTTATTTATTTTAATTATTTATTATTAAAGTAAGAGTAGTATAATGGATGTTACAACTAAATGCCATATTTTTGGGGTACAACAAGGGTCTCCTTCCCCATTTGAACTTAAATAATCTAAATAACAATCCAACAATATACTATTAAAATATTTTTTATAAACATAAATAAAAAATATAACCCTAAAACCAAAAATAAATAGTAATTACACTTATGATTTTTTCCTGCATCAAATAAAAAATATAAATAAAAAACATACTATTTAAATAAAAAATTCTTTAAATGTTATGAAGGATACCTATGATATCGGAATAACATTAATATATTTCCGAATAAAACAATGTTGATGTGACAAAGAGGTATTGTTTTGAAGTTACGAAACCAATAAAAATGTTTTTTTTTTAATATATAGGTAACTAGTAAAAATATTTAAAAAATAGTATTTAAAGAAGTAAAACACTCCTATAAAAAATTAATTTATACCTTTTATAATTTACCTAAATTTAAGTGATGATTAAATTTTGCAACTAAAATTATATATAAATGTTTTGGGATTTAGGTTCTTAGATTTTTATTCAGGTTATTGGAGTTCAAATCTTGTTATACCCTTAAGAAGTGTTATTAAATTTTTAATCAAGTGAAGTTTTATTATACGAAAGTGCGTTATTGGATTTCAAATCTCGTGAAAATAGGTTCTATTATACCCTCAAATCACGTGAAAAGAGGTGGTGTGTTATTGGATTTCAAATCATGTGAAAAAAATTTATTATACCCTTACGAAATGTGGTTCCATTTATATTATTATTTTAATTTCTTTAAAAAAAATAAATATATATAAATAAATGTGTGATAATACTCTAAATTTTAAATGTGGTTTAAAATTTAATTATAATTTTAAATTAAATTATATAACTATAAATTAAAATATAAAGTAAGTTCGGATCCTAAAGCAGCAAGGTGGTCTATCATGTTTGGAGTATATTCGAAGATAAACAATATTTAATTTTCATTTCATATGATCTATGACCTGGCAGGTGAACCATGTAAAAAAAACTACTTTATCTTTTTAGTAGAAAATAAACCCTAAAGAGGCTCAATTATACACTTAAAAAGTGTGGTCCTAGTTATATCACTCTTTTATTTTACCTTAAAAAAATAATATATAAATAAATGTGTGATAATATGCTCTAAATTTTAAATGTGGGTTTAAAATTTAATTATAATTTTAAATTAAATTATATAATTATAAATTAAAATATAAAATAAGTTTGAATCCTAAAGCAAGGTGGTATATCATGTTTGGAGTATGGTTGAAGATAAACAATATTTAATTTTCCTTTCATATGATCTATGAAGTTTTCATATTATCTATGATGTGCCGATGTTAAAAAACTATTTTATCTTTTTAGTAAACAACAAAAAAATAAAAAATAAACCCTAATCTATTGATAAAAACCAAATCAACAAAAAAAAAATCGAAACTAAAACAACTCACCAATAAATTAAAAATTATAAATAAAAATTTAAATTTTTTTAAGTGAAAAAAAAAAAAAAATATATATATATATATATATATATATATATATATATATATATATATTCCTTTTTCTTTTCTTTGATCCAACAGATCAGGAGTTTAACGATTTGGATTGAAGCTCTGTATGGACAATCAAATGAATTCCTTGCCGTCAGGGCATTGTGAACCACGAATAAAAGGTGCATATCCTTATTTTTACTATGCCTTTCTTTCCATTTTTCTTTTCCCTCTGTCTTTCCTGGAGCCGACTGTTTCACCGAAATGAATAAGAAATTATTATTTTTACCTTGACTATATCTCCAGATATCATGCAGTTCGGTAAACATGTTGATCCATTAATTTCTATATTTTATAAGGGTTTCTGTCTTGCTGTCTGGTGTTATGTATGTCAAGAGGTATATTTGATAATAATCTTAAATACTTTATTTTGCAATTCTGTATGTCAGTACGACGGAAGAGATGGAGATCAAAGCCAGAGCAGATCCAAATCTTGGAGTCCAAATTCATTTCAGGACTCATAAAGCCAACGATTGAAGAAACGCAAAGAATCAAGATTCAGCTAGAAAAATATGGAAAGGTTTCAGATCGTAGCATCCACACCTGGTTCCAAAACAGAAGACATAAAGCCCAGAAACCAACCATGTTTAACTCTGCCGAAAAGAGGGAGACCTTAAAATTTGTTGCTGACAGCATATTGGATAAATCTCTGGGAAAAACTCAACAAAAGCTAAAGCCAACAGTTCTTAGCGATGCCCAACATAGGGCTAAATCTTTTGCTGCCAATAACATGACTAGGTCTCTTGCAGAAACCACATTATCTTCATTCTATAGGCATAAAGCTTTATTCATACAGGATAAATCTATCTTGAATAAGAATTCTAATAGTGATGTACCAGATTCAATCCAAACAATTGGAGAACCCTCTTCTTCCATGCTTTCTGTCAATGAAAACCATGAGCAGCAACAAGATCAGCCAGAGATAGAAGAATCCAATGCCAACCAATGGGAAAGCATGCAAGCAAGGGTTTCTTCAGGGGTAGCGGTTGAAATGCCAAATCAAGGTGGAACTATTGTACCTGTGGATCGTTCCGTAAATATGGTGAGTGAGGCAAAACCTAATGGTAATCACTCTCCATTTGCAGAGTATGTCAAGACCCAACAAAACTTTGCATCATCTTTGCAACTTAGGGGTACTGTCCATGAAGAATCAGGTTTGGAAATATTTGTTTTGTGGTTTACAAAGATATGATTTTGCAATGGATTCCAGTCATTGTGCATTGTCTTTATGTTACAATTGCTATCTTGCACATAGTCATATCCTAGTCAATGGATGATGTGGTTTTATATGTTGGGTGTGCAATCAATTGCAGCCTTCAGGGGTGAAAGGTCAACATCTGTCTACATTGATGGCATCCAACATACAGTTCCGAAGTGTGTTATAAACATTGGGCCTGTTTTTGGCGAAGGTGACTTTCTTGGTCATTCCTCTGGGAAAGAACTATTTGTGAACGAAGAAGGATTCACCTTTCAAGGATTGGAAAGTGGAGCAACCTATCATTTGGTATGTGTGTAATAGAATACTTCATCCTAGTTTTCAGGTTTTAGCCTCCAATGTTCTTCTTTATATAATGAGATAGTTTCATGTTAATGGCTGTGTCTCTATTTGTTGTGGTTTTCTTGCAGGAGCCAAAGAAATGAACTACATGACCATGGCCCCTGTAAAGGAATCTGAGTTTATTACCTTTTTTTTTTTAAGATCCATTTCTGCTCTAAAGCTGCCTGACAAGTTACATAAGAGAACACTTTTCACCAGGTGTAAAATTGATTCATTTCCCAAAAGTATCTCAGTTTTGATAATTGCAATCATACAGTCATTTTGACACACAGATTTGCAAATGCTTGTACTACAAGCTGGATGTGAATGGAACAGCTGAACTGATTTAAACAACAAAAGCAGTAGTTGTTCAGTTCATGGGCTGGGGAGCCAGATTTATGTGCCCAGTTTTAAGGATCCTCATAGAAGATTATTAATGGCCATTAGGAGAACATTTGAAACACATTCCAAGTAATTTATGGTCTAGTGGATGTAGGAGATCTATTAATACAACCAATAGTCATAGTTGCTAATGTGATTTTAACTATATCTATATGTCAAATCAACTCTTTTGAATGGCATTTGCTTCCTTCCCATTCTAAAAAGAAGTGTATTTTGCTCTTTTGCATGGCATTTCCGGGTGCTGAAATCAAGTTTGTATTGATATTTAGCTATTAGGGACACAATAAGATTGTCCTTGGTGTGAAGTTTTTTGATTTTGCTACCGTGCACCAGTGTTTTAATTGATGATCCCCTAATCTAATAACTCAATAAAGTTCGTGGGACCTTTGTGAGAATAAAATTATTCTGTAGGAAATAAGTCAAATGGTATCTATAAAAAATGACCCTCTCTGAGACCCAAAACAGCAAAGCTTATCATTATTTTATTTCTGATATGAAATTTCAATCAACTAGATGACTTATGTGTACTCAACTATCTTCTTTCCTATTTACAAAATTAGACTCACATTAAAATATCCACAAAGGCTTTCTACAAAATAAAGCTTCTTTGATAGGATGAATTTCTAACTCTTGAATTTTCTCTAACAACATGTCTCAGACTAAGTTGCAGTATGGGATGTCCAACCTACTATTTGAGCAGGCTTAATCTTTTAATTTTCACCCAAAGGGTCCTTTTAGTGCCAAGTACCCACTTTGAGTTGAATTCTCATTCTTGAATCTTACCTTCTAGCCATATTGTTAAGAGTGTTCCATTTGCTGTAACACCCAAAAGATAGCTTCACAATCTTTAACGTCCATCTACGGCATGCGTAGAAATGGACTTAGATGTTTAATTGCCCAAAACCATTCATCTGGTTGTTCTGAGCTTTGGATAAATGTAAAATGTTGTATATTTAAATCAACAACCCAGCCTGCTTTTACTGTTAGAAACTAGATCATCTTATTTACAATTGCCCTAATTGAAAATAGAGGCAGTTTAAGTTGGCTGAATAGGTTGCTAATTTGATGAATGTACCTGTTAGAGTACAAAAAGGATTTTAGAAAGGATAGGTCTTCCTTGTGATAAGAGTCTGCAAGCAAACCCTAACGTTTTTTATCCTAGTCCATTGTAGGCCATGTATAGAAATGGAGTTAGATGTTGAATTGTCTGAATCCATTCATTTGGTTGGTTCTGGCGCATTTTTTTTTTAAATTTGATAAAAGACGGGGGTTTTGAAAGGGACCCCAAACCCAACCCTTTTTAACAAAAAGAGACTTACAAAACGAGACTCCCAGAGATCAGGGTCACACCCCGAAACTCAGGCAAGAACAACAGTACATTAAAAGGCAAACGTCTAACTAGAAAGCTGCACAACCACGACAGACTGAAAACACTAAATACAGGATAAGCCCAGATAGCAATTTACAAAGCATTCCATCAAAGGAACCAGATCCTGCAAGGAAGAGACTGGAACAGAGTCCGAAAAAACACGCAGGCCCGCAAACACTACCAAAACCATCGAAAGAAAAAAGTCCTGAATCACTTAGAGCCCAAACCATCCCTCTGCTGCTGAGCCATCCCTCTGGTTGGTTCTGACTTTGAGGATACGTCTAAAGTTATATATTTAAATCATACCAAATGCCTGCTTTTCCTGTTAGAAACTAGATCATCTTATTTAATGATTGTCCTAAGCAAAAGTACAGGCAGAGTCTAAGTTGGCTGAACAGGCTGCTAATTCCATAAATAAACCTGTTAGAGGTCATTTTTTTAAAGAATTAATAAGTCTTGCTTCATATAAGAGTATGCAACTAAACACACAAGTTTTTGAGCCTAGTTTTTAGTTACCCTTAAGGGTTGAATAAGAGTCTCATTTTGATTTCCTGTAATAAAAATAAGCCACATTAGCAGGAATAGTTGGTGGTTTCCAAGACAAAAATAATGCGACCTTGGCTTAGGGCAAGGAACAATACAAAGCGAGGGTTAAACTTAAAAAGAGTAAGGGCAGGAGAAAACCCCCAGATTCCTTTAACCCCCAGATTGGAGTTATCACTTAGGAATTAGCCTATTGTGGTAAAGGTATCTAATAAGTGTGGTGACATTAATTCTTAAATGTTTTTGTATACTCTTTATCTATCTCTTTGAGAAACCTAAATCCCTATAAGCAATGCAAGTGCTTTGGAGTAAAATCCCTAAGCTTGAATGTGCACATAGCTACATTGAATGGTAAAATTCTACCTTAGGTCTTTTGTGTTTTGTTTTTACAAGAATTTTATAGAGAAAAGGAAGCAAAAATGTTAAAGATCTAGGATAGAACTTGTTTGTATGTCTTTTAGTCGTTCTTTATGTCATATAAACTTTAAGTCCAAGTAGCAACCTATGAGCCTTAGCTATGACATTTTGGAGTATTTATGATAATGAGGGTTGAGATTTGATTATTAAGAAAGATAATAAGGAAACAAATTTATTTTTAATATTATTAGACAAAAGCACAACAAAGATACAATTATAAATATTAAAGATGGCTTTAGGGACTTGGTGGAAGACAAGGAGAGTATTACAATATTTTTGTGTTTCAATTTAAAATGATTTTTAATAAGAAAATGAACATATCAAACTATATTTGATGAATACATTTGATAATTAAATCCCTATTAAGCTTGACATAGAGCTTTCTAATTGGATTGATAGTCCACTCTCTTTTAAATAAATTGGAGTATGGAGTGGAGAATTCAATTTTGAAAAATTTCCCAAAGAAAAGGCATGTTGTTGAAGATTGTTAAGCATGCAAGAGAATCAACTGGCACTAAAAATGTATGTTGCAATGAAGGTTCTATAGGGGCACTCAAAAAGAGACATGGAGGAGAAGATTTATGATGTAGCCAACAAACACATTCCATCTTGCCATGTAGGGAAACCCAATAGGCAATGGTTGTTGATCAAGTTCATGCCATCAAGTTAAGGTGAAGGATGAAAATGTGTTTGGTGTGAGAATGTTTAAAGCATTTAACAAAAAAATTATCAAGTATTATTAACATCAAAATTGCCCAACAAGCAGAGGCAAAGGCCATCTAGTTACTATTGCCAACATCAAGTTGATTATAAGGAAGAATCATCCAATGAGAATAATGTCAAGTCTTGTTTTCTAAAGAAGTTGCAAGACATGTTGACAAAAGGAGATGTTGACATTGCATGCCCTTAAGCAGAGGAGAAGGTTGTCTCTTAGGGTTGACATCAAGTTGTTGTCTAGAAGTGCTGATGAGGAAGAGTTGTCTTGTGAGAGGAGGCACACAAAAATTGCCATCTTATGAAACAATGTCATTTGAAAAAATTCATTTGAAGGCTAACAAAGAAAGTTGCAAGCCAACAATGGAAAAAACATTCAAAACTAATGGAGACACTAACACATAAGTATTGTTGAAGAAAACAATTCTAAAAAAAAAATAGTTACAACAATGTTGTCCAACTGTGACATCCAAACAACATTTGAAGGATTTGAAGATTCCTAAGCAAGTGAATTTGTTATATTGAGGTATTACAGGCATGAGATGTGAGGAGATCATTAAAAGCATTGTGTTATGAAGTTGTTTTGAGCAAATTTGAAGGCGTGAAAACATGTAAAGCTTTAAGAGTCACCAAAGTCCTTTGACCATAATTTGGAGGTATTATTGCATGTGAAGCAAACATAGAGGGCATCCGATAAACCTATCCCAAGCTGTCCAAATAGTTGTGTGTTGCTATGGTGAGCCTCATCACTTTAATATAGGAGACATTTTGAAATGAGGTGTATGAGATAGAGTCATGTCATGTAGGCAAAGATTTACATCATTGATATACTATTTGCAAATGTTGAAAGGAGAGGCTATGTAGTGAAATACAAATGTGGAGTTGAAACAATAGAAGAGAACCCAAATGCAAGTTGTTGTGCATTGTTAGATTTCAAAGACTAATGAATGAGATTGATATTTGTTTTACATCTCCAACAATAAATTATGATATAAAAAATTATTTGCTTGAAGGAAAAAACTTAAAAACCTTTGCCAAATGAAAACATTGCAAGGTGGAGTAGCACCATTTGTATTTTTTAATTTTGTTATTTTGGGAGGAAACTCTTTCTTAAATACAAAAGGAAAACACTTTATCCCACATACATTATGTAAAGGATACTTTGGTGTTTAAATAATATAATCTTCTTACAATATAATGATTTTCATTTAAAATATTTTATTTGAGGGATAGAAATATACATAAAGATTATATTTTTTACTCAATGATACAACATTATATTTGTAAAATCTCTTTCTAAGCCAATCCAAAAAATACACTTTTTTTGGAGTTTTTTTTAATATTTTTTGTGGCCATTAATGCCCCAAATTGGGTTGTTCTCCAATTTGCAGTTGTTCAAGGGAGATGATTGTTTTTCCTGGAAGACAAAGTTGAAGATTCATCTAGAGTTAAAAATTTGTGGAATGTGGTTTCGATAACCATTCAAAGACATGCCACTAATCTTGATGAATAGAGGACGTTTGATAAGGAAGATCAACAAGCCCAACTAATAATATTATGTGTATCCAATAGAGTACAACCACATGCTAAGACAACCAAAGTCGTATAGGATAAATTCAATATGGTGTTTGAGTCCAAAAACAAAAACTAGATTCTACACCTATAGAGTCAATTGCATTGCTTACAGATGAATAATAGAGAGAATTTAGAAGGTTCTCTAACAAGGATTGTAGTGTTATGTACCTGACTTCAAGTATTAGGCAAATCGGTGAGTGATAATGTTCTTGTATCCATTGTATTATGTGTTCTACCACTAGCATTTAGTGTTTTGATGGCTATCCTAAACATTATCAATTAGAGTCTAACTTTTGAATCTCATGAATTTGCTTCAAGAGAAGGAAGCAATTTGAAATTTGAAAATAGGAGATGAACATTCTCTAATATCATATTGGGAAGACAAGAATCCTATGCAAATGAAAAAAGATGGTGTACCCCCAACAAGCAATAACAACAAAATAAATGGCACACTTGCCATCAACAATAAGGACACGATAACTTTTCACATTCTACTGTAACCTCCTATATTTGAAGGAAATTAGGATATACATTTAAATATTGTAAGTACACAAATTTTCCACAAGGTTCTTCAAGTAAGAACTAGAAGCAAGCATTAGGAGGGAAGTAGAAGTGTCCTTAATAACAAAGCAAAAATGTACCTCAATGCTAGCACAACAATGTAGTGAATAATACCAACTCTAAATGTGAAGATTTTTTCTACTTAGCATGAGATCCTAATGCGGACTAATAACCTACCCAATTTGGTATGTTAATTTAGGGGCTACCATATATATGATAAGCTAGAAGGAATGGTTTGTGTCATTCAACCATTCTTCTTACTATGGCTAGGTTGCACTTGGTTATAATTCAATATCAACCATTTTTAATATTGATGATGTTCCTTTGCATCTTGTTTCACATACTTATCATAGAAGTTATTTGTGTGCCTAAATTCATAAAACTTTTATTTTTTATGAATGAACTTCTTGATCACAACTTGAGATTTGAATTTGATAGAATAGAAGATAAGAAGCTTTATCTCATTTGAGGCAAATTGAAGTGTTTGATAATTGTAGCTGATGCAAAAGAATTTGGATGGTTATGAAAGGAGTAACCATCCTTGTCACCACATGTACATAATGCACATTTGGAAAACAAAGCATACACAAGAGAGGAAATAAAAAGGAGAAGGATCAATGGAATCAAAGATCAAAATCCAAGATGTCACACCATGAGAGAAGGAGAGAAAAAGACAAATAAGTGGAAGAGGAACCTATAGATGTGAGAAGATAAAAAGTTTGTTGGATTATATTACATTATTTTGTACATGCTAATGTACCCCCATGGTGCCTTCATGGTACAACTTGTAAATATTATATTAGGGTTGAGTCTTAGTTTAGAGTGTGAGTATTATTTCCCCTTTTATGTAAGTGTGTATGTGTAGGAAATGCACAAGTGTCATGTGAGTGTGTGTGCAAATGTAAGTTGAGTCTATGTGCACAAGTGTCTTATATGTAAGAGATCAAATATGTAATGTAAATATGTGCACAAGTGTATTAATATTAGAGTGTGCAAAGTGAAGGTCAAGAGTCATGTCTAGGTGTGCATACAATATAAAGTCATGTGTTCATCAAGTATGCAAGTGTCAAGTAGATTCCAAGAGTCATAAGACTTAGCATATGGAAAGGAATAGTCAAGTATCCAAAGAGTGATAATACTATGGCTATATAGTACTCAATAGAGGATCAAGCATCAAACATTAAACATTAAGTATCAAGGATCAAGTATCATATTTGTAAGAGAAAGTGGAGCAATAAATATTGCATGCATTTTGAGCAATTAATATTGTAAGTTGTTTTACATGATTATTACATGTATGATTCATGCTATTTACATTCATTTTTATTCTTATTTTTATTTTTTTGAATTTACATGGTGGAATCCTTTGCTGCCACAAATACGAGTAGGTTGTCCAACTTTTATGGTCATCACATTATTCTGCGTTGTCCACCCCAAAAGCTGCCACACAATTCTTCATGCAGTAACCACCATGCCACAATTATTTTAAACCATTTATACCGATGAAAGAACTACTAAGGGGACAAGCATTCAATTTGACAAGACCCAAGATTTGAACTTTGGACCTCCGCCCCCTTATGGGGTTTGGTTGAACCAATTGGTCTACACCTCAAACCTTATTTATTCTTATTATTAAATGTTATTTGATATATTATTAGCCTTGATATACATATTAATTTTCTCATATTATTATGCTCATATCATTATCTTGACCTTATTGTATTGTGGCTATATTATATTCAATCTTGTGATATTTCTAGTAGTATTAAGGCTTAAAAATTCATCAATGGTATCAAAGCTACTGTTAGAGATATCACCTGCATAGGTTGATTGAATTTATTTAGCTACTTACAAAAATTGATTTTGTCTAGTTTGATAAGATTGATTTAGAGTCTATCTAGGTAGTGAGACTTGGACTCTATTGTAAGGTAATAGTGAGTAGATTGGTTAGGGTCTTTCCTTAGTTGGAGAATAACTAGTGAAGACTAGGACTCAACTATATTGGAAGATATCAAATTTAAGATAGTTGAACATTTAGGGATATATATAACCCTTGGTTTTGATTTTAAATATAGAAGAGTTAGGGACACATATATTACTTGACATAGAAAGTTGATAGAGAATTAAGGTATATTCATGTTACCTTAACATTGATAAGAATTTAGGATCATTCAAGCCATATTGACATTGAGAAGGATTCAGGGACATTCAAAGTCATAGAATAAAAGAATGATATATCAAGTCTTGAGATAGATATACCAGTATTATAGTAAGCTTTCATCAAGAAATAAATTAATAAGGGTTATAAGATATTAAGGTTTTAGGTCATAGAGAATTTGACCTTGAAATTTAAGATTTAAATTTTAGAAACCTTGATAATAGAGTTTCAGATCACAGAGAAATTGACCTTGACAATAAAGGATTCAGGTCTTAGAGATAGACCTTGACTTAAGAAAACATTTAGGTCTTGGAGATAGACCTTGACATAAGGAAAGTTTTAGGTCTTGGAGAGAGGCCTTGATATAGAATAAAGTTTTAGGTCATTAGGTATTGACCTTGATAAAAGTCATGATAAGAGAAACCATACTAAGATCAAGATATAACAGTGGATTGAAGAGCATTCATATATTTTTGAGAGATAGACAATAGAAGTAGAGAAAGAAAAAAAGGAAGCTATATCAAATCTTAGGTCATAGAGATATTGACCTTGATAAGAGAAAGATATCAAGGTTTTTACAAACCTTAATATTGTTTAAGATTTATGGAGCAAAGATATTTTTCAAATTAGAAAGGTCCATCTATTGAAGAGAATAGAAGGATATTGTAAGAGTTATTATAGAGCAACAATAAGAAGCTTGAAGATAAGGTATACAAGCCTTATTTCTAGTAATCCAAGCGGATAAGAGAAAAAAGAAGAAAAAAATCTAGGTCTGAGATGCTCAAGGTTCGTGCTTTGAGAAGAAGCCTAAAATTCAAGGTTCGAGCTTAAAGTAGAATCCTAGGGTTCATGGTTTGGTACAAAAGAGAAGCTCAACATATGGTAAAGAGTAAATGCTAAGGTTTCAAGGTAAAGGAGAGACATACAAGGTTTGAAAAGAGGCTCAAGGTTAGAGAAACTATAGTGTAGATATAACTATTAAAGATTGAGTGCTATTCAAATCATCTAAATTCAAGCAAAAGCAGAGCTATTTCGAATGAATGTGGAGAAACTTGCTAGCATAGAGACACATCAAATACACGTTGAGAACTAGTTAACCTAAAAAAGAGCAACTAGTATATCAGGGACAATAAAGATGAAGTTAAAATATCCAGATCCAAGGTAAATTATAGTGCAATATAGTGTAATGCAGGTGCAATGTTGGTTTACCCACGTTCGATTATAATGCAATGCTATAAGTCAAGGTGAATCATAGTGCAACACTAATGAATGTGAGTAGTCAGAATCTAAGTGTTGAATTGGACCATCAAGAGCCAGAGTACTACATTGGAAATATAAAGCAATCAAGCATTACAAAGGAGAAAGCCATCGAGAACCAAGTATTAAGCGCTATCAAGGAAGAGTGTAGAATAGTGCCAAGTGTTTTAGAGAGGGAATGTAATAACCAAGAAAGTAACATCTATATAGGTGATAAGCAAGTAACCTTCTAAATACCTAATGCAATGTCAACAGAAAATGCTCATATGCATACAAATCATAAGGCTTGCATGGATACAAGTGTCATCCAAGATGGACATTGAGCCAATCATTAAAGCATGCATGAAAAGTTTTGGAAGAAGCAATATGAATCACAACAAATCACATGGCCAAATAATTTTGTTTGATAAGGTTGGTGGTGTATATATTTGTAGAGGGATTTAGGGTTTTATAAAGTCATTTTTATAAGGTTAAATCTAAAGCTATTTTTCGAGTGATAAGTTAGTTTTTTGAAAGAAGTTTTTAGGAGTGAAGTTTTTTAGGGAATTGAATTTTTTTATTAAAGTCTTATTAAAAATAGGAGTAACAAGGTTTTCTAGGTTTATTTGAAAGTAGTGATAAGTTATTTAAAAAATTTATTCGAGTGATAAGTAGAATAGTAATGTATTTTTTTAGTAGATTAAGTTTTTGAAAAATATTTTTATAAGGTTGGAGTAATTGGATTTTTCAACTTGAATATTTATTTTTATAAAGTTTATGATATCTTTGATAAGGAATGGAGTGATAAGGAATAAAAAAAGTTTATTTTATTCAAGTTTTTTGAAATATATTTTATTTGGTTTAATTGAAAAAAATAAAAAAATGAATATTTGCAAATTTAGTTATTTGGGAGATAAAAGGGTTTCAACCTCAAACTTTAGGAAAACATAAATTACAAAATTTGTTCTATAGAAACTAGAACTACAGAGATATAAGGTTTTCTACCTCATAGAATTTAATTTAGAAAATTTGAATTTTTGAATTATTTAAACTTAGGAGATATAAGGTTTGTCTACATCAAAGGAAAATATTGCATATCATGGAAGAAATAAAAAATGCATTCAATGTAGATAATGAAGATATTGTGAATAAATTGAAACTTTATTTTCAAAGAGTTATAGATGATAAAAAGAAGAAAACAAAATCATAAAATATTCTTGAGGATACTAAATTGAATTTTGTTACTACAAAATACTATTCCAGTAGTTTGTCAATCACAAAATTAGAAACTACTAAAAGTATTGAAGATCTTCATCATCTACAACTTATCTACATGGAAAATAAGGAAAGAATAGCTTTGGTTGTACATAAATGGTTATGTTGTTTTACCAAGAAGACAAATGAACTTGAATATATAAGAAGGATGAATAAAACAATAAAAATATATTCAAGATGCATTTATTTTAATAGGATTAGTCATGAAAAAGAAAATTGTTAGAATCTTCATCCATGTAAATATTGTGGAATAAAATCTCATTCTTCTATTTTCTATTGGTACAAGGACAAGTATTGTAGAAGATTTGAAAGAGCATTAGTGTTCAGATTAGATTGTTTTTTTTCAAATACTCATTTCAAAAGCATCTTCTAACAATGGATCCAAGTGTACAATTTCTAAAATACGGGAATAAAGAGCATTCAAATATGGTCCAAATTAATATTACAAAGAAAATAAAGTTAAATAAAATATTCTTATGCAAGAATATGATGACAATGAGAGAGTTCAAGAAACTTGTAATATTGAAGCTACAAAGATTGAAGAACATGAAGATGATGATGAACACAAAGCAAAAACCAAGCAAGAAGAAGATGAACCTGATGGAGTTCAAGTAGAAGATCACATGCATTGCAAGGTCACTTAAAGAATGAAGATGAAGACTATGATTGAACACTAAAGTATTCAATAACCAAATATTTTAATACAAGGGGGTGTTGAAGTATATTACATTATTTGGTATATGCTAATGTAACCCCATGGTACCTTCAAGGTACTTGTAAATATTAGATTAGGACTGAGACTTAGTTTAGAATGTGAGTATTATTTCCCCTTTTATGTAAGTGTGTATATGCAATAAATGCATAAGTTTCATGTCCCTCCTTGGCAATACTAATCCTTCAAATTGAACTTTGTATTGCGAATGATATTTAATGCTTAGTCTTATGGTTTTAATGGTTACATGCTTTTGATATTGTGTCCTTTTTTTGCATAAGAATATGGTATTGTTGATGTACTGTTTGGTTGCAGGATCAGGTGCTCTCATGGGTGGACAAGAGTATTGGCCACAAGGAAATGAGAGACCATATTGAAGGGGAAATGATGACCAAACAACTCAAGGTAACATGAATGAATACCCTCTTTCATGTAGGTGCATTATTTATTTTCTTATTCTCTTGTTTGTACCTTTAGGCTAGGAAAGTTTCTTACAACGAGCCTCCTTAACATGAGTAGGTGATAGCTTGGGTCTATATTAAATATGGGGCCACTCATTTAGGGATAAAATGAACGTACGAAACATTGACATAGTTCTTTTGTTCTTGGCATGATGTTTTAGCTTTCCTTCACTTGAGATTGTGTTTGCATGGTCTCTTTGTTTTGGATTGGATAGATTTAATCTAAAGATTGCTTCTTAGCTTTGAGAGTAAAAATATTTTTGTTTGTTTGTTAGGTTAAGCATTAATATAATGTTAGTATGAATCAAAAGAAAGATTAATGTTATTCTAATGTTATATTTTAATATTAATCAATAGAATGATTAATTTTAGTATTAATCTAATGTTAGTTTAATCAAAATAAAGATTAATGCTATCCTAATGTTATATTTTAATATTAATCAATAGAATGATTAATGTTAGATAATCTAATATTAACATTAATTAATGGAGTAATTAATGTGTTTCTAATATTAGATTTATTATTTTAAAAGATAGAAATAGTAATGTCTAATGTTAGCATTATTGGTGTTAGTTTAGATATTAATCAAAGAATGATTGATAACCTAATGCTAGAATGAATTATAACCTAAGGTTAGAATATTCAATGTTATTTCCAATGTTAAGACTTAGCTTTCAAAAAATGTCAATCTAAGTTTGTTAACCTTTTGCAATCAACATTTTATTATATTTTACCTGGTTTTGCTTAGCACCTTTGCTTCCTCCGTTATATGTTGGTTATGGTGATTTTATGGTGAAGTGGAGCACCTTACCCCCTACCCCTTGGATAGTATCGTTAGCCTCAACTATATATTTAAGGTTTGTGGATTAGCTATTTCATTGGCAATGAGTAACATGGATGTTACTCTACATCGGAGGCACTTGGCCTCCTTCCTATTACCTTTAAATATGGTATGGTAAGCTAGTGTTTGGGTGGACATAGGGGATATATACAGGAGGCTAAGGTGTGTGTAAGGGATAAGTTATAGGAGTTAAAATATTGAATTTTTTGTAACCTCCAACTTCCTTGACCTAGGTATTGCTTGTTATATTGATTACCATGTTATGGATTAGAAATTCCTTGCTATATTGCTTTACCCTACTTTGGATTAGATGTTCCTTACCGTGTTGCTTTACCATGCTTCAAGATACACATTGCTTGTTATGTTATTTCACCTTGCTAGCAATAAATAACTTGTCTTATGTGCTTGTTTGGATTTGCATTGCTAGGATTTTTATTTGCTCGCCCGCCAGCACATAAATCAATCTCCATGTGTGGAAAGAATGGGCATAGCAATGAAGGGTAGGGATTGAAGGTAGCCTATAACTAGACTTCACCTATGCAATGCTTTTGCAAGACCTAAAAGGATGTCCATCAGATGCACCCTCGTGTCTATAGTCAATTATGTGCTATAATAGCAACTTCAAATATTATGCCCTATGGATTGCTTGTTGTAGTTTTGTGCAACCAACATATATTCTTCTTCATTTGTATAATGTTGAGTTAGGGTTGATAATAGATAGACCTTTAGGGCTATGTTGAAGCTGGATCTTGGGTATCCTTTACTATCTATATGTTTTAGTTTTTTTTATGTCTCTTCATTAGGGGCTTGGGGAACTACAATGGTATATTATTTTTTGATAGATTATCTTTGAATGAGGTTGTCTCATTATTTTCATTGGAAGTGTTTTGGATGATGCTTATGTCTAAGGTTGTATTTTGTAGCTTAGATTGGAATTGAAACCAATTTCTAATGCTTTCCAATCGTTAGATTAGTTAACTAATCTAATGATAGATTATTTAGGAAAGGAATCCAAATTTTAATGCTTTTAATCTTTAGATTAATTAACTAATATAATGTTAGATTAGTTTGGAAAGGAATCCAACATTAAATTCTTTTAATCTTTAGATTATTAACTAATCTAATGGTAGATTAGTTTGGAAAGGAATCCAACATTAAATTCTTGATATTATCACAATGACACTGAGAGGGGGGGGGGGTGAATCAGTGTAACTATTTTAAAAATTGAATCTGCAACTCTTAAAACTTAAAAATGCAAGCTTAAAAATAGATATAGCAAGTATAACAAAAGAGCATCACACAACACAAGATTTAACGAGGTTCACCAATGTGGCTACTCCTCAAATAATGACTGTTTGGACTACAATCCAAATACAGCCTTTGCAAGGATTCAATATTTACAAATAGTTTACCAGCACCCACTGGAAGGAGCACCAACCCCTGATTTATCTGCAACAACAAATAGGAGCACCAAATCCTTTTACCAAGCACCAACTTGGATTTTTATTTTGAATAATAGATTGACATAAAAATGTTTTCTCTTTTACAAGACCCTCTCTCGTCTATTGCTCATTCAAATCAATCTCATAGAAGCATAAAGAGAATTGTTAGAAACTCAATATCTTCTTGCATACTAAAACCTTTTTGTCAATTTTTAGAATAAAACCCGATTTCAGTTCTGTAGCTGTTTTCTTACAACACTCTTACCCAACCACACTTTCTATTTTTCAAGATAAAACATGGTTGCAGTAACCTCTCTTACTACGCCTTTTCGATTCTTTATACTTGGTTTACTCGAACGACTCTTTTCGAAATGGCTCTAATTTTCCCTCCAATTTTTCATGCATTCACGGCTACGTTCAATCTGTCACAGCCTCTCTGACGCGCTCTGTCTTCTAGCCGCTTTCTTTTTGAATCTTCTGACAGTCTTCTCTGCTTACTCTGATAGCTTTTTCTATGCAACCTGACAACCTTTTTGCATGTTTCGATGCTCTGTCATTCTTTTCTTTTATCCTCTACGCAGCTGCCCTCTTGGAACCTTTACACTTTTTGATGGCACTCCTTTCAATTTAGAATCAAACTTTCTCTTCTGCCCGCAACTGCCATTTCTAACACATGCAACCTCCAAGAGGATTTCTTGTTTATCGAGATTCTCTGTATTTCTGCACTTTTGCTAGTCTTGTAGCATCACGACCCTGTAATAGCCGTTACTTTATTTAATGCACTGTTCTGCCACCTATAGCTGCAATTCTAATTCCAGTTAACTCTTACCTAACTGGCTGCATGATTTTCTTCTGCACTTTCTCGACAACTATCCCTGTGTAAGTTTCTCGGCTTTTACCTATGCAACTAAGACATGTCGCGATATCATGACATTTTTGCCCCTTTGACCTTTACTTGACTGTTGACCGTGAAAACCTGACCTGTCATGATATCGTGATGTTCTCCGCCTCCTAGTCCTTCTCTCGACATGCAACCATGAAAACAGAACATGTCACAAAATCATGACGCATTTGATGCCTCTAGCTCGTTTCTGTCTCCTACCTGCGAAAACAGGACATGTCATGAAATCGCGACACATTTGCTGCCTCTCGCTCTTTTTTGTCACTTGCCCACAAAAACGGGACATGTCGTGAAATCGTGACACATTTTCTGCCTCTCGCTCTTTTTCGTCACTTGCCCGCGAAAACGGGACATGTCATGAAATCGTGACACTTTTTGCTTTCCTACACTCTACTTCGCTTGCACCCGCGAAAATGGAACATGTTGCGAAATCGCGACACTTTTCACTGGTGTACACTTTTCTCTGCATGCCTCAGCGAAATCGAAACATGTCACGAAATCATGATGCTTTTCTGTCTTAGCACTATTCTTTGCATTTCGCCCGCAAAAATGCAACATGTCACGAAATCGTGACATCTTTCACATCCGTACAACTCTCTCTTCATGCACTGGTGAAATCAAGACATGTAGCGAAATTGCTACACCTTTTTCCCTTTGCAATTTCTTTAGCTGTGGCTTTCAAAAATCTAGCATGTAGCAAAATCGCTACAACTTTTCACTTAGCACTTTCTTTTGCCTCGGCCAGCGAAACTTCAACTTGTAGTGAAATTGCTACACCTTTTTTGCCTTAGCACTTCCTTTTTGCTTTAGCCCGTGAAAGTCTGACATGTAGCGAAATTGCTACACATTTTTGCCTTAGCACTTCCTTTTTGCTTCAGCCCATGAAAGTCTGACATGTAGCGAAATCGCTACAACTTTTTGACTTAGTGCTTTCTTTTGCTTTGGCCAGCGAAAGTCTGACATGTAGCAAAATCGCTACACCTGCTTGACTTAGCGCTATCTTTTGCTTCGGCCAGCAAAAATTCAACATGTAGCAAAATCGCTATAGTTTTCTTCCTTGGCATCTAAACTTTCAACATGTCACGAAATCGCGATAGTTTCTCGACTTAGCTTCTTTGCCTCCAACATGTCACGAAATCATGACAGTTTCTTGACTTAGCTTCTTTGCCTCCAACATGTCGCGAAATCGCGACAATTTCTCCAAATTTTTCTCTCTCCTTCGATATGTCGTGAAATCATGACATTTTTGGCTACGCCTTCTCTCTCCTCAGTTTTGTCTCAAAATCATGACATTTTCGGTTGCGCCTTCTCTCTCCTCAGTTTTGTCGTGAAATCATGACATTTTCGGCTATGCCTTCTCTCTCCTCAGTTTTGTCACGAAATCGTGACATTTTCGGCTGTGCCTTCTCTCTCCTTGGTTTTGTCACGAAATCGTGACAGAAAACATGTCGCGATATCGCGACAGTTTTCTTACTTGTCTTTTTTTGCAAATTTTTGAATCTGGGCCACTTCTTTCTTCTTGGAAATTCACTGTACTTGTTCTGACTGACCTCTGAACTGCATCAACTGCATCAATCTGTCTGTGTTGACAATAATGACAATACTTTTGCTACACCTTGCTCAACAATCTCCCCCTTTGGAATTATTGGCAACACATGTGCAATTTCAATTTCCTGTAGTAATTCTTCTCCCCCTTTGTCAATAATACAAAAGGGCTACTGAAGACTCCCCCTGAGTCTATGCACAACATTCTTAGGCATAAATAATTTAAAGCTCCCCCTAAGAATGTGTTCCCCATAGGTAATCAGTGCTTGGGTAGTGTGACCACTCCCAGCTTACTCCAAAGGTACTCAAAAACTTCCTTGGGCAATGGTTTTGTGAATATATCTGCTACTTGCTCTGTGGTTGGAACAAACTCCAATTTGACCTCTCCTTCTGCAACTTTATATTTCAAAAAGTGATACCGAATTGCAATATGTTTGGTACGGGAATGCATAACAAGATTCTTTGAGATGTTGATTGCACTAGTGTTATCACATTTAACTGAAATTGGCTCATTGAAGTGAATACCAAGATATTTCAGTGTTTGTCTCATCCATAATATCTGTGTACAACAAGTTGTTGCTGCAATGTATTCTGCCTCTGCTGTGGATAAAGAGACTGATTCTTGTTTCTTGCTGTGCCATGCTACCAGTTTATCTCCAAGATAAAATGCTCCTCCACCGGTACTTTTTCTGTCATCAATACATCCCGCCCAATCGCATCGGAATATGCAAAAAGAGTGAAGTCTTTTCCTTTTGGATACCATAGCCCATACTCCATAGTACCCTTGAGGTACCTAAAAATCCTTTTCACAACTTGTCACATGAGTCTCTTTGGGACTAGCCTGAAATCTTGCAACCATGCAAACCGCCCGTAAGATATCAGGTCCGGTGGTCATCAAATACAAGCAGGCTCCCAATCATAGATCTGTACATTGTTTGATCAACATCTGGGGATTTATCATCCTTGCTCAACTTGCACCCTGTTGTCATGGGGGTGCTAACAGGCTTACTATCCTCCATAGTGAACTTTTTCAGCATTTCTTTCACATATTTAACTTGAGAAATAAAAATGCCCTTTTCAGTTTGATTAACTTGCGATCCGAGAAAATATGAAAGCTCACCAATCATAGACATTTCAAATTCTTTCCGCATTTTATTTGCTATGTCTTTACATGACTCATCATTGCTGCTGCCAAATATTATATCATCTACATAGACAACAAGGACAATGAAATTGCCATTCTCAGTTTTGATATATAAATTGCTATCCACCATATCTTTCTTGAATCCTTGCTTAGTGAGATAGCTGTCCAATATTGCATACCAAGCTCTAGGTACTTGTTTCAAGCCACAATGCTTTCTTCAGCTTGCAAACAATGTTAGGATTATCATAGAGTTGAAAACCATCAGGCTGTTCAATATACACTTCTTCTTCAAGATTTCCATTTAGAAATGTTGATTTCATATCCATCTGATAAACTTTGAAATTCCTATGAACTGCTAAAGCCAAAAACAGTCTGAATGCTTCAAGTCTGGCCACTGGTGCAAAATTTTCTTCAAAATAAATCCCCTCAACTTGAGCATATCATTTATAGACCAATGTTGCTTTATTCCTTACAACCTGTCTGTCTTCATTCAATTTGTTTCGAAATATCCATTTAGTACCGATTATGTTTTTATTTTCAGGCCTTGGTACTAATTCCCAGGTTTTGTTTTTCTCAATTTGATCTAGTTCTTCATTTACAGCCTCCATCCAGCTTTCATCTATGCTTGCTTCAATAATATTTCTGGGCTCAATGCTGGATAATAGAGAATAGTTGTTTACTACTCTTCTTCTTGTTTGAATGCCAACTGTAGGGTCCCCAATAATCTGCTCTCTGGGATGATTTTTCTGTCAGCTGCCTGTTTTGAATTTCTTGTTTTCTTTTATTTCTAAATCATCTGAATCTGATTTCTGTCTCTCTTATTTTTCTTGAGCTTCATCCTCTTCAATAAATTCTTCATAAGTCGGGTAGTTTTTATTATTGCTGATTTCTTGTTTCCTACCTTCATCAACCTTAACATCCGCACTCTCCACAATTTTCTTTAGTCTTTTATTGTAGCATATGCAGGCTTTGCTTTTTGTTGAGTAACCAAGAAAAATTCCTTCATCAGCTCTATCTTCAAACTTGCCAAGATTGTCTTCAGTTCTTTTAATGTAACACTTGTTGTCGAACACTTTGAAGTATTTTGCTGTAGCATTTCTGCCAAACCACAGTTCATAATGTGTTTTGCTTTCATGCGACCTCAACATGCACCTATTTTGGATGTAAACTACAGTATGAACTGCCTCTTTCCAAAACTTGTCAGCAATTTTGCTCTCTGTCAACATGGTCCGTGCTATTTCCTGCACAGTTCTGTTCTTTCTTTCTACTACTCCATTATGCTGAGGTGTTCTTGCTACCGAAAACTGTCTTCTAATCCCATTTTTTTCACAGTATTCAGCAGAGTCATCTGAAATAAACTCTCCTCTTCTATTTGATATTAAATATTTAATTCTTTTTCCTGATTGATTCTCAACAAGATTTTTGAAAGTTTTGAACATTTCAAAGGCTTCTGATTTAAGTTTCAGAAATAATACCCATGTCATTCTGGAATAGTCATCTATACACAGCATAAAATATTTGTATCCATTTATGCTTTCCGTTCTCATGGGTCCACATAAATCAGTGTGAATTAGTTCTAACGGCTTGCTTATGAAGTACTCTTTTGCTTTGAAAGTGGCTCTGGTTTGCTTCCCCTTTTGGCATGACTCACAAATACTATTTGAAGGTTTACCAATAGTGGGTATGTCTCTTACTCGCCCTTTTTGAGCTGATTTTTACCGGATTATCAAAGCTTATGTGATCGAGTCTTTTGTGCCACAACCAATTTTCTTCTTCCTGTCCAACCAAGCACGCTCCTTCTGAAGACTCTGAGAGAGTATACAGATTTCTAGAAGTTCTCAGTCCAGTAGCTATCAACTTCCCATTTTTTGTCTTTCTTACTTCACAGCCCTGCTTCTTGAAAATTACTTCATGACCTCTGTCACAAATTTGACTTACACTCAATAAGTTATGCTTCAGACCAACCATAAAAAGGACTTCTTTAGAGTTGATTTTTTTGTCACTTAACTTAACTGATCCTTTACCCACTATCTTGGCTCCATCATTGTTTCCAAATTTTACAGAACCACCTTTATAAGTCTGTAACTTATCAAACTGCTGTTTATTTCCTATCATATGACTGGAGCATCCACTATCCAGAATCCATGGTGTAGATTTGTTCTAGGCTTTGAGAGCTGTTTGAACAATCAAGGATTCCTTATATTTCTTAGGTTGTTCCTTTTATTTCCACTGTGATTTGACAGCAGATCTGGTCACTTGTTTTACCTTCTCCCTTTCATTGGCTTGTGACTGTTTTTCGGGAAATTTTTTGTTTTGTTTCAATCCAGTTGATTGATACTTTCTTCCCTGATATTTATTTCTTGCAAAAGAGCTATGACAATTTCTTGCAATATGTCCAAAGTTATGAAAGTTATAACATT
Organism: Wollemia nobilis; assembly: GCA_028583015.1. Classification (NCBI taxonomy): domain Eukaryota; kingdom Viridiplantae; phylum Streptophyta; class Pinopsida; order Araucariales; family Araucariaceae; genus Wollemia; species Wollemia nobilis. The sequence goes on along the minus strand of JAQPPZ010001678.1, from coordinate 3,122,720 downwards.
CTACAACATAATCTATCAAAGGTGAAAAAGCATTTCTACTAGTGAAATTCCTTTGTCCTACATTATATCTACAATTTGAAATTTTATGATTGTAAGCATTGCATTTAAAACAATAACCAGAAAAGGAACGAGTGTACTTGGGTAATGGCTTTTTCCATGTTGTAGTAGGAGCCATGGGTCTTCTTCTACTTTGATATGTGACTTTGGTGAATCCATCATTTGCAGTACTCCTTTCATGCTTGGCCTTATTGTTTTCATCATCATTCATCTTTAATGCTTCGAACTGGGCTCGATGTGTTTGAATCTTGGCTTCCTTGATCTTGCCATATCCTTCATGAATGCTCTGTAGTTTGTCCCATATGTCTTTTTCTGATTTAAAGCTCATGATCCTTATCAATTCACTATCAACTAACCCACACATAATAACATTCTTAGCTTTAGAGTTGTTCTCAAACTTTTTCTCAACCGCATCTGAAGGAGGAGCAGAGGGTATAGTGTATCCATTTTCAACAGATTCTCAAATGTCATATCCTAATGCACACAGATATGTCTACATCCTGAGTCTCCAAAAAGAGTAATTTGTTCCATCGAACAAAGGAGCTTTGTTGGAAGAAAATCCTTCACCACCGGCCATTGTGTATCTTCCAAGATCACCTTAGCTGATTAAACTAGTTCAGGTACCTGGCTATGATACCAATTCCAATTGATATTCTCACAATGACACTAAGAGAGGGGGTGAATAAGTGTAACTATTTTAAAACTTGAATCTGCAACTCTTAAAACTTAAAAATGCAAGCTTAAAAATAGATATAGCAAGTATAACAAAAGAGCATCACACAACACAAGATTTAACGAGGTTCACCGATGTGGCTACTCCTCAAATAATGACTGTTTGGACTACAATCCAAATCCAGCCTTTGCAAGGATTCAATATTTACAAATAGTTTACCAAAGACCCACCGGAAGGAGCACCAACCCCTGATTTATCTGCAACAACAGATAGGAGCACCAACTCCTTTTACCAAGCACCAACTTGGATTTTTATTTTGAATAATAGATTGACATAAAAATGTCTTCTCTTTTACAATACCCTCTCTGGTCTATTGCTCATTCAAATCAATCTCATAGAAGCATAAAGAGAATTTTTAGAAACTCAATATCTTCTTGCATACTAAAACCTTTCTGTCAATTTTTAGAATAAAACCCGGTTTCAGTTCTATAGCTATTTTTTTATAGCACTCTTACCCAACCACACTTTCTATTTTTCAAGATAAAACACGGTTGCAGTAACCTCTCTTATTGCACCTTTTCGATTCTTTATACTCGGTTTACTCGAACGACTCTTTTCAAAATGACTCTAATTTTCCCTCCAAATTTTCATGCATTCATGGCTACGTTCAATCTGTCACAGCCTCTCTGACGCTCTCTATCTTCTAGCCGCTTTCTTTCTGACTCTTCTGACAGTCTTCTCTGCTTACTCTTACAGCTTTTTCTGTGCAACCTGACAGCCTTTTTGCATGTTTCGATGCTCTGTCATTCTTTTCTTTTATCCTCTACGCAACTGCCCTCTTGGCACCTTTACACTTTTCGATGGCACTCCTTTCAATTTAGAATCAAACTTTCTCTTCTGCCCATAACTGCCATTTCTGACACACGCAACCTCCGAGAGGATTTCTTGTTTATCGAGATTCTCTATATTTTTGCACTTTTGCCAGTCTTGCAGCATCACGGCCCTATAATAGCCGTTCTTTTATTTAATGCACTGTTTTGCCACCTGTAGCTATAGTTCTAATTCCAGTTAACTCTTACCTAACTGGCTGCATGATTTTCTTCTGCACTTTCTCGACAACTATCACTGTGTAAGTTTCTCAGCTTTTACCTGCGCAACTAAGACATGTCGCAATATCGTGACATTTCTGACCCTTTGACCTTTTCTTGACTGTTGACCATGAAAACATGACCTGTCGTGATATCGCGATGTTCTCTGCCTCCTAGTCCTTCTCTCGGCATGCAACCGCAAAAATAGAACATGTCGCGAAATCGTGACGCATTTGCTGCCTCTAGCTCATTTCTGTATCATACCCACGAAAATGGGACATGTCATGAAATCGTGACACATTTGCTGCATCTCGCTATTTTTCGTCACTTGCCCGTGAAAACGGGACATGTCACAAAATCACGACACATTTGCTGCCTCTCGCTCTTTTTCGTCACTTGCCCGTGAAAACGGGACATGTCACGAAATCGTGACACTTTTTTCTTTCCTGCACTCTACTTCGCTTGCACCCACAAAAATGGAACATGTCGCAAAATCGTGACACTTTTCGCTGTCGTACACTTTTCTTCGCATGCCTTAGCGAAATCAAAACATGTCGTGAAATCACGATGCTTTTCTACCTTAGCACTGTTCTTTGCCTTTCGCCCGCAAAAATGCAACATGTCGCGAAATCGTGACATCTTTCGCATCCGTACAACTCTCTCTTCATGCACTGGAGAAATCAAGACATGTAGCGAAATGGCTACACCTTTTTCCCTTTGCAATTTCTTTAGCTGCGGCTTTCAAAAATCTAGCATGTAGCAAAATCGCTACAACTTTTCACTTAGCCCTTTCTTTTGCCTCGGCCAGTGAAACTTTGACTTGTAGCGAAATCGCTACACCTTTTTTGCCTTAGCACTTCCTCTTTGCTTCAGCCCGTGAAAGTTCGACATGTAGCGAAATTGCTACACCTTTTTGCCTTTGCACTTCCTCTTTGCTTCAGCCCGCGAAAGTCCAACATGTAGCGAAATCGCTACACCTTTTTGACTTAGCACTTTCTTTTGTTTTGGCCAGTGAAAGTCCGACATGTAGCGAAATCGCTACACCTGCTTGACTTAGCACTATCTTTTGCTTCGGCCAGCAAAAATTCAACATGTAGCGAAATCGCTACAGTTTTCTTCCTTGGCATCTAAACTTCCAACATGTCGTGAAATTGCGAAAGTTTCTCGACTTAGCTTCTTTGACTCCAACATGTTGTGAAATCATGACAGTTTCTCGACTTAACTTCTTTGCCTCCAACATGTCACGAAATTGCAACAGTTTCTCCAGCTTTTTCTCTCTCCTCCGATATGTCGTGAAATCACAACATTTTTGGCTGCGCCTTCTCTCTCCTCAGTTTTGTCACAAAATTGTGAAATTTTTGGCTGTGCCTTCTCTCTCCTCAGTTTTGTCGTGAAATCATGACATTTTTGGCGTCACCTTCTCTCTCCTTAGTTTTGTCGCAAAATCGTGACATTTTCAGCTGTGCCTTCTCTCTCCTCAGTTTTATCGCGATATCGCGACAGAAAACATGTCGCGATATCGCGACAGTTTTCCTACTTGTCTTTTTCTACAAATTTTTGAATCCGGGCCACTTCTTTCTTCTTGGAAATTCACTATACTTGTTCTAACTGACCTCTGAACTGCATCAACTGCATCAATCTGTCTGTGTTGACAACAATGACAATACTTTTGCAATACTTTTGCTGCACCTTGCTCAACAATTCTTTTAATCTTCAGATTATTAACTAATCTAATGTTATATTAGTTTGGAAATGAATCCACCTTTTAATAGTTTTAATATTTATATTGAGTAACTAATCTAATGGTAGATTAGTTTGGAAAGAAATCCAACTTCTAATGATTTTAGTCTTAATTTTTTTTAACTAATATAATGATAGATTAATTTGGGAATGAATCTAATTTTTAAAGCATTACAATATTTATATTTACAACTAATAAATAAAATATTAGATTGTCAAAGAATCTAACTTGTAATCTCTAGATTAATTTAACTAATCAAAAGATAGATTGGTTTGGTAACTAGACTAATGTTGAGCTCTTTCTATCTTTGGTTACTAAAGCAATTGGTAAATTAATCCTAAGTCTTTCAAAGAATGAGAAAATGATAATTTGATTACTTAGTTCATTAAATTTTCTTAACCAAAGGAGTCAAATTAGTTGCTAAAGTTAGTATAGCTTAGAGATGTGATATTTGTGGAAAATATCTTGGAAAATAAGTTTGGGATTCTTTGAGTGTTTGCTATAATGAATTAGCTTTGTGGAAAATATGAGTATTGATATTTGTGGAAAATATCTTTGGAAAAAAGTATTGGTAATTTTTTGTGTCTTGATTAACTGAAATAGAGACGTGATATTTGTGGAAAATATCTTGGAAAGAAGTATGGACTTATTTGAGTGATTTATATAATGATTTAGCTATGTGAAAAAGATTAGTATTGATATTTGTGAAAAATATTCTTGGAAAGAAGTACATGCTTCTTTTGTGTTTTTATTAACTAAATTAGAGATGATATTTGTGGAAAATATTTTGGAAAGAACTTTGGGCTTCTTTGTGTGTTTTGCTATAATGATTTTTAGCTATGATGGGAATGGATATTTGTGGAAAATATCTTGGAAATAAGCATGAGCTTCTTTGTTGTGATTGCTATATTGAATTGAATTTATAGCATGGGCTACTTTTGATATGCTTGAATCTATATATTTACATTCGTACCTGCATTTGAGTTGTTTTGATCCTCACATTCTTATCAACTGCCATGGAGGCCAAAGGAAGATGGTGTAGGGTCATGCTAAGATAACTCCACCTTGCTCTTGGAGTATTGTTGTTTATCACTCTTGGTGAAAGAGGATTTATTGTAATAGAAGAAAAGACTATTCTTTTGTATTATAAAACTTTAATAAAATGACTACATGTTACTATGTTGTTAAATGGTTTATGGTTCATATCCATGCTAGTGCTTTATTTGATTGGATATATGGACTTAATTATCTAAGCTTAAGATGTTAGTATTGATTTCTTCATTGATAATTCTTTGCTATATTTCTTGCTAGTTGGAGAGAGAGTTATCCTGGGGTTTTTTCGGGATGGGTACTGAAAAATTTGTTTAAAAATCTGATTTAAACTTGGGTTGTTGTGGGATAGCAACATTGGGTTTATGTTTCCATGAGAAGGTAATCATACAGAGTGATTATATCTTAGAAGACATCACAAAATGGGAAATTTAAGCATGAAGTTTAAGGGATCATCATGGAGGTGTAGTTAAACGACTAAGACACTATGTCCAATAGATCAACATAGATGGAATTATGGTTGGAAGTAGAATTGGCATCCCCATTCTCTAAATATTGAGAAGGGATAATCCTAATGCTAAGGTCAAAAATTTTGAATTTGTGGAGAATACCAAAAAAGTGGGGAGACATTTTAAAAGTATCCTTTACACTGTAAAGGTATATAAGGTGAACCCTAGATACTTACGGGAGCTTGGTCCCTCTTTTACCCTTGTGTGATATTTGTAGTATCTTAGACTGGGTGTCTAATTGATGTATGTATTTCATGGATACTCTTGTGAAACCTTTATTCTAAAAAAAATTATCTTGGGTTGGTTAGCTTTTGGGGTTGTTACAATTGTTATTAGAGCTCTAGGTTGTAGGGCTAGAATATTCCCTAGTAAAAATTAGACTTAGAGATGATTGAATTGATGGATGAATTCTAGGTAGGTGGTATTTTATGTGAAATTGGGATGTCAATAAATCCTATCAGTGAATGATAGTATCTTGTTGTTATTACATTAGGGAAATGTGACTAACTAGTTGGGTAGGAGGCATGAGAAGGAAATTGCAACCTAACCTAAGAACCTTTGTGTGACCAGGAAACTATGGCACCAAATTTAAGGAGAGGAAGAAGAGGATATTCTATCCCACCAAGACAAGCTAGGTAGGACAGTGCTAATGCTAGACCCCTAGGGAAATGTTTGGGGAATTTTAACAAAGACGTGGATAACCTTACTACTACTGTATTAATTTTGTAAGAGTAATTGGAGAAACAAAGAGAACATATGGACCAATAGAGACAGAGGCTAGAAACCCATGTGATTCAAAATAATCCTAAGGGAGGATAGGAAGGAAACACTCTCTCAGATGAGCAAAATGTTAGGGCCCTTATAGAGGTAGAATTAACTAGATATTTGAAGAATATTAATACCTCTAAATTAATTGAAAGGATGAAGGTGATTCATCTAAAGCTTAGATAAATGAGCTGGAGACCTACTTCTCCATGAAAACTATTCTTCAATAATTCAAACTTGTTGGGCCACACTCCATCTATAGGAGACTGGGTTAGAATGGTGTAACACTTTTAAGTCTAAAAATTAAGGTTATAAACCTATCATGGGCAGGGTTTGTGGAGGCCTTTAAGAAAATATTCCTTACTAAACAACATTATGTGGAGAAATTCAAGGGATTTCCACACTTTTCCAAGGAATAATGACAATAGAGGTCTACCACCAAAAAATTATTAAATTTCTTAAATATGTATCACTCTATGAGCAGGATGAGCATATGAAGGTACATAAGTTTATCTTGGGAATTGATCCTAAGATAATATCGATAGTAAACATGCATGAGATTAAGACTATACAAAAGGTTTATAATCTGGCTTATCAAGCCAAATCCAGCCTATAGTTGAACAAGTATCCCTTTAATAATATAATTTTTTCAGAAAGAGATTGAAAATCCTCATGGAAAAGGAAGAGTGTAGGTTATGTGAAATGGGAGCAGGACCAAGATAAGAGAATTAAAAATACCCAAGGATGGAAAAGAATAATGATGGAAATTAAAGAAGTTCCAAGAAGAAATTCTATAAGAGGAAGGATAATAGAACCCCTCAAACGCAAAAATAACATGAACCATCTTAGACCAAGCAGACAGGGGAAAAGAAATAAGAGAGAGACCTTAGTTCCAAATATGGTTTCTATGATTATGGAGGACCTAATTATGCAAAAAAGTTTCCAAATTTATCAAGACCAAGCAAGAAGACTAAATAACCCAACCACAAAATCTATGTGACAACTAGAAACAAGAATGTGAATAGCCAAGCCACACCCATGATTCTAGATGGTTAGCTGTTTGATAAGAAAGTTAAGGATTTGGTAAATAGTGGAGCTACATATAGTTTTATTTATTCTAGTATAGTTAGGGAGTTTCCAAAAAGGTGAAGAACACAAGCTTATACCGAGAGGGGGGGTGAATAGTATAAGACCTCTTTGTACTTTTTCTTTATATTTCTAAATAGTACAGTAGTATACTCAAAGCAATATCAAAGCAATGCATAAACATATCCACAAAGTGACACCAAATTTTAATGTGGTTCACCCAGAATGGCTGGGCTACGTCCACAAAAAATTTCTCTAAAATTTGTCTAAAATTTATTTTGAGAAACCTTCCCAATTACAATGTTTATGAGCCTCGACTCAAAGGAGATACCTTCCCCTAATTCTGCTTTGACTGGTGATCCTATAGAAAACCTCTGCCTCCGCTGCCCTTAGCAAATGGAACTCTATCCACAAAAGACACCTGTCTTCCCTGATCTGGCTGGAGACCTCTATTCTCAACTCTATCACCTTCAAAGTTGGTCCTCGAATTTACACTAAACACAGTCCTTCGGTCTAGCACAAATGTCCTCGATCTGATATGCACCAAACATAATCCTTTGGTCTGGCACAAATGTCCTCGTTCTCTTTCTCTAGTCTGGGTACAAATCTATCCTCAAATCTGCACCAATCTCTGTCCTTAACTGGTCCTCAAATATGGTTCACAAGCTTTCACTAAAGCTTGCTTGATCTTCACCCAAGTCTTCACCAAGACTTGTCTCAGATCTACTTTGCAAGTTCTCACAGCCGCTTCTGCTCCTTTGCGCTTTTCTGCTCTCTATGCGCTCTTGCTTCGCACTTAGCTTGATTTGACACGACTCGCTCTCTGCGCCCCGTGAACTTAACTTGCGCACATTCGACACTTATTCGATTCCCAAAAATCTTGAGACAGCCCTCCTTTTATAGCATAAATTTCAAGATCAAAACTTAAACTATGGTCGGTTGTTACCCTAAACTTCGTCAGCTGCAAAATCCTAATATTTGTCGGCTCAGATTTAACTCTGTCGGCTTCTATAGTTCTGTCTCTTTGGTTGCAAAACTACATGTCATGATATCGTGACACCTTTGTAACCATACTCTTTCTTTTGGCTTCTTGTCACGATATCGCGACACTTCAGCCTTGGTCGATTTCAACTTTGCTTATGTCACGATATTGCAACACTTCTCCCTTTGTCGACCTCCTTTCTTCTTCTGTCATGAAATCATGACACTTCTGCCTCTACGGACTTCGTCTTCACTTCTGTCGTGAAATCATGACACTTCTGCCTCTGCAGACTTCGTCTTCACTTCTATCATGAAATCGTGACACTTCTGTCTTCATAACCTCCCTCTCTGCTTTTGTCACAAAATCGTGACACTTCACCTATAGAAGACCTGCTTTCAGTTTTTGTCATGAAATCATGACATTTCTACTGTTGAAGACTTGCTTTCTATTTCTATCATGAAATCGTGACACTTTTGCTTTCGTCTGCTTTCTTTTCTGTCTATCGCGAAATCATGACACTTTCTGCATTCGTATGCTTTCTCTTCAGCCTGTCGCAAAATCGTGACACTTTTTGCATCCGTACACTTTCTCTTCTACCTGTCATGAAATTGTGACACTTCTCATTTCAAATTCTTCCCTTTGCTGCATGTCACAAGATTGTGACAGTTCTCACTTTGAGTTCTGCAGCATGTCACGAAATCACGACAGTTCTCACTTCAACCTCTGCAGCATGTCGTGAAATCATGAAACTTTTTATTTTGGACTCTCTCTCCTATAGTATGTCATGAAATCATGACACTTTTTCTTTTGGACTCTCTCTCCTACAGTATGTCCTGAAATCATGACACTTTTTTGTCCATACAACCTTCCTTGCAAAATGTCGCAAAATCGTGACACTTTTCCTTTTTTGCCTTCCTGCACTTTTCGAGTTGCGAAAATGCGACATGTCGCGAAATCGTGACACTTTCCACCTTGCTCTCTTTCTCGGCCAACATGTCATGAAATCGTGATAGTTTTTACACTTGCCTTTTTCTTTGCCAACATGTCACGAAATCGCAACAGTTTTTCCTGCTTCTTCTCTCTTCCAACATGTCGCAAAATCGTGACAGTTTTTCTAGCTCTTTCTCTCTCCTCTAACATGTCGCAAAATCATGACAGTTTTTCCAGCACTTTCTCTCTCCTCTAACATGTCACGAAATCACGACAATTTTTCCAGCACTTTCTCTCTCCTCTAACATGTCATGAAATCGCGACTGTTTTTCTTGCCTGCTGTAAACACTTTTCTTACTTGTCTTTTTCTTTGATCTTTTACAGATGGGCCACTATGGTCTTCTTGGAAACTCACTGTCCATGCTCTGTAACCTTCAACAAAAAAAATTGTTTGACATCAAATCAAATTCATTTAAAATATTCTTGACATCAATGACAACTTCTACACTTGAGCAAAGGCAATGTACCCAAGGTACCCAAAATTGCAAACAATCTCCCCCTTTGTCATTGATGGCAAACCTTTACTGAAAACACTTCTTAAGATCCAAAACTGAAACCAATATATGCTAACAACTGAGAATCTTTCTTTGAAGTTTTTCTCCCCCTAACTTGAAGCTTTTCTCTTCACTTGAAGCTCTCCCCCTTACTCATATCTCTCCCCCTTTGTCATCAATGGCAAAGGGTCACCTTTGGGGCTCGGGACTAAGAATGAGCCTCTTAGCTTAGTCCCTCCCCCACCTCATGATGAGGTGATTAATTCTGGTGTGGGAGTAAAACTTTCATTAGGCACTGATCATCATCAGCGTCTATAATTTCCTTGCCAGGCATTCTCTTGAACTCATTGTCCATATTCCCATTCCTGTTCCTGTCACTGTTCCTGTTCCTGTTATCATTCCTGTTCTTATCTATGCCTTGATCCTTGGACCTGATTATGCCACTGTTCCTATTCCTTTACCTTGGAATTTTATCTCTACACTGTCTAGCTATGTGACCGTCATTGTTGCACTTATAACAGGTAACAATGTTATTTCTTTTAGGCATACCTGTTCTTTGAATCCACCAGTTATGACCAAACCTGTTCCTGCTGTTTGTCTTGTAATAAACTGCCTTGTGCCCAAACTGTTGACAAGAGTAGCAATACCCTTGAAAGAAACTAGAACTTCTAAAATTTTTGTTTACCTTCTTCATTTGAGCCATGCAATGTGAAGCCATGTGACCAAACCTGTGACATGCAAAACATCTGCCATGAAATTTTCTTTTAATCGACCTCTTGGGTCCCGAAAACTTCTTATTCTCATTCTGAATTTTGTTTTCTATTTCTGTGCATTTATCACTCATGGAATCTTCCTCTGAAATATTCTCCTCATCAAAACTCTCTTCTTTTTGAAATCTCTTACTAGATTCCCCAACTTGTTCCTTGTGCAGCTTAATAAAACCAAGGCCTGTTTTATCTGTTGTCTTTCTTTGACCTTTGATGAGAGACTTAACCTTTTTGGAGCTATCTTGAAACCTATAAAGCTTATCCTTGTACTCTTTAGTTTCCTCTTTCAAAGAAGCCATTTTCTATTCTAACTCACTATATTCAAGCACCTTAGACTCTAACTCATCCTTGAGTTCTTGTGTCTTAGCTATAGAGAAATCAAGATTTTCTATAAGATCATCTCTTTCCATATAACATTCATCTAAGTTATCCTTGATTCTAGCATTCTTATTTCTTTCCTTTTTCAAAGCACTAAGAGCATTAGTAAGTTCACTTTCAATATCCTTTATTTGTTTGCTTTCTGAATCATCAAAGCCTTTTTCAGATTTCTTATCACTAGAGGTGCTACCCTTTTCAAAAACCATACATGCATCTTCCTTATAGTTTTCTGAAGCATCTTCATACATACTAGCAACCAATTCGTTATTTGTGCAATCATCCTCAAGGTGACCAAAATTTCCACATCTAAGACATTTCATGATAATGAATCTATGTTTCGGTTCTTCCTCTTTTTTTGATATGAACATCTCATTTTCATTATCACTAGAGGAACTTTCACTATCACTGCTAGAACACTCACTTGCTTTGTCTAGGTAGAAACTCTTCTTGTGCTTGTGAGAATACCTCTTTTCGTGATTGTTGTGCTCTTCTTTGTTCTTCTTGTGATGCTTGTGCTTTTCAGAATTCTTGCTCTTAGAATCCTGTTTATCTTCATCACTTTCATTCTCGGGAGCAATAAAGTCAGTAGCATAATGACCAAACTTTCCACAATTAAAACATCTTATATTTTTCATGTTTTTATGCTTTCTAGAGAACTTGCCTTTCCTGCTGTAATATGCTTCTTCATCACTGGAAGACTCATCACTCTCTTGAAGCTGTTTACCCTTGGATTTCTTGCTAGCCTTGAAAGCTGCCTCTTTCTTGACATCAACCTTCACTTGAGTTCTCAACTCAAATGCTACAAGTATACTATGGAGCTCATCCTTTTTCAACTTATCTAAATATTTAACTTCCTCAATAGCAGAAATATTTTCACTAAATCTATTTGGAAGAGATCTCAAAATCTTATCACAAACATCATTTTCAGCAAGCTCAAGACCTAAGTCTTTCATGGAGTTAACAACCTCATCCATACGAAGCATGTAGTCACTCATCCTTTCATCATCATTCAAATGGAGTTGTTCAAACATACCTTTGAAGTGTATCAACTTGGCCTTTTGGACATTTGCATCACCTGTATGAACCACCTACAACTGTTTCCACATTTCACTAGCTATCTTGTAGTGAATCACTTTGGTGAGATTTGCTTTCTGTAAGCCTTTCAGGATTGCATTCATTTCTTTTGAATTGCTATGATGAAGGAGCCTATCTTCTTTAGTATATGGACCATGTTCAGGAATAGTGTACTCATCTTCAATCACTTCCCAAACTTCATTCCCAAGTGCCATTAGATGAACCTTCATCCTTGCACTCTAAAGACCAAAATCTGATCCATCAAGAATAGGTGTTGCATTGCCACTTGAATAATCCATTATGTTCTTTTCTAGATTTTCCTTCAAGTTGTTAAACTTTCTGAAGGCACCCGCTCTGATACCAATTGAAGAACACAAGCTTATACTGAGAGGGGGGGTGAACAGTATAAGACCTCTTTGTACATTTTCTTTATATTTCTAAATAGTATAGCAGTATACTCAAAGCAATATCAAAGAAATGCATAAACACATCCATAAAGTGACACCAAATTTTAACGTAGTTCACCCAGAATGGATGGGCTACGTCCACAAAACTTTTCTCTAAAAGTTGTCTCAAATTTATTTTGGAAAACCTTACCAATTACAATGTTTATGAGCCTTGGCTCAAAGGAGATACATTCCCCTAATTTTGATTTGACTGGTGATCCTATAGAAAACCTCTGCCTCCGTTGCCCTTAGCAAATGGAACTCTATCCACAAAAGACACCTGTCTTCCCTGCTCTGGCTGGAGACCTCTATTCTCAACTCTATCACCTTCAAAGCTGGTCCTCGAATTTGCACTAAACATAGTCCTTTGGTCTAGCACAAATTTCCTCGATCTAATCTACACCAAACACAGTCCTTCGGTCTGGCATAAATGTCCTCGTTCTCTTTCTCTGGTTTGGGTACAAATCTGTCCTCAAATCTGCACCAATCTCTATCCTTAACTGGTCCTCAAATCTAGTTCACAAAAGTGGTTCACAAGCTTTCACTAAAGTTTGCTTGATCTTCACTAAAGTCTTCACAAAGACTTATCTCAGATCTGCTTTGCAAGTTCTCATAGCCGCTTCTGCTCCTTTGCATTTTTTTGCTCTCTGTGCGCTCTTTCTTCGCACTTAGCTCAATTCGACATGACTCGCTCTCTACGCCCCATGGACTTAACTTGCGCACATTCAACACTTATTCGATTCCCAAAAATCTCGAAACAACCCTCCTTTTATAGCATAAATTTCAAGATCAAAACTTAAACTATAGTCGACTGTTACCCTAAACTTCGTCGGTTGCAAAATCCTAATCTTCGTCGGCTCAGATTTAACTCTGTCGGCTTCTATAGTTTTGTCACTTTGGCTGCAAAACTACATGTCATGATATCATGACACCTTTGCAACTGTATGCTTTCCTTTGGCTTCTTGTCACGATATCATGACACTTCAGCCTTAGTCGACTTCAACTTTGCTTATGTCGTGATATTGCAACACTTCTCCCTTCGTCGACCTCCTTTTTGCTTCTGTCATGAAATCATGACACTTTTGCCTCTGCAGACTTCGTCTTCACTTCTGTCATGAAATCACGACACTTCTGCCTCTACGGACTTCGTCTTCACTTCTATCGTGAAATCGTGACACTTCTGTCTTCATAACCTCCCTCTCTGCTTTTGTCATGAAATCGTGACACTTCACCTATAGAAGACCTGCTTTCAGTTTTTGTCATGAAATCATGACATTTCTACTGTTGAAGACTTGCTTTCCATTTCTATCATGAAATCATGACACTTCTGCTTTCGTCTGCTTTCTTTTCTGTCTATCGTGAAATCATGACACTTTCTGCATCCGTACGCTTTCTCTTCAGCCTGTCGCAAAATCGTGACACTTTTTACATCTGTAAACTTTCTCTTCTGCCTGTCGTGAAATCGTGACACTTCTCATTTCAAATTCTTCCCTTTGTTGCATGTCACAAAATTGTGACAGTTCTCACTTTGAGTTTTGTAGCATGTCATGAAATCATGACAGTTCTCACTTCGACCTCTGCAGCATGTCGTGAAATCATGACACTTTTTCTTTTGGACTCTCTCTCCTGCAGTATGTCATGAAATCATGACACTTTTTCTTTTGGACTCTCTCTCCTGCAGTATGTCACGAAATCGCGACACTTTTTCGTCCGTACAACTTTCCTTGCAAAATGTCGCGAAATCGCGACACTTTTCCTTTTTTGCCTTCCTGCACTTTTCGAGTCGCGAAAATGAGACATGTCGTGAAATCGCGACACTTTCCACCTTGCTCTCTTTCTCGGCCAACATGTCATGAAATCACGATAGTTTTTCCACTTGCTTTTTTCTCTACCAACATGTCGTGAAATCGTGACAGTTTTTCCTACTTCTTGTCTCTCTTCCAACATGTCACGAAATCACGACAGTTTTGCCAGCTCTTTCTCTCTCCTCTAACATGTCGCGAAATCACGACAGTTTTGCCAGCTCTTTCTCTCTCCTCTAACATGTCGCGAAATCGCGACAGTTTTGCCAGCTCTTTCTCTCTCCTCTAACATGTGAAATCGCGATAATTTTTCCAGCACTTTCTCTCTTTTTCTTGCCTGTTGTAAACACTTTTCTTACTTGTCTTTTTCTTTGATCTTTTGCAAATGGGCCACTATGGTCTTCTTGGAAACTCACTGTCCATGCTATGTAACCTTCAACAAAACAAATTGTTTGACATCAAATAAAATTCATTCAAAAGCTTCTTGACATCAATGACAACTTCTACACTTGAGCAAAGGCAATGTACCCAAGGTACCCAAAATTGCCAACAAAAGGTTGATATTTTTGGCACAAGAGTGGAAAGTCAAGTATGTGTCTAGACAGACCTACTTAGTGGATCAATGTTTTCCCACAACCGATATTACTTTACCTAATGGCTATACCCTTTGGCACTTGTATGTAGGACTAGTATATGCCTTTGGAATGGACTAGCTTAAGGCTCATGAAGCCTTAATTAATTTCCAAGGTATATGGATGGACTTTACAAATAAGGACAAGCAAAGACTAAGAGTGCATAGTGAATGAGGGTATTTTTCTCCTCATATGATCTCTACAATGCATCTAAAGAAAGCTATCGAAAAAGGTGGTATGGTCTATATCATTAAATTGAATCACAATATCAAGGAGGATAAGAAGGAAGAATTGTATGATAAATACCCAATACTGTGGGAGTTTGGGGATGTTTTCACTAAATATCTTCCAGGTCTATCACCTAAATGTGAATTTGACTTCACCATCAAACTCTTGCTAGGTTCAAAATCCATTCATAGAACCCATTATAAGATGAATCCTATAGAAATGCATATTAAAGGTTTAACTTCAGGGTTTACTGGAAAAGGGGCTAATTAAACCTAGCATATCACCATGGGATGCATAAGTTCTTTTTTTCAAGAAGAAGAATGGTTTATTAAGGTTGTGCATAGATTATAGAATGATGAATAAAGCAACTATAAAGACTAGGTACCCTTTACCCATGCTTATGGATTTGTTTGATCAACTCAAAGGTGCCACTATATTCTCAAATATTGACTTGAAATCAAGATACTATTAGTTGAGAAGCCATGAAGAGGATACTCACAAGACTTCTTTCAAGACTAGGTATGGGCATTATGAGTTTATAGTTTTTCCTTTTGGACTATCTAATACCCCAACAACATTCATTATTTTGATGAATAATGTGTTTAGGGAACACTTGGATCAGTTTGTGTTAGTTTTCTTGGATGATATTCTAATATATTCTTGAAATAAGGAGGAGCATGATAAAAATTTAAGGATTGTGCTAGGTTTTTTGAGAAGGAATCAACTTTATAGGAATTTATCAAAATGTGATTTCTATGTCCTTGAGGTTTAGTACCTAGGATATATCATATTTGTTGAAGGGATAGTAGTAGATACAAAGAAGATAGAGGTTGTATTAAGCTAGCCATTGCCCACTAATGTTCCTTAAGTGTGGAAATTTATGGAATTGATGGGGTATTATAGACAGTTTGTAAACTCCAAGATAGCCTATTCCATAACCAACCTTTAAAGAAAAGGGAAAGAATATAAATGAATGGACAAGTGTGAAGTCACTTTTAAGATGCTTAAACAAAAGCTTACTACAAAAATATTCTCAAGATTTCAAACCTGTAGGGAAATGTTTTTATTTTGTACTGATGCTTCATTAGAAGGTTTGGGAGGATTTTTATCTCAGTGTGATTCTGTCATAGCATATGAGTAAAGGAAACTCAAGAAACATGAGGTCAACTACGCTATGCATGACCTAGAACTAGCAACTTGTTGGATATTTTTAGTAGATGAGTTGTCATTGATGTTAAGAGTGAGTGGTAATTGATGTCAAAAGTTAGTTTCAGTGAGCAGTGCAAAGGAGAAGCAGTTTCGCAATCAGTGCAAAAAGAAGAGTCCACCTCTAGTTAATCAAAACTGGTTCCAAGCAGTTAGATGTGGTCCAAAGGGTAAATAAGAGGTCCATAAAGATAATATCATAATAGTTTATTATAATATTAAAAAGGAAATTTAAATTAATTATAAATTAATTAATATAATTTTATTATAAATTAATTAATATAATTAATTTTCAAAGTTACTTAAGTTAATTATAATTTAATTATCAATTGATTTTTATTAATTTAATACACCCTAAAGAGGGTTATAAGGCTAATTTAAAAAATGAATTTCAAATTTGATTTGGTGCATCAAAATTTTATGGCATGAAGCATCGTGTATAAATGAGGGCAAAACCTTTGCCATACACCACCAAGAAATCGTTCGAATTCCTATGCTCTAAAATCATGCACAAAAAAGGACACAAAGTTTTTTGTGTTTGAAAGGTTTTCGATGGTAGAAGATCGAATAAATAGGATCAAGGCTCCTCTCACCTTGCACAAGCGTCGTACAATGCAGTTGGAAACGGTGGAAGGTGTTAAGTCATGTGGCAAGCATAGAGGATGCGATTCGAATCCCATTGGGTTCACTTTTGCAAGGAAAGAAGGGCATTCATTTTTCAAATAGTGTCGAATGAAGGAATAAAGGGAGGCTTGCGCCTTCCCCTACTTATGGAAGCACTTAGCCCATATGGTGGGCTAGCACCTCGATAAGGTTCTCAGCTAGGAGAGGTTTCGAGGTCGAAACCCACCAAGGTCTTTTGGCTAGTGAAAGGTATGCGCTGACGTCACGTGTCTTGGTTGCTTGATTAATTTTAGAGGTGCTAAAGTTGAAAAAATAAAAAATATTTTTTGCTTTACAAAGTTTATTTTGCTTAAATTAGTTTGGATATTGAGTATTTGAGGGAGATAAAAGGGTAGGCAATATTGTTTTAAAAGGATAATTTTTGGAGGTTGATTAATTAAGATTGGAGATTATAAGGAGCAATTGAATTATTATTTTTATGTGTGATTTTATAATTTCTTTTCAAAGGAGTAATAAGGTGTAATTGAGTTTGATTATTTTTGTAATTGGAAAATATTTTGAGAGAGTGTTAGTGTGATATTTTGTCATCTCCCTATTGAAATTGGCAAAGGAGAAAGTTGTGTTTAAGACAGGTTTTTGAGATCTACTCTACTTAAAAAAAAAAGGTATGGGCACATTCTTCTTTGGTTTAAGGTGATTGATTGAGGTTTTCTGAAAACAAGATTGGAGTGAAAAGGACTAGGTCAAGTTATCCTTTGTGATTTGATGAATTTTATGAAATGGAAGTGAATGTTATAAACTTTGTTTGATAAGCATTGTTGTTGAAGTAATTGGTTGAGTGAAGAACTTGAACTAGGGTTTGAAAAGATCATGAGTATCATTGTTATTGGAATATTACTTGATAAGCATTTTTGTTGAAGCGATTGTTTGAGTAGAGTTTATTTAGCCTAGTCAAGTGGAAGTGTTGAAGTGATAGTTCTAAGTCTGTGAAACAAGTTATTCTATATTCTAAGTTGATTTGAGAAAGAGTGAAAGTGATTGAGTGTTTGTGAGTGTGAAGCATATTGAGTCTCTAACCATTCTCTATATGTTTATCAAAGTTGTAAAGTGAAATTGAAAGTGATTGAAAGTGAAATTATTTGAGTATGTGAAACATATTGAGTATCTAACCATTCTCTATATGTTTCTAAAATTTAACAAAAGGGTTTGTGAGAGTGATTGAAAAAGTGATTGAGAAAAGTGAGTAAAATATTGAGTCTAACCATTCTCTATTTGTTACCGTGAAATCTAAATTAATTTTAAAGAGGTTTTCTATGATACATTGAGTTAATTTGAGTAAGCAAGTTTGCAATTGTGATAAAGAGCTTTTGTAAAAGCTAGTGGTAGATTTGAGTAAGTCCTAGTGTGGACTTAAGGATAGATTTGTGTGAGCTTTTATGGAAGCTTACAATCAGAGATTGGATAAGTTCTAGTGAGGACTTGTTGAACTAATTTGAGATATGTCTTAAGGCTTGAGAGCAGACTGGACAAGTTCTAGTAAAGACTTGTTGAGCAGATTTGAGGTAAGTCTTAGTGAAGACTTGAGAGCATATTGAAGAATTTCTAGTAAGGACTTGCTAAGCAGATTTGAGGTAAGTCTTAGAGAAGACTTGAGAGTTGATTGGACAAGTTCTTGAGAGGACTTGTGGAAATATTTGAGACAAGTCTTTGAGAAGACTTGAGAGTTGAGTTGATTGATTTTTTCAAACCTTGAGTTAGGGTTTGGGATAGATCTAGCAGAGGTGATTGATCAGGCTTTGTTGAAAAGCTTGAAGATAGATTAAGGACATAATTTGGTGCAGATCTGAGGATAGTTTTATACCAAACCAGAGATAGATATTGAGTAGGTTTTGTGCTAGACTAAAGGACCGAGTTTAGTATAGATCAAGACAAATATTGAGTATATTTGTGCTAGACCAAATGACTGTGTTTAATGTAGATCTGTGAGAGAGTTTGAGTAGAGCTTTGGAGGTGATAGAGTATAGAGGACGATAGTATCTAATGGATAAAGGTCCATTAGCAAAGGTAGTGAGGACATGTATTCTAAGTGAGGGTAGGAGTCTTTAGTGGATAGAGATACATAAGCTAGGGTAGTGGAGGTAGCAGTTCTTCTAGAAGATCACCATCCAGAGTAGAGGAGAAGGAGTTCTCCTATGGATAGAAGATCCATGAACCAAATTAGGGGATTGGTGTCTCCTTTGGATAGGTGTTCATAAACATTATAATAGGGAAATGTTTCCCAAGATATTTGTTGAGAAAGTTTTAGTAAAATATTTTCTCTGTGGAGTAGCCCACATTGGATGAACCACATTAAATTGGTGTCTCTATTATGTGTGGTGTTTTATGCACTGCTTTGGTTATTTTTATTGACACTACTATTGATACATTGTAAAATATTAATTGGGAAAGAAAAAGTAAAAAGTGGTCTTATACTGTTCATCCCCCCTCTTAGTATAAGCTTGTGTTCTTCAATTGGTATCAGAGCAGGTTACTTCAAAAGAGTTTAACAGATTGAAGGAAAAGCTTACAAGAATACAAAATGTATTCTAAGAGTGGATCCTCAAATAATTCAGCACCAAAATTTTATGAAAGCGATTATGTATTCTAGAGCATGAGAATGAAGATTCACTTGATGGCACTTGGGAATGAAATCTGGGAAGCAGTTGAAAATGGATACACACCACTAGCTACTCCACCTATAGACAAAAATGGTAAGCTCCTACAACACTACAATTCAAAAGCAATGAATGCAATTTTGAAGGGTTTGCATAGACCAGAGTTTGTTAAGGTTATGTACTACAAATCAACAAAGGAAATTTGGGATAAGTTGCAAAACATATATGAAGGAGATAAAATAGTCAAAAGAGCAAAAATACAAAATCTCAAAGGAAAATTTGAAGCACTAAGAATGAAGGATGATGAAAACATTAGTACTTACTTACTGCATGTACTATATGCAAGGGCTTGGACTTGAGGTTAATGAATCTAATGTTTTTGACAATATTCTAAGGTCTCTTCCAAAAAGTTTTAGTGAGAAAATTTCAGCTATAGAAGACTCAAAATATGGTGATATTTTGACAAGAAATGAATTTTTTGGCATCCTCACAACTTTTGAGATAAGGACAAAAAAGGAACCAAATCCATGAAAGGAAGCAACCTTCAAAGCCATTAAGAAATCAAAGGATAAAATTTTAGATTCAGGCAATGAGTCATCTAGTGATGAAGAAGCAAATTATGGCAGAAGAAACAAGGATACAAGAAAATTCAAAGATACAAAATCTGTTAGATGTTTCAATTGTGGAAAGTATGATCACTATGCAACCGACTATCAAGAAACTGGAAATAGTAATGATAAAGAAAAATAGGAGCATAAAAGTAGAGAAATAGAAAAACATAGGTATCAAAAGAAAAGCAAGGCTGGACAAAGAAAGCCAGGAAACAAGTTATTCCAAAGACAAAAGAAGAGCTTCTATGCAGATAAAGAAAGTAAGTACTTAAGTAATATTTATGAAAGTTACTTGAAAAATGATGAAGTATTATTTCTAACAAGAGAAAAGGAAGTATTTAAGAAAAGATATCCAGTAATCCTCACGTGTTTTAGGTGTGGTAAATTTGTTCATATTGAAGATAGTTGTGCAATAAGTGGTTTCAGTTTCAGTGATGATGAATTCAAAGATACACTTGAAGGACTAGAAGAGAATATTTTAATGGCACTAGAAGAAGAAGAAAAATATCCTATAGAAGACAAACCAGAAAAGAATGAAGATGACTCCAAAAGCAAAGAAATTGAGGAAGAATTAGAATCAGGAGAAGTTGACCTTGAGGGTGAACTTGTTCATGCCCTTAAAGCATTAAAGGAGGTAAGAAAGCAAAAATCCAAACTTAAGCTTCAATTTTAGGAATGTGATGAAGATAAAAGAAGGCTTATAGAGGATCTAAATAAGTCAATGGCCAAAAAATAAATATTCAAGGATAAGTTAGAAGCTAAAGTTCTAGAATGTGAGAGATTAGAACATGAAGTAGCTTCACTAAGGATGGAAGTAAAATACTCCAAGGATAAGCTACATAGGTTTGGAAAAATTTCAAAGAATTTGGATAGGATTATCAAAACACAAAAGCCTACATCAAGTAAGAAAGGTCTTTTATTTGAACAAGAACAAAGGAAACAAGGAAAGAAGTCAACCTCAAGTTCTGAAGAAGAAGAAACTTCAAAATAAGAAAGTGAAAGGGAGAGTGAGACTTCTGAGGAAGAGTTGGACAATAAGAAGTTCAACATGAAGAAATACAATGCACAAAATAAGAATATATGGAACGAGAATCAACATAGAGTGGAAGAGACCAAGAGACCCATGGGGTCAAGGCGAGGTAATTTCATTGGATGATTTTTCACATGTTACAGATTTGGGCACAAGTCTTCATAGTGCAAGACATTTAAAAGATAGGAATATGGAAATTTCAAGAACATACAACTTTTTCAAGGGTATTGCTACTCTTATAATCAGTTTGGTCACAAGGCAATGAATTGTAGGGTTCATAATAGGAACAAAAATGGCTCCATCAGAAGAAATCCCAAGATATTTGTACCTCCAAGGAATAACAGAGTTAAGTGTTATAAGTGCAATAATTATGGGCACATAGCAAAATGGTGTAGAGCAGAAATTCCAAAACCAAGCAGGAATAGGAACAGGAACAAGAAGAATTAGAAGGATCAAAAGGAGAAGAAAGTGGACACAAGAAAATATCAGTGCTTGATGGGAGTAGAAATACTCCCACCATAGAATGAACCACCTGAAGAGGAGGTGGGGGAGGGGCTAAGCTAAGAGACTTGTTATTAGCCCTGAGCCCCAAAGGTGACCCTTTGCCATTGATGTCAAATGGGAAGATATTTGACTAAAGGGGAGAGATTTGAGTCAAGGGGAGCAATTTTATAGGGGGAGCAGAACAGAGAAAAGGTCAAGGAAATGGTAAAAGATAATTGGGTTGCTATTAATGGTAAAGGGAGATATTGTTTGATATTTTGAGTAGATGAGTTGTCATTGATGTCAAGAGTGAGTGGTCATTGATGTCAAAAGTTAGTTTTAGTGAGAAATGCAAAGGAGAAGCAGTTCCATAATCAGTGAAAAAAGAAGATTCCACCTTCAGTTGATCAAATATGGTTCCAAGCAATCAGATGTGGTCCAAAGGGCAAATAAGAGGCCCAGGAAAATAATATTATAATATTAAAAAGGAAATTCAAATTAATTAATATAATTTTATTATAAATTAATTTATTGATTAATTTAATTAACTTTCAAAGTTACTTAAGTTAATTATAATTTAATTATAAATTAGTTTTTATTAATTTAATAAACCCTAAAGAGGGTTATAAGGCTAAGTTAAAAATTGAATTTCAAATTTGATTTGGTGCACCGACATTTTATGGCATGAAGCATTGTGTATAAATGAGGGCAAAACCTTTGCCTTACACCACCAAGCAATCATTCGAATTCCTATTCTCTAAAATAATGTGCAAAAAGGATGCAAAGTTTTTCACGTTTGAAAGGTCTCCAGTGGTAGAAGATTGAATAAATAGGAGTGATGCTCCTCTCACCTTGTACAAGCAACATGCAACACAGTTGGCGATGGCGGAAGGTGTTGAGTCGTGTGGCAAGCAGGGAGTATATGGTTCGAATCCCCTTGGGTTCACTTTTGCAAGGAAGGAAGGGCATTCATTTTTTAAATAGTGTCAAATGAAGGAATAAAGGGAGGCTTGCGCCTTCCCCTCCTTGTGGAAGTGCTTAGCCCATGTGGTGGACTAGCACCTCGATAATGCGCTCAGCTAGGAGAGGTTTTGAGGTAGAAATACACCGAGGCCTTTTGGATAGTTAAAGGTATGCATTAATGTCATGTGTCTTGGTTGCTTGATTAATTTCAGAGGTGCTAAAGTTGAAAAAATAAAATATTTTTTTTGGTTTATAAATTTTATTTTGCCTAAATTAATTTGGAGATTGAGTATTTGAGGGAGATAAAAGGGTAGGCAATATTGTTTTGAAAGGTTAATTTTCAGAGGTTGATTAATTAATATTGGAGATTATAAGGAGCAATTGAATTATTATTTTTATGTGTGATTTGATAATTGCCAATTTCAAAGAAGAAGTAATAAGGTGTAATTGAGTTTTATTATTTTTGTAATTGGGAAATATTTTGAGAGTGTTAATGTGATATTTTTTCATCTAACTATTAAAATTGGTAAAGGAGAAAGTTGTGTTTAAGACAGGTTTTTGAGATCTACTCTACTTAAAAAAAAAAGGTATGGTCACATTCTTCTTTGGTTTAAGGTGATTGATTGAGGTTTTCTGAAAACAAGATTGGAGTGAAAAGGACTAGGTCAAGTTATCCTTTGTGATTTGATGAATTTTTTGAAATGGAAGTGAATGCTATAAACTTTGTTTTATAAGCATTGTAGTTGAAGTAATTGGTTGAGTGAAGAACTTGAACTAGGGTTTGAAAAGATCATGAGTATCATTTTTATTGGAAGATTACTTGATAAGAATTGTTGTTGAAGCGATTGGTTGAGTGGAGTTGATTGAGCCTAGTCAAGTGGAAGTGTTGAAGTGATAGTTATAAGTTTGTGAAACAAATTATTCTATATTCTGAGTTGATTTGATAAAGAGTGAAAGTGATTGAGTGTTTGTGAGTGTGAAGCATATTGAGTCTCTAACCATTCTATATATGTTTCTCAAAGTTGTAAAGTGAAATTGAAAGTGATTGAAAGTGATTAAGTATTTGAGTATGTGAAACATATCGAGTCTCTAACCATTCTATACATGTTTTTAAAATTGAACAAAAGGGTTTTTGAGAGTGATTGAGAAAAGTGAGTAACATATTGAGTCTCTAACCATTCTCTATTTGTTACTGTGAAATATGAATTGATTTGAAAGAGATTTTATGTGATACATTGAGTTGAGTTGAGTAAGCAAGTTTGCAATTGTGATAAAGAGCTTTTGTAAAAGCTAGTGGCAGATTTGAGTAAGTCCTAGTGTGGACTTAAGGATAGATTTGTATGAGATTTTGTGGAAGCTTACAATCAGATATTGAAAAAGTTCTAGTGAGGACTTGTTGAGCTAATTTGAGGCAAGTATTAGAGAAGGCTTGAGATCATATTGGATAGGTTCTAGTTAAAACTTGTTGAGTATATTTGAGGTAAGTCTTAGTGAAGACTTGAGAGTAGATTGGACAAGTTCTAGTAAGGACTTGTTAAGCAAATTTTAGGTAAGTATTAGATAAGGCTTGAGAGCTGATTGGAAAAGTTCTTGAGAGGACTTATGGACAGATTTGAGACAAGTATTTGAGAAGACTTGAAAGCTTAGTTGATTGATTTGTTCATGCCTTGAGTTAGGGTTTAGGACAAATCTAGTAGAGGTGATTGAATAGGCTTTGTTGAAAAGCTTGAAGATAGATTTTGGTGCAGATCTAAGGATAGTTTTGTACCAAACTAGAGACAAATATTGAGTAGGTTTTGTCCTAGATCGAAGGACTAATTTTAGTATAAAATAGAATAGATATTGAGAAAATTTGTGCTAGATCAAAGGATTGTGTTTAGTGCAAATTTATGAGAGTTTAAGCAGAGCTTTGGAGGTGAAAGAGTATAGAGGATGACATTATCTAATGGATAGAGATCCATTAGCCAAGGTAGTGAGGACAAGTCTTTTGAGTGAGGGTAGGAGTCTTCAGTGAATAATTATCCATAAGCTAGGGTAGTGGAGGAAGCAGTTCTTCTAGAAGATCACCAACTAGAGCAAAGGAGGAGTTCAACTATGGATAGAAGATCCATGAACCATATTAGGGGATTGGTGTCTCCTTTGGATAGGTTTCCATAAACATTGTAATAGGGAAAGGTTTCCAAAGAGAATTATTGAGAAATTTTTAGTAAAATATTTTCTCCGTGGAGTAGCCCACATTGGGTGAACCACGTTAAATTGGTGTCTCTATTGTGTGTGGTTTTTTGTGCATTTATTTGGTTATTATTATTAAAATTACTATTGATAAATTGCAAAATATTTATTGGGAAAGAAAAAGTAAAAAGTGGTCTTAAATGTTCACCCCCTCTCAATATAAGCTTGTGTTCTTCAATTGGTATCAGAGTGGGTTCCTTAGGAAGAGTTTAACAACTTGAAGAAAAATATTACAAGAACACAAAATGGATTCTAAGAGTGGATCCTCAGATAATTCAACACCAATGTTTGACAAAAGTGATTATGTATTCTAGAGCATGAGAATGAAGATTCACTTGATGGCACTTGGGAATGATATATAGGAAGCAGTTGAAAATGGATACACACCACCAGCTACTCCACCTATAGACAAATACGGTAAGCTCCTACAACACTATAATTAAATATAAATAAATGCAATTTTGAAAGGTTTGTATAGACCAGAGTTTGTTAAGGTTATGTACTACAAATTAGCAAATGAAATTTGGGATAAGTTACAAAATATATATGGAGATAAAATAGTCAAAAGAGAAAAAATATGAAATCTCAAAGGACAATTTGAAGCACTCAGAATGAAGGATGATGAAAACATTAGTACTTACTGCATGTAGACAAGGTTGTACACTGTTGAAACAGGTTCAAGATAACACACAAAAAATTTCATGCAAATTTCATTAACAGAGGTCTTGAATTCGAAAATACAACAGTTCTATTCAAAATGGCCAAGAATCCTTTTACAATGCATGCGTGGCCCTTTTATAACAGACCCGACCCTCTCAGACATCATTACACAGAATGTAATATTCCTAGTAACCGCCTGTACGAATGTTCTGTCGTCGCCTACAAGATGCTGCCAGGTGCCCTGAATCATCATGGCCTATAATGGCAGAGTGCGCTACAGCCGCCTGTCCATCAACCCGTCGAGTCATCATTCATATGAGTGCTCTATAGCCATCTGTAGTTTGTTGCCATGTTTTCTTCTGCCAGGGTCTCTGTAACTACTGAATACTTCATGGCCACCTATAATTTACTGTCACATGTCCTTCGGCTATGGCCTCTGCAACTGTCAGCCTGTCTGGAGTCGTGAGCGTTTTGTCGTGATATTGCGACGTGTTTGCTTCCTTACGCCCTCTATCCTCTTTGGTCACAATATCACAACATTTTGGCCGTTCGGTCTCTATATTCTCCTTCGGGCCGCAAAACTGTGACATGTCACGATTTCGTGACCATTTTACCCCTTGGTGCCTTTACCCCAAAAGTGTCACGATTTCGCGACCACTTTACACCCTGTCACCTTGCTTCCGAAAGTGTCATGATTTTGTGACCACTTTGCGCCTTCGAGTCCAGCTTTCGAAAGTGTCACGATTTCGTGACCACTTTGTGCCTTCGAGTCTTGCCTCTGGAAGTGTCATGATTTTGTGACCACTTTGCGCCTTCGAGCCCAGCTCTCGAAAGTGTCTCAATTTCCTGACCACTTTGTGCCTTCGAGCCCAGCTCCTGAAAGTGTCACTATTTTGTGACCACTTTACGCCTTCGAGTCTTGCCTCCAGAAGTGTCATGATTTCGTGACCACTTTGTGCCTCTGAGCCCAGCTTCCAAAAGTGTCACGATTTCGCGACCACTTTGCGTCTTCGAGTCTTGCCTCTAGAAGTGTCGTGATTTCATGACCACTTTGTGCTTTAGAGCTTTGCCTCCAAAGGTGTCATGATTTCATGACCATTTTGTGCCTTGGCCTCTTTGCTTTGAAAATGTCACGATTTCATGACCATTTGGTGCCTTGGCTTCTTTGCTTTGAAAATGTCACGATTTTGTGACCATTTTGCATCCAAGCTGCTTTGCTTCGGAAATGTCGTGATTTCGCAACCATTTTGCGTCCAGGATGTTTTGCTTCGAAAATTTCATGATTTCGCAACCATTTTGCGTCCAGGCTGCTTTGCTTCAAAAATGTCACGATTTCGTGACCATTTTGCGTCCAGGCTGCTTTGCTTCGAAAATGTCACGATTTCGTGACCATTTTGCATCCAGGCTTCTTTGCTTCAAAAATGTCATGATTTCATGACCATTTTTCTCCTTGGCCCCTCTTCTCAAAAAGCGTCACGATATCACGACAGTTTGGCCCCTTAGCGCCCTTCTTCAAAAAGTGTCGTGATATCGCGACAGTTTGGTCCCTTGGCGCCCTTCTTCAAAAAGTGTCACGATTTCATGACGGTTTGGCCCCTTGGTACCCTTCTTCAAAAAGTGTCATGATATCACGACCGCTTTGACACTTGGAAAAAATATTGTTTTTGGGATGCAAGATTGCTCTTTCGCCTCCGGATGCTCCTGCATTAGACACCCAGGGTGAGTTTGAGAAGTGACCTTCACTTCTGATCTGTCTAGGGTAGACCCAGGCGATCAACCTCTGCCTTCAACAACCAAGTCGCATCTTCTATGGGTTTGCCCTTCCACTTGACCAAATACTCAGAATAACACCTATTTCGAGTACTTCGGCCCTCACGCATATCAAGGACTTCTTCTATCTCATCTGCGACTGGAGTAACTGTAGGAATGCTCCACAAATTCGGGCTTGGGGTTGCACTGTTATCTCCTTCATGAAACTCGACCAAAGTTGAAATGTTAAAAATCGATGAGATGTTAAGTTCACTCGACAAATCCACCTCATAAGCATTGCTCGAATCTCATTTCCCAATGATCTTGCATGGTCCAAATTTCTTCATCTTTAGTTTGTTATAGGTCTTGGTAGGAAACCTCTCTTTTCTTAGATGGACCATGATGGAATCTCCTACTTCAAACTCCTTAGCTCGGTGCTTTTGGTCTGCCCTGGCTTTATACTGAGGATTCATCTTAGCAATGTGCCTTGTCACCTCTTGATGCACTCCCTTCAGGTGTTCAGCAAAGTCTTCAGCCTCAGCATTGCATTTTTCTCTTGTATCCATCCTTCTCAACTCTGAGGCATTTCTGGGGCTGCTCCCATAGATGATCTGGAATGGCGATTTATTGGTACTTATGTTGACAGAGCTATTGTAAGAAAATTATGCCTATGGTAGAACTAAATCCCATCCCTTGGGCTTATCTCTGACCAAGCATCTCAAAGAGGTTGCCTAAGCTCCGATTTACCACCTCTGTTTGGCCATCTGTTTGGGGGTGGTATGCAGAACTAAATTTTAAGTCCTTCAGTTTATTCCATAGTGTTCTCCATAAATACCCTACAAACTTGGTATCCCTGTCCGACATAATGCTCCTTGGCAGCCCATGAAGGCGTACCACTTCCTTGAAGAATAGACCAGCCACATGGACCGCATCGCTAGTCTTCTGGTATGGGATGAAATGAGCCATTTTCAAAAATCTGTCCACTACCAAAAATATGGAGTCATGCCCCCTCTGCATCCTGGGCAAACCAAGCATAAAATCCATACTAATATCTTCCCATGGCCTTTCTGGTATAGGTAGTGGTTGATATAAACCAGTAGGCTGCCTCACACCTTTTGCCATCTGGCATATCCTACAAATTTGCACAAATTTTGCCACATCTTGTTGCAATTGCGGCCAGTAGTAATTTTCACTAACAAGAGAGATGGTCTTGTCTCGACCAAAGTGCCCAACTAAACCTCCACTGTGCTTTTATTTGATGAGATTCTCCCTCATTGAGCTCCTCAGAATGCACAATTGCTTCCCCCTAAATAGTATTCCATCTTGAATCAGATAATTCAACCACTTAGTCTTGTCCAATGTAACAGGCGCAGTGCAGGCTTTCCATGCTTCTATGAAATCGAGGTCTGCAGGGTATAAACCCTTGAGCTCAGCAAACCCTACAACCTCCACTTTCATCTCCATAAATAGACATTACCTCCTACTCAAGGCATCTGCCACCCTATTGGACCTTTCGCTCTGATGCTTTAGCCCAAAGGTATAGCTCTGCAGTAACTCAACCCATTTCAGGTGCCTCTGATTTAATTTCCCTTGGCTATTAATATATTGCAGTGCCTGATGATCAATATAAAGAACAAACTTCTTTGGAAACAAATAATGCCTCCATTTCTTCAGAGCCTGAACTATGGCATAGAACTCCTGATCATATATCGAATATTTCTTTTTGGCATCATTGAGCTTCTCGCTAAAATAAGCAACAGGCCTACCCTCTTGGCTCAATACGGCTCCTATGGCACTGCCACTCGCATCACAGTCTACCTGAAACACCTTGTTAAAATTTGGAATGGCTAAGACAGGTTGCTCTGTGACCTTATTCTTTAGCATAGCAAAGCTTTTGTCTCGCCTCCACTGTCCACTTGAATTCCTTCTTGTTCCCCCTCATTGTCTCCGTAAGGGATGCACAAATACTGCTGAAGTTTCTAATGAACTTTATGTAGAAACTGGCCAGACCGTGAAATGATCTCACCTTAGTCACGCTTCTTGGAGCAGGCCATTCTATGATAGCCCTCACCTTCTCGGGGTCCATTTTGAGACCATCCACTGAGATAACAAATCCTAGGTATACTAACTCCCTCTTCATGAAGTTGCATTTCTTCAGATTGATCAGCAACTGCTCCTCCTGCAGTTTCTCAAAAACCTTCTTGATGTGCATCAGGTGTTCCTCTAGGGTTCTGTTAAAAATCAGGATATCATCCAAGTAGACAATAACAAATTTGCCTATAAATTCCTTCAGGACTTCATTCATTAACCGCATGAAGGTACTCGATGCATTGGTTAGCCCAAATGGCATGACCAACCACTCATACAGCCCCTCTCTGGTTTTAAAGGCTGTATTCCACTCATCCCCTTATCTAATGTGGATCTGATGGTAACCACTTTTTAGGTCAATCTTCATTAAGTACTTAGCTCCACTCAAACAGTCCATGATATCATCCATCCTAGGCAATGGGAACCTGTATTTAATAGTGGTCTTGTTAATTTCCTGAGAGTCTGTGCACATTCTCCATTCCCCATCCTTCTTGGGTGCTAGTACTGTAGGTACTGCACATGGACTAAGACTCTCCCTAATAAATCCCTTCTTTAGCAAATCTTGAACCTGCCAGTTTAACTCCTCCATCTCTATAGGCGTCATTCTATGTGCAGCCTTGTTCAACAAGCTCGATCCAGGCACCAAATCTATGTGGTGACTGATCTTCCTAACAGGTGGTAAACCTTCAGGAACATTATCAGAAATGATATCTGGAAACTCCTCTAATAGCCCAATGACCTCCATTGGAGTTTCCTTGCATTCTTCTTCCCTAACCCTAGGGATTATTGCATAGCACATATGATCTTGCTTCAGGCCATCTAGAAATTTTCTTCCATCAACTAGACAGACTCGTGCACTGCTGCATACCTTCTCATCCGCCTCCTTCAGGGGTTTCAACTTATGCCGAACTCCATTTTTTGACAAGGAGTATGTATTAGCTTGACCATCATGTACAACACTTCTATCAAACTACCATGGTCTCCCTAGTAGCAAGTGACATGCATCCATAGGCAAGATGTCACATAAGACCTCATCTCGATAAGTTCCAATGTTGAACTTCACCAAGAATTGCTCACTGACCAGCACCCGATGGTCCTTTTGCAACCATGAAATCCTATAAGGGTGCGGGTGTTTTCTCCTCTCCAACTACATCTTGGCAACCATTTCCTTAGAAACCAAGTTGTTAGTGCTTCCATTATCGATGATGATGTTACAGACCTTGCCTGCACACTTGCATCTTGTTCAAAATAGGTTGTTCCTCTGGTCTGCCTTCTTTTATTCATTCAACAAGACTCTTATGATGATCATCTCTTCTCCTCTTTCTACCTCCTCAAAGTGCTCATATTCCACACCTTTATCTGCTACAATAGCTCGGGCCTGACCCTCAGGTCTTCGATTAGGCCTTTCTTGATGTTGCGGGCAGTTGTATGCCCGATGTCCTTCTTCTTCGTAGTTGAAGCAGGTTCCTCGAAAGACACCTCTTCCAAACCCTCGCCCAGGCCTACCTCTTCCCCTCGGGTAGTTGTTCTGATTGCGTGGGCGTTGGGTATTCTTCTCTTTCTCCTCTTTCTATTTTTGGCTACTGCTTGCTTCACCAGTCTTCCCAAAATCTCTGTATCTTTCTCCATTGGTTCTTCCACCAGCTCTTCCACCCCTGTCCTTTCCTCTTTGCTTACCATAAAATCTCCTATTTAGTTTCTCTTCCACTTTCAATGCAAACTGGTATGCATCCTCCACCGTGCTCATCCTGACCAGCCCCAGTTCTTCTTGAATGCTGGTGCACAATCCATTGATGTATCGTGCGAATTTCTCCTTATTCGCCTCAAAATGGCCGGTTCTAATCGAGATCTGATAGAACTCCTCAGTATACTCCTTGACAGATTTACTTGCCTGCCTAAGACTCTGCATCTTTCTCAACAAATCCAACTCATAATCTGCAGGGATGAATTACCTTTTCAAATTCTCTACCATCCTATCCCACCTAGTGATCTTTTCCTTTCCCCTCCTATTCCCTTCCAACTGCACTCCTTTCCACCAGATGCTAGCATGTCCTTTTAGCTTTGTTTTTGCGAATCTGATCCGATTTGGGTTTGCGATCTCTTCATACTCGAAATACTCCTCCATGTCGTTGATCCAATCTATCAACTCCTCGGGGTTGAGATTCCCAGAATAAGTAGAGACATCGAACTTCGACTTCTTCCCAATCTGGGATATGGCCCTATAAAGCCTAGCCTCTACTGGATCCAACGCTTCTCCCTCATCAGATGGACCCTCTTCTTCCCAAACTTCATCCTCACTAGGTTCCTCCCTTCTTGGCTCAACTCCTCTTCTGATTTCCTCTTGTAGGGCTTCAACTTACCTCTGCAGGGCTCTCAGATCGACCTTTGCTTGCCTGTTCCTCACACCACCATGGTTCCTATGCGGAGGCATCTTGCTCGCTTCCTCGCACCCCAACCACAATCTTAGCGCAAAATGCCTCACTGTCGGCGATCGGTTTGCACACTCAGAACCTTCTGGATCTGATACCACTTGAAGTAGGTTCAAGATAACACAAAAAATTTCACGCAAATTTCATTAACAGAGGTCTTGAATTCAAAAATATAGTAGTTCTATTCAAAATGTCCAAGAATCCTTTTACAATGCATGCGCGACCCTTTTATAATAGACCCGACCCTCTCAGACATCATTACATAGAATGCAGGATTCCCAGTAACCGCCCACATGAATGTTCTGTCGCCGCCTACAAGATGCTACCAGATGCCCCAAATCATCATGGCCTATAATGGCAGAGTGCGCTGTAGCCGCCTATCCATCAACCCGTCGAGTCATAATTCATATGAGTGCTCTATAGCCATATGTAGTTTTTTGCCATGTGTTCTTCTGCCAGGGTCTCTGTAACTGTTTAATACTTCATGGCCACCTGTAATTTGCTGTCACGTGTCCTTCGGCTATGGCCTCTGCAATCGTCGGCCTGTCTAGAGTCGTGAGCGTTTTGTCACGATATCACAATGTGTTTGCTTCCTTATGACCTCTCTCCTATTTGGTCACGATATCGTGATGTTTTGGCCGTTTGGTCTCTATATTATCCTTCAGGTCGTGAAACCATGACATGTCATGATTTTGTGACCATTTTACCCCTTGGTGCCTTTGCCCCAAAAGTGTCACGATTTCGCAACCACTTTGCACCCTGTCACCTTGCTTCCGAAAGTGTCATGATTTCACGACCACTTTGCGCCTTCGAGTCCAGCTTTCGAAAGTGTCACGATTTTGTGACCACTTTGCACCTTCGAGTCTTACCTCTGGAAGTGTCGCGATTTCGTGACCACTTTGCGCCTTCGAGACTAGCTCTTGAAAGTGTCACGACTTTGTGACCACTTTGCGCCTTCGAGCCCAGCTCCTAAAAGTGTCGCGATTTCGTGACCACTTTGCGCCTTCGAGTCTTGCATCCAGAAGTGTCACGATTTCATGACCACTTTGCGCCTCCAAGCCCAGCTTTCGAAAGTGTCACGATTTTGCGACCACTTTGCGTCTTCGAGTCTTGCCTCTGGAAGTGTCACGATTTTGTGACCACTTTGTGCTTTAGAGCTTTGCCTCCAAAGGTGTCACGATTTCACGACCATTTTGTGCCTTGGCCTCTTTGCTTTGAAAATGTCACGATTTTGTGACCATTTGGCACCTTGGCTTCTTTGCTTTGAAAATGTTGCGATTTCATGACCATTTTGCGTCCAGGTTGCTTTGCTTCGAAAATGTCGCGATTTCAAGACCATTTTGCGTCCAGGCTGTTTTGCTTCGGAAATGTCACGATTTCGTGACCATTTTGTGTCCAGGCTTCTTTGCTTCAAAAAATTCATGATTTCGTGACCATTTTGTGTCCAGGCTGCTTTGCTTCGGAAATGTTGTGATTTCACGACCATTTTGCGTCCAGGCTTCTTTGCTTCAAAAATGTCGCGATTTCGCGACCATTTTGCTCCTTGGACCCTCTTCTCAAAAAGCATTGCGATATCGTGACAGTTTGGCCCCTTAGCGCTCTTCTTCAAAAAGTGTCGCGATATCGCGACACTTTGGTCCCTTGGCGCCCTTCTTCAAAAAGTGTCACGATTTCGCGACGGTTTGGC
Source organism: Wollemia nobilis (assembly GCA_028583015.1). Classification (NCBI taxonomy): domain Eukaryota; kingdom Viridiplantae; phylum Streptophyta; class Pinopsida; order Araucariales; family Araucariaceae; genus Wollemia; species Wollemia nobilis. The sequence continues at coordinate 3,089,542 of JAQPPZ010001678.1, read as the reverse complement.
CCCTTGGTACCCTTCTTCAAAAAGTGTCGCAATATCGCGACCGCTTTGAAACTTGGAAAAAATATTGTTTTGGGGGATGCAAGATTGCTCTTTCGCCTCCGGATGCTCCTGCATCAACTGTATGCAAGGGCTTGGACTTGAGGTTAATGAATATGATGTTTGTGACAAGATTCTAAGGTCTCTTCCAAAAAGGTTTAGTGAGAAAATTTCAGCTATAGAAGAATCAAAATATGGTGATATTTTGACAAGAAATGAATTGCTTGGCATCCTCATAGCTTTTGAGATAAGGACAAAAGAGGAACCAAATCCGTAGAAGGAAGCAACCTTCAAAGCCATTAAGAAATCAAAGGGTAAAATTTCATATTCAGGCGATGAGTCATCCAATGATGAAGAAGCAAATTATGGCATAAGGAACAAGGATCCAAGAAAATTCAAAGGTATAAAATATGTTAGATGTTTCAATTTTAGAAAGTATGGTCACTATGCAACCGAATTTCAAGAAGCTGGAAATGGTAATGATGAAGAAAAATAGGAGCATAAAAACAAAGAAACAAAAAAACATAGGTACCAAAAGAAAATTAGGGATGGACAAAGCAGACCAGGAAAGAATTTCTTCCAAAGATAAAAGAAGAGCTTCTATGCAGATAAAGCAAGTAAGTACTCAAGTAATAGTGATGAAATTTCCTCAAAAAATGATGAAGTATTATTTCTAACAAGAGAAAAGGAAGTAGTTAAGAAAATATCTCCAGTAATCCTCAAGTGTTTTAGATGTGGTAATTTTGGTCATATTGAAGATAGTTGTGCAAGAAGTGGTTTCAGTTTCAGTGATGATAAATTTAAAGATACACTTGAAGGACCAAAAGAGAATATTCTAATGGCACTAGAATAATAAGAAAGAGATCCTATAGAAGACAAACTAGAAAAGAATGAAGACGATTATAAAAGAAAAAAAATTGAGGAAGAATCGAAATTAGGAGAAGTTGACCTTGAGGGTGAACTTGTTCATGCCATTAATACATTAAAGGAAGTAATAAAGAAAAAATCCAAACTTAAGCTTCAATTTTAGGAATGTGATGAAGAGAAAGGAAGGCTTATAGAGGATCTAAATAAGTCAATGGCCAAAAAAAAAAATATTCAAGGAGAAGTTAGAAGATAAGGTTCTAGAATGTGAGAGATTAGAATAGGCAGTAGATTCACTAAGAATGGAAGTAAAAGAATACAAGGATAAGCTACATAGGTTTGGAAAAAGTCTAAATAATTTGGATAGGATTATCAAAACACAAAATTCTACATCAAGTAAGACAGGTCTTTGATTTGAACAGGAACAAAGGAAACAAGAAAAGAAGTCAACCTCAAGTTTTGAAGAAAAAGAAAATTTAAAAGAAGAAAGTGAAAGGGAGAGTGAGACTTCTGAGGAAGAGTTGGAAAATAAGAAGTTCAACAAGAAGAAATAAAATGCACAAAAAAAGAATAGATGGAACAGGAATCAACACAAAGTGGAAGAGACCAAGAGACCCATGGGGTCAAGGCAAGGTAATTTCACTAGATGATGTTTCACATGTAACAGGTTTGGGCACAAGGCTTCATAGTGCTGGACATTTGAAAGACATGAATATGGAAATTTTAAGAATAGGTAGCTTTTTCAAGGGTATTGCTACTCTTGTAATCATTTTGGTCATAAGGCAATGAATTGCAGGGTTCATAACAGGAACAAACATGACCCCATCAAAAGAAATCCTAAGATATTTGTATCCCCAAGGAATAATAGAGTTAAGTGTTATAAGTGCAATAATGATGGGCACATAGAAAATGGTGTAGGGTAAAAATTCCAAAAACAAGCAAGAACAGAAATAGGAATAGGAAGAACCAGAAGGATCAAAAGGAGAAGAAAGTGGACAAAGGCGAAGATCAGTGCTTTATGGGAGTAGAAATACTCCCACCCCAGAATTAACCACCTCAAGAGGAGGTGGGGGAGGGGCTAAGCTAAGAGACTTGTTCTTAGTCCCAAGCCCCAAAGGTGACCCTTTGCAATTGATGTCAAAGAGGGAGAGATTTGAGTAAGGGGGAGAGATTTGAGTCAGGAGGAGCAGCTTCCCAGGGGGAGCAAAATAGAGAAAAGGTCAAGGAAATGGTAAAATATAATTGGGTTGCCATCAATGACAAAGGGGGATATTGTTGGACATTTTGAGTAGATGAGTTGTAATTGATGTCAAGAGTGAGTGGTCATTGATGTCAAAAGTTAGTTTTAGTGAGCAGTGCAAAGGAGAAGCATTTCCACAATTAGTGCAAAAAGAAGAGTCCACCTTCAGTTGATCAAATCCGATTCGGGCAGTTAGATGTGGTCCAAAGGGCAAATAAGAGGCCCAGAAAATAATATTATAATATTTTATTATAATATTAAAAAGGAAATTTAAATTAATTATAAATTTATTAATATAATTTTATTATAAATTAATTTATTGATTAATTTAATTAAATTTCAAAGTTACTTAAGTTAATTATAATTTAATTTTTATTAATTTAATAAACCCTAAATAGGGTTATAAGGCTAAGTTAAAAATTGAATTTCAAATTCGATTTGGTGCACCTACATTTTATGGCATGAAGCATCATGTATAAATGAGGGCAAAACCTTTGCCTTACACCACAAAGCAATCATTCGAATTCTTATGCTCTAAAATAGTACACAAAAAGGATGTAAAGTTTTTTGCATTTGAAAGGTCTTCTATGGTAGAAGATAAATAGGAGCAAGACTCCTCTCACCTTGCACAAGCACCGTGCAACATAGATGGAGATGATGGAAGGTGTTAAGTAGTGTGGCAAGTAGGGAGGATGCAGTTTGAATCCTGTTGGGCTCACTTTTGCAAGGAAGGAAGGGCATTCATTTTTTGAATAGTACCAAATGAAGAAATAAAAGGAGGCTTGCACCTTCCACTCACTGTGGAAGCACTTAGCCCATGTAAGGGGCTAGCGCCTTGATAAGGCACTCGGCTAGGAGAGGTTTTGACGTTGAAACACATCGAGGTATTTTGGATACTAAAAGGTATGCACTGCCATCATATGTCTTGGTTGCTTGATTAATTTTGAAGGTGCTAAAGTTGAAAAATAAAATATTTTTTTTACTTTATAAAGTTTATTTTGCCTAAATTAATTTGGATATTGAGTATTTGAGGGATATAAAAGGGTAGGCAATATTTTTTTGAAAGGTTAATTTTTCGAGGTTGGTTAATTAAGATTGGAGATTATAAGGAGCAATTGAATAATTATTTTAATGTGTGATTTGATAATTGCTAATTTCAAAGGAGTAATAAGGTGAATTGAGTATTATTGTTTTTGTAATTGGGAAATATTCTGGGAGAGAGTTAGTGTGATATTTTGTCATCTAACTATTGAATTTGGCAAAGGAGAAAGTTGTGTTTAAGACCGGTTTTTGAGATCTACTCTACTTAAAATAAAAAGGTATGGACACATTCTTATTTGTTTTAAGGTGATTTATTGAGGTTTTCTAAAAACAATATTGGAGTGAAAAGGACTAGTTCAAGTTATCCTTTGTAATTTGATGAATTTTATAAAATGGAAGTGAATGCTATAAAATTTGTTTGATAAGCATTGTTGTTGAAGTAATTGGTTGATTGAAGAACTTGAACTAGGGTTTGAAAAGATCATGAGTATCATTGTTATGTGAAGATTACTTGATAAAAATTGTTTTTGAAGTGATTGGTTGAGTAGAGTTGATTGAGCCTAGTCAAGTGGAAGTGTTGAAGTGATAGTTCTAAGTTCGTGAAACAAATTATTCTATATTTTGAGTTGATTTGAGAAAGAGTGAAAGTGATTGAGTGTTTGTGAGTGTGAAGCATATTGAGTCTCTAACCATTCTCTATATGTTTCTCAAAGTTGCAAAGTGAAATTGAAAACGATTAAGTATTTGAGTATGTGAAACATATTGAGTCTCTAACCATTCTCTATATGTTTCTAAAATTGAACAAAAGAGTTTGTGAGAGTGATTTAAAAAGTGATTGAGTGAAGTGAGTAACATATTGAGTCTCTAACCATTCTCTATTTGTTACTGTGAAATCTGAATTGATTTGAAAGAGGTTTTCTATGATACATTGAGTTGAGTTGAGTAAGCAAGTTTGCAATTGTGATAAAGAGCTTTTGTAAAAGCTAGTGGCATATTTGAGTAAGTCCTAGTGTGGACTTAAGGATATATTTGTGTGAGCTTTTGTGGAAGCTTACAATTAGATATTGAACAAGTTCTAGTGAGGACTTGTTGAGCTGATTTGAGGCAAGTCTTAGATAAGGCTTGAGAGCATATTGGACAAGTTCTAGTAAAGACTTGTTGAGTAGATTTGAGGTAAGTCTTAGAGAATACTTGAGAGTAGATTGTACAAGTTCTAGTAAGGACTTGAGCAGATTTGAGGTAAGTCTTAGAGAATACTTGAGAGCTGATTGGAAAAGTTCTTGAGAGGACTTGTGGAAATATTTGAGATAAGTATTTGAGAATACTTGAGATCTGAGTTGATTGATTTGTTCAAACCTTGAGTTAGGGTTTGGGATAGATCTAGTAGAGGTGATTGATTAGGCTTTGTTGTAAATATTGAAGACATATTGAGGATAGAGTTTGGTGTAGATATGAGGACATTTTGTACTAGACCAAAGATAGATATTGAGCAAGTTTTGTGCTAGACTGAAGGACCAAGTTTAGTACAAAATAGGAAACATATTGAGTAGATTTGTGCTATACTGAAGGACCATGTTTAGTGTAGATTTGTGATAGAGTTTGAGCAAACCTTTGAAGGTGAAAAAGTATAGAGGATGATAGTCTATAATGAATAGAGGTCCATTAGCCAAGATAATGAGGACAGGTCTTTTGAGTGAGGGTAGGAGTCTTCAGTGGATAGAGATCCATAAGCTAGGGTAGTGGAGGCAGTAGTTCTTCTAGAAGATAACTAGCTAGAGCAGAGGAGAAGGAGTTATCCTATGGATAGAAGATCCATGAACCAAATTAGGGGATTAGTGTCTCCTTTGGATAGGTGTCCATAAATATTGTAATAGGGAAAGGTTTTCCAAGAGATTTGTTGAGAAATTTTTAGTAAAATATTTTCTTCATGGAGTAGGCCACATTGGGTGAACCATGTTAAATTGGTGTCTCTATTGTGTGTGGTGTTTTGTGCATTTATTTGGTTATTGTTATTGACACTGCTATTGATACATTGTATAATATTGATTGGGAAAGAAAAAGTAAAAAGTGGTCTTATACTTTTCACCCCCCCTCTCAGTATAAGATTGTGTTCTTGACAACTATTGTACATACCCTTAAGATTTGAAGACATTATATTTTAGGGAAGCCCTTTGAGTTAAGGACTAACCATTAGAGTTTAAAACATATCTTTATCCAACCAATGCTCAATGCAAGGTAGAGGAGATGGATCAAGTTCCTAGTAGAATATAATTTTGGTATAGAGTATATCAAAGGTAAGGAAAATAAGGTTGTTGATTGCTTGAGTAGGAGAAGGCATTTAATTGCGTTGACTTGATGTCACATAGTCTTGATGGACTAAGTTAGGGAAATACAAACATAAGATCAATTTTACAACAAATTTTAGGCCATGATAGGAACGAACTCTAATGAGTGTAAGTATTTTGGTATAAAGGATAGAATTATGTGTTTTAAGGATAGGGTGGTTATCCCTAAAGCTGGTGATTTAAGGAATTTGATAATGCAAGAGGTGCATAGATCTCCTTAATTCAATCACCTCAGAGGGGTAAATATGAGGGAGAATATGAAGAAGACCTATTGGTCAAGAATAAATAAATATATCACTGATTTCATGGCTCAATGCTTTGAATGTTAGAAGTGAAAGCTAAACAAAGATATTTGGCAAGCCATTTGTACCCAAATGGCATACTAGTATGAAAATGGTAGGTGATATCTATGGACTTCATAGTGGGATTACCTAAGACTAGGTATCAACATGACACAATCCTTGTAGTGGTTGATATATTGACCAAGGTTGCTCATTTTATTCCAAGAAACACCAAGGATGATGCCCTAATAGTGGCCAATAGATTTTTCAAAAATATTTTTATGTTGTATGGTTTTCCTAAGATAATTTTGGATAAGGATTTGAGATTCACATTTGAATTCTAAAAGGTCATTCATCATGCAGTTGGAAAAAAACTAAATATTAGATCTACATATCATCTAGAGATAGATGGTCAAATGGAAAGGGTGAATAAAATCTTGGAAGATATGCTTTTCATGTATTGCATGGACCAAAAGTCTCAATGGGAAGAATTTTTGCATCTAGTTGAGTTTGCATATAATAATGGGTACCATGATTTCTTGAATATGCCACCGTTTGAAGCCTTGTATGGTAGGAAATGCAGATATTCTCTATATTAGGACAACCCAGAGGATCAGGTTGTCATAAGAATAAATGTAGTTAGAGAGATGGACAAGTAGCTTAGGAAAATCAGGTAAAGGCTAAAAGAAGCCACTGATCGTCAAAAGAGCTATGCTAATATAAATCATTCACCCAAAGAATTATTTGTAGGGGACATAGTTTTCCTAAGAGTCAAGCCAATAAAGAGTGCCATAAAATCTACTAAATTGGATCCTTATTTTGATGGGCCTGTTGAGATCACTACAAAAATCAGTTTGATGGCTTACAGAATTGCCTTACCACCCAAATTGTCTAAAATTAAGGACTCTTTCCACATATCCCTAATTAGGAAATATGTTGTTGATCCTAACCATGTGTGGGATGTCTCAAAATTGTAGGCTACAAATTTGTTGATTATTGAAGTAAGAATAGTAAGGATTATGAAGTTTTTTTCCAAAGAAATTAGAAAATGAACTCTAGAATAGTGTGGGGTCCAATGGGACCAATATTCTAAGAAAATACAACTTAGAAAAAAGTGAATGAAATGAAAAGATATTTTACTTATTTGTTTGAATAATTATGAAATGTAATACTATGCAAAAACACAACAAACTATGTTAAATCCAAGGGGGAATATGTCACAACCCTCATTGGAAATACTAATCCATCAAAATAGAATATGTTGGCAATTTTGGGTACTTTGGGTACATTGCCTTTGCTCAAGTATATAAGTTGTCATTGATGTCAAGAAGCTTTTGAAGGAATTTGATTTGATGTCAAATAATTTGTTTTGATGAAGGTTACGACATGACAGTTTCAAAGGTCTTTTGCAAACCCCAAGCTGACAAGTTCGAGAGAAAGAGCTCGCAAAGAAAAGTGTCACGATTTCACGACAATTTGCAAGAGGGATTGTACGGACGAAAAAGTGTCACGATTTCATGACAGGTTCGAGAGAAAGAGCTCGCAGAGAAAAAGTGTCACGATATCGCGACATGTCGGGTTTTCGTGACCCGAAGAAAAGAAAAGCGCTAAGGAGAAAAAGTGTCACGATATCGCGACATGTCGGGTTTTCATGACTCGAAGAAAAGAAAAGCGCTAAGGAGAAAAAGTGTCACGATATCGCGACATGTCGCATTTTTCGTGACTTAAAAAATAGAGAAAGCAAGTTAGAAAAGTGTCGCGATATCGTGACATGTCGCATTTTCTGACTTAAGCAGGAGAGAGAAAGCAAGTTAGAAAAGTGTCGCGATATCGTGACATGTCGTAGTTTCGTGACTCAAAGAGGAGAGAGAATGTATGGAGTCAGAAATGTCATGATATCGTGACAAAAACAAAAAGGAAGTCTAAGGAAGCAAAAGTGTCACGATATCGTGACAAAAGCTAAAAAGAAGACGAAGGAGTTAGAAGTGTCGCGATATCGTGACATAAGAAAAGAAGAAGAGTACGCAAGCAGAAAGTGTCACGATATCGTGACAAAAGAAAGAAGGAATAGTTTGGAGGTGAAAGTGTCATGATATCGTGACATGTTATGTTTTCGCGGTCAACAGCCAAGAAAAAGTCAAAGAGGCAAAAGTGTCATGATATCGCGACATGTGGCATTTTCGTGGCAACAAAATAAAAGAAGCTACAGAGATAGAAATGTCATGATTTCGTGACAGGCCTAAGAGCGCAAGACAAGAAGAAGAACCCGACTGGAATGAGAAGTATGATAGAGGACCGACATCTCCACGACATTTATAGGGGTAGATACAGAGTGAATTCTTGCAGCTAAAATGTGAAAAGTGAACAAATGACAGTGTGGTGGCTACAAGGTCAGTTATCGAATGAAGTCTTCGAGCAGTTGAGTTATCGAATATCTTCATGAGTTGAAGCCGACGAAGATCGATGACAGTCGACTAAAATTAGGGTTTGCATTTGTTATAACAACTGACTAAGATTAAAGTTTTCATCATGAAAATTTTGTTATAAAAGGAGGGTTGTTTGGAGAGTTGAAGTGTTGTTGAATGCATCGTTGAATGTGCGTCGAAGTGTGCGAGATGCAGTCGAAAGAGCGTAGATAGCATAGAAGTGGCGAGATGATGTCGAAGTGTGCAGAGTGAGCGAAGAGTCATGGTGAATTGTTCTAAGTGCTGTGATTGCGGGAAGTATAAGAGAGAGAGAGGAAGAGAGCACAAAGGGCAAAGACGAAGAGTTTATGGGAAGAGTGTGCGAAGATAGTGTAGAGTGTGTGTAGAGAGATGACTGAGAGAAGACGAAGTGCGGCTGTAAGAGCGCAGAAGATGTGTATGTTTCTTGAACAGTTTTGGACAGGTTTCGATGGGGACTTGTGAGCAGATTTGGACAGGTCCTAGCAGAGGACTTGTGAGCTGAGTTTGATAGTTCTATCAGAGAACTTGAGGATAGAGGTGCACTGGTTCTATGAGAAGAACCTGAGGATAGATTTGGCAAGTCTTTGAGAAGGCTTGTATGCAGAGGATTGATTTGTTCAAGAGTTGGACAGATCTATAGATAGAGGAAGACTTGTACTAGACCGACTGACTATATTTGGTACAGGTTTTTGAGCTATTGTGGACGTGATCATAGAAGGCAGAGGTCTCTTAGGCTAAGCATTGAGGATAGGAGGTCTTCGGTGGAAAGGAGTTCCACGTGCTGGCAAGAGGTAGAGGCAGTTGATCTTCGGAGGGATCATTTCCAGAGTAGAGGGGAAGGTATCTCCTTTGAGCAGAGGCTCATAAATTCTGATTGGGGGAAGGTATCTCCTTTGGGCCGAGGCTCATAAACATTGTATTTGGGAAGGATTCCCAAAGAACTTTGAGATAACTTTTAGAGAAAAGTTTTTGTGGACGTAGCCCAACCATTTTGGGTGAACCACGTTAAAAATGGGTCTTCAATGTGTGATGCTTTCTGTCTTGATTAATGTTGTGTTGATGCCACTGCTATCTAAAGTTAAAATTATTAATTGGTTAAGTCTTATACTGTTCACCCCCCTCTCAGTATAAGCTTGTGTTCTTCAATTGGTATCAGAGCGGGTCTCTCCAGAAAGAGCCTAACAGCTTGGAGAAGGATCTATCAGAGGAACATACAGATTCAGAAAGAGATGAAGAGGTTGAGTTCGATCTCAAAGGTGAATTCTTCTTGGCTTTAAGAAAGCTTGAGAAATTCAGGGAAGAGAATTCTGTTCTCAAGCATCAATGTCAGGAAGAAGAGATAGCAAGATCAGAATTGTCTCAAAGTGTTATAGACTTCAAAATTCTAGCTGAAGAAGGGAAGAAGGTTGAACAGGTTCTGACAGAGGCTCTAAAAGGAAAGGAAGCTGATTGCGAGAAACTAGAAGAAGAGGTTATGTCTCTTAGAGTGAAGTTGGAACAGTTGGCTCTCAGACAGAATACTCCGTGTGAAAAGCAAAAGAAGGATGGTATCACCATTCATGAAATAGGGTCTTCGAGCAAGATCAATCTTCATCCTGAAGAGCGGTGGATTCCAGTTGGTCACAAGAAGAACAATCATCCAAGGCATCAAAACAGGTTACATAATACTTTCCATGGCTATTGTTTTTCCTGCAAGAAATTTGGTCACAAAGCTATGCATTGCAATAAGTCTTTGAATAGCCATAGTAAGGAAAATGTTAACTCTTTTGCACCTCTTATGAATAAAAATGTCATGTGTTACAAGTGCAAGAATTTTGGGCATATAGCAAGGATGTGCAGTTTGGATAGATCTAGCCTTGAGTTCACTAAAAAGAGAAATGAGATCAAATCTAAGTCAATGATAGTTCAAACTGCTTTTCATGCTCAAGACAAAGTAGAAAAATGGTATCTTGATAGTGGTTGTTCAAAACATATGACCGGTGAAAAGGAAAAGTTTTTGGTCTTAAAAGAAACAAACAGAGGAACAGTCAATTTTGGAGATAACAGGTCAGCTAAAATCTGTGGTAAAGGGACTCTTAGTTTGGATGGGAAATCCAAAATAGAAAATGTGCTTTATGTAGAAGGCCTAAGACATAATCTTCTAAGTGTGAGTCAACTTTGTGATCAAGGGCACATAGTATCTTTCTTTTCAGATAGATGTGAGATAAGTAAAGAAAAAAATGGAAAACTCATTGCTAGTGCTACAAGGACTCCAAACAATCTTTACATGCTAAGTGAGATAAAAAAGGAAAAGTGTTTTCTAACTCAAGAAGATGAGAGTTGGTTATGGCATAAAATATTGGGGCATTTGAGCTTTGATAATCTTGTCAATATTAGTAACAAGGAAGCAGTTAGAGACTTGCCCAAAATAAAAAGGCCCCATAACATCATTTGCGGTCCTTGTCAACATGGAAAATAGACTAGAACCAGTTTCAAATCAAAAGGGTATACTTCTTCAAAACCATTGGATCTTATTCATACTGATTTATGTGGCCCTACCAGAACTCAGAGCATTCAGGGAGAAAGCTACTTCATGTTGTTTATAGATGATTATTCTAGAATGACTTGGGTTACTTTTCTCAAAGAAAAATCTGAAGCTTTTGAAAAATTTAAAGCTTTCAAAGAAATGATTGAAAATGAGATCGACAAGAGAATCAAATGCTTAAGATCAGATAGAGGAGGAGAGTTCACTTCAAATGAATTTGTGGAATACTTGTGAGCAACAAGGAATCAAAAGAGAATATTCAGCAGCAAGAACTCCTCAACAAAATGGAGTAGTTGAAAGGAAAAATAGAACTATTGAAAATATGGCTAGAGCTATGTTAAATGAGTCAAAACTTTCAGATGGCTTTTGGAAAGAGGCAATCAGTACAACAGTCTACATTATCACCAGGGCCCAACTTAGAGTCAATCATCATAAAACTCCTTATGAGTTGTGGAAAGGAAGACCAACTACAGTAAAATACTTCAAAGTGTTTGGGAGTAAGTGCTTCATCAGAAGGGAAGATCAGAATTTGGGTAAGTTTGATCCTAGGTGTGATGAGGGAATCTTTCTTGGATATTCCAGTAGAAGCAAGGCCTACAGATGCTTCAACAAAAGAACTCATACAGTTGTAGAGAGCATAAATGTAACAGTTGATGAAAAGACAGGGATAAGAGAACCAGTCAAGGAACTCAGTGATGAAATTTGTCAAGAAGAATTCAGAGAGGTTTCAGATGAAGAAGAGGAAAGACAACAAGCTCGCTTCCCAAAACTCCTTCACGATATGTTCAGAAACATCATCCCAAATATTTGATCATTGGTGATCCAAATAGCAGGCAAACAAGAAGAAGAGTCATTCCTTCACATGATTCTACAAATGTTTCATTATTATCTCAGATTGAGCCAAAAGATTTCAGTGAAGCATGTGCAGATAAGTTTTGGGTAAAAGCAATGGATGAAGAGCTAAATCAAATAGAGAAAAGTGAAACTTGGGAATTGGTTCCAAGACCTAAGGACAAGAATGTCATTGGCACAAAATGGATATTCAGAAATAAACTCAATGAGGATGGAAAAATTGTCGGAAACAAAGCTAGGTTAGTCTGCAAAGGTTATGCTCAAGTAGAAGGTGTTGATTTCGAAGAGACGTTTGCTCTTGTTGCTCGTCTTGAAGCTATCAAAATGTTTTTGGCCCTTTCAAGCTTCAAATCATTCAAGGTATATCAAATGGATGTAAAGTCAGCTTTTCTAAATGGGGTGTTGGTAGAAGAAGTCTACATAGAACAGCCATAAGGAGTGTCTCTCTCGGAACAGTCAGACTATGTGTGTAAACTAAAAAAGGCCTTGTATGGGTTAAAGCAAGCACCTAGGGCTTGGTACTCAAGACTTGACAGGTATCTTCATGAGCAAGGCTTCAGGAAAGGCGTGGCAGATAGCAATTTGTATATTAAGAATGAAGATGATGATATGTTGATTATGGTTGTCTATGTTGATGATATTATTTTTGGGGGAAATAATACTCAGATGTGCAAAGTTTTTGCTAACACCATGCAGAAGGAATTTGAGATGTCTATGATTGGAGAGCTGTCATTCTTTTTAGGTCTTCAGATTGCTCAATCAAAAGATGGTATATTTCTCTCTCAAGGAAAGTATATCAAAGAAATGTTGAAGAAATTTGGGATGATGGACAGCAAACCAGTGTGTACTCCAATGATTACAGGGTGCAAGATGAGTAAAGATGATGAATCTCCAGTGGCAGATCAGAGGTTGTACAGATCTATGATTGGCAGTTTATTATATATTACAACTACCAGACCAGATATCATGCAGGCAGTTGGGTTAGTAGCAAGATTTTAGGCAGCTCCAAAATATTCTCATGTTATAGCAGTTAAGAGGATATTCAGATATCTGAAGGGCACTATGGACTTTGGGCTTTGGTATCCCAAAGGTGATGATTTCACCCTCACAGCTTATACAGATGCAGATTGGGCAGGCAGTATTGATGACAGGAAAAGCACTAGTGGTGGAGCATTCTTTCTGGGAAAGAGTTTGGTTTCTTGGCTAAGTAAGAAACAACCTTCAGTTTCCTTATCTACAGTAGAGGCTGAATACATAGCAACAGTGGCTGGGTGTACACAGGTTTTATGGATGAAAACCACCTTGGAGGATTTCAAAGTCAAGCATGAACAACCCATCTCCATACTTTGTGATAATACAAGTGCCATAAGTATTTCCAAAAATCCGGTAATGCACTCAAGGACAAAGCATATTTCCATCAAGTATCACTTTCTAAGGGAGAAAGTGCAAGACAAGCAGGTCAAGCTAGAGTATGTGTCTACTAAAGAGCAGATTGCAGATATCTTCACCAAACCTCTTCCAAGAGATACGTTTGAGTATCTAAGGGAGAAATTGGGAGTTGTACTCCCACCCCAGAATTAATCACCTCATCAGGAGGTGGGGGAGGGACCAAGCTAAGAGGCTCATTCTTAGTCCCGAGCCCCAAAGGTGACCCTTTGCCATTGATGACAAAGGGGGAGAGATATGAGTAAGGGGGAGAGCTTCAAAGTGAAGAGGAAAGCTTCAAGTCAGGGGGAGCAAAACTTCAAAGGAAGTTGGTCAGTTGTTAGCACAGTTGGTTTCAGTTTTGGCTCTTGAGAAGTGTTTTCAGTAAAGGTTTGCCATCAATGACAAAGGGGGAGATTGTTGGCAATTTTGGGTACTTTGGGTACATTGCCTTTGCTCAAGTATATAAGTTGTCATTGATGTCAAGAAGCTTTTGAAGGAATTTGATTTGATGTCAAATAATTTGTTTTGATGAAGGTTACGACATGACAGTTTCAAAGGTCTTTTGCAAACCCCAAGCCGACAGGTTCGAGAGAAAGAGCTCGCAAAGAAAAGTGTCACGATTTCGTGACAATTTGCAAGAGGGATTGTACGGATGAAAAAGTGTCACGATTTCGTGACAGGTTCGAGAGAAAGAGCTCACAGAGAAAAAGTGTCACGATATCGCGACATGTCGGGTTTTCATGACCCGAAGAAAAGAAAAGCGCTAAGGAGAAAAAGTGTCGCGATATCGCGACATGTCGGGTTTTCGTGACTTAAAGAAAATAAAAGCGCTAAGGAGAAAAAGTGTCACGATATCGCGACATGTCGGATTTTCAAAAAACAGAAAAGAGTAAGTTAGAAAAGTGTCGCGATATCGCGACATGTCGCATTTTCGTGACTTAAGCAGGAGAGAGAAAGCAAGTTAGAAAAGTGTCACGATATCGCGACATGTCGCAGTTTTGTGACTCAAAGAGGAGAGAGAATGTATGGAGTCAGAAATGTCATGATATCATGACAAAAACAAAAAGGAAGTCTAAGGAAGCAAAAGTGTCGCGATATCGTGACAAAAGCTAAAAAGAAGACGAAGGAGTTAGAAGTGTCGCGATATCGTGACATAAGAAAAGAAGAAGAGTACGCAAGAAAGTGTCGCGATATCGCGACAAAAGAAAGAAGGAATAGTTCGAGGTGAAAGTGTCATGGATATCATGTATTTTTTTTTTTTTTATCCAGAAGAAAAGTCAAAGAGGCAAAAGTGTCACGATATCGCGACATGTGGCATTTTCATGGCAACAAAAATAAAAGAAGCTACAGAGATAGAAATGTCACGATTTCGTGACAGGCCGTAAGAGCGCAAGACAAGAAGAAGAACCTGACTGAATGAGAAGTATGATAGAGGACCGACATCTCCATGACATTTACAGGGAGGATAAGAGTGAATTCTTGAGCTAAAATGTGAAAAGTGAACAAATGAGCTAGGGGCTAGAGGTCGGTTATCGAAATGAAGTCTTCGAGAAGTTGAGTTACCGAATATCTTCATGAGTTGAAGCCGACGAAGATCGATGATAGAACTAAAATTAGGGTTTGCATTTGTTATAACAATCGACTAAGATTAAAGTTTTCATCATGAAAATTTTGTTATAAAAGGAGGGTTGTTTGGAGAGTTGAAGGTGTTGAATGGTCGTTGAATGTGCATCGAAGTGTGTGAGATGCAGAAAGAGCGAGATAGCACAAAAGTGGCGAGATGATGTCGAAGTGTGTAGAGTGAGCGAAGAGTCATGGTGAATTGTTCTAAGTGGGGGAAAAGGGCATAGAGTGTGTGAAGATAGTGTAGAGTGTGTGCAGAGAGATGACTGAGAGAAGATGAAGTGTGGCTGTAAGAGCGTAGAAGATGTGTATGTTTCTTGAACAGTTTTGGATAGGTTTCGGTGGGGACTTGTGAGCAGATTTGGACAGGTCCTAGCAGAGGACTTGTGAAATGAGTTTGATAGTTCTATCAGAGAACTTGAGGATAGAGGTGCACTGGTTCTATGAGAAGAACCTGAGGATAGATTTGGCAAGTCTTTGAGAAGGCTTGTATGCAGAGGATTGATTTGTTCAAGAGTTGGACAGATCTGACAGACAGAGGAAGACTTGTACTAGACCGACTGACTGTGTTTGGTACAGGTTGCTGAGCTACTGTGGACGTGATCATAGAAGGCAGAGGTCTCTTAGGCTAAGCATTGAGGACAGGAGGTCTTCGGTGGAAAGGAGTTCCACGTGCTGGCAAGAGGTAGAGGCAGTTGATCTTCCGAGGGATCATTTCCAGAGCAGAGGGGAAGGTATCTCCTTTGAGCGAGAGGCTCATAAATTCTGATTGGGGGAAGGTATCTCCTTTGGGCCGAGGCTCATAAACATTGTATTTGGGAAGGATTCCCAAAGAACTTTGAGATAACTTTTAGAGAAAAGTTTTTGTGGACGTAGCCCAACCATTTTGGGTGAACCACGTTAAAAATGGGTCTTCAATGTGTGATGCTTTCTGTCTTGATTAATGTTGTGTTGATGCCACTGCTATCTAAAGTTAAAATTATTAATTGGTTAAGTCTTATACTGTTCACCCCCCTCTCAGTATAAGCTTGTGTTCTTCAGAATATGTATTGCAAATGATGTTTAATGCTTAGTTTTATGGTTTTAACGGTTACTATAGGACCAAAAGGCCACATACTTAGCCAATTTTGTAAAATTTTGAAAAATTTGGCTAAGTGTTGAGATATGCTTTAGATCGTGATGGTAGCTCAACATAGTGTTGTAGTTCACGCAAGTCAATGTAGTGATATTTTTCATGCGATGTAACATAGTGTCCTATTTTACAATCAAAAAGGTTAAACAAGCCCTGCAAGAATTTCAAATCATGGATTGAAGAACAAAATAAAGGAGTAGCACAACACAAACTTATTTTTTCCATGGGTGAAGTACTATTTTCTATTCCACGATTAACTTAGATAAAGTTAGCATCACAAATTTTGAGGGTGTGGTGGAGAGCAAGTGATATATTCTTCATAGATGAAGTGCTATTTTGTATTATGTTATCAACTTAGTCAAACTTAGTATCACATAATTTCAAAGAGCAATAGAAAGAGAGAGTTTCCATTATGCACAATGTAGTTTAGTGTTCCATTCCATGTGATACAACACAGTATTCCATTCCGTGTATCTAGGCACAAAATTCTTCATCATAAAATTTTAATGCATAGCTAGTGCATGCTTCCATTTTGTGGTCAACATGGTCAAAGATGACACTACAAAATTTGAAGGTGCAACTCAGGATAGAGGTTTAATTTTGCATAACTTAGCACACTATTTTACATAAAAGAACTCAACATATTGCTCTAAAAAGTGGCTCACAATAAAGTATCATACCATAATGTGAATTAGCTATTCCTATTCCATAATCAAACTGGTCAAAAAATTCAAGAGGAGAATTTAAGCCCTGGATTAGAGAAAGTTCTATGCTGTGGAGGCTGAAAAGTGTTATAGGCCATGGTCACTAAGAATACCAAACCTTTTTGAGATCTAATCCTAGATTTTCAAAAGTAAATAAGGGCTCATGATCGTCATGTATCATATTACGCATAAATGTAGGATTTGACATTTCAAAATAATGCAATTGTTTATCTTTACTATTTATAAGCTATAGCAAAAGGACTAAGAAGATGAAGCAATGTAGAATCAATATCCATGAGCCATTTTAGTTGTAGATCTACAACAGGGAAGTCATGGCAAGAACTAGAGATGGTTTTGATCATTATACAACCATGTCAACAACCAAAATTTGTGAAGGTCAAACAAATTGCAGAGGCTGAGTTGTGGAAGATTCATAAAGTGCAAATATCTTCTTTCTTGAATCAAATATGAGACAACCACCTTAGCACCTTGCTGATAAGGCAATCCAACTTGTAATGTTCCTAATACTTTCAATCCTTCAAATTCATTGTAAAACTATAAATAGAGATTTAACCTTCATTTTAAAGGGTTAAATTTGAAGTGTTTGCTTGTGCTATTGTTGTATACTTTATATCAATCAATAGAAGGAGCATTAATTGGATGTTTGTCTTAGACCCATGTCTTATTTTCTTGTGGAGTTTTAATATGTGAAGTCATTTATGCTATTATGACTATGGTTACTCTATTCTACATTTGGATTGCTAACTTAGAGTAAATTGGAATACTTCATGTTTAAATACATGTTGTAAGGGACTTTTTTTTTATGTTAGTCAAAGTATTAATATAATTATGCTAATTTGAATTGTTAATACCCTAGATGTTTGAAATATTTCTTGAAGCATTGCTTTGTTCGTTACTGATGAAGACTACAGGTGTTGAATGTAGTTAATATCAAGTTTAGATTGCTAGAAATTGATTTGTTAGGGGTTCTATATAGATGCCTATGCTATTAGCTTTATCTATCCATTATTCATTCATTACTTTCTTAAACCTTTCCCATTTCTATCCTTATTTTTATTTATTTATCTGAGCTTAATTGAGTCAAAACCCAATTAGTTGATAAGGTATACCAACCTACTTTGGAGATTGATTTAAAGCAATATTTAACTCATCCAATATTGGGGTTTATATTATGATTAGTAGGTGCTCATATTTCAAGACCATTATAGATTATAGTCATAGTTCTAACTTGATGTCAATTTAGACCGCAATAGTTTTGGCATGCTTGGTGGGACTATGTTCACATGATGTATGTTGATCCAATAGATAATAATTCCCATTATTCTTGGAGGAATCAAGATTTAGTGAATTATTTTGACCTCACAAAGCAGTGTAAGTAAGTTCACTTGGTGACTCCCTCAATTTAAGAACCCAAAAAAACCCTTATAGTAGCTCATTTTTCATGTTTACCAGGTTGTTGGCTAGAAATAGTCAAGATCCCATGTCATTCTTTGAGTTACCTCCTAGGAAATCTAGGCATACAAGAAGCTTAGTCAAGATCACGTAGTCTTGATGGACCAAGTTAGGGAAATGCAAACATAGGATCAATTTTACAACAAAGTTTAGGCCAAGATAGGAATGAACTCTAATGAGAGTAAGTATTTTGGTATAGTAAGTATTATGAAGTTTTGTTCCAAAGAAATGAGGAAATGAACTCTAGAATAGTGCGGGGTCCAATGGGAAAAATATTCTAAGAAAATACAACTTGGAAAAAAGTGAATGAAATGAAAATATATTTTACTTATTTGTTTGAATAATTATGAAATGTAATACTATAGGTCAAGAATAAAGAAATATATCACTGATTTCATGGCTCAATGCTTCTAATGTTAGAAGTGAAAGCTAAACATAGATATTTCGCAAGCCATTTGTACCCAAATGACGTACTAGTATGAAAATGATAGGTGATATCTATTGACTGCATGGTGGGATTACCTACAAATAGATATCAACATGCCACAATCCTTGTAGTGGTTGAAATATTGACCAAGGTTGCTCATTTTATTCCAAAAAACACCAAAGATGATGCCCTAATAGTGGCCAATAGATTTTTCAAAAATATTTTTATGTTGTATGGTTTTCCTAAGATCATTTTGGATAAAGATTTGAGATTCACATTTGAATTCTAAAAGGTCCCTCATCATGTAGTTGGGAAAAAAATAAATATTAGATCTGCATATCATCTAGAGATAGATGGTCAAATGGAAAGGGTAAATACAATCTTGGAAGATATGCTTTGCATGTATTGCATGGACCAAAAGTCTCAATGGGAAGAATTTTTGCATCTAGTTGAGTTTGCATATAATAATGGGTACCATGATTTCTTGAATATGTTACTGTTTGAAGCCTTGTATGGTAGGAAATGCAGATATCCTCTACATTAGGACAACCCAGAGGATCAGGTTGTCATAATAATAGATGTAGTTAGAGAGATGGACAAGTAGCTTAGGAAAATCAGGTAAAGGCTAAAAGAAGCCACTGATCGTCAAAAGATCTATGCTAATATAAATCATTCACCCAAAGAATTATTTTTAGGGGACATAGTTTTCCTAAGAGTCAAGCCAATAAAGAGTGCCATAAAATCTACTAAATTGGATCCTTATAATGGTGGGCATTTTGAGATCACTACAAAAATCAGTTTGATGGCTTATAGAATTGCCTTACCACCCAAATTGTCTAAAATTAATGACTCTTTCCACATATCCCTACTTAGGAAATATGTTGTTGATCCTAACCATGTGTTGGATGTCTCAAAGTTGTAGGCTACAAATTTGTTGATTATTGAAGTAAGAATAGTAAGGATTATGAAGTTTTGTTCCAAAGAAATGAGGAAATAAACTCTAGAATAGTGCGAGGTCCAATGGGACCAATATTCTAAGAAAATACAACTTGGAAAAAAGTGAATGAAATGAAAAGATATTTTACTTATTTTTTTGAACAATTATGAAATGTAATACTATGCAAAAACACAACAAACTATGTTTAATCCAAGGGGGAGTATGTCACAACCCTCATTGGAAATACTAATCCATCAAAATAGAATATGTATTGCAAATGATGTTTAATGCTTAGTTTTGTGGTTTTAATGGTTACTGTAGGACCAAAAGGCCACATACTTAGCCAATTTTATTTTTTTTTGAAAAATTTGGCTAAGTGTTGAGATATGCTCTAGATCACGATGGTAGCTCAACATAGTGTTGTAGTTCATGCAACTCAACGTAGTGATATTTTTCATGTGATGTAACATAGTGTCCTATTCCATAATAAAAAAGGTTAAACAAGCCTTGCAAGAATTTCAAATCATGGATTGAAGAACAAAAGAAAGGAGTAGGACAACACAAGCTTATTTTTTCCATGGGTGAAGTACTATTTTCTATTCCACGATTAACTTAGATAAAGTTAGCATCACAAAGTTTGAGGGTGTGGTGGAGAGCAAGTGATATATTCTTCATAGATGAAGTGCTATTTTGTATTCTGTTATCAACTTAGTCAAAGTTAGTATCACATAATTTAAAATAGCAATAGAAAGAGAGAGTTTCCATTATGCACAGTGTAGTTTAGTGTTCCTTTCCATGTGATACAACATAGTATTCCATTCCATGCATCTAGGCACAAAATTATTCATCATAAAATTTTAATGCATAGCTAGTGCAAGCTTCCATTTTGTGGTCAACATGGTCAAAGATGACACTACAAAATTTGAAGGTGCAACTCAGGATAGAGGTTTAATTTAGCATAACTTAGCACACTATTTTACATAAAAGAACTCAACATATTGCTCTAACAAGTGGATCACAATAAAGTATCATAGCATAATGTGAATTAGCTATTCCTATTCCATAATCAAACTGGTCAAAAAATTCAAGAGGTGAATTTAAGCCCTGGATTAGAGAAATTTCTATGCTGTGGAGGCCAAAAAGTGTTATAGGCCATGGTCACTAAGCATACCAAACCTTTTTGAGATCTGATCCTAGATTTTCAAAAGCAAATAAGGGCTCATGATCATCATGGATCATATTGCGTATAAATGTAGAATTTGAAATTTCAAAATAATGCAATTCTTTATCTTGACTATTTCTAAGCTATAGAAAAAGGACTAAGAAGATGAAGTGTTGTAGAATCAATATCCATGAGCCATTTTAGTTTTAGATCTACAACAAGGAAGTCATGGCAAGAACTAGAGATGGTTTTGATCATTATACAACCATGCCAACAACCAAAAGTTGTGAAGGCCGAACAAATTGTAGAGGCTGAGTTGTGGAAGATTCATAAAGTGCAAATGTCTTCTTTCTTGAATCAAATATGAGACAACCACCTTAGCACCTTGCTGATAAGGCAATCCAACTTGTAATGTTCCTAATACTTTCAATCCTCAAAATTCATTGTAAAACTATAAATAGAGATTTAACCTTCATTTTAAAAGATTAAATTTGAAGTGTTTGCTTGTGCTATTGTTGTATACTTTATATCAATCAATAGAAGGAGCATTAATTGGATGTTTGCCTTAGACCCATGTCTTCTTTTCTTGTGGAGTTTTAATATGTGAAGTCATTTATGCTACTATGACTATGGTTACTCTATTCTACATTTGGATTGCTAACCTAGAGTAAATTGGAATACTTCATGTTTAAATACATGTTGTAAGGGACTTCTTTTTATGTTAGTCAAAGTATTAATCTAATTATTCTAATTTGAACTATTAATACCCTAGACGTTTGAAATAGTTCTTGAAGCATTGCTTTGTTCATTACTGATGAAGACTACAGGTTGTGAATGTAGTTAATATCAAGTTTGGATTTCTAGAAATTGATTTGTTAGGGGTTCTCTATAGATGCCTATGCTATTAGCTTTATCTATCCATTATTCATTAATTACTTTCTTAAACCTTTCCCATTTCTATCCCTATTTTTATACATTTATCTGAGCTTAATTGAGGCAACACCCAATTAGTTGATAAGGCATACCAACCTACTTTGGAGGTTGGGTTAAAGAAATATTTAACTCATCCAATGTTGGGGTTTACATTATGATTAGTAGGTGCTCATATTTCAAGACCATTATAGATTATATTCATAGTTCTAACTTGATGCCAATTTAGACCCCAATTGTTTTGGCATGCTTGGTGGGACTATGTTCACATAATGTATGCTCATCCAATAGGTAATAATTCCCATTATTCTTGGATGAATCAAGATTTAATGAATTATTCTAACCTCACAAAGCAATGTAAGTAAGTTCACTTGGTGACTTCCTCAATTCAAGAACCCAAAAAATCCCTTATAGTAGCTCATTTTTTATTTTTACCAGGTCATCCTCCAGAAATAGTCAAGATCCCATGTCATTCTTTGAGTTACCTCCTAGGAAATCTAGGCATACAAGAAGCTTAGTCAAGATCACGTAGTCTCGATGGACCAAGTTAGGGAAATGCAAACATAGGATCAATTTTACAACAAATTTTAGGCCAAGATAGGAATGAACTCTAATGAGAGTAAGTATTTTGGTATAAAGGATAGACTTATGTGTTTTAAGGATAGGGTGCTTATCCCTAAAGCTGGTGATTTAAGGAATTTGATAATGCAAGAGGTGCATAGATCTCCTTAATTCACTCACCTCAGAGGGGTAAAGATGAGGGAGAATATGAAGAAGACCTATTTGTCAAGAATATAGAAATATATCACTGATTTCATGGCTCAATGCTTGGAATGTTAGAAGTGAAAGCTAAATATAGATATGTGGCAAGCCATTTGTACCCAAATGGCATACTAGTATGAAAATGGTAGGTGATATCTATGGACTTCATAGTGGGATTACCTAAGACTAGATATCAACATGACACAATCCTTGTAGTGGTTGATATATTGACCAAGGTTGCTCATTTTATTCCAAGAAACACCAAGGATGATGCCCTAATAGTGGCCAATAGATTTTTCAAAAATATTTTTATGTTGTATGGTTTTCCTAAGATAATTTTGGATAAGGATTTGAGATTCACATTTGAATTCTAAAAGGTTCTTCATCATGTAGTTGGAAAAAAACTAAATATTAGATCTGCATATCATCTAGAGATGGATGGTCAAATGGAGAGGGTGAATAAAATCTTGGAAGATATTCTTTGCATATATTGCATGGACCAAAAGTCTCAGTGGGAAGAATTTTTGCATCTAGTTGAGTTTGCATATAATAATGGGTACCATGATTTCTTGAATATGTCACCGTTTGAAGCCTTGTATGGTAGGAAATGCAGATATCCTCTATATTAGGACAACCTAGAGGATCAGGTTTTCATAAGAATAGATGTAGTTAGAGAGATGGACAAGTAGCTTAGGAAAATTAGGTAAAGGCTAAAATAAGCCACTGATCATCAAAAGAGCTATGCTAATATAAATCATTCACCCAAAGAATTATTTGTAGGGGACATAGTTTTCCTAAGAGTCAAGCCAGTAAAGAGAGCCATAAAATCTACTAAACTGGATCCTAATTTTTATGGTCCTTTTGAGATCGCTACAAAAATCAGTTTGATGGATTATAGAATTGCCTTACCACCCAAATTGTCTAAAATTAATGACTCTTTCCACATATCCTTACTTAGGAAATATGTTGTTGATCCTAACCATGTGTGGGATATCTCAAAATTGTAGGCTACAAATTTGTTGATTATTGAAGTAATAATAGTAAGGATTATGAATTTTTGTTGCAAAGAAATGAGGGAATGAACTCTAGAATAGTGTGGGGTCCAATGGGAAAAATATTCTAAGAAAATACAACTTGGAAAAAAGTGAATGAAATGAAAGATATTTTACTTATTTGTTTGAATAATTATGAAATGTAATACTATTGGTCAAGAATAAATAAATATATCATTGATTTCATGGCTCAATGCTTGGAATGTTAGAAGTGAAAGCTAAACATAGATATTTGGCAAGACATTAGTATCCAATTAGCATACTAGTATGAAAATGGTAGGTGATATCTATTGACTTCATGGCGATATAACCTAAGAATAGATATCAACATGCCACAATCCTTGTAGTGGTTGAAATATTGACCAAATTTGCTCATTTTATTCCAAGAACCACCAAGGATGATGCCCTAATAGTGGCCAATAGATTTTTCAAAAATATTTTTATGTTGTATGGTTTTCCTAAGATCATTTTGGATAAGGATTTGAGATTCAAGTTTGAATTCTAAAAGGTCCTTCATCATTCAGTTGGAAAAATACTAAATATTAGATCTGCATATCATCTAGAGATAGATGGTCAAATGGAAAGGGTGAATCAAATATTGGAAGCTATGCTTTGCATGTATTGCATGGACCAAAAGTCTCAATGGGAAGAATTTTTGCATCTAGTTGAGTTTGCATATAATAATGGGTACCACGATTTGTTGAATATGTCATCGTTTGAAGCCTTGTATGGTAGGAAATGCAAATATCCTCTATATTAGGAAAACCCAGAGGATCAGGTTATCATAAGAATAGATGTAGTTATAGAGATGGACAAGTAGCTTAGGAAAATCAAGTAAAGGCTAAAATAAGCCACTGATTGTCAAAAGAGCTATGCTAATATAAATCATTCACCCAAATAATTATTTGTAGGGGACATAGTTTTCCTAAGATTCAAGCCAATAAAGAGTGCCCTAAAATATAGTAAATTTTATCCTTATTTTTATGGGCCTTTTGAGATCACTACAAAAATTAGTTTGATGGCTTACAGAATTGCCTTACCACCCAAATTGTCTAAAATTAATGACTCTTTCTACATATCCCTACTTAGGAAATATGTTGTTGATCCTAACCATGTTTGGGATGTCTCAAAATTGTAGGCTACAAATTTGTTGATTATTGAAGTAAGAATAGTAAGGATTATGAAGTTTTGTTCCAAAGAAATGAGGAAATGAACTCTAGAATAGTGCAGGGTCCAATGGGACCAATATTATAAGAAAATACAACTTGGAAAAAAGTGAATGAAATGAAAAGATATTTTGAAAAATTGGCTAAGTGTTGAAAAATTTTGAATTCTAAAAGGTCCTTCATCATGCAGTTGGAAAAAAAACTAAATATTAGATCTGCATATCATCTAGAGATAGATGGTCAAATGGAAAGGGTGAATCAAATCTTGGAATATATGCTTTGCATGTATTGCATGGACCAAAAGTCTCAATGGGAAGAATTTTTGCATCTAGTTGAGTTTGCATATAATAATGGGTACCATGATTTCTTGAATATGTCACCATTTGAAGCATTGTATGGTAGGAAATGCAAATATCCTCTATATTAGGACAACCCAGAGGATCGGGTTGTCATAAGAATAGATGTAGTTGGAGAGATGGACAAGTAGCTTGGAAAAATTAGGTAAAGGCTAAAAGAAGCCACTGATTGTCAATAAAGCTATGCTAATATAAATCATTCACCCAAAGAATTATTTGTAGGGGACATAGTTTTCCTAAGAGTCAAGCCAATAAAGAGTGCCATAAAATCTAGTAAATTGGATCCTAAATTGGATCCATAAAATCTAATTATTCTAATTTGAACTGTTAATACCCTAGATGTTTGAAATAGTTCTTGAAGCATTGCTTTGTTCATTACTGATGAAGACTACAGGTTGTGAATGTAGTTAATATCAAGTTTGGATTGCTAGAAATTGATTTGTTAGGGGTCCTCTATAGATGCCTATGCTATTAGCTTTACCTATCCATTATTCATTCATTGCTTTCTTAAACCTTTCCCATTTATATCCCTATTTTTATATATTTAACTGAGATTAATTGAGTCAACACCCAATTAGTTGATAAGGTATACCAACCTACTTTGGAGGTTGGGTTAAATCAATATTTAACTCATCCAATGTTGGGGTTTACATTATGATTAGTAGGTGTTCATATTTCAATACCATTATATATGATAGTCATAGTTCTAACTTGATGTCAATTTAGACCCCAATAGTTTTGGCATGCTTGGTGGGACTATGTTCACACGATGTATGTTCATCCAATAGATAATAATTCCCATTATTCTTGGAGGAATAAGGATTTAGTGAATTATTTAAACCTCATAAAGCGGTGTAAGTAAGTTCACTTGGTGACTCCCTCAATTAAAGAACCCAAAAAAACCCTTATAGTAGCTCATTTTTCATGTTTACCAGGTCATCCACTAGAAATAGTCAAGATCCAGTGTCATTATTTGAGTCACCTCCTAGGAAATCTAGGCATACAAGAAGCTTATCCCTCGATTAACCCTTTGGATAAATCCCAATACTATTAGATCACTAGGTTCCTCTAATACCAAATCCATTAAAAACCCCTAATACAATGGCTCATCAATAAAATATAAACAAGAATTAGCCTCCATAAAATCACCCCAATTAGGATATCTTTGGTCCTCTAGGGCTAGTCCAAATGCATGATATACCCCATATTATTTCAAAATATCTATCTACATATGATGGTATAGGAAATACTATGTATGAGCATTGTCAAGATATATTAAACTTGGCAACAATCCATAATATAAGAAATGAATATATCATTGTCAGACTTCTAGCCCTATATTTTAGAGGAAAAATCCTTCACTAGTTTAGAACCTTGGAAGAAAAAACCATCACTTCATAGGATGGATTAATCAGTCCTTTTGTGAAAGAGTTTAATGAGTCATTTAACCTTTTTTCACTCTTAAACCAATTTACAACTATCCAAAAAAATTTGTAAGAGTCTCTGTAACTTTAATTTGATGTTCAATAGGATATGGAAATGAATTCCTCTCAAAGCTATATCAACTCCATCACTAGATTTTATCCATTACATTAGGGCTCTTGGATCAGAAATTTTATTACAAACTCAATAGTCAAGTATAAATACCTTCCCACAATTTTATCATGCAATTGTCAATGTAGAAAATATTCTAATTGCTATAGGAAGACCCCCACCAAAGATGGTTATACCCTATTGTTATGAAAACCTCCAGTTCATATCTGAAATTAAAACAACCACTTCATCATACATGGATCATCCATCATTATTATTACCAATACCATAGGTAGCCCCCTTCCCTCCTCCCAAAACATCTCCTACTCTAGTTCCCTTTCCCTCTACCATCTCAAAATCCACAAGATTATTCCCTATTACTTGATATTTAGAACACCTTGAAGACAATCAATAACAAGGTAAAAACAATGGAAAATGGAGAGATAGAGAGGTCACAATAAAGGAGGTTCCCATATGTCAACAGAGATAAAAATCTTAGCACTAGTGGTGACATAGGGGCCAAGGTTAATGTAAATCAAGTAGATCAAGAATTTGACTCTAAGACAAGCTTGGTCAATATATAGTGTTTAGTATGCAATGACCCTCATGATTCTAACACCTGTGTGAAGCATCAACACCATGTGCAACAAGCCATGGAAAATGCTGAGAGGACCTAAAATGGAAGAGTTAGTATGTTATGGCAACATTACTAAGTTATGTTTGGATAAGATATTTTTGAGGAAGAATCAATTTTTTCATGACTAGGTATGGGAAGAAAACTATTCAAGTAGATCCACAAATTATGGGCCACTTCCAGGTGCCCTCTCAGAAGAAAATAGAATGATCCCTAGGAAATAATAAAAATTTTCTATCCCATAAATATTTTTAAAAAGAATGTTCAAACCCTAGGAGACAAGAAAAGGATATGAACACCCCAAGACAAGGTGAAAAAAAAGGGTAAAGAACAAGTTGGTTCTAAAGATGAAGGACAAGAAAAGCTAAAATTTTATTCTATCACCAAAAGGAAAAGAATAGAAGCTACACAACAATATAAGACAACATAATGAGAGCCAAAAAAGAAGTATGAGAAAGCTCCACTAGGCAAGTATGAGTTTAATATTGTTGAATAACTAAAAAAGACCCCTTCTAGAGCAAGTTTCTACAATACTCTATTTATTCCTGGTCAAATAGACCTACTCAAGGATTCTTTAAATAAGAAATCTTAAGAAAATCAACCTTCAACCATTTTAAACTTGTCGCATGGCCAAGAAAAGATATCTCCATCCACCCTAAATAATAAACCCCCCTTTTATATTTCCTTAAGAATGGAGGGATGGATTATCCACGATTGTATGAAATATTCAGAAGCATCAACTATAATCATGCCTAAGTTAGTCTGCAATGATATGGGAATGGAGTATACCCATTCTTGTCCAAGAGTGTTACAATTGGAGGGTACACTAGTTAAGACTACTGGGGTTGTAAAATACGTGCTAATAAGACTACATAGGGCCTTAGAGATTATCATCATGCAGGAGATTGTAGTAGTGGACCTAGAACCTTATTTTGGTTTATATATTTCTAGAGAATTAACCTCTAAACTAGGAGGTTACATGTACTTGGACTACTCTAGCATGATGATTTCATACAAGGGTAAAATAATAAGGATAAAACATGAGAAACCTATGGCTTATCATATTGTAAAAAAATGAAGAAGATATGTACAATAATTATGTAATGGAAGAGCCAGAGTTGGTAGAAGTTCTTGAATATCTAGAAGTAGAAGATGAGATAACTTTAAAATAGGATCATAGTCTATTGGATATAGGGTTGGGCACTTATAGTATCTCTTCTAATGTTGAGAAAAACATCTTTGTTATATCAAACTAGTCACTCAAAGAGTCAAAGATTTGGACAATGCATTTTGATGGAGCAAGATGCAAAAATGGGGTCAGAGATGGCATAGTTTTGAAATCTCCTTTAGAAGGTGTGAAATTTTTTTCTTATAGATTGACTTGGTATTGTACCAATAATACTAGAAATATGAGGTTCTATGTTTAGGACTAATGCAAGCATAAAATATGGAAATCAAAATACTAAACATATATGGTGATTCAGAGCTAGTGGTTAATCAAGTCACATAGAGGTGCAACAACAAGCACCATTACTTGAGAATATATAGAAATAGAGTATGAGACTTGATGGAATCTGTTGATGATCTTAACATCCATTCTATCCCTAGAAATCAAAATATTCTGGATGATGCTTTAGTTGTTAAAGAGTTTAATTTCAATCCCTCTTTAGGTCTTGCATCGACTAAGGATTAAAAAAGTCAAGCTAGTCTTTAGACCTGCAATACTAGATAGGTAGATTTTTTGGCAAGTTTTTGAGAATGATGATCGGATAATTGACTTTTTAGTAGGAGAGGCTTGATTTTCTATTGTGTAGGAAGAGTTTCATCAGGAAATGGATCAACAAGATATCATTCAACTAAAAAATAATCACATTCCTAAGGGCTTGATCATAGTGGAAAGCCTATTTGATAACGAAGATGGAAAGAAATCAAGGACCATGAATATTGATGATGAAATCTATAATGAGATTGAAATAGAAAAAGAAATGAAAACTAATATTGGTGTCAATTTTTCTCCAGAAGAAGTAGATGGGGTCAAAGTCCTATGCTTTTGATACCCAAATATTATAGCCTAGTCATATGAAGATCTTAATGTATATGATAAAAAAATCATTCAACACACTATTGAGCTAGAGCTCGATGCAAAACCTTTTAGGCAGAAGCAAAGGCTTGTTAATCCTAAAACTAAATTTATAATGAGACAAGAGTTTCTCAAGCTGTTGAAAGTAAATATTACTTATCCAATTAAAAATTCTACATGGTTTGCTAACTTGATCCCTATCAGGAAAAAATGGAGATATTTGCCTGTGTTGATTTCAGAAACCTACAAGGCATCACTACATGATCATTATCCCCTTCCTCGAATTGATTAGATTTTATAGATTGTAGCAGAGGTAGAAAAGTTATTCTTGTTATATGGTTTCTTCGAATATAATTAGATTTGGGTGAAATATGAGGATCAGTTCAAAACAACCTTTACTACTAAGTGGAGAACCTTTGCTTATGAGAGAATGCCTTTTAATTTATCCAAATTAGGGGATACTTTTTAGAGAGCCATGGACTATGATTTTGGTGTTGATAAATAAAATCATTCTTAATTATCTTGATGATTTGATTGTATTTTCTCATAAGAAAGAACCACACCTTGAGCACTTGGAGAAGGTCTTTTAAAAATGTAGAGAGTTTGGTATCTCTCTAAATCCAAAGAAATCATTCTTCACAGTCCATGAAGGTAAACTATTAGGGCATGTAGTCTCCAAGGAGGGGATGGTAATTGACCCTGATAAAATGAAATTAATACTAGCTCTTCCTCTCCCCATGAATAAAAAACCTTACAATCCTTCTTTGGGTAGATCAATTTTTTGAGAAAGTTTATTTCAAATTTTTCTCAAATTATCAAACCTATTTCAAAGTCACTCAAGAAAAATATGGGGTTTAAGTAGACCAAGAAAAAGAAAAAATCCTTTGAGGTAATTACGTAGGCTATTGCAATTGCACCAGTATTGGTAAATCCAGACTTTAGCAAGGATTTCATCCTATATGCCTATGGAGATGAGGAAAGTTATGCAACAATACTAACACAAAAGAATAATGTTGGGGAAGAAAATCCTATATTGTTTGAAGCTAGAATATTCATGAGTATCAAACCAAGTATAAATTAATTGAAATACATGTATTTATAGTGATGAAGTAAAAAAATTAGGCAATAATTAGATCAAAGTAAGACTTTGGTCTATGTGCTACACCTAGATGTTAGAAATTTTTTATTTTACAAGAACTTGGTGATAAAAGAGCTAGTTGGATTACTAAGATTCAATAATATGATGTGGAAATCCATTCTAAAAAAATTGTTAGAGGTAGAGCATTATGCCAGGAACTAGCAACAAAAATAGACTCAGATTAGAGAATAACTTTCTAGATAGCACAATCTAGACACAAGGAAAATAGTCCTTCAAAAGAAGCAAATTGGGTTGATTAGTTAGCAAGTTAATTTTAGACAGGATTTTGCCCTCAAAATCTTAATAATTCACAAAGAATAAGGTTTAAGATTCAATAATTGAAGTATGTGCTGCTACTAGAAGGATTATATAGAAAAAAATTGGATGAAATTCTTCTAAAATATTTGAAATATGATTAAAAAATATGATGAAGGAATTTCATGGAGGATTGTTAGAAGGATATTTTTTAGAAAAAGTCACTACTGTGAAGATAATAAGATTAGGGTAATACTAGCCCACTATCTTTTTTGATACTTTCAAAGCAACAAAAGCATGTGATAAGTGCCAAAGATATATAGGAAGGAGTAAGAATAATGCATTCCCTCTTAAGCCTATCCAATTAGAGGAGCCTTTCTAGTGGGGACTAGATTTTATTGGAATAATAAATCCCAACTACTTGGCACATCACAAATATATTATGACTGCCACCAATTATTTCACCAGATGGGTCGAGGCAATTCCAACCAAGAAATTAGACCAATAGGTGGTGATCGAATTCCTTGAAATATTAACCACAAGGTTTGGTCTTCCTGAAGTAATATTCAGTGATAATGGCCCAAATTTTATAGGTGCAAGGTACATTGAGTTTACAAGAAGATATGGTATATGTTTAGAGAATTATTCCAACTATTACCCCTAGGGGAATGTACTGGCAGAATACACTAACAAGAAATTACTCAAAATTCTTAAGAGAATACTCAAAGGTAGCAAGAGGATATAACATCTTCTCTTAGATCAGATGTTATGGGTAGATAGGATTTCTATCAAGAGGTCCATCAAATCACCCCCTTATGCATTAGTCTATGGGAAAGAAGCTATTTTTCCCACCCATCTTGAGATACAACACTAAAGTGGGTTAGCCAAGATTATGAATAAGATCAAAATCTAGTAGAAGCTAGGTTGATGCCTATTTTGCACTTGGAAGAATAGAGGACCAAAACATATAAAAAAATTCAGAAGCATTCTATCAACACTAAAGGTTGTTTTGACAAGATAATTTGAATATGAAAGTTTAAGGTTGGTGACTTAGTTTTAAGATGGACTGTAGAAAAGTTCAAACCATGCAACCATCAAAAATTTGATTCCTTATGGGAAGGCCCATTCAAGATATTTGAGGTCAAGAAGAATAATTCTTTCCAAATTTAGGATAAAAATAGAGACCTGCATTCGGTCTTGGTCAACATATATCATCTCAAGTTGTATCTTGAGTGAAAAAATTCTTCCTCTGTAATATATGTTCATACTTGTATTATAGTTTTTTTTATTTTTTTTATTTAAAAATAAATAAAAATAAAAAATAAAAAACAATGGGGCGTGGTCTGTAGCATGTTCTCAACTAGAGGTAAAAATAGTCAAAACCTCAACTCTAAATATATGTGCTATGATCTATTATTAAAAAAGAAAAAGAAAATAAAATCCAAAAGCATGACAATGATTCACAATCTATGAAGTGTTGATTGAAAAGAAAACACAAATAAGTTGAAGTGCTACAATCCGTGACCAAAAAGGGAGATCAAATAAGCCTAAAAAAGAGTTCCAATGGGTCGTTAGCCATAAAGTGTTGTAAAATCCATCCAATCAACATCGATATATTCACTGATAAGTCATGCTATTTTCCACCAATTCATGTGTTTGAATGCATGTGAACTAACTAGCCATTCAACTACCACATTAATGGTAGAGGGTGCATGAGATGTTACTTAAGTCCATAATTATATTGAAATTCATTTCACAAACATTGTTAGAGTTCACCAGAGCACTAACTATGAAGAGAAGTGAATGCCATGAATCCAAAGCAATAATTCTAGAATTTTTTTAGAGATGGTATCAAATATTGCAAAATAGTTTACTCATCTAGAAAATGGTGAAAATACGAGCTACATTGACAAATATTTCGAAGTCATAGATACAAAAATGATGTGACATACACAATATAAACTCAGACAGGAGAATGACAACATATATATGCAAGGAAAACCAGTTTTAGTACAAGATACTTATACCCTCTTCTCTCTTTTTTCCTTTTAAGTTTACAAATATGGTCACTCATGTTCATAGTTAGTTTTAGCTATAGTTAAGTTTTACAACCCTAGGACCAAAGCAGTAAAAATAGCCCAAGGTAAACCCTTTCGAATATAATTGAACAACTTTGTTGTGACTTCTTCACCATGGGAAAAATACTACTTGTAAATCCTAAGCCTTTTGAGCTAGAAGAGCAAACTAAGTATTACATGTTGAAGGGGCATAGTCAAAATGGCAACCATTTTAGGGATTGGATGTATAGCCTATTCAAAATCATAATACCTAGATATGCTTTGCCCAAGGTCCCAATTGCCATTGAACATTTTGCCAACCCAAATCTATTTCCATGCTAGCAATATCGATCAACCTAGATTCTAAACTTTATGTGAGATAATGGAATATAGCCATAGCATATTTTATTTATAATGAGATGTATAAGATGCCCATAGGGAATAATAATAATAAATCAATGTATTTTAATTGGCTAGATTTTCTTACCAAAAAATATATGAGAAGTTAGTGGATATGAAGAGAGATCTTGAAGCCCTTTCTTCTAAATGCTGCTCTAATTTTTCCTAGATACTCCTAAGTGCTACTAAAAAAGAAAATTCTTGGATACATGCCATATATAAATATGATAATGGAAATCCCAACCAGTCTATTTATGGGATAGTATTTTGAGTAGGACAAAGTCTTGTTATAACTTCAACAGGGAATTTTTGGGATCGACTTTGAAAATTATATATGGGTAATTCCCTAGAATTCCTTCCATAGATAAAGAGTGACTGCAGATAAAGGAAGTTGAGGAAGAATACTTGTATGTTCTAGAAAAAGAAATAATTATTAGGCTATATGGTTTCATGGAAAAACCATTCCTGTTACCCCATTATATTACCAACCAAGTATTTACACTGGAATACTGTAGACAAGCCAATTACATTAACTATGAATTCAGTATTGGGATAAAGAGAAAAGGAACAATTATCTATCCCATTAATGTGAATGATATTACTATGATAAAAAAGGGTCAGTATGAGTAGATTACTTAGACCCTAGAAATATTAGAACTCTATTAAATCCCTCAAAGGTGGAGGTATAACCTAATCGATATATTCTCAAAAATACTGAAGGTGCTACACGATGAAAAATTGCCAAATTTGAAAAGACTACTAACCACTAATTGAAAAAAAAAATAATAATATAGAAGGTTCTCCACTAGAATGGAAAATTGGTAAGATGGAATCCCTACCACATTGGAGATATTTTTATAAACATGTACAATATTATGACCCAAAGTATAAGAAAATCCATAGCTTAAAGAATCAAAGATTTAAGCCATGCAGGATACTTATGGTTGGTCAGAGGATATAATATTGGAATGGTGGAAGATGAGAGTTGAAAAAAACAATATAGCCCCAAATTATGGTCACCAATTGACCATGATTTTGAGGAAAGATATGATAAGCACTATGAAAATTAGATTTCCAGGGGGAATAAAATCTTAGAATTGAGCTTTAGGAAGGTATATACAAGCAAATCTGAAAAGAGTAAGCCAAAATGGAAAAGGTCCAAACAAAGAAACAAAAGGACCAAATACCCCCAACTTCTACCTCTTTGACAACTCTGTAGTAGGTTGATACTACAATAGATATACCACTAATAACTAAAGAGGAACAACCTATTTTTGATCTCTTGCAAGAATAATTGCAGCATTTTCCAAAAGGGGATGATATGATTAAAAAGATGGGATATTCTGGAGGAGGCCTTGAAAAATATTAATCTATAATTATGGAACCTATTCAAGTAGAGGAAGGGCTTGAAAATATGGCTTTAGGGGCATAGATTGCTCCACAAAAAATAGAGAGAGGTAAAACAAATGATGCTTTTATATTTACTCTTATTAATTTTACTGTTGCAACTCCTTGTAAGTCTTCAAACCCCCCTGTTAAAGAGGTTGCACTACCAACTTCTCAGCAAAAAAATGCTACTAAAGGTGGTAGAGACTTGAATACTATTGCATTTAAAATGAAGGTAAAATATTCAATGAAGGAAGTTGAGAAAGAAGTTTATAAGAAGTAGAAGTTAGATCAAACACAAAGAGTTACACAATTACTGATTATAGTAGCAGAGCAATCTGCTTAGAAAAATTAGCAAC
This sequence comes from Wollemia nobilis, assembly GCA_028583015.1. Lineage (NCBI taxonomy): Eukaryota > Viridiplantae > Streptophyta > Pinopsida > Araucariales > Araucariaceae > Wollemia > Wollemia nobilis. The sequence continues at coordinate 3,054,919 of JAQPPZ010001678.1, read as the reverse complement.
AAAGTATCGATGATGTTTTTTAATAGTCTACATTGGTAGATGTAGGTATGATTTCTATATCTTCTTCTCCTTCCTCATATTATTACCCAAAGAAATCTCCCTCCCATTCTCAAATTCAAGAGGAACATGTATCACCATCACCACCTCATAGCCCTCCATCATCTCATCCCATTCCATATCCACCCCATTCACCATAAATTATGGTGTTATGAGCATCTCCAACTCACACTCATTCGTCTCCATCGAGATTATGATCCATATCAGTAGAGGGGTAATCACTTCCATATTCTCCACTCACATTTGTAGCTATAATTTTTTTCATAGCTATAGTCCCTTACATAAGTACAAATTCCACCATAATTACAAAAATATCTCCCATATATGCAAATTCTATTTTTTATTTCATTAATTACAACTTCCATGCGCACTGATCATCCAATAATAGCCTCTCTTCAAAAAATCAGAAGTTCTTCATTGAAGACATAGAACTATTGGGGCAAAAAATTAGCCTAACCTTCCAAAAGGGTTGCCTAAGTAAGAAAGTCAATGATGGTTGATCAAGTTTCCTAGAAAAGGATAAAAATCAACCTCACCCCTCTAGTAGATAAGCTAGAAGAGTATATGACAGTAGAGGAATACCAATTGGAGGAGCAAACTAAAGATATTTCTCAACTAGTTTTGGAAGATGAATTTGTCACAACTAGATCCTAGCTTGAGACTATCTATGTGTAAAGTGATATTTATAGAGAAAAGTATGAGAAGCTATAGGAAAAAGTTACAAAACTAGAATCCACAATCATTGACCAAAGGAAAATGGAGAAGGTCGTAAAAAATAAAGCCAAAAAGTGGTAAGACGAGTTCAAAGAAATGGTCAACTATAAGGAGTAAGCTAAATAGCTACAGAAGTGGAATGAAAAGTATACAAAAATATACAAGATTTGCAATAATAACTCCAAATTGAAAGAAACAGAGTTGCAGGTTTATCCAAAGACAGTGAAACAAGTTATAAAAGAGATATGGTCTAAAACTATGGAGAATTGCTCTGGGATTCAACCTATAATTGACTTCATGGATGAATCCAACCACTTATCATAGAAAACCAAAGAATATTTAGAGAATGCCACTGAAGAGATAGAAGCTGAGAGGATATTCAAGTTATTTGAGGTAAGATGCAATGAGCTTGCTAAGCCCATACCTAATAGAGATTGAAATACTACAATATTGATAACTAGGAACATCCTTAGAAAGAATGAGCTGATTCAGAAAGGATGGCTATTAACATACAATATTGAGTCCTTGTGAGTGTGGTCTACCAGCAAGGATGCCACTTGTATTATCAGTAATGTGACCTGGGTTCAATATCCATGGTGAATGTGTATAAGAAGTATTACTCAAAAAAAATATACAATATTAAAATTAAACTATAGAATATTGTGGACATAAACAAAGAAATGATGTAGTATGGTTTCCAGGGTTTCTGGGATGAGAATAAAATTTTGTTGAATAATGAATATCTACAAACTAGTTTGAATTCTATCATGCAAGATGAGTTTGAAATTGATGCATGGCAAGATCCTATTGATTAGGATAAGGTGACACAGTTGATAGACCTAACTAGACTCAAAGATTTAATGGAAGATATAGTAGACTGAGGACTCTCTATATCATATTAAAAGACCACCGATATTCACTTTACTCATCAATAACTTATGGAGATATCTAATACTACCAAGCCATCTTGGAATAGAGCTTTAAATTTTGAAGACATTGGACCAAATGGTTCAATTATTTGGAGAAGTAGATCAAAGAGATAATGAGGAGGAAGAAGGGAATGATGAATAATAAGGTGATAAAGAAGAGGAAAACATAAATAATGAAGAAGATTATTAGAAAAAAGGATATGAAGAAATGCATCAAGCAGAAGGTGACCAAGAAGAAGAGAATATGGAAGATACTAAGAAGATGCAGGAGCAAGAAATTGAAGAAAAAAATCAGCAAGAAGTGTAGAAGCAATAAATTTTTCTCTATAAAATAATATAAAATATTTTTGAGCACCACAGTTGGTAAAGAAGTCATAGAGATATGCTTTGCAAGTGTTTAAGATACCAAAGAAATATGAAACTATGATAGACATGAAAAGTTCATGAAAATGAGTTTCAAGAAGGAGATTATAGAAGGATGCATTCTCATGTAGGTCAAGCAAGGGTTTGTTTTGATGCTTTTGTTTCTTCTTTATGCACCATGAACCTGTAGATATTTTGTTTTAAATATTCAAAATGCACACGGTCATGAGGAAGTAATTATTTGAGTCAACCATGCAGTTGGTCTCTAAAAGGAGGAGTATTTTATCATGGATGAGAGCCATATTTACCTCTTGAATAGCCTCCTTGTGGACCATTACTCTTTGAGTATCTTCTTAAATGTATGAGAAAGTTATTGTCTTGAGGAAGTTATCCTTTGAGATATTATTTGTAGCTAGCCAAATTCTTTTCCATCCTCCATTTCCCTTCATCCATGCATCCCCTTCATTGCACAACTTTCCCTCCATTTCATTCATTCATACTTTCTTTTCACTTATCCTACTTCACTCATCCAATTTCGTTCACTATCTTAATTTATTCACTAACATTACATATCGCCCATTCATATTATTTTTATTCCAGTTACCCAAAGTATAAGACTATGAGTTCCTAAAATTTTCTAGTAAAGCTCCCTAGGAGGTACCAGAATGTAGGCCCAAAAGGTCACATATTTAACCAACTTTGTAAAATTTTAAATAATTTAGCTGTGTTGATATATTCTTCGAACCATGATAGTAGCTCAACGCAGTGATATTTTTCACATGGCATAACATAGTGTTCTATTCCATGGTCAAAGAGGTCAAATGATCCTTTTAGGAATTTCAAATCATAAATAAAATCATAAAATAAAAGAGCAGCATAGCATAACCTTATTTTTTGCATGGATGAAGTGCTATTTTCTATTTTGTGATCAACTTAGTCAAAGTTTGCATCACATAGTTTGAGGGTACGATGGAGAGCAAGTGATATATTCCACATGGGCGAAGTTCTATTTTGTATTTTGTGGTCAACTTATTCAAAGTTGGCATCATGGAATTTCAAAGAGCAAAAAAAAGAGAAATCTTTCATTCTACGCAGTTGGCATCACAAAAGTTCAAAGAGCAATGAAAAGAGAGCTTCCATTCTATGTGGTATAGTGTTCCTTTTTTTACGGTATAACATAGTGTTCCATTTTGTGCAGCTAGGAACAAGTTTCTTTATTTCAGAATTTTAATGCATGACTAGGTGTAAGCTTCTATTCTATGGTCAACATGGTCAAATATGATATTGTGGAATTTGAAGGCACAACTCAGGATAGGGGTCTTATTCCACACGGCTCAGTGCACTATTTTACCAAGTGAAACTCAATAAATTTCTCCACACAAGTGTATCATAACAAAGGATCACCCCCTAATGTAAACTAGCTATTCCTATTCCATGGTCAAACTAGTTAAACAAATCAAGAGGAGGATTTAATACCTATATTAGAGAAAGTTCTACAATAAAAAGGCTAAAAAGTATTACAGGATGTGGTCATCAAGCACGTCAAACCTTTTTGAGATCTGATCCTAGCCATCCAAAATCAAATCAAGGGCTCCTAATCGACATGGATTGAATTATGTATAAATGTAGGAGTCAACACTATAAAAAAATGTAGTTCTCTATCTTGACTATTTTTAAGCTACAAAAAAAGGACTAAGAATATTAAGTGATGGAGAATCAATATCCATCAGTTGTTTTAGTTGCAAATCTACGACAGGGTAACCATGGCAAGAACTAGAGATGATTTTGATCATCCTACGACTAGGTCAATAGCAAAAGCTACGAATATCGAACAACCTATAGAGGCAAAGATGCAAAATATTCATGGAGCACAACTCTCTTCTTTCTTAAATCAAATAGGAGATATCCACCTCAATATATTTCTAATCTAGTACTCCAACTTCCTTGTAATGTTCCTAATACTTTCAATATTTCAAATTCATTATAAAACTATAAATAGAGGTTGAACCCTCATTTTAAAGGGTTGGTTCTAAAGTGTTTTTTTGAGATATTGTTGTATACTTTCTATCAATCAATAGGAGCATTACTTGGATTTTTTCCTTAGGCCTATGTCTTCTTTGCTTGTGGAGTTTTAATTTGTGAAATCATTTCTCCTACTGTAGCTATCATTAGTCTATTATGCTTTTTGGATTGCTAACTTAGAGCAAATTAGAATGCTTCATGTTTAAATGTATGCTATAAGGGACTTATTTTGCTAATTTAGATTATTAATACCCTATATGTTTGAAATAGTTCTTGAAGCATTGCTTTGTTCTTTAATGATTAAGATTATTGGTTGTGAATGTTGTTAATATCAAGTGTGGATTGCTAGAAATTGATTTGTTAGGGGTTCTCTGTATATTCCTATGCTATTAGATTTATCTATCCATTATTCATTAATTACTTTATTAAACCCTTTCCCATTTCTATCCCTATATTTATATATTTAACTGATCTTAAACGAGTCAACACCCAATTAGTTGAAAAGGCATACCAAACTACTCTAGAGGTTGGGTTAAAGCAATCTTTAAATAATCTAATATTGGGGTTTGCTTTGTGGTTAGCAGGTTCTCACATTTCAAGACCATTGTAGATGATAGTCACAATTCAATATTACCTTGATGTCAATTCAGATCCCAACAGTTACATGCTTTTGATATTGTGTCCATTTGTTTGCATAAGAATATGGTACTACTAATGTGCTACTTGGTTGCAGGATCAAGTAATTTCATAGGTGGACAAGAGTATTTATTGCAAATAAATGAGAGACCATATTGAAGGGGAAATGATGACCAAACAACTCAGGGTAACATGAATGAATACCCTATTTCATGTAGGTGCATTATTTATTTTCTTATTCTCCTATTTGTACCTTTGGGCCAAGAAAGTTGCTTGCAATGAGCCTCCTTAACATGAGTAGGTGATAGCTTGGGTCTATCTTAAATAAGGAGCCACTCATTTAGGGATAAAATGAAGGTACAAAACAATGAGAGTGCTTTTGTTCTTAGCATGATGTTTTAGCTCTCCTTCACCTGCGATTGTATTTGCATGGTCTCTTTGTTTTGTGTCAGATAGATTTAATCTAAAGATTGCTTCTTAGATTTGAGAGTAAAAATATTATTTATGTTTTCTATATTAAGCATTAATCAAAAGATAATTCATGCTATCCTAATGTTAGATTTTAATATTAATCAATAGAATGATTAATGTTAGTATTAATCTAATGTTAGTTTAATGAAAAGAAAGTTTAATCCTATCCTAATGTTAGATTTTAATATTAATCAATAGAATGATTAATGTTAGATAATCTAATATTAACATTAATTAATGGAGTAATTAATGTGTTTCTAATATTAGATTTATTATTTTAAAATATAGAAAGATTAAGGTCTAATGTTAGCATTATTGGTGTTAGTTTAGATATTAATCAAAGAATGATTGATAACCTAATGCTAGAATGAATTATAACCTAAGGTTAGAAACTTTAATGTTTTCTAATGTTATGGCTTTATTTTCAAATAATATTAATTTAAGTTTGTTAACCTTTTGCATTCAAGATTTTATTAGCTTTTACCTGATTTTTCTTGGTGCCTTCACTTCCTCCATTAAACACTAGTTATGATGACTTGATGATGTAGTGGAGTGCATTATCCTCCTCCTTGGATAGCCTTGTACCTCAATTGTAGCTTTAAGGCTAATAGATTAGCTATTTCATTGGTAGTGAGTAACATTGATGTTACTCTACATCAAAGGTGGTTGACCCCCTTCCTATTACCTTTCAATATGGGATGGTAGGCTAGTATTTGGGTGGACACAAGGGATAGATATGAGAGGCTAAGGTGCATGCAAGGTATGAGTTTTAGGAGTTAAAACATTGGATTGTTGGTAACCTCAAAATTTCTTGAGCCTAGGTATTGCTTGTTGTATTGCTTACTATGCTATGGATTAAACATTTCTTGTTGTGTTGTTTTACCATACTTTGCATTAGATGTTCCTTGTTGTGTTGATTTACCATGCTTGAGGATACATGTTGCTTGATATGTTATTTCACTTAGCTGGCAGTAAATATCTTATCTTCTATGCATATTTGGGTTGGCATTACTAGGGTTTTTGTTTGCTCATCCACCAACATGGAAATTGATCTTCATGTGTGATGGTAATGGGCATAGCACCGAAGGTTATGGCTTTAAGGTAACCTATAGTTGGCCTTCACCCACATAGTAATTCCATAAGGCCTTTGAGGATGTCCATCAGATGCACCCTCACATATTTGGTTTATTGTGTGTTGCGATAGTACCTTCGAAAAATATGCCCTACATATTGCTTGTTGTAGTTTTTCACAATAGTATATCTTCTTCTTCATCTGTGTAATTTTGAGTTGAGGTTGGTAGTAGATAAACTTCTAGGGATATGTTGAAGCTGGGTCTTGGGTATTATTTGTTGTCTTTGTGTTTTAGTTGTTTTTGATGTCTCTTCGTCGGGGTCTTGGGGCTCCACAATGGTCTATTATTTTTATATAGATTATATTTGAATGAGGTTGTCTCTTTATTTTCATTGGAAGTGTTTCAGATGTCGCTTATATCTAATATTGAATTTTGTAGAATAGGTTGGTATTGAAACCAATTTCTAATGCTTTCCAATCTTTAGATTAATTAACTAATCTAATGGTATATTAGTTTGGAAAGAAATAAAAATTTTAATGCTTTTAATATTTAGATTAATTTAATTATATAATGGTAGACAAATACTTTTAATCTCTAGATTAATTAACTAATCTAATGGTAGACTAGTTTCGAAAGGAATTCAACTTTTAATGCTTTTAATATTTAGATTGAGTAACTAATCTAATGGTATATTATTTTGGAAAGGAATTTAACTTCTAATGATTTGAGTAATTAGTTTTTTTTAACTATTATAATGGTAGATTAGTTTGGGAATGAAACTAATTTTTAAAGCATTACAATCTTTAGATTTACAACTAATCAATGAAATATTAGATTGGAAAATAATCTAACTTGTAATCTCTAGATTAATTAAACTAATCAAAAATAATTTTGGTTTGGTAACTAGACTAATGTTGAGATCTTTATATCTTTGGTTACTAAAGCAATTGGTAAATTAATCCTAAGTCTTTCAAAAAATGAGAAAATGGAAATTTGATCACTTAGTTCATTAAATTTGCTTAACCAAAGAACGAGTCAAATTAGTTGCTAAAGGTAGTATAGTTTAGAGATGTGATATTTATGGAAAATATCTTGGAAAATAAGTATGGGCTTCTTTATGTGTTTTATTTAATGAATTAGCTTTGTGGAAGATATGAGGATTGATATTTGTGGAAAATTTCTTTGGAAAGAAGTATGGTCTTATTTTGTGTTTTGATTAACCAAATTAGAGTTGTGATATTTGTGGAAAATATATTGGAAAGAAGTATGGACCTCTTTGAGTGTCTGCTATAATGATTTAGCTATGTGGAAAAGACGAGTATTGATAATTGTGGAAAATATTCTTGGAAAGAAGTACATGCTTCTTTTGTATTTTTCTTAACTGAATTAGAGATATGATTTTTGTGGAAAATATTTTGGAAAATAAGTTTGGGCCTCTTTGTGTATTTTGCTATAATGATTTCTAGCTATGATGGGAATGGATATTTTTGAAAAATATCTTGGAAAGAAGTATGGGATTCTTTGCTATGATTGATATATTGGATTGAATTTATAGCAATGGCTACTTTTGATGTGCTTGAATAAATAGATTTGCATTCACACCTACATTTGAGCTATTCTTATCCCTACCTTCTTATCAACTACCATGGAGACCAAATGAATATGGTGTAATTTCATTCTAAGATAATTACACATTTCTCTTGGATTTTTGTTGTTGATCACTCTTGGTGAAAGAGGATTTATTGTAATAGAAGCAAAGACTATTATTTTGTATTTTAAACCTTTAATAAAATGACTACATGTTGCTATGTTAATGGTTTATGGTTCATATCCATGCTAGTGCTTTATTTTTATTGGATAGATGGATTTATTTCTACAAGATTAAGATGTTAGTATTAATTTCTTCATTGAGAATTCTTTGCTATGTTTCTTTCTAGTTAGAGAGAGAGAGAGTTATCACGGGGTTTCTTTGGGATGGGCACTAAAGATAACTTTATTTAAAAAAATCCTTTAAACATGGACTGTTGTGGGATAAAAACACCTGGTTTATGTGTCCATGATAAGGCAATCATACAAAGTTATTATAGCTTAGAAGCCTTTGCGGTGATGGAAAATTTAAACATGAAGTTTAAGGGATCAATGTAGAGGTGTAGGTAAACTAGACTAAGACACTACACCCAATATATCGACATAGATGGAGTTATGGATAGAAGTAGGAATTGAAATCTCCCTTATTTAAATATTGAGAAGGAATAATCCTAATGCTAAGGTCAAAATTTTGCAGTTGTGAAGAATTCCAAAAAAGTGAGTAGACCTTTTAAAAGAGTTCTTTATACCACAAAGGTATATAAGGTGAACCCTAGATACTTATGGGAGCTTGGCCCCTCATGTCAACTCGGGTGATGTCTATAATATTTTAGAGTCAAAATGTGGGTGTCTATTTGATGCATGTATTTTGTGAATACTATTGTGAAACCTTTGTTCTAAAAAAATTATCTCTAGGGTTGGTTAGATTTTAGGGTTGTTACAACAAGTGTCATGTGAGTATGTGTGCAAATGTAAGTTGAGTCTATGTGCACATGTATATTATATGTAAGAGATCAAATATGTAATGTAAATATATGCAGAAGTGTCTTGGATTAGAGTGTGCAAAGTGAAGGTCAGGAGTCACATCTAGGTGTGCATATAATATAGATTATGTGTTCATCAAGTATGCAAGTGTCAAGTAGAGAAGCTAAGAGTCATGAGACGACATATGGAAAGAAATAGTCAAATATCCAAAGAGTCATACTACTATGTCTATATAGTACTCCATGAAGGATCAAGCACCAAGAATTAAGTATCAAAAGGACAATAATTTTAGGGGTTGAACCCCTGAAGATAGAAAAACAAGATAGAATTGAAGCCTGCACAACCAAAAATAGGCCTATTGCCTGCTAACACCTTATTATTGCTATTGGAACTCCTCCTTGTCCTTATTATTGATGGTATATTTATGGTCTAAAGTGAGAAGGACCCAAATCACGATTGGAAGTTCCTAGAGCTTGCTAATGGCCCTAGACAGGAAGGTGACCACCTCTTTGATGATGCTGGTAGCAGATTTAATGTGCTCTACTACTCTATTGATGTGGTTGATGGTGGAAGTGTGCAAAAATTTATATGCACTACTGATAGCATCTTCCTCCTGATCCATAATAACTTCAAGAGGTTGGCACAAAGCACTCTTACTATTTGTATTTAGTCGACATAATTTTTTTCTTTTTGAGTGGGGTGGATAGCTTTCTGTTTGCTCCTTAAGATAGGGCCAGAATGGCATTACTCCGTAGGGGTTGTGTTCTTAGGAGTGGGGGAAGGTATGATATCCCTCTTACTGCTAGGTTGGGCGGGGGTAACATTATATAGGGGAATGTTAGTAGGGGATTCTGACTATGGGAGGGTCTTAGCAAAGGGGTTGGGAGAATCCATCGAGGAATTAGAATCGCTTGACTTAATTTTATGGGTAGATGTAGAGGAAGGTTAAGGGCTTGGGGGGTGAACTGAGGGGCCGCAAGTGGGTTGGTGCATGAGGGTATGCTTATAGATAACCAAAAATAGACCTTGGTGGTGAGGGAATTTGGAAGAATTTTTATCCTTGAAGTTATTTATGGTTATATTGATAGACCTAAAGAGAAAATTAAGGATGTTGATTGGTTCAATATAGTGAAGGTGGTTAACAAATGCAATATGGTAGGTGAAAATGGGGTTGAAGGGGTTATTAACAGCAATGAACTAGATAATGGGGACAACAATGGAGTCCCACAGGCAGGGTAGGGATGAAAGGACCACTCCCCATTTTTCCCAAGCTAGGCCCTTCCCTTTATCAAGGAAGTGCTTGGTTTCATCCTTAAAATTATGCTTGTCCCTTCGGATTACCCTACATTTTGGAGTTAAACCAAAAATATTAGCAATCAAATGAATGCTTACCTCGATGAGAATCCCTCAAATATACGCCACACCATTGGTCAACGAGCTAAAAAATTCATTGATCACTTAGTCATCGACGTCGCTGAAGAGTTTAAAAAATGGAATGAACCCTTTAGCTTCAAGAAAAGCTTTAGTCACTAAATCAAGATGAATGTTTGTTGGTTTGAGGATGGCCATCATGCTAGAACACCTGAGAAATTTTGAGCTACTATAATGGCCTATGCCAATATAATTATAGCACCATAGTTGAGTACGCAAAATAGGGATGGAAAGGATTAAATAAGACTGAGGTCCAAGGATGGAAAGGAGTAAATAAGGTGTCCAAAAGCCAAGCCTTTTTCAAAGTAGATATGAAAATGACAAGTGCATAGGCCAACCTTGTCATCAGTACAAGATGAGAAGGGAACACAGAGACACGAGTGGTTAGATTGGCTATTATAATGGAAAGGGCTATATAGTCAAACGGGGCAAGTGGTGCCATAAATGGGAGGGGGTTGGAAATGTAAGGGGATATAAGTAGATAAAAATAAGTGGAGGAAAATGAGGGAGGTGGGGCAAAGGCATGAGGTGGGTGAAGGGCAACATGAATGACTATGATATTTGCCATGATCAAGGTAATCCACATAATTAAAAGTACAAGTGACACTACATAAAATTATGAAAGGATTAAGGACACAAACTTCCTTGGTGTTGAAAAAAACACCCTTGGTGTTAATAAAAACACCTTTGGAGTAGCATTTGATGCTATTTGAATATGTTCTCCACATCACGATTGGCTACATTGATGACATCCTGAGAAAAGAAATCTTCCCAAATGGTTAGGTTATTTTGGTTAGCTGTTGTGTTATCCAAAAGGTAAACTACTATGTTTGCCTCTTTGAACACATGTTGAATTGTGCTAAGAGGGCATTGTCTGAGGGTAGATTGACACTCTTGAATGATGCTTTGGGTATTCTAGCCTTCGCTAGTGTTATTATTAATGTGATTGACCATATTTAATGAATCACCTTCAAAAATCATGGGGGTAGTCAAAGTATTTGCTGACCTCGATGCTTCTCCACAAAGCCCGAGCTTCAGCATAGTTTTTGGTCTGAACCCCTAAGTTTTTAGTGAAAGCCTTGATGATTTTGCCTTCGTGGTCCCTGATGATTTTTTTGTGTGTGTGTTAGCCATATATATATAAACATATATGTAAATCACATTAAGAATGAAATACTCTCAAGTGGATAGTTTTTAGTGGTTCGGTCTTTTGTTCTCCCTCTAGACTAGAAAATCTATATGTTCCTTGACCCACTTTTTGGGTGACAATGTATGGACCTAACCAATTAGCCATAAATTTATCACGAATATGTGATAATGCATTGGTGTTTTATTGATTTTATTTAAGGAAAATATCTCCTACTTGGAATTCATGTAGATGGAATTTGGTGTTGTAAGCATGCTTGAGATGATCTTGGTATACTTGTAGATGCTACAAGACATTGATTCATCTTTCTTCAAGGAGTGTAAGTTGGTTGAGATGTGCTTGTCTAGCAATATCGTCATCTATGAATTCCTACAGTGAAATTGGAAATGAGGGGATCTCAAGCTCAAGAGGTATGATTGCTTCGGGTACCATAGACTAATGAGAATAGTGTTGCCCCAATAGACATGCAAATTCTTGTTTGATAATACCATAATACAAAGAGGATATGAGTATATCAATCTTGATGATTTTCTTTGACTAGTTTCTTGAGAATAGCAACAAAACTCTTATGAGTTGCCTCAACTTATCCATTTTTCTATGGGTAATAAGGAGTCAAGAAGCTATGTTGGATATTATATTTCTCACAAAGTGCTCAAACATACTTGTTCTTGAAATACTTGTCATTATCAAAAATGATATTTGAGAGGAAACAAAAATGATAAATGATATGTTGAAGAATAAACTCCATAGTTACAGGTCCTATCGTACTAGTTAGAGGAATTACCTCAACACACTTTGTGAAGTATTCAGTGACTTTGATGATGAAAGTATGTTATCCCAAGAAAAGAGGTGATATTTTACGAATCAAGTCAAAACACCATTATGAAAAGGATCAAATACTTTGAATAGGTAGCAAGGCTTGTGATGGCACATGAGATAAATTAACATGTTGCTGATATTATTGAAATTTATTGACATAGGTGCAATAGTCGTGTTCCATGGTGGGCCAATAATAACCCATACATAAAATAAACTTTATGATTTTTATTCCACTAAAGTGACCACTACAAGTAACATCATGAGATTTTGATATTGCTCTTTGGGCCTCTATAGGCTCGAAACAATGGAGGGTTACACCATAACCACATTGGTACAACACACCCCCTAAGAGAGTGAAATAAGTTACCTTTGGTTTGAAAGTTCATTTGGTAGTTTGTGACATGTTTTATGGGAGTGTTCCAATATTGAGGAAGGTTTTTATATGGCTAGACCAAGGCTCATATGACTCTACGTGGATAAATCAAACATCCTTTTCATCTTTAGATTCAACACAAAAAATTACAGATTAAGAGATCATTGTGACAATTAGAGGTTGTACCTATCTTTCAAAGTTATTTGGAATCAATGATCCTAGGAGTCCATCACATCTACAAATATATTAGTTAATGTAGGTAAGCTATCAATATCATATCAGTCAAAATTTTCAAGCAATTTTGTTACTACTTCATGATAAAGTTTTAAGATTGGTTATTTGCATTGGTATTCTACGTTTACTTGATGAATGATAAGTTGAGAATCATGAAATATCTTAATATGATTTTATGATCATAGCTATGGCTGCTTTAAGTCCTAAAATTAAGGCTTCATACTCTACATTATTTTTTGTGCATGGGAAATCAAGTTTGAATGATAAAGGAATAGGTATTCCTTGTGGTGTATGAAATACGACACCAAAACCTTGTCCTTTTTTTGCACTTAGGACCATCAAAGTAAAGTGTTCTATCAACATATTCCTCTAAAAGGACTGTAGCACCCTAAAATTGGCACAATAAACCTTAGAAAATAATTAAAATTATCTTAGTAATAATTCAAATTCATGTTGGCAATTTTGGGTACATTGCCTTTGCTCAAGTGTATAAGTTGTCATTGATGTCAAGAAGCTCTTGAAGGAATTTGATTTGATGTCAAATAATTTGTTTTGATGAAGGTTACGACATGACAGTTTCAAAGGTCTTTTGCAAACCCCAAGTTGGCAGGTTTAAAGATTACAGGTGGATGCATTGGTTTAATGCATTTGGGTCCAGGAGGAAGTATTTATTTAAATAATTAAAAACCTTGTTAAGGTTCCATTTAATTATTTTTAAATAAATATTAAATTATTATTTGCAATGGGTTCTCCTAATCCATGGCGCAAATGTTTTAACATTGTGGGCGCTAGCCAAGACCTCCGTCGACGTGTTAAACTCCTCGCCGACGTCAAAGAGCTTATGGTAAATTGCATATAAATCTCCCTCGATGAAAACAAAGATTCATCCCATCCAAATTTTGAAAGGTGTTGCTCGCTGTGAATTCGTCTGTGTCTTCGCCATTTTTCGTGGATCCGCTGTTCGTTTGTCTGCACTCACCGTTTGTCGAATCCGCCGTAAAGTTTATTGTCGTCGTGTCACGACAGAGGAAAGGAAGGGACTGTTGTTTCATTTTATCCCTGGCGTAGAAGGATCAAGGTTAACAGCGTGAGGTTTAAACCTCACCGGGTGCCTTTGGCGCACCGGTAGCGGCTAGGTTGTTGGCGCGCTACCCGAACGGGAGGTTCCGCGTTCGAATATCGTGAAAGGGTTTTTCGTCGTGAAGTGGACGCAGCGGGTGGTGTTAGAATTCGTGCGCAATTTCTCCATAGCGATTTTTGATGTTGGCTAAGGTATTTTTGAAATTAATTTTTGCTAAGTGTATTTTGCGGATGGAGGAAGTTTGTTAGAGGGAAAAACAGCTTAGGAGTTATAAGGAGTTTAAAGCTTGTTTGTATTTTGATAAAAGATTCTTTTTGAAGATGTTGTTGAAATATCTTATTGCATTCTTATGAGAGATAAATTTTATTTTTGATAAGACTATAAGGGAGAAATAAGGTGTATAAGGGTTAAATATTTCTTGTAATGTTGAGAGTGCTTTTGGTTGATTATGGAAATGAAAGCATGATGTTTTAAGGTTAAAATTGCTTCTTGTGTGAAGTTGTGAAACCTTAAGTGGGCAGCTTTGAGATTGACATTTGCTTTCATTAAATTGGTAATAATCAAGCTATTCTTTACTTGGTTAAAGTGTTGAGCTTACTCCTTTGTTGATGATTTGAAAAGTTGTGTGTGCTATTGTGAGTTGAGTTGGTGGATGCTTTTGTTCAAACAATATTGGAGAGAAAAGGAGTTCTACTTGTTTCCTTTTCTTGATGTTGATTGTGAAATGCTTCAAGGTTGTGTTTTGAGCTGAATGGTGTTGATTGAACCTTGTTTGATGAGCATTGTTGTTGAAGCCCTAATTGATGGTGAAAAGAACATGAGTATCATTGTTATGTGATTCTTTGCATAGTTGGCAATTGTTGGAGTTTCATGTTCTTGAAAGAAAGCATTCTATCCTATCCATTTCAGATATTGAGTTGAGTTTTCAGATTTGAGATTGAGTTTGAGTTGAGTTTAGATTTGAGAGTTGATTTGAGTTGAGTTTTGAGATTGGGAGTTGAGTATAGAACATATTGAGTCTCTAACAATTCTCTTTATGCTTCTATGAGTTTGACAAATCACATTGGGTCTCTAACAATTCACCTTGTGATTTCCTACTAAGAAAGTTTTTCTTGGTGAGCTTGCTGAGGTTTTGGACAGGTTCCGGTGGGGACTTGTGAGCAGGTTTTGGACAGGTTTCGGTGGGGACTTGTGAGCAGGTTTTGGACAGGTTCTGGTGGGGACTTGTGAGCAGGTTTTGGATAGGTTTCGATGGGGACTTGTGAGCAGGTTTTGGACAGGTTTCGATGGGGACTTGTGAGCAGTTTTGGATAGGTTTCGATGGGGACTTGTGAGCAGATTTGGACAGGTCCTAGCAGAGGACTTGTGAGCTGAGTTTTGATAGTTCTATCAGAGAACTTGAGGATAGAGGAGCACTGGTTCTTTGAGAAGAACCTGAGGATAGATTTGGCAAGTCTTTGAGAAGGCTTGTGTGTAGAGGATTGATTTGTTCAAGTGTTGGATAGATCTGACAGACAGAGGAAGACTTGTACTAGACCGACTGACTGTGTTTGGTACAGGTTGCTGAGCTACTGTGGACGTGATCATAGAAGGCAGAGGTCTCTTAGGCTAAGCATTGAGGACAGGAGGTCTTCGATGGAAAGGAGTTCCACGTGCTGGCAAGAGGTAGAGGCAGTTGATCTTCTGAGGGATCATTTCCAGAGTAGAGGGGAAGGTATCTCCTTTGAGTAGAGGCTCATAAATTTAGATTGAGGGAAGGTATCTCCTTTGAGTAGAGGCTCATAAATTTAGATTGAGGGGAAGGTATCTCCTTTGAGAAGAGGCTCATAAATTTAGATTGAGGGGAAGGTATCTCCTTTGAGCAGAGGCTCATAAATTTATATTGAGGGGAAGGTATCTCCTTTGAGCAGAGGCTCATAAATTCTGATTGGGGGAAGGTATCTCCTTTGGGCCGAGGCTCATAAACATTGTAATTGGGAAGGATTCCCAAAGAACTTTGAGATAACTTTTAGAGAAAAGTTTTGTGGACGTAGCCCAACCATTCTGGGTGAACCACGTTAAAATTGGTGTCACTTTGTGGATGATATTATGCATTGCTTTGATATTGCTTTGGGTATATTGCTTTACTATTTTGAAGTATAAAGGAAAAAGTAAAAAGAGGTCTTATACTGTTCACCCCCCTCTCAAGTATAAGCTTGTGTTCTTCAATTGGTATCAGAGCAGGTGCCTTCGAAAAGTTTAACAACTTGAAGGAAAAGCTAGTAAAGAACACAATGGATCATTCAAGTAGTAATGCAGCACCTATTCTTGATGGGTCAGATTTTGGTCTTTGGAGTGCAAGGATGAAGGTTCATCTAATGGCACTTGGTAATGAGGTATGGGAAGTGATTGAAGATGAGTACACTATTCCCGTACATGGTCCTAATACTAAAGAAGAAAGGCTCCTACATCACAGCAATTCAAAAGCAATGAATGCAATCCTAAAAGGCTTACAGAAAGCAGATCTCACCAAAGTGATTCACTGCAAGACAACTAGTGAAATGTGGAAACAATTGAAGGTGGTTCATACAGGTGATACAAATGTCAAAAAAGCCAAGTTAAGACACTTCAAAGGTATGTTTGAACAACTCAAGATGAATGATGATGAAAATATTAGTGACTACATGCTTCGTATGGATGAGGTTGTTAACTCCATGAAAGACTTAGGTCTTGAGCTTGCTGAAAATGATGTTTGTGATAAGATTTTAAGATCTCTTCCTAATAGATTTAGTGAAAATATTTCTGCTATTGAGGAAGCTAAAGATTTGGATAAGTTGAAAAAGGATGAGCTCCATAGTATACTTGCAGCATTTGAGTTGAGAACTCAAGTGAAGGTTGATGTCAAGAAAGAGGCAGCTTTCAAGGCTACCAAGGAATCCAAGGGTAAACAACTTCAAGATAGTGATGAGTCTTCTAGTGATGAAGAGGCATATTACAGCAAGAAAGGCAAGTTCTCTAGAAAACACAAAAGTATGAAAAATATAAGATGTTTCAATTGTGGAAAGTTTGGTCATTATGCTACTAACTCTACTGTTCCCAAGAATGAAAGTGATGAAGATAAACAGGATTCTAAGAGCAAGGATTCTGAAAAGCACAAGCATCACAGGAAGATCAAAGATGAGCACAACAATCAAGGAAAGAGGTATTCTCACAAGCACAAGAAGAGTTTCTACCTAGACAAAGCAAGTAAGTGTTCTAGTAGTGATAGTGAAAGTTCTTCAAGTGATAATGAAAATGAGATGTTGTTCATATCAAAAAAGAGGAAGAACCGAAACATAGATTCATTATCATGAAATGTCTTAGATGTGGAAATTTTGGTCACCTTGAGGATGATTGCACAAATAATGATTTGGTTTCTAGTATGTATGAGGATGCTTCAGAAAACTATAAGGAAGATGCATGTATGGTTTTTGAAAAGGGTAGCACCTCTAGTGATAAGAAATCTGAAAAAGGCTTTGATGATTCAAAAGGCAATCAAATAAAGGATCTTGAAAGTGAACTTATTAGTGCTCTTAGTGCTTTGAAAAAGGAAAGAAAGAAGAATGCTAGACTCAAGGATAAGTTAGATGAATGTTGTATGGAGAGAGATGATCTTATAGAAAGTCTTGACTTCTCTATAGCTAAGACACAAGAACTCAAGGATGAGTTAG
The DNA here is from genome assembly GCA_028583015.1 of Wollemia nobilis. Lineage (NCBI taxonomy): Eukaryota > Viridiplantae > Streptophyta > Pinopsida > Araucariales > Araucariaceae > Wollemia > Wollemia nobilis. The sequence goes on along the minus strand of JAQPPZ010001678.1, from coordinate 3,037,309 downwards.
AGTCTAAGGTTCTTGAGTATAGTGAGTTAGAACAGAAAATGGCTTCTTTGAAAGAGGAAACTAAAGAGTACAAGGATAAGCTTTACAGGTTTCAAGATAGCTCCAAAAAGGTTAAGTCACTCATCAAAGGTCAAAGAAAGACAACAGATAAAACAGGCCTTGGTTTTGTTAAGCCACACAAGGAACAAGTTGGAGAGTCTAGTAAGAGACTCCAAAAGGAAGAGAGTTCTGATGAGGAAAGTACTTCAGAAAAGGAGTCCTTGAATGATAGATGCACAAAAATAGAAAACAGAATTCAGAATGAGAAGAAGAAGTTTTCAGGACCCAAGAGGTCAAATAAAGGAAAGTTTCAAGGCAGATGTTTTGCTTGTCACAGGTTTGGTCACATGGCTTCACATTGCATGGCTCAAGTGAAGAAGGTAAATGACAATTTCAGAAGTGCTAGTTTCTTTCAAGGGTATTGCTACTCTTGTAAATAGTTTGGGCACAAGGCAGTCTATTGCAAGGTAAATAACAAGAACAGGTTTGATCAAAACAGGTTTGGTCAGAACAAGTTTGGTCATAACAGGTTTGGTCAGAACAGGTTTGGCCAGAACAGGTTTGGTCAAAACAAGTGGATTCAAAGATCAGGTTTACCTCAGAGAAACAACATCGTCAAGTGTTTCAAGTGCAACAATGAAGGTCACATAATCAGACAGTGTAGAGCTAAAATTCTAGAATACAAGAATAGGAACAGTGGCATGATCAGGTCCAAGGATCAAGGCATGGACAAGAACAGGGATGAGAACAAGAACAGGGACAAGAACAGGAATATGGACAAAGAGTTCAAGAGAAGGCCCGACAAGGAAGTTATAGATGCTGATGATGATCAGTGCCTAATGGGAGTTTTACTCCCACCCCAGAATTAATCACCTCATCAGGAGGTGGGGGAGGGACTAAGCTAAGAGGCTCATTCTTAGTCCCGAGCCCCAAAGGTGGCCCTTTGCCATTGATGACAAAGGGGGAGAGATATGAGTAAGGGGGAGAGCTTCAAAGTGAAGAGGAAAGCTTCAAGTCATGGGGAGCAAAACTTCAAAGGAAGATTCTCAGTTGTGGGCATCGTTTCTCAGTTGTTAGCACAGTTGGTTTCAGTTTTGGCTCTTGAGAAGTGTTTTCAGTTTTGGCTCTTGAGAAGTGTTAGTAAAGGTTTGCCATCAATGACAAAGGGGGAGATTGTTGGCAATTTTGGGTACTTTGGGTACATTGCCTTTGCTCAAGTGTATAAGTTGTCATTGATGTCAAGAAGCTCTTGAAGGAATTTGATTTGATGTCAAATAATTTGTTTTGATGAAGGTTACGACATGACAGTTTCAAAGGTCTTTTGCAAACCCCAAGTTGGCAGGTTTAAAGATTACAGGTGGATGCATTGGTTTAATGCATTTGGGTCCAGGAGGAAGTATTTATTTAAATAATTAAAAACCTTGTTAAGGTTCCATTTAATTATTTTTAAATAAATATTAATTATTATTTGCAATGGGTTCTCCTAATCCATGGCGCAAATGTTTTAACATTGTGGGCGCTAGCCAAAGACCTCCGCCGACGTGTTAAACTCCTCGCCGACGTCAAAGAGCTTATGGTAAATTGCATATAAATCTCCCTCGATGAAAACAAAGATTCATCCCATCCAAATTTTGAAAGGTGTTGCTCACTGTGAATTCATCTGTGTCTTCGCCATTTTTCGTGGATCCGCTATTCGTTTGTCTGCACTCGCCATTTGTCGAATCCATCATAAAGTTTATTGTCATCGTGTTCACGGCAGAGGAAAGGAAGGGACTATTGTTTCATTTTATCCCTGGCACAGAAGGATCAAGGTTAACAGTGTGAGGTTTAAACCTCACCGGGTGCCTTTGGCGCACCGGTAGCGGCTAGGCTATTGGCACGCTACCCGAACGGGAGGTTCCGCGTTCGAATATCGTGAAAGGGTTTTTCGTCGTGAAGTGGACGCAGCGGGTGGTGTTAGAATTCATGCACAATTTCTCCATAGCGATTTTTGATGTTGGCTAAGGTATTTTCGAAATTAATTTTTGCTAAGTGTATTTTGCGGATGGAGGAAGTTTGTTAGAGGGAAAAACAGCTTAGGAGTTATAAGGAGTTTAAAGCTTGTTTGTATTTTGATAAAAGATTCTTTTTGAAGATGTTGTTGAAATATCTTATTGCATTCTTATGAGAGATAAATTTTATTTTTGATAAGACTATAAGGGAGAAATAAGGTGTATAAGGGTTAAATATTTCTTGTAATGTTGAGAGTGCTTTTGGTTGATTATGGAAATGAAAGCATGATGTTTTAAGGTTAAAATTGCTTCTTGTGTGAAGTTGTGAAACCTTAAGTGGGCAGCTTTGAGATTGACATTTGCTTTCATTAAATTGGTAATAATCAAGCTATTCTTTACTTGGTTAAAGTGTTGAGCTTACTCCTTTGTTGATGATTTGAAAAGTTGTTTTGTGCTATTGTGAGTTGAGTTGGTGGATGCTTTTGTTCAAACAATATTGGAGAGAAAAGGAGTTCTACTTGTTTCCTTTTCTGATGTTGATTGTGAAATGCTTCAAGGTTGTGTTTTGAGCTGAATGGTGTTGATTGAACCTTGTTTGATGAGCATTGTTGTTGAAGCCCTAATTGATGGTGAAAAGAACATGAGTATCATTGTTATGTGATTCTTTGCATAGTTGGCAATTGTTGGAGTTTCATGTTCTTGAAAGAAAGCATTCTATCCTATCCATTTCAGATATTGAGTTGAGTTTTGTTTGAGTGGTTTGGTTGGTTTCAGATTTGAGATTGAGTTTGAGTTGAGTTGATTTGAGTTGAGTTTTGAGATTGGGAGTTGAGTATAGAACATATTGAGTCTCTAAAAATTCTCTTTATGCTTCTATGAGTTTGACAAATCACATTGGGTCTCTAACAATTCACCTTGTGATTTCCTACTAAGAAAGTTTTTCTTGGTGAGCTTGCTGAGGTTTTGGACAGGTTTCGATGGGGACTTGTGAGCAGGTTTTGGATAGGTTCCGGTGGGGACTTGTGAGCAGGTTTTGGACAGGTTTCGGTGGGGACTTGTGAGTAGGTTTTGGACAGGTTTCGGTGGGGACTTGTGAGCAGTTTTGGACAGGTTTCGATGGGGACTTGTGAGCAGATTTGGACAGGTCCTAGCAGAGGACTTGTGAGCTGAGTTTTGATAGTTCTATCAGAGAACTTGAGGATAGAGGAGCACTGGTTCTTTGAGAAGAACCTGAGGATAGATTTGGCAAGTCTTTGAGAAGGCTTGTGTGCAGAGGATTGATTTGTTCAAGTGTTGGACAGATCTGACAGACAGAGGAAGACTTGTACTAGACCGACTGACTGTGTTTGGTACGAGTTGTTGAGCTACTGTGGACGTGATCATAGAAGGCAGAGGTCTCTTAGGCTAAGCATTGAGGACAGGAGGTCTTCGGTGGAAAGGAGTTCCACGTGCGGCAAGAGGTAGAGGCGGTTGATCTTCTGAGGGATCATTTCCAGAGTAGAGGGGAAGGTATCTCCTTTGAGCAGAGGCTCATAAATTTAGATTGAGGGGAAGGTATCTCCTTTGAGCAGAGGCTCATAAATTTAGATTGAGGGGAAGGTATCTCCTTTGAGCAGAGGCTCATAAATTGATTGAGGGGAAGGTATCTCCTTTGAGTACCTGAGAGAGGCTCATAAATTTTGATTGGGGGAAGGTATCTCCTTTGGGCCGAGGCTCATAAACATTGTAATTGGGAAGGATTCCCAAAGAACTTTGAGATAACTTTTAGAGAAAAGTTTTGTGGACGTAGCCCGACCATTCTGGGTGAACCACGTTAAAATTGGTGTCACTTTGTGGATGATATTATGCATTGCTTTGATATTGCTTTGGGTATATTGCTTTACTATTTTGAAGTATAAAGGAAAAAGTAAAAAGAGGTCTTATACTGTTCACCCCCCTCTCAATATAAGCTTGTGTTCTTCAATTCAAATTTTAACCCCGAACCGCCCGTTAACCGCCTGTTAAACTGCTTTCCTCATTTTCTGTGCCATTTTTAGGATTTGTTGTGACCGTTGGACGATATCATCGTTGATCGGATGATTTCGTCTAGACTAGAATGTCCAGACGATTTCGTCCCAAAACTGATTTTTCATAATTAGCTTCTGTTTCAATGGCGTCTCTAACTGGGGCAAAAGCGTGTCTACGCGGTTAGAGACTTCCCCCGTTGGAGATCTCCCAAATTGGGATGATCTCCAACCTCCCAACCTCCTTCCTATGCCTATTTAATCTTAGGCCCTCCCCTTGACATTCCCCTGGCTGAATTTTTCTGTACTTCAAGTTTTACATGCATTAGAATGTCTTAGACTACTGTTTGCCTTTGTCCCTTTTCAAATTTTCTTGTAGGAACTTTGTCATTCTTCAGCCGGAGCAAGCTCAGATCATCGCAGATGATCTTGTACAATCTCGGATGATCTCGCACCAATTCGAGATGATTTCGACTACAGTCAACATTGGGGGCAATCAGTGCCCTGAGTTTGCATTCTTTCTCCACTATCTACTATTTTGCTTTGCATTAGTTAGACTTATTACTATTTTGCATCCTGGAGTTCACCCATATAGTTTTAATGCATGATAAAATCATAATTTGTCATTAAATCATTGTAATGCACTCATGTTTTGTTTATAATTATCAAGTTTAATATTATTATTGTCATTCTACATCATTGCCCTCTGTTGGAATAGTTGCATTTTCTGTATTTTGTATCTATTTCTCTGATTGCAGGTCTCTGACGAATTCATCTGATGAATTCATCAGATCTCAGATGATCTTGTCTGATCGCAGACGATCCTATCATATCAGAGGTGATCCTGACTGCTTCAAAAATTAGAACCTCCATCAGACATCCGGATCAGATATGACTTTTTAATCTAGCTTATTCTCTGTGTTTTCTGTTCAAATCTACTTTCTGTATTCATTTAAATCTGCATTTCATATAGAACAGTTTAGATTCATTTGGCCAAACCTAGGATTTGAATGATTAAAGATAAAATTGAACACATCAAACACATTCCCAACCTAGGCGTGGAAACTGCCATTCAAAAGTTTCCTGGTGAACCCACCATCCATCGAAAAATCACCTTAATACCCCTCCCCCGAGAGGCGGGACCTTCAAAGGGCCTCTCAGTCCGAGGTATTGTCCCATCCTTCCCGCATCCCCCTTCCGGGCGCGGATCCTTTAGCCTGAAGGTAAGGGTGCGGAAAATTTGGAACGATACATTTTGGTGAACCCGACGTGAAACTAAAACCTTTTGAAAACAAAAACAAAAAAAAACAAAAACAAAACATAGATGCATTTAAAATCATTAGAAAACTACTAAGTTGCATATCATGTTTAGATGGTAGCTCCTAAGAAAAGACTAGCAGTTACTATAAATGTTGAAAACCAATTAGCAGCCATAGAAATCAATTTTGTGCTTAGTGTGCCTGAAACAGATAGAAACCAACTTTTGTGGGACGAACTTGATAGGAGACTAGGTATCATTTCATCTAGGTCAACAGAGCTTAAACAAATCAAGAGGCTTGTCCTAGATAGAATCCTGGATCCTCATCAACTCATTTTTTATCATGAACTTCAGAGAGCTTGCCATAGGTGGTTAGCAGATAGAAGAGCCCTTGTGTCTTCTGAGTTGTATACCTTTGAGGAATTCCTCGAGAATGCAGCCATAGTGCATCAATTTCTAGCTCGTATAGAGGACCAAGAAGCTGATCTTGCAGATAGAAAAATATGGAATAGAGTTCCTAGAGCTGTGTTATATCGAGAGTATTGCCACGAGCTTTACTTCTACAAACCAGAATCTAAAATAGATAATATCACCATAGCACACTTTGTTGACTTCTTGAAAAACAATTTTCAATTTGAAGAAGAACATTTCATGACTCCTGAAGAACTTGAGCCCATTAATGATATTTATAAATTGTTTATAGAAAACTAGATCATTGCTTTCATTATTATTATTTCTTGCGTTTTGTGTGTTGTTTGTTATCTTTATAATATTGTTATAAAAAAAACAAGAAAAACCAAAAAACATAATCAAAACCAAAACATTTTATTTTAAATACTATAGTAGGTATATAATTAAAATATATACCTCTTAAGCTTGTTGCATATATATATATATATATATATATATATATATATATATATATATTTTTTTTTTTTTTTGCTGAAATCTAAGTTTAAGCACAATGACTAGACTTAGGAATGGTAAACAAACTGAAGAAGAAGAAGAAGAAGATTGGTTAGGAAAGAAAAACAAAAAAATTAAATGCCCTTCCTAAGGATCCAATTCCGAAGAAGAAACTCTAGAACAGCCGGAAGATGAGCTCGGTTGAACAAAATGAACAACAAGAAAATGTTAGAGAGGAAGGATCCTCATCCCCTAGAATGGCTCCAGATGGAACTGTTACTTTTGATAACATAGATCATTTCTAGAAATTCTTCAATAATAATATTGGTGCTCTTAATATGGCAGTTCGTATTGATAGGGGACAAATTAGTGAAACTCAAGCAATCCTAGAAGTAGGATTTAACATGCACACTAATCCCTTGTCTTTCGTTGATCAAGAAAGTGATAAAGCTGGACCATCCAATATGGATATGGCCACTATAATTCAGAACATGCAAAAACAACAGGTTACCCAACCTCCTAAGGAACCCGTTATTGAGCCTAAAATCATTCCCACACAAAAGAGACCTTCATTCACTGCTTTATTTCGCCAAACTATTGATCAATATGCTTCAAATCGACAAAAACCTAAAATGAAGCCAAACACCAATTTTCAACAATCTGGGATACAACATAATACAACTTCAAAACTTCTTCATAACACCCTTCCTACCAACAATTTACACAATAGCAATATAGCATCTAATCTTCATGTCCCTCCATCATATGCTCACCAATCCCATATTAATACCCTACCAAACCAATATGGTGGGCAAACCAGTAATCTGGAAGCCATGGTGAAACAGTTAGCTTCCCGCATGGACCAGATAGATCCCTACCGTCCCTCGTACAATTATCGAGAGATGTGTAGTCAACCTCTAGATCCTATAGTTGTAGCACAACCATACCCTAAACACTTTCCCATGCCCGTCCTGCCTATATATAAAGGAACCGAAGATCCCATAGAGCATCTTCGCATGTTTAGGATAGCATGTCATGATATATCACATGATGACTTGTTATTACTAAAAATGTTCCCAAAAAGTTTAGGAGGAATGGCATTAGAGTGGTACTATCAATTGCCCACTCATTCTTTGAGAAATTTTGAAGAGACCGCTGAATCTTTTGTGCATCAATTTAGTGCCTATATCGAAAGGCATGTAACCATTAAAGATTTGTACAACTTAAAACAAGACAAAGATGAATGTTTTGCTGATTTCTTAGCTAGATGGAGGCAGTTGATAGGAAAACCGCACTTTGTGCTACCTTATAGGGAAATGTTGGACATTTTTATTAATAATTTGCAAGAACAAATATCTTATGAGTTATCAATCTGCTACCTTAACTACCTTCGATCAGAGCTATAGACTTAGCTCGAAGAGTAGAAGATGCTCTCATTAGGAGAGGCCAGCTTAGGAAGAAAGATGATGAGAAAACATCCAGAAATCAATATAAAAACAAACAAGTTGTAGGTGACGGAGTCACTGATAGCAGAAATGTTGCTAATATCAATACAACGAAGACAACAGAAAAATTTATATTGAAACCTCCTGATAAACCTCCTCGAGAGTTTACTAGATTGAATCAACCATTATCAACTATTCTACCCCAATTACTCGAAAGAGGTTTGATTCAATTACCTAACTATCCGGGAACCTGATCCAACCATACCCGGATACAGAGCTGATTTACATCGTGATTTCCATAGAGGGCCTGGACACTCTACCAACTCTTGTAAAAGGTTAAAACATAAAATACAAGATCTGATTGATAATAATGAGATGGAGGTGCAAGCCTTCCAACCTAAACAAAATGCTCCTAATAATGCTCAAAAGAACATTCCCCAAAATCAAAATCAAAATGCTAATCAATCATTAGATATATTTCAACATCCTTTACCAAAACATGGTAAAGAGGTGGCCAATCAAATTGAGCATCATAATGTCCCTCCTCCTACCCGATATGTAGGAACTATTAGCGGACATTTACCTAATCATGATTTACAAAAATTTGACACAACTTTATCCATGGTCATGACCAGGCCCCTACATAATATTCAAACACCGGATCTCAGTGATGTAGAATCGGATACTAAAAGTGAAATAGACATCACCTCAAATCAATCGAATAGTTCTGAAGATGAATCAGATCCTATTCAACCTATCACAGATTCTATGGTTCCGGAAGAACCATTTCCTAGAAGAGTTACTACTCGACCCTCTTCTAATCAGTTCCTTCCTAATGAACAAGCTATAAATGCTAGACCAAGACCTATTCATCATCCTCAATATAACATTGTAGGTACCATCGGAGTCGTTACCAGACAACAAGCTCAAAATTCTCAACAAGAACCAAATCAGAATGATGGATCAACTCCATTTGTTTTGAAAAATCCCAATAAAGGGAATCATGCTCCTAATGTTCAATCTAAACCTCCTTATAATATTAATGAGCAATTATCCAATACTACAGCTAGAATTTCCCTTTTGGACTTATTAAGATCTTCTCCTACCCATAGAGATGAATTGATGCTCACATTAAGCCAAATGATGGTACCACAAAACATTCAACCTGAAGCCATGGCCAATACTATCATCACTAGAGAAGTTGATTGTATTGACTTTCGAGATAAAGATATACCACAACATAGTTTACATAAGGATAACCCCTTATATATTACTGCCCTAATAGGAGATGTAGCAGTCAAAAGGGTCTTGATTGATAATGGTTCATCTCTAAATATTTGCACTTTTGACTTCTACCAAAGATTTGGGTTTAGAAGTGATGAAATGAAGAAAACTGACATGATCATAAAAGCTTTCAATGACGAAACACAAGAAACATGTGGAGTTATCACCATCCCATTGCAAGTTGGTCCGAGAACCTTAGATACGACCGTGTTTATTGTACATTGCCCCGCATCATACAATATACTCTTGGGTCATCCTTGGATCAATGCAATGCGGGCTGTCCCATCAACTTTACACCAATGTGTTAAATTCAAATTTAAAAATCAGTTGGTCACTATCCATGGTGATCCTAGACCCTTTGATATGTGTGCTTTGGCAGAACCTGTTGGAGTTCAATTTTGCCCTGCTCTGTCATCCACACATCCTAATTCTTATTTTTCATCTAAACCTGTGAAACACACACCCATAACTTCATCTATTTCTCCTCCATTAATTTCACCCTCATATATAAATCAACAATCTTCTAAACAAACCACACTAGAACCTCAAAAAGATCTTAAATCCACAACCAATCCTTCATGTTCCATCCCTATAATTTCAAAACCTATAGACCCATCTATTAACACCTCCACATTATCTACATCTATCATACCTTCCACATCTAAAGATATAGGGAATGATCCTTCTACATCTTATGCTCTTTCTGATGAACTCTTACCTGATTTATCTAAAATTCTTATATCAGAAAAAAACAAATGCTTCTATGCAAAATTCCATTATCTTAAGTAATTTGCCGCCATCTCCTCGTACTTTGGGCCTCCCACAACCTATGGGAAGTACTTACCAAGTCGGGAGTTGTGCCTTCATTTATAAGGGATATGACTAGGGAAGAATACCCAGGAACATCAAAACTCATCATGAGGGATATGCTCGATGTTATTTTACTAATGAGTATATTAAAGCTAAACCTATAATGCTTAAAATGGGATATAAAGGGAAAGGCTTGGGACCTTTCCAAGATGGTATGAAAGAACCCTTTGAGGTAGAACCATGGCCCGCCCGATGTGGTGTGGGCCTATTTCCTAGTAAGGGTCAACCCTTCCCTTTTGAAGATGATGATCAACTCATATGTTATCAAGATTATTTGGATGGGCGTGATGATTTGCCTCTAAAAAATCAGCCATTTACATGCAATATGCTATCCATAGCTTATCCTGAAATGATTGCTGAATCCGATGATGAGTTGGAAGGAGATATTTTCCATGATGTCTCCGTTGAAGAGATGTTACACAATGGTTTTTATTTTGATGGTTCTATACCTACTATAGCCCAACTTGAGGCCACGACTCCTCAAGATGAATTATCCAAGTTAACCTTAAAAGAATTACAAGAATTGGGCGTTTCACCCACCCCACCTAATTTTGAAAGAGATCTACACATGGAAGTAGAAAACGTCATTAAAGTTAACATTGGAACTGAGGATAATCCCCACATAATCAATATTGGATCAGAATTAAGTCAAGAAAAACAAGAGCAATACATTGCATTCCTTAAAGAATATGAAGATGTCTTCGCTTGGACATATGAAGATATGCCAGGTTTAGACCCTTCCGTAGTCATGCATCACCTAGTAGTCCATCCGGATGCTAAACCTCGTTAAACAGAAACTTAGAAAAATGCATCCCAAAGTGGCCTTGCTAGTCAAAGGGGAGTTAGAAAAACTCCTGAATGTTGTTTTTATACAAGCTATTGATTATGCTTGAATGGATCTCGAATGTAGTTCCAGTCACCAAGAAAGAAGCTACCAAAGTTAGGGTTTGCACAGACTTTAGAGATATTAACGTCGCATGCCCTAAAGATGATTTTCCTCTTCCAAACATGGATCAAATCATTGATTTTACTGCTGGGAGTGGAATGATGTCCCTAATGGATGGATTTTCTGGTTATAATCAGATCAGGATAGCTCCTGAAGATCAGGCTAAAACAGCCTTTATTACCCCCTGGGGTACCTTTTGTTGGAAAGTGATGCCATTCGGCCTAAAGAACGCAAGTGCAACCTATCAACGAGCTATGACTTATATTTTTCATGACATGATGCATGATATCCTACATGATTACGTAGATGATATCATAGCTCGTTCCATCAAAGAAGATGATCATTTAAATGACTTAAGGAAAGTGTTTGATCGGTTAAGGGAATATCTTATCCGACTAAATCTTGCTAAATGCATATTCGGAGTTAAGTCCGGTAAACTATTAGGGGTTATAGTTTCTTTACGTGGCATCGAAATCGACCCTCTCAAGATTGCGGCTATCACCGATATGCCCGCACCTACCAATATATCTGAGTTACGAAGTTTACAAGGTAAGCTTCAAGCTATCCGTCGCTTCATCGATAAGTTGGCGGACAAAACCGGTCCCTTTCTTAAGCTTCTTAAGAAGGATGTCCCTTTTAATTGGGACGACGAATGTAAGGAAGCTTTTGAACTTCTCAAACAATACCTCCTTAACCCACCTGTGCTTTCACCGCCTAGACCTGATCGCCCATTTATCCTATATATTTCAGCTTCAGATTTTGCTTTAGGAGCTATGTTAGCTCAACTTGATGATGAGAAAAGAGAACGTGCTAATTATTATATTAGCCAAACTTTAATTAGTTATGAAACCCGCTACACAGCATTAGAAAAACTATGTCTAGCAGTCATATTTTCTACGCAAAAATTATGCCATTATATGCTCAGTCAGAAAACTTATGTCATTGCTAAATATGATCCCTTGCGGTATCTCATGAGTCGACCTTATTTATCGGGTCGCACAACAAAGTGGGTTCTTGCTCTAAGCGAGTTTGAACTCACGTTTATAGGACAGAAGTCTGTTAAGGGTCAAATCATAGCAGATCAATTAGCTTCTGCACCCTTAGAGTCTACCCATCCCCTCATCATTGAGTTTCCTGATGAATGCCTTCAATTAGAGGCAGACCATGTTGAACAATGGTCCTTATACTTTGATGGAGCCCGATGCATGAGTGGGGCTGGTGCAGGTATTATTTTAATATCTCCACAAAAACACATTATACCTTTGTCCTTTAAATTAACATTTGCTTGCACCAATAATACTATTGAATATGAAGCTCTAATCCTTGGATTACGAGCTGCCTTGGCGCTAAAAATTAAACATCTGCTAGTTTTTGGTGATTCTCAACTTGTTATAAACCAAATTAATGAAGTTTATCAGACTAGAGATGATAAATTGCGCCCATATAAAGCATATGTTTTACAATTAATATCTCTATTTGATCAAGTTACCTTGGAAGCTATTCCTCGAACTAGCAACCATGCGGCTGATGCTATGGCTGCAGCTACATCTCTTCTGCCCTTGGAGTTAGATGACGAATATGCCACCATCATTATTCGTCGACTCCAGGAACCCACTTCAAATAAGTCATGCTTAGAACCTTTGGATGTGTTTCTAATCAATGAAACTACTCCTGAACCTTGGTATACGGATATATTTGATTTTCTTCACAATGGGACTTTCCCTGCCAGTTCTAATAGAAACCAGCGTCGGTTATTACGTAGACGAGCAAGTCGATTTGTAATAATTGGCAATACTTTATATAGGAGATCTTTTGAAGGTATCCTATTGAGATGTTTGAATTTAGAAGAATCCAGATCAGCTTTGAGTGAAGCCCATGATGGATCTTGTGGAGGACACTTCAGTGGTAGTGTCATTGCTAAAAAGCTCCTTAGGATAGGATACTTTTGGCCTACCATGGAGAATGATGCACATGATTATGTGCGCCATTGCGACAAGTGCCAAAAACATGCTGACCTTGTCCATGCTCCCGCACAAGAACTGTAGGCTATTTCATCTCCTTGGCCCTTTTCAAAATGGGGCTTAGACATTATTGGCAAAATTAATCCTGTGTCATCTGATGGACACAAATTCATCATAACCGCCACTGAGTATTTCATGAAGTGGGTTGAAGCTATGCCTTTAGCTTCTTGCACTGGAACACAAGTCTCTAAATTTATTTTTAATCAAATCATTTGTAGGTTCGAAATTCCTACAAATCTCATCTCAGACAATGGAACTTGTTTCAAAAATAAATATGTTAAGAAATTATGTCAAAAATATAAGATTCAACATCACTGGTCCACTCCCTATTATCCTCAGGGTAATGGCCAAGCAGAAGCTTCTAACAAAACCTTAATCAAAATTCTCAAAAAATTGGTCAATAAATCTGGCCACGATCGGCACATTCAATTATATCCAGCCTTTGTGGGCATATCGCACTAGCGTTCGTACTCCCACAGGTACTTCACCTTTTGTTTTGGTTTATGGCGCCGAAGCCATTTTTCCCTTTGAATTAGAAGTTCCTTCTTTGGCTCTACTACTTCAAGATACCGAAGTAGGAGATGAATATCGAGCTGGCAGACTCAGTCAGCTGGAGCTCCTAGATGAAAAGCGCATCAATGCTTTGGAGCATCTTCGTGCCTACCAAAACAAGCTTAAAAGATCATATGCTAAGAAAGTTCGTCATCGATCCTTTGAGGTCGACGACCTTGTTTTAAAAGAAAATAAAAAAAATACTAATGCAACTAAAGACCTTAAAGGTAAATTTGAGCCCAACTGGCTTGGACCATATATTATCACTGCTAAATTTGAATCGGGAGCATACAAATTATCTACCTTAGATGGTAAAGAACTTAAAGAACCCATGAACATTTTGCATCTTAAACGTTACTATGCATAAAAATTGGTCATTTCATCATTGTATATATTTGTTTAAAATATTTCAAAAAAACCACTATCTTGTATTTCTTTCAATTTATAAACTTAAAAATATAAAAACACCAAAAACATCCAAAATCATCAAAATCTTCAAAAACATCTTTTATTTTTGTACCTCTCAATTTGTGACGTATTGCAGTTATATTTTCAAATTATTTTGGATAAATTAGCATTTATTTGGAATCCCGCACTTTCACATTCACATGAATAAATATCTTGATTTATTTGGTATGATTACTAATCTCTCTTATATCAAAGTCCACAAAATTCAATTAAATAAAGTTTGAGCACAGAGAATTGATCTTGTTATTTACTTAAACCAAGCATATCCTTTCACAATAAAATGATTATATTTGTAATGTCCATGCTATGCTACATAGTAGAAGTGGTTTCTTGAGCGAAAAGTTTCCCCTGCTATCCTATCATGCACATGGTCTAGAATCTTTGAGAATTGACAAAAGGACAAGCTCACCCCTACCCAGAATAAAAATCCCTTGCTCTACAACTAATCCGAGCAAGTATCCCTAGCATAGGAAGAAAAGAAAAGTTCAAGAAAAAAGAGAAAAAGAAAAAGGTTATTTCAGCATTATCTCAAATATCAAAGCAAAAGATACAAAAAATAAAGAAAAAGAAAAGAGAGAAAAAAAGAAGAAAGCAAAAGAAAGCAAAAGCAAAAGCAATAAAATCCCTTTCCCTACCCATTGAAAAGAAAAGAAGGGTTGATGAGCTTGAATCCCTGGAATTCTCAATTATTCGAAAACTGTGAGGTAAGCCCCATAACAGGTGGTTTGTGCCCAACCCGCTTGGCCTTGGGTAACTCCTAGCGTGGTGATATGTCTGTCACATTAGCGACCTTCTTTTGTATAGACCTATGTCTGCTTATGGATTAGCTAGCTCTTGATAACCCGACTTACATAGTAGTCTGGTATGGTTATATGCATCTAAATCATGGTTAATGAACACTTATTTGGTTAATTCAAATCACTTGTATCAAATTATCTTGCTCAAAACTGGTAAATGAACAATACAATCGCACACACATTTGTATTTGAGAGATTTTGTGTATCATTATGATAAATCAAGATTGGAAATGAACTCACATACGCACATGGGATTCCTTATAAATCTAACTTTTGTCTTTAAGATACTTTGAAATATTTTTGCAAATTGCCTGGAATAATTTCATTTTCTTCTCTGAGAACAGTTGTTTAGTATAAAGACAACTACATGCATTACCAAAAAAAAATCAAAATCATTTTCAAAAACATGCAATAAAGTTACATTTATATATAACTTTTGACTTTCGCGACGATGGTATAATTCCAAAACCAAAATTGGAATTTTATGCCTAGCACAAGTCCTCATCTTCATATTTTCTGTTTATTTTCAAAAATTAAAAATCAATCATGCAATAAAACTACAATATCAATTTCTTCTTCGGATTTCGCGATGATGGTATAAGTCTATACCTAAATATTCTATGCCTAGCGCAAACCATTGTTTTAATTTTATTTTCCCATCTATTTCAAATCATAAAAACATATGACTTAAATCATTATGTTACACAATTATGCTTTACAAAAAAACGAACACTTATTCTATTTCATGTCATTATGTTCAAATTCAATATTGCAACCATGGTATAAATTCTAAGGAATTATTCAAAATTTTATCACACTTAGGAATTTATGCCTAGCAAAAATCATTTTAAAATATTTCATGCATACTATTTTTATGAAAATCTGAAAACAAATCATCAAACCATCATTATCTCCATCATCACAACAAAGTCTTAAGACAGTCTCTTAAGCACTCTTTTACTTTTAACAATATTTCTATACTGGGATTAGCTTGACGACCGAGTGAGCGACGACTCCATGAAATGGTCTATAATAGCGACAATGTCCTTTGAAATTATTGTTAGAAGTCCCTTTTATTTTTATCAAATTATCCCACAAACAACCAATTTGTTTACATCAGATTATTTCATTTAAATTTTAAAAGCATGACATTCAAACCATAATATTTCCAAACGACATAATTACATGAATCATCAAATCAATCACACCAAAACATTAAAGCATCATACAAACACATAAGACAAGTCATATGATCAAAAATATCTCATCTATATATATATCAACAATATATACATCATCTCAAAACTGGATCGGTATGCCACAATCTGTACCTCGACATACTCAATCCTCTATCAAAAATAATAAACACTATGTATCAATCTATGTAGTGCAATCTGTAGCAGCTAGCCTCGAGAAGCCCTCGAGCTCTCAGCCTCATCTCCTCCCCCACCCTACCATGGAGGAGGTGGTCCCATAGAGTTTCGGGATGTATCTCGAGTCCTCGTCGTCGATTGAGAGGATGTCCTCGATGACCCCATCTTGATAGGTTCTACAATGTTGGTTGGCAACTGTACCCTCTGGCCCTCTGGAACCAGCTGGAAGTATACACCCTGGTAAAATGTGGTCTGCATCATGGACCGCACTAGGTCATCCCTGCTCGCTCCTCCGCTCCGTGCTCTGAGGCGTGCGACCTCATCTCTGAGCTGTGTGGCCTCCTCTCGATGTCGTGCAGCCTCATCCTGCAAGGCCTGCACCTGAGCCTGGAGACGAACAGTCTCCACCCGGAGAGTAGCCATCTCGCTACTCTCTCCTGCCTCGACACCCTTGCCCTTATCGGGCGATGGTGGCCTCTCTCTCCATGGAGAAGGGGGTCTCTCCTCCCTCCTCTCCCACTGCCGTGGCCTCTGCTGAGCCTGTGGTCTCCTCTGCTCTCTCCCGCCGTGACCCTGTGCCGCCTCAATGGCCGCCCGGCGCCGCCTCCCCATCCGACGCACAACTACGTGAATCGGACCCTGAGCCCTCGTCATCCGAGGAGGGCGGATGCCTACGTACCAGGCATCATAGCCATCGGCAACCCCAGCGTCGTCACCATCCACTGGCTGGATGGGGGCATCATCCACGTCTTGACTCTAGAATCGCTGCATATCTAGAGCCCCGCTGACTGTAGTGTTATCCCGGATGGTCCAGGAAAACTCGTAGTCCCTGAGAGATGGGATCCCCGTTGTAGACCGAACTACCTCAAAACTTGGTCATAGCGGTGGAGCTCCACCTCTCCCCTCTCCATCCTCAGCCAATAGGTTTTGCCTGATGCGAGCCAGCTCCTGTCCATCCTCGGCCCACCCTGGATGATCTCTCCAAGGCCTCCAGGTGATCTGGTCGGAGACAAGGTCATCAAGTAGTCTCCGGGACATTGGCAGATCTATCCATCACTGTGACCCTCTCTGGAGCCACCAGTAGAAAACTCGGGGCCTCTCCCCGTCAATCCCTATCAGTGGGAGCCCTACCGGCCTCCGCACCATGATGTGCTCCCAGCACCAAACCTGTAGTAGTGATGTCATGACTAGACATCGACCGCCCTTGTATACGACCCCATGCAGGATCCTATACAATCGGCATAGTACAAAGCTCCCCCAAGCAAACCTGTACCCGTGGTCTCTCATGTCGTAGACCACATCTATCAATAGCCATGGTAGTCTGCATCCACTCTGATGGCATAGCAGCGGACCACCTACCACCCCAGCCAAAACCTGTGTCAGTCTAGATGCCCCAGGCATCTGGCGTAGCGACTCGATGTTCACTCCGCCCTTCTCCAGGGCGAAGCTCGGATCTCCGCACAGTCGCATCATCGCGTGGCCCTGATTGGCCATGGGAGTTATTAGCCGTCCTTGTATGGGGATCCTCAAAATCCTCCATACATCCTCCAATGTGGGAGTCATCTCCCCTGTCGATAACCGAAAACAAGAAGAACCCGGATACCACCTCTCTGCTAGGGCTGTCAATAGCCCCATATCTGTAGAAACTTGTGGCATATCTGCCACATGCTGCAAGCCGACTTGAGCCAACTGATCTCGCTCTGCCTGAGATAGAGCGGCCAAGTCATCCTTCAGTCCACCGTATTTCCATTCTCGGCTCTTTAGTAATCCTCTCTGCAACATAAACAACAAAACAATAAAAATCATTAATAAATCATTAATTAAAAATGCAAGTAAAATAAGTTCACTTTCATACAAATGATGATATCGTCCACTATTGGACGATATCGTCCAAAATTTGAGCAAATTCGTCTCCGATTTTGCAAGAGGGAATCGTCCCTTATTGGACGAAATCGTCCCCATATCGCCGATTTCGCCCTTGGACGAAATCGACGATATCGAGACGATTTCGACGAAATCGAGACGATTTCGTCCCGACGACGTCGACGGCCCAAAAATGGCCGCGATGCTCAAAAATCATTCAAAATTAATCTAAAAAGCATGAAATTCAAAATTAAAGCATTCTAAATTAAGTTTGGACCCTTACCCGTAGCCCGCGTCGGACCTCTGTCGATCTGTGCGTTGTCTCGACCATCTTGTCTACAGAGCTCTAGAAACCAGGAAAATGAAAAGTAACAATGAATTAGGGTTTTACCCTATTTTTCTTAATTTTATTCAAAAACAATTAAAAACATTTTTAAAATTTTGCTTTTTCGCGTTTTTACCTCAAACGTTCGATTTGGGTAAAAACACGGAGGGGGCACCATAGTAAGTCGTCGTACGATTCGACCTAGAATCGTCGCCTAAAAATGGGAATAATTTTTGCTTTCTCGTAGATCGAGAAGAACTCATATTTAACGCATTTTCTTCGAAAAATTCGCTAAAGAGGGGGCAAAATGTAGCACCCTAAAATTGGCGCAGTAAACCTTAGCAATAATTAAAATTACCTTAGTAATAATTCAAATTCAAATTTTAACCCCGAACCGCCCGTTAACCGCCTGTTAAACCGCTTTCCTCATTTTTCATGCCATTTTTAGGATTTGTTGTGACCGTTGGACGATATCATCGCCGATCAGACGATATCGCCTCAGATCGGACGATTTCGTCTGGACTAGAACGTCCAGACGATTTCGTCCCAAAACTGATTTTTCATAATTAGCTTCTGTTTCAACGACGTCTCTAACCTGGGCAAAAGCGTGTCTACGCGGTTAGAGACTTCCCCCATTGGAGATCTCCCAAATTGGGATGATCTCCAACCTCCCAACCTCCTTCCTATGCCTATTTAATCTTAGGCCCTCCCCTTGACATTCCCCTGGCTGAATTTTTTTGTACTTCGAGTTTTACATGCATTAGAATGTCTTAGACTACTGTTTGCCTTTGTCCCTTTTCAAATTTTCTTGCAGGAACTTTGTCATTCTTCAGCCGGAGCAAGCTCAGATCGTCGCAGATGATCCTGTACAATCTCGGACGATCTCGCACCAATTCGAGATGATTTCGACTGCAGTCAACATTGGGGGCAATCAGTGCCCTGAGTTTGCATTCTTTCTCCACTATCTACTGTTTTGCTTTGCATTAGTTAGACTTATTACTATTTTGCATCCTGGAGTTCACCCATATAGTTTTAATGCATGATAAAATCATAATTTGTCATTAAATCATTGTAATGCACTCATGTTTTGTTTATAATTATCAGTTTAATATTATTGTTGTCATTCTACATCATTGCCCTCTGTTGGAATAGCTGCATTTTCTGTATTTTGTATCTATTTCTCTGATTGCAGGTCTCTGACGAATTCGTCTGACGAATTCGTCAGATCTCAGACGATCTTGTCTGATCGCAGACGATCCTGTCATATCAGAGGCGATCTTGATCGCTTCAAAAATCAGAACCTCCATCAGACATCCGGATCGGATATGACTTTTTAATCTAGCTTATTCTCTCTGTTTTCTATTCAAATCTACTTTTCGTATTCATTTAAATCTGCATTTCATATAGAACAGTTTAGATTCATTTGGCCAAACCTAGGATTTGAATGATTAAAGATAAAATTGAACACATCAAACACATTCCCAACCTAGGCGTGGAAACTGCCATTCAAAAGTTTCCTGGTGAACCCACCATCCATCGAAAAATCACCTTAATACCCCTCCCCCGAGAGGCGGGACCTTCAAAGGGCCTCTCAGTCCGAGGTATTGTCCCATCCTTCCCGCATCCCCCTTTCGGGCGCGGATCCTTTAGCCTAAAGGTAAGGGTGCGGAAAATTTGGAACGATACAAGGACATCTTCTTCTTGTTTAGTGATAGTAAATATCAAATCATCTGGGATCTCAATAATCAAGGGTTGATCACTAGGAGGTGGAGCTTTCACAAGTTGATCGACTATTACCTGACCTTTAATGGGTTTTTTTCTAATGAAATCAAGATTGAATTTAGTTAGTAGCATTATCCATTTTGCAATACGGGTGTTATTATAAGTGTGAGACATAATGTAACATAGAGGATTTTATTTATCTATGACATATATATTGTGGCTTAGCATGTAATGTCTGAGTTTCTTAGTGGCAAAAACCACTGCTAGGCACAATTTTTTAACATAAGTGTATTAGGATTCATAACTTACCAATGTTCGACTAATATATTAGATTTCTTGCTCTCAATTATTTTCATTCTTTTGAGCAAGCAGTATCCCTAATGTAAAGTATGTTGCTAAAATATAAATATGGAAGGGTACCCCTGTATGAGGAGAAGCTAAGACTGTTATAGAAGCTAGGTATTTATTAATATCAATAAAAGCTTTTTGAAATTCATCTATCCATGAAAATATCACCTCCTTTTGTAGTAGGTGATTGAATGACCTGCATTTGTTTGAGATTTGTGCAATGAAATGATGAATCAATTAAATATTTCCTTGTAAACTACACAACTATTTTAAGTTTGTTGGGGGAGGCATCTCCATGATGACCTTGACCTTATTTGGGTCCACTTCAATACCTCTTTTGGAGATAATGAAAACTAGGAGTTTGCTTGAGGTGACACCAAAGACACACTTATTGGGGTTCAACCTTATATTATGCTCTAGAAGTTGATCAAAGACATTTTCCACGACACCAATGTGCTCTTGTCGTGTTTTAGATTTTGACAAGAGATCATCCACATAATATTCAATGATCTTGTATATTTAATCATTGAATATGTATGTCATGGCACATTGATAAGTGGAACCTACATTTTTAAAGCCAAATGGTATCACATTGTAACAAAAAATCCTCCAAGGTGTAGTGAATCATGTTTTATGTTGACCATCAGGATTGATTCGAATCTGGTTGTATCTTTACAACCATCCATTAAAGATAGAATTTCATGGTTAGTGCAAGTGTTGACAAAAGTATCAATGTTTGGTAGATAAAATTCATCCTTAGGACATGTTTTTTTAAGGTCTCAAAAGTTAGTGCAAATATGTATCACCTAATTAGGATTACGAATGGGTACCATTTTTGAAAGCCACTTAGGATAGTCAATGGAGATAATGAAATCCACATCTAATAGCTTTTGAAGCTCTTATTTTATCATGATGGAAATGGTAGGATGTATCTTTATCAATTTTTGTTTGATCAACTTAGCATCAAGATGCAAGGTTAAATTATGAAAAACCATATTAGGATCAAGACTAGGCATATATTTATAGGACCATACAAATATGCCCTTCTTATTTTTAAGGAGAGCTATCAATTGCTCATGTTCATCAGCAGATAAAGTTTTTCTAAGTTTAATGATTTGTGTATTGTCCATGTTTGAACTAAATATCACATCAATAGTATCTTCAATGGCCATATGAGAACCTTTCTCAAGCTACTGGGGTATTGGGATGAGATGAATGTCATCAATGACATTATTAAACTCTTCTAGCTTAGTCTCTTCCATGTCTTCCTAGAAAACCTCAATATCTAAGGGTGAAGGCAAAGGTGAAGGCAACGAAGGAATGTAAGCAACAAAAGCTCTTAAAAATTCCTCAAAAAGAAAAAATTCAACAAAATATGGTGGTGATGAAATATGTTCCATATCAATAAGGCTAATGTCAATTGGAATTGGTTTTGCCAAATCATATGGATTACAGATTACGGTGAATAAGTCAACAAAATTCATGATGACTTAGTGGGGGAATGATGGTTGGTAATGTGTAGGGTAGATTGGTACTATTTTCTAATATCGGTGAAGGAACCTTAGAAACCTGAATAACATTAAGTAACACTCATAAATAAAAATGAAAATACCATGCAAATGCAATGAAAATATTTTTTTTGTGTTTTTTTTTAATTTTTTTAATTATCTACATGTTACAAAATATTTTGGTGAAGTGGATAAATGAAGTGGAGGTGGTGGTTCATAAGTTGGCTCAGCTTTCTCCCTTGGGAGGAGAAAATAGAAAATGAGTTGGTGGATGGAGAATATTTTGAGGTAAATCTCATACTGTTCAGTGAATGGAATGATTGGGATTGATTCTTCTTCAGATTCATCTAAAGCTATCGATATGACATCGTATTCTTCACAAGAATCCTCATCAAAGTCATGATATGGAGTTTTGATAATGTCATGCATGCCCTGTTCATGTCATCCTAGGCCATATACTTACCAATTGACTCGATGAAAGTATCATGAGGGAAAATCTATAATATACTCTAGATTGACAAGGATTGGTTGTTTAGGTTTATCTAGGGGAGGAGGATTGTATGAGTAATTGACCCCCCATATATGAAATTAATTTTATTAGGCGTTGAACCCATGGTATACACCGCTCCTATGGATAAGGGAGTAACATGGGTAACCATAGTCCTTGATAGTTTTGATGCTTAACAATGTAACTTGGGCATCTTGGACCACATATTCACCAATGCCAGGATTGGTGAGGTGGGCTGCAACTTGTAAGGATGTGGATGAGGTGGATGGAGTGTATATGAATGTGGAGGCTCATGGGTGACTGATGAATCAGATAATGAGAGGGATGTGTGCTGTAAGAAAATATCATAATCTATTAAATTGACTTGTGAGACATCAACTAGTGAAGATGAAGATGGATTTGGTTGAATATTTTAATGGATGGTTGATGATGCTTATGTGGATATAATGGTAGTGAATATTGATGTTGATGATGTGGATGGAATGGCAATGGATGTTGATGTTTATGATGTGGACATTGTGGATTGGGCTTGACCACATATACATGTAGCTGATTGTGATGAGGGTGGGGGTGTGGAATTGAAGGTTTTATGTAGAGTAGTTATGGGAATCTCCTCAAGAATAAGAGCTTTGGATAAAGAAGTGGTGGATGGCATGGTTTATGGGATGAGGAATAGCTGATTGGATGGAATTGTGGATTCATAGGGATTCGAGAAAAATGGCAATAGTTAAATGGTTCGATGTATGTTGGTATACAATGAACCTATCCCTCATATACATAATAAAATCTTTGATGTAGTATGGAAGAGACACATCTCATATCACTAATCTAGGGGTTTCTTAGGAGTACATTGTAAGCCATGGACCCATCTAGGATGTGGAACATGGTATGCAATGTTTGTACTCCCACTTATATGGATAAAATTATAGTTCCAACTATGGAACAAATAACATCAATGAATGCTCTTAAGGTGAAGATTGATTTTATTATGTGTGATGGTGGAAGATTTAGGTGTTGAAGGACAAATGTGGTGATGATGTTGATGGAGGATCCAATATCAATAAGCACTCATTTAAAGGGGTTCCTATCAACTTGTGCTATAACATGTAGTGGAGGGTCCACTTATTTTGATGAAATTGATTTAACTTCAAAATCATAGAATGTGATAAAAGGCTTCATGCACGTTCGAATACTCCACATAAAATTATTGAAGGCATTAGTGTCCTGGGATTAAAGTTCAATTGAATTTAAAATTTCTATTAATACCTCACGATGTGGAGGAGATTGTTGTCTTAGCTCATAGATAGATAGTTTGGCTAAAGCCATTTTGCACTTGTTTGTCTGTTGACTACTTAGTGAGATGATGGATCATTGTGGAGGATTTGGAAGATGAGTGGATTGATATGGATGGCTCAGAGGATGAAGGTGTTGGTATGAATTAGGAAAAAAGTGGATGGGTGATGGAGAATTGGTAGGTTGAAGAGATATGCTTGCTTGAGGTGCTATAGGAGGTTGAACTACCTACTGTTGTTCATTTTTTCTATTGGTGCTTATTTGACCTTGGGTAACTACATGAATAGTCCCCATAAAACATTGGTATTTTTGTACATAGTTGACTTGATTAGGAGGAGTCTTAATGTTTTATCCCCTTATTATCTGTTGTTGCTTATCATGATGAGAAAGTGATGTTTGGTATATACCAGGGTTTTGGTTTGGTTGGACCAAAGGACTGTCAAACTTGATGGCCCCTAGCTCTATCAAATCTTGCACCATGCATTTAAACATAAAGCAGGTGTTAATGTCATGCTCTTTATGTTAATTGAAAGGAAAACACAAGTGTTCCTTATAGTTCTTGCCATGTTTAACTTGATCTTTTGGTATGATTTTGGGTAAGGCAATAACATTACTGTCATACAATCTATAAAAGAGGGAGGTGTATGATTTAGGCAAAGGTGTGAAGATGCAGTATTATTGAGCAGATTGTCGATGTTGGTGACTTTCCATAGTTGGTGTTGTGTTATGAAATTTTTGGGGTGGGGGAACCACTTGATAGGACACTTTTGTGTGGTTGATGTTGTACTAGTTGTTGTCGTTGAGTCATTACCGGTTGACTTAGGACCACTTGATTTACTTGACTTGGTTTTGATTGGCCATAACAACTTCCTTTTTCTTGGCCCGTATTTTTCCATTCCTTTTTATTAGGCTTTATCCCACCCTCTTGGATTTTTATCTCTTTGATGACACGAGCGTGGGTTAGAGATTCATTGAATGTTTGATATTATTGTAGTTTCAATAACAAGGAAATGGGTTTTAATAAAATCCTTGTGAAAATTTGGGTTAGTTCTTCCATTGTTAGGGATAATGACAACTTGGTGATAACTACCCTCAAACAGTTATCAAAATAATAGACTAACTCTTATTTTAATTGTATAAGATTGTATAGATTAGTCAATGTGGTTTTCTTGTGAACATTGAGGGAAACTATCTTCTATCTGCCAATTGTTCAAATGTGTAAATATTGTGGTGAGGTAGATGATTATACCAGTCTTGAGAATCTCCCAAATATTTGAGGAAAATTTTTGAGTATCAAAGCATATTTATCTTGAATCTAAAAACATGAGTGGATAAATGTGCTAATGTGCTCTTTGGGGTCCTCAGTTCCTTTAAATTTATCAAATTTTGGTACTTTCAAGTCTATAAAATATGGTGGTGATGGTAACAATAAAAGGATAGGTTTATTGACTAGTTGTCTCAAGGTAGGCTTATAGCACATCATACCAAGAGTATGCTGAATCAAGTTATCAATCTGTTGTTACATTACTTAGATTTTAGGGTCTTCCATTTGAGTGTAAAAGCCCTGAATTGCTTGATGATTGTGTTGACATGGGGTGTGTGGAGTGATGAATTTTTGAGGTGGAATATGATGTTTATGGTCAAATAAGTTGAAGGTTACTTGATGATGTTGAACATGTTGTTGGTGAAATGGAGGTGAGGTTTGGGGAATGTGGGTGTGCTGGGTTTTGGGAATAGAATGGATGTGGATTAATGGAGGTGTGGATATGGATACCATAGAATATTGTGATACCCAAGATGGATTTGAGATGAAAAACTTGTGTTGTATTTGCATAGAATGGGTTTAAAATCTACCACCTATGTTTGTTGTTGGGATAAGAATAAGCATCTTGCTAGCCCATGAGCAATTGGTTGAGGTATTACCATGCTTGTTGTATGGAAATTTCTAAAGTAGATGGTGTGGTGGAATTGGATAGAGGTGAGGTGCAGGTATTTGCAATGTTGGTGAATGTTTATGGAGGGTAAGTTGCAAAAAAAGTTGCAATAGAATGAGGGATAGTGGATGTAATGGTAGATGGAATCTACGAAGCTGCATTGACATGTTTTTCATAGAGTGGATTGGTATAGGTGAATGGGATGGAGGTGATTTGGAAATATTGTGGTGGAGACATATGATGTAAAGGTGTGGATGATACCTCAAAAAGACGGTTCGTGTGGACCTAATTGAAATTTTAGGGATGTAAATGAGCAATTTCCAACTGAGAATAAGGAACTTGGCTATGCGAAATGTTGAGTTGTTCTAATAATGAATTGGTTGATCTTAAGTAAGCTCTAAATTTATCCATATCTATGTAAGTGGTATGATGGTCAATTGGTGTGGAAGGCTTAGTTTGTATGATGGAGGTGTGGATGACTCTATGCGTCACATTAGCATTCGAATTGAATAATGTATGTGAGGATCATGTAGATAAACCAAAATAGCTTATCTATGTTGGGATAGTTGGCTTAGCCACAAAAGTGATTGGGGAAGAGGTTGGGCACCCCATGGATGAAGTAGGTTGGTTGGTAGATGCTTGAATCATGATTTTAGCTTGGATTCGAGTTAAAACCATAGGTTAATGAGTCAACTAGGATAGTGAATGTGTGGGATGTGTGAAAATATGTAATGATAATGAAAAAAACATAAAATGAAACAATTGCATCCTATATCTTGCAAAAATTTATTATTATTTTTTTATTTTTGTGGTTTGTGTGTTTTGATGTATGCCTAAGACTAGATTACTATGCAAGATGGATTCCTAAGATGGCTGGCAGATGAGAACTTTTTTGGTGATGAAATATAGAAAATTACTCATGGGTGGCTAAGGTGTCTATGGGGCAAGACTATAGATGGATATGGAACCCACCATCGTTGGTCTCGATTAGTGGTTGGTGATGAAGTCCAACTCACTGGTGTTAAATGCGAAATGTGCAATTGTGTGTGATTATTTTAAAGTTTTTTTTATCTTTACTATTCAACATGTAAAGAAACCCTCTTACACTCAACCAAGTTGGTGATCAAGAACACCAATATCAAGTCCCTCAAAAGAGGCTAGGGTACATTGCTTAAGATCCACCTTGAATCATCAAGTGATTCCAACAGTGGAGGGTTCACCTAGCTCTTCCACTCTAAATCATCAATTTGCTTCCAAAAGTGGGAGAGACTCAAGTACCAATGACTTGTTACAACTTAGAAAAGTGAAAAGTAGGAAACTCTCCATAAAATGCAGCTATTTATGTTTTTTTTGTATTATTGCAAACAAAACTCAAAGTAAAAACGAAAACACCACAAGATAGCAAGAACTTAAATTTAATGTGATGAATTTTATAATGCAACTAATATGGATGCACAAATGTAGATCTATCCTATGTGTAAATTATATGAAGAAATATTTTTAAATGCCTAATATGCAAAATGTGTTACTTTTTAAATAGAAAGTAGATATTTTCTTTTTAATCTCTCTTTAAAAAGCAAAAAAATGGTGGGATTTGATCAAGACTTACCAGGAAGCCTACATATTTTTTTCCAAATATCCTAGATGTGATGCAAAGTCTCCTAGATGTGGTGAGGCATATTATGTATGAGGTAGAGCATCCCTAAAATGTGATAGGGCATTCATGATATCACAAATTGAATCCTACTGCTCCCCAAAACCCTAGTTTCATGATTTTTGTGCAATTGAATCACTAAAAAATTACAACAAAAATAGAAAACATAGATTAAAATTTGACAAGGCATATTAAAATAAGAATCCCTTTAGGGGTCCCACCATGATTGTCATTCTATAAAGTAAAAAGCGACAACACAAAGATAATAATATAGAAAACAACACAAAAGAGACTGCACAAAGAAGAAAAATTATTGTATTAATCTGGTGGGAGCATTGATCTCCAATGATACAATGTAATTTGTGTTGATATAATGATTACAATAAAAGGGTTTAGAAATTCTTGATTACAAATAATATTTGGTGTCTTATGCATCGTCTTTCACTACAAATAAGATTGTGGGTGGGCTTGTGTATCCCTACAGGACCACCCTAGCTACAACTACCATCAATACCAATGATATCTACAACCTGCACACAAAAAAATAAAAAAAGAGTTAATAATACCTTCAATATCTCCATAGTGACTAAAATCCAAAAGTAAGCAATATAAACCCTAACTAAAATATTGAATAAAATGGAGTGTAGATGTACCAAAAATGTAAATAAAGTAGTAATGAATAATACCTTGTCAAGATTATACCTATTTTTGTGATCTATGCTTTTGCTTCTGTGATTTGAAGGTGAATGAATTTATAGAATCATTTTAGGGTTTATCGATGAAAAACTAGTGGATGGGAAACACATTGGAGCATTTTGAAAGAAATGTGAATGCTCCAAGGTGATGAGGTTTATTTTAGTAGTAGGTTTAATTATTTTTAAAATATTAGGATTTTGGAAAATAGGTTTAAATTAGTTTTGTAGTATCTTTCTTGGAGTAGTATTCCAGGAAATTTAGGCATCTTTATGCCTATTTAAACCTTATTATGAATGTAAAATATCATATTGGATTTTAATCCATATCACGAGGGTTTCTAGGAAAGATACTACAAAACTAGATCTAGTTTGCAGGGGTTTGGGTGGTTGAAAACAAAGGATGTGATGGCAATGAGGGAAGAGGATGGTAACAAAATACTAGGGTTTTGGAAAATGATGGATGAAAGAGCTCAACCACTTATTTGACTACTTAATTGCTTCTTCGTTCAACCTTTATTCACAAAAGTGAATGCTATTTTATAACTTACCTTCAACATATTAGGGTTTCAATGACACCAATGGACGACCATGATTAAAATATGATGAATGGCTAAGATTGTACATTTATGTGTGACAAAGATCAAGTTATATGGATGGATGAGATTAGATTGTGATGGATGGCTATGATTTATTCATATATATATATATATATATATATATATATTCATATATATATATATATATATATATATATATATATATATATATATATATATATATATATATATTTATATTAAATAAATAAATATAAATATATAAAATATTTATATTTATATATAAACATAAATAAACACACACACACACACACACACACACACACATATATATATATATATATATAATGGACGGTGGTGATTGGCTAATGCGTGGAAGACAAGTGGCTAGGATTTGGTGTCTATAATAAGATCTACTCCTAATATTAGTAAAGAAATAAGAGGAAAACCCTCAAATTATCAAGCAATATCTAGGGAAGTAAGAGCAAAAATAGAGAAAGGAACATAAACTAAGTTGGTTGAAATTATTTTTACTAAAGCACAAAATAATATTGGTAATATTCATGTGGGGCTAAAATACCCTAATGAGACATGATTGTCATATCATGGAATATGAAGGGTGCTAATGCACCCTCAAATTAAAGGTGTATTGGGGACCTATGTTTAAATATAAACCTAATATTATTTGGATCTAGGAAACTAAAATGAAAAAAGAATTTTCAAAAACTATGAAAATAGTATGGGCAAGATGTATGCTATGGATTCTAAAGGAGTGACAGGGGGAATTCTAACTTGTTGGAATCCTTCTAGAACCTCTTATGTAACCATTCATAAAACTAGACATTGGATACCCTCTTTAGTCACTTGCTACTTTGCATATATTCATTTCATACTTATCAATGTCTATGGACCTACAACTCAGTCAGGTAGATTAGATGTTTGGAGTGGTATTGAAGCCTTTATGAGAAGTAAAGACCAAAAAAAAGATTCATTATCATTAAATATTTTAATTCCATAACCAATCTAGATGAAAATTTTGGGGGAATTAGGAAATTGACCCAAAGTATGAAATATTTCTTAGCTTTTATTCAAAATAATAATATATGGGAAGTTAAGTTGTAAGATTACTAAAGTGGTAAGGTCTTTGGCTTATATTTGAGAGGTCCAAGGTTCAAACCCCACTCAGTATGAGTGGACCATGACCCCTCATAAAAACATGTGTAAACTTATTGAAAAATAATATATGGGAAGTTGAGTTTAAAGAAGAAAATTGTACTTGGACCAATAACAGGAGAGACCATACCCTAATAGCAGAAAAATTAGATAGATGCATTCTCTCTAATCATTTGCTATATGAAGGAACTTGTGCTAAAATTAATACCTTAACAATGATTAGTTCAGATTACTTGCCAATAATACTTAAAATGGTGGTAACTGAATTAAAAAAAGATCATATTTTAAATATGAGCATATGTGGAAATATCATCCTCAATTTGTTGATATGATAGCTCAAAATTGGAATTATTTAGGTAATTTTGGGTTGTATGCTCTTCCAAATAAAATTAAATCTATCACATCTATATTAAAATAATGGAACAAGAACACCTTTGGAAATATTTTTTAGAAGAAATAACTAAAAGCTAAAATTTTAAAATTCCAAAAAGATGATCATAATAATCCAAGCTCAAAGAAAAGGGACTTGATAAGTGAATATCATAATATTTTGAGTAAGGAAGAGAAATTCTTGAGATTAAAATCAAGACAAACTTGGTTAAAAGAAGGAGATAAAAATACAAAGTTTTTTCATAGGATGGCTATCCTACAGAGATCAACTTCCATAATTAGTAGAATTTAATCAATAGAAGGTGTTTGTATTGAAGATCAAAGTGAAATTAGAAAAAGAGGTAAAGTTTTTTTATCAAAATATTCTAGGTTTAGAGGAGACCAATGTTCTTAACTATAAACTTCTTCAAGATTTTCATTTGGTTATAATGAATGAAGACAATAGGAAACTGATGGAGCCTATTAATATAGAATAATTTCATTTAGCTCTTTTATCTTTTAATAAGGATAAGTCCCCAGGTCTAGATGAGATCTCTATAACTTTTTGGAAATATAATTGGGATATAGTGAAGGATTCTTTATTGGTGGCAGTGAAATAATCTAGGGTTAAACAATACATACCTTATAAAATAAATGCAACATATCTAAACTTAATTCCAAAAAATGAAGATGTTGAATTTTCAGATTATTTTAGAACCATAAGCCTATGTAATATGGCATATAAGATTATTTTCAAAGTTATGGCAAATAGATTAAGACCATTGTTAGAAAAAAATATTTTTACAATAGCAAGGAGGATTTGTGAAAGAGTGATAAATTCTAGATGGAATTATAGTATCTCATGGAGTTATACATTAAAAAACTTTAAGAAAAGAGAAATCAATGATCTTAAAACATGATATGAGTAAAGCCTATGATAGGGTTAAATGGGATTTTATTTTTGCAGTTTTAGATAAGTTTGGTTTCAAGAAGAAATGGGTAATATGGATTAAAGCTTGTGTCTCTATAGTTTTTTATTCAGTGTTGGTCAATGGGTTAGTGATAAAATATTTTAAAGCCAAGAGAGGCCTTAGACAAGGAGATCCTCTATCTCCTTATTTGTTCATTATTATGGTAGAAGTTTTGAGTAGGAACTTAAATAAGGCTTACAAATATGGAATTATAAGTGGATTTAAGGTTAGTAATAACATATATAACATCACCCATCAATAGTTTGTAGGTGATACAACCATTTTTGGAAGGGAAAGGATAAATGAGGCCATATCTTTGAATAAAATTTTAAAAGAGTACAAAAGAGCTTCAAAGCAAAAAGTTAATAGGACTAAATCCAAAATTTACTTCCTTAACATTTATGCTAATATCAAAATAGGAGGAGGTAAAGTTTCTAAAAACTTATATAGGGATGCTATTATTTGAGGGGAGAATGAGGATAGATTTACGGAATCTTGTTATTAGTAAAGTTTAGAATAAATATCCAAATTGGAAAGGTAGATGTTTATTGTTAGCAGGAAGAGTGCAGTTAATTTAGTCTTACAAGCCATTCCAACATATTCTATCATTGTATTCTATGCCAAAATCAAATATTTTTTTTTAAATCTATATTATTCGATCCTTTTTATGGTCATATTTACATGATAAAAATAAATTTCCTTTGGTGAAATGGAGCAAGTTGTGTGTTGATAAAACAAGGGGAGGTCTTAGTTTAAGAGTTCTTATAGATGTAAACTTATCTCTTAGGGTAAAAGTTATCTGGATATTGTATAAAGAGAGTCAAAGGCAATGGTCAAGAATTCTTCTAAGTATGTTGATCCTAATGGCCCAAGTTTAATATTTACTGCATTCTCTATACCAAATGATTTTACTCTTTAGAATGGTTTAAAAAAATCTATTGATCTTGTGATTAAAGGTTTAATATGGGTGGTGAGAATTGGATTAAAATTATCTATTTGTATGGATACTTGGTGTGATAAAAAACCTCTTAATCTAGATATAATTTTGAAACCTTGGATGAGATTGCTTCAAGACAAATATGGTGACAGGGTTTCAAATATTTTATACAAGGATCGAGAAGGAAGACACAAATGGAAAGAAGATTTTTTTACAAGTATACAAGACATTGATGCTAGGAGGCAATTGAGTAGAAAGATAATAACCATGATTATTCTAAGTGGAACCAGGGATAAATTGATTTGGGATTTGAATAGCTCAGGAGAATATACAACAAGAAGTGGATATAATGTACAACACCAATAAAATAATAATATCACTAGAATATGGAGAGATATTTGGGATAGCCCAAGCATTCCTAAAGTTAAAATATTTTTTTGGCTAGTAGGTCATAGAAGAATTTTATCTTGGGATAACCTTATGAAAAGGGATTTTCATGGCCCATCTAAATGTGTTTTTTTTAAAGGAGGAGAAGAGTATAAACCATATCTTGGGATATTTCTCAATAGTTCGGAATCTATGGTAATGCATTCTTAATATGTTGGTGAATGCATTATGATGAGAATCAGAATTGAATATTGGTTAAATAAATGGTAGAGCACTTATAAAAGTGATGCTTTACATACAATATGGGATATATCAAAAGATACAATACTTTGGACTATATGGCTAGAAAGGAATAGAAGAATATTTAAAGGAAAATAAAGTAGTTTAGAGGTAATGAAAAAGAATATATGTTTAGCCATAGAGGATTCTAAATCAACGCTATCAACTCACCCAATACCTAATTTAGAAGAAAAGAGCCTTGATAGATGGAGTCAATTCATTAAATGGAATTATGACGTTCGGTACAAGAGAAGCAAAAAGAAGGCAAAGAATATAGAGTGGAAACCACCAGATGTGGAGTGGGTTTAATCGAATTTTATGGAGTATCTAAAGGAAATCTAAGACCAGCAAGAGGAGGAGGAATAATTAGAAATAATAGAGGAGATATTTTGTTTCATCATGCTTCCAATAGTGGATTTAAGACAAATAATGAATCTAAATCTTGGGCAACTTTAGAAGGGTTAAAAATACATATAAAATGAAATTAAATAGAGTATGGATGGAAGGTGATTCTCTCATAGTAATAAATACAATTTTGAGGAAAGCAAAGGCTCCATGGAACTTATAAGAGATAATTGTGGAAATTTAAGATCTTGCGAAGAGTTTAAAAAAATTAGGTTTACACATATATTAAGAGAAGGAAACAAATGTATAGATAATCTAGCCACTAGAGGGGTTTTTATTGAGGATAATGAAGTTAAATTCTTCTTTCCATGGTTAGAGGAAGTAGAAATTTTAGTTGAATCTAAAAAAGAAATATTGATTGCCTGAATCAATTAACGATTAAGATTTACTTTAATGTTTTTCATTAGTAATATCTACTTTATTTAGTAACAATAATGTGTTTTCATTTAGACTAATTATTATAATTTGTGTGGTTGCTCTTGTGTTTTAGGAAGGAAACTAGCAATACTAATTTGGTAAAGTGTACTATGATAGTGCAATGTTTTGGAAATATTAATCTACTAAAATGCAAGGCATAGATAGCAGAAATGAAGTTTTTGCATTGTGAAGGCTGCTATAGAAAAATTTCAATAAATATGCTAATTCTGGATTAATTGTACTCATACAAAAAATTGAAAAGATCTAGAAAATGAAAATAAATAATTCAGACATTTTATTTAAAATGATGTAGATTTCTGGATATAGCATCTCAATTGAGATGAGAAGTGTATCTATCTATAAACCCTCAAAGAAGAGAGATGTAGTTTGTCAAGGTTTGGGAACCCGAATACAACCCCTTATTATTCAGAAAAAAAAAAGAGATTGATCTCTTATGTACTCAATAAGAGATAAAGTCTATTTCATCATAGCACATAAAGAGGTTGTATATTGATAGCCAAATTAAATTGTATTTCTTTATACTAGGTGCTTGGAATATTGTCACAAGAATAACTTAAACTATTAAATATAGGATGAACCTTTAACCTATTTATATGGTAAGGGAAAAAATTAACTCAAGAAGACCATAGTAGGACTATAAAGTCTAATTTTTCCTTAAACAATAAATAAGCCTTAATGACGAGATATGTGACTAAAATAAAACACCCAAACCGATGGTTATGATTTGGTAATCCCTACGACTCGAGAACAACTATTTATTGATAAAATGAATCAAAACAAGGAGAAAGAAAATGTATGGGATGTTTCCTCTAGATCATTTCTTGGGAAGTATAGTGATAGAAACTTGTGCTATTTTGACCAAGTAAAGGCTAATATGGATAAGAAACTAGTCTAGTCCATGATGATTGGTATGGAACAATCGATTGTGAGTCATAAATGGTCAAGTGTACCAAGTTTAGATTTAGGGTAATGACATGACCCTAGCTGACCCCAAGAGAGCGGATAATTATCTAGGCACTAGGTATATGTACGCTAACCCCTTGAATGCTAAATATAGAATAAGTTGATTGAGTTAGGTCGATGTTCATCATGCTAAGGTACAAGGGGGGTATGTATCCACCATCTAGGTGTTATGAGTCCTAGAGGATAATTCCAACCATGGATCTACACTCATGCCAGAACAAGAGGATGATAAATGAGAAATATGGATTCACAAAATGGTACCTTCTTTGGGATTTGGTCAATCTTATCCACTTGGAAAATCATCTACAATGATTTATAAATCCAAATGTGGTTGAATATACCTCATACTAAATGTAACTTTGAGTTTGAGTTGGGTGAACATTAAACTAGTTAACTCAAAAAAATTTCCCCTAGGATGAGCTATATTTATAAACTAAAAAAAAATACCTTGTGAACCAATGAGCTAGAATTAATTGGTACAACCAGGTGAGTAGACTTGGATTGTTACACTTTGGTATAGCATCATATTTTTGGTTATAGCATTCTTAGTCCCAATTTTGGATAGCCCCCAAAGTCATGCCAAGAGAGAAGCAAATTTGGGTTCTCTAGAATAGTATTAATAAAAATTGTAATAAGGATAGGAGTTTCTACTCTTTGGATCACACTAAGAAATTTGTGGTCCAAGGAGATGTTAGAGTTAGTTTTAGTAGGATCTTGATACTGGCTAAAAGTGGTAAGCTAATTATTGTAACTTTGAATTTGTCTTCTTAATACAAATTTTACCTTTTTCAAAAAAAATATATAAAGAAAGAACAACCCTTTTACAACCCTAGTTTTTATAATTTATTATATATAAATTATTTTGAACATGTTTTGTTTGAAAAGATATATTTAATCTTAAATATTTTTTTATCACCATGAACCATATGGAAAACAAATCCAAATAAGATTTAAATCTTGGAAGCCCAATACAAATCAAGATTTTTACCATTTGGAGATAGATTAGAAACAATCCTAATTCAAATAGAAAATTTTGGACGGGTTATAAATAATAATATAACTGGTTGATTTCATAACAAAAAATACACTATCCTCATTTTTAGGGATAAATCCACTATGGAAACGACTTTTGCTTCTTTGAATCAATATAAAATTAATTGGGGTCCTAGATTTAGTTTCTAAGAAATTAGGAGCCTCTTCTTTATTGCTTTATATTATAGGAAATTAGGAGCATAGTTGTTTACATATAAAGGATCTAGTGTTAACTATACGAAAGACATGAAAGCAAGAACTTCATTAGAAACAACAAATTCCAACAATTGGTGAAGCCTCTTCTTCATTGCCTTTTATTGTAGGAAATCAACAAGAGAATAGTTGTTTAAATATAAAGGATCTAGTATTAACTATATGAGAGACATAAAAAGAAGAATTTAATTAGGAACAATAGGTGAAGTGATAAATGAAGGTGCAAATTTTGATATGTATAGAATATCATACCCTTATCCAGTTGATGTAATACACCATATTAGCCATTATGGATATGGAGAAGACCTTAGCATAAAGTAAAACCTTAAGTCATCTTTGCTACCAATCGAGAAATAGGTAAAATATTTAGACAATAGGCACAATATCTAGAAATTAGCCTAGATAAAATTATTATTATGGAAATTATAGTCTTTATTTTATTTTTTTATTTTTTAGGTAAGCCTATTTTACACTTATTAATGAGATTTGGCTTCTCTCTAGGGAGGTCTAAGGTTCAAACCATGGATCTAGTGTTTTTCCATTGGTTGTCCCAGTTTTATGCCCTAGGGGTTGAGATCCCATTGAATTTGTCTAATCCAATGGGCTAAAGTTTATAATGGTAGCATCCAATGGTGTTACCCATTCCTTTATGTATTTAAAAAATTTGCTAGAAGCACAGGTCTACAACATAGCCAAAAAAGAATAGGTTGGATGGTAGTGATCAAGTGTGTGCCTATTGGCTACTCTAGCTTGATGCCCAAGGGTCCTATTGACTTCATCTAACCATATGTTTACTTGTTTAATTCTCTTGATAAGTTTAAAAATATATCTATGCAAATGATACTTCTAACATATTTTTTAATACATAAAGGAATCGGTAACACCATTAGATGTTTCCACTATAAACCCTAGCGTGTTGGGCTAGATGAAGTCAACTAAACCTTGACTCTATATGACATCAAACTAGGGCAACCAACTAACAAACCAACAAAGGCTAGATTGATTTTTGTCATCCAACCTATCCCTTTTTGATGCAAACCTATGTTTCTAATATATATTTTTTAATACATAAAAGAATCAGTAACACCATTGAATGCTATCACTATAAACCCTAAAACCTAGTCCACATGGTTAGATGAAATGAACAAGACCTCAACCCTTAGAAGCATTGAATTGGGATAAGCAACCCACAAACACTTAGTTGTTACCATCCAACCTATCCTATTTTTGATATGCTATGGTTTGAATTTTTTATTAATACATAGAGGAATTAGTAACACCATTGGGTGTTGCAACTATAAACCTTAACTGGTTGGATTGAATGAAGTCAATTAGACCTTGACCTTCTAGGGCATCCAACTGAGGTAACTAAGTGACACTCAACCACTACCATCCAACCTATCCTTTTAGGTACATTGTGGTTTTTACAATATTTTATAAACTCTAACCCATTGAATTAGACGTTGAACCTATGCTTTTAACATAATTTTTAATATACAATATGTAGGAAAATTGGTAACACCATGTGTTGCCATTAAACCTATGCTTTTAACAATAAATAAATAAATATATAAATATATATATAAACCCTAAGATGTTGAACCTATACTTTTAGATTTTTTTAATACATAAGGGAATTGGTAACACCATGTGCTGCAACTATAGATCCTAATCCGTTGGGTTTGATGATAATTTTAATA
Source organism: Wollemia nobilis (assembly GCA_028583015.1). NCBI lineage: Eukaryota > Viridiplantae > Streptophyta > Pinopsida > Araucariales > Araucariaceae > Wollemia > Wollemia nobilis. The sequence continues at coordinate 3,000,085 of JAQPPZ010001678.1, read as the reverse complement.
TACAATACATAGGAAAATTGGTAACACCATGTGTTGCGATTGAACCTATGCTTTTAGCAAAATATATATATATATATATATATATATATATATATATATATATATATATATATATATATATATAAAACCCTAAGATGTTGCCATTGAACCTATGTTTTTAGATTTTTTTAATACATAAGGAAATTGAGGAATTGGTAACACCATGTACTGCAACTATAGATCCTAATCAGTTGGGTTAGACGAAGTCAATTAGATCTGGGGATGGGCAAAGACAAAGACAAAGCCAAAACTGTGACTTTTGAGGGTGATTTAAGCAAACACTCTATCGCTACCATCTAGCCTATCGCGTATCCCTATCTAGATATGAAACCCTAACCCGTAATTGGACCCCAACTTTAGAGGGAATCAAGCAATAAGTCTTGGTTTAAACCTTAGACCTCCCCAAATAAAACCCTAACCTTAGACCTCCCAAAACAAAACCGTAACAGCTGTGTTGTCCTTATCATACATACAACTTCTAACAATTTTACTTGCTCATATCAAAATTTACAATCCAATTCACCACCAATTTGAAATCTAAAAAAAAAAAAAATTCAAATAATTAAAAGGTTAATCATTTTAATAAAATAACAAAGCCAAGACCATGACTTTTGAGGATGATTTAGGCAAACACTCTACCCCTACCATTCCATAAACCCTAACCCTTCCCTATCTAGATATGAAACCCTAACCCGGGACCCCAACTTTAGAGGAATTCATGCAATAAGTCTCACCTTAGACCTCCACAAATAAAACCCTAACCTTAGACCTCCCAGAACAAAACCGTAACAGCTGTGTTGTACTTATCATACATACTTCTAACAATTTTACTTGCTCAAAATAAAGTCTAGATATCAAAATTTAGAACCCAATTCACCACCAATTTGAAATCTCAGAAAACAAAATTGCAAATAATTAAAAGGTTAATCATTTTAATAAAATGAAAGTGACAGCATACTTCTCACAATTTTACTTGCTCAAAATAAATTTTACTTGCTCAAAATAAAGTCTATATATCAAAACTTAGAACCCAATTCACCACCAATTTGAAATCTCAGAAAACAAAATTGCAAATAATTAAAAGGTTAATCATTTTAATAAAATGAAAGTGACAGCTTAGTCAGCTGATCATATCTGTTTACTCGTCAACGACTTTAATTTCCTAGGTATTTAAGAATATTTGTTGTAAAAAAAAATCATTTAATAAAGGTTAATAGTGATTCTTAGAAAACAAGCTGCCCAGCTTTGTACATGCTTTAATCTGTTTACTTATAACCAAAACAACACGCGGAATGTCAAGGATTCCAGTTTATTAGGTATTGTTACAAAATTCATTAAATGAAGGAAGTAGAAAACGAGTTATTAATTTTTTTTTAGTATATTTTCAAAATAAATATACCCGAAATATGCGGAAACCCCTGAACTTGATACTGGCCAGCTTGGTCTTTTTATTTATTAGGGAAGTATAGAAGAAGCCACTCATTTAATCTGGTTAAAAAATAGTATGGGATTAGGTTAGAGGTCTCATGATCATTTTTTTATTAGATATTAGCAGGTAAATTACAAGAGCCTTTCAACATAGATGGTTTTGTTTTTCTGTAAAATGTCTGCTCCTCAGTAGGATTGAGATAGATTTGAAAGCTCACACAGAGAGAGGAAGATGAAAGATCTAGAAGGCAACTCAAATATGTCTACGAGGGTGCTTTGAACATTCAATCTTCTCCTCATCAACTAAAATTTTCCTACAGTTTGCAGGAAAATATTATTATTTTTCTAGTAGAGATCTGTTTTCTCCGGTATAACCAGGTACAACAACTTTGTAACCTTAGTTTAAACTTGCATTCCATGTTGAATATTCAGTGATGTTTTCTAACTTTATATATCAAAATATTACGATCTTTCTTATAATGACATATTTTTCTTGTCTTGAGATTTCTAATGTAACTATTTTCAAAGCTGTAGCCTTTGCATAGAAATACCTAGTGAATGTTATTGGACTTCATATCAAATCCAAAAATGTTATTGGACTTCATATCAAATCCAAGGCACCTAAGGATTTTGTACCATATATAGGAATGAGATAGAAATAAGAGAAATTGATGGACTTTGTACCATATATACTAATGATAGAAATAAGAGAAGTTGATGGTGCAACTCTATCGGTGATTGCAGTTTTTGTAAGGGTTACATTTATCAGATCTCTAGTGACCAAGAGCAAAACTGATTAAGGGGATAAGAAATTTCAGGGAAAGGTTTGCATGGTTGAGATTTGTAAGTGATTTAAAGGTATAAGAGATTTTCAAGGTCCACATGGAGAAGCAGATAAATTCCAAGACACCACCGCGAAGTTGTCGAACAAAGCGAGGTGAACAATTTTATCACATGTTTGATGTTTACAAAAGTGTTTGTATAGGTTTTTAATCAATTCTATGAGATAGAAAACATTATCATTCATATTTTATTTGGTATATACTGTCTTATAGGTTTAGAAACTTTATTTATAGTTTTCCTAGATTTTTCATTTATAACTCAATGTACAGTGAAATTGTTCTGAGATCAAAGTTTAGATATATAGATACCATGTACCTCATAGCCCTTTTTAGCCACCATAGATTTCTTTCAAACTTCTTTTAGTTGGAGCACTTGCAATTGCGAGGATGTTGCTAGTTTCTCTATTTTCAAAATAAAGGGTAGTTTGATAATACATGTGTCTATGGTCTTATAGCAAGCATAATTGTTTTTCCTGTCTATCTCAGGACGGACTTATTGGAGACCAACTCCAGAACAGATCAAAGTTATGGAATCCAAATACAAGTCAGGACTGAAGAAGCCATATAGGAATAATCTAAGGAGAATCAAGAATCAGCTTGAAAAGTTTGGTCCTGTTACGGAAAACAATATCTTTCGCTGGTTTGAGAATAGAAAATATAGAGAGCCACACATTATTAAGGACACTGAAGAGAGGGTTAAACCTACTGAACAAAGGGATGTATCTTTATCACATCAACATCAAAATCAATCTGTGTATAACACTCACAGAACCATCTCAAGTAAAACTCTAGAGGATAGTGCAACCTATTCCCAAGCCTGTTATTCAATGCCTAATGTTGTGGGAAACCAGCAAGATCCTGTTGCTATGCAGATGGAAGAATTCATGCTGAACCAATTCAAAAATTTACAGTCAAAAATTTCATCAGGAGTAGCAGGTGGAATACCCAATAGAGGTTTAACTTGTGGTACTACTGCAACATCATGCCCACCTGTTGCATATTCTGAGGGTGTCAACAATGAAGCAAAATCTGCTCCTGATCATCTTGCACAAGCTGCTCCTGATCAGCTTGCACCTGAGCAAGATCTTAGCATCAGGCAACAGATTGCATCATCCTCCTTACATGAAAGGAGTGACAGTCATCCAAAAAGAAGAGGTATGGATATGTTCGCTATATATGAAATGGTTTATACTTTAAAATAATTTTATTTTCCAAAACGTTATATTTAGTACTAAGTCTGTGTGATCATAGTAGGATTTCTTTCTTTCTTTCTTTTTTGACTTTGTGGTTACTTTTTTTGTTTTTTTGCTGGATTATAAGGGGTTATTTTGGGTTTCACCCTTACAAATTACATCTCTTTTTTTTAAGAGTTTGATATTTTACAGATAGATACACTTCTCATCATGTTATGGTTGGAAACCTACATCATTTTACATAAAATATCTGATTTTTTTATTTTCATTTTTTTGGATCTTTTTAATTTTTTTTGTATGAATACAATTACTCCAGAATTTAGCATCTTTCTTGACAATTTTCTATAGCAACCTTCACAATGTCAAAACTTTACCTCTACTATCTATGCCTTGCATCTTAGTAGAGTAATATTTCCAAAACATCACACTATCATAGTATGCTTTACCAAATACGGATTGCTAGTTTCTTTCCTGAAACACAAGTGCAACCACAAAAATTATAATTATTAGTCTAACTGAAAATACAATATTGTTTCCAAATAAAGCAAATATTACCTATGGAAAACATTAAAGTAAATCTTAATCAATAATTGATTTATGCAATCAACATTTTTTTGTCAGCTTCAACTAAACTTTCTACTTCCTCTAACTATGGAAAGAAAATTTTAAATTCACGATCCTTAATAAAAACTCCTCTATTGGCTAGTTTATTTGCACATCTGTTTCCTTCCCTTAATATACATGTAAACCCAATTTCTTCAAACTCTTTAGCAATATCTTGAATTTCCACAATTATCTCTTGTATGTTCCATGGAGCCTTTGCTTTTCTCAAAATTGCATTTATTACTATGAGAGAATCACCTTCCATCCATACTCTATTCAATTTTATTTGTTTACATATTTTTAACCCTTCTAAATCTACCCAAGCTTCAACTTCATTATTTGTCTTAAATCCACTATTGAAAGCATAATGAGAAAAAAATTCTCCTCTATTATTTCTAATTATTCCTCCTCCTCCTGGTCTTGGATTTCCTTTAGATGCTCCATAAAAAATTAATTTAATCCACTCCTCATTTGGAGGGTATCACTTTATATTATTTGCCTTCTTTTTGCTTCTCTTGTACCCAACATCATAATTCCATTTAATGACTTGACTCCATCTACTAAGACTCTCCACTTCCAAATTAGGGACTGGGTGAGTTGATAGGGTTGCATTAGACTCTTCTATGGCTAAACATATCTTCTTTTTCATTACCTCTAATTTTTTTTCCTTTAAATATTCTTTTATTCCTTTCTAGCCATATAGTCCAAAGTATTGTATCTTTTTATATATCTCATATTATCTATAAAGCTTCACTTTTATAGGTGCTATGCCATTGCTTTAACCAGTATTCAATTCTACTATTCATCACCATGCATTTACCAAACATATTAAGAATCCATTGCCATAAATTCTAGACTATTGAGCAATGTCCCAAGAGATGGTCTATACTCTCCTCCTCCTTATTACAGAAAACACATTGAGAGGGGCCATGAAAACCCCTTTTCATAAGGTTATTCTAGGATAAAATAATTCTATGACCTACTAGCCAAACAAATATTTTAACCTTAGGAATGCTTGGGCTATCCCAAATATTTCTCCAAATTCTAGTGACATTATTATTATGTTGGTGTTGAACATTATATCCACTTCTTGTTGTGTATTCTCCTGAGCTATTCAACTCCCAAATCAATTTATCCTTAGCACCCCTCAAAATAATCATAGTTTTAATCTTTCTACTCAATCGCCTCCTAGCATCAATGTCTTGTATACTTGTAAAAAAATTATCTTTCCATTTGTATCTTCCTTCTTGATATTTGTACAAAATGTTTGAAATTCTATCACTGTATTTTTCTTGAAGCAATCTCATCCAAGGTTTCAAAACTAGATCTAAGTTGAGTGTTTTTTATCACACAAGTATCCATATGAATATAATTTTTTTCTCCAATTACCACCACCCATATCAAACCTTTAATCATAATATCAATAGATTTTTTTAAACCATTCCAAAGAGTAGAACCATTTGGAAGAGAGAATGGAGTAAATATTAAAATTGGATCATTGGGATCAACATACTTACTAAGAAGAATTCTTGCCCATTGTATTTGAATCTCTTTGTACAATATCTAGATAATGTTTCCCCTAAGATCTAATTTTACATCTAACTCTTAAACCAAGACCTCCCCTAGTTTTTATCATCACACAACTTGCTCCATTTCACCAAAGGAAATTTACTTTTATCATGTAAAATTGATCATAAAAAGAATCACATAATATAGATTAATTTTTTTTTAAATGATTATGGCATAGAATACAATGAAATATAAAATTTTGGAATGACTTGTAAGACTGATTTAATTAACTACACTCTTTCTAGTAACGATAACCATCTACCTTTCCAAGATGAAAGTTTATTTTAAACTTTACTAATAATTGGATTCCATAAATCTGTCCTCATTCTCCCCTCAAATAAAACCATCCCTAGATAGATCCAGGGATCTCCTTGTCGAAGGCATCTCTTAGCTTTAAAATATTTTGTTACTAATCCATTGACCAACACTGAATAAGAAACTGAAGAGACACAAGCTTTAATCCATCTAACCCATTTCTTCCCAAAACCAAACTTATCTAAAACTGTAAAAAGAAAAATCCATTTAAATCTATCATAGAATTTACTCATATCAAGTTTTATGATCATAGGTTGCTATTTTCTTGAAGCTTCTGAATGTATAACTTCATAAGCTACTATAATCCCCTCCAAAATTTATCTCCCTTTCACAAATCTTCCTTGCTCTTCTAAAATAATTTTGTCTAACAATAGCATTAATATATTTGCCGTCACTTTGGAAATAATATTATAAGCCATATTACAAAGGCTTATGGGTTGAAAAGAATCAAACAATTCAACATCCTTATTTTTTATAATTAGGGTAAGATAAGTTGCATTTATTTTATAAGATTTTTTTTACCCTAGACTATTCCACTGCCAGCAATAAAAAATCCTTCACTATATTTCAATTATGTTGTTAAAAGTTTGTAGAGAGCCCATCTGTACCTGGGGATTTATTCTTATTAAAAGAGAAAAGAGATAAATGAACTTCTTCTAGAGTAATAGGCTCAATCAAGTTTTCTATTATCTTCATTCATTATAATTAAAAGAACATGTTGAATAAGTTTATCTTTAAGAACTTTGATATCCTCTGAACCTAGAATATTTTGATAAAATGACTTTGCCTCTTTTCTAATTTCACTATGATCTTCAATCCAAACCCCTTATATTGATTTAATTCTACTAATTCTAGAAGATTATCTTTATACTATAGCCATCCTATGGAAAAAAAAATTGTATTTTTATCTCATTCTTTTAACCAAGTATTTCTTGATTTTAATCTCTATAATTTATCTTCCTTACTCAAAATATTATGATATTCACTAAGAAACTGCCTTTCCTCCGAGCTTGGATTATTATCATCACCTTTTTGGAATTTTGAAATTTTATCTTTTAGTTCTTCTTTCTTCTCAAAAACATTTCCAAAAGTGTTCTTGTTCCATTCTTTTAAACTAGATGTCATCACTTTAATTTGGGTTGGAAGAGCATACAACCCATCATTACCTAAAGAATTCTATGTTTGATCTATCATATCAAAAAATCAAGGACGGTCTTCCCAAAATTTGTGCATATATAAAATATGATATTTTTTTGAATTGACTTACCACCATTGTAACTTATTGGCCAGTGATCTAAACAAATCCTTGTTAAGGTATTAATTTTAGCATAAGTTCTTTCATCTAGCCAATGATCTGAGAGAATGTATCTATCTAATTAGTTTGCTATTAGGTTCTGATCTCTCCTGTTGTTGATCCAAGTATAGTTGTCTTCTTCAAACTCAACTTCCCATAGATTATTATTTTGAATAAAAGTTGAGAAATATTTCATACTTTGGTCATTTTTCTAATTTACCTCAATTTTTCATTCAACTTGGTTATGGCATTAAAATATCCAATGATCATGAATCTGGATTCTTGGTCTTTACTTCTTATAAAGGATTCAATCTCACTCCAAACTTCTAATCTACCTGCCTGAGTTGTAGGTCCATAGAAATTACTAAGTATGAAATGAATATCTGCAAAGTAGCAAGTGACTAAAGAGGCTATCCAATGCCTAGTTTTATGAATTGTAACACAAGAGGTTATATAAGGATTCCAATAACTTAGAATTCCTCCTTTCGCTCCTTTATAATCCATAGCATCCCATTCACATTTTTTCCAAACTACTTTCATAGTTTTAGAAAAATTTTCTTTTCTCATTTTAGTTTCCTAGATACAGAGAATATCAAGTTTATTACTTAAACATAGGTACCTAATACACCTATGCTTTGAGAAGGTATTAGCACACCTTATATTCCATGAGATGATAATCATGTCTCATTAGGGGATTTTTGCCCCTCTTGCATATTAATAATATCATTTTGTTGTTGGGTAAGGAAAAGTTCAACCAACTTAGTTTGTGTTTCTTTCTCAATGTTAGCTCTTGCTTCCTTGGATCTTGCTTGATAATTTGAGGTTTTTTCTCCTTTTTCCTTGCCTATTTCAAGAGTAGGACTTATTATTCTATTCCTCAAAATTATTTATCAATTTTATTTTTCAACATATTTATCCTCTCTTGGCTCTATTATAGAAGCTTTTGACTTGTCTTGCTTATTTTCTGGTATTTCCTTATTAATGGTAGAGGTATTAACTTATAAAACTGTATTTTATTTACCAATTATATTCTCCTAAATGGTGCATGGTACTTCAAGAGAGTCTTAAAAATATGATGAGATACATTCCTTAGGTTCATCGAGAATGTTCTTCCTTAAATCAAGATCATACTAAATATATGGTTCCTTGCTAATATGTAGAAATTGTTGTATTGTGTCATCTAAGTTTTGATATACTTTTTATTCATAGGCTAAATTCTCGAAAGAGTTGATATTTCTTCCAATATCCTTCCTTATTGGTCTCCACTATTTATTTTCTTCTATTTTTCTAGATTTTGGAAGTTGAAAACCATCTTCATCCATAACCATCTGTAAATTTCTCTCTATTTTTTTTACAAATGATTATGTTGGGCTCTTCTTAGGGCATGATCTCTCAATATGCCCCACCTTATGATAACTTCTACATCTAAAAGATATGTTTTCATAATCTATAGTTTAGATCCACATATTTTCCTATACTTTAAAATGATTGAATATAGTAAAGCTTTAATTATATCAATCATGACCAATATTCGAGCACAAATAGCCAAAAATCCATATTTTGTTGTATCTAGAATCTCAAGAAATTCTCCTAAAGTGTTGCCTATTGCCTCAAAGAAATCTATTTCCTAAAATTTAATGGGCAACCCAAAAACCCTAACCTAGACTGGTACTAAAGGTATATTTAAATTTTCAATTGAAAATCCTTCATACCAGCGGACAAGGAAGAGTTCTCCTCTTCCCATAAACCAAGGACCCCCTTTTAGGATTCTTTCTCTTTCTTCCCTAAAACAAAAAATGGCTAAGAAGAAATCTTTGGAAAAAAATGATAAAATCACTTGTGGAGACTTCCAACTCCTATCAATCCAATTTATCAAGGCTGAAACCCCTAACCAATACCCATTAAATTTACCAAAAAATATCCTATCTTGGAGCAATGAGGATCTCTCCGAGGTGTGTTCACTAACCTCTACCACTAGAGATGATTCTAAGTATTTAACTATAAATCAATCCATGAAAAGGAAATTAAAACTCAAAATCCATTGAAATCTATCTGAAAGTCCTATAGCAAATATAATATTTGATAAAAACTTTATAATTTTTTCATGCACAATTTCTAAGATGAAGAAAGGGAAAAAACTTAGCTGAAAAATTCTTTGTCCTGATAGAATGTCTTACCTCACTGAAGTCCTAGCCCTTCATTTCTCTTCCCATCATTCAAACCGTAGTCGAAAAATATTTGTAATTTTATTTTTCATGACTTGAAAAATTATCACTACCCTTTTTTTAAATGGTTGACTTCATAGGATTGTATCTCCCTCAATATTGCTTATATTTTTGCATATGACCACTCATTTTAAAGTTATTCAAATTCTGCACAAGTTGGTCCAAGAATCAGTTGAATCGGATAACTCTTCATAAAGATATGACTTCTAAAATGTGATATATTTTCAAGAAAAATCTCTAATCCTTCGCACTTTGCAATTTTACTTTTTGATACTTGAAAAATTGTCACTGCACTTGTTCTGAATGGTTGACTTCACAAATTTATATCTCCCTCAAAATTTCTTTAATTTTTGCATATGACCATTTATTTTAAAGCTATTCAAATTCTGCACAAATTGGTCCAAGAATCAGATAAATTGGATAACTCTTTGTGAATATATGGCTCCTAAAAGATGAGATATTTTTTCAAGAAAAAAATAATTACTCTTCTTTCAATTTTTTTACCTGTACTAACTATTTTTACAAGTGCAGTATCCATTATTGTTATTATTTTTAAATCCATTATTATATATAATTGTTCTATAACTAAAGTAAAAAAAAATTATAAAATAATTTTATTCAAAACCATTTGTTATTTTTATATTTAGTTATTGAAAACTATTATTTAATTTTAAAAGTAGATTATTTTAACTTTTTTATAGTTGAAAAATAATATGTTTTAATGACTATTAATAATTTGTACTATGAATTTTTGAGTACGATTATGTTTAGTTAGTTAAAATCTATTTATATTTTAGTATTAGTTTGATATAAAATTTAATTTGTGGAATGTATGTATAGCTATATACAATATTGTTACTATTATAGTGTGCAATATGTAATAGAAATCATTACTTTATAAATTATGTGATCAAATGGGTTACTCTAGAGTTATATTTGAGCTTTATTTTAGTTTATTTTATTACATACAACCTATATTTATACATACAACCCAAATAAATCACCTACATATGGTTTCCATTTGGTAGTTAATTAAGTTTTAACTAGTTTGTATTATTAAACATAACTCACATACATACTACCATAATAAATTTAGTATGTATGCCATCAAATTTGATAGCTAAGTGATGGGAACATATGCATAGAATTTTTTTTAAAACCTTGTCAAATGGAATTGCTCTATAGCTCTACTATAATATCCCTAACTTAGAAAATGTTAAAGATAGTCTAGATAAGTCTTACACTCAAATTTAAATGGTCAATGCTATAACATGTTTTTTTTTTTTGTAAAAGAGGGTAAAAATTTATTAACTCAGCAAAACATTCATGATACAAAGAAAAAGCAGAAGCTATTCAGACATATCAGCTCTCAATAAATAAGAGAGAGATTGAGAGCAATCAGAAGAAAGTTGAGACCAATTTTGAACATCCCAACCATCTTGAAACTTAGAAGCCCATTTAGCTAAAAAATCCGCTACCCTATTCCACTCCTGAGGAATATGCACAAAAGAAATGAAGTCCAAGTGAGCAGAGATATTAAGAATTTTTTGAGCAACCCAACTCAACCGCCAACAACCATGAAGACTATCTCCAGAATTTAACAAATTAATAACAATCTGAGAATCAGATTCACAAACAATCTGATGCCAACCCAAAGCATACCCTTGCTCCAAAGCATATAAAATTGCGAGTGCTTCCATGAAGTTATTAGAATGATGTCCCTTAAAGCAAGAGAAAAAAAATTTGATAGTACCAGGAGCGTATACACACTACCTAAATAAATTACTTAAGTTTGATATCCATTAGTTAGCTAAGTGATAAAACTATATGCATTAAAATTTATTGTTTTATAAACTATACCGACAAATGGTGATCCACATGAACCCCTTTGTGGCATTTATTTAGTGAGTTATACTTTAAAGCTATGCAAAAAAATAGGGCACAAAAAATCTCTTTAGAATAATGAGAGAAATTCATTTATAGGTAATAAAAATATAAATAGGCTCACATACAGTTTCAATAGTACAATTGTATAATTTTATTAGGTGTGTAGGTAGAAATTAAACAAAAAAATAAGGGGCTACAAGAATAGAAATATTTCTACAAACAAAGAGAAGAAATAAAAATTAGAATACATAGAGGGAGAAGAAATAATTTGTGTTTAAGGTGTGTAAGCAGCAATTAAATAAAAACTTAAGTGACTATATGAACAGGAATATTGATATAAACAAAGAGAAAAAATAAAAAATTAGAAGACATAGAGGGAGAAGAAATAAACTATGTGTTTAAGAAACCAAAAATTAGAAGATGTAGAGGGAGAAGGAATAAACTATGTGTTTAAGTTATATACACAATGTACATCATCCATAGCCATAAAATAGTTAGAAGAAAAATGACTTAGTTGTCAATCAATCATGAAGCAATTGTAAAATTAGTTAAAAAACTATTTGACTACCTCTTCTAGAGAAGCTAGTTATAAATATACCAAGTGGTAAGATAAAATGTCATGTAAAGTGTCATTTTGGAGCCATAAGTGTGGCCAATGACATGAGTAGGCCTAACATTACAAGCTATTATAGTATTACCATATCTTGTTAAAAGATAATGATTAGTTACATGAGGTGCATTGCGCACAAGTTACATGTATACCATGTTCTTATATAATACAAGAAGTAGTAAAACAAAAGTTCATTGTGCACAAGGTACATGTATACCCCATTCTTATATAATACAATAAGTAGTAAAACAAAAGTTTAAGGGACTTTAGGATGGTAGGGTTTACATAAATAATGGATAAAAGAGAGTAAGAATCAAAAGACATAAAGGAATAACTAAAAATATATTTCTAATAAATATACACGATGTAAATCAATCACAAAAATATGAAAAGGAAAATGATTAAGATCCCTAATAAAGAAGTAATTTTAAAAATAATTACAAAAATTTTCATTTACTTCTTCTATGGGTAGCACTATATAGCAATGTGTCAAGTGGCTAGATTATAAAATTATAAATTTATCTTTGATGCTTGATGTTGGAAAGAATCCTTGTGTATATAGTGACATTTAGTGGTGATTTTTCTATCCTAGTAAGTGAGCAATACAGGCATTGGCACCAAGGTAAGGATGATACCATAGAAAACATGATGATGAATATTTGTGGCTTAACATTGCAAGATACTATGACATTAAATTCTTTGGATAAAAGTATGAAGGGATAAAAATATATTTGAGGTAGATTCATTTTGGAATCAAAATCCTCAAGGACTTGAATGACCCCTACGTTTCTTAGATCATACAAATTACTATGTAATTCTAATTCTATATTATATTTAACTTATTGGGAGTAAGGGTTACCTTAAAGGGGTCTAATAACTGAATTTTATCTAGTCTATACAATCAAACATAGTTCACATGCATACCACCTAAATAAATAAATATCCCAAGTGAAATATTCATTTACTATTTAGTAAATTTATCTATTAAAAGTTACATACTATTATCCCGAGGGGACAACACAACTTTAGACTTTGGATCTTCTTTGAGAGGTCCAAGTTTCAAACTGTGGCATAGGTGAGTGTGTGAGGGGGTGTGTGTGTATGGTTGTGTTTTTGACCCGTATTTATAAGTTTAGCTCTCTCCCTTATGAGATATCATGGTTAGGATGGGGATACCTAGCCCTGAGTGACGGTCATAAGGGTTTCTAACACTAACCTAATAAGAAAAAAAAGTTACATACTATTTTGCATTTTTACTTCTATAATATACTTAGCTTATTAGAGGTTGTAGGGACCCTACAAATCTATTAATTTTATCTATATTAAATCCATGCTAGCAATTTTTTTTTGTAGGTAAAAAAACTTTTATTTACTAAGCGGGTTGAAGGATCTCATCCCTGTTACAGTAGGCATTCTTGAATCCAACAAAATACAAATGCTATAAATATTAAAAAACCAATTGAAAAAGAATCACGTACAATATAGCATGTCCAAGACTGTGGCCACAAAAAACCCAACTAGGAAAAAAAAATTTGTAGTCGCAAGGAGTGTTGCTGCTTCTTTCCCAAGGCTACTGAGACTCTTTGTACTCTTCTTATTGATCTTTTCCATTTAGGTCATGAGGCAGGAGGACATTGAGCAGAGAAGAGATATCCTTTAGATTGTTGATTGCGTTAGCGAGGAGCGTATTGTCTTCTCGGTAGACATTGGAAGTCGATTGAAGGTGATAAATCACTTTGTTGATGTAGTTGAGGGCCACCACTCGAAGCTTGTCCTCTGTATTGAAAATTATGGTCTTCCTCTTCATCATTAATAATCTCAGGTGACAGGCACTGTTCACTCATTTTTTGAGGCTTCAGCCTATTGGATTTTCTTCTCTTCAAGAAGAGCCTAATCAAATTTTGCTTGAATCTCATACACTTTCTAGTGAGTGCTTCAAACTTAGGAGTAGTGCTAGGGGGAACATTATTCTCACCAAGGTCCTAGGAATGAGGGGGCGACGGTGAAGTAGTCAACAACTTGGAAGTTGAGGGAGGGTCAACAAAGTTGGACGACGGGGGAGGTTTATGAGCGATGGTGTAGGTGGGTTTAAGTGAGTGCTCAGGGTTGGGTGGGCAGGAAGGAATTCCCCTTTGACTTGGTGGGCAAGAGAATAATGGTACAACACCAGGAAGAGACCCTGGTGACGAGGGGGCTTCGAGGATTTACGCTCCCTAAAATTATTGATAGAAATGGTGATGGAGCAGAAGAGGAAATTAGGGATGTTAATGAGTCTAACATCACAGATATAGTTAGCAAAGGCAAGGCTATAGGCTTTGATGGGGCTATTGGGATTGTCAAAAAAAATGAATTGGACGATAGGGATGATGGCTATCCCAATACTGAGGCATAGAAGAGCGCATAACACATTTTTTTCCTAAACCAAGTCCTTTCCCTTGTCGGGGAATTGGTCTATTTATTCTTTAAATTTATGCCTATCCTTGCAAAATACTCTACCAACAGGGGAATACTAGATACCTGAGCGATAAAGAGAGCATTTGCCTCAAATTACAGATCTCAGACCTTGTCTTGGTCTTCATCCCATGAATCAATGAAGTCCCTGGTGACTTCTTCATCGATCCTAGAGAATATTTTGAAGAATTTGATGAATATTTTGGTGTTAATAAGGGTCTCCATCCCTACATCGACCTGTAAGCTAGATGGCTAGTCGTACACCATGGTTTTGCACAGACCAAATATAATAGAACCAAGAGACCACCCTTTGATATCGCAAATATTTTGCTTTTGATGAATGATATCTAGAACTGCTGAGGGGGAATAAAAATATCTAGAGAGGCTAAGGGAGCACCAACCCAAGGTCATGGGGTTCATAGGATGGTAATTGGGAGTGATGGTAGTTTCTTTGGAATGACTCGAGAAGAGTGAGCGAGGGTGGATCGAAAAGAGGGAATGGGCAGAACGGGCAACAAAAGAAGCGGGCAAAGGTAAAAGGGAGGGATAGAGGTGAATAGGTGGAGCAAGGATAGTGAAAATGAGATGGCACGAGTGGGGGAGCAATGAAGGAGGGGATTCATAGGACTGGTTGGGTGAGTTGGTATGAGTCAATCAATCTACACAAAAAATCATACTGGAATAGCACCGAATAATGATGAAGGTGGTGTATTTCCAAATAGCTGTGGTGTTGAGGAAAAACACCTAAGGCATTAATAAAATACCTTTTTGGTGATGAGAACCACCTTTGGAGTTCTTCCTAGGAGTTATGGTGTTAGGAAACACCTTTGGTTTTCACCATGAACCTTCACAACAGCTGACTCTACAAATCAAGGTAACTACCCACATCATGGCTGGTTGTGGTGATGACATCCTGAGGGAAATATTTTCCCAAATGATTAGGGACACTAGGTTGACCGCTTTATTGGCCAAGATGTCAGCTACATTGTGTGCTTCCCAAAACACATGGTTGATCATGTTTTTGGGGTGGTGACCAAGGGAAGCTTGACACTCCTGAATGATGTTTTGGATGTTCCATCCTGCTTGGCTATTGTTAGTGATATGACCAACTACAACTACTGAATCTCCTTCAAAGATGATAGGGTTGTTTGTTGTTTTGCTATATTCAATGCATCTCCATAGTGCATGGGCTTCTGTAATTATTTGTTTGGATCCCTAGATTTTTGGCAAAGGCTAGGATGATGTTACCGGAGTGGTCTTTGATTACACCTCCAACCCCTACATTTTATGGGTTGCCCTTAGATGCTCCATCAAAGTTGTCTTTGAGCTAACCCAGGGGGGTGGTCTCCACTTTAATTTGGCCCTAGGCTTAAGGGAATTATGTTCTTTGGTGTTTTCTGTGGGAATCCCAAGAGAGGTAAACAAAAGAGGCTCATCCCCAAAGGTTGGAATATTAGAATAGGGGATGAGGCTGTAATTTTCAATCACAAAGGATAGAGCTCTGGTGGCAACTACATCTGAGATTCTTGGTCTTTCATTGAAAATGTAATTGTTACACGCCAACCAAATCTACCACGTCGTATGATGAGAAAGGGAATTCCATAGGAAACTTAGGTGGATATTTTTGAAGACCCTAGGCCACTAGATGAATAGATTCATAACCATATTGGGATGAACCCAATTGACCTAAAATCTGCTAATCAAGGATGAGAACACCTCCCAAGAAAATGGGCACTCCAGGAGGATGTGTTGGGTGGATTCCCAGGCTTGGATGCATAGGTAGCTCATGTTCAGAACTATGATACCTCTTTGGATAAAATTATCCATGGTCAGAATTCTATTATAAACATCAATCCAGTAGAAATGTGCCACTTTAGGGATCAACTACTTGAGCCAAATGGCTTTGGCCACTGTCTTGTTATCAATAATCTTGGGGTTCTTAGGGGAGGAATCTAAAATCTGAGCCGTGGTTTTGATAGTGAAGAGCCCATCACTAGATTCTCTCCAGCACAACTTGTCCTTTTTTTGGGATTAGGGGATGAAGCTTGCCCTGAAGATAGCCTAGAGGGAAGCCATGACTCTATCAATGACTACGTTTTTCAATCTAAATTGAATCTATTTCCAGTGTTGGATCCCCTGCTATGTGGTAATTAAGTCTACTTCTATAGGCCCAAATTTGATATTTGTGAGATGATTTATAGTAATAATATCAATATATTTGATGAGAGACTCGTTTCTTGCCCATACACCATTCCAAAAATCTATATCAGACCCGTCACCCATCAACCATCTTGTCCCTCACTTGAGAAGATGCTTTGTTTGGGTAATGGAGTTCCAAAAGTGAGATCCATGACAGGGAACTTCTTTGTCCATGAACTAGTGATGTTGCATGTATTTTCTCTTAACAATGGAAACCCATTCCATATTGGCGTTGGTGGTAGCCTTCCAAGCTTGTTTGTCCAGGAGGGCCTAGTTCATGAGGTTTATGCGGTGCAATCCCAACCCACTTTTATGCTTAGGTGAATAGACCTTGTCCTAAGTCACCAGGTAAAAATTTCTTTGGTTATCATTCCCTACCCATGGGAAGTATTTTTGAACTTTCTCGATAGCTTCTCCCACCATGGTTAGGATCTTGAAAATGGATTGAAAGTACATTGGGATGCTCTGAAGAACTGAATTAACCAGGGTTGCCTTGCCTACTTGGGAGAGGAGGGCCCCTTTCTAGCTAGTCAATTTTTTTAGGATATTTTCTATGAAACTGTTCCACATGGCCTTAAAGGGTCTTCCTCTGAACATAGGGAGGCCCAAGTAAGTGGTCGAGAGGTCAAAAATGGTAAAAACCAAAATGCTTGCTATTTTTCCCTACCACTTGGTGGGAGTATTTATGAAATAGATTTTACTCTTGGTAAAATTTATCTTCTACCCAAAAAATTCCTCGTAAATATTAAGGATGGAATTGATAGCTTTGGCCTTAGATACTCCCGTAGTAGTGGATAAAAGAGTAGCATCCATGAACTATTAATGAGTGAAAGGTGGGAGACCGATAGCCACTTTAATAACAAAGATCAAGTTTTTTGTGCAAGCATATTTTATGGTTCTTCCTAGAATTTCTACTAAGATGATAAAAAGAATGGGGGAGAGGGGGTTCCCTTGTATTAAGCCTCTAGTGCTCGATAAATATCTAGTTGTTGATCCATTGATGAGGATGGAGAACCAAGAAGAGGAGATGCAGTTTGAAATGAGGTTGATCCAATTTTCATGAAAACCATAGTTGAGAAGGATTTTAATCAAAAATTCCTAGTTAACCCTATCGAAGGCCTTATTTATGTCCAACTCAAGGAAAAAAGTAGAGGATTTGGAGATATGAGTTGAGAGGATCAGCTTGTGGATCGTGATGATGCCATTGAGAATATTCTGTCCTTTGACTGTGTTGTCCTGATAGGGATCGATAATGGATGGGAGAATCGCAGTGAGTCTACTGGCCAAAGCTTTGGATAGAATCTTGTATATGAAATTACAAAGGCTAATGGGCTGGTAATCGAATAGGGACTAGGAATTCGATCCTTTGGGAATCAGGGTCAGGAAAGTGGAATTAACATCTCTAGGAATAATTCTAGTACATTGCATTTCGATGATAGTACAACACAGGTCAGGGCCGATGATATACCAATAGGTTTAGAAGAATCTGGGGGAGAATCTGTCAGGTCCAAGGGCATTTTTTGGCTGCATAAAAAATAGGGCTTGATTTATTTCCTTGGGGGACAGGGGGTTGAGGAGCATATTATTCATAGTCAGGGAGATGGATTTGGGAATGTTCTTAAGGAGGGACTCCATGGCCTGATCGAGGGAAGAGGAGGGAGGGGCAAGGAGATTTTCAAAGTGGTTGACAATTTCATCCCAAATTTGATGAATGTTGGAGGTGAAATATTCATCTTGCCTAGTTAGGCATTTTATTTTGTTAGTTTCCCTATGCTTGAGAGTGGAAATGTGGAAAAAATTAGTGTTTGTATCACCTTCCTTGAGCCACAACTATCTTGAATTTTGGCACCAATATATTTCTTCCCTGTGGATTGGTACTGAATCCACAATGACTTGAAATGGAAGAGGGTCTTAAACTAGGGTTTTCTAGTAGTTTTAAAAATGAGTGGGTTGTGATTTGAACCAATCTTCAGTAGGGCCTGCAGAATAACATTTCCAAAGAAGGGGAGAGCCTCTTGCGATAGCAAAAAATGGTCGAGGTATTCTTGGATTAAATTAAAACCCTTCCTCTTATTGATCCAAGTGTATTAGGACCCCCATAGCTAAACATCAATTAGGGCATTGGAATCTATGAACTAACCCAAATCATTGGTTGTTCTATTGGTTATAGTGTTTCTCCTCTGTGTAAGGGAGAGCTGAAGTCCCCTACTAGGACCCACGAGATATTGACAAAAACTTGTCTCATCTTGGTAATGGTATTCCATATAGTCATTCTCCCCTACAGAGTGTTAGAGACATAGGTGTTAGTCATGACATAGGAAATATGGGAGTTGTGGTCATGAAATAGAACATTGGACAACCTATCTTGTCCTGAGATAAATTTACCTTCCACTTTGGTGGGATTCCAAAGGCATAGGATTCTGCTAGAGGAATCGGTAGCTGGTGAGTAGACAAATTCACACTTTTTCCAAATCATCTTGGCAAACCTAGGTGACCACTGATAATCTAATTTGGTTTATTGGATGAGAAATATCAATGGATTATTGTCTTTTCTCATGGCATTAGCCAGTCTTTGTTTGGCTGCCCCATTCAGTCCTCTCGCATTCTAGGAGAGGACTTTCATTTGGCACTTTTGGAGGGTTTTTTGCCCCCTTTGCCTTGCTACGAGGGGGGTTTGGGTTTTCTGATTTCTTCCTTGCTGATGTTACCAATTTACTAGAATAAGTTTTTATGTGTTCCATTGGCTATGTCCTCGGCGGTGTCACGGGTTCTCCTTTTTGTGCTAGAAGGCTTGCCTTTCTTTCTATCTCCTCCTACATCGATCTGGGACTTTTTGAAACTGTGGGTCTGTTTAGGGCTCTAGTGATCAAGGGAGTTTTGGGAAGATTCTTTTATATCGGACTCAATGGTGTTGGAGTTGGCCAAGGATGCATGGGAATCATGTTTTGAATGTGGGGTGAAGTGGAAAGAGGTGTGGAGGGGAGGAGAGGTCCAGGAGGTGGAATTTGGTTGGGGATACTGGTGATGGGGAGGAGGACCGAGGAGGGGGAGGGGGAAAGGAAGTCTCTTGGAAGAGTTAGCACAAAGATGTTGTTGGGGTACATGATGGGAATTAGGGAAACCTTCAATAGAGATTTCACCTTATTCAATTGGTTCAAAAGAAATAGAATCATTGAGAAAATTAAATTTGTTAGAGATAGAAAAGAGACTACTTGCCTTTTGCATATCTCCAATTGGTGGGGGTTGATTTTGCTATTTTCTCTTGGGGTTCAAGGTCTATCTCGAGCCTTGGTTCCTCTTCTGATTGGAAAAATGATTTGGATGGACCGTAGTCTAAGCCTCATCCTTCAAGATTTTATGTTTTGGGAATTGGGCCTGAAGGTGCCCTTGAATTTGATATTCCAAGAAAAAGGTGGGCTTATTATCATACACCAGAGGCTATATTTACTTGTAATCTCCATAGATAAGTTTGATATGGTCTGGAAGCTATAATTCTAGGTTCACGTTGATGCAGATGCATGCTTGGGTGAGACAAGTTCTAGCATGAGTAGTTGGGTCAATGGTGACTAGCTCCTTGAGTGCACGAGCTAACCCACAGAGTGCATCATTTTATAAGAAATGGATAGGGATATTTGGGAGTCAAACCCAGATAGGATCATAGTTAATGCTATGGGTCTTTGGATCACAATATAGTTCCTATTTTTTGAGGAATAGGCTTCATATTTTGAAAAAACCAAGGTCCTAAAAAAATACATTTTTTATCCTCTCGCATGTTTATTTGGATCATAAAAAACCCTCTAGACATTGCAGACAACTCCAAGCTATCTAGGGTTTCCCATTTGGCCATCATCCATCGATGAATGGAGTCCATGTTTGGGTGTCCCCCCATAAATTTCCCTACCAAGGAAAAGGAGTCTCGGGTGGCATATCCATCCATCAGTTGCTTAGGGCATAAAACATCCAATCCTTGTGTTACAAAATTGCACTGCGCAGCTACGTCTTATCTGGTATTGCCATTAAGGAGCTCTGTGTATGAAGTTTGTCCATGGTATCATTTGCTACTATCTATTTTGTTAGGGGGGTATTTCCCCTTGAAGGTCCCACTTTGAAGATATTATGTCCTGATGTACGGGTTGTCCTCTGTGATGTTAGCCATAGCAAAAGGGTTGGATATGTCACACGATTATGCATGGCTCCCCATTCGAATGGTGGATATGGACTGTGATTAATCTGCTGCTACTGCATCACCTAATGTTTCACTCGCCATTGCTCCTCCACTTGAATGGAATCAATCGATTTAATTTTATCCGATTATAGGTTTTTTAGCTCTTCTATGCTAGTAAATATGACTCATATGCATACTACATAAATAAACTATTTGAGTGTGTTATGCATTTGTCAACATAATGATGAAAATATGTAAATTAAAATTCATTCTTGTATAAACCAAGTTATCAATTGAACTATTATATATTACTTAAGTGTGGTATCCATTTGATATACAAGTGATCATATTTTGCATATTAAAACCAAAGGGCTCCTATAGTTCTACTTCCACAATATGTAGAGATTACTAAAGATCAAAATAATCCTATATGAATCTTATGCTTAATTACAACTAGTCTATGCTATATAAAAGAAAAATCTCATATTAAAACTACCTAAGTAGTATACGCCTTTGTTGTATCTATTAGATATCCTAGTAAAACTTATTTATATATTCCATTGCTACAATAATTATGTGCTGAAATGGAATACTATATAACTTATATTTCTATATTATATTTAACTTGCTCGAAGTCACAAGTACCCTAGACAATATTTTTTCTTTTTAAATTCTATTTAGTCAATCCTATCCAATATATCACATGTGCCTTAGTATCTAGATGTCATATCTAGTTAGTAGTAGGGTTATGTTATTGTTATATAAACTATACCCTCAAAAATATTGCTATATAGTTATAATTCTATAATTTTCTTATCTTGTTGGAAGTCAACCTTTAAGTTTTTTTTTTGTTTTGTTATATTGAGTTATATTTAGTTCATTCTACCATATATAAATCATATATCTAAGACCTAAGTGAATTAGATGTGTCATCCACTTGATGCTAAGGGATGAAATTGAATACATTACAAACCATTGTTGAATAAACTATCTTTAAATTGGTTGCTTTACAGTTCTAATTCGAAATTGTGTCGATATTATTGAACATTAGAGAGGTATAATGTTTGATTTCTGTAAAGTCCAATTATAAAATATATGAATACCACTTAAATTATTTATCTGTATTATATCTATTTGTTATTTAATTGTTAAATATAGGCACATTAAAGCTAATATATAATACCATAAATAGATCATATACAAACTATTTAAATAAACTACCTGAGAGTTGTGTTGATTAGGTTTTGAATGAAATAAGATTTATATAAATTATTTGATTATGGTTACTATTTACATGAATGAAACAATATATTTGAATCTATTTTTATATAAACTATGTCCTAAAATGGAATATTGTACAATTGTAATTTTATAATATGCTTAGTTTATTGTAAATCACATACACCTTTATAGAGATATCTCTATTTTATATACTAGTTAGTCAACTCTATCAAACATAGATCATATGCATACCACATAAATAAATACCTAAGTGTGACATCCATTTGGTAGTTGAGTTATGAAATTGTGTTTTTAAACCCAGATGCTATAGAAAATATAGCATCAATGATATTACTATATAGTTCCACTTGTTAACTTTACTAGCTTATATGTACTTAAAGGTACCCTATAAAGGTCTTCTGATTGAGTTCTATTTAGTTCATGATTTCAAACATACTTTATATGCATAAGATCTAAATAAATTAACAAAGCGTACTATGCATGTGGTAGTTGACTAATAAAATTGAGCACATTATCTAACCCATTGCTAAATAAACCACTCAAATGGACTATTATACAATTCAAATTCTATAATATGTTTAGCTTATTGAATGTTAGATCTTCGTGAGACCTCATGTTTGAGTTCTAAATAGTCCATGAAACATAGCTTATCTAGATACCACTTAATAAGTTATGTGATTGTGGTATCCATTTGCTAGTTGAGTTCTAGCTAGTTCATTCTATCAAATATAGCTCAAATGTATATCTACTTAATTAATTACTTTCATATTTTATCTATTATGGTAGATCAATACTTATATTATTTGCATTAAAATTTACTACTAAATGAACCTTCCTCAAATGGATCTCCATATAACATTAATTCTAGAATTTACTAAGCTTATTGGAAGTCATAAGTATCCTAGAGAGATCACAAGTAATAGTTCTAGCTTATTTTTGCTATTAAATATAGATCAAATATGCATACTAACTATATAAATAATATGAGTTTGTTATCCATTTGATAGGCTATTAATGGAATTGTGTGTATTAGAAACCATATATATAGAAGCTATGTCCTTAAATGGATTGCTTGACAATTGTATTTATACAATATGCTAGCTTAATGGTAGATAGAGGTATACTATAGAGGTCTTATGTATAAGGTCTTTTTAGTCCATGTTATTTAGATCACATGCATACCAACTAATTAATTTACTTGAATGTGTTATCTATGTGGTATTTGAGTGATGGATTTGTATAAAAACTATTATCTTCAAATTCTCAACTAATACATATATTTTTGAAATATACTCAGCTTATTTAAATTCAAAATTACATTAAATAGGTTTTATATTTAAATTCTAAGTAGTACATGATACGAAACATAAATCATATATCTATAACTAAATAAAATACCTAACTATAATATCCTTTTGATTATTGAGTGACTAAACTATAAGCATTAGATGGTATTCCTATATAAAATGCATCCTCAAACCAACTCTTATACTATTCTAGTTTTGTAATATATTTAATTAACTATTATATTATTCTACTTTTACAATATATTTAGCTTATAAAATATGATAACTGCCTAAACAAATATTATATTTATATTTTACTCAATCCACACTATGAAACAACTCATTTGTATATTATCTAAATAAATTATTTAAATACTACACTTTAAAAACCATTACTGTAGAAACTATATCCTCAAATTCACTAACATACAATTCTAATTCTACAATATACTTAACATATAAAATAAAAACATTAAAAATATTATCTAAATAGATTATTTTAACATTACACATTAAAAGCCATTATTATATAAATTATGTCCCAAAATTTACTAACATACAATTCTAATCTACGATATGTTTAACATATAGAACAAGGACATTAAAAGCTCCTTAGAGAGGTTTATAATTGAGCTCTAACTAGCCCAGGCTATCTATCAAATATGCATATTACGTAAATAAATCATAAATCATATATGAATATTGATGTATTGTGTAGCTGAGTGATGAAATTGTATGCACTGAAAGTAACTGTGGGTTAAGCTGACTCTTGACTAACCAGTCTTAGCTTATTACTCCATAGCCCCAGCTACATGTTTTTTATGTTTACACCATCTACCATTAATAGGTCATAGAACCTCTAAACCAAAGCAATCACTGTGGACATTCCAGGGCCACTACTTTTGACCAAAGCCACAGTTTGGCCTCCAGAAATAATAAGGCAAAAATAGCGCGAAACCATTCTGTGTGGCCTGGATGGGTATGTAAAGTTCTTCATAGACAGGTATGTGCAGAACCTTTCTGTGTGGCCTCTCCTATTATCATAACAATGGCTAGCACCCTCTCAATCATCTCCAACATGTGCTGTGCAGCAAAACATGGTCACTGAATTATTTCAACTTAGGAACAACAGCTCCAAGAGAATCGTTTATTCTTTTATCCCAGGAAAAACTCATGACTGCAGTGTTGGAACATTTCAAAAGTATTCATTTGTTAATATGTTATATGGTTTAGATTCTTGCAGGCCTTTGTTGTTAAATGAAAGAGCAGTTGACCAATCTGATTGAATACTATGGTGATCAATAGTTATAGAACAACAAAAGTTAAATAATTCTTAAAAAACAAAGTGAAAATAGTCCGAGCTTTCATATAAAAGGCCTGGTACCCAGCCGTTATGTGCATTCTATTTTTTAAGTTCTATAAAGTAAAAACTATTGATGGTGCATCCGCCTCTTAGTATTTGTAAGTTTTTTCAGGGTTGCATTCATCAGTTTTGAAGGTAAGATTTTTTCTCGTTGTCCATCTCTGATTCACATGATATGAAGATTTTCAAGAAAAAGGCCATGTTGAACAAGAAGATGAATCTTGAGACACCAGAACCTTGATATCAGAACAAAGATGGATAATTTTATTTTACTTGATTTAACTATTTATTTGAACTGTTGGCTTCAGCTCCATTTTAGCAGTAAAATTGTTTTCAGATCTCTCTTAACTCATAGCAGTAAGCAGAAAAATATTTTCAGGTCCCTCTAACTCATGGCACTAACATAGATTTTTAGTCTGTAAGTCAAATGCAATTTCATAACAGCTTTAAGATACTATGGATTGATTTCTATAAGTTTTTCTTTAGATTGAAGCAATCTCAATTGTAAGAATACAGTTTTATGAATGTTCAAAATATTAGGTTACTTCAATAATATAATATATCTGTACTATATCAAGAGGTATATTGCGTAAATATCTTTAATATTGTTTTTCCTATCTCTGTCTCAGGAAAACGGACGATATGGAGATCAAACCAAGAGCAGATGCAAGCTATGGAAGCTGAATACAGATCAGGAATAAGAAAGCCATCTGGGACTGTACTAGAAAGAATCAAAACTGAGGTAGAAAAATTTGGACCCGTTACAGATAAAAATGTCGTTACCTGGTTTAGAAACAGACCATATAGAAAACATCCCATTATTATGCCCGGGGAAGCAAGAGCTAAATCTGTTGCAGAAGGGGGATTATCTTCCTCACAGCAGCATCTAAACTATTTCAGTCCAATAACTGGTGAAATGTGTTGTTCAATTCCTTGTCGAAACAAGCATGAGCATCCTCATGTGATGATTGAAGAATTCAGTCCTACCCATTTGAAAAACATAGAAGAAAAAATTTCATCAGGAGTAGCAGGTGAATTTTCAAAAGGAGGTTCAGCTTTTGATGTTAGTGAAACAGCATGGCTACCTGTGGATCATTCTACATGTCTCCTCAATGAAGTAAAACCGGATGTGGAACATGAAACTGCTAGATCTACAGCAGAAGATCATAACACCAAAAAAAACCTTGGCTCTTCTTCACTAGATGAAACCCCTCCTAGTCCTAAACGAACAGGCAAGAGTATATTCTATAATGTGGAATGGGTTTTGAATTTAAATTGATGTCATTCTCCAAAATTATTGTACCCATTACACTTTCTAGATTGGATATGATCCCGTTTTTTACTCCATGTATCATGTGTTATTACATGTTGGGTGCAGATTCTGTTTCAGGATCCTTGAACCAAAGGTCATCAACTGTACATATTAATGGCCTGAAACATATAGTCCCTAACGCACCTGTAAATATCAGGGCTGTGTTTGGAGAAGATGTTTTTTTGGTTGATTCTTCTGGCAACAAAGTAGCTATGAATGAACAAGGATTCACCTTGCAAGGACTGCAAGATGGAGCAATCTATCGGTTGGCAGGTCTGTAACAGAATATCCTGATTTAGGTTTTAGATTTTATTTTTGTGTAGAGATATGCTTCCATATAACTTGTGCTATGTTTGTATTTGATGTTCTGCAGGAATTCAAGAAGAGAGCTATGAAGAGAGCTAAATGCTCATGCCTTCTGCATTAATGCTTTATTGACCATTGATTTTAGACGGCACCCTGAAAAGTATCTAAGATTTTCAATGGATAGGACCCTTTCTTTTTTCCTTCTTGGCTTGTCATATGTGGCTTGACTTTGAACGCACCCTCCTACCGCAATTTCATGTTATCTTTTTTAAGGAAAGGTTCATCACGCGAGAAAGTATTTCATTTTTGCAGATGTTTTTGGTCTCCGATCATTTGATTGTGCCACTTCTGACACATTAGGATTTACAGATATTTGTAAAAGTTGCCTAGTAGAACTCTGAGCAATCTACTTCAGATTTCCATTATAGTATAGTAGTCTTTTTTTTTTTTTAAAGATGGAAGAAGATGGACATGGAAATATTCGTTCTGCATTGATGATTACTATTGAAATTTTAGTGTCTTAAATGCTTTATGTAATGAATATAAGGTACTATATGAATTTTATATTTTTTATTTGGTTATAAAGAATTGAAATAATATGTAATATTATATAATTATATTAATAGAATGTTTAACAAATTATCTATAATTTAATAAGATTTGTTTTTATTAAGTTTGAGAATTTAATCAGTTGGCTTTAGGCTCTTTGAAGTATTATCTTTGAGTTTTATTATATTTTTTTTTCTTTCTAGAAAATTTAAATTTAATGTTATAGAAATATGGTTGCATTTACAAAATTTTAAACTTTTTTTCTTTTATATTCTGAGTTGAAATAAGCATTTTTGAATGCCCATGAGCTTTTTGTTCAGTATGAAGAAGTTTATAGGTATTCTTGAACAAGTTTTTTAATCACTTTTACATGATTTTGTATTATTCTTTGTCTATTAAACTTGTAAAAATATAGGTTTTATATGAAAAGTCTTTCTACTTGCTCCTTATTCATTGAATTCATTGTTTCCATAAAAACATTGAATAAGTATTCTTAAATTAATTAACTCTATCATATATTTAATTAATAAATTATTAAATAAAAATCATTTGAAAGTATTCACATCAAATGATAATCTAAGAAATGAATATTGCTCTCTAAGCCCAAAGAGAGCTGATTTTTTTAAATTAAGTGACTCATATACACTTAACAATCTTTTTTAAATATGATATGAAGGTTATAGAGCATATCTCTACAACATGTGACAATATTTTATCAACATAGATCCTATGACAAGATCTTGTTATTACACTAACTTCATTAGTTTCATAATAAATTAAACTTCATAAATGGGTTTAAAAAATAATAATAATCATTTATGTATAATTTTTTTGTCAATTAAGTACCATTTGCTTATATATATATATATATATATATATATATATATATATATATATATATATATATAGTCAATTAAACATCATTTATTTTTTATTTATTTACTTTTAATTTAGTATTAAAAAAATTTAAGTAGTCGACTTTTTTGACTTGGTTAATGAAAGGATAGTTGATATAAAATATCAAGGTCTTTCTATTCAAACCTCATAATTAGGATGGTGGTAATGTTGAGTGATGTTAGACTTAAAATTTTCTATCTCGATTCAAAATATAAATATCATGTTCTAGGAAATGAATTGTACTACTTTACTTTCATCTTCCACATTCTTTAAGTCCTACTTTACAAATTGATTTTATCTTCTTTCATGTTTGTATAAAGTTAGATCTATTAAACATGTAAGCCATCCATGTTGAAATATATTTTTTAATGCTACAAAATTTTTCTATAATGTAACCTGTGTAGTATCTTGCAACAACTTTGAACCTTTGATGGGATAAGTTGGAGTTCTTATTCCATTCATATTTTACAACATAGAAACATAGAGCTAAGAGAATACTACATGAAACAATGATTAGATAAAATAGAATACAATATTGTATTTAATAAGGTAAGTGTTTACATAATGTTTTTTTTAGGATTTGGTTTGTGTGAGCAACCCATACTCGTACTAGTACTGGGCTTCCCCATTCCACCATGACCTCTCATAAGGGGTAGAGCCAAGCTTACCAATAGGGAATTTAACACAAAATCATACACACACCCACCCTCTCACACACTTGTCCATGCCCCGACTTGAAGTGTTTAGATAATTTAATCTTGTTATGTGGATATTTCTAGTAATAAGTATTCTATCAATATAAATTTCTTGATCCTTTTCTATCAATATTACTCTAGATTTCCAATTTTACCATTATTTTTAGGCTTATCTATAGCTTTAGATATAAAATTGATTAGGTTACTATTTAACCTTATTGATTTGATTAAAGATATATAAATATGAGTATAGGTGTCAGATTTATATACATTATTTTCATCACTAGGATGACTCTTCTAATTATAATTGTAGCCTTTAATGTTTTCATTTTTCTTTCCAAATAACATGATTTTCTTTGATTGAAAAAATAGATTTTAGATAACTAGCATATTTTTTGTGCTAGTTTTAATCCTCTCAGTATGTGGTGATTATCATTAATCAATATTCTTACAAGTACAAATTTACTTATATCAATTTAGATCCATTAAAAATTACAAACCAATAGTAATAATATTCTAGTTTTATATGAACTATAAAATATCTACAATGGATTAAATTTGACCTTCGATGTCGACTTATACTCATGCATTTGGAATGGACTTTTATTTTTGCAAAAAATGTATTGTTTGTTAAGATTTGAAGACTAAAGACGAAAAATCCTAGTTGCAACATGAAAACCTTAGTTGCAATATGAAAACCTTAGTTGCAAGATGAAAATATTAGTTACAAGACTATTGATCTTGCTTTGGAAGAATGGAAGATTCCTTTATGGGGCTTCCATCACAAGGGACCTCACTAGGAATAAAATAGAATCCAAAAAATCTCAATACACTTTCTTTTATGGAGGTTATGAAGGGTAACAGTAGTAATAGAGAAAAAAAAGAAGTGCAGGCTTGAAATATTATGCAAGCCCTAGAAAAGATAAAGGACAAAGAGGTAGAGCAAAAGAAATATAATGGATGTCTACCCCAAGCAAAATCAATTCCAATATTGGAGATAGGAGAGGAACTAATAGTAGATGATATAGCATATAAGTCTACACATGCCCTGATATGTAATTTTGTAGGACTCTAAACTTCCTGGTAGTTCTTGTACACATGGGTTAGAAACCCTAGGCTCCACAAGGTGATTTGAAATTCTTAACTCTATTGAATGGATATTTTGTAGTAGTTTTTTATACTAATTTTTAATAGGCATAGGACCTTTGAAGGAGGTACATACAATATAGGCCTTGCATAATTGTTCATGCAACCTTGGTGGATAGAATTTGACCCCCAAATTGAGTCATCTATAGCTCCAATTTAGTTTAAATTATTTTCCTTCTCTTTGGAATTTTGGAAAGAAGATATTCTAAAAATAATTCAAAATCTTCTTGAAACATAGCTAGGAAGGTCACAAGAATTGATGGAAGGAGGATCAACTGCATATGCCAGAATTTGTGTGGAGTTGGACCTAGATAAGTGTTAGGACCCCATCATAACATTATTTGTATAATAGGGTTTTAAAATTTTAGAGGTACCTGAGAGGATATCTAAGGAATCAAACTAGGGTGTCAAAAGCTAGGGTAGAGGTCTATAAATAGTAAGGATCACAGCCAAGAATGGGAGACATAGGTACTTTGGTACCAAATCCTCCAAAAAAGAAATCTCATTCTAGGATAAGATATGTGGAATCCAAGATAGCTTCAATTACTATCAAACACAAGCAAATAAAATCATAAACACCATGGGAAAGCGACAAAAGGAGTATTCTATGCTTGGAAGGGTGAACATATGTCTACCACAAGAAAAAATAAATATCAATATTGGAAATAGCTGAGGACTGGATAGCTGAGGATATTATTTATAAGTCAAAACACAATCTGATAGGTAAATTTGTGGGTTTCAGACCATCCATGCACTTCCTCCACATGTGGATAAGAAAACAATGGCATATAGAAGGAGAATACAAAATTCTAACTCTTCCAAATGGGTATTTTTTTGTAAAGTTCACATCAGTGGTAGATCAAAAAATATATATTTGAGGAAGGGTCATATCATCACAGGACAATGAGACTATTATTGCAGCCATGGAATATGGGATTCTATCCAACGGTGGAACCGATTACAATACCAATATGGGTAATATTATTTGCCCTTTCCGTTGAATTTTGGAAAGAGGAGGTACTCAAGGCAATATGAAACTTACTAGGGTATTATCAAGGTAGATCAAGAGAAATAATTTTAAGAGGATCGACAATGTTTGCTAGGGTTTGTGTAGAAATGGACCTTAACAAACCTCTTCCAACAAAGATAGACCTAAAAATAGGGGATTTTATTTGGTACCAACAACTTGATTATGAGGCTATTATGTTCATATGTTGGGTGTGCCACGCTCATGGACATCTAGCTAGAATGTGCCCAATAGTTAAGGATCATCAATTTGAACAAGAGGGGACAAAGAAAATATTAACATGGTGGGTCAATATCTTCAACAAAAGGGAAATCATAAGGAAGGGAAAGGCCCAATAGACTTTGAGGGATTTCAAAAAGTAATGAGAAGGCAAAACAAAATAAATCAGCTCAGTAACCAAAGACAAAGAGAAAGATCTATAAGAACAAACAAAAGATATGAGATATTCAAACAATCGAGAAACTTGGAAATAGAAGGGGATTTTCAAATAGAAGGGTTAGAGGAGGATAGTCAACAAGTCACACTAGTTGATCAGGATTAATATTCCAATATAGTATTAGGGAACAAGCAAGAAGTAGAACCAGACACAACCTCTCTTACGGAAGAGGAGATTCAACCCATGAGGGAGACCATAGGAGGGTAAGTAGAGTAGAGGATAATTTTGACATAGGAAATAGAGATGAAAGAAGGAAATAAGAACAAAGAAAGTCCTACTCTAGGGATTCATCAAGTGGAGAAGAAATAAAAACCAAACCAATTTGTAGGGAGGAAGTCAAACAAGGAAAATATGGAGGAACATGGAAGAGATTTTGAGTCATAATAGAAAAGTACAATTGATGGCTAATTTTTCTCTCCTAATTCTCAATGATATTAATCACTTGGAATGTAAGGGGTTTAGGTAGTCACCCCAGACAAAAGGCAGTAAAAAATATTATCATATATATGAGTCCAGATATAATTTTGTTATAGGAAACCCAAATGCAAGGAGAAGACTTACAAAAAATAAATAGGAGGATATGAAAAAAATGAGATATCCTTACTCAATTAGCACAAGGGAAATCAGGTGGATTGGTCACTATGTGGAATCACCAATTGTTTCTAGAGATAGGGGGAGCCTCTACGAGAGGGGTGTTGATGGCCCGGTTACAAAATAGGAAAATTGGAAAAATTTAGACTATAGTTAATTTTTATGGAGCACATACAGTTATATTACAGAGGGATCAATGGGCAGTCGTCCAAACTTTCAAAGATAACTACCTAGAGGACCAATGGATTGTGGGAGGAGAATTCAATGTAAATCATAGAATAGAGGAACACCAAGGAGGTAGAGTCATGCTGGAGGAAAAGGACAGGTTTTTTCAGTAATAACATGTCAAATGAATCTAATAGATATTCCAAATGTGGATAGCTCCATGAGCTGGACAAATAGAAGAAAGGAAGGGGAGACAATAAAAATATTGGTTGGATTGTTTCTTCATGGGGAAGGAATTATATTTGCATACCAAGCATCAAGTGAAGGTCATGGATAGGCTTTCTTCAAATCATTTTCCAGTAAGCCTAACCATAGAAGAAGATAATCATAAAGTGATGCAAGATCATCCAGTGGCAGCAGAGCAATCTTGCATCAACAAAAAAAAAATCCTAAGTGTTTTTCCCTTGTGTTTGTCGATCGCCAGTTGGGTGGGAAAATAGAATTTAAAATTTTGCATGGACAGGAAAGTTAAATTTAATTTTTTTCTTTTGCATGGGCGGGAAACTTAAAAATCATGTAAAAGGGTGGGGGAATAGGATGTAAAAGGAGATTTTGGATCTAAAAAAAGGTCTTTTATTGGGCTCCAATATTGTATGATCTGGCATTGTAATTTTTGCCCTTTGGCTGGCATTATTGAAAATAATTATTTCCTATTGTGATTTAACTCCTTGGATGGTTTTTTTTGTGTTTGTTCATCCTCATCAAGTGGTATCATAGTGGGAGTTCCTAAGTGTGTAATCAGATCATCGAACATGAGGTAGTTTACACCAGGATCTGTGGTTTGGGTTTGGAGAATCCAGAGCAAGATGCCCCAACGAAGGAACCAAGGTGTTACCAGTAATGTCGTAGTGCCAGCAAAGGATTTTTGAGCTTTGTAGAGGCAAGTACAGGTATTACAAGAAGAGCTACGTAGAGGGTTTGACCCAAGAAGAGAAGAAAAGAGTGAAGATGAAGCCGAAGAAGAGGAATACCAGTTTGAGGAAGAAGAAGAGAAATAGATCCTACCCAAGTGAGGTTGTACAAAGCCATATCCCAAAATGGGAAAAGGTCAAATATGGAGGTTTCTACATACTCAAGAAATTTTAATCCGAAGGAGTTGATTGACTGGATCAATGACCTGGAAGAATATTTTGAATATGAAGAGGTGGAAGATCTTGACCGGACCAAGTTTGCTAAGACCAAACTGAAGGGTCATGCTATAATCTGGTGGAAAGGAGTACAAATTGAAAGAAATAGAAGGGGAAAAGAGAGGATCACCATATGGGAATGAATGGTGGAAAAGATGAAGAGGTAGTTTATTTTGGTAGATTATAAGTTGGATCTGCTAAAGAAGATGCAAATTTTGAGATAGTCATGAAATTCTATCAAAGAATACACTAAGGATTTCTACAATATCTTGATCCAAAACTACCATTTTGAGGCTAACAAGGAGAAGGTAGCCCATTACATCCATGGGTTGAGAACCAGTATTCAAGAAGAGTTGAGTCTTGTTAGGATGAGCACCATTAAGGATGCTTACAAGTTTTCT
The DNA here is from genome assembly GCA_028583015.1 of Wollemia nobilis. Lineage (NCBI taxonomy): Eukaryota > Viridiplantae > Streptophyta > Pinopsida > Araucariales > Araucariaceae > Wollemia > Wollemia nobilis. The sequence goes on along the minus strand of JAQPPZ010001678.1, from coordinate 2,966,662 downwards.
CTAAAAGTTGAAGAGAAGCTAAACAGAAGGTTTGAGGGTAAGCAGAAAGGAAGAGGTTGTGGAGAAAGAACTGGTGGAAGAAAATATGGAGGACGAGGTGAGAAGAAAGAAGAGGCTAGCAGTGGTCAGGACCAGAAGGGAGATAATGCTTATAGATATCATGGTCAAAATAACAACTAACCAAGAGGAAGAGGTAGATCTGGTCGATGAAATGGAGGAAGAGAGTTTTATAGAACCTATTTCAAATATGGATAAGAAGGACATTGAGCATATGAGTGTCCACAACACCAAGAGAAGCCAAATAGAATGCCAATGGGTAATTCCAAAGCTCCTATTACATATGAAGAAGCTTAATCAGAGCACTCTAAGGAGGCAATGAGAGGAGAAGTTATGGTCATAAGGAGAACCTTTTTGAATGAGGAGAAGGAACTAGACCAGAGGAAGAGCATGTTTCGCACAAGGTGCAAATGTTCAGGTAAGGTCTGTAATGTTATTATAGATAATGATAGTACTGATAACTTAGTATCTAAATAAATGGTTACTAAGTTACAACTAGATAGGAGGAGACACCCGCATCCATACCAGATTATGTGGTTGCAAGACCATAGGCTATTGGTCAATGAACAATGCTTAGTCAAGTTTAATATTGGGAGATACAAGGATGAGGTCCTATGTGATATCCTACCTATGGATGCTTGCCATATGCTATTAGGAAGACCATGGTAGTTTGATTGCCATGCAGTCCATGATGGACATGCCAACACTTACTCCCTAACAAAGGAAGGAGTGCACCATAAACTGAAGCCATTAAAGGAGATGGATGAAAAGGTATGTAACAGTGCCAAAATTTGTTTGATTGAGATAGGAAATTATTAGATGATTTGAAGCATGAGCATGTGTGCTATGCATTAATTATTAGAGTTAGGTAAGAACCAAGCAAAGATATCCCTGTAGAAGTCTCAGTTCGGTTGGAATACTTCTCAGATATTATAGCAGATAATATGCCAAAGGGTTTGCCACCCATGAGAAATATTATCCATCATATTGATTTTATACCAGAAGCTAGTTTACCAAACAAGGTTTCCCATAGGATGAGTCCTGTGGAGAATGAGGAACTGAACAGGCAAGTTCAGGAGCTACTGGAGAAGGGACTGATTAGGGAAATCCTAAGTACATGTGCAGTGCCTATAGTATTAACACCAAATAAGGATGGAAAGTGGATAATGTGCACAAATTCTAAATATATTAACAATATCACCATAAAGTATAGGTTTCCATTCCCAAGGATGGATGACATAATGGACTGTTTGAGTGGGTCCAAGTATTTTACAAAGATTGATCTGAAGAGTGGGTATCATCAGATCCGCATCAGAAGTAGAAGAGTGGAAGATAGCTTTCAATACCAAAGAGGGTTTATATGAGTGGTTGGTCATGCCATTTGGGCTAACCAATGCACCCAACACATTCATGAGGCTTATGAATGAAGTATTGAAGGATTTTATGGGAAAGTTTGTCATTCTCTATTTGGATGACATTTCTATTTTTAACAAGACCTTGGAGGAACATCTGAGGCACATCAAAAGAGTTCTGGAGAAGCTGAGGGAGGAACATCTACTGATAAATTTAAAGAAGTGCATTTTTGTGAATAAATAGTTGGTGTACTTGGGATTTGTCATCTCAACTGAAGGTCTGAAGATTGATCCATAGAAGGTAAGGGCTATCATTAACTGGCCTACCCCAAGGAGCATAACTGAGGTAAGATCATTTCATGGTCTAGAAAGTTTTTATAGAATTTTTATTAGAAATTTCAGTAGTATTTGTGCACCCCTAACTAAAACAATGAGAGGGGATAAGAAAAACTTTAAGTGGACCTTAGGAGATGATATGAGCTTTGAGTTGTTGAAGAAAAAGGTCACTGAGAAACCTGTGTTGGCACTTCTAGATTTTAATAAGTTGTTTCAGGTAGATTGTGATGCTAGTGGTAGTGCCATAGGAGCTTTATTGAGTCGGGAAGGTAAGCATGTTTCCTACTGTGAAAAGCTTAATGATGCTAGGAAAAAATATTATGTCTATGATTAGGAGTTTTATGCTATAGTTCAAGCTCTAAAGAATTGGAGACACTATTTGTTGCCAAAGGAGTTTGTTTTTTATACTGATGATCAAGCTTTACAGTATATTAATAGTCAAGGGAAATTGAATCGGAGGCACTTAAAATGGGATGAGTTTTTATAGAGCTATATCTTTGTTTTGAAGCAACCCAGGTGTTGTAGGTGAATTAGAGAGGAGAGGGTAATCCTCTAAGGGAGGTCCCAGGTTCGAATCTCCACCCTACCAAAAAGTTGAATTGGGTACCTAAAATCTAATTGATAATGTTGGTAAGGACAGGCCTGAGTGTGACTCTCAGGTGACTTTAACAATGTAGAACCCCTTGTTCGTGGTCTCTCAGACCAAGGCGGCCCCACAAGGGGTTTTTCACCAAAAAAATACCTTTTTTTTTAAGCATAGGAGTGGGAAGTCAAACAAAGTTGCAGATGCCTTAAGTAGAATGCAAAGTTTATTGACATCAATGAGAGTGGAATTTGTGGGGTTTGAAGAACTCAAGAGTTTGTACCGTAAAGATATAGATTTTGTTGAAGCTTAGAGAGCTTGTAGAACACCAGTTACTCTGGATAGGACTAAGTGGTTAGATTTTATGATCCAATATGGAATTTTGTTTAAGGGGAATTAGTTGTGCATTCCTAGGAGTTCAATGAGGGATAATTTGGTCAAAGAGAAGCATAGTGGAGGATTGGCTGGATATTTTGGTAGAGACAAGACCATTACCTTGGTGGGTAAGAACTACTATTGGCAATAGTTATTGCAAGATGTGAAGAAGTTTGTACAAAGTTGCATAATATGCCAGATGGTCAAGGGTGTGAGGCATAACACTGGGTTATATCATCCATTGCTTGTACTATAGAGACCTTGGGAGGACATCAGCATAGACTTTGTTCTTGGTATGACAAGGAAAAAAAGGGGAAATGACTCCATATTTATGGTAGTTGAAATGTTTTCAAAGATGGTAAATTTTATTCCCTTCCAGAAAACTAGTGATGCAGTTCATGTTGCTGGATTATTTTTCAAGGAAGTGGTATGACTTCATGGTCTACCAAAGAGTATAGTCTCTGATAGAGACAAAAATTTCATTGGATATATTTGGAAGACCTTGTGGAAGAAATTAAAGATAAATTTGAAGTTTAGTTTTGCATACTATCCATGTACTGATGGACAAACAGAAGTGGTGAACATGATTTTGGGTAACCTACTGAGATTCCTGGTAGGAGATAAGCCCAAGGGATGAGATATGATTTTACCATAGGCAGAATTTACCTATAACAATTATGTCAATAGTACTGGTAAACCACCACTTCAAATTGTATATGGGAGTAGTCCAAGAAATGCTTCTGAGTTGAGGAAGTTGGATAGGGGAGAAAATAATAGTGTTGAAGATGAGAACTTTGTAGATCATCTGAAGGATTTGCATGAAGAAGTAAAAAATCACTTCAATAAGATGAACACTCAGTACAAGATAAAGGTTGTTCAAAAAAGAAGGTTTAAGGAATTCCAGGTTGGTGATGAAATCATGGTGCACTTGAGAAAGGAGAGGTTTCCTGCTAAAATATATAACAAGTTAAAAATGAAGAATTTTGGACCATGCAAGATCATACAAAAAAGAGATTCAGGAAATGCATATGAGGTGGAGTTGTCGAGTGGATTGAACATATCACTTGTTTTCAATATTTCTGATTTGGTAGAGTATAATGGAGGTGATAGTTCTAAGGAACTAGTTGTAGAGTTGTGGAGTGTTTCGATATCGGCTCCAGTGATAGAAGATATAGAGTAAATCCTAGATACCTGCATCGACAAAAGTACAATAAATAGGCAATATGAAGAATATCTAGTGAAATAGAAGGGAAGGCTTGTAGAAGATTCGACTTGGTTGTCCAAGTCCGAGGTTGACCACCTTGGTTTTCCTCCAACAGCAAAGAAGTGGGGTCACTTCTTAAAATTACCCAGGGTGTTTGATGCAAGAGCATCTAGTGGTATCAGAGCAATATTCCATCAACAAAAAAAAAATCTAAGTGTTTTGCCCTTGTGTTTGTCGACCGCTAGTTGGGCGGGAAAGTTAAATTTAATTTAATTTTTTTGCATGGGCGGGAAACTTAAAAATCATGTAAAATGGAGGGGGGGTAAATAGGATTTAAAAAGGGATTTTGGATCTTAAAAGAGGTCTTCGATTGGGCTCCAAGATTGTATGATCTAGCATTGCAATTTCTACCCTTTGGCTAGCATTATTGAAAATAATTCTTTCCTATTGTGATTTAACTCCTTGGATGGTTTTTTTTGTGTTTGTTCATCCTCATCATAAATTTGTGAGAACTTTTAAATTTTAGCTATGGTGGTTGAAAGATGAGGAGTTGGGGGACCATATAAAGGAATGGTGGAAATTAGAGAAACCAAGATTTGGGAAAGCCCAATTTAAACTCCATAAACAACTAAAATATGTAAGGACCCAACTAAAGGAGTGGAGTAAAAAGAAGAAAGAAATAACTAGAATCGAAAAGAACAAAATCAAGGATCAAAAGGAGAAGATTGCTCAGGAGATAAAACAAGAAACTATTATGTAAGAACTTTGAAATGTGAGGTAGAAATTATTAGGATAGAGGAACTTTGGAGGAACAAGAAGAAATCTATTGGAGGAAAATAGTTAGAATCACATGGTTAAATGAGGGAGACTAAAATAGAGCATTCTTTCATAAGATAACAACAGCCAGGAGACAACAAAATAGAATTACAGGTCTTACAGATATGATGGGTCGGGTAAAAACCAATGGAAGTGAAATAAAAATTATAGCAAATCAGTACTTCCATTCTCTTTTTAGCAGCAATGAAAATTTGAATGCAATATGGCAGGAGAAGATACTAAAGGTAATTCCACAATTAGTCAAACTTGAACACAATAAATTATTAATGGAGGAAATTTCTTTGGAAGAAACCTCATAGATCATACAAAAAATGTAAACAATGAAGACTCTAGGACCAGATGAATTCCCCATTGAATTTTATCAGAATTTCTAGGAAATTGTGGGCCAAGCAATGGTGGAGGTACTAGAGGAAATAATATGGAGTAAGCAAATGTTAAAATCCTTGAATCATACTTTTATCACTTTGATTCCTAAGGGCCCACCTAGTGATATAATTGATAATTATAGGTCTATTTCACTATGTAATGTAGTATACAAGATATTAACAAAGCTTATGGTAGAAAGGTTAAAAAATTTTTTACCAAATTTGATTTCAAGTGAGCAAGGTGGTTTTGTTGAAGGCAGACAAATTCTAGATGGAATAGTAGTGGCCTAGGAGGTGATACACATAATACCAAAATGAAAGGACCCAGATATGTTTATTAAATTAGATATTTCTAAAGCCTATGATAGAGTTTATTGGTCATTTATGTAAAATATTTTAGAAAAAATGGGCTTTTTTGAGGGGTGGAGAGATTGGGTAAAATCCTGTACATATACTACATCATTCTCGGTTCTGGTAAATGGCAGTCCCTCTCCCATATTCATAGCAAGAATGGGGTTGAGGCAAGGGGAACTTCTCTCCCATTACCTTTTTATCCTTTACGCAGAGGGTCTTGAGAGGCTGTTAAAAAAGGGATACAATAGGGGAGGCTAAGGGGCCTAAAAATAAGTTCTCAAATTGAGATAAATCACCTTCAATTTGTGGATGATATTGTTCTAATTAGTCAAGTCAATATCATAGTAGTAGGAAGCATAAAAGAAAATTTAGATGAGTATACTCAAGCTACTGGGGAAACTTTTAATGAAAAAAATCTTAAATTGTTTTTCAATACAACAAAAAGGGTGAGAGATAAAATTATACAATTGTTGAAATTCATGGAAACTCCTTTACCCATACAATATTTAGGAGTACCTTTATCTACAAAGAAAAAAAAAATCAAGGAGTGGAGAGTGTAATGTCCCCCCTGTTCTGATATTTTTAATATTTGGGACACTATACTATTTCTTAAAATCAAAAAATACAACTCCAGGAAACAGGAAATAACTAACAATTTTATTTTTCAAATTTCTTTCAAAATAGGGTTCAGATTACAATATTTTAAAAATATAATATTTCCACAATATGTCTGCAAACCCTTGAAATATACTAAATCAGTAAACATGGAAAGATACCTTTGAAGACTGATGAATCTCCAATTGTGAAACTTGTGTAGATTCACCAATAAAGAACTGGGGTTTCGTCCTCAACCACACCGTTGGGGTTTCCGTCCCTTCGGAGAAGAAGTCTCAGCCACTGGCCTCAAACTCTAGAGGAAATAACTAAAATCCAAAATATATCAAATGAAGCTCTCAATGCCCTTTTATAACCCATAGGATGCAATGCCCTAATTAGGGTTGCACATAATATAAAATATTATAATATCCCTTTTTGCTCCAAAAATTAGTCACTTATATAATATATTTCACTTTTAAGTGACTTCCCTTTAAGTTTTTTAATATCATAAAGGTTGACTATATAAAAATAATTAATATTTCACTTTTCACATAGCCAAACCTTCAGGCATTAAAATATCTGACCTCCAGCAAATCGATTGACCAACTGAAACCTATTTTGAGTACCCATTTCACTAAAGAATATAATTCCACTGTCTGCTCGACCAAAAACCCTAAAAACTAACTTACTAAAAATAGTAATTCAAGGCTTTGTCCATCCGATTGGAATCCCCCATCCCAGATGGTTGGCCCGTTGGAATCCCCCTCCTGCAGATTTTTTAAAGCTAAATTTTGATGGGGTGTCCAAAGGGAACTCGGGACTGTCAGGAGCTAGAGAGGTCATCCGAGACCACAAAGGGATGATCGTTCTCACCTTTTCTGAGAACCTTGATCACTAGACAAATAATTTTTCTAAAGCTTGGGCTCTCTGGCGTAGTCTTAACCTGATCAAAGACTCTAGTATCCGTCTTCACATCGAGGGGGATTCTCTGAACATCATCCGTTACATCAAAATTGAGAAAAATCACCCTTGTAACATTAGCTCGTTGATCCAGGGAAGCAAAGTTATCATCGGTCAGCAATGCCAGGTGGCAGTTTCCCAAATTTCATGAAGCAAGCAAACTCACTGACCAGCTTACCAACATGGGTCTTATCCAATATTCGCTGACGGTGTGGTGCAATTCTAATCTGACGGGTGTCTCCCACATAGCAGATGTTGACAGGCAAGGCAGGTTCGTGTCACCCCCTCCTCACTAACCAATGTGTTTCCTTTCCAGGTTTGTAGCTATCCCTAGGATTTTATTCTCCAGCAAGCTCCTCCTTCACTACTAGCTCACAATTGGCATTCTTTATGGCATCGCCAGTCATCAATTTCCCATGTGGATGATTTCTCTCCTCAATTACACTCTCCAATACAGTTTGTGATACCCCAATGCCAACCTCGATGCCCTTTTCCAATCCACTTTCTTGCCCATCATCACTGAATCCAAGTGGATCTGGATACCCTCGTTTCCTCGTATCGACTCAGGCCCAAGAATTGTCACCAATCCCCACCCTACCTGGCCTTTGTCCACCTATCCCCTCCCCGATCGTATTGGCATGCTTAATCATCCCTTGTTGGCCTTTTTAAATAGTCCCCTTGTCCTTCCTTTTATTGTTCGTCACCCTTTGCCCTAGTCGCTATATCTTCCCTTGTCCTCTCCTCCTAGAACTATGGCATACACCAAACCTATCTCCCTCCATATCAACCCTCTGGAGAAACCCTTTATCGACACCTTTAATCTGAAGCCCTTCCTGAGTAAATTCCAGGGCCTCGAAGCTAATATGTCTGCTGAATTCGTTCGGATGTGGAAGAATGGTTTTGTCGTAATTCGTAGTGTTCATTTCAAGGTTACACCTGATTCAATGCCCTTTTATAACCCATAGGATGCAATGCCCTAATTAGGGTTGCACATAATATAAAATATTATAATATCCCTTTTTGCTCCAAAAATTAGTCACTTATATGATATATTTCACTTTTAAGGCTAAACTATTCTGCACACTGACTGCCTAGAAAAAGGGGACATTACAATCCACCCTTCCCAAATATTGCTTGTCCTCAAACAATATGCATACATACTCTAGTCAAGTGTCTGCATCATGGTCGAGGTCCATCAAATTTTTGAATTCCATAACAATCTTAGGAAGTAACTGCCACACCGACGCTGCACTACTCTAATCATCACTGTCCCTCTAACATGGTTAAGCTGTTGAAGTCTCAACTACAATAGCATGATGATATCTCTTCCCAAACTGGCACTAGTCTGTCTATCTAAACTGAGATGAAATATCATGTGCCACGTCATATCCAAGAAATCATCATCATAAACCACTGCAAATACAATGTTGGAAGTTCCTCCATAGTCATCATTGACCAGCTCAACTCAGCGTTCACACTCTTGGAATAACCCAAATAATCCCATGTATCCCAATCTACTGTAATCAATAAAATAAACTTTGTAAAGATGACGTCCCTCATCATACTCAACCAAGTAGGTTGTAAATTTATCTGTGAGACTCCTGAAATACCATCCATACTCCACTCTTGCAACTCCATAAGAAGCTCAACCTCATAATCAAAATTGGTATGGCCATAATGACTAAAATCTATGCCAAGAAACATTTGATGCATAGGTGACTCAACCAGGCCTACCTGCTTCCTGATTAAACTAACCCCCTGAGAGAACATGGTGTAAAAATAAGAAGTAGGATACTCCATATAATGCCAACCAAACTACTAACCAATCTCCATAAAGTAAATGTTATGGCTACCCCAAAAGTGAACAACGACATATCTCTCATACCCATGATCAACTATCACCCATATAATGCTCCTACCATCACCTTCGATGCTTATCAATGCAAGCATACGATCCTGGGTAAGAGAACTCAATCCCTGATCATCCTGATTATGCTAGAAAATGCTCATGAAATCACTCTCACACTCATGTCGAAATGGATACCTTATTTCAAACAATGTATCCTCATGATCTATCACAGAAAAAGAATCAACACTCTTCATCTCAAAAAGAGGATTATCAAAATATGTATCATGATCCATATCATACAACGGATTGTCAGTCCATGAGAAATTATTATCACTCTCATGCTTATCACAGCCAATCCATCGATCTTAAATTGTGTAATTTGATATCATGGGATAATGTGTTAAGTTATAGTCCTCCTGAATGCAATCTAGTTCGACAACAATCCACCCAATCTCCCTGGCTCTCTCTATATTCAGTTGTTCAGTGGATGCTAAAACAAAATTGAGTTTCAACTCTATCTCATGCAATGAAAGACGAGCCTACGACAAAGAGCTTCTAGTCTGCTCAAGCTCTTTAGTTAGCTGACTAACTTCTTCTTCTTTGCTCTTGTATGCACTAGGGGTATCTTCAACAAGCTTTGCATAGTGATATTTGTATGCAAGAGTGCTCATGAAGTCTGACTTCATAGTTTCTAAGACTGCCCTCAAATTCTGTAAATCAACACTAGAGATTACTCATTCTACACCCCTATGTCTCTTCTCAACTTGTGCCCTCCAATATAGTTCTTCGGTGAACTTATGGGTGGCATTGAAAAGAGATAAGGGTACATCAATTCTGTCCTCATCAGATGTGGAACTAAAATCATATTTATGTACCAAGTTTTCAAAATTATGCATCTGGTCTCCCTCTTCACAACTCTTGGTGTTTGGCGCTCCTTGTATGAATATGTAGTAGCCAGATCATCAAGGGGATGACCATAATAAGGTGTTGATCCACTCGGATCCTCATTAAGCTTATCATGAATACAATCTAAAATGGGATTATAACCAACAATAAAATCAACATCCATGGAGTCCTCATGGTTGTCTTGAAAAGATAAAATATCCTTATAATCTAATTTTAAATCAACAAAAATCTCAACTATGTTATGGTCTAAAAATTTATGTGTGTGCTCCTCGAAAGGAGCTGCTATGAATTTTGTAACATCACCGTCATGTGTATCATCCACCACGGACTCCATATGCAACTCACTCTACAAATATCCAAAGAATATGTAGTTATCCAGTGCATGCATCCTACCCTGTTTCTATTGTGAACCCGAATCCATAACACTTCCCTCTAAATCGGTCTCAATCTCATGTTTTGGCTCATCAGTAGTGTGTACCTATATATCAACTAAACTAACCTATGATCCTACCCCGCATACCTCATGGGAAGAGGACTCTTCATTCTCACAATTTTTTGATTTATTTTTCTTTCTCCACAACCTGGTCACCAACTATGTCATCCCATTAAGATAAATAGGATCATTTAAAATAGCATTCATCTTGTCCAATAGGTGTATCATTTCTTGCTGATTTATAACCCGATATTCATGCAGGTCCATGATTTTATTCTCTTTGAATATGTTAAGTCTCGTCTTTGCTCACTATCTTCTGATGTATAAATCTTGAACTGTCCCCCTAAGAATTACTGCTTAGTTTGAAGCAAGACTTCACATATTCCTTAATTCTGCCACCCATAGACGATATGACACAGACTGTTGAATAGTGTAGGACTATATAATTTTAGAACCAAATTGATTATTTGATCCTTTAAAAGGTACAACAGATGCAACCAAAGGGTCTTCACTAATACCTCTATACATAGGCTTCAAAATGAAGTTTTCTTATGAAGGAAGATTAGTTATTGTGACTTAATAAAAAATTGTTTTTTTGACTATAGGTAATCTGAATATTTAGTGATATAATGGTATGTCCCAGGTATTATGTTATTCAGTCATAGTCGAGGAAGTTTCAACACTACAGTCCAAAAAGAGTCATGTCTCTCAAAGGAGTCATCGTCAGTTATGACAGAATATTTTGCCCCCTACAGATACAAAATAATGTGATCGTCGATATTGTTCATTACCAAACTGTTAATTTTTTCATTGGATTTTGAAAAAATATTCAATATCTATCAAACTCCCCATTCATCAGCGCAAACAAATAATCTTATTATTTTGTATTTTCTTAGATTAAACTAATCTTCAACCGTAGCTTTTCTTCAACTTATATCCATTTCCTATGACCACTAACAAATAAATATAAATTCACAAGCAACGACTATATTCCTGCGGGCACAAAGATTCATATAGAATCACCTTTGTTAAAAGAATGCCAATATTTTATTTGGCCACCAGATTTTTGTGGAGTCGATGCCTCCAGTATTACATCGTTGCTCCACACAGTATGTTGGTATGTTAAATTTCTAAAATTTATCCTCGTACAGGATTCATAAATTTCTCCAATTTACCATCGTTATGCTTCAAGAAAAACCTAACAGACAGGCAGGAAAAACCCACTCTGATACCAATGTAATATGTAATCCCTAATTGAGATTGCCACTTATCACTTCGGTTTGGTGTTTTGTTTTGGGTTTTGTGTATTTTGCAATATATGAAAGAAAAAAAGAAACACACACTACTGAAATAAAGAAATGCTTCTAACTATGTTTCTACAACTCTGAATGCTACCAAATTTGTACACAATCTTCCTCTAATATAGATAAACAAATCCAATGAATAAAACTGCATTAAAATGAGAATACCCAAAAATATGAAGGTCTGATATAAACTGGAAATTGCATGTCAGCTACAGAAAACTCATTTTTTTGCTCATAACTTTCAAATTACAAACTTCTCCATAAAACTAGTGGAAGTTTTAAACACCCTTTATTGAGACAATGCCAATGCAAGCTTAGAAAACTCCAAAAAACAAGGCGTCTCAACACCCAAGTCCCACGTCCCTCTCTGAGTTGTACGGCTAGGCTGGAAAGTTGTACGGCTGCCAAGGACTCTTTCAATATGCCACGAACTTGACCAAATTCACTCCTATATGAAGCATTTGGGATGTATGAGGAAGTATGGTTACAATACAATAAAACCCTAACTGAATTTTCCTCTTGCACAAGCTGATTTCACCTCAAAATAGTATGACATCCTTGTGGGTTGAAGTACAAATAATGTACAGCTGATAATGTCTTCAAACTCTCATAAGAAACATCAATTTGATACTGAATTATACCTCCAATTCTGCTCAAAGTCACTTCCAAGGATTTAGAATGCAACTAACCAAAGTAAGGAGATATTTCACTCCTAGCAATGGTGTCCTCTGCTATGGTTTTCGTCACAACAAAGCAGCAATGAGAAACTCCTACACAATGCAAACTCTCCTTCAAATATTCCAAGAGAATACAATTGCCAAAGATGTCTTCAAATGCTCTCACAACCTCTATTTATTCTTTCCTCAAGTTGGGCGATCCCTTTCCATGAGCAACGTGGGATAATTTGTTTCCACTTTACTCAAAATAACCCCTTGAGGGGGTTGCCCCACTTTCTTAGGGAGGAAAAACATATTTAATATAATTTTTAATCAAGTCTTTATAATATGACCTTTAAATCAAGTGGTCATAAGGCCCCCCTTTATCAATAAAATATGCCCAACATTAAAATAATTAACTTTTATATTTAAATATAACCTTATAAATCTTCGTGCATTAAAATTATTGCTCTCCTAACACCCAGCCACCAATCCAAAGTGGTCTTTTTCAATCTTGATCAAAGGCTTCAGGACAGAGTTTTAGAGATCTTGGGATTCACAAGGACTTCTCTCCCAGTGGTTTACTTGGGGATCCCTTTGCATTTTAAAAAACTAAAAATAGATATTTGGAGGAATCTTTTGGATTGTATCAAAGATAGAATTAATCATTGGTCTCACAAATGGTTAAGCTATGGGGGTAGATTAACTTTTTTATAGTCAGTCATTCAGGCCATGCCAATTTATAAATTCTCTATCCTGGCTGCCCCACATACTATATGGAAAGAGTTGGACAATATGGCTAGAAAATTTTTATAGGAAGGAGTGAAAGGAGAGAGGAAATGGGCCTTAGTAGGTTGGGACAAAGTAACCCATACCAAGGTAAAAGGAGGTTTGGGCCTAAGAAGATCCAAGTTAAATAATAAAGCTTTGGCTGGAAAGCTTTACTAGAGGTGGATTTCCCAACCAACTTCCTTATTCAGTAGAATCCTAACCAATAAATATTTGGGACATGTAAACTCATATGAGGTGGGTCGTTTCCCTTTGGATGGTACTGGATCCTTAGTGTGGCAGGCTCTCAAGTTAGGATCTCAGGTAGTAAAAGATCGATTATTTTGGAAAGTGGGGAGAGGGGAGAAGGCACATTTTTGGACAGATTCATGGGATCAATACCCACCTATCATTGTTGAATTTCTTGAATTGCAACCAATAAAAATAGCCATAGAAACCAAGGGATGGGTTCAAATTGAAATTTATTTCACCACTACTTAGCTGGGGGATTATAAGTTTAAGCAGTTTAAGAAGTTGGATGAGTGGCCAATTTCAATCCCTTCGGATTTGGCACCCATCATGACTAAAATTTTGACAGAAATATTTCTCACAGGTAGATATGAGGAGGATGAATTAGCCTGGGGCTTTGGGAGCCTTGGGGTCTACACAGTGAAGGATGGATATGCTAAGATCCTTCTAGAGCCTCCCGCTCATACATATCAGGTTGAGTATCGGAGAAAGATTTGGCAGTCCAAGGGTTGGCCGAAAGTAAACTTTTTTGCCTGGTAGTTCATGCATAATGGAATTCTCACTTTTGATCATCTCAGATGTAAAGGAATCATCAGTCCATCTCAATGTGTCTTATGCTACAAGAGTGAGGAAACATCTGATCACTTGATGTTTGAGTGCCCATTCACATGCCAGATTTGGTAGAGATGGTTTTTATATTAGAAAATTCAAGTTTATGGTGACTTGAATCGGATTAATATTTGGGAAATATGGAAGAGGGGTAGATTTAAATCTAAAGATCTTTTTATTGGTTGGGAGCTTGGATTAAACTTTATTTGGTGGCAAGTGTGGTTGGAGAGAAATGCTAGAATTTTTAGAGAAACTTTTTCTTCTTTAGATGGAGTTTGGCAGGTCATTTGGAGCAAAGTCACAAAAATTGTGGTTGTCTATGCTAAAGAGGAAACTCAAGTTGTTATTGGGGAAATGGAAGAGGAGTTTGAATTGCAAGAGGGACAGGACAGAGCTAGTTGGAAACCACCCCCAGAAGGTTGGATTAAAATTAATACTGATGGAGCTACAAAAGGCAATTCGGGTAGAGCCGTAATTGGAGTGGTTTGCCAAAATCATGTTGGAACAGTGCTCTATTGGGAACTGCAATGCTTGGGAAGAGCCAAAAGCAATGAAGTAGAAGCCATAGCTATCAAATCTGCTTCTATTTGGCAAGTAAACAGGGCCATAGGAGGATAATACTTGAATTAGATTCTCAAATAATGGTTGGAGCTCTAGATTGCATGAGGAACTTTGCGTTGAAAGCTTAAAGGTTGAGGATTCTTGTCACTCAAATTAAGGAATTATGGAGGGAATTAGATGATGTGATTCCAATTTATGTGAGTAGAGATTTAAATAAAGTGGCTGACTTCCTGGCTAATATGGGTGCTGAGAAGGAGGTAGGGGTTTAGTTGCACAGTGACATGGCTATTGAGGATGAGGTGATTAGGTAGGGTCTTGAAAGGTCCTTGAGCTAATGATCGAAGAAAAATCAAAGGTATGAAAGGTGTCATGATATCATGACATGTTGCTTCGTCGCGGCCAAGGGAGGAAAGGTATCATGATATCACAACATGTTGCACCGTCATGGCCAAGGGAGGAAATGTGTCACGATATCACGACATGTTGCTTCATTGCGGCCAAGGGAGGAAAGGTGTCACGATCTCATGACATGTTGCTTCGTCATGACCAAGGGAGGAAAGGTGTCACGATATCATGACATGTTGCTTCATCATGGCCAAGGGAGAAAAGGTGTCGCGATATCGCGACATGTTGCTTCGTCGTGGCAAAGGGAGGAAAAGTGTCATGATTTCATGACATGTTGCTTCGTCACGACCAAGGGAGGAAAGGTGTCACAATATCATGACATGTTACTTCATCGTGGCAAAGGGAGGAAAGGTGTCATGATTTCATGACATGTTGCTTCGTCGTGGCCAAGGGAAGAAAGGTGTCACGATTTCATGACATGTTGCTTTGTCGCAGACAATGGAGGAAAGGTGTCACGATTTTGTGACATGTTGCTTCGTTGTGGCCAAGGGAGGAAAGGTGTCATGATTTTACGACATGTTGCTTCGTTGCGGCCAAGGGAGGAAAGGTGTTGCAATTTCGTGACATGTTGCTTCGTCACGGCCAAGGGAGGAAAGGTGTCACGATTTTGTGACATGTTGCTTCATCACGGCCAAGGGAGGAAAGGTGTCACGATTTCATGACATGTTGCTTTGTCATGGCCAAGGGAGGAAAGGTGTCACAATTTCGTGACATGTTGCATCATTGCGGCCAAAGGAGAAAAAGTGTCACGATTTCGCGACATGGTGCATCGTCACGGCAAAAGGAGAAAAATGTCGCGATATCGCGACATGTTGCATCATCACGGCCAAGAGATAAAAAGTGTCACGATATCGCAACATGTTGCATCGTCGCAGCTAAGAAAGAAAAGTGTCACGATATCGCGACATGTTGCATCGTCACGGCTAAAGGAGAAAAAGTGTCGTGATATCGCGACATGTTGCTTTATCACGGCCAAAGGAGAAAATTGTCGTGATATTGCGACATGCTGCGTCGTCGTGGTCAAAAGAGGAAAAGTGTCATGATTTCATGACATGTTGCAACATTGTGGCCAAAGGAGAAAAAGTGTCGCGATATCGCGACATGTTGCTTCATCGCGGCCAATGCAAAAAATTGTCGCGATATCGCGACATGTTGCATCATTGCGACCAAAAGAGGAAAAGTGTCATGATTTTGTGACATGTTGCAACATCGCGGCCAAGAGAGAAAAAGTGTCATGATATCGTGACATGTTTCTTCATCGCGGCCGAAAGAAAAAAAGTTTCATGATTTCGCGACATGTTGCTTCGTCGCGGCCGAAAGAGAAAAAGTGTCGCGATATCGCGACATGTTGCAATGTCACGGCCAAAAGCGGAAAAGTGTCACAATATCGTGACATGTTGCATTTTCATGGCCAAAGGAGAAAAGTGTTGCGATATCGCGGCATGTTGCATTTTTGCGGCCAAAGGAGAAAAAGGAAAAAGTGTCGTGATATCACGACAAGTTGCATCAACAAACCAAATCAATCCCCCTGTTATCTAGTTAATGGTTTAAGAAATTTGGCTCCATTGCAAATCTTCTTTTACTGTTGTAAGCTTGTGTTCTCTCTGACTAAGGCAGGGAAAAGTCTCTTCTCAACTTGTAACTGATCTTTGTGTTAATACAAGTTTTTTCAAATTTTTTCAAAAAAAACACCCAGCCACCAAACAAAATACGGAAATAGATACCTATTAAGATCTATTGTCCATCCGTAATGTTTGCTTCCACTGAAACCTCTAGAGAATTGACTTACTAAATATAGTAATTCCCTGTAAAGATGACCAAAACGGTCTAGAATACTGGCAATCAAGAGCTCCACCCGCCTTGACATCATCCAAACTATCCATGTGGGTCCCCACACAACTCCCTCCTGCCTACAAGAACCTGTAAGTAGGCAAGTCTCACACTGCATCATGATTTTGACTAGGTAGTCAGTGTGTAGAACAGTTTAGCCTACTCAGGGGTTCTCGTAGGCTAGGGCAGATTGTAAGGGAGCCTAACTAGAATTCTAGAAGCAGATAATTGAGCAAAATGGGTATTTGAATCCACTCTCAGATTTTGAATCGGATGGACAAAGCCTTGACTTACTATTTTTAGTAAGTTAGTTTTTAGGGTTTCTAGTCGAGCAGGCAGTGGAATTATATTCTTTAATGAAATGGGTAATCAAAATAGGTTTCATTTGGTCAATCAGTTCACTGGAGGTCAGCTATTTTAATGCCTGAAGGTTTGGCTATGTGAAAAGAAAAATATTTATTATTTTTATATAGTCAACCTTTATGATATTAAAAAACTTAAAGGGAAGGGATGAATTGATGGCTTCAATAACAGCGGCTCCCTCTGCAACAGTTCCCACAACATTAGCATCAAATTCGATCGTAGCTACCCTGGATTTCCCTGGTAGGGTTTCCCAAACCCTCCCCACAGATTTGAAACCAGGCGAGATCCCTGTCGATATCACGGATGATCCTGATGCCCCTAATCCAAATTTGGGTGGGACGCAGAGACCTTGGGCGAAAGGTTTCATTCCCCCATTTCCCACTTCCAAATCCCCTCCCTCGGTCAGTCTATCATTCAGCATGATGGTATCAGGATCCCCTTCTCCTAAACCATCTAAAGTGGTTTCCCTTTCCCCCCTGATCACCTCTAGAGAAAATATGGTTATCTCGATTTCTCACATGGCTCCAAAAATTTCCCTCGAATCCCTATCCCTAGTTGGGAAATTCATTGGAGGCCGACCTAACATGGAGTCTATCAGAATATGGGCCAGTTTCAAATGGTGAACAAAGGGAAGTTTTCAGCTAGTTGCACTTTCTAGAGGTTTCTTTCTAATTCATTTGAACAACCAGAATGATTATGCAAGAATACTCATCAAAGGACCGTGGTTCTTTGGCAAGAAAAGTCTATTCCTTAAGAAATGGGAATAGGATTTTAACCCCCAAACCCAGGACATCAATGTCGCCCCCATTTGGGTTCGTCTTTTGGACCTGCCAATTCAGTTTTTTCACAAAGACATCCTTCGGGGGATCGGAGGATACATCGGAGACCTGGTTACCTTAAACCTAGCAAAAAAAGCCCGATCTAGAATGGCCTTTGCCAAAATTTGTGTCTACAAACCTGGGGTCCCATCTCCCCACTCGCATCAATCTCATCTATAGGGACTTCCAGTGGTTCCAATCTATTGAGTATGAGAATAAACCGGTGTTTTGCATCGAATGCCAGGCTCAGGGACACCTCAGATCCCAATGCCCTTCGTTGAAAGCTGTCAAAGAGGTTCCTCGACCCCAGCTCTCCCTTGCTCAGTGTTCGGTCACCCACTCGGGACCCAAGGCTACTGGTGGCCCTTTTCGAGGGAAAACTTACAAAGGGAAATAAGTCCCCTTCCACAAATACTTACCCACCAAGCTCCGTCAAGCTCCAACCAAGTATGTTCACTTTTTGCATTTTCCAACAAGTTTGGTCCTCTCTCTGGTGTTGATGACGATGTCCTATTTCCCAAGTCTATTTCCCCCCATTCTCCTTCCCCCTTGCCTCCACTCCCTCCCCTCCCCTCCCTTTCCCTACCCGGCCCCTCCCTGACTACACCACTCTCCTCAACCCTTCCCACCTCTTCGCTCTCTCTCACCTCTCCCACATCCCCTTCCCCCCTTCCCCTCAAGGAGGGCTTTCCCACCACTTCTTTAGCTAAACCTCCATCTCCAACCAAATCAATTTTTGACTCCCTTGATGAGGCATCCAGCCTATTCTGCAACTACTCAGATTCTAGCTCCATCATCACCAAAAGTAAGAGAGGGCCAGTGGATACAGGAGGTGACAAAAATAGAGGCAGATCATCTATGTTCGACCAGCTTAAGAAAGACACTAAGAATCAAGTTGCAAATAGGGTTCAAACAACCCTCTTCCCTGATCTGTTCGTCCAGCCCTTGGACGATCCCAAGAATACCAAACCCCCTCCCTTACCCACCAAGGGCAATAAGAAACATTCCAAAGTATCCAAATTAAGATCCTCTCTTAGAACATCATAGGGCTTAACAGCTCAGACAAGCAGAGACTGGTCATAACCATCATAAAGGATTCCAAACCGACCATCATCATGTTACAAGAAACCAAAGCTGATGCAGCGAGAACCTCGAACATCATCCAATCAGTCTGGAAGGACTGCCAGTGGGCTTCCTCCCCTGCATAGGGATCAACTGGGGGCATTCTTTACCTTTGGGATCCTCTACAAGTTGAGGTAAGGGTGGTATCCTTCACCAAAAAAACCCTTAACATGGTTTTCCATTGCAAGACCAATCATTTCACATGGGTCCTCTCCAATATCTATGCCCCCAATAATCCCTTGGAAACGTGCCAGCTATGGGTTTCCTTGTCCCTTCTCAAAATTGCTTTTTATGCCCTCTCGTGGATGTTAGCTAGGGACTTTAACTCTCCTCTATTTGCTTTCGACAAATAAGGTAGCTTATCCACTCCCTCCAAAATCATAACTGATTTCTAGGATTTTGTGTCGAGTAATGAGCTCATGGACGTTCAGATTAGAGGCTACCATTTTACTTGGAGCAACAAAAGAGCAGGGCAAGATCACATTCAAGTCAATCTGGACCAATTTTTCTTATCTCAACAAGCAATCCCTCTCTTTGGTGATACTCTCCTCACATCCCTCCCCAGAATTGGGTCTGACCATTCACCCCTCCTCCTAGAATCCAACAAGGCCCCGTCCTTCAAAACCCCTTTCAGGTTTGAAAACATGTGGATTCACCACCCAAACCTCAAACAACAAATTTTTGAGTGGTGGAATCTTCCATGTTTAGGATCTGCCATTGACAGAGTTTCTCGTAAATTTAAATCAGTGAAAGAAAACATCAAAATTTGGAACAGGGAATTTTTTGGAAACATCTTTGAGAACAAGCAGCTCATTATTGATAAAATTAAGACTTTGGAGGAGCAAATCCATCATGACCAATGGACTCCTTAGCTGAGGAATGAGGAGAGTCAGCTATTTTCTGAGTATCACAACATATTTGCTAGAGAAGAAACCTTCTGGAAGCAAAAATCTTGAGTCCTCTGTCTCAAATATGGGGATGCCAATACCATATTTTTGCATGCTTCCACGATGCGAAACTGTAGCTCCAGAAAAATCAGAGAACTCACCTTATCTGATGGCTCTATTTCCCAAGACATTTTCAATATCAGATCAAAAGTGTCTACTTACTTTAGTAATATGATGGGAAATCCCTCTCCCTCCCACTTGGCATCCCAGGAATACCTTCTTCAGAATATTCCCCCCATGGTTACTCCAGAGATGAATGCTACCCTGATTCAGACCCTCTCTTTGAAAGAGATCGAGACTGCTCTCTTCTCCATGCAAGCTGACAAGGCCCCTGGTCCAGATGGCTTTCCCCATTGGTTTTTTCAAACCTTTTAGGACATTATGAAGGAAGACATTTGCAAATCCATCATCAATCTCCAATCGACTAAGTCCATTTCAAAAGGGACTAACTCAACTTTCATTGCTCTGATCCCCAAAACCCACCCCTGCAAGACTATGGCAGATTTCAGGCTTATTAGTCTCTGTAACATTATCTAGAAGATCTTAACCAAATCCCTAGCCCTGAGGCTAAAGAATATTCTCCCTGCTATCATCAATCCTTGTCAAGGTAGCTCCATGGAAGGTAGATCTATCACATACAACATCATATTCCTTCATGAAACTCTCCATTATACTCACTACAACCGCAATGCGGCCATGTTTCTTAAGCTGGATATCAGCAAATCTTTTGACAAATTCAATAGGGATTTCCTTCTAAAAGTCCTTACCAAGTTCAGGTTTCATAGAGAATGGATTAAGCTCATCAAATGTTGTATCTCGACGCCATGGTTCTCTGTGCTCGTTAATGGTTCAGCTGCAGGTTATTTCATGACTCATAAAGGCATCAAGCAGGGTGACCCCCTATCCCCTTTCCTCTTCATCATCCTGGAAGAATCCCTGGGAAGATATTTCAAGTCTGCCTATGCTTCTAGACATGTGAAAGGGATCAAAGATTCATCCACCATGCCCCCCATTTCTCACCAGCAATTCATTGATGATACCATTACCGCTTCTTCAAATTTAGTCATCCAATCTAAATCCATCAAATCTATCCTTGACACCTATGCCAGAGTAGCAGGACAATAAATAAATTACACCAAAAGTGAGTGTTTCTTCCTAAACACTACAAATAGCAGACAATGCAATATCGCATGTATCTTGCAGTGCAGAATCTCGAGCTTACCCACCTCTTACCTAGGCCTTCCTCTTTTCATCAATAGCCCAAAAGAGTCCATGTGGGATAATTTCATCGAAAGATTCAAACACAAACTTGCAGGCTGGAAGGGTGCCCTCCTATCCTAGGAAGCTAAGGCTACCCTCACTATGGCTGTCCTCCAAAGCATTCTAGTCTACTTCATGTCTGTCTTCAAAGCCCCAATGTCTGGTCATGCCAATATTGAGCAAATCCAAAAAAAATTCCTGTGGTCAGGTCCTGAAGAAAAAATTAGAATCCACCTTGTTAACCGGGATAGAGTTTGTCAAACTAAATCCCAAGGGGGCCTGGGTTTGAGAAGGTCTTCCAATCTGAACCTTACCCTCCTCACCAAGCAAGAATGGAAACTCTACACCAATGCCAAATCAAAATGGGTGGCAATTATCAAGAGTAAATACTTCCCTCGATCATCCTTCATGAATGAATACCTCCCTTCCTCTAGATCTTCTTTCTAGAAGGCGATAAGTCAATCCAGACCTCTTATCACTAAATTATCCCGTTGGCAACTTGGCAATGGCTTTGAGATCATGTTTTGGGATGACGTTTGGTTAAAAAACTAGCCCCTCGTAGTTATACTAGGTATGTCTGCTCTCAAATCCTTTCTTGAGCATAGATGGGGCAGCAGATTCAAGGATTATTTCAATTATCAGTAAGAATGGAAGCAAATACCCATTGGCAGTGGTGCCTAGATAACCCAAGTGGGTGATTCCTTGTCCCATATTCTCAGAACCACCATTATTCCTACTGCAACCACTCCAGATTCTTCGGTTTGGTTAGGGATATACAACCGGGTTTTCTTAGTCAAGTTGGCTCATTCTCTCCTGTTGAACCACCAAGTTTTTGCCTTCCTATTTGGGTCAGTTTGGATCAAGCGCCTAGTCCCTAAGGTTGGGTTTTTCTCCTGGACTGATGTTCAAAACAAAGTGCTCACCACTGACAACCTAATGAAAAGAGGTATCCCTATCCCTAATAGATGTCATCTTTGCCTGTCTAATGGGGAATCGGTCAACCACCTCTTTTTACATTGTGAGTTCACCCAAGGGAGTTTTAACCACTTGCTATCCCTATTCCAAATCTAGTGGGCCCAACCCCGCACTCTCCGGGATATCTTTATCCAATGGCCTACCCCTTTTTAGAATCCCAATGCTACCTTTCTTTGGAGGATCTACCTCCACCACCTTATTTGGCAGATTTGGCTAGAGCGCAATCGCAGAGTGTTTTCCACCCTTTCTAACGATGTCATATCTATGGCCACCAAAGCCATCACCTGTGCCTCTGAAAACCTCCATTTACTCCCTTGGTCTTAGTCCCCGATTTGCAAGGTTGAAGGGGAGATTTTCCAATCCCTCAACATCCCTATCCCTAACCGCCCTCATACCATTCCCCATCCCAGATGGTTGGCCAGTTGGAATCCCCCTCTCGCGGGTTTTTTAAAGCTAAATTTTGATGGGGCATCCAAAGGGAACTCGGGACTATCAGGAGCTGGTGGGGTCATCTGATGCCACAAAGGGATGATCGTTCTTACCTTTACTAAGGACCTCTATCACTAGACAAATAATTTTGCTGAAGCTTGGGCTCTCTGGTGTAGTCTGAATCTGATCAAAGAGTCTCTTATCCGTCTTCAAATTGAGGGGGATTCTTTGAACATCATCTGTTACATCAAAACTAAGAAAACTTTCCCTTGGAACATTAGCTCACTAATCCGAGAAAGCACAGTTATCATTGGTCAGCAATTCCAGGTGGTAGTTTCCCACGTATTCCATGAAGCAAGCAAACTCACTGACCAGCTTGCCAACATGGGTCTTATCCAATCTTTGCTGAAGGTGTGGCACAATTCTAATATGTCGGGTGTCTCCCACGTAGTAGATGCTGATAGGCAAGGTAGTTTCATGTCACCCCCTCATCGCTAACCAATGTGTTTCCTCTCCAGGTTTGTAGCTATCCCTAGGAGTTTATTCTCTAGCAAGCTCCTCTTTCGCTGATGGCTCATGATTGGCGTCCTTTCTGGCATCACCAGTCATCAATTTTCCATGTGGATAATTGGTCTCCTAAATTATTCTCTCCAATATGGTTTGTGATACCCCAACGCCACCCTCTATGCCCCTATCCAATCTGCTTTCCTACCCATCATCACCGAATCCAAGTGGCTTTGGATACCCCCGTTTCCCCGTACCGACTCAGGCCCAAGAACTGTCACCAATCCCCACCCTACCTGGCCTTTTTCCACCTTTCCCCTCTCCAATCGAATTGGTATGCTTAATCGTCCCTTGCTGGCCTTTTTAAATAGTCCCCTTGTCCTTCCTTTTATTGTTGTCCTTCCTTTTATTATTCGTCACCCTTTGCCCTGGTCACTATCTCTTCCCTTGCCCTCTCCTCCTGGAACTATGGTATACATCGAACCTAGCTCCCTATAGCTCGACCCTCTGGTGAAACCCTTTATCGACACCTTTAATCTGAAGCCCTTCTTGAGAAAATTCTAGGGCCCCAAAGTTGATATTTTTGTTGACTTTTTTCGGACGTGGAAGAATGGCTTTGTCATAATCTGCAGTGTTCGTTTCAAGGTTACACCCGATTCAATGCCATTTTATAACCCACAAGATGCAATGCCCTAATTAGGGTTACACATAATATAAAATATTATAATATCCTTTTTTGCTCCAAAAATTAGTCACTTATATGATATATTTCACTTTTAAGTGACTTCCCTTTAAGTTTTTAATTATCATAAAGGTTGAATATATAAAAATAATTAATATTTCACTTTTCACATAGCCAAACCTTCAGGAATTAAAATATCTGACCTCCAGAAAACCGATTGACCAACAAAAACCTATTTTGAGTAACCATTTCGCTGAAGAATATAATTCCATTGTCTGCTCGACCAAAAACCCTAGAAACTAACTTACTAAAAATAGTAATTCAAGGCTTTGTCCATTCGATTCAAAATCTAAGAGTGGTTTCAAATACCCATTTCATTCAATTATCCACTCCTAGAATTCTAGTTAGGCTCCCCTACAATCTTCCCTAGCCTATGGGAACCCGTGAGTAGGCTAAACTGTTCTCCACACTGACTACCTAGAAAAAGGGGACATTACAGTCCGCCCTTCCCAAAGATTGCTTCTCCTCAAACAATATGCATACATACTACAGCCAAGTGTCTACATCCTGGCTGAGGTCCATAAAATTTTTGGATCCCATAACAATCTCAGGAAGTAACTGCCACGTCAACGTTGCGCTACTCTGATCATCACTATCCCTCTGACATGGTTAAGTTGTTGAAGTCTCAACTGCAATAGCATGATGAAATCTCTTCCTAGCCTGGAACTAGTCTGCCTATCTAAACTGATATGAAATATCATGTGCCACATCATATCCAAGAAATCATCATCATAAATGACTGCAAATACAATGTTGGAAGTGCCTCCATAGTCATCACCTGACCAACTCAAATAAGCGTTCACACTCTTGGAATAACCCAGATAATCCCATGTATCCCAATCTACTGCAATAAATAAAATCTCCTTTGTAGGGATGATGTCCCTCATCATACTCAACCAAGTAGGGTGTAAATTTATCTATGAGACTCCTGAAAGACCATCCATACTCCACTCCTGCAACTCCATAAGAAGCTCAACCTCATAATCAAAACTGGTATGGCCATAATGACTAAACTCTATGCCAAGAAACATTTGATGCATAGGTGACTCAACCAGGCCTATATGCTCACTGATTAAATTGACCCCCTAAGAGAACATGGTGTTCAAATAAGTAGGATACTCCATATAATGCCAACCAAACTGCTGACCAATATCCATCAAGTAAATGTTATGGCTACCCCAAAAGTTAACAACGACATACATGTCATACCCATGATCAACTATCACCCATATAATGCTCCTACCATCGCCTTTGATGGTTATCAATGCAAGCATATGATCCTGGGTAAGATAACTCAATCCCCGATCATCCTGATTATGCTAGAAAATGCTCATGAAATCACTCTAAGAATCATGTCAAAATAGACACCCTATTTCAAAAAATGTATCCTCATGATCTATCACAGGAAAAGAATCAACACTCTTCATCTCAAAAAGAGAATTATCAAAAGATGTATCATGATCCATATCATACAACAGATTGTCATTCCATGAGAAATTATTATCACTCTCGTGCTTATCACAGCCAATCCACTGATCAAAAATTGTGTAATCTGATCTCATGGGACAATGTGTTAAGTTATAGTCCTCCTGAATGCAATCTAGTTTGACAAAAATCCACCCAATCTCCCTGGATCTATCTTGATTCATGTGTTCAATGGATGCTAAAACAGAATTGAGTTTCAACTTTGTCTCATGCAATGAAATACGAGCCTCCGACAAAGAGCTTCTAGTCTACTCAAGCTCTTCAGTTAGCTGACTAACTTCTTCTTATTTGCTCCTGTATGCACTAGGGGTCTCTTCAACAAGCTTGGCATAGTGATATTTGTCTGCAAGAGTGCTCATGAAGTCTGACTTCATAGTTTCTAAGGCTGCCCTTAAATTTTGTAAATTAGCAATGGAGATTACTCCTTCTACACCCCTATATTTCTTCTCAACTTGTGCCCTCCAATATAGTTCTTCGGTGAACTTATGGGTGGCATCGAAAAGAGATAAGGCTGCAACAATTCTATCCTCATCAAACCTGGAACTAAAATCAGATTTATGTACCAAGTTTTCAAAATTATGCATTTGGTCTCCCTCTTTACAACTCTTGGTGTTTGGCTCCTTGTATGAAGATGTAGTAGGCAGATCATCAAGGGGATGACCATAATAAGGTGTTGATCCACTCGGATCCTCATTAAGCTTATCATGAATACAATCTGAAATGGGATTATAACCAGCAATAAACTCAACATCTGTGGAGTCCTCATGGTTTTCTTGAAAATATAAAATATCCTTATAATCTAATTTTAAATCAACAACAATCTAAACTATGTTATGGTCTAAAAATTTATGTGTGTGCTCCTCAAAAGGGGCTGCTATGAATTTTGTAACATCATCGTCATGTGTATCATCCACCATAGACTCCATATGCAACACACTCTACAAATATCCGAAGAAGATGTAGTTATCCAGTGCATACATCCTACCCTATTTCGATTGTGAACCCGAATCCATAACACTTCCCTATGAATTGGTCTCAACCTCATGTTTTGGCTCATCAATAGTGTGTACCTATATATCAACTGAACTAACCTATGATCCTACCCCGCATACCTCATGGGAAGAGGACTCTTCATTCTCACAATTTGTTGATTTGTTTTTCTTTCTCCACAACCTGGTCGCCAACTGTGTCATCCCATTAAGATAAACATGATCACTTAAAATAGCATTCATCTTGTCCAATAGGTGTATCATTTCCTGTTGATTTCTAACCCGATCTTCGTGTGGGTCCATGAATTTATTCTCTTTGAATATGTGAAGTCTCGTCTTTGCTCACTATCTGCTGATGTATAAATCTTGAACTGTCCCCCTAAGAATTACTTCTTAGTTTGAAGCAAGACTTCACACATTCCTTAATTCTGCCACCCATAGATGGTATGACACAGATTGTTGAATAGTGTAGGACTATATAATTTTAGAACCAAATTGATTATTTGTTCCTTTAAAAGGTACAACAGATGCAACCAAAGGGTCTTCACTAATACCTCTATATATAGGCTTCAAAATGAAGTTTCCCTATGAAGGAAGATTAGTTATTGTGACTTAATAAAAATCTATTATTTTGACTATAGGTAATCTAAATATTCAGTGAGAGAATGGTATGTCCCAGGTATTATGTTATTTAGTCATAGTCGATGAAGTTTCAACACTACAGTCCAAAAAGTGTCATGTCTCTTAAAGGAGTCATCGTCAGTTATGACAGAATATTTTGCCCCCTACAGATACAAACTAATGTGATTGTCGATATTGTTCATTACCAAACTATTAATTTTTTCAATGGATTTTAAAAAAACATTCAATATCTATCAAACTCCCCATTCATCAATGCAAACAAATAATCTTATTATTTCGTATTTGCTTAGCTTAAACTAATCTTCAACTATAGATTTTCTTCAACTTATATTCATTTCTCATGACCCCTAAAAAATAAATATAAATTCACAAGCAACGACTATATTCCTGTGGGCACAAATAATCATATAGAATCACCTTTGTTAAAAGAATGCCAATATTTTATTTGGCCACCAAATTTTTGTGGAGTCGATGCCTCCTGTATTACACCGTTGCTCCACATAGTATGTTGGTATGTTAAATTTCTAAAATTTATCCTTGTACAGGATTCATAAATTTCTCCAATTTACCATCGTTATGCTTCAAGCAAACCCTAACAGGTAGGTAGGAAAAACCCACTCTGATACCAATGTAATATGCAACCCCTAATTGAGATTGCCACTTATCACTCCGGTTTGGTGTTTTGGTTTGGGTTTTGTGTATTTTGCAATATATGAAAGAAAAAAAGAAACACACACTACTGAAATAAAGAAATGCTTCTAACTGTGTTTCTACAACTCCGGATGCTACCAAATTTGTAAACAAACTTCCTCTAATATAGATAAAAAAACCCAATGAAGAAAACTGCATTAAAATGAGAATACCCAAAAATATGAAGGTCTGATATAAACTGGAAATTGCATGTCAGCTATAGAAAACTCATTGATTTGCTCCTAACTTTCAAATTACAAACTTCTCCATAAAACTAGTGGAAGTTTTAAACACCCTCTATTGAGACAATGCCAATGCAAGCTTGGAAAGCTCCAAAAAACAAGGCGTCTCAACACCCAAGTCCCACATCCCTCTCTGAGTTGTATGGCTAGGCTAGAAAGTTGTACGGCTGCCAAGGACTCTTTCAATATGCCACGAACTTGACTAAATTCACTCCTATATGAAGCGGTTGGGTTGTATGACGAAGTATGGTTACAATACAATAAAATACTAGCTGAATTTTCCTCTTGCACAAGCTGATTTCACCTCAAAATAGTACGACCTCCTTGTGGGTTGAAGTACAAATAATGTACAGCTGATAATTTCTTCAAAATCTCACAAGAAACATCAATTCGATACTGAATTATGCCTCCAATTCTACTCAAAGTCACTCCCAAGGATTTAGAATGCAACAAACCAAAGTAAGAAGATCTTTCACTCCCAGCAATGGTGTCCTCTACTGTGGTTTTCGTCACAACAAAGCAGCAATGAGAAACTCTTGCACAATGCAAACTCTCCTTCAAATATTCTAAGAGAATACAATTGCCAAAGATGTCTTCAAATGCTCACACAACCTTTATTTATTCTTTCCTCAAGTTGGGCGATCCCTTTCCATAAGCAATGTTGGATAATTTGTTCACTTTACTCAAAAGAACCCCTTGAGGGGGTCGTCCCACTTTCTTAGGGAGGAAAAACATATTTAAAATAATTTTTAATCAAGTCTTTATAATATGACCTTTAAATCAAGTGGTCATAAGGCCCCCCTTTATCAATAAAATATGCCCAACATTAAAATAATTAACTTTTATATTTAAATATAACCTTATAAATATTTGGGCATTAAAATTATTGCTCTCCTAACACCCATCCACCAAAAAAAATATGAAAATGGATACCCATTAAGCTCTATTGTCCATCCGTAATGTCCACTTCCACTGAAACCTCTAGAGAATTGACTTACTAAAAATAGTAAGTCCCTGTAAAGATGCCCAAAACGGTCCAGAAGACTAGCAATCAAAAGCTCCACCCGCCTTGACATCATCCAAACTGTCTATGTGGGTCCCCACACAACTCCCTCTTGCCTATAGGAACCTGTAAGTAGGCAAGTCTCACACTGCATCATGATGTTGACTAGGAAGTCAGTGTGTAGAACAGTTTAGCCTACTCATGGGTTCTCGTAGGTTAGGGCAGATTGCAAGGGAGACTAACTGGAATTCTAGGAGTAGATAATTGAGCGAAATGGGTATTTGAATCCACTATCAGATGTTGAATTGGATGGACAGAGCCTTGACTTACTATTTTTAGTAAGTTTTTAGGGTTTTTGGTCGAGCATGCAATGGAATTATATTCTTCAATGAAATGGGTACTCAAAACAGGTTTTAGTTGGTCAATCAATTTAGTGGAGGTCAACTATTTTAATGCCTAAAGGTTTGGCTATGTGAAAAGCAAAATATTTATTTTTTTTATATAGTCAACCTTTATGATATTAAAAAACTTAAAGGGAATGGATGAATTGATGGCTTTAATAGCAGCCACTCCCTCTGCAACGGTTCCCACAACATCAACATCAACTTCGACCATAGCTACCCCAGATTTCCCTGACAAGGTTTCCCAAACCCTCCCTAGGGATTTGAAACCAGGCGAGATCCCTGTCGATCTCATGGATGATCCTGATGCCCCCGATCCAGATCTGGGTGGGACACAGAGACCTTGGAAGAAATGTCTCATTCCCCATTTCCCCCTTCTAAATCCCCTCCCTCAGCTAGTCTGTCATTCAGCACGATGGTATCAGGATCCCCTTCTCCCAAACCATATGAAGTGGTTTCCCTTTCCCCCTTGGTCACCTCCGATGAAAATATGGTTATCCCGATTTCTCGCATGGCTCCAAAACTTTCCCTCGAATCCCTGTCCTTGGTTGGGAAATTCGTTGGAGGCCGACCTAACATGGAGTCTATCAGAATATGAGCCAGTTTCAAATGGTGAATAGAGGGAAGTTTTCAACTAGTTGCATTTTCCAGGGGTTTCTTTCTAATTCAGTTGAACAACAAGAATGATTATTGAAGAATCCTCACCAGAGGACCATGGTTCTTTGGTAGGAAAAATCTATTCCTTAAGAAATGGAAACAGGATTTTAACCCCCAAAATTAGGACATCAATGTCGCCCCCATTTGGGTTCATATTTCGGACCTACCAGTTCAATTATTTTACGAAGAAATCCTTCGGGGGATCGGAGGATACATCGGAGACCTGGTTGCCTTCGACCTAGCAACAAAAGCCCGATCCAGAATGGCCTTTGTCAGAATCTGTGTCTGCAGACCTGGTGTCCCAGCTTCTCACTTGCATCAATCTCATCTATGGGGACTTCCAGTGGTGCCAAGCTATTTAGTATGAGAATAAATCGGTGTTCTACATCGAATGCTAGGCTCAGGGACACCTCAGATCCTAATGCCCTTCGTTGAAAGTTGCCAAAGAGGTTCCTCAACCCTAGCTCTCCCTTGCTCAGCGTTTAGTCACCCACTCGGGACCCAAGACTACTGGTGGCCCTTTTCAAGGGAAAAATGACAAAGGGAAACAAGTCCCCTTCCACAAATCCTTCCCCCACCAAGCTCCGTCAAGCTCAAACCAGGTATGTTCACTTTTTGCCTTTCCCAACAAGTTTGGTCCTCTCTCTAGTGTTGATGACGATGTCCTTTTTCCCAAGTCTATTTCCCCCCTTTTTCTTCCCCCTTGCCTCCACTCCCTCCCCTCACCTCCCCTTCATTTCCCTACCCAGCCCCTCCCTGGCCACACCACTCTCCCCAAACCTTCCCACCTCTCCAAAATCTCCTTCCCCCCTTCCCCTCGAGGAGGGCTTTCCCACCACTTATTTAGCCGAACCTCTATCTCCAACCTAGTTAGTTTCTAACTCCCTTGACAAGGCATACAGCCCGTTCCACAACCTCTCAGATTCCAACTCCATCATTAGTAGAAGTAAGAGAGGGCCAGTGGATACAAGAGGTGACAAAAAGAGAGGTAGACCGTCTATGTCCGACCAACTTAAGAAAGACACTGAGAACCAAGTCACAAATGGGGTTCAAACAACCCTCTTCCTTGATCTATTTGGCCAGTCCTTGGATGATCCTAAGAATCCCAAACCCCCTCCCGTACCCACCAAAGGTGGTAAGAAACCTTCCAAAGTATCTAAATGAAGATCCTCTCTTGGAACATCAGAGGGCTTAACAGCTCAGGCAAGCAAATACTAGTCATAACCATCATAAAGGATTCCAAACCCACCATCATCATGTTACAAGAAACCAAAGCTGATGTAGCGAGAACCCCGAACATCGTCCAATCAATCTGGAAGGACTGCCAGTGGGCTTCCTCCCCCGCAGAGGGATCGACTGGGGGCCTTCTTTGCCTTTGGGATCCTCTACAAGTTGAGGAAAGGATGGTATCCTTCACCAAAATAATACTTAACATGGTTTTCCATTGCAAGACCAACCATTTCACATGGGTCCTCTCCAATATCTATGCCCCAAACAATCCCCTGGAAGGCGACAGCTATGGGTTTCCTTGTCCCTTATCAAAATTTCTTTTTTTGCCCTCTCATGGATGTTAGTTGGGGACTTTAACTCTCCTTCGTTTGCTTTTGACAAACAAGGTGGCTTATCCACTCCCTCCAAAAGCATAACTTATTTCCAGGATTTTGTGTCGAGTAATGAGCTCATGGACATTCAGATCAGAGGCTACTGTTTTACTTGGAGCAAAAAAAGAGCAGGGCAAGATCACATTCAAGTCAATCTGGACCAATTTTTCTTATCTCAGCAAGAAACCCCTCTCTTTAGCGATACTCTCCTCACATCCCTCCCCAAAATTGGGTCTGACCATTCACCCCTCCTCCTAGAATCCAACAAGGCCCCGTCCTTCAAAACCCCTTTCAGGTTTGAAAACATGTGGATTCACCACCCAGACCTCAAACAATGAATTTTTGAGTGGTGGAATCTTCCATGTTCAGGATCTGCCATTGACCGAGTTTCCCGTAAACTCAAATTAGTGAAAGAAAACATCAAAATTTGGAACAGGGAATTTTTTGGAAACATCTTTGAGAACAAGAAACTTATTATTGATAAACTTAAGACTTTGGAGGAGCAAATCCATCACGACCAATGGACTCCTCAGCTGAGGAATGAGGAGAGTCACCTACTGTCTGAGTATAACAACATATTGGCTAGAGAAGAAACATTCTAGTGGCAAACATCCTAAGTCCTCTAGCTCAAATATGGGGATGCCAATACCAGATTTTTTCATGCTTCCACGATGCGAAACCGCAGCTCCAGCAAAATCAGAGAACTCACCTTATCTGATGGCTCTGTTTCCCAAGACATTTTTGAGATCATATCATAAGCGTCTGCTTACTTCAGTAATATGATGGGAAATCCCTCTCCCTCCCACTTGGAAGCCTAGGAATCCCTTCTTTAGAATATTCCCCCCATGGTTACTCCAGAGATGAATGCTACCCTGATTCAGACCCTCTCTCCAAAAAAGATCGAGACTGCTCTCTTCTCCATGCAAGCTAACAAGGCCCCCGGTCCAGATGGCTTTCCCCCTTGGTTTTTTCAAACCTTTTGGGACATTATGAAGGAATACATTTGCAAAGCCATCATCGAGCTCCAATTGACTAAGTCCATTCCAAAAGTGACTAACTCAACTTTCATTGCTCTGATCCCCAAAACCCACCCCTGCAAGACTATGGCAGATTTTAAGCCTATTAGTCTTTGTAACATTATCTACAAGATCTTAACCAAATCCCTAGCCCTAAGGCTAAAGAATATTCTCCCTACTATCATCGATCCTTGTCAATGCAGCTCCATGGAAGGTAGACCTATCATAGACAACATCATATCCCTTCATGAAACTCGCCATTGTACTCACTACAGCTGCAATGCAGCCATGTTTCTTAAGATGGATATCAGCAAATATTTTGACAGAATCAACAGGGATTTCCTTATAAAAGTCCTTGCCAAGTTTAGGTTTCATAGATAATGGATTAAGCTCATCAAAGGTTGTGTCTTGATGCCATGGTTCTCTGTGCTCGTTAATGGTTCAGCTACAGGTTATTTCCCAACTCATAAATGCATAAGGCAGGGTGACCCCCTATCCCATTTCCTCTTCATCATCCTAGTAAAATCCCTGGGAAGAGATTTCAAGTCCGCCTGTGCTTTTGGACATGTGAAAGGGATCCAAGCTTCATCCACCATGCCCCCCCTTTCTCACCAGCAGTTCGTTGATGATACCATTACCGCTTCTTCAGCTTTAGCCATCCAAGCTAAGTCCATCAAATCTATCCTTGAAACCTATGCCAGAGTAGCAGGCCAAGAAATCAATTACACCAAAAGTGAGTGTTTCTTCCTAAACACTCTGGATAGCAGACAGCGCAATATCATCTGTATCCTGCAGTTCAGAATCTTGAGCTTACCCACCTCTTACCTGGGCCTTCCTCTTTTCATCAAGAGCCTGAAAGAATCCATGTGGGATAATGTCATCGAAAGGTTCAAACACAAACTTGTAGGTTGGAAGGGTGCCCTCCTATCCCAAACATCTAAGGCTACCCTCACTATGGCAGTCCTCCAAAGCATTCCAGTCTACTTCATGTCTGTCTTCAGAGCTCCAGTGTCTGTTCATGCCAATATTGAGCAAATCCAAAAAAATTTCCTGCAGTCAGGTCCTGAAGAAAAAAGTAGAATCCACCTTGTTAATCGGGACAAAGTTTTTCAACCTAAATCCCAAGGGGGCCTAGGTTTGAGAAGGTCTTCCAATTTGAACCTTTCCCTCCTCGCCAAGCAGGCGTGGAAACTCTACACCAATGCCAAATTAGAATGGGTGATGATTGTCAAGAGCAAATACTTCCCTCGATCATCCTTCATGAATGAATACCTCCCTTCCTCTGGATCTGCTTTCTGGAAGGCGGTAAGTCAATCCAGACCTCTTATCACTAAAGGATCCCATTGGCAACTTGGAAGTGGCTTCGAGATCAAGTTTTGGGATGAAATTTGGTTTAACGACCAGCCCCTCGTAGTTATCCCAGGTATGTATGCTCTCAAATCCTTTCTTGATTGTATATGGGGCAACGGAATCAGGGATTATTTCAATGATCAACGGGAATGGAAACAAATCCCCACTGTCAGTGGTGCCCAGATAACCCAAGCGGGTGCCTCCTTGTCCTGGATTCTTAGAACCACCATTATTCCTACTAAAACCACTCTATATTCTCCAGTTTGGTCAGGGATAGACAACGGGGTTTTCTCAGTCAAGTCAGCTCATTCTCTCCTATTGAACCACCAAGTTTCTACCTTCCTGTTTGGATCGGTTTGGATCAAGCACCTAGTCCCTAAGGTCAGGTTTTTCTCTTGGACTACTGTTTAAAACAAAGTGCTAACCACTGACAACCTTATGAAAAGAGGCATACTTATCCCTAATAGATGTCATCTTTGTCTGTCTAATGGGGAATCGGTCAACCACCTCTTTTTACATTGTGATTTCACCCAAGGGAGTTTTGTTTTAACCACTTTCTATCCCTCTTCCAAATCTAGTGGGCCCAACCCCGCACTCTCCAGGATCTCTTTATCCAATGGCCTACCCCTTTTCAGAATCCCAATGCTAACTTTATTTGGAGGATCTGCCTCCACCACCTTGTTTGGCAGATTTGGCTAGAGTGCAATCGCAGAGTGTTTTCCACCCTTTCTAATGATGCCATATCTACGGCCACCAAATCCATTGCCTATGCCTCTAAAAACATCCATTTACTCCCTTGGTCTAAGTCCCCGATTGGCAAGGTTGAAGGGGAGATTTTCCAATCCCTCAACATCCCTATCCCTGACCACCCTCACCCCATTACCCATCCCATACGGTTGGCCTGTTGGAATACCCCTCCTGTAGGTTTTTTAAAGCTAAATTTTGATGGGGCATCCAAAGGGAACCTGGGAATGTTAGGAGCTGGTGGGGTCATCCGAGACCACAAAGGGATGATCATTCTCACCTTTGTTGAGAACCTCAATCACTAGAAAAATAATTTTGCTAAATCTTGGGCTCTCTGGCGTAGTCTGAACCTGATAAAATACTCTCGTATATGTCTTCACATTGAGGGGGATTCTTTGAACATCATCCGTTACATCAAAACTAAGAAAAATTCCCCTTGGAAAATTAGCTCGTTGATCTAGGAAAGCAAAGTTATCATTGGTCAGCAATACCAGGTGGCAGTTTCCCACGTATTTCGTGAAGCAAATAAACTCGCTGACCAGCTTGCCAACATGGGTCTTATCCAATCTCCATTGACGGTGTGGTGCAATTCTAATCCATCGGGTGTCTCCCATGCAGCAGATGCTGACATGCAAGGTAGGTTTGTGTCACCCCCTCCTCACTAACCAATGTGTTTCCTTTCAAGGTTTGCAGCTATACCTAGGAGTTTATTCTCCAGCAAGCTCCTCCTTCACCGCTGGCTCATGATTGGCATCCTTGTTGGCACTGCTAGTCATCAATTTCCCATGTGGATGATTGGTCTCCTCAATTATGCTCTCCAATATGGTTTACGATACCCCAATGCCACCCTCGATGCCCTTATCCAATCCGCTTTCCTACCCATCATCACTGAATCCAAGTGGCTCTGGATACCTGTGTTTCCCCATACCAACTTAGGCCCAAGAATTGTCACCAATCCCCACCCTACCTGGCCTTTGTCCACCTGTCCCCTCCTCGATCGGATCAACATTCTTAATCGTACCTTGCTGGCCTTTTTAAACATTCCCCATGTCCTTCCTTTTATCGTTCGTCACCCTTTGCCCTGGTCGCTATATCTTCCCTTGTCCTCTCCTCTTGGCACTATGGCATACATCGAACCTAGCTCCCTCTAGCTTGACCCTCTGGCGAAACCCTTTATCGACACCTTTACTCTAAAGCCCTTCCTGAGTAAATTCTAGGGCCCCGAAGTTGACATTTTTGCTAACTTCGTTCGGACGTGGAAGAATGGCTTTGTCGTAATCCGTAGTGTTCGTTTCAAGGTTACCCCCGAGTCAATGCCCTTTTATAACCCACAGGATGTAATGCCCTAATTCGGGTTGCACATAATATAAAATATTATAATATCCCTTTTTGCTCCAAAAATTAGTCACTTATATGATATATTTCACTTTTAAGTGACTTCCCTTTAAGTTTTTTAATAATATAAAGGTTGACTATATAAAAATAATTAATATTTCACTTTTCACATAGCCAAACCTTCAGGCATTAAAATATCTGACCTCCAACGAACCGATTGACCAACTGAAACCTATTTTGAGTACCCATTTCACTGAAGAATATAATTCCACTGTCTGCTCGACCAAAAACCCTAAAAACTAACTTACTAAAAATAGTAATTCAAGGCTTTGTCCATCCGATTCAAGGGAGTGGATTCAAATACTAATTTCATTCAATTATCCACTCCCAAAATTCCAGTTAGGCTCCCCTACAATCTACCCTAGCATATGGGAACCCATGAGTAGGCTAAACTGTTATGCACACTAACTGCCTAGAAAAAGGGGACATTACAGTCTGCCCTTCCCAAATATTGCTTGTCCTCAAACAATATGCATACATACTCCAGTCAAGTGTCTGCATCCTAGTCGAGGTCCATCAAATTTTTGGATCCCATAACAATCTCAAGAAGTAACTGCCACGCCGATGCTATGCTACTCTGATCATCACTGTCCCTCTGACATGGTTAAGCTATTGAAGTCTCAACTGCAATAGTATTATGAAATCTCTTCCCAACCTGGCACTAGTCTTCCTATCTAAACTAAGATAAAATATCACTTGCCACGTCATATCCAAGAAATCATCATCATAAACCACTACAAATACAATATTGGAAGTGCCTCCATAGTCATCACCTGACCAACTCAAATCAGCGTTCACACTCTTGGAATAACCCAGATAATCCCATGTATCCCAATCTACTACAATCAATAAAATCTCCTTTGTAAAGATGACGTCCCTCATCATACTCAACCAAGTAGGGTGTAAATTTATCTGTGAGACTCCTGAAAGACCATCCATACTCCACTCCTACAACTCCATAAGAAGCTCAACCTCATAATCAAAACTGGTATGGCCATAATGACTAAACTCTATGCCAAGAAACATTTGATGCATAGGTGACTCAACCAGGCCTACCTGCTCACTGATTAAACTAACCCCCTGAGAGAACATGGTGTAAAAATAAGAAGTAGGATACTCCATATAATGCCAACCAAACTGCTGACCAATATCCATCAAGTAAATGTTATGGCTACCCCAAAAGTGAACAACGACATATCTCTCATACCCATGATCAACTATCACCCATATAATGCTCCTACAATCACCTTTGATGCTTATCAATGCAAGCATATGATCTTGGGTAAGAGAACTTAATCCCTGATCATCCTGTTTATGCTAGAAAATGCTCATGAAATCACTCTCAGACTCATGTCGAAATAGACACCCTATTTCAAACAATGTATCCTCATGATCTATCACAGGAAAAGAATCAACACTCTTCATCTCAAAAAGAGGATTATCAAAATATGTATCATGATCCATATCATACAATGGATTGTCAGTCCATCAGAAATTATTATCACTCTCGTGCCTATCACAACCAATCCACTAATCTAAAATTGTGTAATCTGATCTCATGGGACAATGTGTTAAGTTATACTCCTCCTAAATGCAATCTAGTTCGACAACAATCCACCCAATCTCCCTGGCTCTCTCTTGATTTAGTTGTTCAATGGATGCTAAAACATAATTGAGTTTCAACTCTATCTCATGCAATGAAATACAAGCCTCCGACAAAGAGCTTATAGTCTACTCAAGCTCTTTAGTTAGCTAACTAACTTCTTCTTCTTTTCTCCTGTATGCACTAGGGGTCTCTTCAACAAGCTTGGCATAGTGATATTTGTCTGCAAGAGTGCTCATGAAGTCTGAATTCATAGTTTCTAAGGCTGCCCTCAAATTCTGTAAATCAGCACTGGAGATTACTCCTTCTACACCCCTATGTATCTTCTCAACTTGTGCCCTCCAATATAGTTCTTCGGTGAACTTATGGGTGGCATTGAAAAGAGATAAGGCTATTGTAATTCTGTCCTCATCAGACCTGGAACTAAAATCAGATTTATGTACCAAGTTTTCAAAATTATGCATCTAGTCTTCCTCTTCACAAATCTTGGTTTTTGTCTCCTTGTATTAAGATGTAGTAGGCAGATCATCAAGGGGATGACCATAATAAGGTGTTGATCCAATCAGATCCTCATTAAGCTTATCATGAATACCATCTGAAATGGGATTATAACCAGTAATAAACTCAACATCCATGGAGTCCTCATGGTTGTCTTGAAAAGATAAAATATCCTTATAATCTAATTTTAAATCAACAACAATGTCAACTTGTTATGATCTAAAAATTTATGTGTGTGCTCCTCAAAAGGGGCTGTTATGAATTTTGTAACATCATCGTCATGTGTATCATCCACCATGGAATCCATATGCAACTAACTCTACAAATATCCGAAGAAGATGTAGTTATCCAGTGCATGCATCCTACCCTATTTCGATTGTGAACCCGAATCCATAACACTTCCCTCTGAATGGGTCTCAACCTCATGTTTTTGCTCATCAATAGTGTGTACCTATATATCAACTGAACACCCAAGTCCCACATCCCTCTCTGAGTTGTACTGCTAGGCTAGAAAGTTTTACGACTGCCAAGGACTCTTTCAATATGCCACTAACTTGACTAAATTCACTCCTATATGAAGCGATTGGGTTGTATGAGGAATTATGGTTACAATACAATAAAATCCTAGCTGAATTTTCCTCTTGCACATGCTGATTTAACCTCAAAATAGTACGACCTCCTTGTGGGTTGAAGTACAAATAATGTACAACTGATAATGTCTTCAAACTCTCACAACAAACATCAATTTGATACTGAATTATGCCTCCAATTCTGCTCAAAGTCACTCCCAAGGATTTAGAATGCAACTAACCAAAGTAAGAATATCTTTCACTCCCAGCAATGGTGTCCTCTACTGTGGTTTTCGTCACAACAAAGCAGCAATGAAAAACTCCTGCACAATGCAAACTCTCCTTCAAATATTCCAAGAGAATACAATTGCCAAAGATGTCTTCAAATTCTCTCACAACCTCTATTTATTCTTTCCTCAAGTTGGGCGATCCCTTTCCATGAGCAATGTGGGATAATTTATTTTCACTTTACTCAAAAGAACCCCTTGAGGGGGTCGTCCCACTTTCTTAGGGAGGAAAAACATATTTAAAATAATTTTTAATCAAGTCTTTATAATATGACCTTTAAATCAAGTGGTCATAAGGCCCCCCTTTATCAATAAAATATGCACAACATTAAAATAATTAACTTTTATATTTAAATATAACCTTATAAATATTTGTGCATTAAAATTATTGCTATCCTAACACCCAGCCACCAAATAAAATACGGAAATGGATACCCATTAAGCTCTACTATCCATCCGTAATGTCCGCTTCCACTGAAACCTCTAGAGAATTGAATTACTAAAAATAGTAAGTCCCTATAAAGATGCCCAAAACGGTCCAGAAGACTGGCAATCAAGAGATCCACCCACCTTGACATCATCCAAACTGTCCATGTGGGTCCCCACACAACTCCCTCCTACCTACAAGAACCTGTAAGTAGGAAAGTCTCACACTGCATCATGATGTTGACTAGGAAGTCAGTGTGTAGAACAGTTTTGCCTACTCACGGGTTCCCGTAGGCTAGGGAAGATTGCAAGGGAGCCTAACTAGAATTCTAGGAGAAGATAATTGAGCGAAATGGGTATTTTAATCCACTCTCATATGTTGAATTGGATGGACAGAGCCTACTATTTTTAGTTAGTTTTTAGGGTTTCTAGTCGAGCAAACAGTGGAATTATATTCTTCAATGAAATGGGTACTCAAAACAGGTTTCAATTGGTCAATAGGTTCACTGGAGGTTAGCTATTTTAATACCTGAAGGTTTGGCTATGTGAAAAGCAAAATATTTATTATTTTTATATAGTCAACCTTTATGATATTAAAAAACTTAAAGGGAAGTCACTTAAAAGTGAAATATATTATATAAGTGACTAATTTTTGGAGCAAAAAGGGATATTATAATATTTTATATTATGTGCAACCCTAATTAGGGCATTGCAAACTGTGGGTTATAAAAGGGCATTGAGAGCTTCATTTGATATATTCTAGATTTTAGTTATTTCCTCTAGATTTTGAGGCTAGTGGCTGAGACTTCTTCTCAGAAGGGACGAAAACCCCAATGGTGTGGCTGAGGATGAAACCCCTAAAATTTTTGGATCTGGACGAAACCCTAGTTCTCTGTTGGTGAATTCACATAGGATTCACACTTGGAGCTTCATTAGTCTTTAGAGATATCTTTCAATGTTTTCTGATTTAGTATATTTCAAGGGTTTGCAAACATATTATGGAAAGACTATTTTTAAAATATTGTAATTTGAACCCTATTTTGAAAGAAATTTAAAAAATAAAATTGTTAGTTATTTCCTGTTTCCTGGAGTTGTATTTTCTGATTTTAAGAAATAGTATAGTGTCCAAAATATTAAAAATATCATAATAGGGGGGAAATTATAGTGGTATCAGAGCACATGCTCAAATATGCCAACCTGTGAGGTTTAGCACATGAGTGATAAAGAACAAAGATACCAGGAAAGGGAAAGAAGAAAGGTTGAATATCAGACTTATCATAGAGGTACCCAACAGATACAGTGGTATCATAATGAACTAGTGGATGCAGTTCTTGGTATGCATTGGAGAGCTCATTGGGAAAAAATTGAAGTTCTGAAAATGAATAAAGAAAAGAGTAACCGGGAGATATTCAACGAAATGATTAAGGAACAACAGGAGTTACAGAAAAAATTCAAACAGTTGGCTGATATGATGGCAAATGCTATGCCTACAATCCATTCTTGGGAAAAAGTTGAACCTCCAGCATGTTATGAAAAGATATACAAGGAGTCAAACTACTATGATGAAGAGGCAAAACACATAAGAGCCACTACTGAAAGAAAACTCAAAAGGGAAGTGGGAGTTGAAGAAAAAAATTCATCTCATGAGGTATGCTCTTTTGAAAATCAAAATGACTCATTGATCACACATGCCTCCTTCGTTGATGTAAATGTGCAAGAGGAAAGGAATCAAACTACGAAATTGACTTCAAATTTGGGCTTTCCTAATGAGATAGATGCACATAATGAAAAAATTGTGAAGATGAATTGTACCAACTCAAAGGAAGGACGAATGGTGTTTATTGCTGATTACAAAACAACCTACACCAATGTGACCACTAATGCAAAATCAAATGATAAGCATCTTGAAAGTGATGCATACTTTAATTCAACACCTAGTAATATTCATTTATTACATTCCAATGAAGATAGTACAGGAGAATTTTGGTCTAGTACCCAAATCCAATCATTGGTAAAAAATGTAACTGATGAGTCTCTTGTTGACTGTCATACATTCTCAGATTCAGTGCGGGTTGGATTTGATGGTATAGGTGAACAGGCAACAATTTTTATAATAGCTTCTATGGAGGTGACATTTAATCACCATGATGATGATTATTCAGACCATGAGCAGAATATTCCTCTTCAGATTTCACCTAGATTTGATTTACAGGATAGTCAGGAAAATATGGTGAAGCATGATGTTTGGATTGAGCCTGCTAAAATTATTAGACCAACAATTAAAGGTAAGAAACTCATTCATCCTTTGGCTCATAATTCTATGCATATCAATAGGATATGGATGTTTGGTACTATGGCATTTCATCATGGTTTTCATAAAGCAATACACATCTATCTTCAACCAAGAATATGGGATCTTGGAACTCTTATTGAGCATTGGGAA
Organism: Wollemia nobilis; assembly: GCA_028583015.1. Classification (NCBI taxonomy): domain Eukaryota; kingdom Viridiplantae; phylum Streptophyta; class Pinopsida; order Araucariales; family Araucariaceae; genus Wollemia; species Wollemia nobilis. The sequence goes on along the minus strand of JAQPPZ010001678.1, from coordinate 2,924,871 downwards.
ATAACAATCAAAGGTTGTCCTTGATATAAGAAGCACAATTTCCAGGATAAGACAGTAGTTATTAACTATTGTCATGGTTTTGAGAGTGCTTGTGATCAGCCTTTCAAGAGGTGTGATAATACCTTGAGGCATATATATGTATTCCTAGACATCAAATATTATGGGAGAAGAATACCCTGGATGTTTTCTGACCAAACTTTATATGATCCTTCTTTTGAGTTGCATGATGTTAGGTTGGGAGAAGAGCATGATTTAGATGTCGAATTGATACTCATAACTAATGATGAAGGATCACTCTTAGCAATATTGAGGGCTGATTGGTATAATTTATCACATGGAGATAAGGTTTGTTGTATTTTTGGACAACAGCATGGTGGAGCTATGTCGGCATTGAGTAACACAACCCAAGATCATGTGCATATGATGTTAGTCACTATGGATGATGGGTTGCATTCTTCATTAGGATACGAGTTGTATTTTTCTTCAAGAGAGGAGACAGTTTTCTGCTGGATTGATTGTATGTTTCATCATGATGGAATTTATATATGGATACATTGGCACCAAAATTTTTAGGACATAGAGCTTGACCACTACAGTTATTCTAGTTCAGACTGGGAGGATGAGCAGATATTACAGCATCCAGCTCTCCAATTGCTTGTGGGCAAGAAATTTCAGGGAGGGAGGACTGTAATATCCCCATCCTAGTCAACATCATGAGAGTGGATTCAAATACCCATTTTGCAAAATTATTCGCTCCCACAATTCTAGTTAGGCTCTCCTGCAATCTGCCCTAGCCTACGGGAACCCGTGAGTAGGCTAAAATTTTTTGCACACTGACTACCTAGAAAAAGGGAACATTACAGATAGGGTTGATGGATATACTTTAAGATAAGCTAATAAATTGGACTCACAAATGGCTAAGATTGGGAGGAAGGCTTACAATGATTAAATTTGTGCTACAAGCTCTCCAAGTTTATAATTTTTTTGTACTTCAGGCTCTAAAGAGAATTCTAAAATATATTGACAAACACACAAGAAAGGTTTTGTGGTCAGGTGTAAGGGAAGAACAAAAAATAGCTCTAGTGGATTGGGATAAGATATGCCAACCAAAAAAACAAGGAGGATTAGGGATAATATCAGCATCCCATAGTAGCAAGGTACTAGCTGGGAAGCTATATTGGAGATGATTACATCTACTAGGGTTTTATGGAGTAGACTCTTACAAGCAAAATATTACCTAGGAGTGGCCGAGAAAAAAATTCCAAGATACAGAGTGGAAGGAGAGGGATATACAGTATGGAGGACAATGTTAGCAAGCTAGGAGTTAATAAAGCCATACCTATATTGGCAGTTATGGTATGGAAAGGATGCTCTATTTTGGGAGGATTCATGGAATCAATCTCAACCAATTATTCAAATATTCCCAAATATGGAGAGTTGGAAATAAGGGTGTTGAAAAGCCTCTTACTATATGAAATTATGGAATCAACATGTTCCAAACTTACTATAGTGGAAACATCCTCGAGAATGGCTAGTGAGCGAGATAAAAGAACTAATGGAAAAATTATGCAGGGATCTCCAAAGACACCCAATTCATGATGGTTATAAGAGGGATATACTTGGATGGGGAGGAAGTAAGATGGGAATTTTTAAGGTAAATGAGAGATACAAGGTATTTTGTGGATATGAGATTAATCCAACACTACTTCCATGGAAATTTGTTTGGAAAAAGAAAGTATGGCCAAAAATTAACATTTTCTCATGGCTGATTAACCACAAAAAGTGCTTGACTTTAGATAATTTAATAAAAAAAGGTTTCTTTGGGCCTTCCAAATGTGTTTTCAGTGGAAAGGCATGGAAGACCTTGAATCACCTCTTTTTTGGGTTTCTTTTGCTAAAGACATGGATCAAATGGTGGAGGTAGACAACATTGGAAAGTTTTTGAGAGCCAGGAAAGCTTTTATGAGAAATGGAAACAGTGTAACTTTAAGACTAAAACAATGAAAATGGCATGGAAATTGGGACCTAGATTCATATTGTGGCGATTATATCTAGAATGAAATGCATGCATATTCAGATCAGAGCACAAAAAAAGGGAGCAATTATAGGAGAGTATTATGGGAAAGGTAACATAAATACTATCTATTAGATTATAGAAGGAAACAGACATAAAAATGGAGGAAGTGATTATTCTATGGAGCCTTGGAATAACTGTAATAGAGAAACAACTTAGGGATGGATACACAGATGATATCCCCTTAAATTACATAGAGTGGAGGCCACCTCCTAGAGAGTGGATGAAGGCAAATACATATGGGGCTTCTACTAAAAACCCTAGGAAAGCTAGTTTTGGTATTATCATGCAAAATTGAAAAGGAGAATAGGTGTACTACAAAGCAAAATTCATGGGGAAGGCAACAAATAATGAAGCAGAAGGACAAGCAATTTTGTCAACATCAGTGATAGTTGTAAATATACAGTTATATAAGTTATGGACAAAGACGAACTCTTAAGTATGGTCTAGAATCTTGGATTCAATAAGGCCCTTTCAGGTGCTAGGAATTGGAGAGAGAAGGAAGGTGGAAGTAATTTAGAAGATCTGGTACGTTTTTTAAGATGTTTTTATTACACATATCAAGCGGGAGAGAAATAGGGTGGTAGAATATTTAGCAAAATGGGGAAAATATCTAGAGGAAGGGTAATATGTGGACTCTCAAATGGAAAATTAGATAAGCCAAATAATCCAAGGGATGCAGGAGGATAGGAAGAGAAGATAGTGAATCTAATGAATATAGCATAATTACGCCATAGAGCAACACAACATGAAGATAATTGTATTATTTACAAAATTCAAATAAATTAAATAAAATGGAATACAACTATGGTAGTGCTAAGGTGTATGGATATCTGCATTATGTATGGTAATGTTTTATGGGTAAGTTTTGATCCAAAAGCGACTGGAGGACGATTTTATTTCTCCATTGATGCCTGTCTAGCTCATTTTACCTTGTAATACAACTTCTCTAAATATAATATATTTTTAATTTTTTTTTTTTAATATTATTTTTATAATTTTCACTTGATTATGTAATGACCCATGTCCAATGTGGGGATCCACTTATAATGTTCTTTTGAAATAACTTTTTAATTTTTCATGGAAATTAAGATACTAAGATAAGTGGGGCTATTTGACGTAAGCATTTAGTAGAAGATTTTAGCTCGAGTGGCATTTTGCATGTAAGCCAAATCTTGAGCTTAGGGTTAGGGTTGCATGAAGTATTTTCTTTAAAATCTTGAGTTTATTTTTGATATTAGGTTCCTAACAAGTGGAATCAGAGTGCTTTTCAGGGCCAAGTTCTATTGCGACTGTGATAATCATTGCCCATCTATTTCTGCTTGTTAGGTATAAGTTTCTTGTGTTTTTCATTTTTTTCATTTATTTACAAAAAATTAGCAAAGACCAAAAAAAGTAAAAAAATTGTCTTTTATTTATAGTAGTTGATTAGGTTAGAAACCTTGTGCCAAGGGTTTTAAAATATCATGAAGGAGCTATCATTATTGGTTAATCTAGAGAACCCATACAACATCTAGTGAAGTAAGGGGTAATCAAGCTTCAATACCCAGGCCTTAGACAACACTCACACACAAAATTGAGCTCCCACATATATTTGGGTATATAAAGAGACCATATAGGCATAAACAAAATTTTATCCAATAGAAATATTTTTGTCATTGTATTATCCATAGTCAATGGGATACAACATCCCGAACGATTACCCTCCCATACTGTCATAGAAGTAGATAGTGTGCTCAAGGGTATGTGTGGAATTCTCCTTGGGTAGTGGCCTAAAATATTGGTCCAATTACTATTGTTTTTCACTATGGTATAACAAATAGTCTATGGGTATTACACACTCCCTTGCCTAGCACACCTTGATTATATTCAAATAAAAATATTCAACCTGCAAAAAAAAAACCTTTTATTTGTTGAACCTGCAATTTTCTTTCCCACAAAAGTGAGCATACGAAGAAGACTTTCCTATCACAAGAACAAACAATTACATGCACAAAATAGTCTAGATAAAGTTGGTAGGTGTCTATGACAATCAAAAATATTTTAGTGGCAGTAATAGTCGAGTCAAACACAGTAATAGTCAGGTTGATAATAACAGTAATAGTCATCGATAACAAGGTTGTTAGTTGCAAAAATAGAATAGATAGTGTGAGTAACCACAAAGTACATGAAATTCTAGGATTAATGTCTAAACAATATCAGTAATCATAGTATAGGTGATAGGGACAAAGATAGGATAGTGATAGGATTGGTCAGTAGTTAGAACATACAAGGAGGAGATAGTTGGCATAGTACCTCGCTAGTAGACTCGTCAAAAAATAGTAATTAAAAAAATATTGATTATTTACTCAAAAAGGGATATTTCTTCACTCAGAGCTCAAATTGACTCCAAAATTTAGCAGACAACTCTACATTCTATTTTAGATAAAATTATCCTTGGTAGCTTTTGGTCAAATTTTGCACCGATTCTCCCAAATTGGCAATTTTTTATTTTTCTTGTTAAGGCCATAACTTCACAATGGTCAATAAATTTGGCCTAAAATTTTGGGACTAGAAGAAGCTCATTATTTTGCATGAAATACTCTCAAGTACCCACTTGTAAAATTTTAAGTCCAAGTTGAAGAAATTTCCTTGACATCGACTTGCACCAAATCAAGAGAACACAAAAAGTCAAAGAAGTCACTATATCTCCTCACTGAGCACTCAGATCGATCGGTCATAGAAGTGGTCCCTATCCTAAAATAAGTGTTTCAACCTAATTTCCCCTCAAACAAAATATTCTTACTAAAAATAGTAACTCCTCTAGTCACACTTCTATTTTTAGTAATTTAGTAGAAGTTCTAAACTTTCCAAAATAGCTATTGGCACTCGTAAACATCAAAAGGATGTATAAAAAGTCACTAAAATATTTGAATCCATAAAAATCACCCTTGATGACCTTACCCAAGCTAATCTATCCATAAGAGAAGAGATTCAAGGCTTTAGAGGTGAATATCTTCACTCCAAAAACTACTTGGAAGAACAACTTGCAAAAGTTGAGTCCAAATTACAAGGTGGTCCAATAGGGTTTAAGTACCATACTAAACAATTTGACCAAGAGAAAGGAAAGGAAGTAAAATATTCTCACCCTCACTATGACCATGATCCTACCTTTAATATACCTAAGTTATAATTTCCTATGTTCAATGGGAAGGACATAGATGGGTGGTTGTGGCATATTGATAAAATTTTTAAACTCCATAATGTCTCTAGATATTATAGAATCTATATGGCTTCCTTCAATTTGGAATAAAAAGCATTACAGTGGTACCAATGGTTTCAAAACACCATTTCTAATCCTTCTTGGGAAGAATTTGAGTCTCAATTACTCACTCAATTTGGTCCTAGTGAGTATGATGACTTTATAGGAGCATTGACAAAGTTGAAACAAATTTATTCAATTCAAAATTACCAAAATCAATTTGATAAATTGGCAAAAAAAACTAGAGGATTGAGCAAAGGATTCTTCATGAGTTGTTTCATTAGTAACTTGAAGGATGATTTCCATGCCGAGGTCAAGATGTTTAAACTACAAACAATGATGCAGGCTATACGCTTTGCATGGTTGGATGTATACAAATTCTCCTCTCAAAGGAGGACATATAAATTTCCACAAATTAGACCTTATTTTCCTCCTAAGTTTCTAAATTATAATAAATATATATTTGTTATCCCCAAGCTATTGACCATAGAGGAAATGGATGTGCGAAACGCTCAAGATTTGTGCTACATTTGTGATGAAAAATGTTCATGGACATAGGTGCGCCCAAAATAAGTTATTCCTCATAGACGCTGATGATCCATCCACCAATGACCAAAGTGATGATGACACGAAAATAATAGATAAACCATCCTAAATTGAGGAAAAAATCCATGAAGAACCACAGGCTAAATTTTGTTTTCATTCTCTTGCTATGAATACTACTCCATAAACCATGCAAGTTTTGTGTTTCTTCAAAGTCCAACACCTTACAATGCTTATTGATTTAGGTAGCACACTCAAATTTACTGATCCTAGAATTTCCAAGTAGGCTAATTGTTACATACACACATGCAATTCATTTGAGGTTGTGGTGGAAAATTGAGGGACCTTACCTTGCAAAGGTAAATATCATAATATTAAATTGAAAATTAAGTATTATGAGCTCACACAAGATATTTTTTCCCTTCAATTATAGGTATGTGATATTGTGTTAGGAGCTCAATGGTTGTGTACATTAGTCACCATCTCATGGAACTTTACAAATTTTTGGATGCAATTTTCATAGAATGGACAATCATACACTCTTCATGGTTCAAAAGTAGGACCTCCTCAAATTATTAGTTCCAATCGTATGGAGAAGTTGTTAAAAAAATCATCTCATGGTATCATTGCACATATATTTTTCATCCAGCCACCTACTATAGTAGTGGATCAAATTCTAGAATATTTGCAATTTATTTTGACAAAGCACAATGCAGTTTTTGTCAAACCAATTGAATTATCATCACATCACTCACATGATCATGTCATTTTAATGGTCCCTAGTAGTGTACCATATAACATTATCCCGTATTGATACCCTCATGCTCTTAAGTTATAGATTGAGAAGTTAGTGCAAGAATTGTTAAAAGCTAGAGTCATTCACCCCAATAATAGCCCATACTCTTTGCCTATATTATTTGTGATAAATAAATATGGTTCATGGAAATTATTAATTGAATTTCATGAGTTGAATAAACTCACCATTAAGGATAATTTTCCTATTCTAGTAGTGGATGAATTGTTGGATGAGTTTCATGGGACAATTTTTTTCTATAAATTAGATTTTTGCTTTGTGTACCATCAGATCTAGCTCAAGGAAGAAGACATTCCCAAAACCACATTTTGTACTCATGAGAACCATTATGAGTTCTTGGTAATACCATTTGGCTTGACCAATGCACCTTCCACATTCCAAAGTCTCATGAATAACATTTTTCATCCATTTTTGCATAAATTTATTCTGGTTTTCTTTGATGACATTTTGGTTTATAGTCATTCTTGGGAAGAGCACCTCATCCATGTGGATCAAAACCTACAACTATTGATACAATATCAAATTTATGCTAAATGTTCCAAGTGTTATTTTGGTTGATGAAAGTGGAATATTTGGGACACATCATCTCCAAACATTGTGTTAAAGTTGACCCTAGAAATATTTAGGCAGTTCAAGAGTGGTCAAAACCTCACACTCTCAAGGGTCTTCATGGAGTTTTGGGACTTACTGGATATTACCACAATTTTTTTTTAAATTATGGAAAAATTACAACTCCCTTAACATCCATGTTGAAAAATATTCCTTTACTTTGTCGGGTCTAGCTAAATAGACTTTCTTTGATTTGAAGCATGTTATGACAACAACTTTAGTCTTAGTAATGTTTGATTTATCTAAGCCTTTTGTAATTGAAAGTGATGATTTATGCAATGGTATTGGTACATTATTGATGCAGGAAGGATGATCCTTGGCTTTCACTAGTAAAGCACTTTTCAATCAAAATATATGAATATACACTTATGCTAAGGAAATGCTTATCATTTTGCATGCAGTCACTCACTGGTGACCTTATCTCATTGGGCATAATTTTTCCATTAAAACGGATCACCAAAGTCTCAAACATTTCTTAGAGCAATGGGTTGCTACCCCCAAAAAATAGATGTTGATCTCTAAGCTTTTGGGTTATGATTATGATATTACCTATAAAAATGGCAAAGAGAACATTATGGTTGATGCTCTCTCTTGGAAATTTGAGGCTCACATTATGTTATGTGCCCTTTCCTCTCCCATTCCTCAATGGATAAATTCTCTTTGTGAGGAGGTGCTTTAGGATTCAAATTTTAAAACTATGGTTGTTTCCCTTCAAATAGATTCTACCTCATATCCTAGATATAATTGGGATGTACAAGATATATGCTACCATCAACACCATGTGGTTCATCACACATCTTACTTCTAAGAGCTTCTCATAAAGTAAATGTATACTTTCCCCATGATAAACCATTTGGGGTTCCTTAAAACATATGAAAGGATTAAGCAGACCTTTTATTAGAAGGGTATGAATAAGGACATACAAAAGTTTCTGGTAGCATATGACACTTTTCAATGGATGAAATGTGAAATGGTGCATTCTCAAAGAACTCTCCAACTATTTTTGATTCTCAAATAGGTTTGGACAAATATCTCAATGGAATTTATTGAAGGGTTACCTAAGTTTGGTGGTAGATAGTTTATTTTTGTAGAAGTGGATCATCTTTCGAAGTATGCTCATTTTTTTTCTCTCTCCCATCCTTGCACAACCTCCACCATTGTTGAAATATTTCTTGATTCTATCTTCCACCTTCATGGTATGCCTACCTCCATTGTGTCTAATTGTGACTCTACATTCACTAGTAATTTCTATAAAGAATTGTTTAAGTTGTAGGGAACTCAACTCATGATGAGTTCATTCTACCATCTACAAATGAATGGCTATATTGAGACTTTCAATTAATATTTGTAGACCTACCTTTTTTTCTTTACCTATAAGCATCCTACATAATGGATTAAGTGGTTTCCCTTGACTGAGTGCTTGTATAATACTTATTATCACATGGTGACCAAGGTCACACCTTTTGAAGTAATTCACGATCAACCTCCATGCATGCTCTCTTCCTACATTCCAAGTAGCTTGAAGGTCCATGAAATCAACACTACACTCAAACAACATGTCAAAGTTCTCCATCAACTAAATATGAATTTGGAAGCAACCCATAATTAGATGCATCAGCAAGTCAATCAACATCTTTCTGAGTGTACTTTTGATGTTGGTGATATGGTATTTCTTTACATGTAGCCATAAAAACAATTATACCTCCAACTTCATAGGTGCTAGAAACTTGTGACCAAGTACTATGGGCCCTACTAGATTTTACAATGGATTGGTGTCACAACATAAAAATTTGTCCTCCCATCCACATCGAAGCTCCACCCTATTTTTCATGTCTCCTCTCTCAAGAAGGTTATGGGTAATCAGGTAAAATTTTAATCTACTATCTCATAATTGGATGAAGAAGGTTCTATTTTTCTTGAGCCAAAATAATTGTTGGATAGTCGGACATGCACACTTTGCAACTACACCATTACTAAGGTCCTTGTTCAGTGGTATGACCTACAACCAAAATATAGTACATGGGAGTCTCTACACTAGCTTTAGCACCAGTTTCCTTATCTACAACTTTGATGATAAATATTTTTGAAGTAGGACATATTAGGACCACATCCTAACATTATTTTTGTAATTTTATGTGGCAAGTAAGGCACCTAGACAAGTGGATCCATTTCATGTAACTATTTAGTAAAATATTCTAGCTTGAGTGGAATTTTGCATGTAAGCCAACTCTTGAGCTTAGGGTTAGGGTTGCATGAATTATTTTCTTTAAAATCTATGAAGCCATGTATGAATGCATATTTTTGCAAGTTAATGATATATTTAAGGAGGTTACCCCTCGAAGAGGCCCACGATTCTAAGTTATTTGTGATATTGTTTCAATTTATAATTACGTTTTACATAGTGTTATTTGTTATTTGATGCAAGTTAGTTTATTTGTTAATAATTTGTGTGAGTGACCTTATTTTTAATAATATGTTCCTAACAAAAAGCCACTCTCAACAAAAATTGACATTAAAGTAGGAGGTATTATATGGAGACAACAAGTGGACTATAAATTTTTCATTTAGATGCATAGCATACCATGAGTATGGAAATTGGGTTAGGGATTATCACAAACTAGCCAAGGATGAGATACAACAAATAGGTGTAAGCTCAAGAGACCAACCACCATAGAAAGAAAGTGAAGCAGGATTCTAAACAATTACAAGAAAAAAAGTAAAAAAATAACACCCAAGCAAGGAGGAGTAGTCAAAATAAGGGAGGAAATACATACCAATACCGAGAATAAAAGGCCTCATCCATAAAATATGAGATCCTCAGGTTATATGATCCAATGGAGGGAGAAGATTCACATGATATATATCTATCCAAGAACCTAGATAAACCTACATAAGGAAAACAAAAAACCTCCCAACCAAAGTAATGGAAGAAGAACAACATTTAAATATACTTGGATGGCCTAGATGAAAGCCATAACTATCTCAAAAACCCTCAAACCATACTAGTCCATGAGCAAATGAGAGAGCCCAATAGACCACCACACTCATAGATGGAAGGGACACTAATAATATATAATTAGAAGCAACAAACATCAAAGGATGTCATCATGGGAATAGCAGATAAGAATAGAGAAAATCCAACCTTGGGGATAAGCCAAATGGAGAAACTAAAGAAGAATGTAAGATGCCAAGGAGCTAGCAGCATTTCCAATAAGGAAAATATGTAGCAACAAGGGAAATAAATGAGATTCGAGGTTGGTCAAATCCATATCCAACTTCTATACTGAACCTCAATGATTATAAACACATGAAATATAAGGATATTAAACAATTATCCTAGATAAATGGTTCTTAAAATAACAATAGAGGATAGTCATCCAAATGTGGGGTTACTATAGGAAACTAGAGCATCATTCACAATAATATAAATTATCTCAAAAACTATGTTAGAGATATGGAATCTTAAGAGGAGTGGCTATAATGTGAAATCGAGATATTTTTTAGGAGTGGCTTTAGCTAGAGGGGTCCTAATGCTCAAATTAAGAGATAGATAATTAGACACAATCTAGCTAATAATTAACATCTATGGAACAAAAGAGGATCGTGATCAATAAATCCAATGGAAGGAAATCTAGACTATAAAGGAAGCTTATCTAAAAAATTTGTTGCTAGTGGGAGGAGACCTCAATGCAAAAATATTTGTGAATGATCAAGAAGGGGGTATGGCCCAATTGAGTAAAAATGATAGACTCCTCATTACCCAAACTGATAGTCTAGACTTGATAGACATTCCACCCTTAGGATGTAGCACTACTTGGAAAAATAAGAGGAAATGAGAACAAATAATCAAATCAAAACTAGACAAAATACTATTATGGGAATAGGTATTACACTTTTGGGGATATCATTTAGAGGTTCTAAATCAACTACCTCTAGATCATTTCCCAGTCAGCCTCCACATCACCAAAAGGGTCTCTCCAAAAATAAAAGGTTTTAAATTTGAGAATTTTTTGTTGTAGAGTGAGTAACTCCCAAGAATAATCCAAAAAAGGTAAACCATCACATGGGACAACATAATACCAAATTTTATTTCAATTAAAGTTTGTAAATAATAATTTGAAGAGTTGGAGTAGAACCCAAAGGATAGACTTCTAAAAACCAAGAGCATCTATTTCATAAAGCATGCAATAAGTGGTAGAATAGATAATATCTAGACCTATCTTAGAATATTTTTTGAATAAAGAAGAGAGCTTGCAAAAAATAAAAGAGGTATTAGATTAGAAAGAAGAAGTATTATAGAAGTAGAGAGAAAAAATAACCTGGTTGAAAGGAGATAAGAACACCAAGTTCTTTTGCCACTTAGCCATAGTAAGGAGCCTCCACAATAGACTCAATACCCTCTCCAATTGTTAAGGAATCAAATAATCCTCAACGTTAGGTGTAAGATTTAGCAAATAACTATTTTATGACCTTATTCACTATAGATACATATCTATCCTCCTACCATCAGCAATAAATTTTGGATAATATGCTAAATTTAATAGGTAATAAGCAGAATGAGGAGATTCTAAAAGAAATCAAAGTGGAATAAGTCTAAGCTATAGTGTTTGATATGTAGATAGGAAAATCTCCAAGACTAGATGGGCTTCCTATAGAATTTTACAAAACCTTTTGGGACATAATAGCAAAGGATTTGACTATAGCAATGGAGAAAGATAGAACCAATGGAATAATCCTTAAGGAAATTAACCATACCCTACTAGCCCTTATAATGAAGGGAGCAGAAGAAAAAAATTCAACTTCAAACCCATAGCATTATGCAATGTTGTCTAGAAGATAATGACCAAGTTAATGGTAGACCAATTAAAAAAGCTCCTTCCAATAGTTATTTCTCTATAAAACGAAGGATTTGTACTAGGGAGACAAATATTGGATGGGATTTTTGTGTCCCAAGAAACATTTCACATGTTCAATAAAAAAGGGAACAAAGGCATGTTTCTAAAACTAGATCTATTCAAGGTATATGATTGAGTCAGTTGATAATTTCTAGTGAATACTCTAGGAAAAATGGCTTTCAAGAGAACCGGATAAGATGGGTCATGGAATGTATCTCCTTGATATCCTTCTTAGTTCTCATCAATGGAGAACTCTTACAACTATTCTATATCTCTAGAGGCATCAAGCAAGGGATCAACTATCCCTTATCTATTTATTCTATATGCAGAGGGATAGGGGAGGATAATAAATAAAAGAAAAGTAGAAAATATCCTAGAAAGAATAAGAATAGGCTTTGAGATGAACCTGACTCACCTTCAATTTATTGATGATACAAGGATGTGAGGAGCAACATCACTAAGAGAAGTAATAAGTATAAGAAATATTCTAGACTACTACATTGTTGCAATAGGTCAACTATTGAATGAAGGAAAATCCAAGGTAGTATTCTTCAATGTGACAAAAAGAGTAAGAGATAGAATCACTCAAATACTCAAATTTTTAGAGGCTTCTCTTCCAATAGAATATTTGGGCATACCTCTCATAACTAAAAGTTTAAAGAGTAAATAATGGAGAGTAATCAAGGATAAACTACATGATAAGCTAACACACTAGATAAATCATTGGTTGAATTTTAGAGGTTGACTGGCCCTACTAAAATTATTCCTCCATGCAATTTCAATCCACAAGTTGCAATGCTTGGGAAACATATTGTATTTATAGGTTGAATTCTAGAGGTTGACTGGTCTTTATTTGAGTAAACTATTGATAGGTTTTCCTAAAGGTGTTCCAACATCCTTTGTCAATCTTAACACTTGCAATGCTTGGGAAAAGAATTGTATTGAAAGTTGCTTGTATGTGATACAAATGAATATTTTCTTTGTACTTTCTTCATATTCTTTTTTTTTATGGCTTCTAAAATACTCCAATGTATAGGATCCTTGTATCCATTTTCCACAATGTTTCATACTTCTTTGTAAATCAATAAAGTAATCATCTTTATGCATAAAATGATCATAATTTTCTTCTTTGAATTTTTGGGATAGGAAGCAATGCCATGAACTATAATAGTTACAATAGTAAGATATAAAATTTTCCTCCAAAAACTTGAATTTTAGATACTTTAGTTAAAGATAATAAAGTCCTCAACATATCAATGTTTCTAGTCTCCAAAATTTAATCTCTATTTCTAGTATGTGATATGGGGATACTTTATAATAAATATTAACATAACATAGAATGGAGAAAATTAATAAAAAATAAACTTGTACAAAAAAACTTAAGCAAATGTTCTTATTCTTAAAATCTATACATTCTAGTTCAATAAAATTTCCTACACTTATATATACATTAGGATATATTTTATTATCTTAGGATAATCCTGGTGCTTCATATTCCCTCCAAATTTAGGTGGGAATACATACATACGTGCATACATATATGTACCTATGTATGTATGTATGCGTGTATAGACACCTAATTTTACCCCATAGATTAGCCAATTGACATACCACCAATTGCTTCTTTGACTAGTTTGACCAAATCACTCTTTTGTACCCAAATTTGGAGAAAAAAAAAACATAGCTTCATCATTCATAAAACTTAATAAAAACTCCTCCAAAATTTATAAAATTGGTACGATTGCAAATCTCTTAAAAAGAAATTTTTAACAAGTATAAACACAGCTATGTGTGACCATTATTTGACCCTTAAAAATGTCCTCTTACAAAATTGTAATGTTGTAAAAATGCCACAACATTCTTGCTCAACTTTATTGAAAATACAAAAATGCCATAGGGTTTTTGTGAGCCCTAATTTTTTTCAAAACTATTGACAAAAATTTAGTTTTGACTATGCAACTCCCAGTCACCACCAATTCCACCAATTTCTTGTCCAACTAGCTAGATTTGCTTCATCTTATTTAAAAATCAAATTAGAGCAATTATGTACTCAATCACTTCATAATCGTCCCATGCAATTGTTTTTCAAGGTAGTTAAATCCATGAAATATTGGGCTAGTATCCCAATCAAGCCATGCAATTGACTTAAATTAAACATCTCAAATTATTGAATTGTACATGTCAAATTTATCTAATGCATCCCTTGAAAATTTTTCCACATTTTCACATTTTCTATAGAAGCCCTCTTTAGGGAGCCAAAAAGAAAGACTTTTCAAGGATCAAAGATATGCTAGAGGAATCATTCCAAAGTAATAGGGTTTTGTTTGTAGGTATATGTTAGTACAATCATAATCAAGGATTTTGGGCATGTCTTCTCTCCATGGTGGAAAGAATCTAAGAAAAACTGGGCAATTAATGTTCAAAGTTTCAATTTTGGTATATCCAAGTCTAGGCTTTGTCCCTTTTTATTCTTATTAGAATTTCATATTGATATATTATTTACATGATTTTGCATTTCATAAATATTATATTTTAAAACATTAAAATGGGAATATTGGGGCTTGATCCTTGCATCAATCTAGTTTCTTATTCTATATTAAAAACACCAACCCTAATGAGTTGATTCAAAAATATATTATTTGGATTTGTTAGTTTTCTCTATTTTATTGGTTGTAGTGTTTTCAACCCTATGCAACATATTTGACCCTATGTAATATTGTTTACCCTAAGTAGCATTTTTGACCATATGTAATGTTTTTTACCATATGTAATATTTTTTACTCTATGCAATATTTTTTACCCTTCGCAGTGTTTTTATCCTATACAACATTTTAGCATCATTACTACATTTTGGTTTGGTCCTCAAAAAATGTGTCAATTTTCCATCTCTACTTTGTATTTGGATAAAAAAAATAGATAATTTTTTTATCTATTAGCAATTTCTAAAACATTAAATTATATTTTGTGAATGTTTTTATAAAGGTATGCAATATTGTTCCATAGGTCTCAAAATTATAGTAGATCTAAAAGTTAGGCATAAATAGGAGTAGTAAATAAATCTCATACATTCTTGTAGTTTTTTTATTTCATTTGATGATAAGAGATTTTCTTTTGCATGTATATCTTGGATTTGGACATTCTTACCTAAGAGATAAAAACTAATATTATGTTGCATTTACGCATTGAAGCAAATAAAAAATGATATTAGGTCATTTCATAGTTAATTACACTCTTTTGCATCAAAAGTCACAAGGAAACAGAATTTTGCATCAAAAGTCACAAGGAAACAGATAAATTCAATGTGTTGTTAGCTATTTCAAAGGAGTTTCCTTGTTTTATCTTGCATGATTAAGCATTAAATCTCATTGACATGAAATAGCATATTACCATAGGTTATATTGCTTGAAGTCTTGATCTCCTTGGTTTATCACTCTTAAAAGCAAAAAGAAAAAAATAGAAACTTAGCTCCTTGCATTCTTAGAAATAAACATGTAGGTTGGTGTCTTGAATTTGTATTATTATTATTATTGTTTGCATAAATCCCTTTTTTGAAAAGTAAAAGATAAAAAATAGAGAAATAAAAAGGATATCCTAGAATCTTTGCATTCCACTCAACCTGATTTATGTATTAGTTGATTTCTATTTCATGCAATTGATCTTCTTCCAAAAGTATCAAATCATATTTTGTGAAAAGGAATAGGGGATTAAACTACACACGAGGAAGTTTGATATATTTCCAAGTATCAAGAAAATCCCCTAGAAAAATAATACATCTATTATTTTTTTCTTTTAGTTCTTTTTTTTTTAATTGATAGGTTAGAAGGTAGTGAACTTGTCACAAGTTATAAATTGGAGTCTATCTGAATACATATTCTAAACAAAATTTGGATATTTTTATTTCTTGATTTTTTATAAGTATTGGTGTAGTATTGTTGTTTGATCTCAATTAAAGTAACTCATTAATGATGGAAATCAAAGAACTTAGGATACTTTACTCATTTGTGTATTATAGAGACATAATTTTTGCATTCATTATGCATCTAAAATCAAAATTGCATATAGTACTTACATGCTTAAGATAGAACTTCATTTATGCATTTCTTTTTGTGCTCTTTCTTAAAATAAAACTATTTTATTTTAGTTTCTTGTAATTCATGTTTTTTGTCTTATAGAATCAAAGGGTGCATACATGACTCATACCTTGCTTTATTGTATTTTTATTTTTATGTGTATTGCATCCCATTATTTTGCATTAGAATAGGCCCTAGATCAAACCTTAGGTATTTGCTAATTAATGCACAAAATATAGATTTAGGGTATATCTATAAATACCCTTGGTGAAGCCCTCTTACCAAATAAAGGCCTTAAAATTCAAAAGCATAATGAATATATATGATTACTTGCAATCCAAGTTGTGATGAATAGGGTAAATTCCCATTTCACTATTGCATTCTTTGGTGAACCCGACATGAACATCAGATGGATCCAAAAAATCCTTTGGTATAAACTTTGCCTTAATCAACTTAATAATTTAATATACTTTTAATAAATACCATCTAAATTGTTTGCTTAGAATAAATCACATAAATTAAATAAAACTATAACAAAAACTTGAGGGAATGATAATGATCCCTTGAGCAAATAATCATACAAACCTTGAGGGTTATATCTCTTGGTGAGTATAAAATAATGGGCTAATAGGAGTCATAATGTGGGACTATTATCTTTGTTATATAAGGGTTTTTTAAATATCTTCTTGTTCTTCTCTAAGCATATATATAAACAAAACCTTACTAAAGTTGATCCTGCTTCCTATAATCTATGTATTAACCTCCTTATATTACTCATAATATTGCATGTTAGTTACACAAATTGTTCTACCAATATTACTTGATCTCCGAGAAAAGGAAATAATATTTAAAATTTTCACTTATGAGGAAGAAGAGGAGGAACCTTCTCCCTTGATAACCCTCTCCCCTATTCATAATAAAAAATGGGAATTAGTTTTATTATATATGGATCATTTAGCTATTTCCTTCAATGAAATAAGGAAGCTATATAAACTATTTTAAGGGTAGATGAAGAGCCCTTGATAACCTCCACTATAGAAGAAATTGTTTTAGTTCTTCCACAACAACCTAGGTTTACCTCTATGATTTACCATCAAAGAGATTAATTTTATGGGAATTTTTATGTGGATATCAACTCTTCCAACCTTAATTACATAGGATATAATCCCTCTATCATCACAATATCTATAGAAGGAAGTTTTCCTAGTATTCCCTCATCTTTAGAGAATCGTGGGTTCCTACCTATAAACATAGAACCAATTAAAATAAACATAATCCATACTATCTCTCAACCTATGAATATCCATCAAATTTACAGTGTGGACATCCTTTCTAGTGCACCAATTCTTACAAATGTGTTTTCTTCTAACCCCTTTCTCAATATGACTTCTAAAATTTTAGTCTCTCTTAACACTCCTTCCACTGATCCATTTATTCCAACTTGGAAGTAAATAATATGATCATACCTTTTATATCAACCCCTCCAAGTTCTTAAATTTACCCATTTTTTGGTTCACAACCATAGCTAATTACATCACAATCTCCATTCAATTCTTCTTACTTGACACTCCAAGATATCAACTTTAAATTTTAACAATTGGTTAAAGAAAAAATTGAATTCAAACAACAATTGGCTTCCCTCCAAGAAGCCTCAACTAGTTGAATGTATTCTTATAAATACTATTGTAATCAACCTTTGGATCCCTTTCTTGCTAGCCGACATTACCCTCCTAACTTTGTAACCCCTAAATTCCACATATATAAGGGAGAAGAGGATTTGACAAACCACCTTAGGTATTTTGAAGCTGCCTACAATGATATCACCTATGATGAGGCACTTATTTTTAAAATTATTTCCTAAAATCCTTGGTGATGAATCTCTAGAATATGAATACCATGCCATTCAATCAAAATATTTTGAAAACTAGCTAAAATGTTTATTCAACAATTATCTATCTATATTATATAGAAGTGTACCATAGATGACCTCTACCAACTTAAGCAAACCAAAGGTGAGTCTTTTATATACTTCTTGACTTGATGGATATCCATGGTAAGGAAGCTCTTGTTCACCCCTCCACAAAAGGTTCTTTCGCATATCTTTGTACGCAACTATAAGAACTTGTATATCCATTATATATGACCCAAATATATTCTTTTGAATATGTGGTTGAATTGATAAGAAACTAGAAGTTTACTTTCACATAGATGAAAATTAAAGACTAATAAATAGGAAGGAAAATAGTTCTCTAATTCTAAAGGATAGTAAAAGAATACACATGTTGTGGGTGATAGGGTAAATGAATCCTACCTTGTTAAAAATGTTAAAATTAGTAATGTTAATATTTCTACTACTTTACAAAATTTGGTCTTAGAAATATATAAAAAATACCAAATAAAAATTCACTTGGTTTTATCAATCCCTATAATATATCTTAGAATAGCTATTAGCCATCAAAATTATAGAATTACATCCTATAATCCATGCAGACTCTAAAACAAAGAAATGAGCTCCCTTATTTTAATACTAATGAACATTGTGCTTTCCATCGTACAGATGGTCAACGTACCAACAAGTGTGGAAATATTATGCATATTTCTTAGGATTTAATCAATGATGACTGTATAATTGTTGGTAATCTCAAACAAAAAACATCTTCTAATTAAGATATATTAATCTTTTAGGATCACTTATCTAATCATGAACAAAGGACCACAAACCATTTCTAATATAATAATTTTCCCACACCAAATCAAAACACAATAGGAATGATTCATGTTAGTGTTGTTACTAGAAAATAATGCAAAGATAAAGTTTAATCTTCAAACCTATCTTCTAATCACCCTTTTGTCTTGTGGCTAAAGTGCATCCTCCCTTCTAAAAGACCACCCCCATCCTAAAGTATTAATATAAAGGGGAAATAACCATTGATATTTAACAACAGATTGAGGATACCTCAACAAAGATATTTATACTTGAACTACTAAATACTTCACCTACTCATAGGAAAAACCTTTTTAAACTTTTGAGTGAGCAAACTATGTCATAAAATGTTAGTCATGTTGATATTCCAAACATGGTAGGATATCTTAGTATAAATAATGTGAAAATATCTTTTTATAAATATTATATTCCACCCCCTTCTATGTTTGGGTAATTTCCCTAATATAACACATGCAACATTAGCAAGCATTTTATCAAAAATAGTCTTTTTTGACAATAGTTCTTCCTTTAATATGTGTAATATCCAATTCATCAATAGAATAGGGTCAAATAAATAATACCTAGAATATTTTGACATTTTTAATTAAATCCTACAACAATGAGGAGCACGAGGATATAATTATCCACTTAAAAATGGGATCTTATATACTTAAGACCCTATTCTACATGTTTTATTGTGATCTATCCTTTTATGACAACCTTGGATCCATGTTATGTGGGTTGTTCCTTCAATTTATCATCAGTGTTTGGAATTTAAATTATCAAGGTAAGTTTAATAAAATTATAGAAGGACCAAAGCTCACCTTTGTCCCTCACTAAATGCTTCTTGTCATTTTATTAGTTTTTCTCTAAAACCTTCTTAGTTTAAAGAAATAAGCATTGATAAGTGTTGAGTGGATATTTTGCCCTATTGTAAAATCCCCACCAAAGTTAGGGTATCAATATGAAAACCCTCTCTTGCAAAGAAGTTAAAGAACAAAACAACTTCTCCAAGGTTCCTTTTACTTATGTGTGCTTGAGTGCTTATAAAGATGTATCAAATTAAGTACTAGGAATACCTTAGTGATTTGCAAGTAACTATTAACAAGCGGTCTGTTTGGTATTATTTTATTGTACTATGCTATTAATTGTTCATGAAACTTAAAGAAAGAAATATGTGATTTGTGATTGGCCCTCATATGACCATGATGAAAGCCTTAGTTCATTTTATCTTGGAATATTTTAGGTAGATTTTCTCTTTCTTTGTTAAGAAGATTTTAGATAAGTTTTTATCTTCCTTAAATCCTGCTTTGAAGCTAAAAATAAGTATTAAAATCCATCTCTAACTATGAATGTGAAATGATAATTGAATTCCTTTTATTGTTTCTTGATGAATAAAAAAGAAAAAAATATGTATGAATAACCATGAAAAGTAAAGGCCTTAAAATGTCATCATAAATTATCCCTCTTTAATGAAATCATAATTTTCATAAAGAAGCAATAACAGAAAACTAAAAATGTAAACATGCAAGATATTCCAGTCTAATGCCACCCTACACAACAAAACCATAGGTAGTGAGAAATTTCAAAAGGGTAACCTGACCTAATCAAACTTGCAAGAGATGATTTGAGTTAGCTCAAGTTTTAGCCTCTAAGAAAAATAAATAAAATCTACACCCCACAAATCTTCATGCAGTGCAACCTTTTTATAACATTAAATATTGGATAGAAATCTAGGAAAACGTAGAGAAATATAGATAGTAAAATAACTACCCATTGAAATTATCTCCCCTAATATTGCTCACAAGGTGCAAGTTTTTGGCTTCTTTGCATTAAAAAAAATAATATTTCTATTTTTACAAATGTATTTTAAGCTTCCCCAAACAAATCTCCAACATCTAGCCTCCAAGAGGATCCAGCCCATTTTTCTCCATTTGATGGGATATTTCAAATTTCTCTCCTTCACTTTGTTTCCAACTTCATCATTTGATTTCTTGACCTTTTGTTTCTCCTTTTTCTATTTTTATTTGAAATTTTCCCTCCTTACCTCATTTTAATCATTATATTGAAATAACATCCTCCTAGTTCGTAACGACAATATTTTTATTAAAATATTTCATTCTCTATCCTCTTAAGGATCTAGGAAACGTCTTAAAATGGTGGAGTATGACTTAGCCAAATGCACACTGCCTGCTATGCCACATGATGGACTTGACAAGAAGAAAATTACATTCTACACTTTATTACCACATATTCTATGACCGTGAGAGACCAAAGATAAATATATGGTGGTGATAAACCACCTTCATACATCGAAAACCCTGTTTCTATCAACTCTAAAATTATTTCACTAACGACTTAAACTATGGTGAAATGCACCCACACATATTGTCCAACTTGCCAAGTTGGTTCATCTCTATGCCAATGGGGTCCATTCTATCAACACGTTCAGTTATCGTTTCATCTCCAAATTCTCTTGTCCCAAGCACGATTCATCTACATCACTCTACTAAATCCACTGTGATTCATAGGTTGCTTTGGTGTCACCGTATATTACCACCAATCAGCCTCACAATGCGATCAAGTCTACAGTCTATGTTAGCATATCCAAATTATCCAGAGTCAAAATGAATTGTTGCATGATCATTGATGCCACTATAGTCATGAAAGTTTGGTCATTTTGTATTCATTTTAAACTCATTTTGGTCACCCCTTCATTTATTTCGATCATTAAAAACTGAACAACATGCAAGAATTTTGGCCTAGGTCGATGCCTTCTCTTTGTACTTTGCACCAGACACTATCACACAACCATGAATTCACTCCATATTTATATGCCCAATCTCTGTGGTCGTATCTTACCAAAATAGTATCTATCTAATGATATCCAACTCTATCAGTTATCATGCCTGTCGACCATATCGGTCCCATATGGGCCATCCATGTTGGCGGTCATCCAATGAATTATTTATACCATGTATTCATTGTATATCACCTATGTACCCATAAAATCCATATCTGTAACCAGCTATTCAGTTTTTTTATCCCTCTAAGTCATAAATTGCCAAATGCCATATCGTCCAAGTTGTTATCTTTCAATCCATGTTGATAGTGTCCTTTCTATCCTATTTTCCATATGGATTTGTGTTTGGGTATGTCTATCCACCACCCCCTTCATAATCAATGTATTTAGGTTTTTGTATGATAGTTTAGTATTTTATCGAGTAGCAAGTGCACTGTCTGCATCACTGCTTACGTCCTCCAGCGATGAGCCAAACACCATAACCTTCCCATGATCTGCATTAGTGTTTGATCAACTGCAACATGGCAATATGGCATTTTGATGTAGCACATATTTTTTAGCTACCATAGAAATATGAAGATGTTCGTTTATTCATGCATCCTGATTTATCATTTGATGATCGACGAACTGTTGCTTTCCATATTTTACGATAATTGATGAAGACGTTAATATGAACTTCATATAATTGTGAATGATCTTCTCACATCCTGGTGCGATAGAATCTTCACTTGGGGTGATTGGTGAAAATACCAATCCACTAATGTTCGTAAACGTTATTTTGCCACTACACATAGCTCCTTTCAACAATTTAATATTTTTTTTGGTCCTAATGTTTGCCTCTGCTCCATTCTAACAATAAGGCTACCACAAATTTACTCCATGTCATTCAAAAAACCATTTGACCTCCTAGAAATTATTTTACTACTGCCTTGTACAACATCAATATTTTAGGTCATGTTTGACTATTGTTATACGACCATCTCTACATTGTGGTGTTTGATTCTTTCATAATCCTTTTAGCAATGTGTATCGTACCTTTTCACCATCTATCTTGCCATAACCATCATGTTTCTACTATGCATCATCTTCCAGGTATGCATCCAAGTTTTTTGTAGTCATTCCATGCTTTATACAAAAACCATTTTGTAAATCTAGTTCCTAGTTGTTATGTATCCCTATGATTGGTTCATGTTATGTTATCTTGTCTTACTATAAATGATCAAAATCCATGATATCATCACCACTCTCATCCAATACACCTACAATCCATGTCACCCACACCTCATAAGCATCCACATGTTCTACCTTATCACCGGTGTTATCATCTACCGCTTCATAGCTCACCTATGCAACACCATCAAATTATCCATGTCTAGACAAGTCCGACGGTCCATACTATCTATCTAAGTCTTGTAGCCACCATGTCACTTGTAGGGATCCATCCTATTGGTATTCTATTCATAGGTCCATTGGTTCATCCTTTTTTTCACCACGGTCCACGATCAAGTCGTAGACTGCATAACATATACCTGCAAGACAAACAATACATATATTAAACTTTATAAATATGAAGAATTACTACCAAAATATTTAACCTCAAATTAAAATAAAACTTACAAGTATAACATGACGGGGTAAAGGTAAATCATGATTCTTTACCTTAGTCTTGCTATTGTATTATTATTTAAATTTTATTTTACTTTATTTTATTTTTATATTTTTATTTATTTATTTATTTATTTATATTTTTGCTATACATATGTATATATATAAATATATATACATATATATTATATATATATAAATATATATACATATATATTATATATATAATTTATTTTATTTTTGTTTTTAATTTGGTTTTAAAGATAATTTATTTCAAATATTTGGTTTAATTGCCTTTAAAACCATTAACAATGAATATCAAAAACTAAACCCAACAAAAATCCAAAATACTAAAAGAACACACAAAGGGATATTCCCTATCATACTCGATGCTTAAGGAATATGAAAAATCTCCTAAAACGACAAAAAAAAATGTGGGTCCCTAATTTTGGGGTTAGTTCTACAATGGCCACAACAAATGTGACACTGCTAGGAAATGCTCCTGAGCATTTTGGGTGAAGACCACAACATGAAATGAGAACATGAGATATCAGCAAAATATGAATTATTCAGTGATGTCCCTAGAAGGCGAGGGTAGACAGTTTCAAATGAAAACAACTAATACATTTGCCTTTGCTCAATGTGTGAAAGTGGATTCATTTTAGCATTCTTGAAAACCATCCAGATTCCATCCCCTAACTTACATTTAGACTATAGAAATATTACTCATTAAAACATACCTTTGCATTGCTCCACAACTAGCCAAGCATCTATAGCCTCGGTGGAGATGACCTTGACCTCTCCTGGACCTTGCTCTACTACAAAATAGGCATCTATAGCCCTAGTAGATATTAATCAGATCACACAGGTATTATATGTAACTTTACCTTACATTTTATAGACATTTCTCCACTACCAGTCAAGCGTCTATAGCCTCGATGGATATTACCTTAATCCTTTTGATTGATTTAGCTTTTTTCTTTATTTTTTTTTAAAGGTATTGCATGGGTTAGAAAAATTCATCTACCACCTGGATTAGAGGTCATTTAAGGCTAAATATGGAGTCTATAAAACATTTCGCCTTAATTTGCAAACCAAGATAACTTCCTCCTTCAAGATTCTAAGGAATTCCCTTTAACATGTGATTTATAAGTGGAACTTTGGCAGAATGTTTCATTGTTCCACTCTCCACCATTTTAATCCCAAAATCTGAGCATGATCACAAAATAACTCCACCTTCATTTTATTAGTTTCAACTATTTTCAAATTAGATGATCCAACCTACTAAACAAAGGAACACAAAAATTGATAAGAGACCATAAGTTAGTAGGTACTACAAAACATCACCTCAATCAATGGAACAAACCCAAAATATAAAAATTTGAAACAACCAAACCTAATCTAAGGTAAAATTATAATAAAGCAAAACCAAAACTCACCAAATCAAGAATTATGGACAAAACCCAACAAAACTAAAACTAAACAAAGCAAACAAACCAAAACTATATACAACAATATACACTATGGTACAAAAGGGTGTAAAATTTGAGCTATCATTTCCTTGGATCCCAAACACGATTAGCACACTTTAAAAGATATATATCATAATATGCATGCCAAAATTTACAGGAATCTAGCCAAAACAAGACTATGCCATAAAGCGCAACAACCATTTTTTGCTTTTTTACCCCACCATTTTAATTTATTTCCATTAGTAATCCCATAGTGGAGTTTCAAATCATCAAATTGATTAGACAATAATTGATCTTAAATTATTTCGTGTCTATTATTTAAAATATCAATTTCACAATTTGTCTCATTACTTTGACTTGAGCTTTCATTTTCACAGGTATATAGGATTTCCTTCAAACCGAAAGCCACTTCTGAAGATTTTGAAACCAAATCATAATTTATGTCTTTAGGCCAATTGTATTCATGCAATATTTTGCAAGCATATAGGATATCTACTATATGAGGATCGTCATAGATTTTTATCCTATATTCTATTATCAATTGTTTATGAATTTGATTTAATAATCCAAACATATCAACCTCTATTTCATCCAACAAAGCACTCTCATTAGCAATGTGAGTAGAAATCCACTATAGTTCTTCATTAACTTCCAATGGTATTTCATCATAAATAGCATTTGAATTTGGGTTGAACTATGTAATATTAGGTTTTTTTTTTTGGAGAAGGAAGCAGTGATGAGCGGGAAGGTAGCGGTGGGATGCACGAAAGCGGGAGCACCAGCACTGTGAACCTGGGCACCGACAAGTTGGAGGGCCACAGCAAGGTAGAGGGAGGGCAGTTAGAGAATGGAGGCTCGACAGAGTTACCCGAAGATGGAGGTAGACATGGGAAGGATCTGCCTGACAAAGGGAGAGACTGCCAACAGAAATCGTATGCAGAGGTAGCGTCTTCTAAAACCCCAAATGGTATTTTCACTAAGGACCTCTTTTCGTTCGGGGATGAACTGGACATCTCGAAGGAAATCCTATCAAGTTTCGTTGAATTTGAAAAATTTACCCTAATCGGGAAGTTTATTGGAGGGCATCCCAATATGGAGACCATCCGCAGGTGGGCGATAGGAAAATGGTGGACCTCGGGTCATATGGAGCTGGCTGCCCTATCCCGGGGTTTTTTCACAATTAGGTTGAATAATGCGAAGGATTACTATAAAATTTTGGCTGGGGGCCCTTGGTTTTTGGGACGTAGGAGTCTCTTTCTCAGGAAGTGGGGGATGGATTTTAACCCCGAAACCCAGAGTATTAATATTGCCCCAATATGGGTTAGGCTGTCGAACCTTCCCCTTTTTTGCTAGCATGAAAATGTTATTAGGGGTATCGCCTGTTCCATTGGTGAGTTGGTCACCATTGACCCTCCCACTCGGGCTCGAACCAGATTTGTCCAAGATCGCTTCTGTGTCCTGGCGTATTTGGAGGAGAACCTTCCATCCTCCATCACTCTTCGATCTGGAGGCTTTGTTCTTCATAAGCAAGTCATTAACTACAAAAATAGATCGGCATTTTTCCCTCGGTGTAGTTCCCAAGGGCATCTTTAGTCAAATTGTCCTCTTCAAAAGCTGGGGATGAAGGGTGGGGCTTCTGTCAACCCCCCGGAGCAAGAAGGAAAACAACCAAAACACCCCATAGCGTCAATGCCTGAGTCTCCAAATCCTTCTGGGGTTCTCCCCGAGTCGGACGCCGTTCTGTGCAATGCAAGTTCCTAACCAGAACCTCAAGTGGAAAAGGATCAGTCTCCTTCTCGTATGTCTGCTCAGGATGTACCAAATCGATTCAACAGAATCTTTCAACCACAATTCAAGTTTTTAATGCTATAACATCCCTTGAGTGGATAGGAGTGGCCAATCTCCCGTAAAGAATTTGGGATTCACCTTGTACACTACCCATACAACTTAAAGGATACCTTCATATGGTCTCCCCATTTTATTACCTTTATTTGAAGGACATTTTGACCATAGCATAGGGATTAACCCTATCCTGTTCTATCAAGAAGGGATGCCAATTCCACTACTAGTCTCATTCCATATCTACTAGTATCTAGGTGTAAAGCTTCTTTAGTTTTACCCACTACACCATGTGTAAAACTAATATGCTCAATTAATCCATCCCCCTAATGGTTTAATTGAGGTGACTATCACCTGTGTGACAAACCTCACGTATATGTCCAATAGTCATTCAGGGATTCCAATGACTATCACACCAAATGGTATCCCTCATAGGTTTACCCAACCATCTATCGAGATTCCTATGATTATCATTCGTGTGACATCTCTCACATGGATATTTTATAGTCTGTTAAGGTTCCATCACCTAAATCTAGTTACAATGGGATACAGACCTCTGTAGATGGAAGAGACAATTCGAGGTTCACCACCCGATTCTTTCCCAAAGACTTTCACCACCTTTGGATCCACTTCGATGGTCCATTACTAAAGCACCCATTGTAACCCTAAGGGTTTGCTACACCATAATTCCCTTAGTTTTGGTACTATCCTTTTGGGTCTAACTAGGTTGGTTTCCTAAGGTGATTCCCAAAAGGTACAAAACCTAAGCCCAAAAAGACTTATGAACCCAAACATTTTTTTTCCTCTCTCTCTTCTGTCATCATCACATTTATTATTCTATCAATTTACATGCATGAAGTAAAGTATAACATCTACTTACTTAAGATATGTATAGAAACTTTAAACATACATGCCATAATGAAAGAAGTATTCTAGTAATAAAGAATTACTCACTATGTCAAAATTTCCTCTTATTTAACCCTTAGAATTCATCTAAACATAGAAAGAAAATAGGCTTCTTAATTCATAATTGAATATATTTCAATTTACAAAACATCCTTCTCAAATAGCATATAAAACTACTTATTACATTCTTTAACAAGTACTTCTCTTTACAAAGTTCATAAAATAAGGAGCTTCTTAAAAAACCACAATGAAGCTCTCCAAATCACACTTTCCTTGGTCACCTCCGAGGATCATATAGCTAAGGGATCATGACAACTCTTTATATGAGAATCCAAACCTATATGTACATTTTTTTGCAATTCATCTATCAACAATGTTTACATAACCACTTCTTTCATTCTTTTGAAAGCAAGGAAGAAAACCCCCCATAAATCTTTAGCAAGCATACACAATTCATTTAGTGTAAAAAAAATACCACCATAAGTCATTTCTATTGCATTTTAATGAAATCCCATTAAATTCCTCCACATCCAAACATCAATTCATAATTCTCATAAAACAAAAGACTTTATTTATTTAATTATAAGAACTTAAGCATATAACCTCTATTCATTTAATTACCTATTAAAAGATACATGAACATATATTTCAATTTTATTTTATATTCACACCATAAAATGGACATAAACCAATTAAGATCCCAAATTATAATATTCCAATCCTTTCAATAGTTCATTTATTTAAAAAAAAAAAAAGACATTTCGTTTATCAAATAATAATTTTCCATTTCAGCTTCAAAATTTGAAAAAACCACCTAAGGTCCTTTTTAATATTTAACTCACACATAAAAGATCTTTATTTTTTTTAAGTTGGACTACATGTTATTCACATATGTATATGTTTTTTTTCTTTATAAGAAAAATATTATAACAAAAACACCAATGCCTTTCTATAACACCCTAAATTTGACCCGTAATAAGTTGCATTAAAGATAAAAATATTCATAAATTAATCCAAACAACTTTTTAACTTGTTGCCTCGATTTTCGTGCTTTCCTAGCGAGATCAGGTTAAACTGACAATATTATATGTACGATCGTGTAACACCCCAAGTCACTACCACTTGGTTGTCAAAAATTTTCTTTATTTTATTCTTATGAATTTTCTTTTTCTAGTGTAAGCATGTTGAGATTATCTTCACAAGTGTCATTCTGTTGCAGTCAAAATACTCATGAGATCGAGATTGGCCAGATCCTGTATAGTTACCATTTTGAACTTCACTCTCCTCCCGAGATCCTAAGTTCAGGCAGTGGATTTCTTTTCCTCTAGGGCCCATATCACCTAGAGGTGTGACGCATACTTTCCCATGTCTTAACATGATTGCCAAATTTTATGTCTTTTATCATGTAAGACTTAGCGCATACATTCTCGAGCTAGATGATATACCATTCTCCTTGGAGCATCGTCTAGGGTCTTACCAATACCCTGGTAACCACCCAACGTTATATGTTTATTAACCAACATGATGTCCCATAGCATCGTGTTATCGGTAACACCTAGTCAAGCACATTTCACCACTCAACACTAGCAGGGATAACCTAGAAGGGATGCCCATACAACCCTTCGTTACCTCATGTTTTGACCCTTTTTCCAATTAGAAGTATGGTTAGAGCCCTGATCCATGATGATTACCTACCCGTATCATCATTAATTTTATTTCCATGATGATTGCCTACCCACAACATCATTAAAATTATCTTTTACAAGATTGTCCTTCCCACAATCTTGGGTTGCGGAACAAGCTTTGTCCTCCCACTTCTGGAGGCTTTTTTAACAAGGTTTATCTAAGTTTTATGGAATATGGTTGATATTTGGTATGATGCTCCAAAGGGGTTATTAAGGTGTATTCTATATTTCTAAAGTTACGATATATATATATGATATTTCATGTAGCATTTTAGCTTCAAGAGAAAAGTTTATTTAAACAAACTAATAATTAATATTAAGATATGAAAATAATTCTTCATGCACTATTCTTAAAGAACATATGTCTAAATAAGTAAGAGATGAATTTGACTGGCTTTTCTTATCATAATCCTCTTATATTTAAAAATATAAATAATAACATTTCCTCTTTATATTTAAAGCATAAAGCTAAATAACATTTCCCCTTTATATTTAAAGCATAAAGTCAAATAATAACATTTCCTCTTTATCTTTAAAGCATAAATCCAAATAACATTTCCCTTTTATCTTTAAAGCATAAAGTCAAATAATAACATTTCCTCTTTATCTTTAAATTAAAGCATAAAACCAAATAATATTCCCCCTTTATCTTTAAAGCATAGAGCCAAATAACATTTCCCCTTTATCTTTAAAGCATAAAGCCAAATAACATTTCCCCTTTATCTTTAAAGCATAAAGTCAAATAATAACATTTCCCTTTTTATTAAAGCATAAATAAAACCATAATATATCCTCATTATGGTTTCGATAAAAGGGGTACTTTTATTTAATTCCATAAAATCCATATCAACATAATAAAGTTCTAAATCCAAATCATCATACTAAATTTTTATTAAAGAGCCCTTTGATTTATATTTTCAAAAATCCAATAAATTTAGTTCCCCTAAGACTAATGAATACATTCAAGCAATTAATATTAAAACATGGCATCCAAGATTTGCTCAATCTTATTTAACATCTTAAATATAAGTATTCAATTCACAATGCATCAAAACTTATGTCGATGTTTTAGGTCACATTTATCAATACCTCGAGAATGATCTAACTCTAGATTTTACAAGCACTCAAGTTCAAAACTGAAATGTCATGCCCTAAATAATGATTATGATCTAGTTGAATCACAAGTCAATTATTTCATAGTGAACACCAGCTTTATGCCTAAAGAAACACTCCACTAGCCACATCAAAAACAATTGCAAACACAATGCAAAATTTAATGTTTAACAAAAATATAAAATGACACGCAAGGATAACCCAAATTAAGATGATTTTATGAGCAAGGGAGGTCACGGTTTTCAAGATAATGTTGCACCATTTCTCATGTGCGTATTTAAACACAATTTGATAATCCAACCAACTTTGTGCTTACTGCTCTAAATGGTGGCAAGGTTTATGAATCAACACTAATTTTTATAGAATAAATTGGGTGACAACCACAATGGATTGTGTTTTCTAATCATTTCTAGGAGATTCGGGTCATAACGACATAAAGGTTTTGGTTCAAAACTTGAAAACATATACCAATTGGCCAAGTTTCTCTACCTAGGTAAAGGTTATTACAGAATCCAAATAAATATTTCACTTATTACTGAATAACCACAGGCGACATATGCAGAAGCAATCATTTGGTGTGCTTTAAGATAGTTCTACAAAGACATAGCAACAATCCCATCAAATATTATAATATCTTATTCATTGTTTGATTTTTCAATATTTATTCAACATATCTCCATTCTTAGGGCTTTATGGAATTCGTTAAAACAAACTTAGGAGTCTTAGCAATAATATCGAACATACCCATTGGAGGATTTTAATAGTTATCTCATTCTAAATTGTGAGATGTTGGTTTTAAAAACAATGGCATCAATTTACACCTTTTTGGGATACAAAATTTCATTGTGGGAGAACAATTAGGGCAATAGGAATTATTTGATAGTCTTAGAACAATTAAAAAAATCCAAGGCACGTTCGAATACTGAACCAAGAATAGGGTTTGCTTTAAAAATGTTGGCCATTATGAACAAGGATAGTTTTCTTGTCTCAAATATGATGTTGCATGAGCTGGTTTGTATAGGCAACGAATTTAATTTAACAACATACAATATCATTCACCTTTCAATACCAAATTTACAAACCAATACCCTATAACTTAAAATATACATAATATATGATAGTGGTAACAACTTGTCTACGTACACCATGTAACACTCCCCATAAGCTTCAGGTATACACAATACCAGACAATGAAATTATTTTCCCAATCACATTTAATATAAGCAACACTATATTTTTAACAGGACTTCAACAGTGGCAAACTTTTACTCACTTACAATATATAAAGATATACAACATCCTATACACCTTATGTATACAAGATTGGAAGTAATTTTACGAACACCCACAATACATAAGACATCATATTACTTCCAATATAAAATTTTTTCTTATTCTCTTGAATATAATACAAGGAAATATTGAAAACATAGCCATACATATAATGGACAGAAGGGATATCCCATTCAAATATTCTCACAGAAGGAGTCCTCAATAAGAAAAATACATCTGATAGTGTATTGAGAATACAAGGCACATATAATAAACATAATGGACATGGCTGCAATATCAATGAACATTGTATTCTGGTAAAGGAGTCCATCTTCATCCAATCGAAGGATTAATTCTGAACGCTATGTGAAAGGGTTTTGGGGAATCATCAAGACAAAGGGGATCAGAGCGGTCAACTACCATGAATGCATACTACCCTAAATGCACTCACAACCAAAGACCATGCAGATAAAATTACTCTATGTTTCACATAGAGACCCACACATAATGCACTTGTTGCTAAAGGAAAATTCACAAACCAATTTTCCATTCCTCATTTCCAACGCAGAGAGCTATGCACAACACACCCATAGCCCATGCGAATTGCAAGTGAAATTTATTTATTAGGTTTGCAAAGAGATGCACTCATAGCCATATGAAATGCAGGTAATATTTCTCAATTGATTACTCATGAAATGCACTCACAACCCAAAATAAATACAAGGTTAATACTGAAATTTTCCATTTCAATACAGAAGATATGCGGCATGCATTCACAACCCAAATGAATTACAATGTTAATACTAAATTTTCCATTTCAACATAGAAGATACACGACATGCATTCACAACCCAATGAAATACCATGTTAATACTAAATTTTCCATTTCAACACAAAAGCTATGCAACATGCATTCACAATGAATTAAATTATAGGTGAAATTATCTTATTAGGTTTACTAAGCAATGCACTCACAACCAGATGGATATTTAGATGAAATTTATTATTATGTTTTCAAAGAAATACGGTCACAGCCAGATGGACTTTTAAATGAAGTTTCTTTTTAGGTTTTCCAAGAAATAGGTTCACAACCAGATGAATAAAACTATCAGAAGGTAATACAACCAATACAAGAGGAATTTTCAACATTCGTTTTTAACACAAATCTTCATACCAGCAACTTTCTATTCCAGTATTTGTAATTATCTTAAACTTCTTATTATCTTAAAACTTAGTACAAAAAATTCTGACCTGATCAAAAATAAATGACGTCCACCTTTTCCTTTCGTTCTCCCAATCGTACTTCCAATTCTCATACCATTATCTCCATTAATACAATGTTACCCATCTTAAATAAAGGACAGAGACAATTCGTGGGGTACCACTTGTAGAATACATGCAAGCCAAGGCTTGCCATGTGTAAATAGATTTCCCTCCGCCATCCTTTGATTATATGTTGGTCTTATAATTTCTAATGTCTATTATCGAATATGCACATTATTATTAATTGTAATTATTATTAGTATTATTACTATTAATTATAATTTTATTGTTATTAATTGTAATAAATATATATATTTTTAATATTATAATAATTTCCATTATCATTAATATTATTATTATTGTTGTCACCATAATATTGTTTTCAAATATTTGAACATAATGTAAATCAAACACAGAACCCTAAAATGCAGCTACGTGGATGCAACTACATGGACCATTGGCGGAAGGATTGCCAGTAGGGATTTAATACCCTAACATAGGCGAAAAACTTTGTCGCTCATCATATCCCAAAACTTACCTTTCCCTGGATACCCTTGCTTGCAATTTGAAGAAGATACCAACGCCTTGTAATGCTCTCGCCAGTGTGTACATTTGTTCCTGCATCCACAGATGGATTAGCAACACCATATTCTTGTAGATAATAGATTAAAACAAGAACCATATTTTAGAGGGTTGTTACATCCTCCCCCTCTAATATTAAACACAATCCCTGTGTTTTTAAATGCATACCAAAATATATGATCAAGAGCAAATCAAATTGTGGAACAATAACAACACAATTACATAGTCAAACTTAATCATAATTACTGAAATGAAAACATGCCTTCACCACCAACCAAAATTTTCAAACCAAACTTTTATATCATTGTTCAAAATTAATCAAAGCTTGTTTTAAATTATTGTTCAACTTATATATATTTTTTAGGAGGGACACATGGAATGTATCATGGATTTTGCACAAGTTGGGTGGTACGGCTAATGGTAAAGGGTCCTATAAATTTGGGGCTCAATTTAGAGGATTTTATAGAGCTCTTGGTCAGTTTAACCCTCAAGAACACTTTGTCTCCCATAGAGAATTCCCTTGGAGTTCTTTTGAGATTGGCATAACTCTTTTGTCTGTTTGAGGTAACCTTGAGCCTTTGGTGAATTTCACTAAATTGCTTCTCCATTTATTTAACCATATCTGGTCTGATCAATACCCGATCCTCTAAATTACTCCAATATAACGACATCCTGCACCTTTTCCTATATAGTGCATCAAATGGGACCATACCTAAGGAAGTGTGGTAACCATTGTTATAAGAAAATTCTACCAAAA
Source organism: Wollemia nobilis (assembly GCA_028583015.1). Taxonomy (NCBI): domain Eukaryota; kingdom Viridiplantae; phylum Streptophyta; class Pinopsida; order Araucariales; family Araucariaceae; genus Wollemia; species Wollemia nobilis. The sequence continues at coordinate 2,890,624 of JAQPPZ010001678.1, read as the reverse complement.
AAAAGGTAGTCTTCCTATTTAGTTTTATGGTCCATGCAATACATCCAAATCATATCTTCTAAGATTTGGTTTTCTCTTTCAGTTTGTCCATCTGTCTCAGGATGATATGCGATACTAATGTTAAATTTTGTTCCCCATGCTTGATGTAATGTCTACCAAAACTTAGACGTAAAATGAGAATCTCTATCTGATATAATTATTTTAGGAAAAACATGTAGTCATACAACTTCCCTAGCAAATTTATGGGCTACTATAGTAGCTCCATATTTAATATTTCTAGTCAAAAAATGTGCCTCTTTAGTCAATTTGTCAACTACATCCATAATAGCATCATGCTATAAATGGTTTTTATTTTATTTATTTATTTATTTTTAGGCAACCCAACAATGAAGTCCATAGTCACAACCTGCCATTTGTGAATTGGAATGTCATGTGTATATAGGCATCCTACAGGGTGCAAATGTTCTACCTTCACCTTTTGGCATTCTAAACATCTAGCCACAAATTCTATGATATCCTTCTTCATTCCCAACCAATAATAATCCTTTCTCATATTTTCATGCATCTTTACATAGCTTGGATGAGTGGAGTAAGGAGCACAATGTGCCTCCTAAAGCAATGTGTTTCTTAGATTCAGATCATTTGGCACTACCATTCTATTTCTAAAATACAACGTATTTTCCCATATTTCAAAATCCTTTGCTTTTTTCAAATCTTGCCTTAACAAATCTTGACATCTTTGAGAGAATTCATCCTAAAGTTGGAGATTTCTTATCTGTTCAATTATTTCAAAATGACATTGTGTTATAGCAGTAATGTACTTTCTCCTACTCAAAGCATCGGCTAACTTATTTTCTTTCCCCTTAATATACTCAATGTCGAAATCATACTCTGCCAGTAGTTCCATCCATCACCTCTGCCTAGCATTGAGCATTGGTTGAGTAAAAATATACCTTAAACTTTGATGATCAATCTTAAGTTCAAAAATATTTTCCCAGTAAGTAATGTCGCCACATTTTAAGAGCATGCACTATTGCCGCTAGTTCTAAATCATGGGTAAGGAGTACTTGTTCTTAACTGTCATCTTATTTAACATCTTGTAATCAATACATAACCTTAGTGACCCATCCTTTTTCTTAACAAATAAAATGGGTGCTCCCCATGGAGAGACACTAGGTTTAATGAGCCCTGTTTCTAATAGTCCTTGAAGCTGAGTCTTGAGTTCTTGTAGCTTGACGGTAGTCATTCTATAGGGTGCTCGAGCTTGTTGAGCAAGGTGTAGCAAAATTGTCATTGTTGTCAACACAGAAAGAAATTGATGTAGTTGGAGCAATGGACAAGAATTAAGAGGTCAGTCGGATCAAGTATAGTAAATTCTAGGAAAACGGAAGAGACCTAGATTCAAAAATTTGCAGAAAAAGACTAAGTAAGAAAACTGTCGCGATTTCACGACATGTCGAGTTTTCGCTGAGGAGAGAGAAAATGTGTCGTGATTTCACGACAAAAAGCAAGAGAGAGAAAATGCATGCCAAACTGTCGTGATTTCGCGACATGTCGAGTTTTCACTGAAGAGAGAGAAAATGTGTCGCGATTTCGTGATAAAAAGTAGGAGAGAGAAAATACATGCCAAATTGTCGCGATTTCGCGACATGTCCGAGGAGAGAGAAGATGCAAGAAAAAGTGTCGCGATTTTGCGACATGTGGGCAGAGAAGGAAGCAAGGTGAAAAGATTTTGATTTCGAAACATGTTGGAGGAAAATGCACTAATTCAAAAAGGTGTAGCGATTTCGCTACAAGTTTGAAACTCAAGGCGAACGAGTGCAGCGATTTCGCTGCATGTGAAAATGAAGGGCAACTAAGGTGTAGCGATTTTGTTGCATGTGAAAATGAAGGGCAACTAAGGTGTAGCGATTTCGCTGCATGTGAAAATGAAGGGCAACTAAGGTGTAGCGATTTCGATACAAGTGAAAAGGACAAACAAGAAGGTGTAGCGATTTCGCTACTAGTCAAAAGTCTGGAACTGAAAGATGTAGCAATGATAGTACAAGTCAAAATTTCATGAAAAGAGGCAAGGTGAAAACACAAGGCACAAAGATGTAAAAATTTCGCTACTGCATGAAGCAAAGTTGTACGGAAGAGCAAAGTGTCACGATTTCGCGACATGTTCCATTTTCGCTAGAGTTTGCAAGGAAAGTTGTACGGAAGAGCAAAGTGTCGCAATTTCGCGACATGTTCCACTTTCACTGTTGTTGGCAAAGGAAAGTGTACGGAAGCTGAAAGCATCGTGATTTCGTGACAGCATTGATGATGACGTCAGCAAAATTGAAAAGTGTCGCAATTTCGCGACAGGATGCTAGGAAAGCTGTTGGAAGCCAAAGTGGTCGCAATTTCGCGACAACCTTCAGGATGACGTAAGAAAATGTTCAAAGTGTCGCGATTTCGCGACAGGAGCGGCGGAAAAGCTTTCAAGGCCAAAGTGGTCGCGATTTCATGACATAAACTGCGAAAAGTTCTCAAAGGCCAAATTGGTCACGATTTCGTGACAGCAAGGGCATGAAGGGTACGGCTTCAAAAAGTGTCGCGATATCGCGACAGGTGACAGTTTGGAAGTAAAAGCCGAAAAAGCAGGCATGGTGACACGTGTCATAAAAAGCATCATGCAGTCAGTTACATAAGAAGTAACTGAAGTCAGACAGACAGTTAAACATTGATAGGTGTTGAAAATGCATTCGAAAATCCGACAATGAAGGATTGTAAAAGCATTCGAAAGGCTGTAGTTGCATGCATTCGAACAGTAGTATACACAGTTTCGTAAAGGCATTCTAACAGACGTATTTACAGGATTCGAACAGCCGCACTACAAGGATTCTAACAGCCGAATATGCAGATTTGAAAATGCATTAAAGCAAACGTATTTGCAGCATTCGAAAAGTCAAATTTGCAGGGTTTCAAAAGGTCGTATTGCAGGGTTTCAAACAGTCATTGCATGGAATCGAACAGTCATAGTAAATGGTTTTGAACAGCCAAATATGCAGAATAGAAAAAGTATTCAAATGGAAGTATGTGCAGCATTCGAACAGTCGTACTTGCAAGGATTCGAACAGCCACTTATGGAGAGAAGAAAAGAATTCGAACAGTTAGAGTATGTGATTCGACTGCATGCAGGATTGAATGGTTATAAAAGAACAGTCGTACAAAGAAGAAGGTTACTGTTGTTAGAGAGAAATTGCTGTAGAAAGATAGAAATTGTTGCAGTAAGAGGGAAATTGCTGTGAAAAGAGGGTTTGAATAGAGAAATAAGCAGAGCCGTGAGAGTGTGCAGAGGTTGTTCAAATTGCAGACCAGTCAGGGTCGGGTTAGCAGTGAAGACATTTTTATGTCAGTTTAAATTACTCAATTGCAGGCTAAGTTGGTGCTTAGTACTAGGGGTTGGTGCTCCTATCTGTTGAAGCAAAAAATTACAAGGGTTGGTGCTCCTTCCAGTGGATGCTGGTAAAGAATTTGTAAAATTGGAATTTTGCAAAGACTGGATTTGGATTGAAGTCCAAGCAGTCAATTTTTGAGGAGTAGCCAAATTGGTGAACCTCGTTATATTGTGTGTTGTGGTATGCTCTCTTGTTCAATTTGTTTTTCTATTTTAAAATCTCTTTGTACTTCAGTTTTTGATTGCTGTTGTTTTGAATTTTAAATTACTACACTGATTCACCCCCCCCTCTTAGTGTCATTGAAATAAATTGGTATCAGAGCAAAGGTTCCTTGAATAATTTTAATCAACTAAGGTGATCTTGGAAGAAACAATGGCAGGCGGTGAAGGATTCTCATCCAACAAAGCTCCCCTATTTGATGGAACTAATTACACTTTCTGGAAACTCAGAATGCAAACATATCTGAGTGCTCTGGGATATGACATTTGGGATTCTGTAGATAGTGGATACACAGCACCCACTACTCCTCCCACAAATACTGCAAAGAAGAAGAAATTTGAAAACAACTCCAAAGCTAAGAATGCCATAATGTGTGGACTTGTAGACAGTGAATTAATAAGAGTCATGAGCTGCAAATCTGCAAAAGACATGTGGGATAAATTGAAGAGCATCCATGAAGGAGACATCAAGATCAAGGAGGCCAAGTTGCAAACTCATCGAGCTCAATTCGAAGCATTACAAATGAAGGAAGATGAGAACATAGAGATCTACATGCTAAGAGTCAATGGAATCATCAATGCAATCAGGGGACTCGATGAAGAAATGGATGATGCAGTTGTTGTGAAAAAGGTTCTCAGAACCCTTCACAAACGATTTAACTCCAAAGTTTCAGCAATAGAAGAGGCAAAAGATCTAAATAGTTTTAGTATGGATGAGCTGCATGGTTCCTTAACAGCATATGAAATGAGAATAGGACAAACCAAGTCTATATACAGAGAAGCAACTTTCAAGGCACACAAGAATACAAAAACAGAAAATGAATCTGAGGATGAAGAGGCACTGGATGAAACAGAAGCAAATTTTGTTCGAAAACTCACAAAGGGAAAAGGAAAATATAGAGGAAAGCTACCATTCAAGTGCTTCAATTGTGGAGGAGTAGGTCATTTTGCAGCCAAATGTCCAATGCAGGAGAAAACCAAAAATGGTGAAGGTTCACACCAAGATAAAGGTGACTGGAAGAAGAGAAAAAATTTTAGAAAGAATAACTTCAAGAAGAAAAGCTTCATAACCAAGAATGTCAGCACTTTTGAAGAAAGCACAGATGAGGAATCTGAAGAAGAAATAGGTGAAGCTCTGTTCATGGCACTTGAAGAAGAAAGAACAGAGGAAAATCAGGAAGGTGATGAAAATTTCAAGGATGAAGCTAAAGTGTATTTGGAAGGAGAATTGATTGCTGCACTTGAAGAGTTGAGTGCAGAAAGAAAAAAGAATAAAAAATTTTCAAAGAAATTGGAATATGCCATAGACATAATAAACAATCTGAAAATATAGACAGAGGAATTCAAGAAAATGTCTGAAGTTCTTGATGAACAATTAACTGTAAAGACAGTTGAATGCAGCAAGCTAGAGGAAGACATTGTTAAGTTAAGGATGCAATTAGAGGAGATGAATAGAAAATTGAACTGTTTTCATAAGTTTGAAGAAAGTACTATAAAGCTGGATAAAATGTTAAATAACCAAAGGCCTTTCGGCATAAAATTTGGTTTAGGCTTTGATGAAGGAGAATCATCAAAGGATTCAAAGAACTTGAATTTAGAACCCATAAAGAAAGAAGAAAAGATCAGGGTTGAACTAGAAAAAACAAATCATGCCAAAGAAAACAATAATGCCAGACTCAAGAAGAATACTGACAAAGATGGATTCACAAAAGTCACACATCCAAGAAGGAGAAGATTCATGGCTCCTACTTCAAACTGGCAAAGACTGGCACCCAGGTTTAATAATTCATTTTTTGGGTACTGTTTTAAATGCAATGCTTATGGCCATAAAATTTCAGATTGCAGGCATAATGTATCTCAAAAGAATTTCACCAGCAGAAATGTTTTTTCTCCTTTAATTAATTATGCAGTTGAATGTTATAATTGTCATAATTTTGAACATATTGCTAGAAACTGTAGAAGCACTTTTGCATCAAATAATTATCAGGGCAAAAAATCTCAGCCAAGTAGGTTGAAACAAAACAAGAAATTTCCTGAAAAACAGGCACATGCTAATGACAAGACAAAGGCAAAACAAGTAGCCAAATCTGCTAATAAACCAGAATGGAAAGAAAAGGAATCTCTGATTGTCCAGACTGCCTTTAAAGCTCAGAACAAATCAGCACCTTGGATACTTGACAGTGGTTGCTCCAGTCACATGACAGGTGACAAGCAAAAATTTGAGAAGTTGCAGAATTATGAAGGTGGTTCTGTGAAAGTTGGAAATAATGATGGAGCAAAGATAGTTGGAAAAGTATCAGTTAATATCAGTGATGGAAAGATAAAATCAAAAGAAGTATTGTTTGTGATTGGACTGAAGCACAACTTGCTAAGTGTAAGTCAAATATGTGACAGAGTTCATGAAGTCACTTTCAAGAAGGAAGGATGTGAAGTGAGAAAATCACACAGTGGGAAACTGGTAGCTACTGGATCAAGGACTTCAGGTAATCTATATACTCTCTCAGAAACTGCAGAAGGAACATGCTTGATTGGACAGGAAGATGAAAATTGGCTATGGCACAAGATTCTTGGTCATATTAGTTTTGACAATCTGGCAAAAATCAGTTCAAAAAGAGCAGTAAGAGATATACCAAACATTGGCAAACCTGTAAACAGCATCTGTGAGTCATGCCAAAAGGGAAAACAAACCAAAGCCACTTTCAAAGCAAAAGAATACTTCACTAGCAAGCCGTTATAACTAATTCCCACTGATTTATGTGGACCCATGAGAACTAAAAGCATAAATGGACACAAATATTTTATGCTGTGTATAGATGACTATTCAAGAATGACATGGGTACTATTTCTGAAACTTAAGTCAGAAGCCTTTGAGATGTTTAAAACCTTCAAAAATCTTGTTGAGAATCAATCAGGAAAAATAATTAAATGCCTAAGATCAGACAGAGGAGGAGAGTTTATTTCAGAAGAATTTGCAGAATACTGTCAAAAACATGGGATAAGAAGACAGCTTTAGCAGACTAGGACACCTCAGTAGAATGGTGTTGTAGAAAGGAAGAATAGGGCAGTGTAGGAAATGGCAAGGACAATGTCGGTTGAAAACAAAATAGTCGATAGATTTTGGAAAGAGGCAGTTCATACTGCAGTTTACATTCAAAACAGGTGCATGCTAAGACCACATGAAAGCAAAACACCTTATGAACTGTGGTTTGGAAGAAAGGCAACAGCAATACATTTCAAAGTATTTGGCAGCAAGTGCTACATAAAACGGACTAAATATAACCTCGATAAATTTGAAGATAGAGCTGATGAAGGTATCTTTCTTGGTTACTCAACAAAAAGCAAAGCCTACACATGTTACAACAAGAGGTTGAATAAAATTGTTGAGAGTGCTGATGTGAAAGTTGATGAGGGTAGAGAACAAGAAATTACTTATCAATAAAACTATCCTATGTATGAAGAAGTCATTGAAGGTGATGATGAAAAGGAAATAGATCAAAATCAAAAAATTGATCCAAATGCTGAAAAAACTGAATCAGAAGAAGAAGAAAATAGGAAATTTAAAACAGGCAACTGACAAAAAAATCATCCAAGTGAACAGATTATTGGGGATCCCACAGATGGTATTCAGACTAGAAGAGCAGCAGTGCGAAATTATTCTTTGTTATCTAGCATTGAACCTAAAAATGTTGCTGAAGCAAGCACTGATGAAAGTTATTTAAAGGCAATTAATGAAGAACTAGATCAAATTGAGAAAAACAATACCTGGGAATTAGTACCTCGGCCAACAAATAAAAACATAATTGGCACCAAATGGTTTTTTCGAAATAAATTGAATGAAGATGGGCAGGTTGTCAGAAATAAGGCAAGATTGGTTTGTAAAGGCTATGCTCAGGTTGAAGGCATTGATTTTGAGGAAACCTTTGCACCGGTAGCCAGACTAGAGGCAATCAGAATGTTTCTAGCATTATCATTTCATAAAAACTTCAACGTGTATCAAATGGATGTTAAATCAGCATTTTTGAATGGAAATCTGGAAGAAGAGGTTTACATTGAACAACCAGATGGCTTCCAACTTGGTGACAATCCAGATTTTGTTTGCAGGTTAAAGAAAGCTTTATATGGATTGAAATAGGCACCCAGAGCATGGTATGCAAGGCTGGATAACTATCTAATTAAACAAGGGTTCAAGAAATATTTGGTGGACAGCAACTTATATGTCAAAACAGAGAAGGGTCATCTTATTGTTCTTGTTGTTTATGTAGATGATATAATATTTGGTAGCAGAGATGGATGAATATTGCAAAGACATATCAACTAAAATGAAGAAAGAATTTGAGATGTCTATGATTGGTGAACTTTCTTATTTTTTAGGACTGCAGTTCAATCAAAATGAAAAGGGCATTTTTATTTCTCAAGTTAAATATGTAAAAGAAATGCTGAAAAAGTTCACAATGGAAGATAGTAAACCAAGAAGCACTCCCATGACAACAGTCGCAAGTTGAGCAAGGATGATAAATCCCCGGATGTAGATCAAACAATGTACATGTCTATGATTGGAAGCCTCGCTGTATTTAACAAAGAACTAGACCAGATATATTACAGTAAGATGCATGGTTGTAAGATTTCAAGCTAGTCCAAAAGAAACTCATGTGACAGTTGTAAAGAGGATCTTCAGGTATCTCAAGGGTACTATGGATTATGGGTTGTGGTACCCAAAAGGTAAAGATTTCACTTTGATTGCATATTCTGATGCAGATTGGGCATGATGTATTGATGATAGGAAGAGTACAAGTGGAGGAGCATTTTATCTTGGAGACAGGCTAGTAGCATGGCACAACAAGAAACAAGAATCAGTCTCTTTATCCACTGCAGAGGCAGAATACATTGCAGCAACAACATGTTGTACTCAGATATTATGGATGAGACAAACGTTGAAAGATCTTGGTATTCATTTTAGAGAGCCAATTTCAATTAAATGTGATAACACTAGTGCTATCAACATATCCAAGAATCCAAAGAATGCATTCAAGAACCAACAATATTGCAATCCGGTATCATTTCTTGAAGGATAAAGTTGCAGAAGGAGAGGTCAAATTGGATTTTGTTCCAACTACATAGCAAGTAGCTGATATATTCACAAAACCATTGCCTAAGGATGTTTTTGAGTACCTTCGGAATAAGTTGGGAGTGGTCACAATCCCCAAGAACTGACTATCTTTTGGGATCACATTCTCAAGGGGTGCATTTATGCCTATACTTATAGTTTTGCTTATATTTATGATTTTTGCTAACTATAACAATATTTTTCTGAGAATGGTGTGTAGAGACTCAGGGGGAGTCTGCAGCAAGATCCCTTTGGTATTATTGTCAAAGGGGGAGAAGAATTACAGGAGAGTGCATGAGTGTTGCCAACAATTCCAAAGGGGGAGATTGTTGAGCAAGGTGCAGCAAAATTGTCATTGTTGTCAACACAGATAGAAATTGATGCAATTGGAGCAATGGACAAGAATTAAGAGGTCAGTCGGATCAAGTATAGTAAATTCCAGGAAAACATAAGAGACCCAGATTCAGAAATTTGCAGAAAAAGACTAAGTAAGAAAACTGTCGCGATTTCGCGGCATGTCGAGTTTTCGTTGAGGAGAGAGAAAATGTGTCATGATTTCGTGACAAAAAGTAGGAGAGAGAAAATGCACGCCAAACTGTCGCGATTTCGTGACATGTTGAGTTTTCACTGAGGAGAGAGAAAATGTGTCGCGATTTCGTGACAAAAAGTAGGAGAGAGAAAATGCACGCCAAATTGTCGCGATTTCACGACATGTCCGAGGAGAGAGAAGATGCAAGCAAAAGTGTCACGATTTCGCGACATGTGGGCAGATAAGGAAGCAAGGTGAAAAGATGTTGATTTCGAAACATGTTGGAGGAAAATGCACTAAGTCAAAAAGGTGTAGCGATTTCGCTACAAGTTTGAAACTCAAGGCGAACGAGTGCAGCGATTTCGCTGCATGTGAAAATGAAGGGCAAAGAAGGTGTAGCGATTTCGCTGCATGTGAAAATGAAGGGCAAAGAAGGTGTAGCGATTTTGCTGCATGTGAAAATGAAGGGCAAAGAAGATGTAGTGATTTCGATACAAGTGAAAAGGACAAACAGGAAGGTGTAGCGATTTCGCTACCAGTCAAAAGTCTGGAACTGAAAGATGCAGCAATGATAGTACAAGTCAAAATTTCATGAAAAGAGGCAAGGTGAAAACACAAGGCACAAAGATGTAAAAATTTCGCTACTGCATGAAGCAAAGTTGTACGGAAGAGCAAAGTGTCGCGATTTCACGACATGTTCCATTTTCGCTAGAGTTTGCAAGGAAAGTTGTACGGAAGAGCAAAGTGTCGCGATTTCGCGACATGTTCCACTTTCACTGTTTTTGGCAAAGGAAAGTGTACGGAAGCCGAAAGCGTCGCGATTTCGTGATAGCATTGATGATGACGTCAGCAAAATTGAAAAGTGTCGTAATTTTGCGACAGGATGCTAGGAAAGCTGCTGGAAGCCAAAGTGGTCGCAATTTCGTGACAACCTTCAGGATGACGTAAGCAAATGTTCAAAGTGTCACGATTTCGCAACAGAAGTGGCGGAAAAGCTTTCAAGGCCAAAGTGGTCATGATTTCGTGACATAAACTGCGAAAAGTTCTCAAAGGCCAAATTGGTCACGATTTCACGACAGCAAGGGCATGAAGGGTACGGCTTCAAAAAGTGTCGCGATATCGCGACAGGTGACAGTTTGGAAGTAAAAGCTGAAAAATCAGGCATGGTGACATGTGTCATAAAAAGCATCATGTAGTCAGTTACATAAGAAGTAACTGAAGTCAGACAGACAGTTAACATTGATAGGTGTTGAAAATGCATTCGAAAAGCCAAAAATGAAGGATTGTAAAAGCATTCGAAAGGTCGTAGTTGCATGCATTCGAACAGTAGTATACACAGTTTCGTAAAGGCATTCTAACAGACGTATTTATAGGATTCGAACAGCCGCACTACAAGGATTCTAATAGCCGAATATGCAGATTTGAAAATGAATTAAAGCAAACGTATTTGCAGCATTTGAAAATTTGAATTTGTAGGGTTTCAAAAGGCCGTATTGCAGGGTTTCAAACAGTCATTGCATGGAATCGAACAGTCGTAGTAAATGGTTTCGAACAGCCAAATATGCAGAATAGAAAAAGTATTCAAATGGAAGTATGTGCAGCATTCGAACAGTCGTACTAGCAAGGATTCGAACAGCCACTTATGGAGAGAAGAAAAGAATTCGAACAGTTAGAGTATGTGATTCGACTGCATGCAGGATTGAATGGTTATAAAAGAACAGTCGTACAAAGAAGGTTACTGTTGTTAGAGAGAAATTGCTACAGAAAGATAGAAATTGTTGTAGTAAGAGGGGAATTGCTATGAAAAGAGGGTTTGAATAGAGAAATAAGCAGAGCCTTGAGATTGTGCAGAGGTTGTTCAAATTGCAGACCAGTCAGGGTCGGGTTAGCAGTGAAGACATTTTTATGTCATTTTAAATTACTCAATTGCAGGCTAAGTTGGTGCTTAGTACTAGGGGTTGGTGCTCCTATCTGTTGAAGCAGAAAATTACAGGGGTTGGTGCTCCTTCCAGTGGATGCTGGTAAAGAATTTGTAAAATTGGTATTTTGCAAAGACTGGATTTGGATTGAAGTCCAAGCAGTCAATTTTTGAGGAGTAGCCAAATTGGTGAACCTCGTTATATTGTGTGTTGTGGTGTGCTCTCTTGTTCAATTTGTTTTTCTATTTTAAAATCTCTCTGTACTTCAGTTTTTGAATGTTGTTGTTTTGAATTTTAAATTACTACACTGATTCACCCCCCCTCTCAGTGTCATTGTGTGAACATCAGAGCTATGGGGGTTGCTCCTAGTAGGAGTTCTACAGATAAATCAAATTCCCTTTAGGGTGAGAGACCTGGAAAATCATCAGTAAAGATATCCTTGAAATAATTTAGTATCGAATATGTCTAAAATAGACTTGTCCCAGTCTCGATGTCCTCTTTCTTATTAATTTTAACTACAAATACTTTACTTCCTTTCCTTATGGCTCTTTTAACTTGCATGGTTGTTAGGAGATGTGGTTCCACTGATTCATATCCACAATAAATTTGAATCCTTTGCATAATGTCATCAATAAAATCCATCCATCTCTCTTCAAAGTTCAATAATGCTTTATGAACCTTGAGCCAATCTACTCCCAATATTATGTCAAAAGCATGTAATGGCGCTACTTTAGGGTTGAATAAGCATTAATTAATGGTATAGGTTTACCTAGAACCATATTCAACCTTCCACCCATTTGCCATATACCTAGGTTTTTCTGGTATGTCCCTCACAAGGCTTGAAGAAATAAAAACTATTTATTCCTCCCAAATCAACTAAAATACTTATATTCCTATCATAATTTTTTCCATTTAACAAAAAATGTGTAACTTACCCATTGATTTTAAGGTTACCTATGGCTGCAAATATCTTATGGGTAGGTTCCATTGATTCCTTTCTTTTATCAGCTCTCATGGGGCACTTATCCGCATAATGAGGTTCTTTGTAGATCCAAAAACCAGTTTGTGGTGTCATTTCTTTATTATTTCCATAATTTGCATCCTTATTACCAATATTTGGTTACTAGGTTTCTGATCATATCTATATTTGAAATTTATCTTGTCATGGCCACCTCGGTAGTACTGATCTCCTCTGTTTTCCTGAGATCCCTGATACCAATTCTTGTTTTTGAAAAATTTGTTTTTGTTCTCATTTCTATCCTTCTAGTTCCTATCCCTTTTAACTGAAATCATATTTCTCCTCTTCTAAGGTTCTTCTCTATCAGAGTATTTTTGGTAATAGGCCTTCTTGGCCTTATAGTTGTCCTCTTCTTGCCTAGCCAAGTCACAAGCATCAGTGAGGGTTGCAAGTTTCAACATCAGGATCAGATGCCCAATTTTTGGGTGGAGTCCTAAAAGAAATTTTTGGACCTTACTCTCGGTTCTTTGCTCATACTCAGGCATGTATTTAAGCAATTGCATGAAACGTTGATGATATTCAATAACGGTCATATTACCTTGAGTTAATCTTGAAAATTCTACGGTATTTTCTAATTAAAAATTGCAAAGTCAAGAATCTATATTTAAAGGCTTTTATAAAGGTTTCCTAGTGTACATCGATGACTTCTACATTATGAGTTTTCCTATAGATGTCCCACCAATCTGTTGCCACTCTTATTAGCCAAAATACTACCCAAGAAGTCTTAGATTTGGATGAGAGATTTCTAATGGCAAAGTATACCTCTAGACTTTTTAGCCATCTCTCGGCCTCTTCTCCATTATCTTTACCATCAAATTTGGTTATATCAAATTTTCTCATATCCCTATCTAACTTAGAGTCTACTTGTCACCTTTCGGGGTCAATAGATGTCTCTCCTCAATTGTTACCGTTTCCTTTCCTTTGGATAGGTTTTCTATTATTTTCTATTGTTGTGAGATCATCTCTTGTTTTTGAGTTAGTTCCATATGCTCCAGCATCTAAACTTTCTACTGAGCCATGTGTTCGGCCATTTGGGATTTTTGTTGCTCCATTGATTATTTTTGTTCATTCACTTGTTTTCACATAAATTGCGTCATTCGGACCAATTTATCCTCTCTAGGAGTTGGTTCATTATCCTAACTACCCTAGGGGGTTTTGTGGTTCCTCTCGTGTCCTCAATACTCACAACCTTCTTGAGAATCCTCATAGGATTTTTGGTTAGACCTTCCTATTGCACTGCCGTAGATCTCTTTGAGGAGCTAGCCATGGCCTGAAAGGATCCTAGTCAATTTTGGCTTAGATGTTCAATTTTGGCAATATTTATTAAGTTAGATACTAGTTTTACTACCTAGGAGTTCACAACCTTTGGCTCTGATACCAAATGTAACACCCCAAGTCATAACCACTTGGTTGTCTAATCACCCCAAGTCACTACCACTTGGTTGTCAAAATATATTTTATTTTATTCTTATCAATTTTCTTTTTCTAGTGTGAGCACATTGAGATTATCTTCACGAGTGCCATTTTGCTACAGTAGGAATACTCATGAGATCGAGATTTGCCAAATCCTTTATAGTTGCCATTTTGAACTTCACTCTCCTCCCGAGATCCTAAGTTCAGGTAGTGGGTTTCTTTTTCTCTAGGGCCCATATCACCTAGAGGTGTGACACATACTTTCTCATGTCTTAACATGATTGCCAAATTTTATGTCTTTTATCATGTAAGACTTAGCTCATACATGCTCAAGATAGACGATCTATGATTCTCCTTGGAGCATCATTTAGGGTCTTACTAATGCCCTGGTAACCACCTGACGTCATGTGTTTATTAACCAAAATCATATCCCTTACCATTGTGCTGTAAGTAACACCTATTCAAGCACATTCCACCACCCAACACTAGCATGGACAACCTAGAAGGGATGCCCATACAACATTTTGTTACCTCTCATTATGACACTTTTTCCTATTAGAAGTACGGTTAAAGCCCTGATCCATGATGATTACCTCCCTACATCATCATTAAATTTATTTCCATGATGATTGCCTACTCGAAATATCATTAAAATTGTCTTTTACAAGATTGTCCTTCCCACAATCTTGGGTTGTGAAACAAGCTTTGTACTCCCACTTTCAGAGGCTTCTTTAATAGGGTTTATCTAAGGTTTATGAAATATGGTTGATATTTGTTATGATGCTCCAAAGGGGTTATTAAGGTGTATTCTGGATTTCCAAAGTTTCGATAAATATATATTTGATATTCCATGTAGCACTTTAGCTTCAAGAGAAAATTTTATTAAACAAACTAATAATTAATATTAAAATACAAAAAATAATTCTTCATGCACTTATTCTAAAAAAGCATAAGTCTAATTAAGAGATGAATTTGACTAGGTTTTCTTGTCACAATCCTCTTACATTTAAAAAGCCAAATAATAACATTTCCTCTTTATATTTAAAGCATAAAGTTAAATAACATTTCCCCTTTATCTTTAAAGCATAAATTCAAATAATAATATTTTCTCTTTATCTTTAAAGCATAAAGCCAAATAACATTTCCCTTTTATCTTTAAAGCATAAAGTCAAATAATAACATTTCCTCTTTATCTTTAAAGAATAAAGCCAAATAATATTTTCCCTTTATCTTTAAATCATTGAGCCAAATAACATTTCCCCTTTATCTTTAAAGCATAAAGCCAAATAAAGCCAAATAACATTTTCCCTTTATATTTAAAGTATAAAGTCAAATAATAACATTTCCTTTTTTATTAAAGCATAAATTAAACCATAATATATCCTCATTACAGTTTCGATAAAAGGGGTACTTTTTTTAATTCTATAAAATCCATATCAACATAATAAAGTTCTAAATCCAAATCATCATACTAAATTTTGATTAAAGAGCCCTTCGATTTATCTTTTCAAAAATCCAATAAATTTAGTTCCCCTAAGACTAATAAATACACTCAAGCAATTAATATTAAAGCATGTCATCCAAGATTTGTTCAATCTTACTGAACATCTTAAATATAAGGATTTAATTCACAACGCATCAAAACTTATGTTGATGTTTTAGGTCACATTTATCAATACCTCGAGAATGGTCTGACTCCAGATTTTACAAGCACTCTAGGTCAAAACTGAATATGTCATGCCCTAAATAATGATTACGATCTAGTTGAATCACAAGTCAATTATTTCATAGTGAGCACCAGCTTTATGGCTGAAGAAACACTCCACTAGCCACGTCAAAAACAATTGCAAACATAATGCAAAATTTAATGTTTAATAGAGACATAAAATGACACCCAAGGCTAACCCAAATCGAGATGATTTTATGAGCAAGGGAGGTCATGATTTTCAAGACAATGTTGCACCATTTCTCATGTGTGCATTTAAACACAATTTGATAATCCCAACCAACTTTGTGCTTACTGCTCTAAATGGTGGTAAGGTTTACGAATCAACACTAACTCTTATAGAACAAATTGGGTGACCATTGCAACAGATTGTGTTTTCTAATTACCAGGAGATTCAGGTCATAACGACATAAATTCTTTGGTTAAAAACTTGAAAATATACATTGATTGCCCAAGTTTCTCTACCTGGGCAAATGTAATTATAAAATCCAAATAAATATTTCACTTATTATTGAATAACCATAGGAGACACATGTAGCAACAATTATTTGACGTGCTTTAAGATAGTTCAACAAAGACATAGCAGCAGTCCCATCAAATATTATAGTGTCTTATTCATTGTTTGATTTTTCAAGATTTATTCGACATATCTCCATTCTTAGGGCTTTATAGAATTTGTTAAAAGAAACTTAGGAGTCTTAGAAATAATATCCAACATACCCATTGGAGGATTTTAATAGTTGTCTCATTCTAAATTGTGGGATGCTGGTTTTAAAAACAATGACATCAATTTGCACCTTTTCGGGATATAAAATTTCACTGTGGGCGAACCAGTAGGGCAACAAGAATTATTTGATAGTCTTAGAACAATTAAAACAATCCAAGGTGTGTTCTAATATTGAACCAAGAATAGGGTTTGCTTTTAAATTTTTGGCCATATACGAACAAGGACAGTTTACTTGTCACAAATATGATACCACATGAGCTGGTTTGTACAAGAAACGAATTTAATTTCATAATATACAAGATCATTCACCTTTCAATACCAGATTTACAAAACAATACCCTATAACTTAAAATGTATAAAATATATGATAGTGGTAATAGCTTGTCTACGTACACCATGTAACACTCCCCATAAGCCTCAGGTGTACACAATACCAGGTAATAAAATTATTTTCCCAATCGCATTTAATATAAGCAACACTATATATTTAACACGACTTCAACAGTGGTAAAATTTTACCCACTTACAATATATAAATATATACAACATCCTATAAGCCTTATGTATACAGGATTGGAAGCAATTTTACCAACACCCATAATACAAAAGACATCATATTACTCTTGATACAAAATTTTTGCCTATTCTCTTGAATATAATACAAGGAAATATTGAAAACACAGCCATACATATAATGGACATAAGGGATATCCCATTCAAATATTCTCACAGAAGGAGTCCTCAATAAGAAAAATACATCTGATAGTGTATTGAGAATACAAGGCACATATAATAAACATAATGGACATGGTTGCAATATCGACGAGCGCCAAATTCTGGTAAAGGAGTCCATCTTCATCCAACCGGAGGATTAATTTTGAATGCTATGCAAAAGGGTTTATGGGGAATCATCAATACAGAGGGGATCAGAGCGGTCAACTACCATGAATGCATACTACCCTAAATGCACTCACAACCAAAGACCATGTAGATAAAATTACTCTATGTTTCACACAGAGACCCACACATAATGCACTTGTTGCTAAAGTAAAATTCACAACCCAATTTTCCATTCCTCAATTCCAATGTAGAGAGCTATGCACAACACTCCCAAACCATGCAAATTACAAGTGAAATTTCTTTATTAGGTTTGAAAAGAGATGCACTCACAACCATATGAAATGTAGGTAATATTTCTCAATTGATTACTCATGAAATGCACTCACAACCCAAAAGAAATACAAGGTTAATACTAATTTTTTCTAAAGAACACAAGCTTATACTAAGAGGGGGGTGAATAGTATAAGACCACTTTTTACTTTTTCTTCCAATTCAATATTATGTTGTGTATAGATAGCAATATCAATAGTAGTAATCAAAGCAATGCACAAAATACCATACACAATAGAGACACCACAATTTACGTGGTTCACCCAATGTGGGCTAATCCATGGAGAAAATATTTTACTAAAACTTTCTCAATCAATATCTTTGGGAATCACTCCCAATTACAATGTTTATGGATCTCTGTCCAAAGGAGATGCTAATCCCCTAATATCAAGTTTGTGGATCTCTTCCATAGGAGAAATCTTTCCCCTTCTACTCTGGATATGTGATATTATAGAAGACTCTATCTCTCTACTGCACTGACTGGTGGACCTCTCTCCACTTGAAGACTCCTAACTCAGATTTGTCTTCAACTGTGCTAGCTGTTGGATCTCTATCTACTGACACTTTGTCCTCTATACTATGTCACCTCCAAAGCTTTTTCAATAGGCTCACTAAGAACCTGATAAATAGGCTCACACAAAATCTACACAATAGGCTCACATAGAACCTGCTTAACAAGCTCACACAGAACTTGTCAAATTTGATCAAGCAAGCTTACCAAGAACTTGCCCAATTCTGCTCTAGCAAGCTCACAAAGAACTTGCCCAAATCTACTCTACAAATATTTTCACAAAGTTATCCACAAAGTTGTCCCAAAACTGTCCTCACATCTATCCTAAAGGCCTTCTCAAAGGTTCAATCAATCATGCTCAAGTAGTACTCAAATTGAACTCAAAAATAAATGGCAATCTCAACTCAAATTAACTTTATAGAAGCATAAAGATAATTGTTAGAGACTCAATATGTTCTAATCTCACTCTCAACCCAAATCAATCTCAACTCAACTCATAGAAGCATAAAGAGAATTTTTAGAGACTCAATATTTTCTAATCTCAATCTCAACTCAACTCAACTCAACTCAACTCAATCTCATAGAAGCATAAAGAGAATTTTTAGAGACTCAATATGTTCTAACCTTAATATCAAATCAACATAGAATGATGGAATAGTTTGTTTTATAGAACTTGAACAATCACTTCACACATCACTTGACTAGGCTCAATCAACTCAACTCAACCAATCATCACAAGGGACAACTCTTTCTCACACAACCCTAGTCCAAGTATGTATCAACCAACTCAAATGTTTCCCACAATGCTCAACCACAAATCTCACATAACAATGATACTCATGTTCTTTTCTAACTCAAGTTCTTGCACAACCAATGGGCTTCAACAACTATTTTTATCAAACAAGGTTTAGACACAACTCTCAATTCAAAAAACCTTGAAGCATTCAACCAACCACTTTCGAAAAGGAAACCACAAACAATCCTTTTTCCTCCAATGATATTTCAGAAATCAACCACCATAAAAAATCAATAGGATAATGTGCCCATACTTTTTATGAAGATGAAAAAACCTCTTTGTAAATATACCATAATCATTCATGGCAGATACCTATTCCACCATGTAAAAAATAAATAAAAAATCTGCCACAATCACAAAATTCTTTTGCCAATCTTCACAAGGGTTAGTAGATCACAAAATAATCAACATTACTCCACTTTTCAATAATCATCACCAAGGCCTTTAATTGCACAACTTCCTTATCTCTCCTAAAACCACTTGTACCATACAATAAAATAAATCAAAACATTGCATAACCTTTTCACTCCCAAAACCACTTATACCATAAAATAAAATAAATCACAATATTGCATACCTTGTCACCTCATGAAAGAATTAATCCTCTTGAAAAAGAATTAGGGAAACTTTACTTTTGGAACCCCTTTGCAAATATACACCTTATTTCTCCTTATAAATAAGTTAGTCAGATATCCCTCGAAATTATCTTTTTGACAATATATAATATGCCACCTTTCCAAAATAAATTGAAACCTTTACATGTATATATATGCCACCCTCCATTAATTGCACATAGGTCAGCCCTCCATTAATTTAAACTTAAACTTTAAACTTTAATATCTTCATCACCGGAGGTCCTTTTTCGATGAAACAAAATTCCACCTTGGATTTTAATAAATGGCATTTCCACATAAGCCCACCATGGTTTTAAATAAAACCTTTTATTTTGCCTGCCTTGGTTTTCATAAAAACCCTGTAAATAGCCATTCTTTCCAAAATATCATAAATTCTTATTTATGAAATATTTTGGCCACCAAAACCAAATGTGATCCATGTGACATCAACGATCCATCTGACATTAATGACAACATAAAATGCCTCAAGCTACCTCAAATGTCCAACAATATCCCCCTTTGTCATTGATGGCAACACCTCTAATGCAAACACCACAATCATTGCAAAAACCATCTCTGAGAATCAAAGCTGCTCCCCCTGACTCAATACTCTCTATGGAGGCTACTCCCCCTAACTCAATACTCTATTTGGAGGCTACTGCCCCTAACTCAATGCTCTATTTGGAGGTTGCTCCCCCTAACTAAAATCTCTCCTCCTTACTCAAATATCTCTCCCCTTTGACATCAATGGCAAAAGGGACACCTATGGGGCTAAAAGATATGACTCTTAAGCTTAGCCCCATCACCCCCTTATCTTTTTAGGTGATTAATTTTGGGGTGGGAGTACTTTTACTCCCATTTCACTTTTTTTCTTTCCTCTATCAAATTCCTTCCATGTTTTTCTAATATCCTTCTCTTGATGAATTACTTGATCTTCTTATCTTGAACCTTTTTGACCTTCTTGACTTGAACCTATTTGGAATTGAGTCCTAAACCATATTGCAATATGCCCAAAGTTATTGCAATTAAAACACTTGATATTGTAGCCTTTGGCTGGTGCCCATGTCCTAAAATTATTCTTAAAATAATTTCCATATCCATTCCTTTCCCGAACCCTGTATTGTGAAGCTCTGTTTTCATGACCATTATAACCATGACTTCCTAAATTGTGTATCTCCAAAACCAAAACCATGTTTCTCATTTCCTTTGCACTAAAAATATCTAGGACAAATCTTGTTACATGAGAAGCAATGTCCCTGAAAACCATACCTTCTTCCCTTGAAGTTTCTTCTAGCAAAATAAAACTTCTTTGATCCATAAACCCTGTAGTGTGTAGCCCTGTGTCCAAATCCATTACAAGAAAAACAATATCCTTGAAAATCCCTTTGTTCATGCCTTAGTTCCTCATACATTTCTTGACCATTATTCTTATGATCATCTTCAACTTGTGCATTGCATTCTTGAACCTTATTTGTAGCATCTAAAACCTTTTCCTTGCCTTTTTCTTCAAGAGTTTCTTTTCCCTTTGAGTTTGATTCACCTATCTCAAAACAAGAACCAAACTAAATATTTGAAGCCATAGGAACTTTGGAACTTTCCTCACAAATCTTAGGTGCTTACTTGCTT
The DNA here is from genome assembly GCA_028583015.1 of Wollemia nobilis. Classification (NCBI taxonomy): domain Eukaryota; kingdom Viridiplantae; phylum Streptophyta; class Pinopsida; order Araucariales; family Araucariaceae; genus Wollemia; species Wollemia nobilis. Next base: position 2,869,828 of record JAQPPZ010001678.1, on the reverse strand, counting down.
TCATTTTTTAGAACTTCCTTTCCTTTTGAGTGTGACTTTTCTTAGAAGTAAGATACAACCTTAAAATAAGTTTCCACTCCTTTTTGAATCTTTTCATCTAATGTATCATGTCTTTCCATTGTTACCCTTAGTTATTCATTCATCCTCTCTTCTATCCTTTTTGCATTTTGAAGCTCTTCTCTGAGATTACTGATTGTTTGAAGTAGTTCTTCTCTGATTTTGACATCTGTTCGAATCTTGTTTTCAATATTCCTATATTCTTCTTTTAACCTTTTTATTTCTTATTTTTGTTTACTTGCCTCATCCTCTTCATTTTATATTACCAAAAATGATACCTTTGTTTTCACTGTTGCTGGAATTGTTACTAGAACTATTGCTTTCTTTTTCAAATACACTTTCCATGTTGTAATTGTTGTAGTATGTGCAATCATCATCTATATGCCCAAAATCTCCACATATGAAGTATTTTAGTATCCTTATGCCTTTCTTGTACCTATATAATTTCTCAATGGTTGTGGCAAGCTCTTCATGTCTTTCTTCAATAGGCATATCCTCTTCTTCAATGCCTAGGAATAGGTGTTCTTGATTTTCTTCACTTATTCCAAAGAATGTACATTCTTCTCCATCTGACTGATATTTATCACTGTAATATGAGCTATCACTTACCTCTACAATGTAGTAAGATTTATTTGCCATATGAAAATTTTTCTTCTTCTCATATATGTTTTTCTTGAATCTGTCATCTTTGTCATGCTTATGCTTTCCATCTTCTTTTCTTATTTGACCCTATTTTTCATTATCATTGTTTTCTTCATGTGGACACCTGTATGCATAGTGACCAAGATCACCACACTTGTAGCATCTGAATTTCCTTATATCCCTAAAATTCCTTGAGTCCTTATTCCTTTTGATGAAGTTAGCTTCCTCATCATTTTCTACAACTCTATCTATTTTTGAAACTTTCTCTTTTTCTAAAGCCTGATGCTTACTTACCCTCATCTCATAAGCTGTGAGAGTTCCTTGCAATTCTTCCATTGTTAACTTGTTGATATCCATTGTCTCTTTTATTGCTGAAACCTTAGAATCATATTTTATAGAAAGTGATCTCAAAACATTTTGAGTAACTTTTGATTCTTTCATCTCAAAACCTAGGCCTCTCATGGTGTTAGTAATCTCATCAACTCGAAGTAATAACTTTGTAATATCTCCAGAATCTTCCATTTTCAATTCCTCAAATATTTTTCTGAGTTTGTAGTTTTGCCAACTTTACCTTGGAATCTCCTTCATAAGTATTCCACAACTTGGTCCACATCTCATTAGCTGAAGTACATACCATGACCTTTGCAAAATCTATCTCATGAAGCCCACTCAAAAAACAATTCATTGCTCTTGCATTTATCTTAACCAATTTCCTGGTAATCTTATCTTCCTCGACATCACCTTCAACATTATACTCTTTTTCAACCATCTTCCATACCTCATATCCTTGTGATATCAAGTAGTTATTCATTCTCATGCTTTAGAAAGCATAATTGTTACCATCAAACAATTGAGCCTTATTTTAAGATAATCCTTTCTGTGAAGCCATCTGTGTTCTTGTAGAATCTTCCCTCAAGTTGTTAGACTTTCTAAAGGAAACCACTCTGATACCAATTGAATAACACAAGCTTATACTAAGAGGGGGGTGAACAGTATAAGATCACTTTTTACTTTTTCTTCCAATTTAATATTATGCTGTGTATAAATAGCAGTATCAATAGCAGTAATCAAAGCAATGCATAAAATACCATACACAATAGAGACACCACAATTTATGTGGTTCACCCAATGTGGGCTAATCCATGGAGAAAATATTTTACTAAAAATTTCTCAATCAATCTCTTTGGAAATAACTCCCAATTACAATGTTTATGTATCTCTGTCCAAAGGAGATGCTAATCCCCTAATCTCAAGTTTGTTGATATCTTCCATAGGAGAACTCTTTCCCCTTCTGATTTGGCTATGTTATCCTCTAGAAGACTATGTCTCTCTGCTGCAATGACTGGTGGACCTATCTCCACTTGAAGACTCCTCACTCAAATCTATATTCAACTATGTTGGCTACTGGATCTCTATCTACTGAGACTCTATCCTATATACTCTGTCACCTCCAAAGCTCTATCAATAGGCTCACTAAGAACCTGATAAATAGGCTCACACAAAACCTGCACAATAGGCTCACATAGAACCTGCTTAACAAGCTCACACAAAACTTGTCAAATCTACTCAAGCAAGCTCACCAAGAACTTGCCCAGTTATGCTCTAGCAAGCTCACAAAGAACTTGCCCAAATATGCTCTACAAATATTTCCATAAAGCTATCCACAAAGATGTCCCACAAATATCCTCAAATTTTTCCCAAAGGCCTTCTCAAAGGCTCAATAAATCATGCTCAAGTAGTACTCAAAATGAACTCAATAATGAATGGCAATCTCAACTCAAATTAACTTCATAGAAGCATAAATAGAATTGTTAGAGACTCAATATGTTCTAATCTCACTCTCAACCCAAATCAATCTCAACTCAACTCATAGAAGCATAAAGAGAATTTTTAGAGACTCAATATGTTCTAATCTCAATATCAACTCAAATAAATCTCAACTCAATTCAAGTCAATATCATAGAAGCATAAAGAGAATTGTTAGAGACTCAATATGTTCTAATATTACTCTCAACTCAAATCAAAATAATGGAATAGTTTGTTTCATAGGACTTTAACAATCACTTTACACATCACTTGACTAGGCTCAATCAACTCAAATCAACCAATCACCATAAGTAACAACTCTTTCTCACACAACCCTAGTCCAAGAATGTATCAACCAACTCAAATATTTCCAACAATGCTCAACCATAAATCTCACATAACAATGATACTCATGTTATTTTATAACTCAAGTTCTTTTACAACCAATGGGCTTCAACAACTATGCTTATCAAACAAGGTTTAGACACAAATATCAATTCAAAAAACCTTGAAGCATTCAACCAACCACTTTCGAAAAGGAAACCACAAACAATCCTTTTTCCTCCAATGATATTTCAGAAATCAACCACCATAAACAATCAATAGGAGAATGTGCCCATACCTTTTATGAAGATGAAAAAACCTCTTTGTAAATCTACCACAATAACAAAATTCTTTTTTCAATCTTCACAAGGGTTAGTAGATCACAAAATAATCAACATTACTCAACTTTTCAATAATCATCACCAAGGCCTTTAATTGCACAACTTCCTTATCTCTCCTAAAACCACTTGTACCATAAAATAAAATAAATCAAAACATTGCATAACCTTTTCACTCCCAAAACCACTTATACCATAAAATAAAATAAATCACAATATTGCATACCTTGTCACCTCATGAAAGAATTAATCTTCTTGAAAAAAAACAAGGAAAACTTCACTTTTGGAACCCCTTTGCAAAATAATAAATATCTCTTTACACACATATTATTTCTCCTTCTAAATAAGTTAGTCAAATAGCCCTCAAAATAAGCTTTCCGATGATATATAATATGCCACCTTTCTAAAATAAATTGAAACCTTTACATGTATATATATGCCACCCTCCATTAATTGCACATAGGTCAGCCATCCATTAATTTAAACTTAAAATTTAAACTTTAATATCTTCATCACCGAAGGTCCTTTTTCGATGAAAAAAAATTCCACCTTGGATTTTAAGAAAAGTTATTTCCACATAAGCCCACCATAGTTTTAAATAAAACCCTTTATTTTGCCTGCCTTGGTTTTCATAAAAACCCAGTAAATAGCCATGCTTTCCAAAATATCATAAATGCTTATTTATGAAATATTTTGGCCACCAAAACCAAATGTGATCCATGTGACATAAATGATCCATGTGACATCAATGAAAACATAAAATACCTCAAATTACCTCAAATTTCCAACATTTTCCATTTCAATACAGAAGATATGCGACATGCATTCACAACCCAAATGAATTACAATGTTAATACTAAATTTTCCATTTCAACACAGAAGATACACGACATGCATTCACAGCCCAATGAAATACCATGTTAATACTAAATTTTCCATTTCAACACAGAAGCTATGCAACATGCATTCACAACCAATTAAATTGCAGGTGAAATTATCTTATTAGGTTTACTAAGAAATGCACTCGCAGCCAGATGGATTTTTAGATGAAATTTCTTATTAGGTTTTCCAAGAAATACGCTCATAGCTAGATGGACTTTTAAATGAAGTTCCTTTTTATGTTTTCCAAGAAATATGTTCATATCCAGATGAATAAAACTAGCAGAAGGTAATCACAGCCAATAGAGGAGGAATTTTCAACATTCTTTTTTAACACAAAGCTTCATACCAGCAAGTTTCTATTCTAATAATTATTTTAAACTTCTTATAATATTAAAACTTGTTACAAAAATTTTTGACCTGACCAGAAATAAATGATGTCCACATTTTCCTTTCATTCTCCCAATCGTACTACCAGTTCTAGTGCCCTTCTCTCCCTTAATACAATGTTACTCATCTTAAATAAAGGACAGAGACAATTTGTGGGGTGCCACTTGTAGAATGCATGCAATTTAAGGCTTGCCATGTGTAAATAGATTTTCCTCTGCCATACTTTGGTTATATGTTGGTCTTATATTTCTAATGTCTATTATCAAATATGGACATTATTATTAATTGTAATTATTATTAGTATTATTACTATTAATTATAATTTTTATTATTATTAATTGTAATTAATATTATTTTATTAATATTATTATTATTGCCATTATCTTTAATATTATTATTATTATTGTCACCATAATATTGTTTTCAAATATTTGAACATAATGTAAATCAAAAACAGAACCCTAAAATGCAGCTATGTGGATGCAACTACATGGATCTCTAGTGGAAGGATTGCAGTAGGGATTTAATACCCTAACATAGGAGAAAAACTCCATCATTAATCATATCCTGAAACTTACTTTTCCTCGGATACCCTTTGCTTACAATTTGAAGAAGATACCAATGCCATGTAATGCTCTCGCCAATGTGTACATCTAATCCTACATCCACAAATGGATTAGCAGCACCATATTCTTGTAGATAATATATTGAAACAAGAACCATATTTTGGAGGGTTGTTACAGATCGTGCGTACGATCTATGTGATCATACGTATGATCTTGCCAAAAATAGAAAAACTCAAATTAGCAAAACGATAAATCAGTTACAATATTTTTTGTCTTTACTTGTACAATCCTACGATAGTTATGGGATCGAATCCGCAAATCAGTCCCATCTTGGAAGGAGTTGCAACCTATTATATTTTCAGCCTATTTTTTCTTACTAGTTTAGCCTATTTAATCAGGCATCCATACCCTCGAATTCCTCCTGACTTCGTGATATAATTTTTGCATTCAAATTGCTATAATTTTTACATTAGTCCTAGTTGTTTTTCTATTTTCTGTAGGATTGGAGGATACAATCAGGGATCGGATGATACGATCAGTGATCGAAGCATACAATCAACCTTTTTCTACGTACGAACTTATTATCTTATTACAATCTTGCTTATATATCACTTGGAGACAATTCCAAGTGTTGGTTTGCATTTCTTAACCTCTTAGTTGTATATTTATCATCTGATTTATCATTTCCCATTGCATATAATATTATATTTAATCATTTTCATCCTTGGAGTTCACCAAACTGCATTCACTTGCATATTTCATATAGCTTAAGGTATATAAATGTTAGATCTTTGTATTGAGGCATCTAATAGTTCATACATTATTTAATTTCTATATAGCAAAGTTTGTAGCATATCCTGGTTCTCTAATGTTTTTTTTACTCTATCCATGAAACTATAGATTTTTGTTGTGATCAAATCTTCTAATCATTGATTAGTTAGTATGATCATATATCGTATGTACGATCTTGACCAGAAGCGTATGATCTTGCCCTACTGCATACGATCTTGTCTATAACAAAAAATTAAAATCTTCATCAAACTTCCATATACAGGTCAAAGTTTTAAATCACTTTTTAAGCAGTGCATTGTGCATTAAAGCTCTATTTTTTGCTATTTTCTATTGCATATTTATCAAAATTTCATATAAGTTAGCATACTTGCATATTGGCCAAAACTAGGTGACTGTGAGAGTTTAAAAGTAACACATCAAATAAAATCCTAAAGCTAGGCATGAAAACTACCAAGAAATGTTTCATGGTGAACCCTAAATAATTCGTCGAAAAATCACCAAAGAAGACACAAACTCAAGTGTCTCTCTTCGAGGTGTAGACCTATCATTCTCCCATTCCCCTTCGAGGTGCAGATCCATTAGCCTAAAGGAAAGGAGTGTAAGAATTTTAGAGCTATATTCTTTGGTGAACCCGACGTGAATAACATAGGCATCTTTCTGATTTATAAAAACACAAAAAATATATATAAAAATAAAAACAAAACAAAACCAAAAATCAAACAAGATCATAAGTCAAATTTGCACATTTTAAATGAATTTCATAGATGGTAGATTACAACATAAGAAGAACTATCCAAATTGATGCTAGAGAATTGTTGTCAACACAAGAAATTTCTTCAATAGTTGGAAACTCTAGTTTACCATCCCAAGAATAGTGGAATGAACTTTGGAAAATATTAGAAATCATAAAAACCAAAGAGCCTATGCTTAGACAAATCATAAGATTTGACTTATCTAAAATCCTAGATATCGATGGCACCTCTTACTACTTTAACATTCAAAGGGCATGTGATAGGTGGCTAGCGAATAAGAGAGCCAGTATATCCTCAGGTATTTACAAATTTTATGATTACCTTGAAAGTGTTGTAATAAGACATAATTTTATAGCACACGTAGAATATCAATAATTTATTCTAGAAAATAGGAGAAGATTTCATAAAGCTCCTAGAGTTTTTTATTACCGAGAATATTGTCATGAGTTATACTTTTGTATGCCATATTATGAAGTTGATTGCATAACTATAGTCTATTTCATCAAATTCTTAAAAGCCAACTTTCATTTTGAGGAAAAACAGTAAATGCCACCAGAGGAACTTGAACCCGTTAATAATATCTATAGAATTTTTTAGGAAGACTAAGATATAATATTTAGGATATTATAATTTCTATTTTCTGCTTTGTTTCAAAAACATAATATATATTTACATATTTGCATATTTATTTAGGTATATATAACATATATACCCCAAAAATTTAAGCATATATATAGCATATATATTTGCAGGATAAAAATCTTAAAACCAAAATGCCTAAAGTTTTATGAAACGATAAACAAATAGAGTCTAATGAACAAGACCAAGAAAATATTGATGATAGGGTACTTATTGAATATTATGTACCTTCAAAACAAGATGAAGATGATAATGGAGAAGATGAAATAGAAGATCCTGACAAACCTACATTAGATCAGAAAGAAAATATTAAATTCAAGTCTCTCGGATAATTTATCCAATTTATAAAAAACCACATAGAAGAGTTTATTCAAGCAGTACAAATTGATAATTCAAGAGAAGATACTATGGAATCAGCCTTGGTAGCTGATTTTTGGATACATACAAATCCATTATCATACATGAATTCAGTGGACCGATATAATGATCAAGAAGGACCATCTAATCAAAACATGATACCTTTAAATCAAAATATTAAAAAACCAATGGCACAAATATCCAAAATTGTTGCTAGCAATACCAAAACAAATCCTAAACAACAAAAACAACCATTCTCTTCCATATTCTCTCAAGCTCTTAATCAGCAAATATCAAACCAACAAAATCCTAAATAAGTACAAAATACCAATCATCAATAGAAAGTTCAAAAAAATCAGCTTCATAACACTTTACACAATAGTATTTCAATTGGAAATCCTTACACAATAATACTAACTTATCATTAAAGATACAACAACATGGTGCAACAAAATCAATTTGGTGGACAATCACAAGGCCTTGAAGACATAGTTAAATAATTAGCTTCAAGACTAGATCAAATAGATCCCTACCATCCCTCATATAGTTATAAAGAGATGTGTAGCCAACCCCTGGATCCTATTGTGGTCGCCCAACCATACCCAAAATATTTCCCTATTTGTCCTCTTGATATATAAAGGAACCAAAGATCCTATTGAGCATCTTCACATGTTTAGGATAACATGTCATGATATTTCTTATGATGACTTGTTGTTGCTAAAAATATTTCCTAAAAGTCTTGGAGGTATGGCTCTAGAATGGTGTTATTAACTACCTATAAATTATTTAAGGAACTTTGAAGAGACAACAAAATTGTTCATCCACCAATTTAGTACCTACATAGAAAGAAATGTGACCATTAAGGATTTATACAATTTGAAAAAAAGTAAAGATTAAAGTTTTTCTGAATTATTGACTACATAGAGACAACTCTTAGGTAAACTATATTTTGCATTACCTTATCATGAAATGTTAGACATATTTATTGATAATTTGCAAGAACAATTATCTTATGAGCTTTCTACTGCTATAGTAATCTCCTTTGATCAATCCATTGATCTAGCTATGAGGGTAGAAGATGCCCTCATTAGGAGAGGACAATTTAAGAAGAAATATGAAGACAAAACTCCTAAGAACCAATATAAGAATAAACAAGTAGTGGGTGATGGAGTTACTGATAGCAAAAACAACTCAAATGTTAACCTTGTTGAAACTGTAAAGAAATTTGTATTAAAAATCCTTGACAAGCCACCAAGAGAATTCACAATATTAAATCAACCCTTAAATATTATTTTACCTTAATTATTGGAACAAGGCTTGATACAATTACCTGAGGTAAGACAACCAGATACCACTATAGCAAGATATATGGTTGATTTACATTGTAATTTTCACCAAGTAGATGGACATTCTAAAAATTCTTGTAAAAGGTTAAATCAAATGATACAAGATTTGATTGATAAAGGTAATATGGAAGTACAAAAATTTCCCACAAACAATAATACCCAAAAACAAACAAATCAAAACTTAAATATTTTTCAACATCCTTTACCCAAGCATGTGATTTTTTGAGTTTAGTTTCTGTTACTGAACCTTCCTTGTGTTGTTGGGTATGTCCCTAGTTTTCTTTCTATTGTCGAAAAAGGTTATTGGAATCTTCTGCTTTGTTTTTTTTTTTTTGTTCCCATGGAACTAGAACAACTCTTCCCTATGTCTACGGGGGTTGTTATATTTTTGTATCTTCGGTTCTAGATAATAGCCTTATGTAAATAGGTATTGGGACCCTTCAACCCAAAAATATTAATAAATTTTATTACCTACCAAAAAAAAAGCATGGTAAAGAGGCAGTAAATCAAGTAGAACATCATAATTTCCTCCCCCAACTCAGTATGTGGGAACCATTAGCAACTTTTTGTTCCAATAATATTTTCAAACTTCCTATGTACCTACTTTATATGTAGTCACAACTAGACCAATACAATATTTCCAATATTTACCTCCAGAAGATACTAAAAGTGACACAGAAAGTGAAACAAGAAGTGAACTAGATGTTGCCTCAAATAGTTCTAAATATAAATCAGATTGAGTTACTCCGATTACAGATTCATTAGTTCCAGAAGAACCATTCCCTAGAAGACTGACTACTCGACGATCATCTCAAAAAATACTTACAAATGGACAAGCAAAAAATATGAGACCTCATTTTGGTTATTTGCAAAATAATAATGTTGTGGTTCCTATTGGAGCCATTACTAGATATCAAACCCAAAATCAAAATTCTCAATCACAAACTCAAACTCAAAATGATAAAATAACTCCATTTGTATTAAAGGTACGACCAAAAGGGAATAATATATCAAGTTCACAAAAGAAACCTCCTTATGATATTAATGAACAATTACCAAACATCACAGCTAGAATCTCTCTTTTGGATCTTTTAAGAACTTCATCTATCCATAGAGAAGAACTAATGAGTACCTTAAGTAAAATTATGGTACCAAAAAATATAGAACCTGATGTTGTGGTTAATGTTGTAAGCTCTCATGGAACAAATTACATAGATTTTTCAAATAAGGATATTCCTCCTCAAAGCATGCATAGGGATAATCCTCTATACATCACAACATTAATTGGGGAAGTATGTGTCAAAAGAGTTTTAATTGATAATGATTCATCATTAAACATATGCACATATGATTTTTTACAAAGATTTGGATTTAAAAATTAAGATCTAAAAAGGACTAAAATGATTATTAAAGCATTTAATGATGAAACTCAAGAAACATGTGGAGTGCTATCGATTCCATTGCAATTTGGTCCAAGGATTTTGGACACGATCGTGTTTGTTGTACATTGTCCTGCATCGTATAACATACTTTTGGGTTGACCTTGGATCAATGCAATGCGAGCGGTACCCTCTACATTACATCAGTGTTTTAAATTTAAATTCAAAAATCAACTAGTGACTATACATGGTGATCCTAGACCATTTGACATGTGTGCCATGGCAGAACCAATAGGAGTTCCATTTTGTCCTGCTATGTCATCAACACATCCTAATCCACCTTCATCATCAACACCTACATCATCTAAATATACAACTAAAGAAGATAGTCCCTCTACTTCATATCCTACTTTGGATGAAGTATTACCAAATTTATCTTCAATACTCACAACTTCAGAATAAAATAATAATTTTTCCACTCAATATTCCCTAGTGTTAGCTAAGTTACCACCATATCCCCAAATTATGGGCTTACCATGAGAGTTGGGAAGTATCTATCATGTTGGGAGTTGTGTCTTTGTCTACATAGGATATTATTATGACAAAATTAATATTGTGAGTGTCACAATTGATCAAAATGGTTTTGCTAAATGTTACTTTTCTAATGGATATATAAAATCAAAATAAATGATGTGTGACATGGGTTGCAGAGGTAAAGGTTTATAACCTCCTGAAAATGGAATAAAAGAGCCTTTAGAAGTTGAAGAATGGCCTGCCCGATGTGGTATTAGCTACATTCCTATAAAAACCTAATCATTCTCATTTGAGGATGATGATCACCTTATAACATATCAAGAATATTTAGCATAAAAAGAATTTTTTAAACCAAGTAGAAGGATACATTCTTGTAATATGTTATCAATAGCATACCCATACATGATTGTTGAACCAGATGAATATTTGGAGGGAGATATTTTTCATGATGTTTCTATTGATGAAGTTTTAAAGAATCAATTCTACTTTGATGGGTCTATACCATGTATAGCCCATGTTGAAGCAACTACTCCTCAGGAAGGGTAGGTAAAATTAATCTTAAAGGAATTACAAGAAATGGAGGTGTCACCAGTACTATCCAACTTTGAAAGAGAATAAAATATTGTGGTAGAAAATATTTTACAAGTTAACATTGGGACAGAGGAAAACCCTCGCATGGTCAAAATTGGAGCAGAATTAAGTGAAGAAAGACAAAAATAATATATAGCATTTCTCATAGAGTATGCTAATGTTTTTGCTTGGAAATATAAAAATATGCTAGGTCTAGATCCTTCTATAGTCATGCACCATCTAGTGGTGCACCCTGATGCAAAACCTATAAAGAAAAAACTTACAAAAATGCATCCCAAAGTAGAACTACTAGTTAAAAATGAGTTAGACAAAATTTTGAATGCAATTTTTATCCAAGTTATTGATTATTCTAAGTCGATATCAAATATTATTCCAGTATCCAAGAAATATGCCACTAAAGTTAGGGTTTGTATTAATTTCAAAGACATTAATGATGCATGCCCTAAGGATGATTTCCCTCTCCCTAATATGGATAAAATAATAGAATTTACAGCTAGGAGTGGGATGTTATCCTTCATGGATAGTTTTTTAGGATACAACCAAATCAGAATAGCTCCTGAAGACCAAACCAAAAAAACTTTTATTACACATTGGGTACCTTTTGTTGGAAAGTAATACCTTTTGGTTTAAACAATGCAGGAGCAACATATCAAAGAGCTATGACATACATATTTCATGATATGATGTATGATATTATACATGATTATATAAATGATATTATAGCTCACTCAGCTAAAGAGGAAGAGCATATCAATTATTTAAGAAAAGTGTTTGATAGATTAAGAGAATATTTGATTCGCTTGAATAATGTGTATTTGGAGTTAAATCAGGAAAATTGTTAGGGGTTATTATTTATATGCATGGCATAAAAATATATCCTCTCAAAATTAAAGATATACTTGATATGCCACCACCTAAAAACATATCATAATTAAGAAGTTTACAAGGTAAATTACAATCTATTTGTCGTTTCATTAACAAATTGGCACATAAAATAGGACCTTTTCTTAAATTACTTAAGAAAAAAATCCTATTCCAATGGGATAAGGAATTTAAGGAAGCTTTTGAGAGTCTTAAATAGTATCTTCTTACCCCTCCAGTGCTTGTTCCTCCCAGACCATATTGTCCATTTATTTTATATATTTCTGCTTCAGAACTTGCACTTGGAGCTATGTTGGCTCAAATTGATGATGAAAAGAAATAATGGGCCACATATTATATAAGAAGAACATTAATAAGTTATGAAACATGCTATACTCCATTAGAAAAAATTTGTTTGGTAGTTGTGTTTTCTATGCAAAAGTTGCATCATTATATGCTTAGTCAGAAAACATTTGTTATAGTTGTCTGATCCATTAAGGTACTTGATGAATAGAACTTACTTGTTAGGGTACACAGCTAAGTGGGTTCTTGCTCTAAGTGAGTTTGACCTTACATTTATCGAACAAAAATATATTAAAGGCCAAGTTATAGCTTATGAGTTAGTTGTTGCACCTTTAGAGTCCACTCACCCTATAACTATAGAATTTCCTGATGAGTGCCTTAACTTAGAAAAAGATTTGTCTAAGTCATGGTCTTTGTATTTTGATGGAGCTAGATGCATGAGTGGTGCAGGTTTTGGTATTATTAATATCTCCACAAAAGCACCTTATTCCTTTGTCGTTCAAATTACAATTTGCTTGTACTAATAATATTGCAGAGTATGAGGCTCTAATCCTTGGGTTACGAGCTGCTTTAGCCTTAAAAATTAAAACACTATTAGTCTTTGGATATTATCAGCTTATGATAAATCAAATCAATGAAGTTTATCAGACATGATATGAGAATTTCCACCCTTATAAGGAGTATGTTCTTAAGATTATTTCATTGTTTGAGAAAGTAACTTTAGAAGCCATCCCTCGCACTAGCAACCATGTTGTTGATGCCATAGGTGCAACTACTTCTTTGTTACCTTTGGAGTTGGATGATGAGTATGCTACTATCATTATTTTCCAATTCCAATAATCCGCTTCCTTTAAGATATATCTAGAACCATTATATGTGTTTCTAATTAATAAAACAACCCTAGAACCTTAGCATATAGATGTCTTTAATTTTCTCCAAAATGGAACCTTCCCAGAAGGTTTAGATAGAAACCAACATAGGTTATTATGTAAGCGAGTTGTTTTCTTTGTACCCTATACAAAATATCCTTTGAAGGTATCCTATTAAGATTTCTTAATATAGAAGAGTCCAAGAAAGCCGTAAGTGAAGCCCATGATGGATCCTATGGAGGACACTTCAATGGAAGTGCCATTGCTAAGAAACTCCTTTGAATGGGGTATTTTTGGCATTCCATGGAAAAGGGTGCTAATGATTATGTGCATGTTTGTGACAAGTGTCAAAGACATGCAGACCTTGTTCACGCTTCTGCCCAAGATCTTCAAGTTATTTCATCTCCTTGGTCCTTCTCTAAATGAGGTTTAGATATTATTGGTAAAATTAATCCTATTTCTTTTGATGGTCATAAATTCATTATAACAACAGAATATTTCACAAAGTGGATAGAAGTTATGCCATTAGATTCTTGCATATGAGTCCAATTTTCTAAGTTTATATTTAATCAAATTATATTTATATTTGGAATTCCATCAACTCTCATGTCAGATAATGGAATATGCTTTAAAAAAATATATGTTAAAAAATTATATCAAAAATATAAAATTCAACATCGATGGTCTACTCCTTATTATCCACAAGGAAATGACCAAGCTAAAGCTTCGAATAAATATTTAATCAAAATCCTAAAAATATTGGTTAATAAATCAAGCCATGACTATCACATGTAATTATATCCTACCTTGTGGGCTTATCAAACTAGTGTTCGTACTCCTACAGGTGTCTCATCTTTTGTCTTGGTTTATGGTGTTGAAGTAGTTTTTCTATTTGAGTTAGAAGTTCCTTCTCTAGCTCTCTTACTTCAGGATGCTGAAGTAGGGGATGCATATCATGCTGGTAGACTAAGTCAGTTAGAACTTCTATATGAAAATCATATTCATGCCCTAGAGCATCTTCACTTTTACCAAGACAAAATCAAAAATTCATATACCAAGAAAGACCATAGTCGATCTTTTGAAATTGGTGATTTAGTCTCAAAGAAAAAAAAAAAATACAAATGTTAGAAAATATTTAAAGGGTAAATTTCAACCTAATTGGCTTGGACCATTTATCATCACTAATAAATTTGGATTACGTGCATATCGCTTGGCCACCTTAGAAGGAAAATATCTTAAGGAGCCAATGAATATCATGCATCTCAAAAGATATTATGCATAAAATAAAAGTTCCATTTATGTATATACTTGTAAATAACTTCTTCATCATTTAGTTTACAACCCTCATATTATCAAAACACCAAAAAAATCAAGAAAACATAAAAATTTCCAAAAATATTTCAAATTGTTAAAATATCAGTATTTGCATCAGTGTGTGTTGTTTTTCCAAAATTCAAGTTATAATTTATTTTATTTCAGATAAAAATCAAAAGTTATCTTGAACCATGCACTCAATTTTACATTTTAATGAGTTTGATTTTATCACTTTGATTATAAATCTCTCTTATATCAAAATGCACTATTGCTTCATTAAATAAATTTTGAGTTTTGGGAATTGATCTTGCTAGGGTAAATTTCAACCTAATTGGCTTGGACCATTTATCATCACTAATAAATTTGGATTAGGTGCATATCGCTTGGCCACCTTAGAAGGAAAATATCTTAAGGAGCCAATGAATATCATGCATCTCAAAAGATATTATGCATAAAATAAAAGTTCCATTTCTATATATACTTGTAAATAACTTCTTCATCATTTAGTTTACAATATTATCAAAACACCAAAAAAATCAAGAAAACATAAAAATTTCCAAAAATATTTCAAATTAGTCTTTGCATCAATGTGTGTTGTTTTTCCAAAATTCAAGTTATATTTTATTTTATTTCAGACAAACTCAGAAGTTATCTTGAACCATGCACTCAATTTTACATTTTAATGAGTTTGATTTTATCACTTTGATTATAAATCTCTCTTATATCAAAATGCACTATTACTTCATTAAATAAATTTTGAGTTTTGGGAATTGATCTTGCTACTTCTTGAACCAAGAACACACTTTCATATCTTAAAATGATTTGTTGCAAATTCAAAAATTTTCCCTTTCTATCCTATTATGTGCATGGTCTAGAATACTGAGAATTGGAAAAAGGACAATCTCCCCCCTACCCGAATAAAATCCCTAGCTCCTTGTCTAATATGAGCAAGTATCCCGAAAAAGAAAAAAAAAGCAAAGAAAATATAAAAGAAAGAAAAAGTATTTTTTGCTACAAAAAGCAATAAAACCCTCTTTTTCAAAAATGGACAAGAATCCCTACTCCAATAAATTAGAATAAAATAAGGGGGTAATGAACTTGAATCCCTGGAATTCCTTAGTTATTCGAAAGCCATGAGGTAAGCCCCATAACAGGTGGTTTGTGCCCAACCTGCTTGACCTTGGGTAATCCCTTTCATGTGGCGACATGTCTATCACATTAACGACATTTTATATAGACCAATGTCTGCTTGTGGATTGGCTAGTTTTTGGTAACTTGACTTACATAGCAGTTTGATACTATGGCATGCACAAAATCATGGTTAATGAACATTTCACTTGCACACACATCGGTTCATAAAAATTTGCTTGCATCACTACCTTACTCAAAACTGGTAAATTAATTTCACACGCACACACATTTGATCCTTAAGATATTTTGTATCATTGTGTCAAATCCAGATGGATAATGAACTCATTTATCACACACTTGTTCTTGATAAATTAGATTTTGTCTTAGAAATACGTTAAACTATTCCTTTGAAATTTGTTAGACAACATTAGTTTATCATTTATATTTCAAAAAAAATTCAAAACATCCAAAAACAATTTATTTTAAAAAAAACTCATAGTATAAAATCATTTATCATGCATTGCATTGTTTACTTCATGATGATGGTATAATTCCTAGGAATTATTCTTCTGGATTTTTAAACTAGGAATTCAATGCCTAGTGCAAGTCATCTTTCTCAATTTTTAGGTCTAAAATATTTCATATTTATTAATCTTCTTAAATATGTGATACAATGATTTTCTTGATATCAATTTATATTTTAAGGAATAAACAATTTCATATTATCATGGGTCGCATTTTTGAATTTCCAATGATGGTATAATTCTTAGAAACTATTATCCTCAAAATTTTCACACTAAGAATTCAATGCCTAGTGCAAGTCATCCTTCCCAAATTTTCATGCTTAAATCACATTATTTTCATAAACAATAACCCTATCCAAATATTTCTTAAAAATCAAATTTTCTCAAAAATAAAATCAAACATCTTTTATTATTATAAGCCTCAAGATTATTATTATTATTATTATTTGAATTTACATGGTGGAATCGGTAGTCGCCACGAATCCGGGCAGGCTGTCCAAATTTTTATGGCTGCCATAGTATTCTGTGTTGTCCGCCCTAGAAGTCGCCACACAGATCTTCACGCAATCCGCCCCTATAACCACCATGCCACAATCATTTTAAACCTTTTACACCGTGAAAGCACCAGGAAAGGGACAAGCGTTCAGTCCAGCGAGGTAAGCCTCAAGATTATACTTGAGCACCACAAAAACATTTATATTATTAGCAATACAAAATTCCTCACAACAAGATTCGCTTCATGACCCAGTGAGCACTGATCTCCACCAACGGTCATATAACAACATAACATCCTCTGAGGAACACTGCTAATCCATTTATTTCATCATTTCAAAAATACATCTACAAAAGCATGATAAAAATATCAAAAGCATGATTATAAATAATTTAAACATCATAAAATTTAATCAAATGCAATCAAATCATACAAATTCACATAATACAAGAGGATATATATATATCAAAAGTCCATGTACAAAATAGAGTTAGACTGGTATGCCACAATCCTCAAAAATCGGTATACTCAATCACTAAGGATATATAGTACAAAAATGTGTCTAAGAAAGCCAACCCTAGACTCCTCTCAAGCCTCTAGAGCTCACATCATCATCCTCTTTGTAGAGGGTTGGTGGTGGCGATCAAAACTATCCTCCCACTGTCGCTATCCTAGAGGAAGTCACCCTAGTAGAAGAGCAAGATGAGGATCCTATGCGAATAGGACCCATAATATCAGGAGGAATAACCTATCTCTACTCTAGAGGAATCACTATAAATTATAATATTTGATAAAACATGGTCTATTGTATAGACCTCACTAACTCATCCCTTAGACTGCTCCTAAATTGAGTAGTTTAAGAATATGTAGAAACTGGAGCTACATCTCCCTGAGTCGCTTGAGCCCATGCCTATGTGAGCTCTACCTTTAGAATCTGAATCCTACTCCTCAAACCTGCATATTATACCTCTAGAGACTCAATATTAGTATTTTTGATGGCATTCTCCTCCCTAAGACTAGTCACCTCTACCCATAGAGCAGCCATATCACTACTCTCCCCCTCCTCCATAATCCTCTTGCCCTTATCGGACACCTCAGGTACAACATCCTACTGAGGAGATGCTACATGCTCCTCCATCTTGTCATCCACCATCTGTTGAGAAGAGGCTCTCCTCTCCTCCCTGGACATCACCCCTATCCTCAATCGACTCTAATGTCCACCCCTAGTACGAGGAACCTATCTCCTCGAAGGTATTTGTGTCTCAGACTATTTTTGGCTGGCTACACATCATTGCTTGAAAACCTGATCAGTTACCTACTGCACTGCACTCCTCCGTAATGTCAATCAGGAAAGTTTGATGCTAGTATACCATTGAAGATACCTATCTATAACCCTGACATCATCTATAGGCGCTGGCTATATTGGCTCTTCCTTAGGGTACGGATCCAAAAACTATGCCATGTTGGGAGCCCCACTAATAGTGGTAGGATCTCAAGTAAATATAGAAAAGGTGATATTCTTATATTGAGGAATATCCTACTATAGTCCAAACTGTCATTGCACTTAGTCCACGTGATGCAATTCAACCTCTCCTTGGTCCATCTGTAACCAAATGGTTTGCCTAATGTGAGCCAGCTCAAAAGCATCCTCACCCCACACTGGTAACTTTATCTAGGGCCTCCATCTAATATCCTCTACCAGTAGCTCATCAATAAGCCACCACGCTACATCAAGATCAACCCATCTCCAATACCTTCTCTGTAGAGACCAATAGAAGATCCTTGATCTATCCTTCTCTACTCTAGGCTTGCCATCTCCTACTTAAGCCAGAGGAAGTCCTACAGGTCATCTGATAGCTAGGTGCTCCCAGCACCACACCTGTAGAAAATATATCAAAACCAATCCCTTCCCTCTCTTGTAGACCACCCTGTGCAAAAATATGTACAACTTGTAGAGAAATAATGGACCCTAGGAAAATCGGATACTCTAATCGTACATATCATAGATCACCTTTGCTAAGGTCCATGGTAGGTGACATCTGCTAAGGTGGCATAGTATAAGACCTTCCATGATGCCACTCAACAAAATTATCAAACAGGAGACTCCATCTATCTCCCTAAGCCTGTCAATGCTAACCCCACCCTTCTTCAGTAAGAAGTTGGGGACTCCTGTTAATCTCCTTAGTGCCTGGCCTTGGTTTCCAGACGTAGCGATATGAGCACCCCTCACTGGTATCCCAAAATTCTTCAAACATCCTCTAGCATGGGAGTCATCTCCCCTATTAGGAGTTTGAAGCATGATGACTCTGGGTACCATCTTTCTACCAGAGTCATCAACAACATCATATCCAATGGAATTTGTGGCATCTCTACCATATGCCTCAGCCCCACCATCTCTAAGCACATTCTCTCATCAGTTAAGAGAGCAGCCAAATCTGCCTGGAGAGTAGCATATCTCCACTCTCAATTCTTTAGTTCTACCATCTGTCAATAAAAACAAAATAACAAAATTTTAATCAATGATCAGATTAAAAATACGAGATTATATTGAGTGGACAATATTGTATCGACTTTTGTGATATCGTACTCTATGATATCATCAAAATCGATTTGATATTGACCTTGATCGGACCGATTTTGTGATATTATATGATACAATATTGTGAAATTGGGTTGATTTCATCGATATTGTATCATACGATATCGTGAAATCGTTATGATCATGTGAAATCGTTACGATGGGGAACATTTGTGCCCTAAAAATCCAAAATTAAATCAAATTAAAAATAAAATTATAAAAAATCTAAGCTAAAATAAATAAAAATGCTTACCCTAAGAGCTTCATCTCTTGCCCAAACCAAATCGACGTGATGGGGAACATTCGCCATAGTTTTCTCCAAAGCTCCAAAGCAACAAAATACAAATGACAAATGACAAATGAATTGAGTTTTAACCCCTTTTTCTATTTTGTACTTCTTTTACCCTTAATACAAAAAATTTCAAGTTTTTCTTAAAAAAAAATATTTGACGTAAAAACTCGAAGGGGGTATCACACCTAATGTAGTTAAAAATAAAACTTCAAATTTTAAATTTTGTTTGCAATAAATTTTTTCTCTCTCGTAATGCATGTCATTCTTTTATTTAACACATTTTTTTCAAAAATGCGCTAAAGAGGGGGCAAAATGTAACACCCTAAATTTGACCCATAATAATTTGCATTAAAGATAAAAATATTCAAAAATTAATTCAAACAACTTTTTAACTTGTTGCCTCGATTTTTGTGCTTTCTTGGCAATATCGGGTTAAATCGACGAGATCGATCTCTGCTATCATATGTATGATCTTGCCCAAAAAAACTCAAATTAGAAAATAATAAATCAATTACAACATTTTTTGTCTTTACTTGTGCAACCGTGCAACAGTTATGGGATCAGATCCACTGATCAGTCCCAACTTGGAAGGAATTGCAACCTATTATGTTTTTAGCCTATTTTTCCCTACTAGTTTAGCCTATTTAATTAGGCATCCCTCCCTTCGAATTCCTCTTGAATCCATGACATATTTTTTGCATTTGAATTGCTATAATTTATGCATTAGTTCTAGTTGTTTTTCTATTTTCTACAAGATCAGAGGATACGATCAGGGATCGGATGATACGATTAGTGATCGAAGTATACGATCAGCACTGTTCTGCATACGATATTACTGTCTAATTATGATCTTGCTTAGAGATCACTTGGAGACAATTCCAAGTGTTGGTTTGCATTTCTTAACCTCTCAGTTGTATATTTATCATTTGATTTATCATTTCCTATTGCATATAATATTAGATTTAATCATTTTCATCCCTGGAGTTCAACAAACTGCATTCACTTGCATATTTCATATAGCTTAAGGCATATACATGTTATATCTTTGTATTGAGGCATCTAATAGTTCATACATCATTTAATTTCCATCTAGTAAAGTTTGTAGCATATCTTGGTTCTCTATTTTTTTTTCACTCTATCCATGAAACTGTAGATTTCTACTATAATCGGATCTTTGGATCACTGGTCAGATGGTATGATCACAAATCATACGTATGATCTTGACTAGAAGCATACGATCTTGACCAGAAGCATACTATCTTGCCCTATTGCATACGATCTTATCTGCAACAAAAATCAGAATCTTCTTTAGACTTTCGGATACAAGACAGAGTTTCAAATCACTTTTTAATCAGTTCATTATACATTAAAGCTATGTTTTCTATTGTTTGATGTTGCATATGAATCAAAATTACATATAGGTTATCATAGTTACAAATTGGCCAAAACTAGGTGATTGTGAGAGTTTAAAAGGAACACATCAAATAAACTCCTAAACCTAGGCGTGGAAATTGCCAAGAAATATTTCCTGGTGAACCCTAAACAATTCATCCAAAAATCATCAAAGAAGACACAAACTCAAGTGTCTCTCTTTGAGGTGTGGACCAATCATTCTCCTATTCCCCTTCGAGGCATGGATTTATTAGCCTAAAGGAAAGAAGTGCGAGAATTTTAGAGCTACACTTTCAAACATGTTAAAATTGAATCAAACATAATAAAAGGTCCCACATCCTATACTAATACCACAAATTTAAATTTTAAAAAGCATCTAGCCTTTACCTTATTCAAACTCAAAATAAAAACAAAGGCTTTAGTGTATGTTACCCATCCACCATACAAGAAAATCCATGTGCCTTGGAAAATGAACAACGTACATAAAATACGAGTCCAATGGGTAGAACACATTTGGTTAACTTTGGGTGTACGGGTTAAAATTTACGTGGTCCTATTGGTCATAATATGAAATATGGGTTTTACATAACTCAAAGGCTTGATTAAAGCAACACAAAACTATTAAAAGGAATTCCCTTTTAAACTTCAAGGCATACATAAATCTAACACCTAGAAAAATGAGCATCTTTCCAAAGGTATACCATGCAATATAATATCATGTGGGCCCTATTTTTTTCAGCGTACGGTCCACATGCCTATGTGGCATGGTTGTAGAGTTAGGGCTTGTAAAACCTACTCGCTAAACACTTTTATTTTTGTTTTAAAAGTATTCAAAATGTAGGGTTTAATAGATCTAAGTAAACCTTAGAATTTTATGGAAGTGCTATGCTTCCTTTAGTCAAATTACGATCACATGAAATAATGACCGTCTAGGGTGCAAGATCATAAAGGTGTTTTTCACTTCACATAAAAAAGGTAATGATACAGATTACCTTATTTCCTTTAAATTTATCTAACTGAAAAAAGTGAACGTAAATGCTAGTGTAATCCCTTTTGCTACGCTTCAATGAAGACTCTTGTTCCTATTTCTTCCAATAGCACAACTCTATTCCTTTTCCAAATAGAGTTTTCTTAAGATTCAAGATAGTTTGATCAAATAAAAAACTTTTTAACCAACCAAAATGATTGATCCTTATTATTATTAATTTAAACAATGCAAAGTCCATTTTCGTAATTGCTATTGTTTTCCTTTTCTTTAAATAGTTTCAAATTATTTAAAGTATATAAATATGCTCTTTTATATATATATATATATATATATATAATAAGTTCACCTTATTAATATACAAAATATAACATTAAAACTATAATGTTAATTATAAATATATATTATTAAATATTAATAAGTTAACCTTATTAATATTAATACTTTATCAATATTCTAATGTTATTTCTCACTTCAATTAATAAGTCCTTATTAATTAACATTAGAAATCATGAAATCAATTTATTTTCATCAGTGGTATTTAGAAAACAAAAACAAGTGCAAGGAAGGAAAACACGTAAATAAAACCAAAGCAAGTTGGAGTGAGACACCACCATTCCTTACTTCTCCTATCCAGTGCACAAAGGACTCTTTACAATAACTTTGAGGTTATCAACCTTTGTAGTGGATGGATTTTTCAGGTGATGATGACTACCTACAAGCACAATAGTATGAATGCATGAATGCAAGCTACATGTGGTAACCACTCGTTACCCTGTGTACATCTTACCCTGAAGTTGTTTGTTGCATCATTTCTCTTTTGGTGCCTTGTTCTCGGTGGTCGACTTTCTTGCCCACCCATGAGGGAACCTGGTCCTACAAACACAAACTATATCAACAATACCATATCCTTACAATATAACACAATTGCATATAATCAACTAAATGCATCCAAAACTAAGTATTAATCATCATCTATCAATACAAAGTCCATCTCACTAAAATTTTGGCCAAGGTGGGTCATGATAGTTACTCATGATAGTGTAATATTTTGTAATATCATACTAATATGGTTTACTAAAATAGATATCATATGGATAGAACATATTTCAGTATCGTTTAAAAAAAATTTAAAAGGTAAAATTGATAGATGATTTTATCTATGTCTACTATAAAAAGAGTTAATATTTTTCAAATCTTTACTTTTGAAGGGTGTTGTTAAAAACTACCTTTCAAATAAAAAGAACATGAGACAATCAATTTTATTTTTGATTAGTAGTCTTTCTAAAAAATGAATGCCATTCACTTTTGGGATACAACAACTTGATGTTATATGCCAATTTTTGGTGCTCATTACATGTCAATGTCTTGTGTGTAATGTTGATAATATCATGAGACTATCATCACATATAATGTAGATTTGACATGGGATACTTGGATTAATTTAGTACTCAATTTTTAAACCAACATAAGTGTTAATGAGATGGTATTTCTAGTTGAAAAAACATAAGTGTTAATGATATGGCATTTCTAGCATGTATCACCTGATTACAAGTATATGTCAACAATAAATTCATGGATAACTCTTTTGTCTAAATCAATACCTTAATACTATGGGTATAACTAGTCATAATCATGATTAGGGAGGTAATAATAATAAATGTTTTCTTATGAATATAACTCAAAACCATCAATGAACCAATTGATTAACAAGTGCTATGAATATAATAGTCCTTGACAAAGTTGCTTATTACATGTTGGTCATTATCATTATAGTATAACTTTTTTTGGGTTTGTGAATAGATAACATTATAAATACCAAATATAGATATATGGGCTAGTAATATTTGAACCTTGGCCTTGATGATTAAATCCCATATTTTTAATTGTTTGGACTCATGTTATTAGATGTATTTTGCATTTCCAACCACTACAAAAAAGGGCTCTAACAATGGTTTTCAACCGTCCTTAAAGACCTTTAAAGGTAGTTATTCAACCGTCGTCTATGAGGGTATTGTAAAAAGTCCACGATATACAACGGTGACTAAAAGCCACCCTCTTAGGGTCTAAGATGGAAGTTTAAAACCACCCTCTTAGGGCTAGGAGGGTGGTTAGGAACCACTCTCTTAGGTCTAAGAGGGAAAATAAAAACCTCCCTCTTAGGGTTAATATCTCTTAGACCTAAGAGGACAGTTTATAATCATCCTATTAGATCCTAAGAGGGTGGTTATAAGCTGACCTCTTAGGGTCTAAGAGGGCAATTTAAAACTACCCTCTTAGGGCTATGAGTGTAGTTAGGAACCACCCTCTTAGTTCTAAGAGGGCAAATAAAAACAACCTTATTAGGGTTAAAATCTCTTAGGCCTAAGAGGATACTTTATAACCACCCTCTTAGATCCTAAGAGGGTGGTTATAAACTGCCATCTTAGGGATAAGAGGATGGTTTAAAACTTCCCTCCTAGGGTCTCACCTAAAAAAATATAAAGGATGCCTCAGTTGAAATAGCATAGCACTCCGCATTGGTTTGCTATTTCAGCTAAGGCATCCTTTATATGGATGTATCATTTATTTCTCATGGTCATTTCATGGACAAGGTAATTTTCCATTGGAACAAAGAGGGATAAAATTTTAAACTACCTCCATATACCTAACAAATTAGTCAAATTTAGGCACAATAGTTAGAACCTAAGTTCCCTTGCTAAAGTTTGTGTTCAAGAAGGAATACATATGTGTCCACATGGGTGTGCCACTGATACATATATTTATACATAGGCGTGCCACTAATAAAATCAGCTTTGTCATTAAGTATGAAAGATAGAAATAAATATTTTAAATTAATTTAAATTTCTAAATAAAAAATAAATATAAATATGTATAAAGAACTTCATTTCATACAAGAATTAGGTCAAGCAACAAACACTTTTGTGAATGAATTGTCCTGAGATCCTTTTAAATTTTTCCCTGGTCATTTGTTTCCAATGTCAGTGGGGATAGATGCACAAGGGAGTCAAGTAGGTGTGGGAATGACTTGCATAGATAGTAAGGTGTCAAGTTATATGTTTAAATTTTTTATTTAATCTCATTTAATATTGATGTTTGTCGAATTATATTTGTTGGATTTGTTTGCCTAAGGAAAAATCATCATTTGGTTAGTTGATATTATCATGTGTGGCCTTATTATAATGTGTACCAATCGAGACATGCTTGGGTATTGAGGTGTGTACTGGTGTACTATTTTCAAAATCCAAGTATGCTAGAAATGGAAGCATCAGAGTATGTATGAAGTCACAATGCATCATTTTGCTCTTGTTGGAGTGCATACAACCAATGTGGTCCTAGGCATACCATGTTTGTTGAGGATTCTTAGGCTTATTTATTAAGCCTATATTATTTCATATATATTTCATTGTATTGCTTTGCATTGTATTCACGTGATTGGCATAAGTATGCCCACATAGAGTGTTTGTTCGAACTATTAGTCGATGTTTATTTGCTATCAGTTCATTGTAGTGTTTGTTTTATATCTGTTCGAGTGGTCTACCCTATTTGGTATGTTGTTACAGGTTGTTGTAACCCTCCACCATTGCATTTATGTATTTATATTAGTATTTTGCAATAAGATTTCAGCTTCGTTTTGGGTTCTCACTGGACTTGCTGTATCACTAGTATTCAGAGACAAGGAAAAGATCTTGTATTGGTGATTGCATGAAATTGGCCTTCATTGCTAGTCGTATCATTTGGTGAAGCTCATGGTGACAGAGGATAATAGTTGCATTCACCTTTTATCCTAACGAAGACATCAGAGGATTAACCCAGATGGGTAACCTCCTCTACCTCGTTTGCAGGCAAAAAATTACTCAGATCTGACTCAACTGAGAGGTGGGATTTTTTTTTGGCCAAAAAGAACTTGCATAGAGATGAAAACTTAAAGTCACTAAGGGTTCGTTTAATTTTTATTAACATAACTATTGTTCTGGCCCTCCATCGAACAATTCTATTTCGGAGAGATCGAAGCGTCACCCAAGTTTCGTTTGATGGCATCCTATTCCCTTATTGAGGCTTCGAATGTCCCCTTCCTGGGCGAACATCTCACCATTTCAATTTTTTGGATAACCTTCCCACAAAATTAGCATGATTTATCTCCGTCCCCATCGTATTTCACCGCCGATCGGATGAGAAAATTATTTTTGAGTCATTTTCAAGTTGCGCGTTGAGAAGACGCTACGTGGACCATCGACGTTCTAAAGGAGTGTGATTTATTGTTTGTTTCATTGTACAAGACTTTCTGTCAATGTGTAAAATATTCACGATGATGAGAATGGAAATTTTCTCATTGTCTTGCGAAGAACGAATTGTAATGCAGCAAAAATATTTAAGACTAAAATGCATGGAGTCAAAACAATGAACAGTGTATAAGTTGTTTAATGCCAATCAATGCTCGGAGGAGAGGACCACCTATAACTTTGGTGAAGTGAAGTATTCCAACACATAAACAACAAGGAGAAATCGATTTTTTCTAAAGTTTTAGAATTGACCGGTTGAAAACAACAAACTCGGGCGACAATTTTTCTTGACAGAAAATGACAAAATAATTTTTTTTATAAGGTTTTGAACCTTAATATTTTTGACCTTCATCCACCGACGATCGTGAAAAAAAAACTGTTTACGCCTCGACGCCCAGTTGACGCCTTGTGGCACACGTGATACCTGATTTAACGGTTGTTTGACGCCCGCAACGGCCTATTTGACACCCACGACGACTATTTGATGCGCGCAACGGATGTTTGACACCCATGACGGCCTGTTTGATGCCCATGACAGCTGTTGGATGACCATGACGGCCTGTTTGATGCCGGATTGATGTTTTGCTACAATAATTGGAGGTGAACATTTTTTTTTTGCATCCACTTTGCAAGAATTACATTTTTTACCTCAAAAAGGTTGTATTTTTTGCACATAGGGTTAAAATTTGAGTTTTAGAGTGCAAATTTTTTGAAAATTGGAAAAAGGAGTTGAATCTTTTTGCACTTAAAACTCACCCTAAATTGCAAAATTTTGGAAAAATACAAATTGTGTTTGAATTATTTTTACCCCTCATATACTGGCATACACTAGAAAACAAATGGCCAATGATCTTGCAACACAAGTGGCAAACATTGCCATTGTAGTAGGAGATTTGATGGATAGGGTGAAAGACATTACTGTAAAAAATGATGTCAAAATCTACAATAACAAGTTTGCCAACAAAATCAAATGTGATGTAAAACCTTATGATGGATCTCGTAATCCTGATGTACTATCTACCTGGATCTTGGATATGGAGACTTGGTTCTCATATGTCGAGCTCGAACCTAAAGACCAATTACCTTTGGCAAAGGTGAGACTTATAGGTTTAGCACAAATGTTGGTTTTTGATGGTACAACTAAGGTCAATACTTGGAAGGAATTAGTGGCACTTTTGAAAGAAACATTTTTTCCACCTAACTACCAGGCCGATCTAAGGATCAAATGGTATAGGTTAAAGAAAGGTTTTAATATGCCAGTTTTTGATAACATTTTTCAGTTCAATAATCTTAGAGTCCTTTCTAGTATCACTTATTTAGAAGAAGAGATTATTGAAAAATTGTAAGTGGGTTGCATGATCCTATAATGAGGGAGTTGAAATTCATTCGATTTGTCACATTGTCATCGACATTCAAGCATGCCATACTAGCGGAGGAGAAAGTTGGTGCATATCACAAATCTTGTTCATCACAGGAGAGCTCTTCCATAGGCGGGAATTAGCATCAACAGAAGGTGAAGAACAATTCTCAATATTCCCCTCATTCTTCTTCTCCTCTCATTTC
This sequence comes from Wollemia nobilis, assembly GCA_028583015.1. NCBI lineage: Eukaryota > Viridiplantae > Streptophyta > Pinopsida > Araucariales > Araucariaceae > Wollemia > Wollemia nobilis. Next base: position 2,841,848 of record JAQPPZ010001678.1, on the reverse strand, counting down.
TCCTCAAGTATATTCTTCTTCTTTTCATTCTAAAGATCCTTCTTCTTCATTGTATTGTGAATTTTATGAAAAAAATGGTCATGTAAAATCCAAATGCTTTACTTTTGAAAATTTGAAGAAGAAGAAATCCCTATGGTGAATTTTAAGAAGAAGACAAGCACATATTTGCAACATCTGATTTGGTATTGTTGCATTGTCAGGTGAAGCACTTGATAGATGTAGTTGCTTGGGCCTCCTTTTTATATGGCCCTTTGTACCAATTTTATCTTTTGGAATGATGATATCAAGCACCATATTAAATATTTGAGACAAAAGGGATACATATGCTTAAGTGCATCACCTTGCAAGATTTTGATTGAATATAAATTTTTGAATAAAATCATTATGAGAAATAGGTACCCAATTACTTGTTGAATCAACTTAGAGATGGCAACTATTTCATTAAGGTCAATATCAAGTTAGGCTAGTGGAAGACAAGATTTACATCCAAGTCTTTTGAGTTGTTGGGCCTAACCAAATGCATTTTGAATGACATAAGTTTTACTATTGTTGACTAAATTATTTATAACTTGTCTACCTGCTCAACACGTGTCTTTACTCTTTAGCAAAACATGAGAGGAACAAATGGAGCATGTTGGGCAAGTTCTTGACACCCTATATAAACACTAATTGGATACCAAATTGTAAAATAACAAGAGGCCATTTTTTGAATTAGGTTAACTTCATTCAATCAAAAGTGAAATGAGGAATCTGTTGATTCAGATACTCAAATACTAGATAAAACTAAAATAGAACTATACCTAGAGGAGGTAGCAAGAAAAAGGAGATAATTTGAAGAATAAATTCTAAGAAAAAAGGCATAAGAAGTTGTTGTAAAACAAAAGGAAGAACCCTTAGCTAAACAAAAACTAGAAGAGTTAGTTGAAATAAAACTGGTTTTAAAACAAAATAAAGAGCCATAGTTAAATATATCTCCATTAGCATTAGTTGTTGTAACATCAATGCTTTCAACTACAAAAAATTTTAGAGCACCACAAATGAAGATTGCTTCTTCATAAAATAACACATACATAGTCCAACATCCACACATGGACATAGACATAGATGACACACCTTTAGGGTCATATGTGTCGATATTTGGATAAAATACTAGTAGGTCTAAAGAGATCTATGTGTATCGTTCCAAATTTTTCGCACCCTTACCTTCAGGCTAAAGGATCCACGTCCGGAAGGGGGATGCGAGAAGGATGGGACGGTACCTCGGACTGAGAGGCCCTTTGAAGGTCGCGCCTCTCGGGGGAGGGGTATTAAGGTGATTTTTTGATGGATGGTGGGGTTCACCAGGAAACTTTTAGTGGCAGTTTCCACGCCTAGGTTGGGAATGAGTTTGATGTGTTCAGTTTTATCTTTAATCATTCAAATCCTAGGTTTGGCCAAATGAATCTAAGTTATTCTATATGAAATGCAGATTTAAATGAATACAGAAAATAGAATTAAACATAAAACACAAAGAATATGCTAGATGAGAAAAGCCATACCTGATCCGGATGTCTGATGGAGGTTCTGATTTTTGAAGCAGTCCAGATCGCCTCTGATATGACAGGATCATCTGAGATCTAACAAGATCGTCTGAGATCTGACGAATTCATCAGACGAATTCGTCAGAGACCTGCAATCAGAGAAATAGATACAAAATACAAGAAATGCAGCTATACCAACAAAGGAAAATGATGTAAAATGATAATAGTGATGTTAAGATGATAATTACAAATAGAAATTTAAGTGGATTACAATGTTTTAATGACAAATTATGACTTTATTATGCACTTAAGCTACATGGGTGAACTCCAAGATGCAGAATAATAAGGAATAATAATAAACTTAACTAGATGCAGAATAAAACAATAGAAAAGAATAGAAGAAACGCAAACTCTGGGCATTGATTGCCTCCAATGTTGGCTACAGTCGAAATCGTCTGTAGAATACGAAATCGTCTCAAATTTTGGCGTGATCGTCCGAGATCGTACAGGATCGTCTACGACGATCTGAGCTTGCTCCGGCTGAAAAATGACAAAGTTCCTGCAAGAGAACTTAGAAAGGACGAAGACGAACAAGTAATTTAAGATACTCTAATGCATGTAAAACTCGATGTCACGAGAAAATTTCAGCCAGGGGAAGGTCAAAGGGAGGGCCTAAGATTAAATAGGCTTAGGAAGGAGGTTGGGAGGTTGGAGATCATCCCAATTTGGGAGATCTCCAATGGGGGAGGTCTCTAACCGCGCAGACACGCTTTTGCCCCGGTTAGAGACGTCGTTGAAACAGAAGCTAATTATGAAAAAATCAGTTTGGGACGAAATCGTCTGGACGTTCTGCTCCAGACGAATTCGTCCGATCTGAGGCGATATCGTCTGATCGGCGACGATATCGTCCAACGGTCACAACAAATCCTAAAAATGGCATGAAAAACGAGGAAAGCGGTTTAACAGGCGGTTAAAGGGCGGTTCGAGGTTAAAAATTTAAAATTTTAATTATTTACTAAGGTTTACTGCACCAATTTTAGGGTGCTACATTTTGCCCCCTCTTTAGCGAATTTTCCAAAGAAAATGCGTTAAAGACGAGTTCTTCTCGATTTACGAGAAAGCAAAAATTTATTCCCATTTTTAGGCGACGATTCTAGGTCGAATCGTATGACAACTTACTATGGTGCCCCCTCCGTGTTTTTACCCAAATCGAACGTTTGAGGTAAAAACGCGAAAAAGCAAAAATTTTAAAAATTGTTGTTAATATGTTTTTGAATAAAATTAAGAAAAATAGGGTAAAACCCTAATTCATTTTTACTATTCATTTTTCTGGTTTCTAGAGCTCTGCAGACAAGATGGTCGAGACAACGCACAGATCGACAAAGGTCCGACGCGGGCTATGGGTAAGGATCTAAACTTAGTTTAGAATGCTTTAATTTGAATTTATGTGCTTTTTAGATAAATTTTAAATGATTTTTGAGCATCGCGGCCATTTTTGGGCCGTTGACGTCGTCGGGACGAAATCGTCTCGATATCGTCGATTTCGTCCAAGGGCGAAATCGACGATATGGGGACGATTTCATCCAATAAGGGACGATTCCCTCTTGCGAAATCGAAGACGAATTTGCTCAAATTTAGGACGATATCGTCCAATAGTGGACGATATCATCATTTGTATGAAATTGAACTTATTTTACTTGCATTTTTAATCACTATTTTATTAATGATTTTTATTGTTTTGTTGTTTATGTTGCAGAGAGGATTACTAAAGAGCCGAGAATGGAAATACGAGGGTCTAAGGGATGACTTGGCCACTCTATCTTAGGCAGAGCGAGACCGACTAACAGAGGTCGGTTTACAGCATGTGGCAGAAATGCCACACGTTTCTACAGATATGGGGCTATTGACAGCCCTAGCAGAGAGGTGGTATCCGGGTTCTTCCTGTTTTCGGTTACCGACAGGGGAGATGGCTCCCACATTGGAGGATGTATGGAGGATCTTGAGGATCCCCATACAAGGACGGCTGATAACTCCCATGGCCAACCAGGGCCACATGATGATGCGACTATGCAGAGATCCGAGCTTCGCCCTGGAGAAGGGCGGAGTGAATATCGAGTCACTATGACAGATGCCTGGGGCATCTAGACTGACACAGGTTTTGGCAGGGGTAGTAGGTGGTCTACTGCTATGCCATCAGAGTGGATGCAGACTACCATGGCTACTGACAGATGTGGTCTACGACATGAGAGACCACGGGTACAGGTTTGCTTGGGGGAGCTTCATACTATGCCGATTGTACAGGATCCTGCATGGGGTCATGTACAAGGGCGGCCGATGTCTAGTCATGACATCTCTACTGTAGGTTTGGTGCTGGGAGCACATTATGGTACGGAGGCCGGTAGGGCTCCCACTGATAGGGGTTGATGGGGAGAGGCCCTGGGTTTTCTACTGGTGGCTCCAGAGAGGGTCACAATGGCGGATAGATATGCCAATGTCCCGGAGACTACTTGATGACCTTGTCTCTGACTAGATCACCTGGAGGCCTTGGAGAGAGCATCCAGGGTGGGCCGAGGACAGACAGGAGCTGGCTCGCATCAGGTGAACCTGCTGGCTGAGGATGGAGAGGGGAGAGGTGGAGCTCCACCGCTATGACCGAGTTTTGAGGCAGTTTGGTCTACAGCAGGGGATCCCATCTCTTAGGGATTACGAGTTTTCTCGGACCGTTTGGGATAACACCACAGTTAGCGGGGCTCCGGATATGCAGCGCTTCTGGAGTCAGGACGTGGACGATGCCCCCATCTCAGCCAGTGGATGGGGACGACGTCTGGGGTAGCCGATCGGCTATGATGCCCGGTACACAGCATCCGCCCTCCTCGGATGACGAGGGCTCAGGGTCCGATTCATGCAGTTGTGCGTCGGATGGGGAGGCGGTGCCAGGCAGCCATTGAGGTGGCACAGGGTCACGGAGGGAGAGAGCAGAGGAGGCCACAGGCTCAATAGAGGCCGTGACAATGGGAGAGGAGGGAGGAGAGACCCCCTTCTCCACAGAGAGAGAGGCCACCATCGCCCGATAAGGGCAAGGGTGTGGACGTAGGAGAGAGTAGCGAGATGGCTACTCTCTGAGCGAAGAATGTCCGTCTCTAGGCATAGGTGCAGACTTTGCAGGATGAGGCTGCACGACACCGAGCTGAGGCCACACAGCTCAGAGATGAGGTCGCACACCTCAGGGCATAGAGCGGAGGGGCGAGCACTCGGGAGCTGGCATGGTTGGTTGCTCAGACCACATTCTATCAGGGGATATACTTCCAGCTAGTTCCAGAAGGCTAGAGGATACAACTGCCAGCTGGTATTGTGGAGCCGATCAGGATGGGGTCATCTAGGACTTCATCCCGATCGACGACTAGGACTCATAGTACCACACGGACTACGATGGGGCCACCTCCTCCACCTCCGGGCGAGAGAGGAGATGAGGCTGAGAGCTCGAGGGGTTCTCGAGGCTAGCTTGCTGACTGCACTGCATGGATTGATATATATTGTTTATTATTTTTGATTTTTGAGAGGATTGAGTATGCCGAGGTACAGATTGTGGCATACCAATCCAGTTTTGATATGATGTACATGATTTTGTTGATATATATATGAGATATTTTTGATGATATGACTTGTGTCTTATGTGTTTGTATGATGCTTTAATGTTTTGATTTGATTGATTTGATGATTCATGTAATTATGTCGTTTGGAAATATTATAATTTTATGTCATGCTTTTAAAATTTAAATGAAATAATCTGATGTAAACAAATTGGTTGTTTGTGGTATGATTTGATAAAAAATAAAAAAGGGACTTTTAACAATAATTTCAAAGGACATTGTCGCTATTTATGACCATTTCATGGAGTCGCCGCTCGCTAGGTCGTCAAGCTAATCCCAGTATAGAAATATTGCTAAAAGTAAAAGAGTGCTTAAGAGACTGTCTTAAGACTTTGTGTTGTGATGATGAAAATGATGATGATGATGATGATTTGTTTTCAGATTTCCATGAAAATATTATGCATGAAATATATTAAAAATGATTTTTTGCTAGGCATAAATTCCTAAGTGTGATAAAATTTTTGAATAATTCCCTAGGAATTATACCATCATTGCAAAATTGAATGTTGACATAATGACATGAAATAGCAAAAATGTTCGTTCTTTTTAAAGCATAATTGTGTAACATAATGATTTAAGTCATATGTTTTTATGATTTTAAATAAATGGGAAAATAAAATTAATACAATGGTTTGCGCTAGGCATAGAATATTTAGGTATAGACTTATACCATCATCGCGAAATCCAAAGAAGAAATTGATATAATAGTTTTATTGCATGGTTGATTTTTAATTTTGAAATAAACAGAAAATATAAATATGAGGACTTGCGCTAGGCATAAAATTCCAATTTAGGTTTTGGAACTATACCATCGTCGCGAAAGTCAAAAATTATATATATAAATGTGACTTTATTGCATGTTTTTGAAAGAAATTTTGATTTTTTTGAAAAATGCATGTAGTTGTCTTTATACTAAACAACTGTTCTCAAGTAAGAAAATGAAATTATTCCAGACAATTTGCAAAAATATTTTAAATTATCTCAAAGACAAAAGTTAGATTTATAAGGAATCCCATGTGCATATGTGAGTTCATTTCCGATCTTGATTTATCATAATGATACACAAAATCTCTCAAATACAAATGTGTGTGCAATTGCTTTGTGCATTTACCAGTTTTGAGCAAGATAATTTGATACAAGTGATTTGAATTAACCAAATAAGTGTTCATTGACCATGATTTATATGCATATAACCGTACCAGACTACTATGTAAGTCGGGTTATCAAGAGCTAGCTAATCCATAAGCGGACATAGGTCTGTACAAAAGAAGGTCGCTAATGTGACAGACATATCACCACGCTAGGAGTTACCCAAGGCCAAGCGGGTTGGGCACAAACCACCTGTTATGGGGCTTACCTCACAGTTTTCGAATAATTGAGAATTCCAGGGATTCAAGCTCATCAACCCTTCTTTTCTTTTCAATGGGTAGGGAAAAGGATTTTATTGCTTTTGCTTTTGCTTTCTTTGCTTTTCTTTTCTTTTCTTTTGTATTTTTCTTTTTCTTTTCTTTTTTTCTTTTTTTTTTTTGTATTTTTGCTTTGATATTTGAGATAATGCTGAAATAGTGCTGAGATAGTACAAAATGATACTGAAATAATGCTTCTTTTTCTCATGATTTTGCTTGATTTTTCTTTTTCTTTTGCTTCCTATTCTAGGGATACTTGCTCGGATTGGCTGTAGAGCAAGGGATTTTTATTCTGGGTAGGGGTGAGCTTGTCCTTTTGTCAATTCTCAAAGATTCTAGACCATGTGCATGATAGGATAGCAGGGGAAACTTTTCGCTCAAGAAACCACTTCTACTATGTAGCATCGTGTTGAATTTGCAAATGTAATCATTTTAATGTGAAAGGATATGCTTGGTTTAAGTAAATAACAAGATCAATTCTCTATGCTCAAACTTTATTTAATTCAATTTGTGGACTTTGATATAAGAGAGATTAGTAATCATGCCAGATAAAATCAAGATATTTATTCATGTGTTTGCAAAAGTGAGGGATTCCAAATAAATGCTAATTTATCCAAAATAATTTGAAAATATAACTGCAATACTTCAAGAATAAATATAATACAACAAATATTTTTGAAGAGTTTTGATAATTTTGACTCTTTTTTTTTTTTTTTTTTTTGAAAGAGTAAATAATATTGTTGTTTTTTTATAAAAGAATTAACAAGTGCAATAAATACAACAAATATTTTTGAATATTTTGATGATTTTGATTTTTTTTTATTTTTTTATATTGTGGTTTTAATTTGTGAACTGATAGAATAAATAATATTGTTGTTTTTGGAATTTTTGTATGGATTACTTAAAATGAAACAATATACAAAATAATATATACAATATACAAGGTTATTTGAATATAGCATGCCTAAGGTTGCTTCAAAATCAAAGGCGGTTTTGAAGGATAATTTGGTTGTGGTGAAAGTAAGAACAAAAGGTGATGAATAAAAGGTAGCGATAACAAAAGCTTTGTTATAATGTAAAATAATGTAGCAAAAGATTTGACTTTTATATGTGTAAAATTGATCATGTTACAAAATAAAATGTCAGAAGGATAAGAAAGTTCTTCATTCTTATTACTATATTCCAAGTCTTGATAAGATGGAGAAAGTATATGTGAAAGATATGCATGAGTGTTATTTGGTAAACAAGGATGATCATATATGGATGAAGAAAAATGATGGATAGAAGGTAATTGTGACAATGGAGAATGTATAGAACTTGATGTTTCTTGAATTTCATTATTAAAAGATTTTATAATAACATTTGATTCATTAAGATCTTCTTCCTTTAATTTGAGTTTTTGGAATAATTGATAAGTGCATAAATTAAGAGAGGAGCCATTATCTACCATGATAGTTTTAACAGGTATTTCTTTACTAGATCTTGTAATGTAAAGAGATGAGTCTTCTTGTGGAGTAGAGGAAGGAATATCCTCATCATAGAATGAAATATGATTAACCTCAAGAGGGTTTACACCATTAATTATGTCCTTAGGGAAAATATCATGAAGGACAAATTGTTGGCTAGGTATTTTGAACAACGTTTCCTTATGAGAACTTTGTAATACTTCTAAAAGGGATATCTTTGCTTGAGGGTTAATCACTTGTTGTTGGCTATCAAAGTGGACTTCAAATTGAGATTTTGATTCTAAAGATGAGCTTTCTATGCTTACATTCCATTTTGGATCATTCTCTAGAGCCAAAGATAGTTTTGAAGGTTGGTCAAATGAGGAATCCATATCTTGAATATCATATTGAGTTGATTGAACTTGAGGTTGCTCATTTGTAGTTTCTGTTACTATATTAATAATATCATCATGATGGGACACATTAACATGCAATATTTGATTGGTTTCTTGTTGTTGATAATTGAATAGGGGTTCTTGGGAGATCCCCATGTCTTGATTGATTATTGGTATTTGTTGTGTAGGAGTTTGATTGTTTACTGGAGATTTATAATCAGTTGTAGATTGTAATTCCTTTATATTAAAAAGACCCTCATCAATCAAATCTTGAATTGAACATCTTAAATCTTTACATTTTTGTGTCATATGTCCATCCACTCTATGATATTCACAATGTAGCTCAGGTTTAAACCAATCTGTTGTGGTATCAAGTTGTCTTATGGAAGGGAGTTCAATCCTATTTGTGTCAAGTAAATACTTGAGAATTATATCCATTGGTTGATTGAGCTTAGTAAATTTACGTGATGAAGGTTTTCGAGAGGTTTTTGATAAGTGCCTTAGGAATTCCGTCATAAAAGGACCTAATGGTTTCTCACCTCTACTTTCTTTATTATGGGTAGAATGATGATAGGAAGATTGCGAAGTATGAGGTGAGTGCATGGTAGAATTGGAAGAATAAGTATTTTCTTGTTGAAATGGATGTGTTGTATTGAAAGAAGAATATTGAAAGGGTGGAGGAGGATTGTATGTGGATCGATAGACATAATATGGATATATGGGAGAATAGATAATATCGTTATGAAGAGGATTGGCAAAGGGATTGTCCTGTTGGGGTAAGGATGAAAAATGAGAAAAGTGTGATGGAGGTGGTGTTGAATAGGGATGAGGTTGGTCATAATCAACAAATGTATTTAGCTGAATTCTTCCAACATTACTGATGGGCTCATATTGATTTGAGTAAAAACTCATGGTTTCTTTAGTACTTCTAAAAGTAATATTTAGTATCTACTATTTAGAATTGAATCTAAAACATACAAACTTGAAATGATGATTTTGTTACTTTTTTTTTTTGTATACATATATTTTTTTTTTTTGTTTTTTTATATTTTTGAATCAGAAATATGCCTATGTTATTCACGTCGGGTTCACCAAAATGTATCGTTCCAAATTTTTTGCACCCTTACCTTCAGGCTAAAGGATCCGCGCCCGGAAGGGGGATGCGAGAAGGATGGGACGGTACCTCGGACTGAGAGGCCCTTTGAAGGTCGCGCCTCTCGGGGGAGGGGTATTAAGGTGATTTTTCGACGGATGGTGGGGTTCACCAGGAAAATTTTAGTGGCAGTTTCCACGCCTAGGTTGGGAATGAGTTTGATGTGTTCAGTTTTATCTTTAATCATTCAAATCCTAGGTTTGGCCAAATGAATCTAAATTATTCTATATGAAAATGCAGATTTAAATGAATACAAAAAATAGAATTAAACATAAAACACAGAGAATATGCTAGATGAGAAAAGCCATACCTGATTCCGGATGTCTGATGGAGGTTCTAATTTTTGAAGCAGTCCAGATCGCCTCTGATATGACAGGATCGTCTGAGATCAGACAAGATCATCTGAGATCTGACGAATTCGTCAGACGAATTCGTCAGAGACCTACAATCAGAGAAATAGATACAAAATACAAAAAATGCAACTATACCAACAGAGGAAAATGATGTAAAATGATAATAGTGATGCTAAGATGATAATTACAAATAGAAATTTAAGTAAATTACAATGTTTAATGACTAATTATGACTTTATTATGCACTTAAGCTACATGAGGTGAACTCCAAGATGCAAAATAACAAGAAATAATAATAAGCTTAACTAGATGCAGAATAAAACAATAGAAAAAGAGATAGAAAATGCAAACTCTGGGCACTGATTGCCCCCAATGTTGGCTACAGTCGAAATCATCTGCAGAATACGAAATCGTCTCGAATTTTGGCGTGATCGTCCGAGATCGTACAGGATCGTCTACGACGATCTGAGCTTGCTCCGACTAAAAAATAATGAAGTTCCTGCAAGAAAATTTAGAAGGGACAAAAGCAAACAGTAATCTAAGATACTATAATGCATATAGAACTCGATGTTACAAGAAATTTCAGCCAGGGGAAGGTCAAGGGGAGGGCCTAAGATTAAATAGGCATAGGAAGGAGGTTGGGAGGTTGGAGATCATCCCAATTTGGGAGATCTCCAACGGGGGAGGTCTCTAACCACGCAGACACGCTTTTGCCCCGGTTAGAGACGCCGTTGAAACAGAAGCTAATTATGAAAAATCAGTTTTGGGACGAAATCGTCTGGACGTTCTGCTCCAGACGAATTCGTCCGATCTGAGGCGATATCATCTGATCGGCGACGATATCGTCCAACGGTCACAACAAATCCTAAAAATGGCACGAAAAATAGGGAGAGTGGTTTAACAGGCGGTTAACGGGCGGTTCGGGGTTAAAATTTAAATTTTGAATTATTACTAAGGTTTACTGCGCCAATTTTAGGGTGCTACACTATGATAACATTGCTGTGAAAAATATTATTAAGAAATAAGAATAGAAATCTAAAAAATGGTTAGTTGTAATTCCATTAAATATTTATGTTCCAAAAATCAAATAGATATACAACAGGTCAAAAATAATCATAAAGCAATATGTTATCAAATTAAACATGCAATAATGAACCTAGGGATTATGATATATTCTTGATTAAATTTTATGTGAGAACAAATGACTAGGAATGAAACTACTCATGTTTAAAAGATATGCAAGTTGTTCAAATGTATATGATAGAAAATGTCAAATTAACTTGATATAAGCCAATTATATCCAAAAATACCTAATTTTATAAAAAACATTTAACTAAATTAAAAGGTTATGCTAATGTAATTATTAAATAATATCTATAGAAAATGATAAGGATGCATAGAGTTATGATGTCTTCTATTTGAGAAGATGAGTTTTGAAGAAATTTTGACAAAAGTTATGAGTTCAAATGGTGCTAACAAATTTGAGACCATGATAATAAAATAACCACTCATGGTTGGCACTATTGTCTATTAAAGGTAAATTCAAAGACTATGGATCCTTACCTAAGCATACAACTTGTATCTTATGCCTCAACCTCCAATCTATAGGTGGTGTACATGTTACTCTGCTAATGCTAAATAGCAAATGCAGGAAAGGGTACCCTTGAGGGAAATATTAGCAAGTAGAATTTAGAGGTTGTTGCTAATTCAAAGACATGAAATAATCACTTTGCCAAAGATACCCAATTCAAAGATAGGAAATATCAATTTGAGGCTATGCTAATAGAATAACCACTCATGGTTAGCACTATTTATTACATTCCAAAAGTAATATAGCCATCGACTATATTAGGAGTAGATGTAGTAATTATTATTTATAGGTATCCAATTTTTTTGATATGAAATCATCGATTTATCTTCATTAACTTGCATATTCACACTACTATTGCCTATTATGGTGGGGATCTACCCTCCTTGAGTGGCAAAGGTATTTATTTGATTCATTTGATTTATATTTATTACGTTCGGATATATTTACTATTCTCGTTGGTTGTATTAATTTTTGTTGATAAGTAAATGATAAACTACATAGTGTAAACTCGGTCTAGGGAGCCAATAGGTATATCTCTCTAAGTGGTATCAGTAATCAAGTTCTAGCACAATGTAACTTGTTATTTTCAATCATCATGGGTGTCCTCCAGATCTGGTGCACAACAGTCATGCTCAACACAATACCATTCGTGCTCATCGTAGGGGACAAGGAAGTCTCACCGTAGCTATGCTCTTCACAGGAAAACTGAAGTCGTATAAGGGAATTTGAACTACTTATATCTCCATTCTACATGGTGGCATAGTAGGCCATAACAATAATAGGTTCAGCTCTATCTCATAGCCAAATAATGATAACATTGCATGGCAATCATGCGACATGGAGGTTGAGGGGAGCAAGAACTAAGCTAAATCATGTTGATTCATCACATCATAGCCAAATTTGAGAGTTGTAGGAGTTTTAAATCGAGAACCAATCAAATTGCTCGTCGAATAAAATATTAAGTAGAAACATTAAGGTACATTGATTTAATTTCTACATAACATCATTTAAAAAAAAATTAATTCATGCAGCCTAGAAAATATCCCACATGAGTTGTGTGAAAGCCGCAAGGGTCTTTATAAGAAAAGAGTCACATAATATTAGGTGTGACTACGGTCACATAGCTCCTCATCTTGCATGTGCATAAAAAGTACCCAAGTGTCCTCATCTTGTCTTATCGCTATGTCATTTCGGGTGTCCTTTGTGTGCTTTGTCTCATAGTCTTCTACTTCGCCTGTTTATCGTATAGTCGCTTGGTGGTATCCATGTGTCATTGTTATTGCATCCTTTCCAGTCTTTCATGTGGTCTTACAGTCGATGTCGCATCTTGTCTGTGTCTTCCATATAGTCCTACCGTTGTCTTGTTTCTTAGTTGTCTTATTGTCATGTTCCCCTTGTGTTGTCCTGTGTTGCATTATGCATTGTCCAGTGTCCTCAGTTTACCTTGTGTTGTCACATCATGTCTCAATTGTGTCTCGAGTCTCCTGCATCATGTCTCGGTTGTGTCTTGAGTTGGGTTTCAATTAAGAGTGTGTCAAAATTGGTTTCAAGTGGTGTGTTGTGTCAAAGTGGTAAAGTGAGTATCAAAATTGGTTTCAAGTGGTGTGGTGTGTCAAATTGGTAAAAAGAATTGTTGATTCAAATTTGGATGCTGAAGTCTCAAGGGGAAGCTCTAAATTCAAAACTATGTCGTAGTTGGAGCGACAATACAAGAAAATAACAACCAAATATTTACCAAATTAACCAAACTTTTGGCATAAAATTAAAAACGCAAGCTTATAAGCAAGAAATTCTAAAGAGTGCATGAGCAGATAGTGGAAAAAAGTACTAAACCGACTATTAACAAGCTCGAATATCTTAAATTAAGGGTTCCAAAATTCACCAAGAAGACCTCCTAGAAGAAAAGGTACACATAATTCTTCTTCTCCTTTCGAAATTAATAGCTTTAACCCTGGTCATCCATTAATTAAAAATATGGTGTCCAATCCCTCCCCAAACTCTTCCCATGAGAACCTCACACAAGAAAAAATAGGAAGCCCCATTACCACTGACAAGGCCTTAACATCGTTATTGGCTAGTATAAACACTTTGAATGACAAGATGACCCAACTATTGGAAAGGTAAAGCCAACCAAATCCTCCTAGCCCAAATCACCCCCAAAGACACTGGAATACTGAGGATCAATATGAAGAAGTTTATGCACAACAAAGAGGTCATAATTATAGTCCCCAAAATTGCTTCAATGGATAATGAAATAATGAGAATATCAACAACAAATATGTTTTTGAACAACAAAGAGGTCCTACCCAAAATCACTTCCATCGATATAGGCACAATGAAGACCAAGATAGATATGAAGTTTACCAACAACTTAGAGGTCCTAGTGGGGTTAATTTTCCATGCATTGATATTCCCACCTTTGAGGGTTATGATCCACATGGGTGGATAGCCAAAATGGAAGGCATTTTAGAATTATACTAAATTTAAGATTCAGAAAAAGTTCCTTTTGCTACTTTCAAACTAGGTATTGAAGCTTATCAATGGTTTGTATCGCTCAAACACAAGAAGGAAAAAACCATTTTCTGGAATGGTTTCACCAAATACTTTCTTAACAAATTTGATGAAGGATCCTCATCTTCTTACATGTTGTGGTTTTTATCACTTAAGCAAAAAATATCAGCAATGGATTATATATCAGAATTCACTAGCCTGCTTTCCTATGCAAGAAATTTAGAAATTGATGTAGTGATAGCTACTTTTAGAAATGGGTTGAAAGAGAATATTAAATTCAAAGTGGATCTACAAGATCCATCCACTATAGATGTCTATATACGGATTACCAAGTTGGCTGAGAAGAAGGTACAAATGGCAACATCCATACGACGTGATTCATATGGTCGACCTCAATATCGGAACAACTCTTTTCGTAGAAATGATCAACCATCAAGATATTTTTGCTATAAATATCACAATCACCATCCAAAATATCAGGCATGTGTACCATGATAGAAATTTCAAATTGAATATGCTGACAAGGAAGATGAATAAATAGAGGAGAACAACTCTCCTGATGATCCCATAGATGAAGACCAAATTGAACACGAGGAGGTTGTAGCTAAGAAATATACTATGGCAATTTTAGTACATGCTCTTATGGGGTTATCAGCACACCATACAATTAAAGTAATAGGATTCATTCAAAAAATGAAGGAAAACTATATTAATTGATTCAGGAAGTACTCACAATTTTATTGACACAAGGCTTGCCAAGGCATTAAACTTGCACATCCACTCCTAAAATCAAGATAAATATCAAGTTAGAACTGTAAGTGGGAGTAGTTCTCAATGTATAGGTAAAACATCTTCAATTTCATTACAAATGGGAAATTATACTTGGTAGGGTCCTCTTTTTATTATGAATTTAGAGAATTTAGAAGTTATCTTGGGAGTCGCATGGCTAGAACAAATGTAAACCATGGTTGGTTTTAATTATAAGCAGCACTTTGTTGAATGGAAAGAAAATGGGAAGACCATTACCTCCAAGGAATTCTAACACCTCCATAAAAGATAGTAAGTTTGCACAGCATGGAAAAAATATTAAGAAAATGTAGTTATGGATTCATTTCTCAAATTAATTGTATGGAAATGCAAGCACAAGATATGCGAGAAATCCAATCATAGGATCTACAAAGTATTATGGCCAACTATGATGAGGTCTTCCAAGAACCAAAGTGACTACCTCCCAAAATATCCCATGACCATGTCATACACCTTGTTCTAGGCAATATTCCTCCTAATGGTCATCCTTATCGATATCCCCAACCTTAAAAACTAGAAATTAAGAAAATTGTCCAAGAACTATTAGAACATGGAGTCATCCATCATAGTACTAGCCCTTATTCTTCACTAGTAGTCTTGGCTCGTCGTAAAGACAATTCTTGGCATATGTGTCCAAATTTTTGTCCTCTTAACAAAATCATTATCAAATATAAATTCCCTATACTTGTCATTGATGATCTATTAGATGAACTACACGGTGCAAAAATTTCTACCAAATTGGACTTACATTCAGGGTTTCACCAAATTAGAGTTAGGGAAGAATATATTCCCAAAACAACTTTTCAAACCCATGAAGGTCATTATGAATTCTTGGTCATGCTCTTTTGTCTCACTAATTCCCCATCTACATTCCAAATTCTCATGAACCAGGTGTTTCATCCATTCCTCTGCAAATTTGTCCTAGTCTTCTTCGATGACATACTCATATATAGTAAATCATGGAAGGATCATTTGTTGCATGTGGGAAGGGTTCTTCATATCCTACATAGGGAAAAGTTGTTTTTCAAATGCTCTAAATGCTCTTTTGGTGTTCAATAAGTTGAGTACCTAGGTCATATAGTATCTCAATAAGGTGTTAAAGTGGATCTCAATAAGATTAAGACAATTCATGATTGGCCTTTACCTAAAGCACTCAAGAAACTTCATGGTTTTTTAATCTCACTGGCTACTATCGCAAATTTGTGTGTAACTATGGTAAAATTGTAGCTCCTCTCATAGCTCTAACAAAAAAAGATGCTTTCCATTGGTCAGAAGCAACCACTCAAGCCTTCAAGACTCTCAAAGAAGCCATGTGTACTACTCCAGTTTTGGCAACTCCGGATTTTCACAAACCATTCGTCATCGAATGTGATGCTTCAAGAACAGGTATTGGGGCAGTATTAATGCAATAAGTTCATCCCTTGGCATTCGAAAGTAAATAACTTTTGGAAAATAATTTGGTAAGATCTACATATGAAAAAGAAATTTTGGCTATTCTACATGCAGTGGAGAAATGGAGACACTACTTAATCAGTAGTCGTTTCATTATAAAAACCGATCATAGTAGTCTCAAGCACTTTCTAGAACAATGGTTTTCTTATCTAGAACAAAACAAGTGGTTAACTAAATTGTTGGGATATGATTTCATTATTGAATACAAGAAAGGGAAAGAAAACATAGCAGCAAATGCATTATCTAGAAACTATGAATATGAAGTGGTTATTAATGCTATTTCAGGTCCTTGTTCTTAATGGGTGTCTCACTTATAGGAAGAATGTTTGTCCAATAGTGAAACTACTTAAATAGTTTAGGAGTTATCATTGGGGTCATCCAAGCACCCTCTTTTCTCCTATGAAGTCAAGATATTAAGAAATAAGAATCACATCTACATTCCACACACTTCGACAATCAAATCAAGGATTCTAGATGAGTCACATGCTTCTCCATTAGCAGGTCATTCAAGTTTTTTAAAAACTTATATGTGGGTTAAAAAATATTTTTGTTGGAAAGGATTAAAAGCAGAGGTCAAACAATGGGTAGCTGAATGTGAAGTATGCCAACACAATAAGGGTGAAACAATCAAATCACCAGGGTTGCTTTAACCATTACCCATTCTAGATCGTTAGTGGGAACACATTTCCATGGATTTTATTGAAGGTCTTCCTAAGTCAGAAGGAAAAATAATGATCTTCATGGTAGTGGATCATCTCTCCAAATATGCTCACTTTCAGGCTCTACAACATCTATTTTTAGCAAGCAAAGTGGCTAAGGTATTTATGGACTCAATTTTCAAATTGCATGGAATGCCCAAAAATATTGTAAGTGATCAAGATCCCATATTTACTAGCAATATTTGGATGGAATTATTTTGACTTAGTGGTACCAAATTAAATATATCTTCTACATACCATCCACAAACAGATGGTTAAATAGAGGTAGTTAATAAATGTTTGGGTACCTACCTAAGATATTTTATTCAGGATAAACAATATCAATGGAGTCAGTGGCTATCATTGGTAGAATGGTGGTACAACACTTCTTACCATTACTCTATCAAGATGTCTCATTTTGAAGCATTATATGAAACTAAGCCTCCAACAATACCAGATTATGTATCGGGATCCTCCAAAGTAGCCCAAGTAGATGATTGGTTTTAGCAACGACTGTCAATGCTCACCATTCTCAAGGACAATTTGGTCCAAGCACAAAATTGTATGAAGCAGAAGCAAGACACACACCGATCGGAAAGAAAATTTAATATTGGTGATATGGTGTTCCTAAATTTACAAACCTACAAACAGTTATCATTGAAGATCAAGTCCAGTCAGAAGTTGACTCCTTGATTTTATGGTCCTTACAAAATTATGCATCGTATTGGAGAAGTGGCATATCAACTAGAGTTGTCGCCTATTGAGCAAGGTGCAAAAATAGTATTGTCATTGTTGTCAACACAGACAGATAGATCAGTTGATGCAGTGGACAGGAGTTCAGAGGTCAGTCCGAGCATGTACAATGAATATCCAAGAAGACAGAAGTGGCCCATATTCAAAAGATCAAAGAAAAAGACAAGTAAGAAAATTATCGCGATATCGTGACATGTTTGGCCAGAAAGAAAAATTGTCGCGATATCGCGACATGTTTGGTCGGAAAGAAAAACTATCGTGATATCGCGACATGTTTGGTCGAAAAGAAAAACTGTCGCGATATCGTGACATGTTGAGCAAAAAGGAAAAACTGTCACGATTTCGCGACATGTTCGAAGAGAGAGAAAGCGCAAGGAAAACTGTCACGATTTCACGACATGTTGGATGAAAGAGAAAGCGCAAGGAAAATTGTCACGATTTCGTGACATGTTGGAAGAAAGAGAAAGAGCAAGAAAAACTATCACGATTTCATGACATGTTGGAAGAGAGAGAAAGCGCAAAGAAAACTATTGTGATTTCATGACATGTTCGGAAAGAAGGCACAAGCAAAGAAAACTATCGTGATTTCATGACATATTCAAAAATAAGGTGCAAGCAAAGAAAACTGTCGTGATTTCGTGACATGTTCAGAAAGAAGGTGCAAGCAAAGAAAACTGTCGTGATTTTGTGACATGTTCGGAAAGAAGGTGCAAGAAAAGAAAACTGTCACGATTTCGTGACATATTTGGAGAGAAGGCGCAAGCAAAGAAAAGTGTCACAATTTTGTGACAGGTTCGAGAGAAGGAGCTCGCAAGGAAAAGTGTCACGATTTCATGACAATTTGCAAGAAGGATTGTACGAACAAAAAAGTGTCGCAATTTCATGATAGGTTCGAGAGAAAGAGCTCACAAGGAAAAGTGTCATGATTTCGTGACAATTTGCAAGAAGGATTGTACGGATGAAAAAGTGTCATGATTTCACGATCGGTTTGAGAGAAGAGCACAAGGCAGAAAAAGTGTCGCGATATCACGACATGTCAGGTTTTCACGACCCGATGAGAAGAAAAGCGCCAAGGGGAAAAAGTGTCACGATAACACGACAAAAGGAAAGAAGGAGAGTACGAAAGTGAATGTGTCACAATTTCGTGACATGTGTTTTCGCAGGCGAAAAATAGAGAAGAGCACAAGGCAGCGAATGTGTCACAATTTCGCGACATGTTGTGTTTTCGCGAGTGAAAGACAGAGAATAGCACAAGGCAGCGAATGTGTCATGATTTTGCGACATGTGTTTTCGTGGGTGAAATACAGAGAAGAGCATAAGGTAATGAAAGTGTCACGATTTTGTGACATGTGTTTTCACAGGTGCAAGCTGAGAAGAGGACAAGAAGGCGGAAAGTGTCACGATATTGCGACATGTCATGTTTTTGTGGGTGCAAGCTGAGAAAAGGACAAAGAGGCAAAAAGTGTCGCAATATCATGACATGTCATGCTTTCATGGTCAAACACCAAGAAAAAGTCAAAGGGGTAGAAATGTCACGATATCGCGACATGTTGTTTGTTCATGACCAAAAGCCGAAGTAAAGTTAACTAAAGTAGAACGACAGTTACAGGGGCAGTTGCAGAGGAAAATCATGCAGCCAATATAAGAAGAGTCAACTGAAGTTAGTGTGATAGTTACAGGTGCAGTTACAGATAGAAATCATGCAAGCTAAAATAATAACAATGCATTAAAGACAAAACAACAATTACAGGGCACGTGATGCAATGAAACCGTCGAGCAGTCGTTAAACTGTCACTCTGAAACAAGAGACATAACTATTAATAGGTTGCATGCAAAAATATTGTGCTAAAAAGGAGTTACTCACAGAAGTGGCTATTTATAGACTGCATGAGTAAACACAGAAGTTAAAAATAGAGAGAAAAGCCTGTTATAAAAGGATGTCTATGTGGAGAATTAAGTCATCACTGAATGTGTGAAAGTGTTGCCGAAAGAGGGTTAGAAGAGTGCTATAAGAGAGCGGCAAGCAGATCCGTAAGTGTTTACTGTGTTTTGATAAATTGTAGACCAGTTAGGGTCTTGTAAAGAGAAGGCATTTTTATGTCATTGATATAGTTTTCAAAACTGTAATCCAAGTTGGTGCTTGGATAGGGGTTGGTGCTCCTTTCTGTTGGTGCAGATAAATCATGGGTTGGTGCTCCTTCTAGTGGGTGCTGGTAAACAGATTGTAAAATTGGTGTTTTGCAAAGGCTATATTTGGACCGTAGTCTAAGAAGTCATTCTTGAGGAGTAGCCAAATTGGTGAACCTCGTTACATTGTGTGTTGTGGTGTGCTCTCTTGTGATAATTGCTTTATCTGCTTTTAAGTTCTCTTTGCTTCAGCTTTAAGAGTTGTAGATTTGAATTTAAATAGCTACACTGATTCACCCCCCCCTCTTAGTGTCATTGTGAGAATATCATCGCCCTCATCACGTAAACATCCAATATTTCATGTTTCTTTTCTCAAGAAGTTGATCAGTCGAAAAGTGCAATCTCAGTAAAAATTTCCAATACTAGATGAAGAAGGGTGTATATATCTCTAGTTGAAAGCAATTCTACAAAATAGAACATGCATATTGAGATCACGTCAAATCCAATAATTTCTCATCAAGTGGCAGGACCTACCCGAAGAAGATGCTACATGGGAACCTAAAAGTATTTTCCATTCATTTCCAGCTTTGATGACAAAGCTTTCCAAGGAGGGGAACCATGTTACATTCCAAAAGTAATATAGTCATAAGCTATATTAGGAGTAGATGAAGTAATTATTATTTATAGGTATCAAATTATTTTGATATGAAATCATTGATTTATCTTAATTAACTTGCATATTCGTACTACCGTTGCCCATTGTGGTGGGGATCTTCCCTCCTTGAGTGGAAAAGGCATTTATTTGATTCATTTTATTTATATTGATTATGTTCAGATATATTTATTGTTATAGTTGGTTGTATTAATTTTTGTTGATAAGTACATGATAAACTGCAGTGTAAACTTAGTCTGGGGAGTCGATAGGTATACCGCTCCACTATTGTCTATTAAATGCAAATCCAAAGACTATGGATCCTTACCTAAACATACAACTTGTATCTTATAACTCAACCTCCAATATATAAAATTATGTTAAAACATCAAGAAAATTGATATAATAATGCATTGTAATATAAATGTCTATCTAAAAACATATTGATTGCATTTGTATGGAAATAATGGGTTCATATTTGATTGTTTATAGTATAGATAAAGTAACTATTAGAAATTAAAAAACATACATGGGCTACCCAACCAATTAAGGATTGAAAGAAACAAAACAACAAATAAACATGCTCAAATATCAGTATGTATGACATCCTTGTTTTTTCAAACAATATAATAAAATAGTTGAATAATAAAAACAACAACAATATAAAAGACTAGAAAAATTATACCAATTGTATTGACAATAGAAAAAGTACAAATAAAAAGGATCTCTTACTGAAATGTAGGTAAATCTCACTTATTACTGACAAGAAAAAACAATAGAAGAAATCAATTTGCAACTTGTCCTACCCAACAAGAAGTGCAATTGTTGGTTATCCTTCATTCACTCTGATTATTTTGATGGAAGTCATGGCAATCAAGTTGATAAATAAGGAGATCAACATTTTGTTAGCACACTTTTAACAGTAACAGTCCTAGTAAAAATATGCATCAGAACCAATCTTTTAAGTGTTGACAAGTCTCTTGGCTTCTTGTGCCTTCTCAATCTTGTTGAACATGGGCAATGCTTTAGTGAAAATATTTTAAGTTGGACCTACACTACATTTCTAATGTTTGAATAAATCATGCAAATATACTGATGTAGCATTGTAGCACAATTCCAATGTTTTAAGTGTTTGATAACATCTAAATGTTTGTCACTCTCTATGATATCTACCTGATAGTTTGTATCATGTTTAGGCATGTGTGTACATACCCCTTTATCTTAGATCAAGAGAACCAATTTCAAAGCACAACTCTTCAGGTTTGTATAATGCCAATGAGTCTCAAAACACATGTAACTGTAAGATTAAATAAAATGGTATAATTATGTTGAAGGTGGTGTACATGTTACTATACTAATGCTAAATAGCAAATGCAAGAAAGGGTACCCCTGAGGGAAATATTGGCAAGAAAAATTTAGAGGTTTTTTCTAATTATGTTATGTCAATAAGTGCCCTGGCTAAACTCCAGGTGATATCAGAAGGGAAAGAGCAATTTACAAATGCACTCAACTGACAAATGGAGGTTGAATAAAATGACATTCATACACTAAATTCTTAAACCCAATTCATCTAATAGGTTTATTTTTTTTTCATTTGTTGGGCAAGTCTCTTCTATGTGATCAAATTGAAAGAAAAATAACCTAACATTTATGGTTTGGTTATGAAATTCATTACATTCATGCATCTAAGTTATGACAAAAGCAACAAAAGGAATTAAATTATACCCATTCCCTCTATCAATGCCTATTTTTCCCATAAGTTTTAGGTAGATCTTGCTCATTAACTCTGTATTATTATTATTATTCATTTCAGACATTGCACTGAGGGATGAAGATTTCAGTTGCCATTCATAGCAACCCAAACCATCCCCAATAATTTGGTTAGCAATTAAAACTACACACATTCATCCCATAGAGTATGTGGTGTTACAAAAAGAATAATATGAGCTCAGAGGTAAGACAAATGTGGAAGAAATCATTAGGAAATCCCAAAGGAACTCTGAGGTTTTTGGGAACGGGCATAATGTACACAATGTCACTACTAGCATTTGCATCTTCCACTCTCCACTCGATCACCATTTTCCTCAAGTGGAAAATTCATCAAAATCATCTTGCCTAGTGTTTACTACTTTAGAGTATGTGGCACAAGTGAGAATATTCTTATGATTAAACAACAAAAAATTATGATCAAAATGAAGAACAAGGTGCCAAGGGTACTTTGGATCAATGTTCTCAAGATTGACAAGTACAACTTAGGAGAAGCAAACATTTTTGACTGATTCTAATACTGACATTAACATATCAAGAAGTAAATATGGTGAAGCATGGAGATTGGGGCCTACTCTATGTCTTTGCAAAAAGTATGCTTGAATGATGGTATTCGACAAGGTTGATGTATTTTTGGTAGTTTTTGGGTTGCTCTTTTTTTTGTATTTGGTATTTCATTCAGTTGGTCAAACCCAAGTTGATTTAAGCCTCATTCTCAATCAATCTTTAGCTCTCTATGATTTACATCTTTAAGGACTTCATCCCCATGAATGATAGTTCCTCCTAATCAATTATATGTATATATATATATATATATATATATATATATATATATATATATATATATATATATATATAATTAGGAGGAACAATTTGATGTTTGGCAAGCAATAATTCCAATAACAAATTCTAGATTAGCACTATATGGTGCAACATTTTAGATAGAACAGTTGAATGTGATTGTGTTAGGACCCTCCTAACGTAACTCTTAATCATATTATATTATATTGTATTATAAAGGGACACATCCCTTCACCATTCACACCTTTTAGATAGATGTAAATAGGACAAGGAGGATGCTCCAAATATCATTGAAGAACATTAATTTATTATATTGTGGGTTTCTACCTTTCAATACAAACTGTGATTCTATTCAAACAGTGATTCTTTTCTACATTCAATTCATATTTTAATTTGCAGTTTCATGACAACTGGATCAGAGCTAAAAAGACCTAAAAAATTTTCCCCACCCGCTCTAGTTATCGATGGGCCATTACTCGGCGACATTTTCTTTTTAACACACATTCTAACCATTACTGACGACACTGTTACACATCGTCCACAGTCGTCATATGTCGCCAGCAAAGGTAGCATACAATTTTTTTTGGAACAGCATCACGCATTCCCGAAGTTAGAAAACCCCAACTACGGGTACAAGCGAGGAAAATATCATTCGATGTGAACAAAGAGTAGCAAGTACACAAAATTAAATGTAGGGAGACAGACATTTTTTTCGATACGTAGTTGTTTTTTCGACAAAAAATTAAAATATTTTTTAGAAAATTCTAAGGTTACAACCGAACAAAACTAATTTCTGCACATTCAAATCACTTATAAACCAACCATGCCCTAAATGGTCGAGGGACTATGGTCTCAAGACACAGTGAAGGAGATTGCGAAGGAGGTTTCAAAAGAAATTATGAAAGAACTCTCAAAGTTTGTTAAGGAAATGAGAGACATGATGCAAGGAATGGCATTTTGGAAGGACAATTTAGAAGATAAAATCACTACCAAAATAGTAGACCTAACCATAAACATCACCAACTCGAATATAGATATATCCACTAAATTAGATGCTATAACCCATTCCATGGACTTAGTACAGCAAAATTTGTTGCTCATGCAAAACCGACAACAGAACACTACGCCACCATAACAAACATTATTAGGGGGACCACATACATCAATCCTTCCCCGTACCACAAAACTAGATTTTCCAAAATTTTATGGATGCGTTCCCCATACCACAAAACTAGATTTTCCAAAATTTTATGGAGGCGACCCCAAAAATTGGATATATAGGTCAGACCAATACTTTGCCTTATATCAAATCCTAGAGATTCAAAAAGTCTGTATCACATCATTTCACTTAGAACAAATTGCTACCCAGTGGTATAAATGGTATGATAAAATGAAAGGTCCGCCCACATGGAACGAATTCACAAAACACATAATGTTGTGATTTGACCCCACTAAATTTTAAGACTTCATAGGAGCCCTCACGAAAATATGGCAAACCTCCATCATAACGGAATACCAAGCACAATTTGAGAAATTGGTGAACCTTACAACAGGACTAGATGCATCATTCTTCTAAAGTTGTTTCAATAGAGGCCTAAAATAAGACATTAGAATGGAGGTACAAATATAAAATCCTATCGATATGATGCATGCAGTGGCATTAGCACAAATTATAGAAGAGAAGAACAATAACCAAAGGTGAATAGGAAGAGCTATTTCAAGAAAATTACCAAATACGTACACCAACCAAAAAATGAATAAGATCATGCCAATTAAACGAATTAGCCAAGAGGAGCTAAAAGAAATATGAGAAAAGGGCCTATATTTCCATTACGATGAAAATTTTACTCAAAACCACAAATGCATCTCACCGAAATTATATATTTTAGACACAGTTGATTGCACTCCCAAAGAGGAGGATGACATAGAAGAGGAAGTAATAACTGAGGTTGCAAAAGAAAACCAAGAAGATAAAACAAAAATATCCTTTAACCATTAGCAGGATACTCGATTCCACAAACAATGAAGGTAAAAGGGTATTTTAAGAAATAAAACCCTATTGTGCTCTTAGACTCTGGTAGCACTCACAATTTTATAGACCCCAGTTTGGCCAAACAAGCTAACTGCTTTATATCCTTGCAATAACTTCAAAGTCATGATTGGTAATGGAGGAAAAATTACATGTAAAGGCAAATGCAGGAATATCAAACTCACGATGGGGGAATATAACATGAAAGCATATATGTATGTACTACCATTAGGAGGATGTGATATTGTTTTGGGAGTACAATGGCTATGAACGCTTGATAAAATTCAATGGGACTTTGAAGATTTATGGATGCAATTTATACAAAACAACCAAACATACACAATTCAAGGTTTAAAAATAGGTCCCACACAAATTGTAAGTTCCCATAGAATGGAAAATATTCTTTGAAAAGGAGGAAGAGGTATGGTTGCCCAACTATTTTCCTTGCAAAACACCACCAAAGAGCAACCAGAGGCACCCAAATTAATAGAACTCATGGAGAAACATGATAAAATATTCAAAGAACCAAAGGGATTACCACCAAAATGAAGCCATGATCATATTATTCAATTACTTCTAGGACACCAACCTCCAAATATTAGACCTTACCGATATCCATACTTACAAAAGACAAAAATAGAAAAATTAGTACAAGACCTACTAAGGGTAGGGGTCATTCGACCTAGTAGAAGTCCCTACTCTTCGCCAGTCATACTAGTAAGAAAAAAGGATGGATCATGGCGCCTATGCATGGATTTTTGTGTTGTCAACAAAATAATGATTAAAGATAAATTTTCTATTCCAGTCCTTGATGAACTACTCGATGAACTAAATGGAGCCGCATATTTTCTAAACTCGATTTATGATCAGGTTACCACTAAATTCGAGTTAAGGAAAGCGATATACCCAAAACTACTTTTCGCACGCATGAGGGACATTATGAATTCTTGGTGATGCCTTTTGGCCTCACCAACACTCCATCCAAATTTCAAAGTCTTATGAATAAGGTTTTTTCTCCCTTCCTTCAAAAATTTATTTTAGTTTTCTTTGAAGATATTTTGATTTATAGCAAGACATGGGAAGAGCACTTAACACATATAGTGCAAGCACTCAAAATATTGGAAGAAAATCAATTATATGCAAAGAGATCAAAGTGTTCTTTTGGGAAGCAGGAAATTGAATATCTTGGATATATTGTCTCCAAGGAAGGAGTTAAAGTAGACCCCCAAAAAATTGAAGATGTGGATTATTGGAAAATTCCAAAAAATCTAAAAGGGTTGCATGGGTTCTTAGGATTAACGGGCTATTATCACAAATTTATTAAATATTATGGGAAAATAGTAGCACCCTTAATAGCCCTACTTATAAATAATGCCTTCGTATAGTCTCCAAATGCGAATGAAGCTTTCATGACTTTGAAAAATGCCATGTGTACCACCCCCGTCCTAGCTATGCCATATTTTTCCCAACCATTCATTATTGAAAGTGATGCTTCTGGATTGGTAATGGGAGCAGTGCTCATGCAAAATGAGAAGCCCTTAGCCTTTACTAGTAAAGCATTTTCTAAAAATAAATTAGCATGTTCCACTTATGAAAAAGAAATGTTAGCTATGGTCCATTCTATCCAACATTAGAGACCATACCTTATTGGAAAACATTTCATTATCCGCACCGACCATCATAGCCTAAAATACCTTCTTGAACAACGGATAACCACTCCAGAATAGCAAAAGTGGATAACAAAACTATAGGCTATGATTATGAAATCATCTACAAAAAAAGGAAAGATAACATGGTTGTGGATGCACTTTCCAGAAAGTTCGAAGAAACTTCACAATTACATGATTTTTCCTACCCCATCCCTACATGGATCGAACAATTCAAGGATAAATGGTATGCGAACCCTACTATACACACCATAATTCAATAGCTACAACAAAATCCCATGAGTAAACCCGACTACTCTTGGTAAGGTAGCATGCTCCGTTAAAAATAATGTCTAGTCCTCTCACCTACATTGGTTTATCGTCCAAAGCTTCTACATGAGTTACATGCTACACCTACTGCATGCCACTTTGTATTCCTAAAAACCTACAAAAGAGCAACTAAATCATTTTATTGGCGAGGGATGAAAAATGATATCAAGAAGTTCGTCAATGAATGTGAAACATGCCTTTTAAATAAAGGTGAAACAATGGCAACATCGGGCCTTCTTCAACCTCTACCCATACCAACCAGGACATGGGAGGATATTTCAATGCATTTCATTGAAGGTCTTCCAAAACTCGTAGGAAAAATGATGATCCTAGTGGTGGTAGATCGTTTATCTAAAAACGCCCATTTGTTTCCAGTAGCTCACCCTTATACCGCTAGTACTATTGCTCAAATCTTCCTTGATAATATTTTTAAATTACATGGCATGCCTTCTACTATCGTTAGTGATCGTGATCCCACTTTCACTAGTAATTTTTGGAAGGAATTATTTAAACTCCAAGGTACGCAACTTCGGATGAGCTTCGCTTACCACCCACAAATGGATGGTCAAACTGAAATTGTTAATAAGTGCTTAGAAACCTATCTCCGATGCTTTATTTCCACAAAACCCCTTCACTAGGTTAAATGGCTTCCACTAGCTGAATGGTGGTATAATACCACATATCACACAACCATAAAAATGACCCCTTTCAAAGCATTATATGGTCGATCACCCCCATCTCTAACCTCTTATCTTCTAGGAAGTACAAAATTACCAGTCATAGAGATGGAGCTTATCACTTGAGATAATATCATTCGCACTCTAAAGGACAATCTACATATTGCTCAACATCGCTTGAACCAACAAGTGGACCAACATCGCACTGAAAGGGTTTTTCAAGAAGGGGATATGGTATTTCTCTGCCTCCAACCATATCATCAAACTTCATTGAAAATAAAGGGGTCACAAAAATTAGCACCAAAATTTTATAGCCCTTATAAAATTCTATAACGTATTGGACCTGTTGCATATAAACTTGAATTACCAAAATCTTCCAAAATCCATCCAATATTTCATGTTTCTTGTCTTAAGGCCGTAGTAGGCACTAACATCATTACACAAACTCAACTTCCATAATTTTTAGATAATGGAGCTCTCATGCTTGAACCAAAAGCTATCCTAGATCGACGTATGCGTCGCATTTGTAACTGCACCATCACCGAGGTATTGATTCAATGGAAAGGTCTACCTCCAGAGGACGCTATGTGGGAGACCCCCCACCATATTCAACAATAATTTCTACAATTCCAACTTTGAGGAAAAATATTTTTCAAAGGAGGGTGGCATGTTAGGACCCTCCTAACGTAACTCTTAATCATATTATATTATATTGTATTATAAAGGGAAACATACCTTCACCATTTACTCATTTTAGATAGATTTAAATAGGACAATGAGGATGCTCCAAAGATCATCGGAGAACATTAATTTATTATATTGTGGATTTCTGCCTTTCAATACAAACTGTGATTCTATTCAAACAATGATTCTTTTTTTCATTCAATTCATATTTTTTTTTTTTTTGGTAAGTAAGAGAATATTATAATTAACACCGGGTTTTAACTGGTTGACCCAAAACCATTTTACAAAATAGGGTCCACTAACCAACTGGACAAAGGCCAAGCCCTAAAAATTTAAACTGACAACAAAAAGGGCCAAGACCTACTCTTCCATCAGAATACAACCAAACTAAACTATGGAAGCCTAATATTATGGCCATCAGAAAAGAAAGACGCAAAATAGAACTAACAAAGACAAAAACTAATCATGCAAGCACCATGCAGAGTAGCTTGTGCCCATATAAAAATAATAGAATATGGTCACAAAAAAACATCCCATAGAATGGACAGCCAAGAGGCCAAGAAGTCTTCCTTGTAGTCCTGATCTAACTTCTTATCATCCTCCTTGCCATCATCTTTAGATTTTTCCTTCGACTCCTTGTGCCCCTGGAACTACTGGCTATAAAACAGAATATTTAGAGAATCACACAAATCAACAACTGCACTGATGAGGCCAGACGGACTCTTCAATCAAGTTGATACTGTTGGAGGCTGATGAAATTGTCATCTTCTCCAAGACTATTATGGTGGGGTCTGGTACCTCATTGTCAAGGATCTCCAACACTTTGTTATTTCTTGCTAGGGCCTTTTTGTGACACTTGAGGCCAAAGCAGATGTTTCCCATGCATGAATTTGTAGATAAAAAATCTATATCAGTGCCCCACCAGCTGCAAAAAAAACTAGTCACATGAACAAAAAAAACAAATATGACAAAATCCATTATAAGGTTCAAAAAATATTTTTAAAAATGCCCCCATTTTCTATCATTGATCCACTTTGAGCCTTCCAATCTAAAATTTTTCATTATCTATCACCATTGAGACTGCATGAGGAATATTTTCAGTCCACGTGATCAAGTTTGTCGCTACAATGCCTTCATTTGCCGACCTATCACCGCCATGTTTGCTTCCTGGAAGGTATGCAAAATTATGGCCTCAGGTCGATCATGAATTAGAGCCCTTGCTTCGTGGATGTAGTCATCAAATCTCCAAGGAGATCTCTTAGTGTTCTTTAGAAGATTTATAATAATAAGAGAATCACCTTCCACCAACAGTTTCCCTGGATAATTCTCTGCCACCTTGAGGCTCCTCCAAACTACCCTCGCTTTAGCCACATTGTTAGTTTGAACTCCAAGATGTTCAGAAAAAGCTACAAGCACCTCACCCTTGTGGTCTCTAAGTAATCCACCAGCCCCAGCTTCACCTGGGTTGCCCCTAGATGCCCCATCAAAATTTAACTTAATCCACCCTAGGGGGGGTGGGGTCCATGTGATCATGGTTCTAGGACAGACTTGAGGATGATTGAGGCCATCAGTGAGAGGTAAGTTTAATGACTGGCCTAATGAAGCTTCAAAAGGATTTGGAGGTCTAGATGTTGCAGGCACTAAACAAGCATTCTCATTAGCATATACTAAAATTTTTGATAGGACAGAGGATGACTGAGAAACCTTATCCAAGAAGGCCCGACGATTCCTTTCCAACCATATCTGCCACAAGTAGTGATGAAGGTAGATCTTCCACATATACCTAAGATGCCTATTCAAAAATGGAGAAGGCCACTGGACAAATAAGTCAAAAATGGACTGAGGATGGACCCAATAAATATGAAACACTTGTAACAGACCTAACAAGATTGAGACAAAAAAATTACAATACAGAAACAAATGATCAATAGACTCCCACTCAGACATACAAAGATAACACCTATTAACAACAATCACACCTCTTTTTATTAAGTTATCCATGGTGAGGATCTTATTTTGGATGGCCAACCATGCAAAAAACCCAACCTTCGGAACAATGCTTTTGGGCCAAACTTCCAAGTGAGGGAAAGTAAGTTCATCATTATCAATAAGCATCAGATAAGCAACCTTGACGAGAAAATTCCCCATTGTCCGAAGCTTCCCGGATAAGCTAGTCCTCAAGAATTCCATAAGGGAGTAAATACTGTCTTAATTCATTCTCCAATATTATTAATGCCCCCGGTAGATCATTGTTCATTATTGGCTTCCATACCCTTCTATTGTTTGACAAAGTAATAAAATCTGCAACTTTGGTACCAAAAACTTCAATTGTCCAAGCTCTAAGGGTTGAAAGGATGGGGTCCGGCAGAGAGGGGATAGTCCTTTAACCATTTGTGGTCCCGTAAATCAATGTTTCTTCCATTTCCCGCTTCAACGTAGCCCTTTGCATAGCAAGTTTTTAGTTTGAAGGATTGATTTCCAAAAAATTGATCCCCTGGGAGGAAAGGAATAACTTAAGAATTCAGTTTCTTGAAATAATTTCTTCTGATTATAGTAATCCATTCTACATTTGCATTTGTCAAAAGATGCCATGCTTGTTTGGCCAGGAGGGCCATGTTTAAATGTTGTATTCTCCTTAGCCCAATACTTCCAAACTCCCTTGGTTTGCAAACCCTATCCCAGGACACCAAGTGAAAGCGCTGCTTAGATTCAGAACCAATCCATAGGAACCTCTTCTGGATCTATTCAATTTTAGTGTAGACACTTCTAGGAGCTTTAAAAATAGAGAGAAAGTAGACAAGGATGCTTTGAATGGAAAACCTAGTGAGAATTGCCTTGCCAGCTTGAGATAACAAATTCCCTTTCCATCCAGCAAGATTCCTCTGAATTCTTTCAATTACATTAGTCCACATGGAATCAGTAGCTCTGCCTGTAAATAAAGGAAGGCCTAAGTATGTGGATGGAAGAGTAGACACCGAGCATCCAAGAATCCTAGCAATCTTAATCGCTTCCGAATGGGAGTGTTAAAGAAATAAATTTTACTCTTTGAAAAATTTACCTTTTGCCCCATAGCACCCTCATATAGCTCTAGAATATGTTTTATGACCTTAGCCTCAAAAATTGATGCAAGAGTTAACAACAAAGTATCATCCACAAACTGTTCATGTGTAACCGCCTGTGTTTGTGATGATGCTTTAATTCTTGAAATAAGACCAATATTACAGGCACTTTGATTGTCCTCCCAAGGGCTTCAACCACAATGATAAACAACATGGGAGAGATAGGGTCACCTTGCCTTAGGCCCCTTTTACTTTGAAAGTATCCAACAGGAGCACCATTAACAAGGACTGAAAACCAAGGTTTCATAAAACATCCTTCCAAAAGCTTGATCCATTCATGATGAAAACCAAATTTCTGAAGAATGGCAGAGACAAAACTCCAAGATATGCGGTCATAAGCCTTGTTCATATCCAACTTGAGATCAAAGGCATGTTTTTTTATTTGGACTACCGAATGGAGGGCTTCATGTATTGTTATGACACCATCAAGGATGGACCTTCCAGGGACTGGACTGCCTTGACAAACATCAATAAACATAGGAAGGATCTTCCTCATTCTATTTGCAATCGCCTTGGTCAAAATTTTATAAAGAACATTACAAAGGCTAATAGGTCTAAAATCCATCATAGATCTAGGAGTAGGAATCTTTGGGATTAAAGCAATAAAAGTGGAGTTAAAACTTCTCGGAATATGCTTTGTGGACTGAAATTCCTTGATAGTAGCACATACATCAAAACCTACAATATCCCAAAAATCCTAAAAAAAATGAGGTGAAAACCCGTCTGGACCTGGAGCTTTATCAGGGTTCATTGAGAAGAGGCCTCTTTGATTTCTTCATCCATGAAAGGCTTGATTAACTCCCCATTCAAGTCATCAAAAATTAAATGAGGAATATGGTAAAGCATTGATTCTAAAGCTAAGGCAGAACTATAATGTTCTTCTCCTAAAAGATTATGAAAATAGGAAACCACTTCATTTCTGATCTCATTAGGACTAGAAAGGGATGATCCATCATCTCTAACAAGTTCTTTAATTCTATTGTGGCTTCTGTTCCTTAAGGCAGATGCATGAAAGAATCTTGTGTTAGCATCACCTTCTTTTAGCCAGGTAGCTCTAGACTTTTGCCTCCAAAAAGTCTCCTCGTAGGCTAAAACATTATGATACTCAGCAAGGGCTTTCTTTTCATCTGCCTGTAGGGAAGGGTCTGGAAATCCCTCTTCAAGTTTTTTCTCAATGGTTGATAACCTTTTAGATATGACTTTCTTGTTTTCAAAAATATTTCCAAAAATTTCTTTATTCCAGATCCTTAGATTTTCTTTCACC
Source organism: Wollemia nobilis (assembly GCA_028583015.1). Lineage (NCBI taxonomy): Eukaryota > Viridiplantae > Streptophyta > Pinopsida > Araucariales > Araucariaceae > Wollemia > Wollemia nobilis. The sequence continues at coordinate 2,809,018 of JAQPPZ010001678.1, read as the reverse complement.
ACTTTAAGTTTTTGTGCTAATCTGAATGAAGGCCTGCCCTGACAAGAATGCTGCCACCACTAAGAAATTTCGTCTCCGAGATCAGGGTGGTGCATCCACATAGATTCAAACCTAAAAGGCCTTTTGAATTTTGGAGTCTCTTCAATTTCAAGTAAAATCGGGTTGTGGTCAGACCCAATGCGAGGCAAGGACAATATATTTGCATCCCCAAAAGATTGTATTGCTTCCTATGACAAAAAAAACCTATCAAGCTTTTCCATTATAAGTTGATTTCCGGACCTCCTATTGCTCCAAGTAAATTTAGCATTTTTTAATTTGACATCCAATAAATTGTTGTTGTTGATGAAATCTTGAAAGTCCTCCATACTTCTTGCTGGAATTCCTACTCCCCATTTTTTATCATAGGGGTAAAGAGGGGTATTAAAGTCCCCCCGCCACTATCCATGGGATATCCCGAAAAGCTTCCTTGAAATGACCGAGTAAATTCCATAGATCAGCTCTCCCGATATAGAATTAGGGGCGTACACATTTGTTAATATCCAAGAAAGGTCACTAACCTTATCCTTAAAAATAATGCTCATTACCCTTTCCCCTAATTGAATAACCTTGCCTTCCACCTTCCCTGGATTCCAGATACAAAGAAGACCACCTGAGGTTCCATTGGCTTTGCAAAAAATTGCTTCTACCTTTTTCAAGATATTGAGGGCAATTTTTCTAGACAAAACTTCATCGACTTTAGTTTCTTGCAAAATAAGAATAGTGGGATCAAAATCCCTTCTTAAATATTTGACTAACCACTGTTTAGGAAGGCCATTGAGCCCCCTTACATTCCAGGATATGATCTTCATTTGGAACTTTTAAAGTTTTTTCCTCTTCCCCCGCCTTGGACTTGAGGGGGCTTAAGAATTTTGTTTTCTTCAAAGGGAAGATTTCCAGCTTGATGGAAACAGAGTAGTCTGAATTCCATTAGCTATCTCATCTTGGACCTCTTCTTTCCATTGCTGGGCATTTGACTTTATTCCCTTTTTTTTCTCACCTCCACAGTCAATCATGGGGGACTTCATTGAGCTTCTAGTCTATTTCGGGCTAAATTTGGTTTGGGTAACCTGTTGGATAACAGTACTTGAAACCCCTTCTCTGGATTGGGACAAAGACAAAGGTGAAAAATGTCGCTTGGAAGGGCTGATTAACTCTGAAAGCACTTTTTCTCTTTCTGGGGCATAAAAAGACTCATCATTAGGGCATTCTTTATGGCCAACAGGAGGAGGATTGGAAGGTCCAGATTTGGTTGGGGAGTCAAGGTAAGCAGGGAGACCAAGAATTATATCCTCAACATTAGACCCTTCATTCTTATTTTCCTCTATAATTATTTGGTTTTCATCCAAAATGTTAAATTTATTTAGATTTTCGAAAGGAGAGCATACCTTTTGTTGGTCAGTTTGTGATGTAGCAATTTGCTTGTCCTTACCATTGTCCATGTGAAGCTCAACCTCATTCTCCATTTGCCCCAAACCAGAGGCCTTTGCCTTTTCAACATTTGGATCTTTAACCCTGTACATCCCCGTGTATTTGCCATTATTTCGAAAGACTGCCGCTTGGAATCATTATTCCTAGGAAGGGTTTGCTGGCTTCTCAAAAAAGAGCATTGTCCTTTGAAATGGCCTTGAATATTATAGTCAGAGCAAAATGCCGGTCTATTTTCATATTCGATGACCTGTAATCTTGTTTTATTTCCATATTCTAACTCCACATGAGTAGGAAGCTCAGATTCTAGGTTTGCATTTACACAAATCCTAGCATGCGTCATTCTGGTGCGTGCAAGGGTTGGATTGTCAATGGCCACCAATTCCCCTATGGTCTTGGCAATACCCTGAAGAAAATACTCATGCCACCAATGAAACGGGAGATTTGGGATACGAACCCAAATGGGGGCAAAGTTTATGCTCTGCTTTTCTGGGTCAAAATCCTCAGCCCATCTCCTAAGAAAAAGACTTCTTCGGCCCAAGAACCAAGGTCCTCTTGTTAGAATATGACTAGCATCTTCACTATTGTTAAGGCATACCGCAAAAAACACCCTTGATAATGCAATAATTTCCATGTGTCCAGAAGTCTTCCACTTCAAGGATGCCCATCGTCGAATCGTTTCAATATCCTGCCTGCCCCCTATGAATTTGCCTACCAGAGAAAAATTTTCCATCGATATAAAGTCTTCCATTATGCTTTCAGGCACGGATACCTTCTTCCCATTGGGAGTGAGAGGTGGTAAGGAATGTAAGGAAACCCTATTGCCACCTTTAATTTAATTCATATTTCAATTTGCAGGTTCATAACAGATTGTGCCTAGCTCTCCTGACCCATGGTTTCAATTGACACATCAACATACAATGGGAAGTTTGAGGATTTAATATATTGTTTGAAGATGTCTGAAATATAAAAATATTATGCTCATGATTAACATTAATCCTAGTTCTTTTGCACTTTTGTATATCTTGAAATATCCAATAGACGGAATATTTATATATATTTATAAGGAGGAACAATTTGATGTTCGACAAGCAATAATTCCAATAGTAGATTCCATATTAGCACTATATGGTGCAACATTTCAGATAGAACAACTGAATGTGATTGCACCTAGCTCTCCTGACCCATGGTTTCAATTGACACATCAACATGCAATGGGAAGTTTGAGGATTTAATATACTATTTGAAGATGTCTAAAATATACAAATATTATGCTCATGATTAACATTCATCCTAGTTCTTTGGAACCCTTGTATATCTTGAAATATCCAGTAGATGGAAGATGTGTACTAAAGCTACACACTGACTTGTATTCCACTTCTTTCAATCATGTAATCAATGTAATAATTGTATTTTGATATATTAAAGGGGTAGTGCCCTTTATACATATCTCTTAAATTATCAATTAAAAAAAGTCATCAATAAAATCTAATCTGATATCTTTCTAGAATTATTATTCCTAGAATTTAGTTTTCCACAAATGTAAAATATATTGTGATATTAATGGATGAAAAGTGTACAAATAGTATGAGACAAGTCCACCAAATGACTGGAACATCCATCTCCCCAATATTATTTAACAAAGTATCAAAAACTCAAAATGCAAAAAAAAATTAGGTTGCATGGCCTTTCAATGTCTTATATATCAAATATCCATGTGCAAAATGGACTCATCCCAAAAGCATATTTCCATGAAAGTAAAATCACCTAAGAAGTTGCCAAATTTTTCCCATTGAAAACATGCAACAAGTAGGAGTTGCTTGTTTAGATATGACATGCCTTTTTTGGTGATTTGAATTAGTTGATTAAGCCATGCCTAATATCCACCTACTTATGTAGATTAATGCAAATAATGCTTCTACAGAAGAATGTTATGTTAATTACAATAATATATCATTTGCATTGTTAATTTCTATTATGTTTCCAATTTGAAAAAATCTATGTAGAGAAGGATATTTGTTAGTTACAATAAAAGTGTAACAAGAAAAAAATGTGAAAGTATCCAAATATGACCACCTAATACCAAGTCCTCATGTATGTGGCCTAGTTTACATTTTGTACTACCTATCATAGATTAGGGTGTTTAATAAAAAAATATGCTTTGTAATAGTGTTTTTTCCCTGGCCAGAGGTCCCAAGAAGAGAACCTGAATTCCAAAATTCAGTTCCTTCAGTAAGCCTTTAGTTTTACCACACCCTCCAAAAAAAACATACCATTTTTCAACATTTTAATTTTTCACAAAAGGCACATTGTTTATCCTACAATTAGTAATGTGATCTTTGAAAAATGCCTTTCCAAGCTACAAGTTGTGTGACTTCATATTAAAATAGTTTATGTTAATTTAGAGTGTCTTACTCTTATAAAGGTCATATTTCCTTCGTTATTAATATAATCAGTCTTTCAATTGTTAAGTTCAAGAAAAGCAAGAAGTATTTTGTATTATGGTGCTTTTAATACTGAGCCATACTGAATCATGGCAAGGTGAAATATAAAAGTTGGTATATAAGTTGAAAAGAGGATGATCTTTAATAAAACAAGAAAACCTTGCCAATGTTTCTTTTTTCTTTTTGTAGTAAAAAAATTTCCTTCAATTTGATTCTATCACTTTCCAACAACCATTCTTGATGTCCTCACATGTTTGATTAGATAAAAATGAATCCCTATTAATTTGAGGAATCCACCTTTTTGAAAATAAAGAGCTACAAGATTGGCTCCAAACTAAAGTACTTTGCTTCACCACATATTATAGGAAGCCATATTGGTTTCCTGCCATAAGCCAACCCTATCCCAGTAGACATCTCTACATGCATCTTCAAGGCCTTGTATATTCTTTTGAAAGAGTGTAATTTTAAGTTCTTACATTATAATATGAGATTCAAGCTTAGACATATTGGCAAGGTTCAATTTACCATAAGTCTTAGAATAGAAACCAAAGAGATATAGAATTTGAAATATATATAAGAAAACTAAAACTTGTATTTCACAAGGAGTCTGTTATGTCAATAAGTGCCCTGGATAACTTTACCAGAGAGATACCCAATTCAAAGACAAGAAATATCAATTCAAATATAGGAAATATCAATTTGAGGCCATGCTAATATAATAACCACTCATGGTTGGCACTATTGTCTATTAAAGGCAAATTCCTTTCTTCCATGTTGGAAAATTCTCAGGTTTGAATTACCATTGAAATCTAGCCTCTCATTAGGGTTTTCTTATTGGTATTAATAAAACTAAAAACCAAAGGAAGACCAAATGAAGCTCTAAATGAAAATAGAAAGAACACCCAAATATGAAATCTAGCCTAGCCTCTCATTAGGGTTTTCTTATTGGTATTAATAAAACTAAAAATTGAAGGAAGACCAAATAAAGCTCTAAATTAAAATAGAAAGAAAATATTTGCAAGGTGTGAATTTCCTAAATTGTCCGAGACAGCCTAGAGGATCGGCTTTCTGAAATCTATCCTAAATACCAGAGAGATCATTAGGAAAGGAACACGATGGAAACTTGGTGATGGTAGGAGTATTGATTTTTGGGAACACAAGTGGTTGGGAGGACGACCACTTATTGAGGACCCTACATTGTTCCCCCTCAAGAATATCTTAGATGGGTCTATCGGAACAAAGGTGGCAGATTTTATAATTAATGAGAACAACAGGAAATCATGGAGTCTGATAAGGTGTAATATCCTTCAAAATGTAGTAGAAGTGTTGAATTCCTTACTGAGAAGAGAAGTTATCCCGTCTGGCAACATAAAGGATAAGATAATTTGGGAAAATATAGATGATGGAGATTTTTTTGTCAAATCAGCTTACAATCTGCTTCTAGAAACTGATGATCCTCCATTCTCGCACCAAGAGGTATGGCCTAAACATATTGTGCCTAAAATTTATGTCTTTTCTTGGTTGGTAATTCAAAATAAAATTATGATTGTTGACAACATGCTTAAGTGAGGGCTTTTGGTTCCTGACAGATTTTATTTGTGTCAAAATGGTTGGGAGTCTGTGCATCACCTTTTTCTATCATGTCCGGTTTCTTCTATTCTTCACAGCCTATTCCAATTTTTTCATATATCCTGGGTTATTCCGGAATCCATCTTGGACCTTTTTATCCAATGGCCAAATCCTTTTGTCAAAAAACGTCTTTGCTTCCTCTAGAAAATATGTCTCCATCATTTTTTGTGGCAGATTTGGCTTGAGAGGAACCATCGGGTGTTTTCCAACATTAAGCTACCAAATGAGGTGATTGTAAACAAAATCCTAAGTTTTTCAAAGGATAATTCCATCCTTATTCCTCTATCTCCTCGAAAGCCTTCAAAATTTGAACAACAATTGGGTGCTTCCTTAACTTTGGTCTTGGAAGAGAGTGGTCATTCTCAGACTAGAAACAGACCACTAGCAAGATGGATCCCACCTCCTGAGGGATGGATTAAGCTAAATTTTGATGGAGCTGCTAAAGATAATCCAGGTAGATCAAGGGTTGGAGGAATCCTTAGGGATCGTAGAGGTTAAGTCCTTTTTTCTTTTTCTAAATCCTTGGGAAAACTAACTAACAACAGAGGCGAATCCAAAGTAGTTTGGAGGAGTCTGGTGTTGGCATAAAATTATCCTAGCAATTTAATCATTGAATGGGACTCTCTCATTACTATTAATTACTTGAAGCACAACAAGAAAGTACCATGGAGGATCCAAGATGATATTGAAGAAGTGATGATCCTCATAAACAATCGCCAGGAAACTTTGATTCAACATATCTTCAAGGAGTCCAACAAAGTAGCTGATAGCTTGGCTAATGAAGGGGTGTCAATTGATGGTTTAACCGTGTGGACAAGTGGCTTTCCTCACACAGTAGACTTGATTGTGGAGGCTAAAAATTTTCAAAATGTGCTTGATAATGATTTCCAATGAAAATATGGAGTGCGATCTTTTATTATCACACAATTATGATAGTGTCATGCTTTTCCACCTGATAATGAATACCTAGCGCTTGGGAATTTTAATTACCCATGATAAAAATCACAAGGCACCCATTGTGGATGAATTTTGGCTCCCCTTTTCTATCAAGTCCCTTCATCCTTGTTTTTTCTTTTACGTTGTGGGCTTGTCATTTTTGTTGTGTGTCAGATTCACTATTATGGAGAAGACAGTCACAATGGAACCAAGCAACACGATAGTGGAGCCTACCAGTGTGGTGATGGAACCAGTGGCGGAGGTCATGTTCATAGAAAGGGGTTTTATGCCATTTCTTAAAAAAATTTAGGTGATGACCAGGAAATCACGATGGCCATCTTGGAGACCTAGGATAGAGTGAATAGTTTTAGGGCTAGGAGGACTCCAAGGGAGATGAAATTTTAGAAGCGGGCCACAAAACGGAGGATGAAGACAAGAAGGTTGAAGAGGAGGTCAAGGATCCTTAGTTGTCCTGTCTTAGATGTTTGGTCTATGGTTGCCCTGCGTGGAGCCTTAGTTTATTTTTGTTTAGTGATAGGTTGCCTTGTGTGGAGCCATATTATGGTTTTTGAAGCATGGTTGCCCTACGTGGAGCATGTTTTTGGGTTTTTTATCTGGCTGCCCTGCATGGAGCCTTGGATTGGTTTTTTATTAAGGCTTCTATGCTTGTGACACTGGTTATTTGGGGTAAACCTCCTAGGTCATCTGGTGGTAGCCGTATTTTATGGGCAGTTCTACTGCTTATGTACAGAGGTTTTGGATCATCCTTATAAAACCCACATGCAATGAATAGTACCTAACTTACCAAAAAAAAGAAAATAGAAAGAACATCCAAATACGAAATCTAGCCTAGCCTCTCATTAGGGTTTTCTTATTGGTATTAATAAAACTAAAAATCGAAGGAAGACCAAATGAAGCTCTAAATGAAAATAGAAAGAACACCCAAATACAAAATCTAGTTAGGGTTTTCATATTGGTATTAATAAAACTAAAAACCAAGAGAAGACCCAATGAAGCTCTAAATAAAAATAGAAAGAACACCCAAATACATATACATAGTAATAAAAAAATATATTCAAATATCTACTTGTCACAACATAAGTTTTTTCAGATCAAATGGTATAAGCTCAATACTTATATTCAAGTTTAAATTTTTCATACCAAAATATACAATTTTATATTCAAGTTTAAGCTATGCTATTTTCACGGTCTCTCTGTCGTGCACTGCTAAAATGCTCAAAGCCCTAGCTCTACTATTCCCATGGTCCCTCCATTGTGAACTGCTAAAATGCTCAAAGCCTTAGATCTGCTATTCTCATGGTCCCTTTGTCATGTGATGCTAAAATGCTTAAAGCCCTAGCTTTGCTATTCTTGTGGTCCCTTCGTCATGCGCTGCTAAAATGCTCAAAGTGCCAAAATGTAATCTAGGCATTTTTCATGATCTCTCTCTCTCTCGCTCTCTCTCGCTATATATATATATAATGCTCAAAGTTCCAAAATGTATATAATGCTCAAAGTTCCAAAATGTAATCTAGGCACATCTCTCTCTCTCTCTCTCTCTCTCTCTCTCTCTCTCTCTCTCTCTCTCTCTCTCTCTCTCTCTCTCTCTCTCTCTCTCTCTCTCTCTCTCTCTCTCTCTCTCTCTCTCTCTCTCTCTCTCTCTCTCTCTCTCTCTCTCTCTCTCTCTCTCTCTCTCTCTCTCTCTCTCTCTCTCTCTCTCTCTCCACCATAAAAATAACCATCATTAAAGCCCTTTTTTGGTGTAGTGAACTATTTGAGCCCATGTTATAAATATGTTTTATTTCTTTATGTTTGCATTACTCTAAACAACATGTAAGAGTACTTGCCATTTATTTGGTTATGAAATCATGATCACCAATACCAAAGGTCTCGTATTTTTTTTTATGAATTCAAGGTATGGTGTCTTAAAGTATGTATTTTATATTTTTTTGCTACATCATTATTTTCCACAATAATTATATAGGCCACATAATATTACTACAATTGGAAAGTATGCATATATCACTTAGGAATATTCGGAACAAACTATTTGCATTGACAATCCATGTATTTTTGCTTAAACTTATGTCATTTGATGCCTTTTTCCATTTTAAATTTCTTAAATACATATTATAGGTGTTCCTTTGTTTGATATATAGGTTCTTTTGAATATACATAATGTAACATGTCTTGTATGTTTTCCTTCATAAATAGGGATACACTTCCCAAATTACACCCCATATGTGTGTGGGGGGGTGTGGAAAGTATTAACTAGTTGGAAGTATTGGTTGCATATCAACTAAGATTTATATATATGCACAAAAATGTTATGCTTAGAAAATTTCATTTTATATGAGATGGACCTATAGTCAAACACCCAAACTTGGCACTTTTATCAAGGTTATATGGTGCCACCTCATCCTATGAAAATTTATAGGTGTTATGTTTGTAATGTTGTTTTATTATATATATTTTTATTGTTTTTGTATTACGATAAACACAATATGAAACCAATATTTTAAGAAAAAACAACATCACATATAAAACTAGTTGGATCATTTAATTAAGATACTCGTATCCCCAAAAGTTGTGCATGCATGTACTAAAACTTATACATTTTATGTCAAAACCTTTATAACTCCCAAGTTATCTTCTCAAAATTCATGTGCTATAAGAATGGATATTAACCCTATCATAAATATTTTTTATGGACTTTATTTGATATGTAAACTATATGTTTTAAAAAAATTATTTCTCACATTTATATAAAGCTCAAGAATTAGGATTTAGCATCTCAAGCACTATCGCAACTACTAGTCCCCCCACTCAAGAACATGTTCAAGAGCACAATATATATCTCCTATTTTTTCCAACAGAGGAGCAATGTGTAGATATTTTGATAAGATCTCTTGCATGTGTCATACTTGAAAATTTTATAAATTTTATTTTACATACTTTGATTGAGCATTGGTGTAATAAGGGAGGAATGTTGTGAATATTATGTCATTGATGAGATCAAATTATGATTATGAATGTTATGGAAATTGTAACTCCCTATCTCATTTGTTCTTGATCACACATGTACGTATTCTTCTATTACATCAATGCAAAGGTTGATCATAGTTTATAGAATCCAATCTACATTTCTAACAATAAGACATCAATTTTTAATCACATTTTAGATCTAAATTAATAGCTCCACTATAAAAAATATATAATGCATTCATGGCTAACTTAATAGACCATATATTCATAACTAAATTAGTGTGTCATGTTCTAAACATCTACCAAGAATGACTGATTCATGATAAAGTTCTTGAAGAAAATGATCAAATAAGGAATGCATCTAATCCAACCATTTTGAGCTTTAGTGCAATGCAAAAATATGCTTCTTTTAAGAAAAAGCAAGTAAAATTAAAAACACTACTAAAAATCCATATGAATAGTTGTAATCTCCAATAAAGAAGACACCAAGGAAAATGGGATTTTTTAGGTTCAGGAAGAAAGTACAAGGAAAATCCTATACACTAAGGAATTTAAGTTAAGGGAAATAAAAATATTATCTATTGCTCAATTTTTTCATTTAATTCAACAAATGCATGTATATATTACATAATTTTTGGTTAAGATTAGCCAGTAACCATGGAACCATATTAGCATAGAATTAGATATGCACTCTAACTTAATCTCTATCACTAACTAAACAATATTATTTTCTAACTAAGGATTATGCATGTTGGCTTTTGGAATGCCAACTAATGAAGAACTAACCTATCTTATATTTTGGAATACAAACTTAGGATTCTAGATATTTATGTAGCATCTAAACTAAATAATGTAATAAATTAAATTATCCTAACATCCTTCCTTATTACATTATTTGAAATATAAAAAGAGTTATGAAATAACTCAAACTTGACACGCACAAGTATCTTTGTAAAAATATCAACAACTTGTTTGTCAGTGGAACTATACTAGAGTTGTTTGTTGTGCTTCTAAAATTTATCTTGAATGAAGTGACACTATTCTTAAATGTGCTTTGTTCTTTCATGGAATACTAGATTCTTGAATAATTTTTGAACACTTTGATTATCGCATTTCAAGTGTATTGGTAGATTTTTCTAAAGTCCCATATTTGAAAGAATGTGATGTAGCCATATATCTTCACACATAGATCCTTGTGTGATGAAATATTCTATTTTTGTGGATAATAGTGCAACTATTTATTACTTCTTACTATACCACAAGATAGGCCCAGATCCTAAATGAAATATGTATTCAGACATTAACTTCCTATCATCTAGTGATCCTGCATAGTTTGAGTTTGTGTATCCTTGTAAGAACTTATCATTCTTCTTATATTCCAAGCCATATTCTACTATACCATGAACATAATACAATACTCTCTTTGTTGTTTTCCAATGAATGATACTAGGCTCCTACATGAATCTTTAAATATAGCTTACAACAAAACTTATATCTAGCCTAGTATTTGCCAAATATATGAGACTTCCAATTAGTTGATGATAAAGAGTTCTATGTACGTGAGGATATTTGTCATGTATAGACAATTGTAACCATTTTTCCATTGGAGTTACTTTGGGCTTATATTCTATCATCAGATATTTTTTTGAAAGTGTCTTGGCATATTTTATTTGTGAGATCTTGATATGATTCTTCATTTTCTAGACCTCAAGGCCAAGACAATAATGTAGAAGTCCTAGATTTTTCATATCAAAAGACTTTTCAAGTCATTTTTTACATCTACCATTTCATTTGAACTACCAATGATGATTAGATCATCAAAATACAACACAATTATCATTATTTCAAGGCTAACTTTCTTGAGATAGATATTTGTATCTGAGGGACTTCTTTTGAGATCATGTTACAAAAGGTGATTGTCAATTTTGATGTACCAGGCTCTAGGAGCCTACTTCAACCCATACAAATATTTTATTAGTTTACAATATTTTTATTGTTGCCCTTCAATATAAAAACCTTTAGGTTTCATAATATACACCTCTTCCTTGATATCACCATTTAATAAGGTACCCTTAACATCCATATGGTGTAGCTTCTAACCAAACTAAGCTACCATTGCACAAAGAACACAAATGGTTGTCATCTTTGCTATTGGTGCAAATATTTCCTCATAGTCAATGCCTTCTTTTTTAGCATAGCCCTTTGCAACAAGTTAGACCTTGTATTTATCAATTGATCCATCTACCTTATATTTTATCTTGAATACCCACTTGTAGCTTATAGGTTTTTTCCCTTCAAGCACATCAATCAGCTCCCATGTATTATTTTTCAATAGATAATTATATTCTATTTCTATAATTTCCTTTCATTAAGGTAAGCTAAGTGCATCCTTCACTGATGTGGGTTATGTATACACCATGAATGAAGACATCAATCCCATATTTACTTCTTGGCATGACATACTTTGAGTACGTGGTCAAGTGGAAGTTAGGTCAAGAGGTGCATCAAGTTTAGTGTCTCTCATTGTACTTATGTACCATTTTAAACATTTCCTTTGTTTTAGAGGAGCAATTGCTTTACAATCATCAAGTGTAGGAATGTAATATTGGACTTCATCAAATTTTAATTTCACAATAGGAGATATATCATTGCTATATTCTTTAGAATGTATTGTATCTGACTTGGGAGAAATTTCTTCATCAAATAATACATATCTATTGATATTTATTTTCTTGGTGATGGAGTCAATCAAATGATACCATTTGGATTTATTAGCATACTCAAGAAATATACATTGTAGATACTTCTCATCTAACTTGGTCCTTTTCTTATTTGGAATATGCATATATGTTTTGTTGCCAAATATTCTTATATGAGAAATGGATATCTTCCTTCAGACTAGGTTTCTTCAAGTGTAACTCCTTGAAGTGCTTTTGTGAGCACTCTATTGAGGAGATACACTGCAATGGAGATAACTCCAACTCAAAATTGTTTTCCAAGATTAGCTCTAGTGAGAATATAGTGAACCATATCCATGATGAATAATTCCTCCTTTCAGTAACGCAATTTTGTTATGGAGCATAAGCTATAGTAAGTTGTCTTTATATCCCATGATGTGCCATAAACCTTAAAAATTCATTGGAGGTGTATTCCCCCTCGATCTGAGTGGAGGTTCTTAATGGAACATCCTAACTCTTTTTCAACACATTGCTTAAACTGCTAAAAATAAATGAATGCATAAAACTTCATCTATAAAAATACACCCATATTCTTGTAGAGTAGTCATCAGCAAACAACTGAATGTATCTATTGCCACCAGATTTTTTTGGTATTGATCCATACAAATTAGTGTGTATCAACTCCAATAATCTATTATCTCTAGAAATACTCAAGTCAAATGGGACTCAATGTTGTTTACCTACTAAGAAATTAGAGCATACTGGCAATATAGGTGAAAGGTTTGGAATATCTAACACCATTTTATGCTTAGTTATAGTAAATATCCTAAACTTAGATTTCCATAGTGCTTGTGTTGCAAGGAGGTTGTTTCTTTGGTGGTGGTAGCTAAGGTAACATAAGAATATGGCACATCTAAAGCAAACAAGTCATGTTTGTATGAATTGATTACCATATACTTTCTATTTTTGATGATGAAGCATCTTTTTTGACCATCAACAACTCTAAAATTAACCACCATATTTTTATCTAAAATTTGAGGAACTAACAAAAAATTGTTTTCAAGTCCTAGTACATAGAGTACCTTTTCAATGTCGCATTGCCCATCTAGAAGAACAAGAGAGACATTACTTAAACCTTTGACTTTATAGGTCTTGTCATCAATGATTGTCATTGGCTTATCATATTTGGCATCTAAAGAATCAAACAATTCCTTACACCCTATCATTTTCTCACTAGCACCTGAATCAATGTATTAAATATTGTTCGTTTGTTTGGGTTTGGCCTTAGTCATGATAACCTTGTGTGCTTGCTCTGAATCTGATTCTAAGTCATCGATAGCAACATACCCTTTTGGGTGCTTGTATTTGGGACGTGGTTTGTATTGCACCTTCTTCTTTTGTATTTGAAATATTTTGTCATCTTGAGTTGATAAATTGTACCAATATTTTTTTGTTTTTCTCTCACAAATGTGGTAATATCTAAGGTTTATTTTATGAGGAGAATGAGGTGTTATAATATTTTGAGGAAGAATCATTTTAGAAATAATTTTATGGTGGTTTCTTGTTGCCATATTTAAAGGTAATGAGTGCATTATTGGAAAATTGATCCCTCATGTTCTCGGTGGCTTCTTCTTGTTGCAATAAATTAACCAGCTCCTCAAAGGAAACCTGACTATTAGAAACTTAGAGAGAGGTTATGAGTGCTTTAAAGGAATTTTGTAAAGCTTTACGTATAATGGGGACTAAGAGCTTTTCTTCCACTTTCTCTCCCATGGCATTCAATCTTACTTTCAAGTTGGCAACTCTATAAAATAAATGCTTCTATACTTTTTCTCTATTTTTATCCTCAAAGTGTGAAGCTAGGATTGAAGATTAATAATAGTTGCTTGATTTTTCCTTTCATAAATAGTGGTAATTTTTTTCCATGATTCGTTGGCACTCTCTGCTTCACAAATATGAGCTTGATTCTCATCAATTGTGGCAAGCATGATTATCATGAGGGCTTTTACATTTGCATCATCATCATCTTTAGGTTGTGTGACTCTACCAATCATGATGTCCCATAACTTTTCAACCTACAATATGGTCCACATATTTGTCTTCTATGGTACAAAATTTGAATGTCTTAAGAGCTAATAATATATGAGATATAGTTTTGGTATGTATATTGTGAGGGTTCCTTATCTCTCCAAATGGTTCCCTTTCTATATACCGCTATTCTAATATACCTAACCTTTCTAAACACTCATTGATACATGGAAGAAGCTAGTCGTCTCATTATATATAGTTGTACATGAGAGAGACCATAAGGTACTAGAAGTAGAATGATACATGGTGCATGGGTAGTACTAAAAGGGATTTGCTCTATCTTTGACACCTGCTTAAAATACCTTCACATACATAGGGTGTAACTTCCCTTAAATACTTGGAGGAACTTAATTTTAGGATTTATACCTAGCAATAGAAGTGAATAAGGATAATTATAGAGTAAAAAATAATATGGGCTTTCCTTATTTCTCCCAAATGGTTTATAGGGATATACCCCAGACACCATTGTTGTAGTTATGTTAGGCATTAAATGCAATATCTCATGCACGATAACATTACCTGTAAACATCAACCATAGACATCATAAGTATTGAACGTTGCCTTGTTCAATTTGCAAAATTATAGGGTAAAAATTTGGAGTCTTTTCAAAAGCATAAAATATGTTTGCAAAACAAAAATGAAAGCATGCACTTAAGACCACAATTTTAAAGGTGTTAGATTCCACCGAAAATGCACCTTTTACAATGTAAATTTGCAATAGTTTTGAATGGAAATTTTGTAAAATTAGCTAAGGAAATTATTTTTTGTGAAATATACCTTAAGCTTTTAAAATTTTGAATTTAATCAATTATTTAAATAATTAATTAAAACATAAATCAATTAATCAAAAAAATTAATCAATTAATTAACTAATTTAAAAAATTAACTAACTAATTAAATAAATAATGTAAAAATTTTGTATTAAAAAATAATAATTAATTAGTTAATTAACTAATTAAAAAAAAACGCTTAGGTATTATTGATTTTTGATCCCTCCAAATGTCTTGGACCAAATTATCTTCTATTTTCCATGTTTCCATAAAAAACTAAAACTTTTCATTTTTACTTTGCTCATGGTAACTTAGGATCCATGTTGGTTGCCCAGGTTGGCACTTTATTGATGAATAAAGGACCATTTTGAAGAGTTTGTAGTCCTCCTTCACAAAGCATGTGGGATAAATGGCCAAGAAAAAACTAACCACCACCTGTGTCCATCCACCATGGCTTGACTTACACTATGACTTTGCCACCTAACCACATCACCAGTGCTTTGCCTTAGCTCCTCCACCTAGTCATCATTATGTGGGCTTCATTCTATTGATTGGGTCCTTTTTCTTAGATCTAGATATCAACTTAGGATGTCAATGCGACAGCATGTCCAAGTCTTCAATTTGATAATGCATTGGTATGTTATGCCAAGGACTAATTTGTTACTTACCTATGATTTGAGATTAGGCTCTCCTTTTCTCAAGCTATCATGCTCTCTTATGACAGAGGGTAAGACAATAATCACAGAGTGATGTGACGGTCATATCAAAGTGTGCAATCATGTGGGCTATGTATGAGTATGATAAAACAAATCTTTTAATTAGAATTAGTCTCGCTCCATAGTCTTTCTCTTCTCAAGCAAGTTGTAGCTTAGACCATCGACCATTCATACCATTGATCGAGATGTCAAAACCCTTCGATGCTGATGCTTTGACTGTATTTATGATCATTGTCTAAAATAAAAATGTGTGTCATGGACCAAATGCACAAGCACACTCAATAGGGTCTTCTCATCGATAGAGCTCATATCCATTGGGTGTCACTCTATAATGATGCTCATCTTTAAATTCATTGCTATAAATGGTAACTCTAGTATCTGCCTCTACCCTGATAACATGTTGAAAGGATTTAATATAGGTTGTTAGGCTTCGATAGATATTTGGCTTATAAACTAGATAATAAGAGCTTAGAATTGCTATAGGTAATCCAGTAAGCTTTTGATAACCAAAGATCAAGTTTGAACTATGGTCAAGCAGTTTACTTAGAATTTAACAAGCCAATAAGATCATCAACACTACTCGTATGCTTACTAGTAGTAGAACCAAGCCATAAAACCAAATTTGAATCTATCACACAAGCTCTGATACCAATGTAGTTCAGAGAACTCAATATTTCATTCAATAAATACATGTATAAATTACATAATGTCTGGCTAAGATTAGCCAATTACCATACAACCATCTTAGCATAGAATTAGTTATGCACTCTAACTTAAGCTCTATCACTAACTAAACAATATTCTTGACTAGCTAAAGATTATGCATGTTGGATTTTGGAATGCCAACTAATGAAGCACTAACATATATTATATTTTGGAATACATCTATAGGATGTTATATATTTATGTAGCATTTAAAACTAAATAATGTAATAAATTAAATTATCCTAACAAATTAAAAGAGATAAAAAATAAAGCAAGCCTAAAGAATATTCAATAAAAATTAAATGTACATTCCATCTTTTGTATCTTCACCATTTAATAAGAGGCTAAACATTCCAAATCATGGAGGAAACTATCATAAATTAACTCTATAATTTCATATAAGATAGTTTTATTAATAAAGACTAGCTTGTATGTTTTTCTTCATAGAGAGCCAAATAATTCAATCTTACATATCCTTAATATAGTTTGTGTTACAATTTTTAGCTTTATCAACTTTTTTTTGTACCAAAAAAGAGAGACCTCACACAAATAGTTTTGATATTTTTCATTAATCTCTCATAATATCAATGTCTTAAATAAAGCAAGTCTAACAAATATTCAATTAAAACTAAATATATATTCCATATTATGTATATAGTTTTATGTAAAATAGCTTATTAGTAAGACCTAGTTTGTATGCTCTTCTTCATAGAGAGCCAAGGAATTCAATCTTAGATCTCCTTAACATATTGTATGGTACAATGTTAATATTTGTAAACTTCTTTGCTCATGGAACAACTAAGTATCCAAGTGAGGTAGAGATGTTTCTTGCTTTTACTTACATTGTAGCTAGGGTTAGTGTAGAAGCAAGAGGCCACATGCATTAATAGATTCTATATTTTTATTATCTCTCATAATATCAAATTTTTAGTCATTATCATTAATGAAAATACAATAAACTTGCCATCAATCACATTTTTATTCATCATTGGTATGTGTTCTATGAACATAAAAATATCAAAATGAGAATTTTGATTGTTAATAACATGATTTGACCTTAGACACATCAATGGAAATGATTGAAGATCCAACAAACATATTAGATACATGCATGGGTATAATTGAGACTAGTAGCAAAATGTTCACCATGGGCATAAGCAATGTCACTAATTCTTACCATAATATGTAAAAGAATCGGTAGACCATTCAAGCACTAATGAAATTTTAGGCATTTGGATGTGATGAAATGAAGTGGGACAAGTGAGTACTAATAAATATCCTCTAATAATTTTTAAACCAATAACAACTTTTTAACTAAATGCATCTTTCTCTAACAATTTTAAAACGAATAACAACTTTTCAATTAACTAAGCATTTTTTGTTTACTATGAAAAAATATTTTGTTTAAAATACAAAAGTAACAAAGAAAAAAATCACCACATCAAAATTAGATGGATCAACCAAATGGCAAAAATACACATATATAATTACCATGATGTTATGTGAAATGTTTAAACCTTTCATAATTAAATAGGAGATCCATAAATATTTAATATATTAACATATACAATAATTTAATTTATATGAAAAATTATATATTTATTTAACTTGAATGTCTTTTAAGATAATATGATCACTAATCTAACATAAACTTGTTTACTCCTCTATAATATTGTATAGTAAATTACATAAGATAAAATATTTGTTGAATTATCTAGATATTTGTGGACTTGTCTAGTAAGGGTTTTATTTTCTAGATTTTTGTGAACTTATCTATTGAGAGCTTCATTTTCTAGAGTTTTGTGGATTTGTGAATTTCTAAAAGCATTATGAGGTTTCGAGTAAGAAATCTGCCAGTTTGGGATTTTTGTAGCTACTAAGAGTTCCATTTTCTAGAGATCTATGGATTTGTTTGTTGAGGGTTCCCTTTTTTGGAGATCTATGGATTTGCCTGTCGAGGGTTTCACTTTTTGGAGATCTATGGACTTGTCTACTAAGGGTTTTATTTTTTATAAATCTTAGGTAGGTGTTTGTTTTTAGCCATAAGGAGTTGACAAATTTATCAATTTAGGTTTTTGTGAGTTTTCTCTAGTGAGAGTTTTATTTTTGGAGTTTTATTGATTTTTCTATTGAGGGTTCCATTTTATGGAGAGATGTGGATTTTTCTACTAAGGGCTCCATTTTTTAATATATCTATGATTTTTTGTTAGAGTATATTACATTATTTAGGTACATGTCAATGTACCACCTTGGGTACATTGTTAGACTAGGAGTATATCTTAGGTTACTTGAGGAAGAAGTAATAAATGCACAAGTGTCAATGTGCAATGATGTAAATGTACAAGGAGTCCACTTGTACATAAGTCATAGGAAAGGTAGTTAGGAAGAGTAAGGGTCAAGCAACCTATCTTCTTATATATAGGGCCCATAGTGAGTGTGAGAATAACAAAAGAGTGTGTAGCATAAGTGTGATCACTACTATGTAGTGAGTAGGTACAATGTAGTTTCCATTAGAGTTATGGAGTGTTCATTTCCTCCATTACATTGCATTGTACTATTTTTACAACTTTCCATTAATAGCATATTTCAATCATATTGCAAAATTCCATTATCTTACTTTTTGCATATTTTACATCCTGTGATTGCTTTCCCCCATATCCTACATTATCAAAAGCTAACATTGGTATCAGAGCTACGGTATATCAGATAGGAATAGGGAGAGCCACAAAGAGAGATTGAGAGGAGAGAAGCAAATCTCAGTTCTAGAATTTTTGAGATTGCATTTGGCTAGAGTCTTTCCACAGAGTTGCAGAAAAACTCGTGAAGACTAGGACTCAGCATTCATTCCACTAGATTGAAAAATCAACTAGTGAAGATTCATCACTTAGAATTTCTTCCATTATAGTCCTAATACTTTGTTGTAGGAAAAAATATTCGAATAAATTTGGGAAGCTTCCTACAGAGAGCTAGGAAGAATATCATCTTCAAAATCAATCCAGCACTAAAGCAACAAATAGAAGAAAAGGAGATTCTAGGAACCTGAGGGAAGTCCTGTTGCAGACCTGCACATTGTAGAAGAAGAAAATGCCATAGTGGCCTCATTGCTGATCCAAGAGACTCCAAAGAAGAGTCTATAAGAAGATAGGAGATTGGTGATCTCCATCGAAGACTACAGATAGTAGATTGAAGAAATCAGCCTAAAGAAGTTGAAGAGACCCATAGAAGGTCCCATTAATTTTTTAATTAGAAGTGAAGAATTATAAATAAAGAAGGACTAGCAAGGTCCTATTCTAGATTCCTGAAGCAACAGATTCTAGAGATATGAGAGATCTCATAGCCAACACTTCCACAGTAGAAGGTTGAAGGAAAGGTCTCATTGAGAAGACCAGAGAAGTTACAAGATTGAAGACCTTGGAGAGGTCTCAAGGAGAAACAAGGAGAAGGCTTGGAGAGCCTTATTGTAGAGTTTGAAGAATCCATTAAAGGAGTTCCCAGAAGAACTCATTGGATAAATTCACTACCAAGGAGAATCTCTTGATAGTGAAGAAATTGGGACAATTATCACCATCCAACAACAAGCCCAAAGGAGAAATATTTGGCAAGAAGTTTGCCAAATTTTGGAGGAGACCAATGAAGACCTCAAGACTTACATATTCTTGAGAAGAAGGCCTAGATTGAAGCCATAATTTGACAAGGAGGTTGAAGGAGAACATAGATAGAAGAAGCCTACCAAATCCAAGAGATTTGGAGATTACCTTTCATAGCTAAGAAGGCACATTTCAAAGATAGGGGTTTGCTGAATCTATAGCAAAATACTGAAGGGTTTCTTGGAGGAGAATCCCAACTACAACACTTCAGATTTCTAGGGTACATCCTGAAGGAGAAGTTGAAGCCACCTACTACAGTTTTAGGGTAACAAGTTAGAGGGTTTCAAAAGCTACGATTAGGTGAGTTAGAGAGTTGTTCCAGATAGCCAAGAAGAGCTACAATTTCATCAAACTAAAGATAAAAACTTGGTGAATCAAAACACCAAGATCTACATCATCTTCAGATATCATTAAAGGTATGCAACTTAGGTGCAAAGGGTTCATTACTTGAACACTTATATTTAGTTCATTACTTAGCTTCATTAAGCACCTTATTAGAATCTAGAAGTTGCAAGAAGAAGGTTGCATTTTAAAGTCTTCAAGGAAAGTGTAGAAGATAGTTTTTGTTAAGGGTTATTACCTACACATTAAAATAGGAGTTGGATATATTTTGATAGAAAGAAAAATATCATCTACCTATTATCTATCTAAAAGCTAAAGAAGACTACATCCTACAACATTGATTGTAGTGAAAGTTTTAGATTGCTTTTAAAAAAGGTTCTTTATAAAGAGGATATTATTCTTAGTTGAAAGTTGTAGAGATTATTGGTGCATTATTTAAGAGTTATTATTAGTGCATTGAAGGAGCAATAAGGTGAGTCTACTATTGCACTATTCTAGATTGTTTAACTTATTACTCTTAAAGATCATTATGTGCATTGGTTGTTAACTTAAGGTGAAAACCAAAGGGCACAAAATCTAGTATATCAAAGTGTCTAAAGACACTATTTGGTGCACAAAACCTACAATTTATTGTGGCCTAAATAAGCCACCAAATAGATCAAAATTCCTCCAAGGAGTGGAGAAGAAGAAGGCAACCATTAAAATCAGAGAAAAGAGCTACAAAATGAGACTTGAAGTGTCTCAAATTTAAGGTGCAAATAGAGGATATTACAGGTTGATATTTGAGCACCAAACTCACCTCCCACTATCACATCAAAGGGAGATATTAAGTGTCATAAGGACACTTTACATAGCTCTTGATCCTATCTACAACCATCCACTAGAAGCTCTAGTAGGAGCCATTGAAAGAGGATCAACATCTGTCGAGCAAGCACTAGGTTAAGAGTGCATAAGAGATGAGCCAACGAAGGGCTCGATATCCACCATTGGTGCAAGAACAAAGAGCCATCCTAAGGCTTAGAATACAGCTTGCATTGAGGTGTCCAAAGACACCCTATCATCCACCACATCGAGCATCTACAACAATGAGTGTCTACAAGCATCAAAGCCAACATAAGGACAACATATTAGGGTAGCTATTATCTATCATATTACAACTCATTACAGCAAAGAGAAGGGAGATTTAGCCAATACAAAAGGTGCATTACCGTGGGAGAACTACCAACCAAGAGTAGCACCATAGAACCATCTTCATCGAACCAGAGCCAACACCTTGTGAAGGAGAGCACATTCTTTCACCTAAAGGAAGCATTGAGAGCAAGAAAACAACTATGTATTCACTGGAAAAGGAGTTTATAAGGTTTGATAGATGTTAGAAGAGACTATACATGCAGGCCACCACTTGTCACATTCAATAGAGCACCCTAACACTTAAGTTAACATTTAAGTTTTAAACATTGAAAGGCATTTATCTTAGCTCGTCGATTGAAGAAGAAAGGAGTGTTACTCAATACTGAAGTGTTATTTAGTAGCACTTCTCAAGTGACACATGGGTGAAACTCAAAGGATAATATAAGCTACTTAAGCGTAACATAATTTCATCCAAGAAGAACATAACGAAGTCCAAATAGAGTGTAAGCAAAGTCTAAGGGGAGTGTAAGAAAAGTTTTAGCAAACATTAAAGCAAAGGTGCATTCAGTAGAGAACGTATTCAAAGGATTCAAAGGTGCAATTAAGGAAGTCCATTAAATCCTATCATAAACTAGTGAGAGGCTACAACGTGTTTCAGTGATTACAATACCCATCAACCATTCAGAGTTCAAGGTGTTGAATGCTCGGGTTGAAAGAATACAATCAACATCATCCAGTGAGAGCACCGAATGCTCATCAACATCCTATTTTAGAATACTCTCCATCATCCAATCTGCTTACATTGAGGAAAGGTAAATATGTATATCACTCAATTATTTGCTTTCCTCAAATTAGGAGTTATAAGGTGTTAAGCATAAGGTTGGTTATTATTTTATTATCAACCTTAAGAAGCAAGGAAGCAATCTTGACAAACGTAGAAGAAATTATAGAATTGCTTACATTAAGATATTTACAAATCACCAAGTAGGAGATATAAGGTTGTCAACCTTGGTAAATTCAATATCAATTTGCAAATACTATTATTTTCTAACATTTCCAAAAGTAGGGAGTTATAAGGCATACTACACCAAACTATAGATAATTGGAAATTAGAAAATTAAATTATTGAATAGAGAAGCAAATCTATTGCTTACATATAGAGTTGGAATTAATTGGTAACACTTGTCTCATACTCATACTAAGGAGACAAAAATAAATCCAACTATAAGAACTCCATTAGAGCATACTTCATTAGGAGAGATAAGGGAAAATTGAAAGTTGATTATTATTCTCAAAAAATCAACTCAAAGGTGAACTAATTATTTCTAAGCTTATTATCATAGCCTATAGCATATCCTAAATTACTTGGGAGATATAAGGAAGCCTACAATATAAGAAAGGTTTTATTAATTAAGTTCACATACTAGGAGTCATAAGATAGACTACTTAGAAGACTCTATTCTCAAAATTCCTAAAATAACTAAAGGAGCACACTTCAAGATCAATCAAGAAGGAATATGGATGAAATATTAAGAAATACATTCAATAACAAAGAACTATTCCATGAAGTGAAACTTTACTCCCAAAACTTAATAGATACTCTTGAAGGATACAAGTATCTATCTACTAGCGATAAAGAGAGATTCTCCTTATTTCTTAAAGAGACAAAAGAGGGAAGCTTTACAACATTAACTAGTTATCTTCATGAATTCCTCTTCAAAGCATGGTGGAATACACAAAAAATACTTATATTCACATCAGAGGAATGTTTAATGATCTATCTATCATTAATTTTTTTTGTACTTGCTCAACACACGAATCAAACTAGCAATACAAATCGATATTATTGTGATGATAGACTAACTTGTCATAAAAATGAGATTCCACTAGTATCAATACAAAATCATAGGAGAAGAAGGAGAAAGAGGAAGAAAAAGCATGCTCAAAGAGAACATAGCAAATATGATCCTATAAATGATTATGAATTCAAAGCTATTTCAGCAAGGATAGCATTTTATGAAGATACTAACTTCTTGCTTGAACAGGTTATAGAAAACAGAGAAGGAGAATACAATTTCTAGTACTAGGAGGAAGATCCATATTGAAGACTAAAGTCTTCAATACCCAAATAATGTAATACATGGGGGTGTTAGAGTATATTACATTATTTAGGTACATGTCAATGTACCACCTTGGGTACATTGTTAGACTAGGAGTATATCTTAGGTTACTTGAGGAAGAAGTAATAAATGCACAAGTGTCAATGTGCAATGATGTAAATGTACAAGGAGTCCACTTGTACATGAGTCATAGGAAAGGTAGTTAGGAAGAGTAAGGGCCAAGCAACCTATCTTCTTATATATAGGGCCCATAGTGAGTGTGATAAGAACAACAAGAGTGTGTAGCAGAAGTGTGATCACTACTATGTAGTGAGTAGGTACAATGTAGTTTCCATTAGAGTTCTGGAGTGTTCATTTCCTCCATTACATTGCATTGTACTATTTTCACAACTTTCCATTAATAGCATATTTCAATCATATTACAGAATTCCATTATCTTACTTTTTTGCATATTTTACATCTTGTGATTGCTTTCCCCCATATCCTACATTATCAAAAGCTAACAAATTTGTTTGCTAAGGGTTCCATATTTTGGAGATCTATGGACTTTTCTATTAAGGGTTTCATTTTCTAGATATTTGTGGACTTGTCTACTGAGGGTTCCATTTTTTTAATATTTATGGATTTGTATGTTGAGGGTTCTATTTTTTTTAAGATTTGTGGACTTGTCTACTAAGGGTTTCTTTTTATTGATATCTATGGCATTTTAGGGTTTATTCCCATATGAAGCTTTTCCATGTGATCTATGGAGAAGAGATCTATGGATTTTTCTATTATGGATTTTATTTTTTAGAGATCTATAGATTTATTTGTTGAGGGTTCCATATTCTGAAAATCTATAGATTTTTCTACTGAGGATTCTATCTTTTGAAGTTATGTGGACTTTTATACTAAGGAATCGATGGATTTATCTACTAAGATTTCATTTTTTGGAGATCTATGGCCTTGTCTACTAAGGGTTGTATTTTTTAGATATCTATGGGATTGTTTTGTTTTTAGCCAGAAGAAGTTGAAAAATATATTCGTTTGGGTTTTTCCTAAAGAGGGTTTTATTTTTGGAGTTCTATGGATTTGTTTGCTAAGGGTTTCATTAATTTATAGAGATATGTGGATTTGTCTACTAAGGGTTTTATTTTTTGGAGATCTAAGATTTTTTTTGCTAAGGGTTCCATATTTTAAATATCTATGGTCTTGTCTATTGAGGGTTCTATTTTTAGATATTTGTGGACTTGTATATTAGGGGTTCCATTTTTTGAACATTCATGGATTTGTATGCTGATGTTTCTATGTTTTTAGAGATTTGTGGACTTGTCTGCTAAGGGTTCTATTTTTCTAAGATATGTGGGATTTTAGGGTTTATTCTCATATGAAGTTTTTCCACGTGATCTATGGACGAGAGATCTATGGATTTTTTTGTTGTGGATTTTATTTTTTGGAGATCTATAGATTTTTCTATAGAGAATTCCATATTTTGAAGTTATGTGGACTTGTCTACTAAGGGTTTTATTTTTTGGAGATTTGTGGACTTGTCTTCTAAGGGTTTTATTTTTTAGAGATTATTTTTAGCCATAAGAAGTTGACAAATCTATCGATTTGGGTTTTTATGGGTTTTTCCAAATGAGGGTTTCATTTTTAGAATTCTATGGATTTGTTTGCTAAGGGTTCCATTTTATGAAGAGATATGGATTTGTCTACAAAGGGTTCCATTTTTTGGAGATCTATGAACTTGTCTATTGAGGGTTCCATTTTTTGGATATTTGTGGACTTGTTTGCTGAGGGTTCTATTTTTGAACATTTATGGATTTTAATATTGATGGTTCTATTTTTTTAGATATTTGTGGGCTTTTATGCTAAGGGTTCTATTTTCTTGAGATCTATGGTATTTTAGGGTTTATTCCCATATGAATATTTTCCATATGATCTATGGAGGAGAGTGTAGACACCTAAAAGGTGTTATGTTTAGGATACTACCCATATGGACACATTCGTAGACCATTTGAACCCTCTTGGATCTCTCTGATATCAAGCAGTGGTCCTAACCACTCAAACAGGGTATTTCTAGCCCATCCAGGCCTAGCTACTCTCAAGTAGAGTGACCACCACACATGGTCACTGAAGACTACAAAAACCACATATAGCTACTAAACTTGATAGAAGATAGCACCATGCACAGTCTGGTTGTGAATACGGGCCCAGATCATGCAGTTTGACTGCACCTTTGAATTGTTGTGGGTGAATTTTGGTGAGGAACTCTTTGAGTTCCTCCTAATTGCCCCTTCACTACCAATTTGTGACTGATGCTTTCCACCCAGTATGGTCAGTCGCATGAGATTTGGATTGAAACTTATCCAGGAATCTAGGGTCCATATCTGAGAGAGGGAAGTCTACATATGGACTCCCCCACAAAAAGTAAGAGATCCATGCACCCTTGAGGAGCAATAAAGAGTTATCTGGTTGAGGAGAGACAATGCATCTAATATTCACATCAATTATTATTCATCATCATTCTATGTACCTGATATATTCAGTGACCCTTGAACATTAATTGGAGTAGAGAACCTAGTGCTACAGCACTTGAAGTGTGAGGAGAAAGGTCTATTTTGTGGTCATTATCCTGGACAGTGGCCCACAGGCACAACCAAGGGTTTTACATTAGTTTTCTTTGTGCTAATATTAGATTCGACCATTTTCTATTTTAGTAGTTATTCCTAGAATAGATCTAATTCATTGTAGGCATTTACATTGTTGCTTTCCATGATATGCCCACATTTTTCATTAATTTTATCACATTTAGTCATATTATCCTTAGTTATATTGCTTATTAGGTTTTATACTAACATCCTCATCTGGGGAGGTAGCTTGGACTACTAAGTATGCTTTGTTGTTTCCATGTATGCAGATCTGTAGGTTACAAGACCATATCAAGACATCTAGAGCATGAGATCCCTCCTAGATGATAGAAGGAGGAGGTATTTGTGAGCCCTCAAGCAATTTCATGTGCGATATCGGGAAGCCTATGAAAGTGCACCTCCCTTTTGCAAGGGTATTTATCCACCTGTTACCCCAACCTTGTAATCTTTGTATCAAAATTATGGGTATCCCTTAGAGGGATGAATATGTAACCGTGTATTGGAAATTTAATAAAAAAGCATCTTTATTCATTTTCTTATTTACATGTTATATGCATATTCATTCTTTTCAATTTGGTATAATAATAAACACATTGTAAGTCGGGTTGAGTGCGGTGCACACTCCCCAAGGTCACACATATGTTGATCATAGTGGGACCCCCACCAAATTTTTATTTTCAATTGATTTATTGATATTCATGGATTTTTTGGTGTACAATTTTGGACGCTCTGGTCGACAATGACCCGTAGGTCTTGGTCGCTCTAGTCGATAGCAAATAGAAGATCTTGGTCACTCCTATAGTTAGCGATCAGAATCAGCCGCTTTGGTCTATAGCGACCAATAGTAGAGTGTAGCAAAAGTTAGAATTTCCATCATCATAGTAGGATTTGAGGTTGGTTTCATTCTCTTTTTTCTCTGGTTTTTTGTTTGCAACTTTTTATTTCCAGAAATAGTAAGCAAAAACATAGTCTAAGTAGGGAAATATAAATAAAATGGGAAGAGAAATTGCACTTGATATTTCCTAGGATTTTCCTTAGTTTTCTATAGGCACTTCTAGGAACAACGAGCCTCTTCTTGTAAGTTCTATCCTAGTCTCCAGCATGTTAGGATTCTGTGTGTTAGTTTACTTGCATGCATCCCAACCAGTGGCCCTTCATTCATAGAATAGAATACACTCTTTGAAGATCATATAAGTTGAATACATGCATCTTTCTGAAATGAAATGTATCTTATCTTAGGCATATAGGAAATATCATGCTTCCTTTGTGATACATTTTGTTTACATGCAAGGTTAAAAAATAACCCCACACACATCACATTTCATCTTTAACATCAGTGGCATTGGGCTCTCACATCCAACCCGTTGATCGAGACCAATAGTGGAGGTCATTACCACTTGTTTGGATCATGAGGAAAAGTATCATCGAGACCCATCCATGGCCAAGGCCAACCCAAGAACTATCCTAACCATGCAAAATAGCATGCACTCCTCCTTGATGGGTGTATCGCTATGCACAGGATGCTGGGTGAGGGTTGGTAGTACCTATGCTACCTCATTGAGTATGGATTTCATCACCATATTTGACTTGTGTGAGTATATAGGTGAAAAAATTTAAACATATAAGTATACCATCCAACAAGAATGAAACATGATGAGAGTTAGCTTATATTTCCAATGAATCAAAACACACCAAATAGTTTAGGGAACACACACATAAATCCTTCAATGAGATAAACATTTGCTTGTTTTGCTTGTGTGCTTTTAAATCTACCTAAGAAGATAACTCATCAATCACCATGGTATACACACAAAGCAACCACCCTCGGTCCAACACCAATGGGGAAGCTAATGCTTCGCACACTCATAGCCACACTAGCGTTGAGCCGCCCACCCATAGTGTCATCAAAAAAATTTCAATAAGTCTTAGGGGCAACAACTCAACCCTTGGGGGAACTCCTCGAGAAACCCTAGTAAGAGAGCCATATCTTGGTTCCTCCTCACATAGATATGAGGAGGCCTCATGGCCTCTCTCATCACTCAAGCACATAAAGGCATCATGACCCCCTTCATCACATAGATACGAGGAGACATCAAGGTCTTCCTCGTTGCATAGACAAGTGGAGGCATCATGACCTCCCTCTTCACACTAACATGTAGAGGCATCAAGACCTCCCTCATCGCATAGGTATGTGGAGGCTTCAAGACCTCCATCATAACATCGGCATGAGGAGGTATCAATACCTCCATCATTTCGTAGGCATGTAGGGGTTGCAATACCCCAAGCTTCATGTGATACACATAAAATAGATCAGCCCACTCAGGGGTAAGACACTAGGGCTATGCCTAGTCATAGACCCAAAACATCATACAACCTCCCTAAAAATGGGAGGGTACCCTTGGAATATGAGCTCATTGGTGCCAATGGGACTTTGCGGGATCATCCATGGACAACCCAACAACTTGATGAGTTGGATCGAGTTCCCTCGAGAACAACTCCTAGAATTATTGCTACTGAACATTCTACTTCAAGAAGTTTGCGTAGCATAGCTACTAGATGCACCAATGAACCAAGGGAATCTTCAAAGAAACCCTGTAGCACATACATTACTTTAGATCATTGGGGTACCCAACCTGTAACACAATACATAGAGCAATTCACCCTAGTGGACAAGATCAAGTGCATAAAAAGAGCCTCCCTGAGGGGCCTAAGTATTAGGACTCCTTACATAGAGTTTGAAAGGCATGAACATTTAGTAGCAGGTCGATATGATCATATACATAGGTTAGAGGAAGCATTGCATATCGAGCAAGGGTGTGTAGAAGATCTTGAGCAAGAAGAGTGAAGGAATAGGTACTTGCACCTACAAGAACAATGCTCAAGAGAAGAAAGAGCTAAGCACGAGGAGCTAGTAGAGAGGCTAGCTTGAACATATGCACACATGGGTGGTGAGAGATACCGATATGAGATACATGTCAATTATTAGTAGGAGATAAGCACTAGGTAAGGAGATGAACATGCTCATCATACTTCACAACACCAACAACACCTGGACCTCAAACCAACACAATTCAATGAGGAACGGGTAGGGATGGAAGACCAGGAATAGACATATCCTGAGCCTCCATCCATGGTTATGGGATATGAGTATAGATGCCTAAATCAGGCCAACACAGGACTACCTCCCTTGCCATCATGAGCAAACCTTAATGAACATGATATTATTTCCTCGAAGGTATACCAAATACTCATCGAGAGAGCCAAGTCTCTTGAGAAGTAGGACATCGGTGGACATAAGCTAACATTGAGCAAGATACACAACCAGCCTCTGTGCCCCTCAGTCTTGATTCTCGCATATCCTAGGTACTTTGAGATGCCTAGGCTAGAAAATTTTAAGGAAGAGGGATATGCACAAGAACACATGACCAACTTCATGAACGTGTACTTCCATCTTGACAAGAATTATGTCTTGATGCTGAGAACATTCATCATGAAGTTCTTGAGTGCAACAACTCAATGGTTCAACTAGTTTCCCAAGCATAGCATCACCATTTTTGAGCAACTAATAAATGTATTCCTTGAACGCTTCTCCTTCAGTGCCAATAAGAAGGTGAACTTGTTCGATCTGGCCAATTTGAAGTAATATGATGACGAGACAGTGATGGACTATGGGGACAGATGGAGAAAAATTATGGCAAAGCTATCATTCTTTGTCCCCATAGAGGAGCACATTCAAATGTTCACAAAGAGTTGTGCAAATCACATCTCTTTTCTATTACAGCTACATCAATACAAATCATTCGAATAAGCCTTGGCTCAATCCAAGCTTATTGAAGATATTAATATTGATGAGGGAGACATCAAGCTCTGCAACAAGAAATAGTAGAGCAAGAACAATTAGAATAACAAGAATAAGTAGAAGCAGGCCAAGCCTACTCAGGTTAATCAGGTTGTATTGGCCACACCAAAGGTATTAAATAGGCAATAACCCCATAATCATTAGTCTCTCCCCCACCAGCCAACTATGATCCTAAGAACAACCAGGGCCAAAATAAGGAATATCGACCACCTCGTTATTACACACCTCTAAACAAATCAATGTAGTTGTTATTTAATCAGTTGAATGAGGCACAAAGGATAAGGTTTCTTAACATACAACTTCTTTACCCTAACCATCCCAATCCAAAGATATATAGGGAAGATCAATACTACCCATATCACATAATACAGGGGCATGATGTCGAGAGCTACATCGAATTCAAGAATGTTGTATAAAACATGATTAAAAAGGGAGGGCTAAGAATGGACAACCCGCTAGCTCCTATAATAGAGATATGGGTATATTCAAGAACCCATTACCCAATCATGAGGTCCCTAGATTTTAGGGCACCCAAGTCAACCAGGTCTAGGTTGAGTCACCTATTTAAGAATGCATCATAATGGTTGAGTTGGTTAATGTGGCAACCAGGAGTTAGAGATATGGGAAACCATAGCCACCAATAGCTCCCATTAATATTCTTGTTGCACCTCAATAGAGAGAAGTTCAAGACAATCCCCCAGGTCCACCAGTGAGACATGTGGTAACTGTTCAGAGTAGACTAGAACAGAATCTACAAATGACTCTGGCCAAGTTGTCCATTTATGATCTCATACAACAGTCTCCTAAGCATAGGGAGAATCTGATGGATATTTTGAGATCAATCGAGCTCTAGCCCTAGAACCTAGATGCGTTCATACATTTTGTGGGGCAAGTGTAATAGTGCCAAGAGCCCATGATCCATTTTTATAATTATGAAATCAAGGAAGTATCGACTACTATAGCAAACTTAGTCTCTGCACATTATTATGTCTATCAATGACATACCATTCAAGCAGGTTTTGATCGATACGGGATCATCAATCAACATCATCACTACCAAGGCTATATGGCACTTGAAGATACCTAATTCCAACATTGTCTTGACTTCCTACATGCTCAGGGATTTCAACGATGCATTGTGCTCCATCATGGGTACAATCATTTTGTCTATAAAGGTAGGACATAAGAACATCCCTATGATGTGTCATGTGTTAGAAGAGGTGATGCAATATAACATCCTTATAGGGTATCCCTAGATCAGTTACATGCAGTGCATGCCCTCAATATTGCACCAATGCATCAAGTATGTGCATGAGGGACAAGTTCATGTGGTTCCATCCAATGAAGATCCATTCAAGCACATGCATCAAGTTGATTTGCCAAGGTATTTTGTCCTTTCTTCAGTACACTTGTACATAAGGCCTTCATCCAAAACCATGCAGCTAGGAAGCAAAAGTATATTATTGCAAGGTGACCCATCTACATCGGCACCACCTCCTAAATCCAAAGCTATGAGTTCTTCTAAAAAGCCTTCGACAACTAAGGCAAAATATAAATATAAGCTGAAGGCACCTAGTTGATGAAGGACCCAAGGAACATCCAACCATAGTAGCTGTAGGAATTCTGACTCCCATGGAGGAGGAAGATCCTTAGGATATAGTCGAGGAGGTACATCAACCTACCTCACCTGCATCATCAACATCATATGCACCGCAGGTGATGGTTCACCTAGCCAACACAGTGTTGGGTGAATATCTTATGTAGAACATGAATTTTATGCCAATTATTGAGTCTATACAAGACATGGGATAGTTGTGAGTCCCAAATCTACTAGTAGGGATGGTGGTTTCCTTAGGGGTTCTCCCCAACCAGACCAATTTCATATACGCTAGTTTAGATTGTGCCCACAGTGCTCCTAAACTTGAAATATATGAGGATGAACTGTTCACTATGAATGTTCACTACTTATCAAATTGTGAGTTTGCACTAAGATACTTCAAGCACTACCATTGGTATGGTTACAGCTTAGGTATATACGAGCAGGGGTGATGGCTGCCATTTCAACTACACTATCAGCTACCAACTGACAGGTTTGGGCTTGGATATTACATTCAAAGTAATGATGATTCACTAGAAATGTCTGTAGATAGTCTAAGCTTGGGGTGCATGGAAGACATTGTTTGGAATCCCCATCAACCCCCTTGTAAAAACTTCAAGGGTGATGAATGGGTAGCCATGGTCAATATTGAGCCACCCAACGAGTATCATCCCGATTCCTCCCCTGAAGTGCACCCATAAGGGATCATTCTATGGGAATATGACCCAAATCATGGCTATGAGCGCAAGGAATATGAATACATATCAAGTAAGGAGGAAGAGAAAAATGGCTTGTCTTACCATAGTCCTCGGTATGTGTAAAACCTTGCTTGGACAGGCCACACAAAAAGTGACTATATTTCATACGAGAGTGAATATATATCACATGAGGGTGTATACATGACAGATGAAAGTGGCTATGAGTTAGAGGACTCAACAAATATGGCTTACATGTGTTCTAGATATAAGAGCCACATAATTGGACTAGAGACAAATGCTAATGGGTTCTTCATAAGTGATGATGACTATGAATATGATACTGATATGGCCCATCTGGGGCATCAATAGGTAAGCCACCGCCCCATCCTAGGGCCAAAAATGAATACCAATGTAAGTGATGATGACTTTGAGGATGATACCGAGATGGCTTATCTTGGACCTCGATACTTGCATCTAGTCGATACGCTTGTTGAAAGGGAAGCAACACTCCATGCTATATATTCTAATATTTGCTTCATAGGGAGACCAGTAAATCTAGATGCCATTCATCATATTGTCAACCCAAATCCACCAACATTTAGAGATCAATTGTTGCCTAACGGTCCCATCATCTCATCTATCCATAGATCGGATCCTGAGATCCCTATGTCCCTAGAGAATCACCACGAGTATGGAGGGCACACCTTGGATGTAGATATTCACCCATGTGGTCCTAGAGATTTCATTCCATCCATCAACATGATATCCATTGATTTGATCACTCCACTCCATAACTCAATAGATCCTTTAAAACCATTATGTCTTAACCTAGATGCTATTGTTGGACATTTTGAGTCCTCTAAGTCAAAGTTGTCATTGATGTCACCTGATAGAGTTATCACTCATTTCAAGGAATTCGGAAAGAAATAAAGTCGTCAAAGGTTGTCACTATCATCCAGGAAAAAGCTTCAACAGTGCAAAAGTTAAAGGCAAAAAGGCTCCATAATATTTTAATATTATTGGGAGCACAGGTTAAGTGATTGGTTCATAAAAACCCAAGAAGGGTTATTGCAAAGGTTAAAAAGGAGGTCCAATATTTATTTTATAAATTATTTAAATTCACAAGGAATTTAAATTTTATAAATAAATATTCCTTACAAGGTTGTGCAATAAGACAAGGCTCCAAGGTTTAATTAAGTTAAAGCCTAAGGTTGGTTTGATTTAATTTATAATATTTAAATTTAATTTTAATTAAATTTAAATACCTTATAACCTAATCAACCAAGCCGACGTCGAATTAAATCGATGCACCGACGTGATTGCATGGAAGACAAAGGGAACTATATATAATGCCTAAAAGACATTGATTAATTTATCCTTGCTCGAAATAAGAAAAGGCATACAAATTGGTGGTTGAGCTCATGAGAAACAACGAAAATATTTGAAGGACGATGATCAAAATAAAGGAAAGTGCATTGAAACCCTCAAGCCAGCTGGGAAGCATGGTGTAGTGGCAAGGAGACATTGGTTAAGTTTTTGTGGCAACGTTGAGCTACGTTCGAATCCTGGCAAGACGCAATTCGGTTGGTGTTGGGAACACCAAAGCGCTATGCACATGTTTTTGTTTTCACTAGCAGCATAAGGAACTTAGAGCACGTGGTGCTCTCAATGCTCCAAGCGAGCACTTAGCTCACATGGCAATAGAGCCACGACTAAGGCACAGGTCGTGGGAAGAGTTAGGGGTTCGAATCCCCTCCAAGGCAGAGGTAATATTTTTGTTGAGCATTTGAATAATATTTCCTATGTTGATGATTAATTACTTTTAGCAAAGTGGGAGTTAAAAGGTTTTTATTATTTGGAAAATTGCTAGCTGAGAATTATTGATTGGAAATAAAGTTAGGAGGCATAAGGAGTTTAGGTATTATTTTAATTAAAGTCTTAAATAATAAATTTTGGATATTTGAGAAGTAAGACTTTAATAGAGTTGATTTTATTGTGAAAGAGATATTTGCCAAGGAGATTATTTTTGAAAGATATTGAGCATTAGTTTTATAGATGGAGTGATAAGGTGTATTTTGGTTGATATTATTTTTGTGTTGTGATTTATTGAGAAAATAAATATCCTCTAACCCTTATTGAGTTTTTCAAAGAAGTAATTGTGAGTGTGGAAGATTTGCAAAGACAACTACTCTTCAAGAAAAGGTATGGGTAAAATTCTTCTTTGTTGAGTTAGGTGATTGGCTTGATTGAAAATTAAGTTTGGAGTGAAAAGGAATTGATTAGGGTTTCCTTTTTGAAAGTGGTTGGTTTAATGCTTCAAGGTTTTTTGATTTGAGAGTTGTGATTAAAACCTTATTTTATAAGCATTGTTGTTGAAACCATTGGTTGTATGAAAAACCTAAGTTAGGGTTTGATAAAAACATGAGTATCATTGTTAGATGAAGAATTTTTTATTAGCATTGTTGTTGAAGCCAATTGGTTATGCAAAGAACTTGAACTTAAGTTAGAAAATAACATGAGTATCATTGTTATGTGAGATTTGTGTTGGGCATTATTGGAAACATTTTGAGTTGGATGATACATGCTTGGACTAGGGTTTGTGAGAAAGGGTTGTTCCTTGAGGTGATTGGTTGAGTAAGAGTTGATTGAGCCTAGTCAAGTGAATGTGTGAAGTGGTTGTTCAAGTTCCATGAAACAAACTATTCTATATTTTGATTTGAGTTGAGATTGAGTTTTTTAGTATAGAACATATTGAGTCTCTAACAATTCTCTTTATGATTCTATGAGATTTGGACAAGTTCTGTGTGAGCTTGTTGAGTAGATTTGGACAAGTTCTGTGTGGACCTATTGAGCAGATTTGAGCAAGTTCTGAGTGGACTTGTTGAGCAAGTTTGAGTGGACCTGTTGAGCATATTTGAGCAGGTTCTGAGTGGACCTGTTGAGCAGATTTGAGCAGGTTCTGAGTGGACTTGTTGAGCAGATTTGAGCAGGTTCTAAGTGGACTTGTTGAGAATATTTGAGAAGGTTCTGAGTGAACCTATTGAGTAGAGCTTTGGAGGTGATAGAGTAGAGAGGACAAAGTCTCCAGTGGATAGAGATCCATCAGCCAGGACATTGAGGATAGGTCTTCTGAGTGAGGACAAGAGTCTTCAAGTGGAGAGAGATCCACAGTCAGTGCAGTGGAGGCAGTGTCTTCTAGAGGTTCACCAGCAAGAGAAGAGGATAGGAGTTCTCTTGTGGATAGAGATCCACAAACCCGATTTAGGGTATCAACATCTCCTTTGGATAGAGGTCCATAAACATTGTAATTGGGAAGGAATCCCAAAATATTATTTGAGAAATATTTAGAAGAAATATTTTTCTATGGAGGTAGCCCACATTGGGTGAACCACGTTAAAATGATGTCTCTCATGTGTGTGATGCTTTGTGTGATGTTTACTATTTTATTAATGTTGATGCTACTATTTGGATTAAAAGGGAAAAAGTTTTATTGTATACTGTTCACCCCCCCTCTCAGTATAAGCACATGTTCTTCAATTGGTATCAGAGCGGGTCTCTATGTGAAGAGTCTAACAACTTGGAAGAGGATCCTTCAGTAGCACACATGACTTCAGAAAGTGAAGAAGAGACTATGTTTGATATAAAAGAAGAATTCTTTGCCGCTCTCAGAAAATTGGAAAGACTTAGAGAGAAAAATTCAAGCTTGAAAGAACAAATTCAGGAAGATGAAGAAGAAAGAGTGGAATTTATACAGAATCTCACAAAACTCAAGATTAAGGTAGAAGAAGGAAAGAAGATTGAGCAAGATATGACAGATCTATTGAGATCCAGGGAAACAGAATGTGAAATATTGGAAGCAGAAATTGTTCTCCTAAGGAATAAACTGGAAAGGACCAAGATACTACAAGATACAAAATATGAGAAGCAGAAAGAGGAATCAAGCTTCCAAAAGGCAGAAACTTCAAACAAATAAAAGCAAGCAAAGGACATCAGAAAGGAAGAAAGCAAAGAAGAACCCTGGATAAGGGTTAATCACAAGAAGAAGATGACTTCTTCACAACATCCAAGACCTCCAAACAGGTTACATAATTTCTTCCATGGTCATTGTTTTTCTTGCAATAAATATGGTCATAGAGTCTGCACACTGTAATCATCATGCAAGATACAATAGAAATTTCAATTCCTTTGCACCTCTCATGGATGATGATGTTATATGTTACAAATGCAATAATTTTGGGCACAAGGCTAGATGGTGTAAAATGATATTTCCTGAGTCTAGAAAAACAATTCCAACAACTAGGAAGGATGAAAGAAAGAATGTTAGGGCCAGATCTATGTTAGTACAAACAACCCTGCATGCTCAAGATAAAGAAGAACAATGGTATCTTGATAGTGGTTGCTCTAGTCACATGACAGGAGACAAAGACAAGTTCATTGTACTAAAGGAAACAAATAGAGGATCAGTAAGTTTTGGTGATAATGGATCAACAAGGATTGTTGGGAGAGGAACTCTAAGTCTAGACAATGGAAAAACAAAAATAGAGAATGTTTTGTATGTCAAAGGGTTAAAACACAATATTCTGAGTATAATTCAACTTTGTGATCAAGGATACATGGTCACCTTCCATCCAAATAGATGTGAGATAAGAAAAATAGAAACTGGAAGAATTATTGCAAATGCAAAAAGGACCCCAAACAACTTATATATGCTCAATGAGATCAAAGGGGAAAAGTGCTTTCTATCACAAGAAAATGAGAGTTGGTTATGGCATAGAATATTGGGTCATTTGAATTTTGACAACATAGTTAGTATAAGCAATAAACAAGCAGTTAGAGATTTACCCAAAATAAGAAGACCTCAAAACACAATTTGTGCACCCTGTCAACATGGAAAGCAAACTAGGACAACCTTTAAACCAAAAGGCTATATATCATCTGAGCCATTGAGTTTAATACATACTGATTTGTGTGGTCCTACTAGAACACAAAGTATTCAGGGTGAGAGTTACTTCATGTTGTTTATAGATGATTATTCCATAATGGTTTGGGTAACCTTCCTAAAAGAGAAATCAGAGGCCTTTGAAAAATTTAAAGCATTCAAGGAATTGGTTGAAAATGAAATAGGCAAAAGGATTAAGTGTCTACGATCCGATAGAGGAGGAGAATTTACTTCAAATGAGTTTGTAGAATTTTGTGAACAACATGGAATCAAGAGAGAGTACTCAGCAGCAAGAACCCCCCAACAAAATGGAGTAGTTGAGAGGAAGAACAAGACTATTGAAAACATGGCTAGAGCTATGTTAAATGAATCTAAGTTATCAGATGGTTTTTGGAAAGAAGCAGTATCTACAATTGTATACATAATTAATAGGGCTCAATTAAGGGTAAATCATCACAAGACTCCATATGAGCTTTGGAAAGGAAGACCTACTACTATAAAACATTTCAAAATATTTGGAAGCAAATGTTACATAAGATGGGAAGATCAGAACTTGGGCAAGTTTGATCCAAGATGTGATGAGGGAATTTTTCTTGGTTATTCTACAAAGAGCAAGGCTTACAGATGTTTCAACAAAATAACTCGCACTATGGTGGAAAGTATGAATGTAACAATTGATGAGAAGACAGATTCCAGAGAACCAGTTCAGCAAACTGTGTACCAAGAAGATGGATGTTGTCAAGAAGAATTTTGTGAGGAATCAGACAATGATGAAGAAGAAACACAAAGGCTTCTTCCTAAGACTCCTTCCAGGTATGTACAGAAACATCACCCAAAATATCAGATCATCGAGAATCCAGATGAAAGACAGACAAGGAGAAGAATAATAAAACCATCTCAACAAGCAAATTTTTCTTTGCTATCTAAGATTGAGCCAAAAGACTTCACTCAGGCTAGTGAAGATGAATTTTGGGTTAAAGCAATGAATGAGGAATTGGATCAGATAGAGAAGAGCAAAACTTGGGAACTTGTTCCACGACCAAAGGACAAAAATGTGATTGGCACAAAATGGGTATT
Source organism: Wollemia nobilis (assembly GCA_028583015.1). Taxonomy (NCBI): domain Eukaryota; kingdom Viridiplantae; phylum Streptophyta; class Pinopsida; order Araucariales; family Araucariaceae; genus Wollemia; species Wollemia nobilis. The sequence continues at coordinate 2,770,563 of JAQPPZ010001678.1, read as the reverse complement.
CAAAAATAAGTTGAATGAAGATGGACAAGTGGTCAGAAATAAAGCAAGGTTAGTATGCAAAGGTTATGCACAAGTAGAAGGAATTGATTTTGATGAAACCTTTGCTCCAGTTGCATGAATTGAAGCTATAAGGATATTTTTAGCTTTCGCAAGTTTCAAGAACTTCAAGGTATATCAGATGGATGTCAAGTCAACATTTCTAAATGGGGTTCTAGAAGAAGAGGTCTACATTGAACAGCCAGAGGGATTCATACTAGCAGATACACCAGATCAGGTATGCAGATTGAAAAAGGCATTGTATGGTTTAAAGCAGGCTCCCAGAGCATGGTACTCAAGATTGGATAAGTATCTACAGGAACAGGGATTCAGGAAAGGAATAGCAGATAGTAACTTGTATATCATAAATGAAGGAAATGATCTTCTAATAGTGGTTGTTTATGTTGATGACATAATTTTTGGAGGAAATAATGACAAGATGTGCAAAGAATTTGCTAAGAATATGCAAAGTGAATTTGATATGTCTATGCTTGGTGAATTATCCTTCTTTCTTGGTCTTCATATTTCACAATCAGGAAAGGGAGTGTTTCTTTCTCAAGCCAAGTACATCAAGGAGATGTTGAAGAAATTTAGGTTAGAATATTGCAAACTAGTAAGTACTCCTATGGTCACAGGGTGCAAGTTGAGTAAGGATGATGAATCTCCAGAGGCAGATCAGAGATTATATAGATCCATGATTGGCATCTTATTATATGTCACAACTACAAGACCAGACATAGTATAGTTAGTGGGATTAGTGGCAAGGTTTCAAGCAGCACCTAAGGAAACACATGTGGCAACAGTAAAAAGAATTTTTAGGTATCTAAAAGGGACTATGGATTTTGGGCTTTGGTATCCCAAAAGTGATAGTTTCACACTAACAACATATACAGATGCAGATTGGACCAGCAACATTGATGATAGAAAAAGCACAAGTGGAGGAGCTTTCTTTCTTGGAGAAAGTCTAGTCTCCTGGTTAAGTAAGAAGCAGGTTTCAGTATCACTATCTACAGTAGAGGCAAAATATATTGCAGTAGTAGCCAGTTGTACATAGGTGTTATGGATGAAGAGAACTTTAGAAGACTTCAAGATAAAGCATGATCAGCCCATTCCTATACTATGTGATAATATGAGTGCCATAAGTATCTCAAAAAATCTGGTAATGCACTCCAGGACAAAACACATTCTGATTAAGTATCATTTTTTGAGAGAACAAGTGACAGATAAACAGGTCATATTGGAGTATGTCACTACAAAGGAACAGATAGTAGATATTTTCACTAAGCCACTCTCAAAGGAAACTTTTGAGTATCTTCGAGGAAAATTGGGAGTGAGACTCCCACCCCAGAATTAACCACCTCATGTGGAGGTGGGGGAGGGGCTAAGCTAAGAGGCTCATTCTTAGCCCCGAGCCCCAAAGGTGACCCTTTGCCATTGATGTCAAAGGGGGAGAGATTTGTGTATTGGGGAGAGATTTGATATTTGAGAAAGCATTGAGCCAGGGGGAGCAATGTCCCAGGGGGAGCAGAATTACAAAAAGGTCAAGTTTTTAGTAAAAAAGAATTTGGGTTGCCATCAATGACAAAGGGGGAGATTGTTGGACATTTTGAGTCCTCTAAGTCAAAGTTGTCATTGATGTCACCTGATAGAGTTATCACTCATATCAAGGAATTCAACAAGAAATAAAGTCATCAAAGGTTGTCACTATCATCCAGGAAAAAGCTTCAACAATGCAAAAGTTAAAGGCAAAAAGGCTCCATAATATTTTAATATTATTGGGAGCACAGGTTAAGTGATTGGTTCATAAAAACCCAAGAAGGGTTATTGCAAAGGTTAAAAAGGAGGTCCAATATTTATTTTATAAATTATTTAAATTCACAAGGAATTTAAATTTTATAAATAAATATTCGTTACAAGGTTGTGCAATAAGACAAGGCTCCAAGGTTTAATTAAGTTAAAGCCTAAGGTTGGTTTGATTTAATTTATAATATTTAAATTTAATTTTAATTAAATTTAAATACCTTATAACCTAATCAACCAAGCCGACATCGAATTAAATCGATGTGCCGATGTGATTGCATGGAAGAAAAAGGGCACTATATATAATGCCTAAAAGACATTGATTAATTTATCCTTGCTCAAAATAAGAAAAGGCATACGAATTGGTGGTTGAGCTCGTGAGAAACAATGAATAGATTTGAAGGATGATGATCAAAATAAACGAAAGTGCATTGAAACCCTCAAGCCAGCTGGGAAGCATGGCGTAGTGGCAAGGAGACATTGGTTAAGTTTTTGTGGCAATGTTGAGCTGCGTTTGAATCCTGGCAAGACATAATTTGGTTGGTGTTGGGAACACCAAAGCGCTACGCACGTTTTTGTTTTCACCGACAACATAAGGAACTTAGAGCACGTGGTGCTCTCAATGCTCCAAGCGAGCGCTTAGCTCACGTGGCAATAGAGCCATGGCTAAGGCGCAGGTCATGGGCAGAGTTAGGGGTTCGAATCCCCTCCAAGGCAGAGGTAATATTTTTGTTGAGCATTTGAATAATATTGCCTATGTTGATGATTAATTACTTTTAGCAAAGTGGGAGTTAAAAGGTTTTTATTATTTGGAAAATTGCTAGCTGAGAATTATTGATTGGAAATAAAGTTAGGAGGCATAAGGAGTTTAGGTATTGTTTTAATTAAAGTCTTAAATAATAAATTTTGGATATTTGAGAAGTAAGACTTTAATAGAGTTGATTTTATTGTGAAAGAGATATTTGCCAAGGAGATTATTTTTGAAATATATTGAGCATTGTTTTATAGATGGAGTGATAAGGTGTATTTTGGTTGATATTATTTTTGTGTTGTGATTTATTGAGAAAATAAATATCCTCTAACCCTTATTGAGTTTGTCAAAGAAGTAATTGTGAGTGTGGCAGATTTGCAAAGACAACTACTCTTCAAGAAAAGGTATGGGAAAAATTCTTCTTTGTTGAGTTAGGTGATTGGCTTGATTGAAAATTAAGTTTGGAGTGAAAAGGAATTGATTAGGGTTTCCTTTTCAAAAGTGGTTGGTTTAATGCTTCAAGGTTTTCTTATTTGAGAGTTGTGATTAAACCTTGTTTTATAAGCATTGTTGTTGAAACCATTGGTTGTATGAAAAACCTGAGTTAGGGTTTGAGAAAAACATGAGTATCATTGTTATATGAAGAATGTTTTATTAGCATTGTTGTTGAAGCCAATTGGTTATGCAAAGAACTTGAAAAGAACATGAGTATCATTGTTATGTGAGAGTTGTTGTTGAACATTGTTGGAAACATTTTGAGTTGGTTGATATATGCTTGGACTAGGGTTTGTGAGAAAGGGTTGTTCCTTGAGGTGATTGGTTGAGTAAGAGTTGATTGAGCCTAGTCAAGTGAATGTGTGAAGTGGTTGTTCAAGTTCCATGAAACAAACTATTCTATATTCTGATTTGAGTTGAGATTGAGTTTTTGAGTATAGAACATATTGAGTCTCTAACAATTCTCTTTATGATTCTATGATATTGGACAAGTTCTATGTGAGCTTGTTGAGCATATTTGGACAGGTTCTATGTGGACCTGTTGAGCAGATTTGAGCAGGTTTTGAGTGGACTTGTTGAGCATATTTGAGCAGGTTCTGAGTGGACCTATTGAGTAGATTTGAGCAGTTTGAGCAAGTTGAGTGGACTTGTTGAGCATATTTGAGAAGGTTTTGAGTGAACCTATTGAGAAGAGCTTTGGAGGTGACATAGCAGAGAGGACAGAGTCTCCAGTGGATAGAGATCCATTAGCCAGGACATTGAGGACAGGTCTTCTGAGTGAGGACAAGAGTCTTCAAGTGGAGAGAGATCCATAATCAGTGCAATGGAGGTAGTGTCTTCTAGAGGTTCACCAGCCAGAGCAGAGGAGAAGGAGTTCTCCTATGGATAGAGATCCATAAACCAGATTTAGGGGATCAACATCTCCTTTGGATAGAGGTCCATAAACATTGTAATTGGGAAGGAATCCCAAAAGATTATTTGAGAAATATTTAGAAGAAATATTTTTTTGTGGAGGTAGCCCACATTGGGTGAACCACGTTAAAATGATGTCTCTCATGTGTGTGATGCTTTGTGTGATGTTTACTATTTTATTAATGTTGATGCTACTATTTGGATTAAAAGGGAAAAAGTTTTATTGTATATTGTTCACCCCCCTCTCAGTATAAGCACATGTTCTTCAGATATTGGTTGGGATCACACTGATTCACCCCTAGAGCCTAAATATTTCTTCCCCGATGAAGAGATGCTACAGCCATTTCATTTTGCATCAGGATATGCACATGATGTCTATCATGTTGGTCTTGATCCTAAGTCAGTGGGAACTATAAATCTAGCAGACAACATCCATTTAATCCCCACTCCTCACCAGCTTGAGGAGGAATCACATATGGCAATAAAGTAAACTTTTGATATGGACATCAATAATGATCCTTCTTAACCAAAGAAATTCAAGTTCAGATAAAGCTTATCTCCAGAATAAGAGGCCATCATAATTCCTCTACTGAAAGAGATACCAAATCTCTTTGCTTGGACCTACAAATACATGTCAAGGCTTGATCTAAAGTTGTTGTCCACAACATTTTTCTAGATACCATGAAGAAATCAGTCAAGCAGAAGCTCAAAAAGATAGATCCAACCATTGCTTTGATGGTTAAAAATGAGTTGCAAAAAATATTGTATGTAGTCTTTATTATTCCCATCGACTCTCCAGAATGGGTATCAAATATGGTGCATGTAGGAAAACCTAATGGGAGAGTTCGCATTTGCATGGATTTCAGGGTTCTCAACAAGGTAAACCCAAAGGATTCATTCCTACTACCCAACATAGATTCTCTTGTAGATGCAATTGTAGATCATGAGATGCTCTCCCTAATGGATAATTTTTTTGGTTACAATCAGATTTGGATTAAACCCGAAGACCAACATAAAACTATATTCACCACTCCATGGGGGATATTCTATTACAAAGTGATGTCATTCGATCTTAAAAATGTTGGTGCCACATATCAGTGGGCTATGACATACATTTTCCATGACTACATGCACAAGATATTAGAAGACTACATCAATGACTTGCTAGCCAAGTCATTATTGTGAGAAGAGCATGTTGAGACCCTTAGAAAGGTCTTCGATTACCTGATTGAGCAAAATATTAGGTTGAACCCCAAGAAATGTGTCTTTGGTGTAACTTCTAAAAAACTATTGGGATTTACCATTTCCAAATGAGGCATCGAGGTAGACCCAACAAAGATAAAGGTTATCTTGGAAATGGCCCCACCCATGAACATCAAAGAATTGAGAAGCTTAAAGGGAAAAGTAGCATCCATCAAGAAATTTATCACACAACTATTAGATAAATTTTGACCCATGAATCGACTGCTACATAAGGGGATCCCATTCCACTAGGATGAAGAATGTTAGCAGGACTTTGCTAAAATCAAGGAGTACCTTGCAATGTCGCCAGTCTTAGCTCCACCAAGGCCAGGCGTGCCATTCCTGTTGTATATATCTACTATCAATTTTTCTTTGGGTACCATTTTAGCTCAAAAGAATGTGAAAGACAAGGAACAAGTGATATATTATATCATTCGCACCTTGGTGAGCTATAAAATAGGATATGCATACGTAGAAAAGTTATTCTTAGAAGTGGTCTTTGAAACCAAGAAATTACACCACTATATATTGATCCATACGACATATGTAATATCCAAGCAAAATCCTTTGTAGAATATGATGAGAAATACATATAGTAATACACTTATTGCAAAGTGGATCATGCTATTGACAGAATTTGATTTAGAATTAATAAGCCAAAAGTCCATTAAGGGACAAGTCATAGCTGATCACATGGCTGAGGTACCCCTTTAGAATTATAGGCCCCTCACCATCGAGCTTTCTTATTATGTTGTCTTTGCACTATCAGAAGCACCTAAACCCAAATAATCAAAAAATAAAGCTGACATGACTTTGTTCTTTGATGTTTCAAAGTGTGAGCAAGAAGGTGGTGCAGGGATTATCATTTTCACACCACAAGGTGCTCTGATGCCCTTGTCATTCAAGCTGGACTTCCCTTGCACCAATAACAACACCAAATACAAGGCCCTAATCTTGGGTCTCCAAAAAACCATCGTCATGAGGATCAAGAGGATAAATACCTTTGGTGACTCCCTCCTCATAGTCAACTAAGTCAAGGGACTATTTCAATGCCAGGATCCAATCTTGAAAGCTTACAAGGAGCTTGTTGACACATATCTAGCCAAACTATAATGGTATGATATCGAGGCCATCCCTTATTCATAAAATATATTCATAGACACCATGGCATCTCTGGGATCATTGATCCCTTAGAATCCCTTTGCTAATTTCTCTACCATTCATGTCAAAACACTCACGAACTTAGCAATCCAGCATGAGGCTTTTGATAATAAGGTATCAGTCAACATGATTCATATAGAGCCAGACTATGATTGGCTCTATAAAGCCAAAGACTACTTAAAGAAGTCACCTTGGTAGTCCTTGATCTCACAAGGTCCTACAGAGAATGGTACCACTATTCACCACAACGTTGTTTCATAATCTGCATTTGTACAAATTGAATTGTAGGAGGAACAAGCCATTTTATCTATCAATGCTGTAGATTACCAGGATTGGCTTTCCAAGTTACAAGATTTTCTAAGGCTTGGATTTGTCCATAGGGACTGTCATATGCTGAAAGACAAGAATTCAAGCAAAAAATGACAAGATATGTCTTGATAGGAGGCATATTATATCATTGAGGCTATAAGGGAGTCCTCTTACATTGCTTAGAGCCCCAAGAAGGTTGGATGATTTTGCAAGCTCACGATGGTACATGCGGTGGCCACTTCAGTGGTATGTCCATCATCAAGCGTATCCTTCGAATGGGCTATTACTGGCCCACCATGGAAAAGGATTGTTGTGAGTATGTTAGGAAATGCATTAAATACCTGCAACATGCAACTCTAATGCACTTGCCATCTCAGGCCTTACAGCCCATTCAGGTGTCTTGGCCATTTTCTTAGTGGGGTTTTGATCTGATTGGAAATATTCTCCTCCATATTTAGGCCAGAACACGTTCATATTAACTACCATTGAGTACTTCACCAAATGGGTGGAAGTGGTCCCCTTAACCTCGACAATTGGTCCTCATATTACGGATTTCATACTTCATAATATCATTTGTCATTTTGGGATGCCCTTCAAGATAATCTTGGATAATGGTCTGTCATTCAAAAACAAAAATGTACGAGCTTTAAAAACCAAATATAGTATTCAGCATATTTTTATGACACCATACTATCCGCAAGAAAACAAGCAAGTAGAGGCCCCAAACAAGATAATAGTAGCCATCGTAAAGAAGATGGTGAAAGATAATCATAAGTATTGGCATCTACAATTACCCTTAGCATTGTGGGCTTACAGGACTAGCATACGAACACCCACTAAGGCAATATCATTTTTTCTTATATATGGCACTGAGGCTATTATGCCCTTAGAGTTAGAAATTTTGACATTGCACATCATATTGAAAGAGTTCATTAATGATGATACCGCGTGGCAAGCTTGCCTAGATCAATTGACCCTTCTGGATGAACAATTCATCAATGCTCTTGAGCATCTTTGTGTGTACCAGGATCATCTAACATGAGCTTATAACAATAAAGTCCATCTAAGAGACTTTAAAGTTGGGGATCTTGTGCTTAAAGAGAACCAATAGAACTCAAATCTGGCATCGCATCTACAAGAAAAATTTATGGCCAACTAGATAGGTCCCTATATCATCTCTAAGAAGATTGGACCTACGATATATTGCCTAAAAATACTATAGGGTGTTGAGGAGTCGAATCCTCTCAATATCATTCATCTAAAGGCATTCCACACATAAACCAACAAAATTTCAAAAACATTCACAATTTCAAAATCACAAAAACAATAGAATACCGTAAAATTTAAAAGGCTCCAAAGGCATCTTAAAGCCCTTTGGTCAAATTACAAAAGGCTCCAAAGGCATCTTAAAGCCCTTTGGTTAAATCACAAAAGGCTCCAAAGGCATCTTAAAGCCCTTTGGTCAAATCACAAAAGGCTCCAAAGGCATCTTAAAGCCCTTTGGTCAAATCACAAAAGGCTCCAAAGGCATCTCAAAGCCCTTTGGTCAAATTACAAAAGTCTCCAAAGGCATCTTAAAGCCCTTTGGTCAAATCACAAAAGGCTCCAAATGCATCTCAAAGCCCTTTGGTCAAATTACAAAAAGCTCCAAAGGCATCTTAAATCCCTTTGGTCAAATCACAAAAGGCTCCAAAGGCATCTTAAAGCCCTTTGGTCAAATCACAAAAATCTCCAAAGGCATCTTAAAGCCCTTTGGTCAAATCATAAAAGGCTCCAAAGGCATCTTAAATCTCTTTGGTCAATTCACAAAAAGCTCCAAAGGCACCATAAGCCCTTTGTAGAAATTTTTCTTAGCTTTTAATAGGTGAGGTTTAGTTTTTATAGTACCTGGTATATTTCAAAATCCCATCACTAATAAAAACTCTAAAATACTAGTTGGAACAAGGGAAAGATAAACACTACGAAGTGGTATTAGGTATCCTAAGGTGAAAATTTTATCTTTCTCATCCCCCTATGCAACCAGTTCGAAAATGCTGAGAATTGGAAAAAGGACAATTTCAAGCCTACCCAAAGAAATACCTTGCTTTAATCAAAATAAGAAAACATCATAAACAAAGAAAAATTCAAAATCAAAATAAATAGTGATTATCATCACTACATAAATCCCTTTCTCAAAAGAAAAACAAAAATTCAAAATAAATAGTGATTTTCATCACTTAGCATGAGCAAGTATCCCAAACAAATATGAATACAAGAAGGGAGTATTGAACTTGAATCCCTGGAATTCTTAGCATGAACTAGCCGTAAGGTATCCTTACGCATTATGACATGTCTATCACATTAGAATCTCACTTTTGTACAAACCAATGTTTGCATGTGGAAGAGCTAGCTTTAGGTGTCATGTATCACCTAGTGGTCTAATCCAACTAAGTCTAACTTAGAATAGGGATAAACATTTGAGGATCCCCAATACAACAATGGGTTGAATGAATCCCACCTGGCACTGGGGTATGCTTATGTTCTATCAAATATATTCATTTGCACACACAAGGATAATGAGTATCTAGGTCTTCATAACAAGAACTTTATCCTTTAGAAGCTCTGTATGGTCAGTATACAATATTTGATCAAGAAACTAGGGTGCCTGAGTCTCATGGAAAACCTCAAAAATTCCCTCATAGCAATAAATCATGTCATCAGTCAAATCATCAACTTTCTTTATGAGGTTTTGTTCATTAAAGGGTGTTCATGAGATAGGGCAGATACCAAATGAATTTCAGCAATGACATTTATACAACCACTTTTGGGTATCCCTTTTAACTTACAGAAGCTTATGAAGAAAGTACATACATATCACATCATATCATCTCACATTTGGACGTAGATAATTATTTCTTATGCTAAGAGTTATTATTTACATTCATGATTTTTATACATTTTGTGGCCCATTAGATTGTAGAACTCATATCACATGTATTAGTGATTAAAGAATACAAGTTCATATTCTAATTAAATCATCATCATAATGCATTACACATATTGCATTTATCATATCATCACAACATAAGTTAGATACATACAAACAAATAAAAAGATAAACATATATTTAGCATAAGCATTGCATCCATATATGCATCCATCATCATCATCTAGATCATGTCATCTAATCATCCACGCATCATAAAACATAAGTCATGTAAGCCACATAGCATAAGATCATAAATTATTCCATCTACACATACGCATCATAACATCTAAAGCATCACATCACATCATATAGCATAAGATCATACTACTGCATCACATAAGAATAAACAAAATTATAAATAATACATATAATGAATCTCAAAACATAAATATCATATATATGTGTCCAAAATAAGTACATGTAGGTACAAAATCATCAATAAGGCTATAACTATGTAGGTCAGTTGATCTTATACTCAAAATAGTACAAAGTGTCCAAGGGGCCATAGTGCTCAAGAATGGTTTGCACCACTAGCATCACCTCTGCCCTCACTGCCCCCTTTGGGAGGTGGCATAGAAATGACACCCCCAGTCCACTCTATATAGGACTTGGTTCTGTGGCTCAACTGAGCTTATGATTACCCTAAGGTACTCCAATCAGTCCTCTGTGAGCCTCCTACCATAAGACTCTTTGGTACTCTGGCCGATACTCCGAGCCTGCACTCAGTGCCCATCAGGATCCTTGACCTCTACCTCATCCAAATACCATCCTAGGTAGCCACCACTATGACATAACCATGTAATCCACCAGCGGGTATATACGTCTATAAATCCATAATTAGCAACACCAAGATCAACTATAGGAGGATCATCCTCCTCTAAAATTGTTGTAACTTAAAGTGGTGGAAGGTTCTTCTCTACAACAATCTGACGTTAAACAACTAGCTCGAGAAGGTTGTCCTATTGGATGGTGAACTTCTTAAGCACCTTGGAATAATAGAAAAACTCTTTGATGCCATCCTTACGGCCGATAACCCATCGGTCACATTAAGTACAAGCTATGAAGCTAACTGGGTCCTCCCAGGTAGGGCATGTGTTATAGGGCCTCCAGATGATATCAGTGGCTTGCAAGCTGGTCAAAGAGGTCATGTAATGGGAAATATTCCCTACAAAATTTTGACTCTTATGCTCCTTGAGCACTTTGGGCCACCTAGCCCCATAGCATTAGGCATCCTCATCAACCGTAGTGATCTCAATAGGAAGTCCTGCTATACAGTCCACCTTGATATGCTCCCATACCCATATCTAGAGGAGCAAGCTACAAGCAATGCTGGTCCATCCATGGCACTGAATATGGTATAGCTCATCATAGCACTGCACCAATAGTGCGCTTACCCAAGCATAGATGATAGGCATATCACTATTAATCAATTCCTGTACCATCACCAAGAGGTTCCATGGGAACCTTGCTCTAGAGTATTCAGGTATAAGGATGTTACAAATCACCATCAACAAGATAGCATGCCTTAGGGAGAAGACATCCTCCTGGTACCATAGGGTAATTGAAATCCTACTAGAATTAGTATCTCGAGAGGCATTAGCGGTATGTCTCTCTAAGACCCTAGAAAACACCGCATCTCTTGTACCAGTAGGAGAAGATAGAATAGGCACTCCATAAAAAGGGATCTAGAAGATCCTATAGATGTCTTCCATAGTGATCATCATCTCACTGGTAGGTAGGTGGAAGGTATTAGTCTTGGAGTCCCATCTATGGGCTAGGACAGTGAGGTAAGAATCATCCAACATGATCATCGAAAGCCTAGTGACATACTGGAGCTCGTGAGCATCAAACCACTCCCATTCCATGTCATCTAAGAGGGGTAGAAGGTCCCCAAGTAGCTTTGGGTCTCAATCTTGAGTAGATAAAAGATAAGAGTGTAAAATAAATGCCTAAGTCAAATGCACTAACAAACTAATAAATGCATAAATCCTAAAAATGGTACAAGCTAATCTAGTATAAGCCTAAGGTGACAAGCATAATGACTAAGTGCACCTAAGCTTCCAAAAACATCAAATAGTATACTTTAAAACCCCTAAAAAAAATCAATTAAACTGCTTAAAAATTTAAAAATCTAAGTAATCACCCTATGGCTACCTGGCCACTTGCGCTGAAAGTGACCACTAAGCGGTCACTGAAGCTGGTAGCAGCCAGGTTCCAATGGTCAAAAATCTTATCATTGGAGTGCAAACTGGTAGCTAACAGTACCAGCAAACAGTCTTAGGCCAAGCTAGCCGTGTTGAGCGGTAGTGGCCAACGGGTGGCACGCCAACGACATTCCCTTGTGGACAAAAATCATACAAAATTACAAAAGAAATCTAAAATTAAGGGAAACCCGTTTGCTAAAACCCTAAACTAGACCTATCTATAGGTTTAGTTCATTACCAACAGGGTTAATGAGGTTCCTTTACCAAATTATTTAGTTAGGTTCATTTTATAGAATTAAATAATCAAGCTAGGGTTTGGTAGAATACCCATGAAGCTTAGGCTCCTCCGCTGGTAGAAGCCTCTCCCTGATCAACCATATCGCTCGAATCAATAGGAAATCTAGTAGCACTCTGTGTCACAATTGCACTTTCTCATCTCATAGCTCAAAAGTGCAATAGACAGCTAGAAATAATGAAATAGAAAACACTAGGAATTTCTTTTATATTTTCCCATTTTGCCTCAGTCGTTGTTGGCATCAACAGCCCACACTTTCTAGCTGTTGGAGCTGACAGCGGCCAGGAAGCAGCAATTGGGGGTCATTGGACCTGACAGCGGCCAAAAAATAAGGAGAAATTTTATCAATTTCTCACCATAGAGCACATAAAAATGGGCCAAAAATTATAAATTGCACAAATACCAAAAAAACATATATCAAAATCCAAAAAACTCATAAAATTTAAAAATAAAATAATAAAAAAAATCACAAGTGAGTCTCGTATGATGTTATTTACTTTATACACTCGATGGTTGCAGCGATTTGCGCCCCATGCAATATGATAAAATGGGTAAATTACCATAAGGCCACTTGGGGTAAATTAATTATGGTCAAATTGAGATGCATCATTTCAATCCTGAAGAAGGCCATGGTGGTCGGACTACCCCATGGAAGCAAGGATTCAGCTCACTTTATCCATAACATCTTGCACCAACTCATCATATCTAGTGATGCAACACAAGACAAAATATAATTGTGTTCATAGGCACAAGACCACTATGAGATTAGATCAGGAAGTGGATGACTAATCATTGAAAATTTAAAAGACGTGGAATTTTATTTTTTTGCCAAAAGGTTTTTTCCTTATCCCTTTTTACAATGGTGAATATTTCCATAAGGATATACTATGACGCCCATGATTTATGGGTATATATGGCCTATATCTAAATAAATAGGCTCCTGGATGACATGGAGAGGATAGATGTGGCCCTAGTATGGGTAAGGTTCCTTGTTTTACCTCTAGAATTTTAGGAGAATTTTTTTGAAGCATAAAAAATCCTTTAGACCTTATCTCCTTAGGAAGCATAGCAAACTTGTTTGGGCACTTTCTCATAGTGAATTTTATTATCAAAGAAAGGAAAAAAGGACTTTTTGCTAGAATGTGTGTCATGATTGAATTAGGACTTACCAAATAAATAGAGGAGAAACTATGGAGAAAACTAGAGTATGAATGAAGATAGGATCGTGATACTCATAGGGTGATCTCCAGTATAGATGGGTTGCATCAATCCTATTTGGCATTGAGGTAATATTATGCATATCACAACAATGAACTCACTTGCACACATAGGGATATTGAGTATCTTTGTCATCTTAGTAGATTCATACCTTATCAAAAAGTCTTGCATGGTTAGTATTCAACTTTTGATCAATTAACTAGAGTGTTTGAGTCTTAGAAAAACCTCATCAAAATTCTATAGCATTCATTTAATTTATTTCATCTTATCACATTGCAATAGTACATTACCATACATCCATCACACAAAAATAATACAAAAGAATTGATGAATCATATACAGTCTATGGTGCTAACATAGTGTGTCAAATCATTAGTCCTATTTCATTAACACAATCAATCAATTCATCCATCTCATTATGCATCCATGCATATACATAGCATCAAATCAAATCATATTACAACATATGCATACATGATAAGCATCCATCAAAATCACATCATGTTACAAAAACATCAACATGCATCCATGATAAGCATCTATCAAAGCATCATAAAGCAAATACATACATTGCATACATCCCATAAAGCAGTAAGGAACCATATGATGACAATGAAAGTAGATCATATATATATATATATATATATATATATATATATATATATATATATATATATATATATATATATATATATATATATATATATATATATATAGATATAGATATGTATGTATGGGGTAAACAAATACATCATACTCCTTGAACTGCTCATAGCCTACAATAAAGTAGGTCCTCGGACCTCACAATACTAAACATCCAAAATCCAAAAATTTGAAAAGATCCATCAGAGCCTCAATCACCATGGTCACGCAGGATAGGTGCTATGTCTCGCACTCCCACCATCAGTCGAAGTCCACTGTGAACTCCCATACCTACTACCACTTGCCCTATATACCCTCCATCCATATCTTGATGCCTCCATCCTATCTAAATATTACCCTGTACCACTCTATCGACTCTGGTATGACCCACTAGTAGATGGATGATCTGGTAGGCACCCCCTAAGGTACACTATCTTATTCTCCAACTCATCAGTGAAGGCCTGCTCTCATTGAAAATGCACCTGGTAGGTCTACACTAAGGATTGGAGTTATTCCACCTCCTCCCATAGCCTGGTCATATCCTCACTATTAGGTTTATCTCACCTAGGGCTCCTAGATCGTAGCTATTCCTATAGCACCGCCATATCTTCCTTGGTATCCTATAGCTATGCCTAAAGGAGATATCTCTCCTACTTGACCCTAACTAGCTCATCTCGTATCTCAGTATCTAGGCCACCTCATGTAACATGTGCCTGCGCCCCCAAATCCTTAGTGTCACCATACACATAGTCATCCTGATATCCTAAGTCTAAGAGGTCTACCTACTCATATACCACACAGTAACACCCACGATGCTCTTCAACCTTTACCTGGCCCTCATTAGGATCATCTAGCTAATCCTACCCCACTACCCCAGTTGCATCACCCTCTAGGGACCCCTCGCCTTGCCATTGGTGCATCACCCACCATGATTCATACTCCTGGATGGTATTTACATCATCCACATCAAGAATATCTACTACTAGATCTGCCTCATCCCCCATAACCTCCACTGTAGGATAACTCAATGTTCTCTCATTCTCATAGCACTGGTAGACCACTGGCTCATTGGGTAGTCCTTGATGCAACCCAAAATACCACATAATCCAAGCATAATAGAAGTACTCACGCTCTGTCCCATACCACCCATCCAACCACCTACCATGCCTCACCCTGTGGAGTTGCACCCCAGTATCAGACCAAGCTGGGTAATCTCTATACAACCTCTATAGCACCTAGGATGCTCCAAATCATGAAAAATACTATGCATAGTGGTCCACATCATCTAAAAAGCAATGAATCTATCCCACCTCATGAGCCCACTGTCATAGGATACCATATCCTATATCCTTGTCCACTAGTTGCACCCAGGTCATCCACAGTAATTCTTGTGGTCGATCCACAACTATGTGCTACCATCCCCAACATTGTAGTAAAAATTTGCATCCCAAAACCTTCTACCCATGGGAAAAAATCTTGTACAACTCACGTATAGCTCATCGTACAACTTTGCCAATAGTGTAGTACTCCATGCCATCACTAGTGGTTGCGCTACGGTGCATCCCACCAAAGTGAACACTAGCTCCAATAGGTTCTAGGGAAACCTGGCTCCTGATGAGTCTGGTAGTAGCATATTGGAAATAAGTTTCATCAACAATGCATTTCTAATCCTCAATCCATACCTCATACCAGAACCCCACCAGTATCCATCTTCTCATGTAGTTTTGTATTGCCACATCCAAGCCCTCACCAAAGTATCTCTCCAGCACTATATATCTTAGATCATGGTGCATAGAGACAATAGGTCATACCTCTATTAGAATGCATAAAATTTGATAGATGTCCTCAAGTATCACCATCATCTCCCCTATCAACAAGTGGAAGGAGTTGATGCACAGGTTCCACAAGTCAATTAGTGTAGTCAAATAAACCTGGTCGCCCACCATGGGCTCTAACCGCATCACCTGCTTTAGGCCAATGGCATCAAGCCATTTTTTATCCTCCTATATCAAGGCATATCTAGTGGACTCAAAGAGATTCATAACTCGATACTGAATCTTCACCACCTGATAGAGGTAAGCAAGTTAATAAACAACATCAATCATGCTTCAAAATGGCCTCAAAATGGCCCAACACACCCAAAAATATCTCTTTTGAGGCCAGTTTGTGGCCATCCTACCTAGGTAATTCCCCAAAATATATGACTATCCCACATAGTGATAGCCCCTAATTAGCCCACCCTAGACAACCCCCAAAATGGGCCCAAAAAAAATAGCCTTCTAGGCCACCAAAAATAGCCAAAAAAATACAAAAATAGACATAGAAAAGGTAATCTAATTGCATAAAAATATAAATAAAAACATAAAACATGACATATTACCACTAATTAGGTTTCATTATCTATGATTTAGTGTGCTATGCCTTGTTGCGGTCCAAACAAGGTTAACTTATTTCCTAATTTTGTTACATGCCCGTGCATTTAATTTATCAACCCAAGGAGCTTCATAAACTTGCGAAGGGTCTTGAACAAGATTGCTTACAATACCACTTGAGATGAGTCCACTAATTCTACTATTGGGGGGTGTTTTCAAAATGGTTGTCAATCATTCATGCACTCCTCAATAATTTACGTAAAAATAATAATTAAATCTATAGAAAGAAAATATTCACACATTCCTGGAAATGAACCTACTACAAATACTGGAAATAGCAATGCTGTAAACAATATTATAAAAGTAGTGAACTAATCTAGAAAACACAAGAAATTTGGGGAAGAAATACTGGCTTGGAGTGGGCCCAGGCTCCAACAACTTCCTCCCAGCTGAACACAAACTTAGAAACTCTGAGAACTGTAATATAATTATCAAAGTATTACAAAGCTTCTTCTGTAAATTACTATCAAAATATTCTATATTTTCTCTATATATCCCTATATATCTTCTCAGAGCGGTCTACGTGTGTTTATATAACACACCTGAAGAACTATTACAAAGAAGTTATAACAGTCGATTCATTCCAGACTAAACTAAGACAGTCTAGTAAATGCAATTGACGTCTGCTAAAACTGGCATTGGTTCTAATGGTTGCGTGTTCACTGATTGGTTTGTGCTTCACCTAGAATTGGTAGGACATTCTCATATGTTGGTATGATCCCCAATTTAGATCTACATGACATAGAGTTGGAACTGCACTAGACGTTGTTGTCCACGTCGTGCTTGTCTGGTCAACGGGCGAAGAACAGGGGTGCCTTCCCTATGAGGAAGGTGCCTAAGTATGTCGGGTGCCTTCTCTATGCAAAAGGTGTCTTACTGCCATTGGAACCTTCCTAGAAGAGGAAGGCACTTATCTTCTGTTGGTGCCTTCCTGTGATAGGAAGGTGCTTACCTTCTAGTGGCACCTTCCTGTTGGCATCTTCCTTATGAGAGGAAGGCACTTGCCTCTTAGTGGTGCCTTCCTTATGAGAGGAAGGCGCTTGCCTTCCAGTAGCACCTTCCTTATGAGAGGAAGGCACTTGCCTTCTAGTGGTGCCTTCCTTATGAGAGGAAGGCGCTTGCCTTCTAGTGGCGCCTTCCTTATGAGAGGAATGCGCTTGCATTCTAGTGGCACCTTCCTGTCGGTGCCTTCCTTATGAGAGGAAGGTGCTTCTTTTCCTTTGGCGCCTTCCTAGAAGAGGAAGGCGCTTGTCTTTCCTTGGTGCCTTCCTGGAAGAGGAAGGCACCTACTTACTCTTGGTGCCTTCCTGGAAGAGGAATGCGCCTACCTTATCTACATTTATTCTGAAAGAAACAAAGTGCCAGGTCTATAAAAAGACCTCGACTGATCCAAATCTAACTAAATCAACTGCAATTCCACAAAACACACTGAAAACAGATAAATTAGTTAACACGCATAATTTTATCAAATAATTACATAATAATTCATAAACATATGCAATCCTTATTATACAGCTGCATAATAATCAATAAATTGTATACAAAATATGAGCATTTCTGATGCTCATCATGCCTAGAAATCAAAAACATCAAATCAAAGCAAAAATATCACTCCTAACACTAGCACAATGTAGTAATAAAGTCAATTCATACCTGTATCACATTGTATCCTCCACTGGAAGCATCTGCATGCTAGATAATGGTGACTATAGGATGATTTTGATAGTGCTCTACCATGTATAATTACTCTCCTCCTCACCTCTCAAAAATGCCAAGCTAAACATGCATAAATGAGCCTAAAACTCATAGTTTGGGCTTATATATGCCTACAAAATCTAGCACCATCCCAGGGTGGGATGAGTGCATAATTGGATGATCGTACCACCTTGTAATAGCATAAAATACCACCCTAGGATGGCCATAAAAAAATACAAATAAGCAAATTAAAAAGGCACCAAAAATGGTCCAAAACACACCAAAAACAACTCAAATTTTGTCAAAATTTGACATGGATCAAGATGCAAATTAAAGTGCTCCTAAATGACTGAAAAGGACCTTACTTAAATACCTAATAAGGCCAGTGTGTCTAGACCACCTCACATGAATGATGTCTTTCATTCTTTTCTTCCATGAAGCATCAACAAAATCATCAAAATCCTCTCAAAACTGCCCCATTGTTTCAATGGGTAAAACTGAAGGAAACCCTACCAAAGTCATATGGGTTAAGCGACTCACCAATTTTATCACTTGTCATTCCCTCAAAAAATCGTAACTTGAGGGGGTAGTCATACCTAAAAAATTCATAATCAAAATCAACAATTAAACACTCAATCATGCAAATTGCATTCGTTCAACGAATCATTGACAAAGACAATCATGCCCCTGCTTGGGAAAGAAAACAAGCACAATTTTCAATTAAATAAATGCTTGGAATTATAAAATCATGAAGAACTTGGCTTCATTGCTTCATGACTAAAAATTTTCCAAGACCAAGTAAACCTGAAATGCAAGGTTGTACTTGAATCAATTCCTTAGCTCATCAGAAGCAAGTATTCAAGAATGCATGCTCTTTCCGTGATTAAGGTATCTAAATTTGGTTAGGTTATTGAATAACCCTAATCATTTAACACTTTAGTCATCTATTTTTGCTCAACACTGTGTTGCACACAATGAATCTCAAAAAGGGGCATATATAGATGCTAAAATCATGTCAATACTATTAAGGCGACCATGAACAATGGCTAAGTTGACATCATATGGCCCCCTAGGGCAACCCTTAAAGGTTATACGGTGGTATTAACCACTTTTATAAGGTTTTGGAAGGTTCTAGACCACTTTTGGGAAGTTTGGCTCCATAATCATTACTGTCTCACCCTGGGACGAATGTAGATCATGTTCGTCCCACCCTAGGATGTCCATAAGCAGCCATCCCAATGTGGGATAGCTAGGAGCTTTGACCTATAAAAAGTTAAAATTGGACAAATGACACCCAAAAACTACCATTTGCACCACCTATTCAAGCATACAATTTTGAGGATGCAGAATCCTTATGACATGTTGCATGAGGGAGGCCAAATAAGGATATTCTCTTTCCCCTCCAATTCATGCCACACTTTGGCCACATGGCGCATCTTTCCTTGCATGCCCTTGCATGTCTTTTTGCACATGAGTCTCCTTTGGCTATAAAGTGGATCCATTTTCCACACAAATCATGGAGAGGAGTTTTAAGGCATAGCAACGAAATGGTGTCAATATTTTCCCTCACCTTTTGTGCCCTTTCCCTCAAAATTTCTACCTAGCAAAGGAGATTATCGGTTGATTCAAGAGACACAATTATGTTACAAAACTAAACCAATTGAGTTAATTTCACCATTAAATGTAATGATAATATCCTTTAGTGTTTTGGACCAACTCACAATGGAATTGGTGACAAATAGTCATCAAAGATGGGGGTCGTACCACTCCAAGATGCCCCCCAAACTGTGATAGTCTTGGGAACCCCTCCTTGTGATGAATGTAAATTTGTGCATGATTTATTTACTTTTTTTATAGGCATATTCTAGGATGTATTAGGAAGATACTTTCCAAATTTCATGCAATTTGGAGTTATATAGAGTGATATATTGTATTTTATTGTTTTTGTAGGCTTACGAGATCCATCGAAAGATGCATAGGTATATGTGCTTTATTTTACAAATATAACCACATGGGTCATTTTAAAATATCATTTTATGTATTCTTTCCAAGTTTCATGCATTTTGGAAATGTTTAGGGTCAAAAATTGCTCATTTTGGATTTTGTAGGCTTGAAAAGTGCACTACAAATGCGCCACATCATTGGATGCATTTTACATTTTTTTTTTGGTTATATGTTTCCAAAACCATATTATTTACATACATACGCCTATTATTTTGAGTCATTTGGAGTTGTTTTATATGGAATATTGCATATTCACATTTTCTAGTATTTTAGTGCCTATGGGGTTTGCATGTTTTCATTATTCGCACTTGCTATTTAATGAATATGGTTTTATTGTATGTAGGTGCAGGTTTTATAGTGCATGAGGAAAAATAATAGGACCACAATATTAGATAAACAAATGGTGGCATCATAGGCCCACCCACTTTTATTGTGGGTACAAGGAAGAACACTGGAAGTGCACCCGAGTTACTTGAAGGATTCGATCCTTGGACACCAAATTTGTAAAAATTATACCAATATAGATCCCGCAAGGGTATATTTATGTAACCGTGGTTTTTATCCATTAAAATAATATAAAGGAACTTCACTTTACTTCATTTCTTGCATTTTGTTCACTTTTCCATGTTTACTTGCATGTTTCCAATTTGATGGTTATCCATCGTTAGAGATAGATGCATATTGTTTACCAAAATTAGGTGCACCATTTTCCCCTAATTCAAAATGTGTCAAATAAAATATGTAAACACTCAAAAATAAAATACGACAAGTAGAAATGGGGTGGTTGGTTTAGAAGAAAGAGATGATGCAAAAACAGTGTTATTATGAACAATTTCATGTTTTTGCACACAAATTGAGGCATTAGGGACATTAATACCTTTAAGTCCAAGGTGCCCCTCAAGTTTTATGATGGACTCATTCCTTATTAAAACTCAAAAAATGTAGACTCATAAGGAGAAGCGAGAAGAAACAAAAGAAAATAATAAAGAAAAACACATGAAAATAAGGTTAAAAGTAAAAAAAGGGGGCAAAACCCTAATTCTTTTTTACCACATGAGAAAGCAGAAGAGGAGCTCTGGAGAAACGAGATATATGGTGCTATCGATGCATCATTCAGTGATTGTGAGGGGTGAATCCAACACAAAGGTGGAGCGAGCATAGGTAGGGTCAAAAACCACTCTTATGATTTGAATTTTTTCAAATTTTTAGATGATTTTAGGTGATTTTCAATCAAAACAAGTGGTTTTATCATGTATGACCCGGGCATAATATCACAGCCCAACCGTGATTTTGCCCTGGGTAATAGTGGTGAAATCCCACCCGAAAAAAGCAACCAGGCATGATTTTGCAAAATTGTGCCTCATAGACATGGGGCGCAACTTCGCTTCAGCAAAATTGTGCTCCTGGAAAACTAGGCATGATTTCATCGAAAAGGGGAAGAAAAGAAGAATAAAAGAATAAAAGAGAAAAAATTAAAAAGAAAAGGAAGAAAAAAGGAAAAGGAAGAAAAGGGGGGCAAGCAAACAACTTTGAAGATGTGAAATTTAATTGTGCAAAATTTTTGATTAATTTATTAATTTTAAATTTTAAGTTTTAATTAAATTTATTAATGGAAAATTTTATTTATTGTTATTGCATATTAGGGTACTCGAGAGCCGCAAGTAGATATTCATCTCCTTGGAGGTAGATTTTGAAGCACTCGGATAGGCATATAGGGACACATTGGCAGTGGTGGAGCTAGACCACCTAGCTAGACTACCTCGGGTAGAGGTAGATAGGGTTCTACTGAAAACATTAGCATAGATGTGGTACTTGGAGTTGTCCACCTTTTGGTTACCTATGGGAGAGATTATCGTCATACTAGAGGATGTGTGGCACATCTTACGTATCCCTATTAGAGGGATAGAAGTTTATAGAGTGTGAGGGAGACTAGTGACCTTGCAATAGTTTTTGAGAGGCTATATCCACCAGGTGTGTGAGAGCACCATAGTCATAGATAACTTGGTGGGGTTTTATGGGGTAGATCCATTGATGACCATGCTTTATGGGGTGGTTGCAAGTGTGTTGATGTACCATACCAGTAGGCGATATCTATCAAGGGTGATGGCAGGTGTAGTGGAAGACATGCGAGACCAAAGAGTTAGATTTGCATGGGGTCCATATGTGTTGGATCACTTGTATAGGATGTTGTACAATGTCATGTACAAGCATATAGGTATAGTGTGCACAACTTTACCCTAGATATGGAGCTAGGATCATATAGCGATGTAGATATTGGATGTACTACCAGGACCATTGGCTAGTCCAGAGTGACCAACAACATACAAATGGTCCTAATACCTAGATTAGGTCACGGGGATCTATGTTGAGCATTTGCCACTAGTGAGGTGGATAGTAGATGAGCTGAGGGAGGTCAAGATAGTATGGAGACCCTAGCATCTACACCCAGGATAGGTTGAGGATAGGATAGAGCTAGAAAGGATCAGGAGGATCAGATGGTTGATGATAGAGAAGGAGGAGCCAGAGGTCTTTCGATTTTATTGAGTCATGAGGTAATTCTAGATCTTACAGGGCATATCAGAGTTAGGGGATCACTGGTATCAGAGAGTCTACTGAGACCCAATAGGGGTAGAAGGTGATCCTAACCTAACCAAGTGGGCCGAGGAGGAATTATACGATCCTCCTTATATAGATCCTAAGGTGGATAACATCGGAGTAGCCTTTGGCTATTGATAGTGGTATAGCATAGTTGTGCCCCGTAGGGTTTCCATGCCATTTATAATAGAGAGGCACCAAGTTATGGGCCTGAGTATGCAATACAAATTTTGATAGGTAGCTTGCATGGCCACAAATAAGGCTTAGTAGGGACTCATAGATCCTAGATAGAGACAAGATCACGTCAATATTGAGTTGGTGATGAAGGACACTAGTGCTACATGGACCAGGGAGGTAGGGGTATCTAGAGTTACCCCCATAAAGACTATGGTACCACTATGCAGAGGATCAAGAGAGGCCTCCACGTCAATGGTAATCAACCATAGTTAGGCTTTAGGATGAGGGGATATGAGGGAGAAGGCAGAGGTGCTATGAGAATAGGTAGCAGCCTTACAGAGATAGGTGGAATTGCTCTAGGAGGATAGATCCAAGAGGATCAATAGATTGTGGAGATCTCTAAGTACTACAGAGAGGGAGAGGAATGTAGCTTGAGAAGAGACCAATCATCTTCGATGAGATGTAAGCCAACTGGACATAGAGTACTAGAGGGTTCGGGTAGAGGAGATGGCTATCATTAGGAGCAACCATGCTAGCAATAGGATCTATCTTCTATAGAAGCTATAGAGGGTAGGGGAGAGAGTGGAGGTGTCTTTTCAATAGGCTACATTCTATAAGACTATGTATTGCTAGGCGTTACTAGTAGGGTAGAGAGTGACACTCCCTCTATCCCTCTAGTCAACTAGCAGATCACGGTCTTGATCATAAATATTCTTGATATCACCATCCATGGGTATGCGTATGCCTGGACCACCTCCTCATTTGGGTAAAGCAGAGGAGATATGCTCTCAGAGCTAGACTAGGGATCGAGATGATATACCAATTTTTATTGCGGTATGCATCCCTAAGGATTGGTTGAGTCTACTAGGATTGGACTATGGTACACCAACTAGAAACTAGTGAATCTCTCTCTTTTTCATCGAGTAATACATAACTACTCTTTTATATTTTTATGAATGTGTGCATGTGATTTAATTATTATATTTTTATGTTATTTGATTTAATGTTTTATGTATGCAATCTACCTTAATGCAAGGCTATATGAAATGCATGGATGAAATAGATGGAAGAAAGAAAGAAAAACATGAGACAAAGATAATAAAGAAGACCAACAATACAAAGAAGAAGAATAGAGAGAAGATGAAGAAGAAGAAGACGAAGAGGAAGACAAAGAAGAAAAAAAATATAAAGATCAACCATCTAAAATAGAGAAGGATAGGAAAAATATACTCTTGAAATCAACATAGGTTACAAGGAACCAATGTGACCAAATACTATGAATCATACCATAAAAGAAGGGAGCTAAACCTACTATAGGTGTAGTGCATGCCAAGAGAGATGACGTGTTAGAGTCTAACTTGCTATGGGTGGTTTGTCGTTAATTGACTATTGTGGGGCAATTACCCGCTAGGATTTATGCCAAGGCCTGCTTAAAATGGCCAAGGATATTATCCTATAATGGGATGTTGATCCCACTAAGTCAAAAGGGAGTATAACCTGATAGAAGATCATATTCAATAAGATACCTGCTAGGATGTAGAAATATCCCATGTGGGGTGCAATATAAGAATAATATATATATATTAGGTAAGTGCTACCCTTACAGGGGTTTAGATAAGAAAACAAGATAGTGAGTGAGTGTAGTTTTGTTGAGAAGACAACTTAAGAAGGACAAAGAAAGAAACTAAATGCACATATCTCCTTATCAAGAGCAAAGTAAGATAAAGAAAAAGAAGGTAATGGAAAAGTGACAAAAAAATATTAAAAAACTATCATCCTTGATCTAAGAGATACTCTCACTATTTCCAAGACCTGGAATATAAAACTTAAAGAAGTAAACAAAAGCAAGAAAGAAGACTAAAGAAGAAAAAACCTAGTGATATTCTCACAATGACACTGAGAGGGGGGTGAATCAGTGTAGCTATTTAAATTCAGATCTACAACTCTTTTAAAACTTAAGCAAGGAGAACTTAAAAATAGATAAAGCAATTTAAACAAGAGAGCAATCCACAACACACGATTTAACGAGGTTCACCAGTTTTGGCTACTCCTCAAAAATTAGACTGCTTGGACTCCCATCCAAATCCAGCCTTTGCAAAGCACCAACTTTACAAACAATTTACCAGCACCCACTGGAAGGAGCACCAACCCCTAATTTATCTGCACCAACAGAAAGGAGCACCAACCCCTAATTTATCTGCACCAACAGAAAGGAGCACCAACCCCTAATGCCAAGCACCAACTTGGACTTCAGTTCTGAATAGATTTTATGACATAAAAATGCCTTCTCTTCTACTAGACCCTCACTGGTCTAATTCCTTTTAACAAGAACTGCATATACTTACAGCTCTGCTATTCTCTCTTACAGCACTCTCTTCTATATATTTTTTAGCATAATACACTCTGTTGTTTTTCACAGTTCCTTTTTCCTTTTTATTCGGCAAATCACAACACTCTTGCCACGTGCAGAGCTCAACCCTAACCCTAACTTCCTGCACATGAAAAACATTCTTTTTGGCTCTGCTTACTATGCTGTTAATAGCCTTAAAAGCTTACTTACGTCTCTGACAGACTTATCTGCCCACTTTACGACCCTACAGCCTTTTCGGTGCTTTGTCAGTATATCCATTGTTCTGATAGATTTATCTTCTCATTTACGACT
Organism: Wollemia nobilis; assembly: GCA_028583015.1. Taxonomy (NCBI): domain Eukaryota; kingdom Viridiplantae; phylum Streptophyta; class Pinopsida; order Araucariales; family Araucariaceae; genus Wollemia; species Wollemia nobilis. The sequence goes on along the minus strand of JAQPPZ010001678.1, from coordinate 2,744,965 downwards.
CTGACCGTCTTACCTACTTATTTATGGCTCTGACAGTCTTACCTACTTATTTACAGACTCGATAGCTAACTGCTCGCTTACGACAAGTGAACTCGCTCTGACAGCTTTTTGTCTTCTTCTCGGCCTGCAAGCATGAAAACACATGTCATGATATCATGACACTTTTTGCCTCCGTACACTCTACTTGGCATGCACCATGAAAATGTGACATGTCACGAAATCATGACACTTTTCGCTTCCTTGCACTTCTCTTTGCATGCACCCATGAAAATGGAACATGTCACGAAATCATGACACTTTTCGCTTCCTTGCACTTCTCTTCGCATGCACCAGCAAAAATGGAACATGTCATGAAATCATGACACTTTTTTCTTCCTTGCACTTCTCTTCGCATGCACCAGTGAAAATGGAACATGTCATGAAATCATGACACTTTTCTTCCTTGCACTTCTTTTCGCATGCACCAGCAAAATCGAAACATGTCACGAAATCATGACACTTTCGTTGCCTTGCACTTCTTTTCGCATGCACCAGAAAATGGAACATGTCATGAAATCGTGACACTTTTTCCTTGCATTCTTTTTCTACAAAAAATGTGAAATTTGACACTTTCTTTAAAGCACTTCCTTCCCTTTTCATCATGTCACGAAATCATGACACTTTCTTAGCCTTCCTCCTTTCTGTCAGCTTCCTTCCTTGCTCTTTCATTTTGCTTCTATCATGAAATCGTGACACTTCATCCTTCGGAGTCTTCCTCTCTGCTGTTGTCATGAAAATGCGACATGTCATGAAATCGTGACATCTTTTCTCCTTAGCTCTTCTCTTCTCTTCAGGTCGAAAACGCGACATGTCACGATATCACGACACTTTTTCTCTCGAGCTCTTCCTCATGCAATATGTCATGAAATCATGACACTTTTTCTCCTTAGCACTTTCTCTTGACATCGGATCACAAAAACTCGACATGTCATGATAATCGTGACACTTTTTCTCCTTAGCGCTTTCTCTTGCAAATTGTCACGAAATCGTGACACTTTTCTTTGCGAGCTCTTTCTCTCGAACCTATCATGAAATCGTGACACTTTTTCATCCGTACCATCCTTCTTGCAAATTGTCATGAAATCGTGACACTTTTCCTTGCAAGCTCTTTCTCTCAAACATGTCACGAAATCGTGACAGTTTTCTTTATCTGCACCTTCTTTCCAAACATGTCACGAAATCGTGATAGTTTTCTTTGCCTACGCCTTCTTTCCAAACATGTCATGAAATCATGACAGTTTTGCTATTTGGCTTCTTTTCCTCCTACATGTCACAAAATCGTGACAGTTTTCTTACTTGCCTTTTTCTTTGATCTTTTGAAACTGGGCCACTTTTGTCTTCTTGGAAATTCATTGTACATGCTCTGACTGACCTCTGAACTCCTGTCCACTGCATCATCAATTGATCTATCTGTCTGTGTTGACAACAATGACAATACTGTTTTTGCACCTTGCTCAACAATCTCCCCCTTTGGAATTGTTGGCAACACATGTGCAATTTCCTGTAATTCTTCTCCCCCTTTGACAATAATACCAAAGGGCTGCTGCAGACTCCCCCTGAGTCCATGCACAACATTCTCAGGCACACAATATTATAGTTAGCAAAAAATACAAACATGAGCAAACAAATATATATCAAAGGGCGATAATCAAATATATAAATGCTCCCCTTGAGAATGTGTTCCCGAAAGCTAGTCAGTTCTTGGGTAGTGTGACCACTCCCAACTTACTGCGGAGGTATTCAAAAACTTCCTTGGGCAACGGTTTAGTGAAGATATCCGCTACTTGCTCTGTAGTTGGAACAAAATCCAATTTAACCTCACCTTCTGCAACTTTATCCTTCAAAAAGTGATACCGGATTGCAATATGTTTGGTGCGAGAATGCATGACCGGATTCTTTGAGATGTTAATAGCACTTGTATTATCACATTTAACTGAAATTGGCTCTTTGAAGTTAATACCAAGATCTTTCAAGGTTTGTCTCATCCATAAAATCTATGTACAACATGTTGTTGCTGCAATGTATTCTGCCTCTATTGTGGATAGAGAGACTGATTCTTGTTTCTTGTTGTGCCATGCTACCAACTTGTCTCCAAGATAGAATGCACCTCCACTGGTACTCTTTCTGTCATCTATACATCCTGCCCAATCTGCATCAGAATATGCAAAAAGAGTGAAGTCCTTACCTTTTGGGTACCATAACCCATACTCCATAGTACCCTTGAGGTACCTAAAGATCCTCTTCACAGCTGTCACATGAGTCTCTTTGGGACTAGCCTAAAATCTTGCTACCATGCATACTGCCTATAAGATATCTGGTCTTGTGGCTGTTAAATACAATAGGCTTCCAATCATAGATCTGTACATGGTTTGATCTACATCTGGAGATTTGTCATCCTTGCTCAACTTGCAACCTGTTGTCATGGGAGTGCTAACAGGTTTACAATCCTCCATTGTGAACTTTTTTAGCATTTCTTTCACATATTTAACTTGAGAAATAAAAATGCCCTTTTCACTTTGGTTAACTTGCGGTCGAGGAAATATGAAAGTTCACCAATCATAGACATTTCAAATTCTTTCTGCATTTTATTTGCTATGTCTCTACATGACTCATCATTACTGCTACCAAAAATTATATCATCAACATAAACAACAAGGACAATAAGTTGGCCATTGTCTATTTTGACATACAAGTTACTATCCACCATACCTTTCTTGAACCCTTGTTCAGGTGAGATAGTTGTCTAGTCTTGCATACCATGCTCTGGGTGCCTGTTTCAAGCCATACAAAGCTTTCTTCAACTTGCAAACAAAGTTGGGATTATCACCGAGTTGAAAACCATCTGGCTGCTCAATATAAACTTCTTCTTCAAGATTTCCATTCAGAAATGCTGATTTCACGTCCATCTGATAAACTTTGAAATTCCTATGGACTGCTAAAGCCAAAAACATTCTGATTGCCTCGAGTCTAGCCATTGGTGCAAAAGTTTCCTCAAAATCAATACCTTCAACTTGAGCATAGCCTTTACAGACCAATCTTGCTTTATTCCTTACAACTTGTCCGTCTTCATTCAATTTGTTTCGAAAAATCCATTTAGTACCGATTATGTTTTTATTTGCAGGCCTTGGTACTAACTCCCAGGTTTTGTTTTTCTCAATCTGATCTAGTTCTTCATTTATTGCCTTCATCCAACTTTCATCTGTGCTTGCTTCAGCAATATTTTTGGGCTCAATGCTTGGGATAAAAGGGAGTAGTTACTTACTACTCTTCTTCTTGTCTTAACACCAACTGTGGGGTCCCCAATAATTTGCTCTCTGGGATGATTTTTTTGCCGACTTCCTGTTTTGAATTTATTGTTTTCTTCTACTTCTGAATCAATACTTAAATCATCTGGGTCAATTTTTTGATTCTCTTCTGATTCCTTTTCTTCATCTCCTTCAATAACTTCTTCATAAATAGGGTAGTTTTCTTCACAGCTGACTGCTTGTTTCCTATCTTCATCAAATTTAACATCGGCACTGTCTACAATTTTCTTTAGCCTTTTGTTGTAGCATTTGTAAGCTTTGCTTTTTGATGAATAGCCAACAAAAATACCTTCATCAGCTCTATCTTCAAACTTACCAAGATTATCTTCAGTTCTTTTGATGTAACACTTGCTGCCAAAGACTTTGAAGTATTTTGTTGTTGCCTTCTTGCCGAACCATAGCTCATAAGGGGTTTTGCTTTCATGTGTCCTCAACATGCACCTGTTTTGGATATAAACTATAGTATGGACTGCCTCTTTCCAAAATCTATCTGCAATTTTGCTTTCAGTCAACATTGTCCATGCCATTTCCTGCATAGTTCTGTTCTTTCTTTCTACAACACCATTCTGTTGAGGTGTCCTTGCTGCTAAAAACTGTCTTCTGATCCCATATTTTTGATAGTATTCTGCAAACTCCTCTGAGATGAACTCTCCTCCTCTATCTGATCTTAAGCATTTGATCCTCTTTCTTGTTTCATTCTCAACTTGGTTTTTGAAAGTCTTGAACATTTCAAAAGCTTCAGATTTTTGCTTCAAAAAGAATATCCAGGTCATTCTGGAATAGTCATCTATGCACAACATAAAGTATTTGTCACCATTTATACTTTGAGTTCTCATGGGTCCACATAAATCAGTATGTATTAGTTCTAAAGGTTTGCTGGTAAAGTACTCCTTTGATTTAAATGTGGCTCTAGTTTGCTTCCCCTTTTGGCATGAAGCACAAATACTATTTAGTGGTTTGCCAATGGAGGGTATATCTCTTACTACCCTTTTTGAGCTTATTTTTACCAAATTGTCAAAGCTGATATGACCGAGCCTCTTGTGCCATAGCCAATTTTCATCTTCCTGTCCAATCAAGCATGCTCCTTCTGAAGTCTCTGAGAGAGTATACAAGTTTCCAGAAGTCCTTGATCCAGTAGCAATCAACTTCCCACTGCTAGCTTTTCTCACTTCACACCCCTGCTTCTTAAAAATTACTTCATGACCTCTATCACGGATTTGACTTACGTTGAGCAAGTTATGCTTCAGACCAATCACAAACAAGACTTCTTTTGAATTGATCTTTCCATCACTTATCTTGGTTGATCCTTTGCCAACTATCTTTGCTCCATCATTATTTCCAAATTTCACAGAACCTCCTTCGTAATTCTGTAACTTCTCAAATTTTTGCTTGTCACTGTCATGTGACTGGAGCATCCACTATCAAGTATCCATGGTGCAGATTTGTTCTGTGCTTTAAAAGCAGTCTGAACAATCAAAGATTCCTTTTCTTCCTGGAGTTTCTCCTTTTCTTTCCATTCTGGTTTGATAGCAGTTTTGGCAACTTGTTTTGCCTTTCCCCTTTCATTAGCTTGTGCTTGTTTTTAAGGAAATTTTTTGTTTTGTTTCAATCCATTTGGTTGAGATTTTCTCCCCTGATATTTATTTGCTGCAAAAGTGCTTCTACAGTATCTTGCAATGTGTCCAAAATTATGACAGTTATAACATTCTACTGCATAATCCACCAATGGAGAAAAGACATTTCTACTGGTGAAATTCCTTTGTGCTACATTATGACTGCAATCTAAAATCTTATGGCCATAAGCATTGCATTTAAAACAATAACCAAAAAAGGAATGATTAAACTTGGGTGAAGGTCTTTGCCAGTTTGAAGTAGGAGCCATGAATCTTCTCCTTCTTGGATGTGTGACTTTTGTGAATCCATCTTTGTCAGTACTCTTCTTGAGTCTGGCATTATTGCTTTCTTTGGCATGATTTGTTTTTTCTTGATCAACCCTGATCTTATCTTCTTTCTTTATGGGTTCTACATTTAAGGCCTTTGAACCCTTTGATGATTCTCCTTCATCGAAGCCCAAACCAAATTTGATGCCGAAAGGCCTTTGGTTATTTAAAATTTTATCCAGCTTTACAGAACTTTCTTCAAACTTATGATAACAGCTCAATTTCCGATTCATCTCCTCTAGCTGCATCCTTAACCTAACAATGTCTTCTTCTAGCTTGCTGCATTCATCTATCTTTATGGTTAATTGTACTTCGAGAACTTCAGACATTTTCTTAAATTCATCTATCTGTACTTTCAAGCTGTTTATTCTTTCATTGGCATCCTCAAGCTTTCTTGAAACCTTTTTATTCTTTTTCCTTTTTGTGCTCAGCTCTTTAAGTGCAGCAACCAACTCACCTTCCGGATATACTTCAGCCTCATCCTCAGGTTTTTCATTACATTCCTATTTTTCCTCTGTTTTTCTTTCTTCAAATGCCATGAACAGAGCTTCATCTGCTTCTTCTTCAGAGTCCTCACCGGAGCGAGTCTTCAAAAGAGTCGACATTCTTGGATATGAAACTTTTCTTCTTGAAGTTGCTTTTTCTAAAATGTGGTTTCTTCTTCCAGTCACTTCTTTCTTGGTGTGACCCTTCATTATTTTTGTTTTTCTCATTCATTGGACATTTAGCTGCAAAGTGCCCGACGCCTCCACAGTTGAAGCACTTAAGCGGTAACTTTCCTCTGTACTTTCCTTTTCCCTTTATTAGTTTCCTAACAAAGTTTGCTTCTATTTCATCTGAAGACTCTTCTTCCTCAGATTCTTGTTTAGCTTTTATATTTTTGTGTGCTTTAAAAGTAGCTTCTCTGTCTGAGGGCTTAGTTTGTCCTATTCTCATTTCATATGTAGTTAAAGAACCATGCATTTCATCCATGCTAAAAGTATTTAGATCTTTAGCTTCTTCTATAGCAGAAACTTTAGAATCAAATCTTTTGTGAAGAGTTCTTAGTACCTTTTTCATGATGACCGCATCTTCCATTTCCTCGTCGAGTCCTCTAATCGCATTAATGATTCCATTGACTCTCGGCATATAGGCCTCTATGTTCTCATCGTCATTCATTTTTAATGCTTCGAACTGAGCTCGATGCGTTTGTAGCTTGGCTTCCTTGATCTTGCCATCTCCTTCATGAATGCTCTATAGTTTGTCCCACATGTCTTTTGCCATTTTACGACTCATGATCCTTATCAGTTCACTGTCTACTAACCCACACATTATAGCATTCTTTGCTTTAGAGTTATTCTCAAACTTTTTCTTCTCAGCAGCATCTGTTGGAGGAGTAGAGGATATTGTGTATCCACTTTCTATTGACTCCCAAATGTCATATCCCAAAGCACATAGATAAGTCTGCATCCTGAGTCTCTAGAAAGAGTAATTAGTTCCATTGAACAAAGGAGCTTTGTTGGATGAAAATCCTTCACCACCGGCCATTGTGTTTCTTCCAAGATCACCTTAGCTGATTGAGCTTGTTCAGGAACCTTGCTCTGATACCAATTGATATTCTCACAATGACACTGAGAGGGGGGTGAATCAGTGTAGCTATTTAAATTCAGATCTACAACTCTTTTAAAACTTAAGCAAGGAGAACTTAAAAATAGATAAAGCAATTTAAACAAGAGAGCAATCCACAACACACGATTTAACGAGGTTCACCAGTTTTGGCTACTCCTCAAAAATTAGACTGCTTGGACTCCCATCCAAATCCAGCCTTTGCAAAGCACCAACTTTACAAACAGTTTACCAGCACCCACTAGAAGGAGCACCAACCCCTAATTTATCTACACCAACAGAAAGGAGCACCAACCCCTAATGCCAAGCACCAACTTGGACTTCAGTTCTGAATAGATTTTATGACATAAAAATGCCTTCTCTTCTACTAGACCCTCACTGGTCTAATTCCTTTTAACAAGAACTGCATATACTTACAACTCTGCTATTCTCTCTTACAACACTCTCTTCTGTATATTTTTTAGCATAATACTCTCTATTGTTTTTCACAGTTCCTTTTTCCTTTTTATTCGACAAATCACAACACTCTTGCCACGTGCAGAGCTCAACCCTAACCCTAACTTCCTGCACATGAAAAACATTCTTTTTGGCTCTGCTTACTACGCTGTTAATAGCCTTAAAAGCTTACTTACATCTCTGACAGACTTATCTGCCCACTTTACGGCTCTGATAGCCTTTTCGATGCTTTGTCAGTATATCCACTATTTTGACAGATTTATCTTTTCATTTACGACTCTGACCGTCTTACCTGCTTATTTACCGCTCTGACAGTCTTACCTGCTTATTTACAGCTCTGACAATCGAACTCTTATTTATAACTCACGATGACCACTCGACAAGAAGCTGCTCGACAGCTTTTTGTCTTCTTCTCGGCCTGCATGCATGAAAACACATGTCACGATATCATGACACTTTTTGCCTTCGTACACTCTACTTGGCATGCACCCGCGAAAATGTGACATGTCACGAAATCATGACACTTTTCGCTTCCTTGCACTTCTCTTTGCATGCACCAACGAAAATGGAACATGTCATGAAATCGTGACACTTTTCGCTTCCTTGCACTTCTCTTTGCATGCACCAGCGAAAACGGAACATGTCACGAAATCGTGACACTTTTCTCCTTGCACTTCTTTTTTGCATGCACCAATGAAATCAGAACATGTCATGAAATCGTGACACTTTCGCTGCCTTGCACTTCTTTTTGCATGCACCAGCGAAATTGAAACATGTCATGAAATCGTGACACTTTCTTCCTTGCACTTCTTTTTCGCATGCACCAGCGAAATCGAAACATGTCACGAAATCGTGACACTTTCTTGCCTTGCACTTCTTTTTTGCATGCACAGAAAATGAAACATGTCATGAAATCGTGACACTTTTCGCTTCCCTGCACTTCCTCCTTGACTTTGTCATGAAATCGTGACGCTTCTGCTTCCTTGCTCTTTCATTTTGCTTCTATCATGAAATCATGACACTTCATCCTTCGGAGTCTTCCTCTCTGCTGTTGTCGCAAAAATGCGACATGTCACAAAATCGTGACATCTTTTCTCCTTAGCTCTTCTCTTCTCTTCAGGTCATGAAAACGCGACATGTCGCGATATCGTGACACTTTTTCTCTCGAGCTCTTCCTCATGCAATATGTCACGAAATCGTGACACTTTTTATCTTACCTTTTCTCTCCTGCAATATGTCACGAAATCGTGACACTTTTTCTCCTTAGCGCTTTCTCTTGACATCGGATCGTGAAAACCCGACATGTCGCGAAATCGTGACACTTTTCTTTGCGAGCTCTTTCTCTCGAACCTGTCGTGAAATCGTGACACTTTTTCATCCGTACCATCCTTCTTGCAAATTGTCACGAAATCGTGACACTTTTCCTTGCAAGCTCTTTCTCTCAAACATGTCACGAAATCGCGACAGTTTTCTTTGCTTGCGCCTTCTTTCCAAACATGTCACGAAATCGCGACAGTTTTCTTTGCCTACGCCTTCTTTCCAAACATGTCGCGAAATCACGACAGTTTTCTTTGCTTGCGCCTTCTCTCCAAACATGTCACGAAATTGTGACAATTTTCTTCTTGCCTTCTTTGCTTCCAACATGTCACGAAATCGTGACAGTTTTTCCAGCATTTTCTCTCTCCTCCGATATGTCGCGAAATCACGATAGTTTTGCTATTTGGCTTCTTTTCCTCCTACATGTCACGAAATCGTGATAGTTTTCTTGTCGCGATATCGCGACAGTTTTCTTACTTGCCTTTTTCTTTGATCTTTTGAAACTGGGCCACTTCTGTCTTCTTGGAAATTTACTGTACATGCTCTGACTGACCTCTGAACTCCTGTCCACTGCATTATCAATTGATCTATCCATCTGTGTTGACAACAATGAAAATATTGTTTCTGCACCTTGCTCAACACTAGAGGTTGGTGATTAAATCCAACCTACCAATGTTATTGTGAGACGTGCAAGTGTGTGAAGATTTTGTTTTCTATTGTGTGATGCAAACTAGTATGCAATTCCATTTATTGCCTACAAATGCAAAAATAAAAACACACAAGGGCAAACAATATTTACACAAGTAAGCAAAAATGTTGTGCAAAAATGATTTTTTTTTTTTGAAAGTTTGTGATTTTTTTGTTGTTTTTGAATTTTTTGTTAAGTGTGATTGATTTGTTTGAACAATTTTTATTTTATTGACAAGATGAAAAATTAAAATGAGTTGATTTTTATCTTTTTTGAAAAAAGTGCAAAAAATGAAAATAATATCTATATATATATATATATAGATAGATTTTTTTTTGTATTGATTTTCTTGATTTTTTTTTTGTTGCATTTTTTTTTAATGTTTTTTTATTTTTGAGTTTCAATTTTTTTTTTATGTTTTGATTTGATACGCGCCTAGTTTTGAATTTTTATTTTTATTTTTTTTTGTTTTTTATTTTTTTGTCAATTTGAAATATTTTTTTTTATTATTTGAAAAAAATAATTGGTTTGAATTTGGGTGGGGCACGCATGCTCAAATTTTGAATTATTTTTTTAAGTTTTTTATTTTTTTGTTAATTTTTTTTAGATGATTTGAGTGCAGGCCTTGCACAAGCTTGATGCAGGGCAGGCCTGTGTAGGTTGACATCAGGCCTGCATGGCTGACATCAGGCCTGTGTGGCTAACGTCAGGCCTGTGCAGGCTAAAATCAGGCCTACGTAGGCTGACATCAGGCCTGTGTAGGTTGATGTCAGGCCTACGTAGGACCCTGCGCATTCCTGATGCAGCACAGGTTTGCATAGGGTAAACCTGATGCAATGCAGGTCTACACAAGGTAGGCGTACATAGGCTAACATCAAGCCTATGCAGGCCTAACACAGTGCAGGTCTGCATAGGGTAAACAACTTCTAGCATTATATAAATCTGTAAGATAATAAAAGAGTTTATTCACAACACTAAATTGGCTGAGTCTTTTCAAAATATCCTACATTCTACACCACATCAATTGAATCATTACTATATACAATATCTACATATGCCCCTGATTAATATAGGAAACAATGATGATCAAGCTAAAATCTAAAATTACCAAGTACAATAAATCATTAAGCATTACACATTCCATTATAGTACAAAATTTTCACAGGCTATATACATCGGAGAACTGAGGCTCATAAGCAAAATATATATATATATATATAAAGAGGTAATAATGCGCTACTAGCTAGCACCCCCAAGACCTCTAGGAGGACCTTGAGCTAACAAAACACCATGAGATCTAGATGGTCGATGGGCCTTGCTGCTACCCTCAGTATGCTTGCTAGAACCCGAAGATGATGAAGAAGGAGGAATAGGAAGAGGAATCCTAAGCTCATGAAGAATGCTCTTGAGCATCTCTATATATGCTCCCTTTCTATGGATAGTCCTTAGATATGCACCCTACCGAGTCGTATGCTGATCAATATCTACTCTCAAAGAAGAAATAGTAGATATAACATCCCCTCCACCAGGCGTAGCCTATGCTCCATCAAGCTCACCCTATAAATGAGTCACCTCACCCTACAACCTCATAATATTTACATCTCGAGTAGCGATAGCATCACTACTAGGTCCACCCCATAGCCCATCCACCTCACTCTATAGTCGAGTCACCTCACCCTGATACCAAGTCAACTCATACTTCAAGTGAGTCACCTTCGTGTCCAAACTGTCCCGTTGAACCTGGAGTATATCCCACTACTCCTCTGTATGGTGAGGAGGTACATCCTCCTCTCTCTCCCTACCATCACCCCCATATCCCTCCTCACTAAAATTTGCCTCCACATCCACCTCAGGCTACTACATCTTTGTAGCAGCCTTTGTCCCAGCATCATTACCTCATTGGTGCTTCACCGATCGAGGAGCCTGATCACCCGTATCTACCTCATCCCCACTCCCCCATCATCCATAACCTGACTAGGTGTCCAAATAGGTTGTGAAGCAATCCAAGCATCGTACTCTACAATAGTCCCCACATCATCCATATCAGGAAACACTATGGCTAGATAATTTGTAGCATCATCAATAGTATAAAATTCATGAGTAAGAGGTAGACCTAACTCGTCACCTCATTTCCTATAAATAACTAGATCATCAGGAACACCTTACACCAATTCAAACTACCTCTACACTCAAGAAAATTGGATTAAATCCATCTCTTGAAGGTGGCTACCCACAATCCATCACCCTCATCAAACTCTAAAAAGCTCCATAACATCTATCTCCCAATCAAGGCCTCTCCATGGGCGTCAACATATCCAATACCTCATCAGCTCGCTAAGTCTGTACATGTATATAGCTGCCTTAACTAAAGAGTGTGTGGCAGAAGACTCCTCACTAAGGAGCCAATGATAATCACGAGGATCATTAGGATCGCAACCACAAGGAAGTCCTAGAGGGTGGCCCATAATGATGTGTTTCCAAGACCAAATCTAGAGCACTAGATTGCAACTAAGTCTCTTCTGCCCTCTCTTCATCTCATATAACTCACTATACACCTGATATAGAAGAGCGGATGCCCAAGACAACCTCTATAGATCTGACATCAAACTAAGTACAATGGAAACCTAGTTCCATGGGATACTTGATCCCATGCTATTGGGAAACAACATGTTGCTCAATATGTACATCATAAAAGTCAAAAAAACACCCAATCTATCCACCTTGAACAAGTCAAGGTAAGCAATATCACCCTTGTTGCAGTCCACATCCTATAGATCACCATATATGGGTCAAAGGGCCTCCTCCTTGTCATGGCCCACACTCACTAATGGACCCTTGATAGGCACCCAAAAGATATGGTACACATCATCTAAAGTAATAGTAAGCTCCCATGTAGGAAGATGAAAAGAACCATGATCAAGATCCCATATCTTGACCAAAGCATAAATGAGTGCTTCATCTACCCTGATAGTGCCTAATTGCCCACAACCATCCAAATATACTACCTCCAATAATTTCCAGTCATCATCAGTAAGAGACTTCCACACTTTGGATATAATGTGGGGTCATCTATGATGAGCATCTTCACTTGAAGCCAAAATCAAAAAGCAAAAACAACATCAATAAACACAAGCACTACAACAGAAAAAAAAAAAAAAAAAAACTTTCAACATACCCCATGCATGATAGCATTCAAAAAGAAAAAACAAAATTTTAACCTACCCCTACATGGTAGTAGTAAAACAAAAAAAAATCACAAAACACAAACATTCAAAAAAAAATCAAAACAACAAACAAAACATCCATTTAGACTACATGCAATAAACAAAAACAAAAAAAATCAATCACAAAACACAAACGTTCAAAAAAAAAAATCAAAACAACGAACAAAACATCCATTTAGACTACATGCAATAAATGCAAAAAAAAAAAATCAACCTAACCCTACATAGTAGACATAAAACAGAAACAAGAAAAACGAAAAAAAAAAATTTGCCACCCCCACTTAGTTATTCCAAAAACAAAACACAAACAAAAACACACAAAAACAATAAACCTAAACTAAGGGCCTCAATCACCTACCTGAGCATAGCACACATCGGCTTCCACTCCAACTAAGCCTCCACCTCCGCTGCCACCCACACCCGTGTTGCCTCTACCACGACTCCCCTTACCAATATCCATCTCACTCATGGCTAAGAACCAATAAACTCAATCCAACTGGCAAGAATGAAAATGAAATGACCCACATGCCTATATATAGCCAATTTTTGCAATGTAAAATATGCATCCACATTTTGCAGAAGTGCGTAAAATCACAGACCCATGGTTAGCACGCAAAAATATGGGCACGTGGTTCCAACATAACAGAACCGTGCATCCATAGTTTCTACCAAAAAAACAACAAATCATCATAGAAAACTGCAAGCCATCATCATCAAACTCACTATACGCCTCATAACTAGTAAATTACCCTATACACCTAGCGGTTGTAGCAACTGGCAATCCATGCAATCTGGTAGGATGGGTAACTCACCATAAGGATACATATTTCCAGTTTGAAAACTTGCACCCCAAAAATTGATCTTCGATGTGTCAATGCAATTTTTCATCAAGGTTATCCTTAACTTCTTTCATTGGGTCAAAAGCAAAAATAAATCAAACCAACTTTGGTATCATCAGAAACCATTAAAGCATCGATGTCTAAGTGTGCTGGCTCCGATGCACAAGAGTGACTAACAATAACAAGACTCATGAAGCTCACACACATAGTTAAATATTTCACCACAACACATTCCTCAATAGCGAACAAAAGGTAAATTTGCAAACACTCCCAAACTTGGGGTATCAAGTTCATCAACATCTCAAAATTGAAATCAAAAATAGCAACTTTTTATCATCTACCTTTTGTCAATTGGCTTGTGGGTCTCATTCGTTACCCATTCACCAATTGAGGGGGTAAGCCAAAATCAAAATTTCCAAATCATTCATTCTTTGTGCCAAAACAATTTGAGCCCATCTCTTCACCCAAATAAAATTAGGTGTCATTGGTTTTTGCACTACATTGTGTTACACACAATTTAGTACAAAAAGGGGCAACTATAGACACCAAAATTCAGCACCCTCAAAGCCACATTTTCCACCCCACCACAAAATTATACATAATAAAAATATATGCCTAAGTTCTAACTTAGGGATATAAAATCCTGCATATTATCCTATTTTTTAGATTTATTAAATCTATAAAATCACCCTAGGATACCCTACCTACCCACCGGACATGTGTCCTGGACACTTCACCCAACATCTTTGCTACATCTCACCCACTCTTGTTCCCCTTGTCCTTGTACATGGGGCAGATTTCCAACACCCATGACACATCTCATCCTCCTTTTCTCCCTTGTCCCTTCACATAGGACAGGATACCACATATCACTCCACTTGTAACCACATCACTCCAGTTAAATGAAGCACACTGAGTGACTCACTTTAATTGTCCCTTCCACCTGGCAGCCCAGAATTGCCACTTAGCAATCTAGGCTTGCCACCTCCCACTTCCCTCCAAAGCCCTAAGGGGCCTATAAAGGCACCTTGGATTCACTAAATTATGGGAGCTAAATTAAGATACAGCTAGGCTACCTAAATTGAGTGTGACCCTCGAGCAGACTGCAAGTGAAGTCTATACTAGATCTTGAAGGTCCATTTCCCAAGGTAACCTATGTTTCAACCTGAACCACCCATCCACAGTTTCACAGTCAAAATCATGCATCTATGGTTCCACGGCCGTGCATCCATGGTTTCCAGTCCACCACCATGAACCTACAGTTTTGCAGATATGAGAATATTACCAGAGACGATCAGTAATTTTATTTTAGAAAGGCTTGTTGTGTTACTTATTACTATAATTTGATTTGCAAGATTAATCACTTAGGATTTATGTGTATTATTAGTTTTTACACTCTAATATACAGGTGCTACTAATCCCTTTTCTGGTGTGAATATGTGCAAGTGATAGGTACTTTGATAAATATGTTGAAGCTAGAGTGGTCCCTTGTTGGATACCAAAGCCCACTCACCTTGGATTGTAGTAGAAAGTATGAAGAGCATGAGTTCCTGGGAAGACTTGGAAGACCCCCATTCCATTAGATCATTCATTTGTACCAATAAAGAGAGAGAATTGTAACATTGCTCCCAAACACATTTGGGGCAATTCAAAATTCATTTGTAACATTTGTATCAAAAATCAATAAAGAAAGCAATTTTGGCAATTTTATTTCTCTGTATTCTCTTTATTTACTTCTCAGTTCTTTTTTGTTACAATAAACAACTAAGAGACAAGACCTGCTCAGATCTAATATTATTAATATCACAATTGGCATATGGGAGATAAAATATCATGATCATGGAGGTGATCAAAAGTAGCCCCACCTAGATTGCAAAATCCCCTATCAATTTCATTAGTGCAACCATAAATTTTAGTAGATTAGAAGTGAAAGATGAAGTACTAAAGAAAATAAATGAGGAGCTTGAGGTGAAAATTTCATAATTGAAGGCTAAAAAGGATCAACTGTAGTAATAAAATGAGACACTAAAGAAGTATACCTTTGAGCAATATCAACTAAAGAAGCAAGATGAGGACCTCAAATTTGATCTTGACAAGGTTGAGAAGAAGAAGAAACGACTAGAGGATCTCTTGCAATAGCTTACACAGGGGTAGATCCAATTGAAGAGACAAAGTGACCAAGAAAATCCTAATTGGATGACCAAGTGAAGCAACCATAAGAAGCCTAAAAAGAAAGATATCAAAAGATTGATCAACTCTAGAAGAAACTTAAAACATTAAAATAAGGATAATAACTGTATATCTAAAGAGAGCCTTTAACATTTAGCGGGTCAAGTTTCCCTGGGGAAAAATCAAGGAAGAAGTAACAAATGCATAGAGATACTTTCATATTGTAGCCTATGTAGAGCACAACCTAAATTAAGGGACAAAAATTATCAATAAGAATAATTTATTATAAAGGTTCCAAAAAATAGTAAAGCTTTTGTCTATAATATTGCCATCACAAGCACGATAGCTTGAGATAGACTAAAAGGACATGGTAAAGAAGATAAAGAAAATCCTTCATGCTTAGAGAGACTTATAGGCTTGCAAAGACACATTAGCCTCTCTAAAAGCCTTAGTCCAAAATATGATCAAAGAAATTTAGGGGCTTGTCATTGGTAAACTACCATACATTTTTACCTATAGCTAAAACTCATCGATGATGACACAAATTGATGCAATGTTTGAAGAGGAGAAAAATTAGAGTGATTCAAGGGTGTAGGTGAAATATATAAGAATATAGATCGACTTTACACCAAGCTACAAGAGCTAAATGCAAATGTATCGACCCAAATTTTTTGCGCCCTTACCTTCAGGCTAAATGATCCATGCCCGAAATGGGGATGCGAAAAGGATGAGACAATACCTCGGACTAAGAGGCCCTTTGAATGTCGCACCTCTTGGGGGAGGGGTATCAGGGTGAATTTTTTACGGATGGTGGGGTCCACCAGGAAACTTTGAGTGGCAGTTTCCACACCTAGGTTGAGAATGGGTTTGATGTGTTCAGTTTTATAATTAATCATTCAAATTCCTAGGTTTGGCCAAATGAATCTAAGCTATTCTATATGCAAATGTTGATTTATATGAAAACAGAAAGCATGATTAAGTGTAAAATGCAGAGAATATACTAAATGAAAAATAACATATATGATTTCGGATGTCTGATGAAGATTCTAAAGCTTGTAGAAGTCCATATCGTCTCTAATTTGACAGGATCATCTGAGATCATACGAGATCGTCGATGATCTGACGAATTTGTTAGACGAATTCATCAAAAACCTGCAATCACAGAAATAGATACCAAGAACCAAAAATGCAATTGCAAAAGCAAGGGAAAATGATATAAATGATAGTATAAATGTTAGAATGACAACTCTAGATGACAATTAAAGGAAATGCATTATTTTAATGATTTATTTTAACCTTATCATGCATCTATGCTACATGAGATGAACTCCAGGATGCAAAAATGAAATAAAACAGACAAATGTAAAACAAAACAAGAAAAAAAGAACAAAAAATGCAAACTCGGGGCACTGGTTGCCCCCAATCTTGACTACAGTCAAAATCGCCTGCAATAACACGAAATCATCTCAGATGTCCAGGATCGTCTGAAATCATACGAAATCATCTACGATGATCCGAGCTTGCTCCAACTAAAAAATAGTGAGGTTATTGCAATAAAACTTGAAAATGCACAAATGTAGACAATGACTCGAGGTGTTTTAATGCATGTAAAACTAAATTTGCAGAGAAATTCAACCAGGGTAAGAGTCAGGGAAAATCCTAAGTTTAAATAGGATTTAGGGAGAGGTTAGGAGGTTGGAGATCATCCCAATCTAGGAGATCTCCAACGGGGGAGTCTCTAATTGCGCAGACACGCTTTTGCCTAAGTTAGATAAGCTGTTGAAATAGAAGCTAATTCTAAAAAATCAATTTTGGGACGAAATCGTCTGGACGTTCTATTCCAGAAGAATTCATCTGATCTGAGATAATTTCACCTGATCGACGACGATATCGTCCAACGGTCACAACAAATCCTAAAAATGGCATGAAAAACAAGGGGAGAGGTTGAACGGGCGGTTTTAGGTTAAAATTCAAATTTTAATCTTTTTACTAAGGTTTAACTGCTCTAATTTTAGGGTGCTACATTTTGCCCCCTCTTTAGCAAATTTTTTGAAGAAAATGCGTTAAAGACGAGTTCTTCTCGCTTTACGAGAAAACAAAAATTTATTCCAATTTTTAGGTGACGATTCTAGGTCGAATCGTATGACTGCTTACTATGGTGCCCCCTCCGTGTTTTTACCCAAATCGAACGTTTGAGGTAAAAGCACGGAAAAGCAAAAATTTAAAATGTTGTTTAATTATTTTTAAATAAAATTAAAAAATAGGGTAGAGCCCTAATTCATTTTTACTGTTCATTTTCTCTGGTTTTGGAGCTCTGCAGACAAAAATGGTTGAGACGGCGCACAGATCGACTGAGGTCCGGTGCGGGCTACGGGTAAGAGTCTAAACTTAATTTAGCATGTTATTAATTGATTTTATGTGAATTTTTTTAGTTGAATTTGACTGGATTTAGGGCATCGCGGCCGTTTTTAGGCCATCGACGATGTCAGGACAAAATCATCCCGATTTCGTCGAAATCACCCCTAGGTCGTCAATTTTGTC
Organism: Wollemia nobilis; assembly: GCA_028583015.1. NCBI lineage: Eukaryota > Viridiplantae > Streptophyta > Pinopsida > Araucariales > Araucariaceae > Wollemia > Wollemia nobilis. The sequence continues at coordinate 2,726,842 of JAQPPZ010001678.1, read as the reverse complement.
CGAGGGCAAAATCGATGAAAAAGGGACGATTTTGTCCAAAAAGGGTCGATTCCCAAGTTGGAGAAATCAGAGACGATTTCGTCCTACTAAGGACAAAATTACTAAATTTAGGATGATATCGTCCAAGATTGGACGATATCGTTATTTTTATGAAATTAAACTAGTTTGAATTGCATTTAATTGATTTCAATCACTATTTTATTAATGATTTTTATTGTTTTGTTGTTTATTTTGCAGAGGGGATTGCTAAAGAGTCAGTAATGGAAGTACGATGGGCTGAGGGATGACGTGGCCGCGCTTGATCAGACAGAGTGAGACTGATTGGTAGAGGTTGATTTGCAGCATGTGGCAGAAATGCCACAAGTACCGACAAAAATGGGGCTGCTGATAGCCCTGGCATAGAGATGGTATCCAGGATCGTCTTATTTTTGGTTACCGACAGGGGAGATGGCTTCCACTTTGGAGGATGTATGGAGGATCTTAAAGATCCCCGTACAGGGACTGTTGATGACTTCTACGGCCAATCAAGGCCATGCTATGATGCGGCTATGCGATGACCCTAGCTTCACCCTGGAGAAGGGCAGAGTAAACATCGAGTCACTACGGCAAATGCTTGGGGCATATAGACTGACTCAGGTTTTGGTAGGAGTGGTAGGTGGTCTTCTGTTGTGCCATCAAAGTGGGTGCAGACTACCATGGCTCCTTTTTGATGTGGTCTGCGACATGAGAGACCATAGGTATAGAATTGCCTAAGGGAGCTTTGTACTATGTCGACTGTTTAGGATCCTTCATGGGGTCGTATACAAGGGTGGGCAATGTCTAGTTTTGACATCTTTACTACAAGTTTGGTGCTGGGAGCACATTGTGATGCGAAGGCCGGTAGGGCTTCTATTGATAGGGATTGACTAGGAGAGGCCCCAAGTTTTCTATTAGTGGCTTCGAAGAGGGTCATAGTGGTAGATAGATCTGTCGATGTCTCAGAGGCTACTAGATGACCTCGTCCTAGAACAGATCACCTGGAGGTCATGGAGAGAGCATCCAAGGTGTGCAGAGGATAGACAGGAGCTGGATCACATTAGGTGAGTTTGCTTGCTGAGGATGGAGCAGGGAGAGGTAGAGCTCCACCACTACGATCAAGTTTTGAGGTAGTTCGGTCTACAGCAAGGGATCCCTTCTCTCAGGGATTACGAGTTCTCTTGGACTATCCAAGATAACACTACACTCAGCGGGGCTCCAAACATGCAATGATTTTGGAGTCAGGACACAGATGATGCTCCCATTCAGCCAGTGGATGGGGACGATGCTGGGGTGGTCGACAGATACAATGCCTAGTACGTAGGCATCTGTCCTCCTCGGATGACAAGGGCACAATTTCTAATACACGCAGTTGTGTGTCGAATGGGGAGGCGGTGCCAAGATGCCATTGATGCAACAAGGAGTCATGAAGGGAGAGAGCAGCAACGGTCTCCACAGAAGAGACGACAAAGGATGCCATAGGCTCCGCAAATGCCACAATAGCAGGAGAGGAGGGAGGAGGGACTCCCTTCTCAATAGATGGAGAGGCCACCATCGCCCAATAAGGGTAAGGGTGTCGAGGTGGGGGAGAGCAGCGAGGTGGTGGCTCTTCGATGGGAGGTTGCCTGCCTTCAAGCGCAGGTGCAAACACTACAGGATGAGGCTGCACGGCTCAGGGCATGAGGCAGACGGGTGAGTACTCAGGATCTAATGTAGGCTATTGCCCAGATCACATTCTATCAGGCACTATACTACCAGGCAGTGCCAACAAAGTAGAGGATACCGCTACCAGCCCACATTGTAGAGCCTATTGTTATGGGGTCGTCGAGGACATTATCACGGTCGGCATCCAGGACTCACGACACCACACAAACTGCGATGGGGCCACCTCCTCCACCTTAGGGTGGGAGATGAGATGAGGCTGAGAGCTCGAGGGGTTATCGAGGCTAGTTGCTAACTACACAGAGACTGTACTATACTATTATTATTATTTTGAGAGGATTGAGTATGTCGAGGTATAGATTGTGGCATACCAATCCAGTTTTGATATGATGTACATAATGTTGTTGATATATATATATGATATTTTTGATGATATGACTTGTGCATATGTTTTATGATGCTTTAATGTTTTGAATTGTTGATTGATGATTCATGTAATTATGTCATTTTGAAATATTATAATTTTATGTCATGCTTTAAAATTTAAATGAACTAATCTGATGTAAACAAATTGGTTGGTTGTAGTATGATTTTGATAAAAAATAAAAGGGACTTTTAACAATAATTTCAAAGGACATTGTCGTTGTTATATGACCATTTCATGGAGTCGTCGCTCGTTAGGTCGTCAAGCTAATCCCAGTATAGAAATATTGTTAAAAGTAAAAGAGTGCTTAAGAGATTGTCTTAAGGCTTTGTGTTGTGATGATGAAAAATGGTGATGATGATGATTTGTTTTCAGATTTCCATGAAAATATTATGCATGAAAAATGATTTTTGCTAGGCATGAATTCCTAAGTGTGATAAAATTTTTGAATAATTCCCTAGGAATTATACCATCATTGCAAAATTGAATGTTGACATAATGAAATGAAATAGAAACAGTGTTCGTTCTTTTTAAAGCAAAATTGTGTAACATAATGATTTAAGTCATATGTTTTTATGATTTAAATGAATGAGAAATAAAATTAGAATCAATGGTTTGCACTAGGCATAGAATTATAGGTATAGACTTATACCATCATCGCGAAATCCAAAGAAGAAATTTGATATAATAGTTTTATTGCATGATTGATTTTTTATTTTGAAATAAACAGAAAATATAAAATGAAGACTTGCGCTAGGCATAAAATTCCAATTTAAGTTTTGAAACTATACCATCGTCGCGGAAGTCGAAAAAAAATATAAATATAAATGTGATTTTATTGCATGTGTTGAGAGATGTTTGTAGATTTTGAAAAGAAATGTATGTAGTTGTTTTTACATAAAACAGATGAAATCATTCTAGAATATTTGCATAAATATTTTAAATTATCTCAAAGACAAAATGTATATTTATAAGGAACCCCATGTGCATATGTGAGTTCGTTGCCAATATTGATCTATCATAATGAAAAAAAAATCTCTCAAACACAAATGTGTGTGTAATTGTATTGTTCATTTACCAATTTTGAGCAAGAAAATTTGATACAAGTAATTTGAATTAACCAAATAAGTGTTCGTTGACCATGATTTATATGCATGTAATCGTACCAAACTACTATGTAAGTCGGGTCATCAAGAGCTAGCTAATCCATAAGCAGACATAGGTCTATACAAAAGAAGGTCGCTAATGTAACAGACATATCACCATGCTAAGAATTACCCAAGGCCAAGCGGGTTGGGCACAAATCGCCTGTTATGGGGCTTACCTCATAGTTTTTGAATAATTGAGAATTTCAGGGATTCAAGCTCATTCACCCTTCTTTTCTTTTCAAGGGGTAGGGAAAAGGGATTTTATTGCTTTTGCTTTTTCTTTTCTTTTCTCTTTTGCTTTTTTTTTTTTTTGTATTTTTGCTTGACATTGAGATAATGCTGAAATATTGTTGAAATGGTACAAAATAATACTGAAATAATGCTTCTTTTCTCATAATTTTTCTTGATTTTCTTTTTCTTTTTCTTTCTATACTAGGGATACTTGCTCGGATTGGCTGTGGAGCAAGGGATTTGTATTCTGGGTAGGGGTGAGCTTGTCCTTTTGTCAATTCTCAAATATTCTAGACCATGTGCATGATAGGATAGCAGGGGAAACTTTTCGCTCAAGAAACCACTTCTACTATGTAGCATCGTATTGAATTTGCAATGAAATCATTTTTAATGTAAAAAGGTGTACTTGGTTTAAGTAAATAACAAGATCAATTCTCTATGATCAAAACTTTATTTAATTCAACTGTGGACTTTGATATAAGAGAGATTAATAATCATGCCAAATAAAATCAAGATATTTATTCATGTGAGTGTGAAAGTGAGGGATTCCAAATAAATGCTAATTTATCCAAAATAACTAAAAATATAAGTGCAATACTTCAAGAATTGATAGGTGCAAATAAAGAATGTTTTTGAAGAATTTGATGATTTTGATGTTTTTTGGTTTTAATTTATGAATTGAGAGAATAGATAATATTGTTGTTTTTTTTTAATTTTATATGTTTTATTAAAATGAAACAATATAAAAATTATACACAGATGATGAAATGACCAGATTTATGCATAATAGCGTTTAAGATGCATAATGTTCATAGGTTCTTTAAGATATTTACCATCTAAGGTAGCTAATCTGTATGCTCCCGATCCAAATTTAGCAGTGATAATATATGGTCCAAGCCAATTGGGCTCGAATTTACCTTTAAGGTCTTTAGTTGCATTAGTATTTTTTTTTATTTTCTTTTAAGACCAGGTCGTCGATCTCAAAGGATCGGTGATGAACTTTCTTGAGGTATGCTCGTTTAAGCTTGTTTTGGTAGGCACGAAGATGCTCCAAAGCATTGATACACTTCTCATCTAGGAGTTCCAGCTAACTAAGTCTACCAACATGATATTCATCTCCTACTTCAGTATCTTGAAGTAGTAGAGCCAAAGAAGAAACTTCTAATTCATATGGGAAAATGGCTTCAGCACTATAAACCAAAACAAAATGTGAAGTTCCCGTGGGAGTGTGAATGCTAGTTCGATAAGCCCACAAAGCAGGATATAATTGGATGTGCCAATCTCGACCAAATTTATTGACCAGTCTTTTAAGGATTTTAATTAATGTTTTATTAGATGCTTTTGCTTGGCCATTACCCTAAGGATAATAGGGAGTGGACCAACGATGTTGAATTTTATATTTTTGACATAATTTCTTGACATCTTTATTTTTGAAACAAGTGTCATTATCTGAGATGAGATTTGCATGGATTCCAAACCTACAAATAATTTGATTAAAAATAAATTTGGAAACTTGAGTTCTAGTAAAAGAAGCTAAATGCATAGCTTCAACCCACTTCGTAAAATACTCAATGGCGGTTATGATGAATTTGTGTCCATCAGATGACACAGGATTTATTTTTCCAATGATTTCTAAGCCCCACTTTGAAAAGGGCCAAGGAGATGAAATAGCCTGCATTTCTTGTGCAGGCGCATGGACAAGGTCGGTGTGCTTCTGGCACTTGTCGCAATGGCACACATAATCATGTGCATCATTCTCCATGGTAGGCCAAAAATATCCTATCCTAAAGAGTTTCTTAACAATGGCGCTACCACTAAAGTGTCCCCCACAAGATCCATCGTGGGCTTCACTCAAAGCTGATCTAGATTCTTCTAAATTTAGAAATCTCAATAGGATACCTTCAAAATATCTCCTATATAACGTATTCCCAATTATTACGAAGTGACTTACTCGTCTACGTAATAATCGACGCTGGTTTCTATTAAAACCTTTAGGGAAGGTCCCATTTTGAATAAAGTTGAATATATCAGTGTACCAAAGTTCAAGAGTAGTTTCGTTGATTAGAAACATGTCCAAAGGTTCTAAGCATGATTTATTTGAAGCGGGTTCTTGGAGTCGACAAATAATGATGGTAGCATATTCGTCATCTAACTCAAATGGTAAAAGAGATGCAACGGTAGCCATAGCGTCAGCCGCATGGTTGCTAGTTCTAGGAATAGCTTCCAAGGTCACTTGCTCAAATAAAGATATTAATTGTAACACATATGCTTTATATGGATGCAATTTATCATATCTGGTCTGATAAACATCATTAATTTGGTTTATAACAAGTTGAGAATCACCGAAGACTAACATATTTTTAATTTTTAGTGCTAAGGCAGCTCGTAATCCAAGGATTAGAGCCTCATATTCAGCAGTGTTATTAGTGCAAGCAAACATTAATTTAAAGGACATAGGTATAATATGTTTTTGTGGAGATATTAAAATAATACCTGCACTATCCCCACTCATGCATCAGGCTCCATTAAAGTATAGGTACCATTGCTCTGGATGGTCTACCTCTAGTTTAAGGCATTCATCAGGAAACTCAATGATGAGGGGATGGGTAGATTCTAAGGGTGCAGCAGCTAGTTGATCTGCTATGATTTGACCCTTAACAAAATTTTGTCCTATAAACGTGAGTTCATACTCGCTTAGTGCAAGAACCCACTTTGCTATGTGACAATATAAATAAGGTCGACTCATGAGGTACCGTAAGGGATCAGATTTAGCAATAACATACATTTTTTGACTGTGCATGCGTAATTTTTATGTAGAAAATACGACTGCTAGACATAGTTTCTCTAATGTTGTGTAGCGGGTTTCATAAATGATTAAGGTTCTGCTAATATAATAATTAGCACACTCTCTCTTTTCATCATCAAGTTGAGCTAACATAGCACCTAAAGTAAAATCTGAAGCAAAAATATACAATATGAATGGGCGATCAGGTCTAGGTGGTGAAAGCACAAGTGGGTTAAGAAGATATTGTTTGAGGAGTTCAAATGCTTCCTTGCATTCGTCGTCCCAATAGAAAGGGACATCCTTCTTAAGGATCTTAAGAAAGGGTCCCATTTTATCCGCCATCTTATCGATGAAGTGACGGATAGCTTGAAGCTTACCTTGTAAACTTCGTAATTCAGATATATTTGTGGGTGCGGGCATATCAGTGATAGCCGCAATCTTGAGAGGGTCAATTTTGATGCCACATAAAGAAACTATAACCCCCAATAATTTACCATACTTGACTCCAAATATACATTTGGATGGATTTAATCGGATAAGATATTCCCTTAACCGATTAAATACTTTTCTCAAATCATCTAAATGATCATCTTCATTAATAGAATGAGCAATAATATCATCTACATAATCATGTAGTATATCATGCATCATATAATGAAAGATATAAGTCATGGCTCGTTGGTATGGGGCACCTGCATTCTTCAAACCAAATGGCATCACTTTCCAACAAAAGGTACCCCAAGGGGTAATAAAGGTTGTTTTAGCCTGATCTTCAGGAGCTATCCTGATCTGATTATATCTAGAAAATCCATCCATTAAGGATATCATTCCACTCCCAGCAGTAAAATCAATAATTTGATCCATGTTGGAAAGAGAAAAATCATCTTTAGGGCATGCAGCGTTAATATCTCGAAAGTCTGTGCAAACCCTAACTTTGGTAGCTTCTTTCTTAGTTACTAGAACTACATTCGAGATCCATTCAGCATAATCCATGGCTTGTATAAAAATAACATTCAGGAGTTTTTCTAACTCCCCTTTGACTAGCAAGGCCACTTTAGGATGCATTTTTCAAAGTTTTTGTTTAACAGTTTTAGCATCCGGATGGACTACTAGGTGATGAATGACTACAGAAGGGTCTAAACCTGGCATATCTTCATATTTCCAAGCGAAGAAATCTTCATATTCTTTAAGGAATGCAATGTATTTATCTTGTTTTTCTTGACTTGATTATGATCCAATGTTGATTATGTGAGGATTATCCTCGGTTCCAATGTTAACTTTTTTAATGTTTTCTACTTCCATGTGTAGATCTCTCTCAAAATTAGGTGGGGCGGGTGAAACACCTAATTCTTGTAATTATTCCAAGGTTATCTTGGATAATTCATCTTGAGGAGTTGTGGCCTCAAGCTGGGCTATACTAGGTATAGAGCCATCGAAATAAAAGTCGTGTAACAATTCTTCAACGGAGACATCATGGAAGATATCTCCCTCCAACTCATCGTCAGATTCAGCAATCATTTTAGGGTAAGCTATGGATAACATATTACATGTAAATGGCTCATTTTTTAGACACAAAGTATCACGTCCATCCAAATAATCTTGGTAACATATGAGTTGATCATCATCCTCAAATGGGAAGGTCTGACCCTTACTAGTAAATAGGCCCACACCACATCGGGCGGGCCACGGTTCTACCTCAAAAGGTTCTTTCATACCATCTTGGAAAGGTTCCAAACCTTTCCCTTTATATCCCATTTTAAGCATTATAGGTTTAGCTTTAATATACTCATTAGTAAAATAACATCGAGCATATCCATCATAATGAGTCTTAATGTTTCTGGGTATTCTACCCCAATCATATCCCTTATAAATAAAGGCACAACTTTCGACTTGGTAAGTACTTCCCATAGGCTGTGGGAGACCCAGGGTATGAGGAGATGGCGGTAAATTATTTAAAATAAGGGAATCTTGCATAGAAGTATTTGTTTTTTTTTATATAAGAATTTTGGATAAATCGGGTAAGAGCTCATCAGTAAGGGCGTAAGAGGTAGAAGGATCATTTCCTACATATTTTGATGCAGAAAATATTCCTTTGGTGGATGTAGATAATGTAGATGTGTCAATAGATGGGTCTATAGGTATGGCAATTATAGGAGTAGAACAAGAAGCCTTGGTTGTGGGATCAGGATCTTTCTGGGGTCCTAATGTGGTTTATTTAGAGGATGGTTGAGCTATATGTAAAGGTGGAATTTATGGAGAAGAATTAGATGATGTTATGGGTGTGTGTTTCACATGTTTTGATGAAGAATGAGATTTAGGATATGTGGATGATAGAGCAGGGCAAAATTGAACTCCAATAGGTTCTGCCAAAGCACACATATCAAAATGTCTAGGGTCACCATGAATGGTAACCAACTGATTTTTAAATTCGAATTTGACACATTGATGTAGAGTTGAGGGAACAGCCTGCATCGTGTTGATCCAAGGGTGACCCAAGAGTATATTGTAAGATGCAAGGCAATGTATAATAAACATAGTCGTATCTAAGGTTCTCAGACCAACTTGCAATGGGATGGTGATAACTCCATACGTTTCTTGTGTTTCGTCATTGAAAGCTTTTATGATCATGTCAGTTCTTTTCATTTCATCACTTCTAAACCCAAACCTTTGGTAGAAGTCAAAAATGCAAATGTTTAGAGATGAACCATTATCAATAAAGACTCTTTTAATGGCTACATCTCCTATTAGGGCAGTAATATATAAGGGGTTATCCTTATGTAAACTATGTTGTGGTATATCTATATCCCAAAAATCAATACAATCGACTTCTCAAGTTATTATAGTATTTGTCATGGCTTCAGGTTGAATGTTTTGTGGTACCATCATTTGGCTTAATGTGAGCATTAGTTCATCTCTATGTGTAGGAGAAGATCTTAAAAGGTCCAAAAGGGAAATCCTAGTTGTAGTATTTGATAATTGTTCTATTATAAGGAGGTTTAGGTTGAACATTAGGTGCATGATTCCCTTTATTAGGAGCTCTCAAAACAAATGGAGTCGATCCATCATTCTGATTTTGATCTTGTTGAGAATTTTGAGCTTGTTGTCTAGTAACAGCTCTAATGGTACCCACAATATTATTTTTCGGATGATGAATGGGTCTTGGTCTAGCATTTACGGCTTGTTCATTAGAAAGTAATTGGTGAGAATATGGTCTAGTAGTAACTCTTCTCGAAAGAAAGTAATTTTTAGTTTCTTCGAAATTTCTTCGAAATTTCTCAAAGAGTGAGTGGGTATCCTCGACTGTTTCTTCGAAATTTCTCAAAGAGTGAGTGGGTAATCGATAATACCATTCCAATGCCATTCCTCCTAAACTTTTCGGAAACATTTTTAGTAATAACAAGTCATCATGTGATATATCATGACATGCTATCCTAAACATGCGAAGATGCTCTATGGGATCTTCGGTTCCTTTGTATATGGGTAGGATAGGCATAGGAAAGTGTTTAGGATATGGTTGTGCTACGACTATAGGATCCAACGACTGACTACACATCTCTCAATAATTGTACGAGGGACGGTAGGGATCTATCTGGTCCATGCGAGAAACTAGTTGTTTCACCATGGCTTCCAGATTACTGGTTTGTCCACCATATTAGTTTGGTGGTACATGAGTATGGGATTTGTAAGCGTATGATGGCATGACATAGGGATTAGATGCTATATTGCTATTATGTAAAGTGTTGGTAGGAAGGATATTATGAAGAATATTTGTAGCAGTATTATGTTGTGTCCCAGATTGTTGGAAGTTAATGTTTGGCTTTGTTTTGGGCTTTTGTTGATTTAAGGTATATTGATCAACAACTTGGCAAAATAGAGCAGTGAATGAAGGTTTCTTTTGTGTAGGAATGATTCTAGGCTTGGTAACAGGTACTTTAGGTGGTTGGGCAACCTGTTGTTGTTGCATGTCCTGGATCATAGCGGCCATATACAAATTGGATGGTCCAGCTTGATCACTTTCTTGATCAACGAAGGACAAAGGATTAGTGTGTGTGTGATATACTTCTTCTAGGGTTTCTTGAGTGTCACTAATATGATCCTTGTCCATATGGACTGCTCTATTAAGAACACTAATATTAATATTAAGGAACTTCCAGAAATGATCCATATTCTCAAAGGTAACAACTCCACTTGGAGACATTTTAGGGGATGAGGATCCTTCCTCTCTAACAGTTTCTTCTTGTTCATTTGCTACAGCAAACTCTTCTTCTTGCTGGTCTTGGTTTCCTTCTTCCTGAGTTGGATCTTCAGGAAGGACATTTGGGTTATTTCTTAACCAATCTTCTTCTACTTCAGTTTGTTTTCCATTCCTAAGTCTAGTCATGTGCTTAAACTTAGATTTCAGCAATTATATATATATATATATATATATATATGCGACAGGGTTAAGAGGTATATATTTTAATTATATACCTACTATAATACTTAAAAGAAAATATTTTGATTTTTTTTTGTTTTTATAACAATATAAAAATAATCAAACAACACACCAGTTGCAAGAAATAACAATAATAAAAGAAATGACCTAGTTTTCTATAAATAGTTTATGAATATCATTAATAGGATCAAGTTCGTCAGGAGTCATGAAATGCTCCTCTTCAAATTGGAAATGTTATTTCAAGAATTTGATAAAAAGTGCTATAGTGATATTATCTATTTCAGACTCTGACTTGTATAAATAAAGTTCGTGGCAATACTCTCAATATAACACAGCTCTAGGAACTCTATTCCATCTCTTTCTATCCGTAAGAACGACCTCTTAATCCTCTACACGAGATATAAATTTATGTACTACAACTACGTTCTCGAGGTATTCCTCAAAGGTGTACAACTTAGAAGACACAAGGGTTCTCTCATCAGCTAACCACCTATGGCAAGCTCTCTGAAGTTCATGGTACAAAATCACCTGATCAGGATCCAGGATTCTATCTAGGACAAACCTCTTAATTTGCCTAAGTTCTGTTGACCTAGATGAAATGATACCCAATCTCCTATCAAGTTTGTCCCACAAGGGTTGGATTCTATCTGTTTGAGGTACTTTAAGCACAGAAGTAATTTCTATGGCTGCTAATTGGTATTCAACATTTATGGTGACAACTCGTCTTTTATTATAATCTACCATCTAAATATTATATGCAATATTAACAATATTCTAATGATTCTAGATGTTCTTTAATAATGCATTTATATTTTCATATTTTTTTTTTTTTTTTTTTTTGTTTTCAAAAGGTTTTTGGTTTCACGTCGAGTTCACCAAAATGTATCGACCCAAATTTTTCATGCCCTTACCTTCAGGCTAAAGGATTCGTTCCCAGAAGGGGGATGCGAAAAGGATGAGATGATACCTCGGACTAAGAGGCCCTTTGAAGGTCACACCTCTCAGGGGAGGGGTATCAGGGTGAATTTTTGACAGATGGTGGGGTTCACCAGGAAACTGAGTGGCAGTTTCCACGCCTAGGTTGAGAATGGGTTTGATGTGTTCAGTTTTATGCTTAATCATTCAAATTCCTAGGTTTGGACAAATGAATCTAAGTTATTCTATATGCAAATGTTGATTTATATGAAAACATAAAGCATTATTAAGTGTAAAATGCAGAGAATGTACTAAATGAAAAAGAACATACCTGATTCTGGATGTCTGATGAAGATTCTAAAGCTTGTAGAAGTCCAGATCGTCTCTAATTTGACAGGATTGTCTGAGATCAGACGAGATCATCGCTGATCTGACGAATTCGTCAGACGAATTTGTCAAAAACCTACAATCACAAAAATAGATACCAAGAACCAAAAATGCAATTGCAAAAACAAGGGAAAATGATAGAAATGACAGTATAAATGCTAGAATGACAACTCCATATGACAATTAAAGGAAATGCATTATTTTAATGATTTATTTTAACCTTATCATGCATCTATGCTACATGAGGTGAACTCCAGGATGCAGAAATGAAATAAAATAGACAAATGTAAAACAAAACAAGAAACAAAGGACAGAAAATGCAAACTCAAGGCATTGGTTGCCCCCAATCTTGACTGCAGTCAAAATCGCCTACAATCACATTAAATTGTCTCGGATGTCCAGGATCATCTGAAATCATACGAAATTGTCTACGATGATCCGAGATTGCTCCAATTGAAAAACAGTGAGGTTCCTGCAAGAAAACTTAAAAATGCACAAATACAGATAATGACTCGAGGTGTTCTAATGCATGCAAAACTAAAGTTGCAGAGAAATTCATCCAGGGGAAGATTCAGGGAAAATCCTAAGTTTAAATAGGATTTAGGGAGAGGTTAGGAGGTTGGAGATCATCCCAATCTGGGAGATCTCCAATGGGGGAGTCTCTAACTGTGCAGACATGCTTTTGCCTAAGTTAGAGAAGCTGTTGAAATAGAAACTAATTCTAAAAAATTAGTTTTGGGATGAAATCGTTTGGACATTCTGTTCCAGACGAATTCATCCGATCTGAGATGATTTCATCTGATCGACAACGATATCATCCAACGGTCACAACAAATCCTAAAAATGGCACAGAAAACAAGGGGAGCAGTTGAACGGGCGGTTTCAGGCGATTTCGCGTTAAAATTCAAATTTTAATCTTTTTACTAAGGTTTAACTGCGCCAATTTTAGGGTGCTATAAGAAAGTAGGACATGTTATTGGAAAACTAGTATGAATATCTAATAGAAGAAATTGAGAGCTTGGACACCATTCAACTACCAAGAGATGAGGAATACCAAAAAAATTTAGGGCTATTTCCATAAAATATATAATAGGAAAAATACAATTTTAACATTTTTCTACATGGATTCTAATTTTTAAGACTTTGTGTCTATGGACAAAGGCAAAATATGGGATCTCTCACCGATACACTAAATTCACAAGAAATATAGTATAATTAGCTCTTTAGTGCCTTTTAAAATATCTCAAGTTTTGGCTAAGTTCAAGACAAGTATCTATTTGCTTTATAGGTGTCAATTAGGAGTAATCTATTAATAGAATTTCTTGTAGGAGCAAAGAGCTCAAAGTCATCTAGAAATCGTTATCAAATTCAAGCAATTCATACACTTCTTAGAGTGAGTTATTCACTTCGCTATGGAAGGATGATTAATTTTTATTAAAGGATGAAAATAAGGGGTTTTTAAAAGGTCCCTAACCCATTTTTATAATTTGGGTCTCATGGACAAAGATGAGCACAAAACTGCGTCAAGATACAAACAAAACAAAAACCAGCCAAAACGTTGCATCTAGAAATTAAAGCATTATTCATTTAACTTTGCTTATACTACTTCAATTAGCAACATAGACAAAAAAAACTATATAAAATAAATTACAACAAACTCAAAACATAAAGCACCCAAATTAGGGCCAAAACATTTAGCCCTCCCCCTTGTTCATATGGACCAAAGCAATGCATCCGCAACATCTCAATCTTAGCAAAGAACATCTAAACGATCTTTTATATTGTTCACAATTTTATTTAGATACTCAATTTTAATTTCTTTCAACCTTAAAATGAATTTGTAGTTAGTTTATTTCCCTGTTGGCTCAACACTTCACATCCTCTAACATCTAAAAAAATTTCTCATGTTGAATAGTTGTTTCCACCTCGACTTTTCCATACTGCTCAATAGACTAATCACCCTCAATTGACTATTTTTTCTTTATAGAATGCCTCTATGGTATGAATTGGACAAAAACATACCCAGACACAAGGACATATGGACAACTAAATAATTGCATAACTAAAAAAATAGGCAATTAGTAAGGGTAGTGAAGATAGCAAAAAGGGACAATAATATTAGTGGCATCCTCCCTGCTCCCAACTGTAAAACTATCTCTCGTCATTAGTTTTTTGATGACACCATTCTCCTTGGAAAGACATTAGTACATGAAGCAAAGGAGTTGATGAAGGTTCTTGAATTGTATGAGGTTACCTCATATTATAAGGTTAACTTTCAAAAAGCTAGGGTGAACTTTCTCCACACTCCAGAGAGAAGATAAAGGAAGATTGTTGAGATTTTGAATTTCCAAATTAGTAGCCTGCCCTCAACCTATTTAGGAATGTCACTCTTTGATGGGAAAATTAAAAAAAATAATAATATGGAATCCTAGGAAGAATTAGAAAAAATATTATAGGGTGGAAAGAAGTCACTTTGAACCAGGATGGCAAATTGTTGTTGATTAAAACAACCCTTCAAAGCAAACCTATTTATAGTGCACTTGTCTTCAAAATAACCTTAATTATTACCAAGAGAATTGATCAAATCTGTAACAGATTTATTTGGTATAAAATGAAGGAGAAAAGGAAAATGACTCTGGTAGCATGGTATAAGGTCTACAAAAACAAGTTCTTGGGAGAGCTTGGATTGAGAAAAATTAAGGTTTTGAGCAAAGCCCTAAGGAGGAAATTTGGATGGCAGTTCTACAAAATTAAATGATGTGAATGGACTTCAATTTGTAAAGCAAAGTATCTTGAAAATTCCAACTCTTTCCTAAGGGTGGAGATCCTCCCAAAAGGTTTTGCCTTTTGGAATGGAAATACAGAAATCAAAAAGTTGCTTTGGAAGCAATTATCTTGGGATGTTAAGAGAGATACTGAAGTCTTTTTTCTGGGAAGATGCTTGGTTGAGGAAGAATCTATTGAATTGGTATGAATAACTCAAAGAAGGGATTCAATGGGCTATGAGTATCTCATCCTAACCCTTAATGTAATAACTTCCTTGATGTATTAATTCCTAGTGAACGTGGGTAGTACCCATGATTAATATTTTGTAATTTTCTAAGTTTTAGCTTAGGTAGTGCCTATGAAAAATGGCACCCTTTTCTATGTAACACATGGTAGATAGGTTAGGTAAGGTGGCCTTGTGCATGTAATTCAAGTGGCATTGTGCATGTAATTCATGTGGCATTATGCATGTAATTCGAGTGGCATTGTGCATGTAATTCAAAGTGGCACTATGCATGTAATTCGGGTGGCATTATGCATGTAATCCAGGTGGCATTTTGCATGTAATCCAGGTGGCATTTTGCATGTAAGCCAACCTTGGAAGGAAACTCTTTAAATACCCGAAAAGGCACCAATGTAATCATATTTTTGCAAATTAATGAAGTGTTGAAGGAGTTTGCCCCCTCGAAGCGGCCTGTGATTCTATCTATTGTGAGATTGTTCCTTTTAAGTAATTTTTGTTATCATATGCATTTAATTCTGAATACTGTTATAATGTTTCTGTGAGTTTATTTCCAAGCAAATGTGTGAGAGTGTGTTTATTTGAGTTGAGAGTGTGTTGTTTAGTATATTTTATAGTAGGATCTTAACACTATGGATAGCCAAGGAAGAAAAATATGTGACTCCAAATAGGAATATTAACAAGCCATTAGAGTTAGTTAGAAAAGAATTTAGAAGCAAAAAATTATGATTTCTGAGGATGAAGTAGCCCAATTTGGAATGGTTATGAGGGGGGAGAGTAAAAAGTAAAATCTAACTCCAAATTATTGAATAATACCCCAATGGATAGATCTGCCCTCTAGGATAGGATGTGGGTGAAATTACTAATCCCAAAAATATCCTTCTTCCTTTGGACAAGTGCTAATAATGGAATATTAACATTAGATAATCTGAGAAAAGGGGTTTCCAATTACCTAAAAAATATATCTTATGTTGCAACAAGGAGGTATCTATGGATAATATCTTCCTTCACTATGATTTTATCAAAAAAATTTGCAGCAAATTGTGGAATGATTTGAGAATCCAATGGGTCTCACCTACTTCCCTAAGAGACCTCTTGATCCAATGGGAAAGAAACTCAAATAGGAAAATTCTCAATGAATTTTTGTCCTTTATCCCTCCACACCTATTTTGGATTGTATGGAATGAGAGGAATTGTCTCATATTCCAATATCACAATAAAATTGAAGTGAAGGTATACTAGATGGTTAAACTCTGTGTTAGTGAGAATTATTTGGTTTGCAGGACACTAAGGGATGGAGAGGATGATGAAATGATTAAGGTGCTTCAACTTCTCTCCCATGAGAGAAGCAACATAGGGAGTAGTAAGCTTGAAGTATGAGATGTTGCCACCCAACCCAATTGTCGAGGAGAAAATGCAACATGTGATTTTCAAAACCTTCTTTAAAAAGATGTAATTTTGCTAATTTCTAGATTTATTTTTGTACTAATTTAACTAGGTATGCTTCAGTTTTACTGGGATTTTATTGGGTTTTTGTTGTGGTATGATAAATGTATGTAACTTATTATACTTTGATTTTTTTGAAGTATCATTGGTAGTTTTTTGTTTTTATGTGGATGTATGAAACTTTTCTATAGACACCTTTTGGGGCCCCTGTCCAAAAAACCCACCCCTTTATTTACCAAATAAAAAAATCATTGTTAGAGATTCACCTTCCACAATAACAAAACTAAATCTCCATCGATTCCTAGAAAACCATAAACCTCCAAATGAAACAAAGGATCTCAAGAAGCTCATTAAACATGCTAACTCCCTATCAAAACTGCAAAATACTAGCAAAAAGGAAACCATTTTTTTCTTTCTTCTATGTTAAGAATCAGTGGATTGTGATCAGATCCAATTTTTGGAAGAGCAAAGAGAAGAATTACTATTCCTCATAAACCAATCATGAGACACCAAAACTCTATCCAATCTAATCTGAATCAGGTTGTCCCTCATCCTTCTATTAGACCAAGTGTATTTATTCCCTCTTAATTCCATATCCATGAGACCACAATGGCCAATAAAATTACCAAATTCTTCCATACTATCATTAAAATCTTGATTTTTCTCTTTTTTATCACTTGGGAAGAGGGCGGTGATAAAATACCCTGCCAACACCCATGGGAGATTATTGATATATATATATATATGGAAGGATAAAAAAATAAATACAAGGATCCCGAGGAAATTTTTTGGAGGGTGGCATTTTGGCATCTAGTGGCACCATAACCCATATAAGAAGCATTCTAAGTCATATAGAAGCGTGCAACATTTGGAGGTGCATCATTTTGTTAGAGATACCCCCAAATATTTATTTTTTACTAGGAGAAATAGTTTCTCACTTCAGGTAACTCAGGGGTAAACTCCTACCATAAATAAGATCCATGGACTTAATTGTAAATATCTTTTGGCCATGAGAATTCAAAGCTTTACTTTGTGAAACCCACATTGTGCTTCATAACTCATAAAATTTGGGTAAATTGAAAAGTCGTTTACTTTTCATCAATGGAACTTCCCTTCTAGATCATAAAATATGCAATGATTAAGGCATCGCCCATTTTCCTTTCTTGACATTTGCTTCAGTATTTCATATTTAATAAAATGGGAATAGTGTTGTTATTTGGATTCACATGTGTTGAATTATCATACACTTCCCTTCTATAGTTACGACCATAATTTATTTTAAATCTCTCGCACCTTAAACCTTTACTTTTCATGCATTTTGAATTTTGCACTTTAATTTCATGTAGTTAGAGTAAATTATGCTAGGAATTAACAATGATATGGATTTTCAACCTAAATTTAAAAGTTATAAGAGACCACAAACCCTTTCATCCAATCACTTGTTGAAAGGCTATAATTAGTACATATTATTGATTAAATTAAAAGTTTGATCATTTCCTCGTTTAACATAGTTTTTCTTAGCATGTCATACGAGATGAATCCTCACTATTCATACCACTTTAAGCATTTAATTCATTATTCGGCTAAATTTCTCAATTTTTGTATAAATTTGCATTCCACACCAAAAATTGAAGAAATTTTGGTCAATTTTGAACATAGGTTGTAATTCACTCCAAATTTGAAATGACTTGCTTCACTTGAGAAAATTGCTTCAAAATTAGTCTAAGTTCACTTCTAAGAGTGATTCACTCCAAATCTATCAAACTTTTATAAATTAAATATAGAGCTACTTATTGAGGTTGTGGACTTGATTTATCGATCCCAGTCTCAAGTTGAGCTTAAATTTCACATGTTTTTTAGTGTTTGTGTTCAATTTTTATAGGTGCTTTACAAATGGTAACTCTATTACAAATTTTAGAATCCTAAAAGTTTCTCAAAGCAAGCAATCAAGACAACATCAAAACTACAAGAGACCTCAAATTTGACTCCAATTTTACATTTTCCATAGGCAAGAGGGATTTGGACCAAATTTGGAAAAACATTTTTAGAAGATCGGGTCACCTAACTATCTATTCCATTTAGACAATAATTTGCTATGAAACACTAAATTTTCCTCAACTCCAATTTGAAGAGCAATTTGCTCCAAACTGAAGAGCACTACCTCCTAGATCTCAAAATGCATAGTCAACCTTTTTTCCATATTATCATTTTTCTTACCATTTCATATCAATTAAATGGGAACATTGTTGTTATTTTGATTGATCACACACTTCCTTACTATGGTTATGCCTATTTTTCATTTAAATCCATTGCACCTTAAATATTAAAATTTATTGTTCATGTATTTTGATTTTCATACTTTAATTCCATGTAATTAGAGTAGGTTAGATTATAAATTAGCAAGCATACTAGGGATTCAACCTAAATTTAAAGATTAGAAGAGATCACAAACCCTTCAATCCAATAACTTGTTGAAAGGATGGAATTGGGGTAATTTATTGATAAAATCTTAAGTCAAATTTTTCCCCATTCAATAGCCCTCTTGGATAAAATCCCCTAAAGTATCTTCAATATTCTTGAAAATCTTCTTACTAATAAGCTAATATAGAAATCCAAAAAACCTAACACACATTAGAAGCCTTTTGATAGTTTCTATCTTTCTCCCCTAAACCATGGGCTATAACCCATTATTTTATCCTTATCTTTAGAACTGAATAATATGATGAGGAACCCAAGTGTTGTAGGTGAGTTGGAGAGGAGAGGGCAAGCCTCCAAGGGAGGTCCCAATTCAAATCTCCACCCTACCAAAAAGCTAAATTGGGTATCTAAAATCCAATTGAAAATATTGGTACGGGCAGGGTCGGGTGCGACCCCCGGGTGATTTTGATGGTGCAGAACCCCCTGTTTGTGGTCTCTCAGACCAAGGCGACTCCACAAGGGGTTTTTCACTTAAATATATATATATATATATATATATATATATATATATATATATATATATATATATATATATATATATATATATATATTATGAGGAAAAAAGGATTAAAAAGGATATCCTTTTGAAGGAAAATTCATTAGGTAGTTTTAACTCAATTCCCACTCCATTTAATCCACCTTTGAATCTTTAAAATATATAGCCCCTATGAGTTTAATTTCTATATTAATCCTTTGCTTTTGAGATCCATTATAACATGTTGTTTTATCTATCTTTGATAGTCATTTTTTATGTATCTTCTCTCACTTGGAAAGAGATCACTATAAATCTAATTTTGCCCTTTTATTGACATCTTTACTTTCAACCAAGGCATCCTTACTTTCACTTAGGGATTCCATAATTGACTTTGTTGATTTCTACCTAACTTCTCCTCATGAGAAACCTTTATTTTTATTTTTTTAAATATTTGAAACAAATTATCGAAAGGTGAGGATTGCATCCACTCAATTTTGCACCCTGTTCATATTGAACAAGCTATAATTTTTTTTAATAAGCCATATTGAACAAGTGATAATTACTAACAATGTAAATCTATTTACTTATTAAAATATAATATTTATAATTTGATAAAAATATTTTTATTCTATTTAATTAAATTATTAAAATATGAAAAATATAATTTTAAGATGTTTAATGTGTACTCATTGTAACATTTTTTTTTTGGTAATTATTTAATAGATTAATAGTGGGTTTTTATAGAGGATCCCAAAACCTTATATACAAAATCAGCCTTGCTAAATGATGTTTCATGCCACATGGCTGGGTAAGTAAACCAGACTGCAGAAAAAACAAGGATTTGTTAATTGCTCGAAGGCTCCAAGAGAGGCAAACAGTCCTGAATATTCTAAACACGAAAGACATTAAAAAAAAATAATAGCCGGAGGAACTGGACCATTGAACAACAAAAAATAGCCAGTCAGACGAGAGAAAGTTATTCGGGATTGTCCTGATCCTCAGAGTGCTAGTTTTTTTGGGCCTTCTTCAAAATGTTGATCATGGAATTAACGAAAGAAAGAATGGAAGAAGCGAGACTCAAAAGGGATTTACCAGGAGGGATCTCCTGGTCACTCTCAGTATCCGACGAAATCTCCTTCAGAGTGGGGTCCTTCTCCTCCTTTCTGATTTTCTTCAGTCGCTGGGAGGATCTGCCAAGAGTGAAGGATTTGCCGCCAATGCTATGCCTAGGCCTGACTTGAATGGAGTTGCTATAATGGGATGGCCTCGCCTCATTGGGACGGCTGGTTCTGAAGGGGCTAGAGGCTTGACCCTCAACAGGGGACACAGTATCAGGGCCTTAGGAGCTAAGCGGGTTGACCACCTGGGGAGGAGGATGCATGGCCAGGGCATGTCTGTAAATGACTACCATAATCCCCTGATGGGCAGGAGGGAGGGAGGATTTTTTGCTTTTTTTGATAGCCAAGGCGAGAGAGTAGGTGAGGTAATATGGAAAACTGACTTGCTTAGCATCGCAGAGGTGGTTGTAAAAGCTAATATGGAAACTACGAAGAGGTTTTTCTGGATCATCGCACGTAATGTATTACATGATCGGGATCATGGCACATCTATAGGGCTCAGGGAGGGCAGACCGAAGAAGGCAGGACTTGTCCCAACCAAGGTAAGAAAGGCTCTTACCTTTCTCAGGGAATTTCTCCATTTCTTCAGCCTAATTATGGCTGTCTCTTTTGATGATCTGACTGTGGGAGGGCAGACCAGAGACTGCAGCCAAGAATTCAATCGAGACGTGGATGTTAATACCTTTGATGATCACATCACCCTGAGACCAGGTGTCCATAAATCTCTAGGAAATTTCTTGATTCGGACCAGCAAAATTCTCCAAGAAGGGAAATAAGCTTTTGGCTTTCATGAACATGCGAGTCTCATCACAAAGGGAGAGCGAAGAAGGCTCGATATAGGGGCTAGCCATGATGGACAACTTTTGCAAAAACATCCAAAGACAGAGATTAAAATAAAACTTCAAAACATAGAGGAAGGGAGGTGAATGATAAATCTGACCGAAAGCCACCACCCTAGATTGAATCAAATCTGACGCCGCAAGACCAAGTCCAAAAAAAATAAGGTGCCCCATAGGTCACAAGCACGCCCAGGCTGAGACTGAAGGTGCCACGTAGCCACTCCAAGGGCCATGTCGTAGAGCTTCTATCCACCTTCCAAGCACGAGTCAGGTCGAGACATCGAACACCAGGGAAACTAAGGGAAGGGATATGAATCCAAGGCTAGGATTCGGCGTGATCCAAGTCCAAACATTCCCAAAAATTATTGAAGTCCCAACCGTGCGAAGACTCCACAGGATAGAGATACTTGGAACTTCCACCACCAAACAAAATAGGGGATTGCGATGTGCTCGGGGAAACGACTAGATCATCATGATGGGGAGAGGTGCGTTGATAGCCACTGATACACCAAATTTGATGAGCTTTGGAAACTTGGAAACATCCTTTTTTGAAGAAAGGAGGGTGAATAGCGAGGTTAGAGGGGGCCGCCACCCAACCCACAAAAATTTTGGGAGAAAACATCTGACACAAGTAAATCATCATGAGGGGATATCCTTGTTGGCCAAGCTTTCCACCTCGAATGGGAAACAAGATCGCCACACAACCGGACACATGGTCACAAGTCCTTTTTTGGCCAAGTGGTCTGCCACCCGGTTACCCTCTCTAAAGATGTGTCCTGCCTTCCACCTGTTACGCTGAGTGAGGAGCACTCTAGCCTCAAGAATAATGTTTAAGACCATCCAAGACAGGTCTTTGGAGCCTAGGAGGTAGTTAATAATGTTGAGCGAGTCACCTTCGATGATTAGAGGCCTAGGATCATCTAAAAGGACCTACAGGCCTTTCAACACACCTCGGGCTTCAGCAAAGTGATTCGTCTGAGGACCCAAATCTTCACAGTAAGCCAAAATCAGCTTACCATTATGGTCTCTAACCACACCTCCAGATTTGGTGGGCCTCGGGTTGCCTTTAGCTACCCCATCAAAATTAAGTTTGATCCACCCAATGGGAGGCTTGGACCAAGAGACTTTCCTACGACAGGTCTCGAAACCGACCTTGGGAGAAGGGGAAAGGTCCAAAATTTTGAAAATAGCTTCTTCACCAGGAATGTGAGGACGAGAACTGGGAATATTTTCCGAATACTTGATGGTGAAAGATAAGGCTCTTTGGGCGACAGAGGGTGCCACCCTAGGGGTCTTGCCAAAGACTCTGGAATTTCTCTCAAGACAAATTTTCTAGATGGAATGGTGAAAGGAGGCCTCAATAAGAAAGCAAAGTTTAGGATTCTTGAAGGGATTGGGCCATTGGAGGAAAGCGTCTTTGAGGTATCAGGGAGTACACCATAGGATTTGGAAGGAGGACATCACAAAGCTGAGGACCGAGTGGGAAAATGGGCAATGTAAGAATAACTGATCAAACGTTTCACAGTTAGCTAAGAATAGGTAGCACCTGTTGGGAATTGCAAAGTGAAGATTGTCTATGGTTAGGGCTTTATTATGAAAGGTAATCCAAGCAAAGTAGTTCACCTTAGGAATAATCCCTTTCCTCCAAATTGCTTTCCACCGAAAATCCAAGGCAACCTCACACGTAAGAAGGTCATAGGCAGACTTGACAGAGAACAAACCATCCTGCATGCCGCGCCAAATAATTGTGTCCTCCCTTCTGATCGAAGGAATTAAAACTTATTGAAGGACATTAGACAAAAAAGCCATCTCATTGTTAAAGCCATCCACAACCGGCAGTTTCCACCGAGGGGGAAGAGAACTTCAGTCAATGAATTTTGCCACCTTGAGTTGAAAATTTGGATTGATCTGGGTCCTCAGACCAGCCAGGTTCTCTTTTAATTTGATAACTTCATCTGTAGCCCACCTATCTCTCCAGAAAAGGATAGAGGATCCATCACCCAAGATCCAGTGAGATCCCATGTTAATCAACGAACGGGCCTAGAGCACAGTTTTCCAAAAAATAGAAGCTTCAGGAGGAGACTCAGCTTCGAAGAGAGAATTTAGCCCAAGATACTTCCTTTTAACCAGCTTGACCCACTCCACTGGTTCATTAGTAAGGATCCTCCAAGCATGCTTGGCAATCAAAGCAATGCTCATGAGTTTTGATCTTCTCAATCCCATGACACCTTGGTCTTTTTGCAAGCAAACCTTGTCCCAGGCCACGAGAGGGATTCTGGATCTTTCTTCACTGCCAGACCAGATAAAATTCCTCTGGATCTTCTCGATCTTGGAATGGATAGACACTGGAAGCATGAAAACAGACATGAAATACGTAGGGATTCCTTGAATACAGGCCTTGGTAAGGGTGGCCTTCCCGGCTTACGATAGAAGTTTGCCTTTTTAGGTGCTGATTTTCTTATGAAGCCATTCCAGGATCATGTTCCACATGCTTTCGTCGACACGCCCATTGCAAGCTAGAGGTAACCCCAAATAAGTTGCAGGCAGGGAATCAATAGTGCATTCGAGAATTCTGGAAATGCGAATTTGCCTACACAAAGGAGTATTAATAAAATAAATTTTGCTCTTGATGTAATTAAATTTTTGACCAACAGCCTTCTCATACTAGGATAGAATCCGTTTAATAGACTTGGCCTTGGTGACAGACGCTCCAGTGGAGATGAGCGTGTCATCCACAAATTGTTGATGAGTGATAGGATCAACTCTAGAAGTGGGCAAAATTCTAGATAACTTGTTCCGGTGGAGAGCTTCATTCAAAGACCAACTTAGGACCTCAGCCAGAAGAATGAACAAAATAGGAGACAGAGGGTCACCTTGTCTGAGGCCTCTAGCACTTTGAAAGAACCCAGCAGGGGACCCGTTGATCAAAACCGAAAAGGAAGGAGTGGAAATGCAGCTACCCACAAGGTCAATCTAGTGGGGATGAAAGCCAAACTTGTAGAGGACAGCACATAGAAACCTCCTATCAACTCTATCAAAAGCTTTATTCATGTCCAACTTAAGGAAAAGCGCAGCCTTTTTGGAGCAGTGGGCAGAATGGAGGGTTTCATGGAATGTGATAACACCATCAAGGATATTTCTATTCTTAACGGTGCTTCCCTGAGCCGGACCAACCAAGGAAGGGAGGAGGGACCTCAGACGATTGGCAATGGTCTTGGTAAGAATTTTGTAGAAAACATTGCACAGGTTGATGGGTCGATAGTCAAAGAAGCTTTTGCAGGCGGGCGACTTGGGAATGAGAGCTAGAATGGTAGAGTTGAGCTTCGGGTGGATGGATCTTGAGGCTTGGATTTCCATGATTGCTTCACAAACATCAGACCCCACAACATCCCACAAAACTTGGAAAAATTGGGGGTGAAAACCATCAGGCCCTGGGGCCTTGTCTGGCTGCATGGAGAATAAAGCTTCTTTAATCTCGGATGGGGAAAACGGTTCCAGGAGCTTAATACTCACCTCGTGGGGAACTTTGGTAGGGAAATTAGCAAGCAAGGATTTTTGAACTTGGAGATCGTTGTCAGGAGGAACGCCCAGCAAATCCTAGAAGAAGTCGACTGCTTCACTTCGGATTTCCTCAATCTCCCTAGTAGTATGACCATCCTTACACACCACCTCCCTGATCTTGTTGGCCCCCCTGTGCCTCATGGTAGATGCGTGGAAAAACTTTGAATTAGATTCTCCATTCTTCATCCAGAGATCTCTAGACTTCTGATGCCAAAACGTTTCCTCCCTCACTAGAACGGAGTGGTAGTCCACCAGGAGGCTTCGTTCCTCCTCTCTGAGGGCTTCAGAATACCCTTCGACCTCCATCTTCTCCTCCAGGGTCTTCAAGTTCTCTGAAATGGACTTTTTAGACTCAAAAATATTGTCGAAAACCTCCTTGTTCCATAATTTCAAATTCTTTTTAATCAACTTAAGTTTTAGGGCCAGTATTTTGGACGCTGAACCTGCCACCACGTCAAGACCACCCCTCTGAAGTCCTTGTGGGAAATCCACATGGACTCAAATCTAAAGGGGGTCTTAAACACAGGCCCATCAGTTGCCTCTAGAATAATGGGATTGTGGTCAGACCCAATCCTTGGCAAAGCTGAAAGAGTTGCAGCACCAATGAGGGGAATAGCTTCATGGGAAATGAAGAACCGGTTTAGCTTGACCTGGATGAGATTGCTCCTAATCCTCCTGTTGCTCCAAGTGAAGGACGCCCCTTTAAGTTCAATGTCAAGCAGGTTATTGGAGGATACAAAATCTCTAAAGTCCTCCAAGCTACGACTGGGTAGGTCAGTGCCTCCATTTTTTTCTAAAGTATGAAGAGGGCAATTGAAATCCCCTCCTAAAACCCATGGAAAATCACTAAAATTGTCCCTCATCAGAGAAATAGCTTTCCACATCTTTGCTCTCTCCGAAGCAGAGTTTGAGGCGTAAACATTGGTCAAAATCCATGAGGAGTTAACAAATTTGGAGTGAAACAAAACGTTGATAATCCTGCTGGACGCTGATAAAAGACTGCCCTCGACACTATCTGGGTCCCACAGCACCATGAGATCTCTTGCAAAACCTATCGCAGGACTGAAGAGGAATTTGGCCCTGGCCC
This sequence comes from Wollemia nobilis, assembly GCA_028583015.1. Lineage (NCBI taxonomy): Eukaryota > Viridiplantae > Streptophyta > Pinopsida > Araucariales > Araucariaceae > Wollemia > Wollemia nobilis. The sequence goes on along the minus strand of JAQPPZ010001678.1, from coordinate 2,700,829 downwards.
AAATGGCCTTGGTAGCTTTGGCAGAAGCAATAGCATCAGACTTAGTCTCTTGCAAAATAAGGATGGAGGGGTTAGACTTCTTCCAGAGGATGACCACCACCTTGCATTTGGCCACTCCGTTAAGGCCTCTCACGTTCCATGAGAGGACTTTCATCTAGACATTTTGAGGTACTTCTTACCTCCCTTTCCCTATTGTATGGGAGGTTTTGTGACAAGCAAATCACCCACCTGGGAGTCAAAATCTTCCTAAAAAAGCAACCGTTGAGTGCCATTTGCAACCTCTGCTGCCGTCTCCTTGTCCCTCCTTTCTTTGTTGGGTGCTCGCCCCTGCTTTCTTTCACTACCAAAATCCACCCCTTGTTTTTGACTCCTTGTGTTTCGAGGACTAATATTGCCAGGCTGTTCGCCCCTCTTCCCCAGTAAATAATCTTCCAGCATATTTTGGGACTTGGGAGGGTTTTGGTTTTGAATTTTAGGTGAATCAACCTGAGCGAGCATTCGAGATGGGGACTGTTCCTTTTCCACTTGAGGTTCTGGTTGGGAGCTTGCACCACACTGCTCGGTGCCTGGTTGGAGAAAGACTCCCTCATCAGCGATGGAAGATTCGAGAAGGTCCCCGGAAGGGTCTGGAGACTCAAGCCCTATCGTAACAGGGTGTTTTGATTGCCCTTCACCATGTTCCAGGGGGTTGCAAGAATCCCCCCTCTTCTTCCCCAGCTTTTGAAGAGGACAATTGGACTGGAGATGCCCCTAAGAACTACACTGAGGACAGTAGGAAGGTCTATTCTCATAATTAATGGCTTGCTTGTGGAGAATGGAACCTCCAGACCGCAGAGTGATGGAGGAAGGAAGGTTCACCTCCAAATCCACCAAAACACAGAAGAGGGCTTGGACAAATATGGTTCGAGCTCGGGTGGGAGGGTCAATGGTGACCAACTCCCCAATGGAGCGAGCTATACCTCTGATAACATTTTCATGCCAGCAAAAAAGGGGGAGGTTTAGGAGCCTAACCCATATTGGGGCAATGTTAATATTCTGAGTGTCGGGATTGAAATCCATACCCCACTTCCTGAGAAAGAGACTCCTGCGTCCCAGAAACCAAGGACCCCCAGCCAGAATTCTATAATAGTCCTCCATATTATTCAGTCTAATTGCAAAAAAACCCCGGGATAGGGCAGCCAGCTCCATGTTCCCCGAGGTCCGCCATTTGCCTGCCGCCCACCTACGAATAGTCTCCATATCGGGACGGCTTCCAATAAACTTACCGATTAAGATAAATTTTTCAAATTCCATAAAACTTGATAGGATTTCCTCTGGGATGTCCAACTCATCCCCGAACGAAAATAGCTCCTTAGTGAATATACCACTAGGGTTTTAGAAGTCGATGCCTGGGCATACGACTTCTGATGACCAACCCTCCGCTTGTCATGCAGATCCTTCCCGTGGCTGACACTATCCTCGAGCGACTCCGTAGTGCCTCCGGCCTCTGACTGTCCTTCCTCCACCTTGATGTGGCCCTGGTTCAAACTGCTGGCGCTCCCGTGTTCTCCCGAAGCGTCCTTCCCGCTCTGCGACATTTTTCCCTCATTGTAACATTTTTATACTATACATCATAATGTTGTTAATGAGATGATTTTTTATTTATTCTATGAATTTTTAAAGTTTTAACATATTCTATTAAGAATAAAATGATCAAATTTAAAATTCAAATTAAAAATAAATTTGAGTATAAAAAAATGCAATCTGTGAAATATATAAAAGTAAATAAATTATCAATATATCAAAAGGATTGTATCTAAAATATATAAACAATAAGAATATATCATAATTGTTTAGTTTGGTTCATTTTTTATTTTTATTATATTAATAAAATTTAATTTATTATTAAAATTATTAAATGACTAAGACCATTAAAAAATATAATTAATCTTTCAAAATTTATCAAATAACCAAAACCATTAAAAAATATAACACTTTTTTTTAAATTAAATATTCTTGCATTGGGTAAAATAAATTTTATTTTTTATTTTTACATTTTATATTTTTAATTTATCTTTTCATGAAAATAATAATTTATACGTGCTTTGGCTCTTCTTTAGGAAGTCCAAGGTTCAAACCTTGCTTTGTCTCTTTTTTAAGAAGTCCAAGGCTCAAACCCTGAGCCAGTGTTTTATTATATTTTTTAAATAATAATTTATTTTATTATAAATTAATATTTATAATATTAATTATGGCATAAGCTATCTATTAAAATATAAAAACTTCTATGTTAACCTTTTTCAATGTAAGAATGAAAGTTTTTTTTTTTTAACTATAACTTTATTATACTTTAGGAAAAGCTCACTATCAATTTTTTAAACCACTTATAATTGTTTATCTAATTCTTTAATCTACCCAACTTTGTTTTAAATAAAATGTCATAAATGCACATTATTTAAAGACACAATTAGAAAGATATTCATTTTGTTTTGTTTTTTAAAATAAAGTATGGTTAAGGCGTACATAATGGCATTAACATCATACAAAAGGTTAGCCCAGAATTTCCAACGATCTGAGCTCTTCTAAACTTAACGACAATTCTTTCCGCCCATACCACTTTAAAACCTGTAGATTTGTGAGTTGCACGAAGTTGGAAGGTAATTCCTTCAACTCATTACAATAACTCAAATCCAATTCCTGTAAGGATCTCAGCTCTCCAAAACTTAACGGTAATTCTTTGAGGCGTTTGCAATTATACAAGTTCAGGAATTTGAGGGCAGTAAGTTGTCCAAAGTTATCGGGCAGTGTTGTTAGTGTACTACACCCCTCCAGATCTAAGTATTCTAAGGCTATGAGTTGGCCGAAGCTGTTAGGCAATTCGGTCAGCATATAACACCATTTTAAAAGTAAGCACCTTAGACCTCTAAGTTCCCCAAAGCTTGAACACAAACCCTCCAACCGAGAACAATAATTTAAATCTAGATGTGTTAGACCGGTAAGATTCGAAAAAGATTCTGGCAGCCGCTTTAAAGACCTCCACTTCCACATGATCAGCTTATTTAACGAACGCAGTTGACAGACTTGAGCGGGGAGCTCACCCATTTCGTCACACCCACACACCGACAAAATCTTCAGTCCAATAAACTGATAAATCCCCTCTAATAATAAAGGCATGTTTTTTACTTCTGATAAAATTAATTCTTGCAACGAAGAATTTTGAACGGTTTGGATGGGGTTTGACTCCTCTGAAGTTGCGCATTCATCCCGATTAGATTGTGCTCGGGCCATTAACAATCTTAAGCTTTTTGGCAACTGCACGTGCATATTTCAATTTCAATTTTCATGTCAATCATTTTCCACGTGGCAACCAAACTATTCAAAAAATCTTATACTAAGTAGATAACTGCACGTGCATATTTCAATTTCAATTTTCACGTGCATATTTCAATTTCAATTTTCATGTCAGTCATTTAAGCGATTTTATAGATAGATAACTTAGTAGTATGTATAACAGATGCAATCGATAACAAAACAATATAGGCTATTTAGAAAAACTCAAACGCAAGGTAATAGAACTTCAGTCTCATTTCTTCAGAGTTCTGGCGTGAAAGACTGGAAACTCAGAGAAGAGAATGCAGCTAATAATATACATTTAACTCGAAATTTCAATAGGGATCGAAAAGAAAGATTCGCATCACCATCAAGGAAATTTCAATATTCTAACCAAATGCGTCGTTGGACTCTTGCCCATTTTCTGTTTGGGATCGAAAAGAAAGAGTCGCATCATCCTCAAGGAAATTTCAATATTTTGACCAAATGTCTAGTTGCTTTTGTCTTTTTGGGATTGAAAAGAAAGATAGGCATCTTCATCAAGGAAATTTCAATATTCTGGCCAAATGCATCTCTGGACTGTTGCTTTTGTCTGTTCGGGATAGGAAATAAAGAGAAGCATCATCCTCGAGAAATTTTCAATGTTCTGATCAAACATGTCGGTGGTCCTTGTAGGGTCTCCATTGGAAAAGGTATATTTATTGTATGTTAGGTTGTGGAGTCTGATCTCGGTTAAATATGAAAAAAATAGTTTTTCTCTCCGTTTGGTAACTAGTTGCTTTTATGCATGGACATTTTCTAAATTGAAAAAATCAATCCAGAAAAAAAGCCATAATTGATGGGTCTATCCTTGGTGTCTAATTCCAAGATAGAATCTATAAAATTAATTGGTGCATAGAAATCAGTGTGATTTTTTGAGTTAATTATAGCATGCTTGTTTTTAGAATGCATGTAACTAGATTTCCCTATTTATGTAATACCTCCGGTAGAGAGGATTGTATCTTGTTTATAGGAAATGCATAGGATTGTGCATCTCATGTCGAGATATCAGGAAGCTTGGTGTAGAGCTTGATGCAAGGGGGTTTGCATGTTGAATTACTGTTAGAGTAATTGTGTGGAGATACCATTTATATAGTGAATCCCCTATAACAACGCTCTGTTAGAGCTCTGATACCATTTTCTATGATGGTTGATAGTTTCTGCTATTACTTACTAAGTTGTTTGCTTCAAGAATCCCCTGCATATTTATATAGTGAATCCTAACAAGTGGTATCAGAGCGTTTGTTTTGTTGGGTGCACTTGACAGAAGGAGAATTTTTGGATCAAGTGGGAGCAATGGCGGAAGAATGAAGGTTTAGAGTTGAAAAATTCAATGGCCAAAACTTTCAATTTTGGAAGATACGGATGGAGGATTACTTGTACCAAAAGGATCTTTACTTACCTCTTACGGGGGATACAGAGAGACCTTAAACTATGTCTGATGAGGAGTGGAGTCTCATTAATAGAAAGGCATTGGGTACTGTGAGGCTGTGCTTGGGAGCCACTGTAGCCTTCAACATCTCCGATGAAAAGACTACCAAGGGAGTCATGGATAAGTTGGCCAAGATGTATGGGAAACCATCAGCATCAAATAAGGTATTCTTAATGAAAAGGTTATTTAACATGAAAATGAGTAATCCGGGAAAAGGACATTGGCAAGCGGTAAAATGGATACTTAGGTACTTGAGAGGAACTTCAAATTATTATTTGAATTTTGGAGGCTCTAATATATGCTTGAAAGATTTTGTAGATTCTGATATGGCAGGTGATCTTGATGGTGGAAGGAGCACTACTGGCTACATATTTACTATAGGAGGAGGAGCGGTTAGTTGGATTTCTAAACTCCAACACGTAGATGCCCTTTCAACCACTAAAGCTGGCTATGTTGTTGTTGCAGAAGCAAGCAAAGAGATGGTTTGGTTGCAAAGACTAATGGAAGAACTAGGGAAGAAGCAAGAGGATAATAGGTTGTGGAGTGATAGCCAGAGTGCTATACACCTTGCGAAGAATTTGGTATTCCATTCAAAAACTAAACACATCAAACTCAGGTATCATTTCATTAGATTAGTAGTGGAAGATGGATCTTTGAAATTAGGGAAAGTTCACACATCACAAAATCCTGCTGACATGCTTATAAAAGTGGTGTTAAGAGAAAAGTTGAGCTTTTGCTCAACTTCAGTTGGCCTTAAGGAATAAAAGGCCATGATGAGAATTTTTTAGTCCTTGGTTGCAGTATGGTGCAATGGAATTAGTCTCCAAGTGGGAGATTGTTAGGAATGGAGCCTAATTATGAGGAGGCTAAACAGAGAAAGTTTCTAGATTTACTGTAAGATGGGCAGGGAAAGTTTCCAGATTTACAGTTTGTTAGTCTACTAGAGAAAGTTTTTGAATTTACAATAGGACAGCCAGGGAAAAAAAAATTTGTTTTTATCCCAAAATTAGGTGTTGGGAACTCAGTGTTAATCTTGGAATGTATTAAGAAAAGCAGTTTTTTTCTATTTTTTCTTATATATAGTTGTGAGGAAAAACAGAGTATACAATGAAAATTACTGTGTTGATTCCTTGTAAATATAGAGAGAAAATTACAACAGATGTTTGTTGTAGGTTGTAACCCTCTATTGCTTGGATTGAGAAAGAAAGGACTAAAAATTCTTAGTGGATGTAACCCACATTGGGTGAACCATGTTAAAATCGTTGTCTCTTCTATTGTGTGTTTGTCTTATTTTGTTAATTCTGTTGTTAAAGTTTGAAACACTATAATTGCTTTTCTATATTTTATATAGTGATTTACTCTAACAATTGGTATCAGAGCGAGGTTGGGATTCAAGATTGAGTGGGAGTTTGACTTGAGTGGGAGCTTAACTTGAGTGGGAGCTATGGTAGAAGAAGGGAAGTTCAGGGTGTTTGTTTTGTTTGGCAGAAAGTAACTACGGAGCTCTTTCGCAAAGTACTGTGATGGAGTTGTTAGGTGTGATGCCGAAGACGGTAAAGAATTTCTAGGCATTATACAACGAGAGTGAAAGGACCCTGGTTTCTCACCATTATGACAAGAAGGGGCACCTGAAAAAGGATTGCTAGTCTCGGGATAGAGATGGAGGAGAAAGGTCTTATGTGAATCTAATGAGTGAAATTCTAACACTTTCTGATAGTCTTGACATTGACGTTGGAGGACTAAAGAGTTCTCAAGCAGTGGGAACTGGGAGACTTGTCTAGGAAGATGGACATGGCTCAAGATTTATTATATGATTTTTTAGGATGGAACACATAATATGGTTATAGCTTTGGATCATTGCGACCTTAAGTCCCTAAGTTGGAAGGTAATTCCACACTCGGGGAGTGTGCTTTCAAAGCTAGTGGTAAAGCCATATTATGTGTGTGCATGTTATGGGTCATCCATAGTATGTAGATCTTGCCATGGTGGTGATGTTTGATTCACCATGATACAAAGTAATTATGAGGATGTTGTTATTATCACTGATTTGTGGTAGAGAGATTGTGTGTTGCTTGTTGATCACAGGATAAAAGTGTGTGGATGACACTAGTCCGATGTGATGGTTTAGAGCATGGTTACAAAAATCTGGAGGAGTTGACATTCCTTGTTTGGCTTGAAGATGTTCTTTGGCGGATGCAACAACGAAAGAGTTGTTGTGGATCAGTATCCAAGTGGGAGATTGTTAGGTTGTGGAGTTTGATCTCGGTTAACTATGAAAAAAAAATAGTTTTTCTCTCTGTTTGGTAACTAGTTGTTTTTATGCATGGAAATTTTTTAAACTGAAAAAAATCAATCCAAAAAAAAAGCCATAATTGATGGGTCTATCCTTGGTGTCTAATTCCAAGATATAATCTATAAAATTAATGGTTGCATAGAAATCAATGTGATTTTTCAGGGTGTGATTTTTTGGGTTAATTATAGCATGCTTGTTTTTAGAATGCATGTAACTAGATTTCCCTATTTATGTAATACCTCCGATAGAGAGGATTGTATCTTGTTTATAGGAAATGCATAGGATTGTGCATCTCATGTAGAGAGATCATGAAGCTTGGTGTAGAGCTTGATGCAAGGGTGTTTGCATGTTGAATTACTGTTAGAGTAATTGTGTGGAGATGGTGTTTTGAAGAGGAATTTGCAACTGATTGTGTTGCAAGATTACTCCCTTCAGAGATTGTATTGGTGTTAATACAAAGGACTGGTGTTGGGTGAACCATGTTATATGTTGTGTTTTATGTTGTCTTGCATGTTACGTTCTTCTTCTGTGATGGTTGATAGTTTCTGCTATTACTTATTAAGTTGCTTGCTTTAAGAATCCCCTGCATGTTTATATAGTGAATCCTAACATTGTAGTGGGTGCATTTGGTAATTCACGGACAAGAAATATATAAGCATCATCCCCAAGGAAATTCCAGTACTCACACCAAATGTTGAGACGAATTGGTAAATTGATTTACATTCCTTGAACTTAATTTTTTATTAGTACTCCCTCAGTACTCCCACCAAATGTTGAGACGAATTGGTAAATTGATTTACATTCCTTGAACTTAATTTTTTATTAGTTTGATGATGATGATTTACATTTCTTGAATTAGTACTATGTGGAGACGAATTGTAAATTGTTTTACATTTTATTAATTTTTTATTAGTTTGTTGATGATGATTTACATTGAATCAATACTCCCACCAAACGATGACGAGGATGACGATGACGACAACGTGGAGACGAATTGGTAAATTTATTTACATTCCTTCTTGATGATGATGATGATTATGATGATGACGATGACGACGATGATGACGATGACGACGACGACAATGATGATGATCTATTGGTAAATTGATTAACATTCCTTTATGAAATTTTAATTAATTTAAAAATACAAGTCTTTACAACAAAAAAAATGGTGGATAGGCACACCCCAATAGGTAGTCACACTAACTCAGGTTGAGTTAGGAAGCGGTTACTCAAAACAACAAAAATAGGGTTAAACCCGTCACCAACCACATCACCAAAAAGCATGCATTAAATCATGTCAATCATGGGGGGTATGCTCACGAGGTGAATGTCCCTCACCCTCCATATGTTGCCAACCGGTATTAGAAGGAATGGAAATGAGCCACCCATCCTCCCTAGGCGTGCGAACATTATCACCTGTATCAGAGCCATCAATGCCATCAGATACACCCCAACCCACCACATTAGCTGGAGCGACTGGGCACGTGGGAATGGGATCTCCCCAACCAACAACTGGGTCTGGCTCCACCTGGAAAACCTCCCAGCCACTACCATGATGAGATGTATTATTGCCAATGTTGCCTTGGGGTTGGCGAACATGAGACGATTGAGACCAATGTCTTTCTATAGATCGAGAGGGAAGTCATCGATGAGAGCGCGATCGGGAAACTTTGCGAGATCGAGAAGGCTCTATAGAAGGCATTCGGTTGACCGTACATGGGGCATTACCCTAGTGCTGCATAAGAGCGCGAAGATGCTCCACCTCCATATGAAATTTCTCCACTTGAACTGAAATCTGGAGCCAAAAATCAGAATAAATTGTGCACTTATCAGCAATTGAAAATTCATCTGAACTATGTTGTTGAGAAAAGAGAACTTTGTTATGAGTTTTCCAAATATGAAAGAGCACACTGATGCGAAGAATGTTCCACACTTCCAACAAGGGCAAGGAAAAATCTGGTGGGTCGCCAAGCAAAGCATGATGCCAGGTGAATGAACTGGCCATATGAGGCCGAAAGAAGGACTCAAGCCAATCCCAGGCCATTCGAGCTTTCCTGCACTACCAAAAAATATGAAGGGGATCCTCTGGAGCACCACAAAAATGGTAGGAAGGATTCTCTATTCCAAGATATTTTAATCTTTGTCCAAGAGGAAGACCATAGGATAATAAGCTCCAGGCAAAGAAAGCCTGTTTGGGTTCAATATATCCTGCCCAAGCCATTTTAAATCTTAGACTCCAACGAGTCTGAGTGGAAAGAAGATCCCACCACTCATTGAGTCTTTGAACTATAGGGACATTGGGAGTAAGCCAAGCATACCCTAACTTAGGTTTGTAAGTAAGAAGTAGGGTTTTCTTAAACCATCCCCAATCAGACCACCAAGGCTTTTGAGAATGTCTACAGATCATGGGCCAAAGAGAAAAAGGGATACAATCCAAAATAGTGTCATAAGTATTCTTATCATCTGGTCGTAGACCAAACAATCTCCTGAAATCATCCCATGGGATCCAATCCCTGGAATATCTTGAAAAAAATCTGCCACTATTGAAATCCCTTTCCTGAAGAACCGTTGAGCATGAATCCATTGCACGGAAGCAAGAGGGGAACCTTGAAAAGTAATAAAAGGTGACCACCAAACATTATAAGTGGAAATAGAAGCACCTTTTCGATGCCCATCCCCTTGCCAACACAACTAGGGCTTAATTTTCTCCCAAGCCCTCCATATGCTTTGAATGACAAAAGAGCCTTGAATTTTAACTAGGATAGGAGCAACCAAGAGGGATTGAAAATTCATGCCTTTCCAAGCCTTCCTACCAAGAGGTAAACTAGTGGAAATGCAGTGCCGAATTAGAACTTTCCAAGCTTCAGAACCACTTAAGGCTCGAAGAATCCATTTAGCAGATAAAGCAAAACCTTGTCTTTGACAATCATGTAGTCCCATACCTCCTAATTTTTTGGGAAGACAACAAATCTCCCAGGCAACTCGATGAAACCCTTGTTTATGTGACGAGTTAGCCCAAAGAAAATCCCTTAAAAGCTTTTCCAAATTTTTATAGCAGGCTTGAGAAGGGACCCAACATGATGAATAATACACATGAGTAGTAGCAATAATTTTGGAACACACCTAAAACTTACCAGCTAGAGTAAGTTTTTTAGTGATCCAAAAGGAATTTTTTCTCTACTTTTTGTAAAACATAATTCCACAAGATAGCAAGGGAACTCTGGAATGCAAATGGGATGCCAAGGAATTTAAACATCTCCCCTGGTTGGATCCAATGCCATTGGAAGCTTTCAAGCCAACTTGGAAGGTCCAAAGAGGATTACCTATAGCATGAGGTCTTCCTCCATTGAATGCTAGATCCTGATGCTTTGCAAAAAATATCCAGGCAATCTAGTGCTTGTTTGATAGAGCGTTCATCCTCATGAAGTGTCAAAAAAGAATCATCTACAAAATATCCATTTATGAGTTGAGAATATTCTCCTAGTAAAGAAATACCCTTAATATTACCTTGACTCACTTGGTTAGCAAGAAGGTATCCAAAAGCTTCAGCTGCCAATATGAAAAGAGAAGGAGCCAAAGGACAACCCTGTCTGATAGATCTGAACAATCCAATTGATTCAGACTGACAATTGTTCAAAGTAAGCACAATTGAAGCATCCACAAAAAGCATACTAATCGAGCTCAAAAAATGTGGCCCAAAACCAAGAGCTCGAAGCATGGTAAGGATGAAATTCCATTCAATCCTATCATAGGCTTTCTCAAAATCAATCTTGATGAAAAGAGTATTTTGTTGAGTGGCTCTAGCCCATTCCATGCCCTCCCAAACAACAATTACATTATCCAGAATGTATCTACTCTACACAAACCCAGTCTGCTCAGGGTGGATAATAAGTGGCAACAGAGGTCTAAGGCGTAAGGCCAAAGCCTTAGCAATAATTTTGTAACTCACATTGAGTAAAGTAATAGGCCTCCAGTTGGTGAGCACTTCTATACCCCCTCTTAGGAATGAATTTAATATTGCCCTTATTAATTATAGAACCTAAAGAGCCAGAAGCCACTGCTTCCTGATAAACATACAATAAATCTGGGCCAACCATATCCCAGTACTCCTTATAAAATTCACAAGGAAATCCATCTAATCCTGGAGCTTTATCATTAGCCATCCTGGATAGGGCTTCAACAAGATCATCCAATGACAAAGGGCATTCACAAGCTTCCTTTTGAAGAGTTGAAAGCTTCTCAGGAACAACTGCACAACAAGCTTGAATTGCAGCCTATCATTCAGGAGTTAACTCCTGAGAAGCAAAAACTTTCTGATAATGCTTGACAAAAACTTTAATAATATCAGGAAGTGATGTCCAATGAACCCCTGCATCTTGAATAGCATTGAACTGAATGACTTGTCTCAAGGGCTTTATTTTTTGAAAAAAATATTTTGAAACCCTATCACCAATTTTTAGCCAGTGAAGCCGAGCACGAAGTTGAGCTCCCCTTGCTTCATAAAGCTCAATTTTTTTAAGCTCATGCCTAAGACTTGCAACTTGGGCTTGAAGAATAGAGCTTAGAGGGCTCACTTCTAGTCTAACAGAAGCTCGAGCCAGTTCAACTTTAAGGGTTGCATTAGAGATTCATCTCCACTTGGCAACTTCAACTCCTAAATTCTTGAGAAGAATAGTTGTTCTGGAGATAGTTGCATTCCACCAAGAAATTCTACCATGAATTCTAGTTGGTCTGGGAACTAGATTCCAAATCCTATGAATATGAGTAGACATAGTTTGATGTTTCAAAAAAGAAACATTTAGATAGAACTGAGACTTGAATTGATGAGGTGGAGGCGGAGAACAAGAAATGGAAAACACAATGGGAGCATGATCAGAAAGGGTGGTATCAGGAATAGTTGAAACAAAGGGTAGAGAAGCCGACAAGTGATGGAAATGAAAATGAGAATGTTCAGATAGCATAGCTCTATCAAGCCACTTCAAAATATGGGCATTGCCAACTTGAAAGTTGGACCAGGTATACCACATCGACTCAGGAAAATCGGAGGGTATAAAGCAGGAATTAGGGTCACTCAGCCCAAGCTTATTCTTGAAAAAAACCATGCTTCCCGCTCTCCAATATTCCAATGCATAGGGAGCAAACCAAGTTTGTCAACCGATTTCTCCACCATATTGAAGTCACCACACACCACCCAAACCGCTTCAGGCAAGGAAAGAGCAAGCCATCGCCATAAAGCACACCTTTTCGATGCATTATTAGAAGCATACACATTAATCAAACCAAAAGGGATACCACCAACTTCAAAAAGAATCCAAACTGCTTGATTTGAGGGGTCCACCCCCATGTGACAATATGAGAATACCACCTAGGAGAAATGAAAGTGACAACTCCTCCTCTACCAGGAGTATGATGGGAATAAAAAAACTTACTTGTCGACCATAAAAAGGTATAGGTACTATCCAAAATGAAGTCAACAACTTTAACTTCTTGCAAACATAGAAAATCCAAACTGCCATGCAAGCGAGCAACATTCTGAATCTCTCTGCGGACCTGATATTTTTGGACTGGGTCCATCAGTCCTCTTACATTCTAGGACAAAAAAATCATTGAGGATGATCGAGGTTCATTCCCTCGGGAACATCTTCAGTATCTCCCAACTCTCCTAGGGAAGTGAATGAATTGATGAGAAATCATTCATGATTTTCCCTAAGAAAGTCAGTTTGATGTCTCTTTTCTTGATGTAACCCATCATGAGCCGGACTACGTGAATGATGGGACCTGGAGAATGACACATCCTCAGGTAATGCTTGCTTAAGAATGGAAGTAGCAAAATCATCGAAAGAAGAAGATACTAGAGGTGGTGAAACTCCATCTGAAGCAGGTACAGAAGAGGACCCTCCTGGTGTTGAGGGAGACGGCTGCACCAGAGCAGTGGGAGCTGGAAGGGCTAGCATGCATGGTGTCAAGGGTTGTTGCACCGGAGGGTTGGAACTAGAACCTCCCTACAACACCGACTGCTTAGGTTGATGATTTTTCCTATTTATCATGGTAGTCCATTCATCTGGATGATTCTTGGCTCTTGGAGCTGGAGCTATCAAAGTAGGGAGGGAACAACAACATTGCATGATTTGAATTTATCAGCCATAAGCGGACAATATTTAATTTTGTGCTCTATGGATTGACAATGGTAGCAGGTGTTGGGTAGATTAATGTACACAACACGTTACGTAAAAACCTTATCACCAATATTCAGGTCAATAGACTCAGTAAGGTCCTTGGAAAGATCGACTTTGACACACACACGCCTGTTAGGGCGGACATTATAGAATTTATTTGGTTCTAAGCAGACCACCTTCCCAAGGGTGGAAGCAATACTTTGCAGGAATGGCCAAAAGGTCATCGGAAGACCAGGGAACTCAGCCCAAACAGGCACTTCCAGAGAAGCCTCATCATTGATAGAGAAATCTCTGGACCATTGTTGAAAGACAAGCAAAGAGCTTCGGACATACCAAGGACCCCGACTAAAAACTTCTTGCGCATGTTGAGCATCAACAAAGCGAAAAAGAAAAAACCCTTTTGACAAATTTTGGATATTCTCTATCTTAATGCCATAAGGTTGCCAATACTATTGAATCCAAGATCGGATCAGAGTATCATTCGGGATACGACCCAAGAAATATCCTATCAGGGTATGCTCTTCTAGCCACTTACATGCATTATCAAACTCAATAACAGGAATTTCAACAACAGGATTGACATTGTTACCTCGTGGAAAACTTTCGGCATGAACTTGCGGGGTCTCTTCCCTGGCGCCATTCCTTACTCCGGCAGCTTCAACATAAGTTGAAGTTACCTATTTGTATAAGAATACACCTTGCACAATACAACTTGCACATTGACACTCTACTTGAAGTAACTAGCTAACTTCCTTATGAAGTAATCTCTTGTACATAACCAAATAATGTAATATACTCTAACAAATGGTATGGTGATCCTAGATCCCCATTAGGTAAAACATAGAGAGAGCCATTGTATCAGCCTCACACTCAAAATCTATTTTTTATCGATAAATATTTTTATAAAAATCTTAATCTTCATCTTTTGATATTATTGATTCCTTAACTTCAACTAGGAAATTACACTATTCTTTACAAGCAAGATCTGAAAAATGGCATAAAAAACATTTGTAACAAAATAATCCTTAGGGACACTCATCAATGTAGTTATTAATGTAATTTTATCAAGGGTTGAAATCATGCCAAGTTTGGGGACAAGACAATTGAAGCTTCTTTTCTATTTCCAAAGCCACGTGTTTAACCTCCTTGGTGGTGTATGTATCATCCATTTCGACCTCCCAATGGATTTCATCGTTAAGGCCATGGTGAAATATTGATATGACCACTATTGGATCTAAATGATAGGTGTAGGTGAACAATCCTACAAACTTTGTGCAAAAATCATTAATTACTAAGGTTTGCTTGGTCTGCATCAAATGGACCACATACAAAGTAGAAGAGCCCTTTTCGAACTTATGGATGAATTGTGCTTTGAACTTTAGTCAAATAAGAGAGTGCTCATGTTTGTAGAGCTCCCATAACAAAAACTAATGTGCATGGGTTCCTAAATTGGTAGTGGCCAATGTGACCCATCTTTCTTCAAGCACATGGTGTAGCTAGATGATGTTATTTGTCTTGGATATCCAACCATATGGATGCTTAGCCTCAAAGATTGATATGTTAATGCATAGAATGAGAACATCATGAGGTCAAGCGAGGATATTAATAAATCCCTTGCATATGGATCAATATTAGTAGCAAAACCTTGAAATTCACAATTTTGAAGTAGCATGATCCAATATAATTAAATAGAAATTACCTTCCAAAACCCTCCAAATTTTATCTAATTCTAGCCTAGGTATTGATTGGCTTAAGACTTATTCACTTTTAAAATGATATGATTGGCTTTAGAAAGTGAACCACTCAAGGTCAACTAGTGATTCACCAACAAAAGTGAGCGATTTTCTCTCTATTTAGAGCAAATCTCTTGCCAACTAGCAAAGAGATGAAAATAAAGATAGATATTGAGAAGAATTTTTTGAGGACAACATTTTAGCATGTAGTGGAACACAAATTCATTTTAGAAGTCTTCTAATCATAGTAGAGGTATGTAAGATTTGGTGGTGCATTATTTTGCTAAAAATACCCCCAAATATTTACTCTTAGTAAAAGAAATTGTTTCTCACCCTAGGTAACTAAGGGGTAAACTCTAACTTTAAATAGGAAGTACAAGCTCCATTATATTCATATTTTCACCATGATAGTTTAGAGCTACACTTTGTGAAACTCCTAGTTTGTTATGTGTGTAGTGATTGAGGTATTGTTTGATTTCCTATCTTGTTATTCAAAACTTTCACACTTAATTAATGGGAGAATATTGATGCTATTCAAATATTAATGTGTCAATTAATCATGCATACTTCCTCTCTATGTTTAAAAACTATTTTTAATGTGAATACCTCACATCCTTAATCTTTTATGATGTTTATTTTCCACACTTTACTTTTCATGCAAGTAGTGTAGGTTAGGCTACGAGTATATCATGGGGATAGCAAGGAGCCAAACTCAATTCAAAGGTTGGGATGAGCCATTGGCACTCCCTTCCAACTTTGTTGAAGCTAGAATTGGGGTACACCATTAATTTAGAAGTCAAGACAATTCCCTAGTTCAACACTACACATTGATCAGGATTTAAAGAAAACATTATCTTCAGTATTAAATAAAATAAAATAAATATCCACAAAAATGCAAGAAGTATTAAAATAATACACACAAGATCAACAAAGACAGTAAAATAACATATGAAAATTTGGCATGGTTTATTGTAATGCCTCCTCCTTTGTCTAATTAGACATTCGTTAAGCTTATAACTTGATTTAACATTGAAATGATATTATTTTATGATGTTTGACATATTATTATGATGGTTGACTTATATGTGGACATGAATAAGGATATGAGTAGTTATCAAAATGAATTTTTTGATTAAGTGCAGTTACATAGACAATGTTGTATATTGTATGTTTATGAATTATGAACAAAAATGAATAGTTATTGATGCATAGTTTTATTTAAGATTTGATATCAAAAGGAAGAAAACTTATGTTCATAATGTGGTTACAAGACCTCAAGGTCAACCTCGAGGAAAGTAACCATGTCTTAGGTTAACTATCTAGGTTGACCTTATGAATAATAGTATCATGTTGTATAAACCTATTTGTCATGAAAATAGATGGGTATATTATATTTTGAATTTAATTACTATGTTACAAATTTATTTTTTAGTTTCATGTCATGTATAAGTATCATCAATTGTTTGTGTTAATACCTTGGATCCAGTAATAAAAATCTTGTTGAAAATTTAATAAAAGCAAAACAAATCTCAAACATATAGAAATATTAATAGGTTTTCCATTATCTAAGAAGAAAATGATATTTTCATGTACTATAATATCTCTAATAATTACAATCTTGTTTGTAGAAACATCAAGTAATTTGTTTGGATTGTTCACTATAACCAATAAATGCGAACTTGCTTTTTGCATCTAGCTTACTTATTTTCTCCTTGGGAATTAATGCAAAATCATCACAACAAAAAATATAAAAATGATTAACTAAATGCTTTCATTTAATCCAAGCTTCTTTAGGAGTAATATTTTGCAACTCTTTACATAGACACCTATTGAGAATAAAGACTAGTATTTACTATTTGTATCACATAACAATATGATACCTTTTGGCTACACACCATGCATTTGGCTATCTATATTATTGTCTTATTTCTTTTCTTTACTAACCTAATTTCTTGTTGAGTGTGTGAAGTTGTATACTACCTATGTGTATCCTCATGCCTACAAAAATCTTGAAATTATTTTGAGGTAAACTCACCTTCATTGTTTAACCTCAAGACCCTAATTTTCTTTCAAGATTTTTTTTCTATAAGTTCCTTAAAAGTTTGAGATTATGAAAAAATTAAACTTATGCTTCGAAGAAGTATACCCATGTATTTCTTGAATAATCATCAACTATTAACAAAAACTATTTTATACCACAAACTGAAGATGTACTCATTAGACCACACAATCAATATGCACTAAATCCAAAACAATTTATGCATTCCAAGACTTTAACATCTCAAGTTATTGACCACTTTGTTTTCCAAATTGACATATAGAAGGAAATCCATGAGCCATGTTAGTAAGAATTGATAATCGCTTATAATGAGGTGACCAAATCTCTCATGCCAAAGATCAAAACCATTGTCTTCAATTGTTAAGATAATTGAACTAACAAACTTGGGATCAACTAACTTGTATAGTCCCTTCTTACCTATACAAATAACAATGATCTTTATTTTACCCACATTCATCATTTCACATCTATTTTTATGAAAATGCAGAGTAAGTTGAGAATTCCTAGTGATTTCTCTATTTGAAAGACGATTATGTTCATATTAGTAACATACAAAACATTCTTGAATATATATATATATATATAAAATTATTGTTCAATGTCACACTAACATTACCACACCCTTCAATAAAGTATGATCAACCATCATATGTGAAACAGACTCATGTTTCTTTTGATCTTCAATTAAATTAACATTCTAGTCTTTATGACGTCTATAATGTCTAGATTATCTTGAGTCAAAGTAACACTCAATAGATTGACATGGTGAACTTTAAGTTGTTACAAAAATAAACTTCTCTTATTGATCTTCTATTTCTGTTAGCATAAATTCATATTCCATTCTTGGCATGTTAAAAGAAGCGCTCGTAGGCGCTCTCCAATTCTGGTTTCTAACCACCTAAGTGGTTAGAACAGTTTGTAACCGCATGTATGTTTCTATATCTGAAGATTAATGAGAAGATCATATTGCTTGGTACAATTCTTCATGGCATCAGAGCTACGGACAGGAGCAGACCAAAGACAGGAGACACGCGAACCAAGCACCCGAAGACAGGAGACACGACCCTGACGGACCAAGCGCGACAGACACCAGACACCGACTGGGACAACAGAAGCGCGACAGACACCAAACACCAGACACCGACTGGGACAACAAAAGCGTGACAGACACCATACACCGACTGGGATAGACATCGACGGACAACGCAGCAGAAGCAAGTGGCTCGTGGATGGTTCGGCGGGAGGGAGGCAAAAGGACGGGGACGGGGTGGTTGCCCGAAGGCAACCGAAAGCTTTAGTGGCTTTCGGCGTTTTTAAGCCCCCCCACATCGGTCGCACAGACCATGTGGGATATATTTTTTTCCCTAAATCCATCGCCCTCACGTTTTCAATATCACCAGCGTGCAAGTTCTTTCCCGTCGGGCTCTCTGGCTCAGGCGGTAAGATTGTTTCTTGTTTGGCGGAAGGTCTCCAGTTCCAATCCCTGCGGGGAATTTTTGACACTCATGCCTGTTAATTTGACGCTTGGTGATGGTGAAAGATTCGGTTGACGCCTAGCGTGTCCCAGTGGCGGCGGGCTTTGTTTTTTTGATGCCTCGAATGACACAGTGATGGCGGCAGCTTCTAGTTGACGCCTGTCATTTTGTTTTTTGACGGTTGTTTCTCATTTGACGGCTACATACCTTGGAGGAAGCTTTAAAGGTATTTTTTGCAACAAATTTCTTGTTCTCTTTGCAACTTGAAAAGGGGGAAATCCATTTTTTTCCTTACAAAATTGTCAGACAAAAGGGGGAAATCAAGCTATTTGGCAGACAGAATTTTGCTAGAATAAAATAGGTGCTAAAAATTTGTGGGCATTTATGATTGTTATTTTTTGCATTTAAATATTCTGTTTTCTTGCATTATCAATCATAAATTACAAATATAAGACCCCAAATTTATACCCTATTTGTGCAATTTATTGCATAGCAGTGTTCGGTATTTGAGATACCTCTGGTCCACACTTACAGGTAATGCTGTCGTGCTTTGGAATATTGTATTTGCCGCCTAATATAGCTGCAACAACGACGTATGAGCTTGTTCTCTATAAATCGTCGGGGAGAAATAAGGCAAACCATGTTTTTTATTTCTCATTTCATACCCACATCGTGATTGTTGTTAGGCGTAAATCCTGACGAAAGCTCTTTTTTCCAAAGTGTTTAGGGGAAGTTACGCCCCACGCATGCGGAATAAAACTTTCTATGGTAGGTGTCATTAACAACACGATGCCCTTTCAGTATCGCCTATGGTCAATATATTGTGCTTCTCATATGTACTTATAGTCTCCCTCTCGTAAGGGCGAGTACATATTGAGTAGTATCTTGTTCCTATATACCTATAGTTTCCCTCACGTAAGGGCGGGTGTATATTGAATGGTTACAATATAATGATGCGCAGGTATAAAGAAAGGGAGACCAATTGGTGATATAAGGAACCTTCATAATGGCCACAATTCATAAATATCTCTCAGATTCCCAATTGTTGAAAGGTCCTAATTTTGTTCCATGGAAGACAAAAATGAAAGCCATACTTCAGTTGGAAGATTTATGGAATGTAGTGAATGGCACTGAAAAACGTCCTCAAACAACAGGAACAGATCAAGATGATTGGGATAAGAAAGACCGAGAAGAGTCTTGTATTTATCTTACTTGCTACCACGAGATGAGGTGCGGCCTCATATTTGTGATGCAAAAACTAGTAAGATAGCTTGGGATGCTTTGCTCACGGTATATGAAGGGAAAAATCAATCCACTATTCTCCATCTTCAAACTCAACTACATAATCTCGGTATGAGTTACGGAGAAGCAGATTGACATATTCCTATGTAGAGTGGCAGATTTGAAAGCAAAATTGAATGCTATGGGAAAACCTGTGGATGATGATATCTTGAATTATGTTATCTTAAGAGCATTACCAAGTTCCTATAAGATGTTGATCACCTCTATCAATGTTTACGGAAGACAAGTCTCATTTGTGGAGCTGGTAAACTTGCTTCGAGTCGAGGAGGCAACTCGGGTCCGAGAAAGATGACATGCCGGATAATGCTCTCTCCACACAACGAGTGGTAAACAACAAGGGCGGTTTCAAAAAGGAGGTGGTTCCTCCAAAGGAAAAGGAAAGCAATCTCGGCAAAAAGATACAAAATATTGCAAAATTTGTGATATGAATAACCATGACACCAACGAGATGTTGGTTCAAAAACAAGCAACAAAATGAAAGAGGTTCCCAAAAGAAGGGCAAGCACAAGAAAAAATACTATAAGCATAAGCAGTCTAAAGGCCATGTTGCTTATGCTGAAATCAACTCAGACTCACACTTTCCTGAGTCCGATTCAGACTACGACTACGAACGAGCACATAAGGTACTCATGACTCATACATCGTCATCCCAGGATAGATGTTGTATGGTATATTGATTCGAGGAGCAAGCAAACACATGGTGGGGGATAAATCTTGGTTTGATACGTTTGTTGAAAAAGAGGGTAAGCCAGTCACAATTGTCGACAATCAGGTCTATCAAGTAAAAGGAGAAGGGGATATTTTTGTGTCTCTTCCTGATGGTAATTGTCAAATTGAAAAGGTCCTCTATGTTCCAGGATTAGCCAATAATCCGCTTTCAGTCACACAAATGTTGGATAGAAACATGGAAGTTGTGTTTCGAGTTGTCAATGGCCAGAAAAGATGTTTTATCACACACAACGGTAAACATGTAGCAACTGGGTCTTACAAACATGGCTTGTTTATCCTCGATGCTATTTCCACTTCCCATGTTGCTTTGGCTGCAACTACAAAAGAGGCTACCTCTCTCTGGCATCGGCGTTATGGGCATCTCAGTTCTGGATACTTGCTTGAATTACACAAATATGAGATGGTGAAAGGTCTTCCGCCCCTCTCATCTATCTTGCCGTTTGCTCGGATTGCTTAGCAGGGAAGCAACATCGAGTGCCTTTTGAAGCAAGCTCGTCTCGAGCTGCAAAACCTTTAGAGCTGGTACATACCGATCTGTGTGGTCCTATGCCAACCAGCTATGGCGGGAAAAAGTATTTTCAACTATTCGTTGATGATTACTCACGAAAGATGTGGGTTTTCTTTCTTCAGTTGAAATCAAAAGCACTTCTCACTTTCCAACAGTTCAAGAAGCTTGTTGAGAAGGAATCGGGATATTTGATAACAACCCTCCGCTCAGATCGAGGGGGGAATACACCTTTGAAGATTTTTTAGAGTTCCTTAAAGAACATGGGATCAAAAGACAAGCGACTACGGCCTATACACCTCGGCGAGAATGGAGTTGCGAGAAAGAAGAAATCGTTCCATTATGGAAATGGTTCGATGTATGCTAAAAGGAGCACATCTTGAGGATCAATATTGGGCAGAAGCAGTAAACACAGCGTCATACCTCTTAAATAGAGCACCCACTCGTGCTCTACAAGGGAAGACTCCACAAGAAGCATGGAGTGATAAGAAACCTTCCATTTCTCATCTGAAGGTGTTTGGGTGTAAAGCATTCATGCACATTCCAAAACAGAAAAGAAGGAAGCTGGATGAGAAAACCCTGTCGTGTATTTTTCTTGGCTATGATGAGTACTCAAAAGGTTATCGATTGATTGATCCTAAGACCAAGAAGACACATGTGAGTAGAGATGTTGTATTTGATGAAGCTCCTACATCAAAAGACACATCCACAACTCGTATACATAGATGAAGCGAGAACCTAAAAAGGAGGTTCAAGTTCCAAAGTCAAAACAAAAAGTTCCAAAATGGTATACTAGCACTTTGAGAGATGCTAAGTTGAACTCCTTTCCAGATCTATCTCTTGATAGGCCATGTACTCGCAGTATGACACAACAGAAGAGAGCAGAAGCATCTACTTCAGAGGTTGACGAACTTTGTCAACACTTTGATGATTTGTCAATGAGTACCAAATATGACGAGGGAAGAAGATGAGGATGAAGAAAAACTTTATATGTCTACATTAAATACAAATGAACCCACAACGGTTAAATCTGCCCTTACTCAACCACAGTGGAAACAGGCTATGGATGTAGAACATAACTCTCTTCTCAAAAATAATACTTGGAAACTAGTCAATCTGCCAACAGGAAAGAAACCCATCGGCTGCAAATGGGTATTCAAAGTGAAGTATAAGGCGAGATGGATCTATTGATAAGCATAAAGCCCGACTTGTTGCAAAGGGATATGCTCGAGAAAGAAGGCATAGATTATGAAGAGACTTTTGCCCCTACTTGCAAAAATGACTACCATTAGAGTACTTTGTGCCATGGGAGCTCAGTTTGGGTGGAAATTACATCAGATGGATGTTAAAAGTGCCTTCTTAAATGGTGACTTACAAGAAGAAGTATACATGACTCAACCAGAAGGATATGAGGTTGAGGGGCAAGAACAAAAAGTGTGCAAGTTGATCAAATCTCTGTATGGTTTAAAACAAGCCCCTCGAGCATGGTATATCAAGATAGACAGTCACCTTGTGCAGCATGGTTTTATTAGAAGTCCTTCAGATGCAAATCTCTATATTAAGAAAAATGGTTCTGATATAGTGATTCTTGTACTTTATGTTGACGATCTGATCATCACAGGAAGCTCAGAAAAAAATGATTGATTTAGTAAAGGATGATTTAAAGCAATCTTTTGATATGACAAATCTAGGACTTCTACACTATTGTCTTGGTTTAGAAGTTACTCAACAAAAGTTTCATATTAGAGTAACACAGAAGAAATATGCCAAGACTTTAGTAGAAAAATATCGGATGACTAATTGTAAGTCAAAAGCAACTCCAATGGAGCAAGGACTTAAGTTATCTCGATATGATGAGTCACCTCAGGTAGATGGTACTCTCTATCGCCGATTGATTGGGAGTCTCCTATATCTAACAAATACCAGACCAGATCTCAGTTTCTTTGTAGGATATCTTTCAAGGTTCATGCAAGAGCCTAAAGTGAGTCACTAGAAAGCAACAAAAAGAGTTCTTCATTATGTTCACGGTACTACAAATTATGGTCTGGAGTATAGACAGAATAATAAATTCTTCTTACTGGGATACACAGACTCAGATTTTTTTGGATCCCTTGATGATCGTAAATCCACCTCCGGGTATGTTTTCCATCTAGGATCTGGACCTATCTCATGGCACAGTAAGAAGCGACATGTGGTTGCTCTATCTTCTACAGAAGCAGAATATCGTGCAGCCAGTTGAAGCGATCCAGTGAGATCATGTGGTTAAGTCGCATTCTTACAAACATGGGCCTTCCAAAGAATCTTCCTCTTCATTTGTTTTGCGACAACCAAGGTGTTTTGAATCTTGTAAAAAATCCAATTTTTCATGAACGTACCAAACATGTTGATACCAGATGTCATTTTATACGAGATGAAGTTCCAAAGCACCATATACAGCTTCACTACATTCCTACTGATGCTCAAGTTGCAGATATCTTTACCAAAGCACTTGGACGCATCAAATATGAAAAGTTTCGGAATACAATTGGGATTTGCCAATAATGTAATAAGGGGGGATGTTAGCATAAATTCATATTCCATTCTTGGCATGTTAAAAGAAGCGCTCGTAGGCGCTCTCCAATTCTGGTTTCTAACCACCTAAGTGGTTAGAACAGTTTGTAATCGCATGTATGTTACTGTATCTGAAGATTAATGAGAAGATCACATTGCTTGGTACAATTCTTCAATTTCTATAACATTTACTTGTTTTGTCCCTTTCTAGTTTTGCCTATTTTTCAACTTATTAAAATCCATTTAAAATTTCTAGGTTTCCTACAATAAAAAAAAATGGATTTGGATTGCTTTATATTATATTTTTACCTTTCTTGTGATTAGATTATGGCTTGGCATAGAGATTACCTTTGTGTTTTGATTTTATTGTAAATATATTCTATCTTGTCTGAGGTGGAGGCTCCAATCTATAAATGTATTCTCTTTTTATAAAGGTAAAGACATCTCAAAATTAAGAGTTTGAGTTTCAATAAGTAAATGTAGAGACTCAATATATGACTCATAAAATAGACAAAACCTTGCAAAAAAATATCAACCATATCCTCATCATCAACTATATTTTATATAATATTCAATTGATCTTGTAGATATTTTAGATGCATAAGGTATTGAGAAACAAACCTTTATTCTTACAACCAGAAATAATATTCTATAAATATGAAGCATTCCCAACTTATGAAGTCTGATACTTATTCTACAAGTTGGTCCACAACATTGTAGCATCTTTCTCATCACAAACTTCAAGAATAAAATCATTTATAAGAGGCAATTTGAGAAACATAAAAAATTCTCTATATCACTTTTTGAATTCATAAACATCTTATGGTCTTAGAGTTTTTCTTAAGAACTATATTTTTCAAATATTGATATTCACCAATTGTAAGTATGTTATGGCTCCCCATAAAACAATTTCTTCTAGTCACTTTCTATGAATATGAAAGAATTCGAGACTTAGTATTTACCATTTTTAGCTAATGGCAACCTCAAAAACCAAATGTAGAACATCATATATCAAACAAGACTTGAGCAAAACGCTCAGAATATTGAATGATTAAAACTTGGGTAAACTTAAAGTTATAGTTTTCCACAAGCTTGCCTAGACTAAACTTTAAACTTACTAAGCCATAATTTGGATTGAACTCTAAACTTGCAAAGTCATAATTCTAACTAAACTTTAAACTTTGTAGGTCATATAAAAATTCAAACTTATGAAGTGATAATCTGGATAAAAATTCAAACTTTGGCCTTCAAAAAGGTTGATAAGGTTGAAGGGCCATTCAATATGTATATATCAGTCTAAGATCTAAATGTCAAACTCCAAAAGACACAAGAAGTTTGAACTTTTCATCTCACAAGCATGCTCGACTAAACTTCAAACTTCATAAGTTGTACTTTTCTAAACTTCAAACTCTACAGACAACAAGCACATCACTTGTCAATAAGCATCAATAAGCTTATCACTCTCACCCATCACCAAGTGTTAACAAGCACATCATTTGTCCAAACTTTGAACAATACATGTAGGATACATCATATAGTTAAACTTCACATGTATCACCTAATAAACCTCAAACATCACAAACCTATGAAGTCTAACTCCAAACCTCGCAAGTGATAATCATGAATTACTAAATTCAAAACCTCAAACATGAGAAAGAGATTCAAAATTTATTCCACCTTATCATCTTTAAAAAAACCTCAAACGTGAGAAAGGGTTTTAAAACTTATTCAACCTTAATATCTTCAATCTCCACTCATAGTCAAAGGTTGTGTTGAACACTAAACTCCAAAAATGTTGATTGCTTTGAACTTAGATACAAGTGTGCACCTTTATACTTTACCAAGGTTTAGAACTTGGATGACATAGAATGGATACAAACTTCCAAACTTTGTGACTTCAACACAAAAATATAGTTATAGCAAGGAAGAAATATTATTGTTGTCCCATAATTATGACACAACACAAAGCTGTAAAAGAATTACAAAGAAAACAGACCTATAACAATTTCAAAATCAAGACCAAATATCTATATCAATTTTGAGACCAATAGATGCATTGAATATGGACCACATCGTATTCTACGATCGATTGATAACTTGACTTTTAAAAAGAAAGACATCGATCAAGATGAGTTGTATGTATTATTCCTTCATCCTTTACCTTTAAGATGAAGTGGAACCCTAGTTGGTGACTTAAACAAGTCATCATATTTTTCTATAATCTGGTCCATATGCTTCTACTATGTAGGGCCTACAACTAATGTAGCGATGGTCCTCCTAATTCATAGCTTGATCATTAGCAAAATAAATTTTCTTATTTTGACTATCATCTTTGTGCATTGTTTAATACTAGTTAAGGAAACAAAGCTAGGAAGAGATACCTCTAGTATGCTAAAGTATTGACCTCCAATACTAATGATGACAAGTTGATACCTAGATTCTTATACACCATGCCTCTTCCACATAAATCGTTGGCTCAAAATCACATCACAAATATTCAAGGGCTCAACATCATACAAAACTTTATCTTTGAAGGGTTTGATGGCAAAAGGAGAGGTTACATTATTGATTGACATGAATGTCTCTCCCCTATTATAACCATCCAACATTATATGATTATGGGTGTGGTATAATAAGTAGATTCAAATCCTTAACTATCTGAGTAGAAATCAAATTCTTTTTACTCTCATTATCAACAACAAAACTTGAGGATTTAGAAATTGAAAAAATGGTGGGCTTGGAGGTATGATGGAAGGAGAGAAGATGTCAGAGGGCGGGAAGTCCTCTGCGACAAAGCGTGAAAGTGACAACGGTTCGAACCAAAGGGCACAGCGGAGCAGACGGAGGGCAGGCGGACCTCGGGGGTATTGAGGCATCCTTGTCATCAAAAGGAGCACGAAATGTTGACGTGGACAGTCAATATAAGGAACTGCCATACAAAAGGGGAGGTGGGCATCAGAAGTCCTAGCCCAGGTAGCTGCTTCAGAAACCCTAAGCGATCACTTCACCAAGGAGATATTTTCGACTGGGGATGAGCTGGACATCCCGGTGGAAGTCCTCTCAAGCTTTGTGGAGTATGAGAAATATACCCTCATTGGTAAGTTCATTGGTAGTCGACCTAACATGGAGATCATCCACAAATGGGCATCAAAAAAATGGAGGACCTCTGGGCACATGGAGTTGGCGGCCCTAACCCGAGGTTTTTTTGCTATTAGCTTGAACAACAAGGAGGACTACTGCAAAATCCTGGCTGGAGGACCATGGTTCCTGGGCTGTAAGAGCCTATTTCTTAGGAAGTGGGGAATGGACTTCAATCCTGACACCCAGAACATCAACATTGCTCCAATATGGGTCAGGCTCCCAAGTCTCCCCCTCTTCAGATGGCATGAAAATGTGATAAGAGGTATTGCCCGCTCTATAGGGGAGTTGGTCACCATTGACCCTCCCACCCGGGCCTGAACTAGGTTCGTCCAAGCCCATTTTTGCATTTTGGAAGATCTGGAGGTGGACCTCCCATCCTCCATTACCCTTTGGTCTGGAGGCACCATTCTCCAAAAACAAGCTATTGTCTATGAGAACAGACCAGCTTTCTGCCCCTAGTGCCGTTCTCAATGCCACCTTCAATCCAAATGTCCTTCTCTTAAACCGGGTAAGAAGAAGCGAGAGACTTTTAACCCCATGGAACATGGATAAAGCCAGGCGAAAGAGGAAAATCCTCCAATTGGGGAGGGTTAGGGTTCTCCAAGGCCCTCCAGGGACCTTGACGAAATTTCTCAACCATAAGAGGATAACACTCACCAACCGGGCTCAAAGCAGTTTACCCAACAAGAAGCTTACTCCCGCCAGGAGATTCATCCTCGGGAGGAGAATGAATGTACCCCTCCCCAAAACACCACATAGTCAAAACCATCCAAGCTCCAGGACCAGGGCCCTTCCGATGTCAACCAGTCCCAAACCTTGCTAGAAGATTACCTCCTAGGAAGGAGGGGTGAACAGTTCGGTCATATTAGCCCTCGAAATATGAGGAGCCAAAAGCAAAGCGTGGATTATGGTAGTGAGAGGAAGCAGGGCCGACCTCCCAACAAAGACAGAAGAGACAAAGAGATGGTGGTAGACATCGCGAATGGCACCCAACGTCTGTTGTTTCTTGATGATTTCGAGACTCAGACGGACGAAACACATGTACCAAAACCTCCCCTCTAACAAGGAAAGGGAGGCAAGAAGAACCTCAAACTGTCTAGATGAAAGTCCTCTCATGGAATGTGAGAGGACTGAACGGAGTAGCCAAACGGAGGTTAGTGGCTGATCTCCGAAAGAGGACCAACCCCTCCATCCTAATTTTGTAGGAGACCAAGACCGATGCTTTCTCCTCTGATAAAGCTGCTAAGGCTATTTGGGCCAAGGCAAAATTTCTTTCCAGTCCTGCAGTGGGAACAGCGAGCGGTCTCATGGTTCTTTGGGACCCAGAGAGGGTTGAGGTCATCTTGCTATCAACCTCCAATAGGATTATCAACGTGCTGTTCCACTCCAAATCCATCAATTTTTCTTGGATCTTGTCCAACGTTTATGCCTCAAATTTTGCCACAGAGAGAGCAAAAATGTGGAAGGTTGTTTCCCAGATGCGGTAAAATTTTAGTAACTTTCTTTGGGTCTTAGGGGGATATTTCAACTGTCTTCTTCACCATTCTAAAAATAAAGGAGGCTCCGATCATTCCAGCCACAACTTGGAGGACTTCAGAGAATTTGTCTCTACTAACAGCTTGCTTGACATTGACCTCAAAGGGGCTTCCTTCACATGGAGCAACAGGAGGATCGGGAGCAGCCTTATTCAAGTCAAGCTCGATAGATTTTTCATATCTCAAGAAGTTATCCCCATCCTTGGTGGTGCAACTCTCTCAACCTTACCAAGGATTGGATCTGATCACAACCCTATTATTCTTGAGATGAGCGACGAGCCTACATTTAAGACCCCCTTCAGATTTGAATCCATGTGGACTTCTCATAAATATTTCAAAGGATTAGTTTCAATGTGGTGGCAATGGGATGTGAAAGGATCCGCTTCTAAGAGAGTGGCTATAAAACTCAATATGGTCAAAGAGAAGTTGAAAATATGGAATAAAGAGGTCTTTGGCAACATATTCGAGTCCAAGAGGTCCATCTCGGAGAACCTAAAAATTTTGGAGGAGAGAATGGAGCTCGAAGGTTACATCGAGTCCCTCAGGGAGGAAGAACGGAACCTCTTGGCAGACTACCATTCTATTCTTGCAAGAGAGGAAACCTTTTTGCGCCAGAAGTATAGAGACCTCTGGTTGAATAATGGAGACTCCAACATGATGTTCTTCCACACGTCAACCATGAGGCATAGAGGGGCCAACAATATCAGGGAAGTGTCCTACAAGGATGGGCACGTAACAAGGGAAATAGAGGAAATCAGAAACGAAGTTGTTGATTTTTTTCAGGACTTGCTTGGCGTTCCTCCTGATAGTGACCTCCAGGTCCAGAAATATTTGCTTGCCAACTTCCTGACTAAAGTCCCCCATGAGGTAAGCATCAAGCTGTTGGAACCTTTTTCCTCGTCTGATATTAAGGAAGCTTTGTTCTCTATGCAACCAGACAAGGCCCCTGGCCCTGATGGTTTTCCCCCCCACTTTTTTCAAGTCGTGTGGGAGGTTGTGGGCTCGGATGTATGCGAAGCTATTCGAGATATCCAAGCTTCCAGATCCATTCACCCGAGAATCAATTCCACCTTTCTTGCTCTCATCCCTAAGTCTCCCTCCTGCAAAAGCTTCTCTGATTATCAACCCATCAGCCTGTGCAATGTTTTTTACAAGATCCTCACCAAGTCTATAGCCAACAGACTAAAGCCTATTCTCCCTCTCCTGATTGATCCTTGCCAGGGAAGCGTTGTTAAAGGCAGAAACATTCTTGACGACATCATCATGGTCCATGAAACTCTTCACTCTACTTACCGCTCCAAGAAGGTTGCCCTCTTTCTCAAACTTGACATGAACAAAGCCTTTGACAGAGTTGATAGAGGGTTCTTATGTGCAGTCCTCAAGTTTGGCTTCCATCCTCACTGGATCGACCTTGTCTTTAGCTGCATATCCACTCCCTTCTTCTTTATCCTTATCAACGGATCCCCTGATGGGTACTTCCAAAGCACCAGAGGCCTTAGACAAGGCGACCCTTTGTCACCTATCCTCTTCATCATCCTGGCGGAGGTCCTTAGCTGGTCTTTGAAAGAAGCTCTTCGTCAGAACAAGATTTTTGGCATTCTTCCCACTACTGGAGTGGACTCCATCACTCACTAGCAATTCATGGATGATACCCTCATCTCCACTGGGCGTCTGTTGCTCAAGCCAAATCCCTCAAGTGGATCCTCTCCCATTATGAGCAGGCTTTCGAGCAAAAGGTCAACTACATTAAGAGCAAAATCTACTTCATTAACACTCCCCTACAGAGGCAACTCAGGATTGCCAGAATTTTAGAGTGCACTATTGACTCCCTGCATACTTCTTATCTGGGGCTACCCCTGTCTTGCAACGGTCGTGCCAGAGAAAGTATGTGGAACATGATCCTGGAGCACCTTCACAAGAAGCTAGGCACTTGGAAAGGCAAACTCCTGTCACTAGCCGGGAAAGCCACCCTTACCAAATCTTGTTTGCAAGGGATCCCAACTTACTTTATGTCTGTGTTCATGCTTCCTGCTTCTATCCACTCCAAAATTGAGAAAATCTAGAGGACCTTTCTATGGTCTGGTAATGAAGAGAAACTTAGAATCCCCCTCGTTGCCTAGGATAAGGTCTGCTCGCAGAAAGACCAAGGCGACATAGGGATGAGGAGATCAGGGCTTATGAACATAGCTTTGATCGCTAAGCATGCATGGAGGATCCTTGCAAATGACTCGGTTGAGTGGGTCAAGTTGGTCAAAAGGAAATATCTTGGTTCTAATTCCTTCCTTGACGTCGAGGCTCCCTTCGAAGCTTCAGATTTTTGGAAATCTATGACCCAAGGCCATCACTTGATCAGCTTGGGAGCCCGCTGTATTTTAGGATATGGCAACCTCATTCTCTTTTGGAAGGACATGTGGGCTTCGAAAGAGGCCCTTGGTTTGAGGGCGGACCTAGCTGGCCTGAGAGCTCATACCGACCCAAATTCCCAACTCAAGGTGGTGGATTTCATAGACCAGAGTACCCTTCCCCCTCGATGGAAGCTACCAGTTGTGGATGGGTTCAATAATGAAGTGACTTATCTGTCAAACATCATCCTATCAGTTTTAATCCCATCTTTTAGGATAGACAGAATAATTTGGCGAGGCACGAAGGATGGTCTTTTCTCTGTCAAATCTGCCTATGATTTTCTTATTAGCGAGACTGCCCTAGATTATCGATGGAAAGTGGTCTAGAGGAAAGGGTTCATCCCTAAAGTGAATTTCTTTTCTTGGATTGCTTTCCACAATAAAGCTTTAACCATTGAAAACCTTCACAAGAGGGGCTTTGCCTTCCCCAATAGGTGCTACATGTGCTTAGCTAAGTGCGAGATGACGGATCATTTATTCTTGCACTGCCCCTTTTCCCATTCGGTCCTCAGCACTGTCCTATCCTCCTTCCAAATCCTCTGGTGCTCCCCCCGTTCCCTCAGATATGCTTTCCATTAATGGCCCAATCCTTTCAAGAATCCTAAACTCCGCTTCCTTCTTGAGGCCTCCCTTCACCACTCCATCTGGCAAATTTGGCTACAAAGGAATGTTAGAGTCTTTGGTAGAGCCCCAAAAATGCCTCCTTTTGTCACTCAAAGGGCCTTATCCTATGCCATTGAGAATTCTAAAGCCATTCCTAGCCCCCGTCCCCACCTTCCAAGCGAAGAAGTGATTTTCAGGAGGATGGATCTCTGCCTGTCGTCGGAAGCTGTTACAGGTCCCTGTCGAAGAAGTGTCATTTGGACCAAGCCTCCCGAGGGGTGGATTAAATTAAATTTTTATGGAGCAGTTAAGGGTAATCTAGGGCCCGTTGGATCATGCGGAGTAGTTAGAGATCATAATGGGAACCTAGTGGTGGCCTACTGTGAAGAGTTGGGATCCCATACGAACCACTATGCTGAAGCCAGAGGCATCCTGAGCGAAATCTAGATCCTCTCGGAGGATCCTCGGCCTTTAATTATTGAAGGTGATTCACTCAATATCGTAAACTACCTTCTATGCACCAAAGACCCATCTTGGAGGGTTTTTAACATTGTTCTTGAGGCAAGAACGCTTCTATCCCAACGTGGCAGGTGGAAAGCGGGTCATATCCTCAAAGAAGGCAATCGCATGGCAGATCACATGGCCAACAAAGGGCTCACGACCATGTGTCCGATCGTGTGGCAATCTCGCTTCCCATCCGAGGTGGAAATATTAGCCAGAGCGGATATCCCTTCATGATGTTTTCTCCTCACGATTTTAGGAAGGTCCTTCCCAATGAGTGTCGGGTTGGAGTGGCAGCTCTTTCCAATTCCCGTTGTGGCAGCGCCCGCACGAGTCACGCGAAGTGCAATCCTTTCTCCATAGCTAGATACTTTCAAGTTTCCAAGGCGTACAAGACTTGGTGCCCTGGTGGCTATCAGCGCACCCTTTTCCACCAAGGCGGTCTAGCTGGTTTTTCTCGCTCGTTGCAGTTTTCTTTTTTGTTCAGTGATGGAATTTCAAAGTGCCCCTTCCCAATGGTGTCCACGCGTGGCTGGGACAATGGTGAAGTGCGGGAATGTTTGGGCATGGCTCACGCCAAATATTTTCCTCAAATTTGGCACATTCTCTTCAGTCCTTCCTTTGTTCGGTGCCTCTATCGGACTGTCTCCCATGCTTGGAAGGATGTTGGAAGTTATATGGTAATGCGTTTGGAAAGGCAACATGGCACTTACAGATAGAGGATGGGCGGGCTGGTGATCTGTGTGCCACCTCTAAGCCTTTCCCCTTTTGACCCTAGGCTTGCGGCGCTCACTCCGGGTCGATCGTGGGTGGCGGTTCACGATCAGGTTTATCCTCCCCCTTCCTTCTTATATATTACGATGATTAGTTCCAACCTCTGTCTCTGGAGCATTCTACAGGTAGTCTCAACCATGGCTGGTCCCTTCATCGAGCCTTCTACTCTATCCATTTGCGAGGAGGCCAGAATATTTATGAAAGCCAAGAAGTTGTTGCCCTTTCTAGAAAATTTTGCTGGTCTAGACCAGGAAATCTCACAGGGCTTCATTGATACTTGGACCCAAGGTGATGTGGTCGTAAAAGGGATTAATATTCGTGTGTCTGTTGATTTTATGGCAGCGGTTTCTGGTCTGCCTCCCTTTGGGTGGATCATCAGAAGAGATAGCCATAATTGGGTCGAGGAGTTGGAGCAGTTCCCTAACAAAGGGAAAAACCTTGCCTGGGACAAGTCATGCCTCCTCCGATCAGCCCTCCCTAAACCATACAGGTCCGCCATGATTCCCATCATGCAATATATAACTTGTGATGATCCCAAGAAGCCACTCCGTAGCTTCCACATTAGTTTTTACAATCACCTCCGCGATGCCAAGCAAGTGAGTTTTCCTGATTACCTTACATATTCCCTTGCCCTTGCCATTGATAAGAGTAGGAAATCGTCCTCCCCACCCACCCATCAAGGCCTCATGGCAGTCATCTACAGGCATGCACCGGCAATGCGCCCTCCTCCACAGGTTGTCAACCTGTTAAATTCCCAGGCCCCCGACAATGCGTTCACCCCAACGAAGGACCAACCCTCCAGCCCCCCCAAAACCAGACCTCCCAGCGATGACAAACCCTCCCATTTTAGGATCACCATTCGAACTCAGCCAAAACAGAGCATAGGTGATGAGTCCTCCGCCCCCGATAGATACTCCTAGCGGCTGAATAAAATCAGGAAAGAGAGGGATGTCCTCCCGCAGCAAATTCTGTCGAACACTAAGAGTGACAGGGAGATCCCTCCTGGACATTCCCTCCTGGGCCTGGCTTCTACCATTCTCACTTCTGTCAACTCCATGATCAAAATTCTGAAGCAGACCCAAAAGCTTCGAAGTTCGAAGGATCAGGAGGATCCGAAGTAGTCGTGTTTTGTCTGGCGATTGGTTGTTTTGCTTTGCTCTCCAATGTTTTAGATTCTTCGGCTTCTAATTTTCGTTACCTCGGTTAAATTACATTTTTTTATCTTGATTATCAGGCATATATGCCTTCTCTATAGCCTCCGAGAAAGTAGTCTAGGTTATCTCTACAGTCAGGCTTATATATCCAGCCAGGAGGCATGATGCATCATAAGAAGTAAGGCTGATTTTGTACATAAGGTTTTGGGATCCTCTATAAAAACCCACTGTTAATATACTAAATTTACCACAAAAAAAATCAACAACAAAACTTATCCTCCACCCATATTTATGAATGAAATAGGTGTTTCTTCTCTTGTGAGTCCTATGGTATAGCATGTATGGTGTCAATGGTCATATTTGGTTCAACTTCCATGAATTGCTTTCCTATAATCTGACAATGGTCACATTTGGTTTAACTTCCATGATTTGATTCCCTCTATCCTTGGGCAATGTGTGTGGACATGGTGGTGTAGTGAATATAGAGCGTTATAATTGAGAAAAAAATAATCAAATTTCTACTCTTGGCCTTTAAGTATTCTTTTATTAGGAGTCCTTTTTCTAGATCTAGTTTTGATTTTGGGACTAATCCCTTTCATCTTGATTTTTTGAAAAGTCACTCTTGCATTTCTTTGGCTGGTACTTAGTGTTCTAACTTTTATTATTTGATTTTCCTCATTTTCTATTTTTGTTTTTGTGTTTTTGGTCTAATTTGATAGCAATTTTATATACCTCTCCATATGTCTTGAATTCAAATAGTTCCATGTTCTCTTGAATGTACCAATGCAACCCACTATGGTACTTTAGGATTCGATACCTTTTGGTATCTTGAATACTTAGATTTATTGAAATTGAGTGGAAAGTATTAATATAATATTGAACAGATTGTCCTTTACCTTCATGCAATTATTATCATTACATGTGTTTGTCTTCATAGGCTCTTATGGGATAATATTCCTTCTTGATGGCCTCTATGAAATTATCCCATGTGAATACTAAGTTATCTTAAGTGTCTCTTATGACCCTGTTACACTATGCTTCCCACCAATTTCAAATAGGTAATGAAGCTTTCAAAAATACAAATTTATTTTCTCATTATCGATGAATTATTTATTAAAAAATATAAATATAATTGATTCAACCAATTTTCTATGGCATCAACATTAACTTTTCCTTCAAAAGTAAAAAATTCAAAATTCCCTTATATCTTAAAAGGTGTGAGAGAACTAAATGGTGTTAGGCAATGGGAGGCTATGCAGAGGATATTGTAGAACATGCAGCAAAAATTCATTAAATAATTTACCCAAATTGGTCCATCATCTCATTGCTCAATTTTATGAGGGCTTCATTCAACATCTCAAAAGAATCAATTGTCTCAATGTTGTCTATTCTAGTTCTCACCTGAGATCATTTGGAATGACAAGGGAGATAATAAGAGGGATATCATATTTGATACCCAAACTTACGATATCTTGATCTCATGTTTATGGACATACACTCAAAAGACAGACTGCTCTAATACTAGTGATCTGAAACTCATAATTTTGACTAATCTAAAATAAAGAAATTTAAGTTAAGAAAGATAATAAAAAAATGTAATTCAAAAGTAACTAAGTATACCAAACTAGAACATAGATATATAAACAAAATAATAGAATGGATTTATTGCTCAAAAAACATGGTACAATGCAAGCAATCTCTAAGAATAGATATGAGGCTATAACATTTAATCAATTACTCATGCTTTTGACAATCTAGGATGCATCTCTCTTTATACAAGAATTGGTGTGGTGAAAATTCATTGTATTGAATATGGAAGTTCATCCATAAGAAATTGTGGTTGTTCACCTTCCCTAGTAAGGTCACCCATATAGAAATGTGGTGATTCACCTTCTATAAATTACAAAGTGCATATAAATGAAAATTATATACATATGACGAAACTTTGTATTTTATCTTCTAATAACATGTCAATATAGATAAAGATGTATTTTAGCTATTAAAATATAAAATATAAAATTACCATTTTTAGTAAGTATTTTTTTTTGCATCTTTTAGGACCTTTGAAGCATGTTTTCCATAAACATGTGGACAACTTTGTCTATGACAAAGTCAACTATGAAAATTGTTGCTCTCTAGTCTTTGCAATGCTTCTTGAATGGATCAAAATAGAGTCTCAAGAAAAAATTGTGCCCCCAACAATGTGGTTAGGATCATAAAAATAGATTTTTAGGCATTATTTAGCATAAAACCATGCTACAAAAAGGTCACATGCCTAGATCAGATATTGCATCTTTTAGAACAAAAATAAATATGATGTAGAATATTTTTTTTATGAATTTACATGGTGGAATTGGTAGTGTTGGCATTTTTGCCACATTAAATTTTGACAAAATTTTGCCGAAGTGTGAAATGCACTTTTCCAACGAAATCATCTTCTTGGAGTTCGCCAACGAAATCCCTTTGGAGCATTAAATCAGCGAAATACATGCAGAAGTGTTGGCATTTTTGCAGACCCTAAAATAGGATGATAAATTGGATGAAATGATATTTAGATGTTTCATTGTTGTATATCTTCTCGTAAGATTTCCAGCGATATATTACAATAGGCGATCGGGTCAACGGATCAAAAGTTGTGGCCGTGGGAAGCTGCACCACCAAATTCCAATTTCGGGCCTTATCTGGGCGAAAGTCCATTTTCGGGCAAAAGTTTGGCGAAAGTCCATTTTCGAGCGAAATTCTATTGAAATTCTATTTTCGACCAAAAGTCTGGCGAATGTCCATTTTCGAGTGAAATTCTGGCAAATGTCCATTTTCGAGCGAAAGTTTGGTGAATGTCCATTTTTTGGGCGAAAGACTAGTGAAAGTTTGGCAAATGTCTAGCGAAAGTCCATTTTCGGGCGAATGTCTATTTTGAGCACTTTTTTGATGAAAATCAATTTTGGGCAGTTTCTTCAACGAAGTTCCTTTTTGATGGTACCATCCTTTCTTCTCACTCATCATACAGGGTCTTTTCTTTGAGTATTCATGGAGCCCTCTTTGTTTTTAATTCATGGGCGAGAGTAGTTTTGAGCCATGCTTCAACGCAACTTGATTTCGGAGAAGAAATGGAGTGCAAGCACATTTCGGGCTACAGGTCGCCTTAAGCCTA
The DNA here is from genome assembly GCA_028583015.1 of Wollemia nobilis. Classification (NCBI taxonomy): domain Eukaryota; kingdom Viridiplantae; phylum Streptophyta; class Pinopsida; order Araucariales; family Araucariaceae; genus Wollemia; species Wollemia nobilis. The sequence goes on along the minus strand of JAQPPZ010001678.1, from coordinate 2,663,963 downwards.
GTGGGGCACAAGCCTTTTCACCCCCAAAATGGAGCACAATCCCTTTTCAGATTTTAACAAGGTGAAAGCACCTTTGACTTTTCCACCAAGGCGGAGTTCAATTTCAAAGGAAAAGATGCTAGGTGGGGCCTGAAGTGTTTCACTCCAATTTTCCAGCGTAAATCAAATTCGATCCTAGTGAGGGAGAAAGAGCCTTTGAATTTTCTCACTCCAGCACCACTCCCAAGGCAACAAAGTCTTTCGCTCCTGTTTTCCAGTGCAATTCTATTTTGAGCCTGCTAAGGGAGAAATAGCCTTTGACTTTTCTAAGACCAGCACCACTTTCAAGGCAGCAAAGTAGTTTCACCATAGTTTTTGAGCGTAGCCCATTTCAGGCCATAAAACAACAAAACCTGATGGGGCCCAAGTGCTTTCGCTCTCACTTGGGAGCGCAACCCCTTTTCGGAGCTTGCATGGGCGAAACGTAGGTAGGACCTTCATCCGCGAAATACCTATTTTTAGTCTAACTCCCATAACTCAGCTAGAATTCCCTGGAGAAGCTTCTCAGCAATGAAAGAATGTGCTTCCTCACCAATTTAAGTGCAATCGATCTGAGAAGCTTCCATATTTGATTTTTCTAGATCTCATAATCCAATTTTCTGTTGAGGCGTTTCCTATAGGTGATAAGGTGGCACTACTGACGAATCACATCATCTCATTGAAGCCATGCAACCACTTCTCCATGAGTCATCATATTCAGGCCATGCCTTATTACTTTTCAATGAGTACCAGGATTTAAACTTTGCTAACACTGTGATGTTTTGTGGGTGTGCATTTATGTTTCAAATGCAAAATCCTCTATAAAAGCCAACAATTCTAATGTAATATGATGGAGGTTTTGCTAGAGACCAAAGAATCCTTGGCTCTAATTCTAGGTTTCTGACTGTGTAAATCTTCTATCTTACATTTCTATTAAATTCTCTGTTGTCTGTAGGCTATAATTCTGTTTGGATTTGGCTTCCGACACTGGAATGATTCTGGAGATTACACATATAAGATATCTCATTTTAATTTTTGTTACATTCTTTGCATTCAGTGCTATTAGTTCATAGTGCAATTAAGTTATCGTGATGCTTGTTCATCACCCCTGTTCTAACTTGGCCTGAGGCCATATTTCGCATCCCTTTCAATCATTCATAAATCTCTTTCCTGCTCCTTAATATCAATCCCCCCAAGTTAGTATAGCAAGGGAACCAACCTAGAGATTGACACAAGAGGCATCTCTTCCTCTCGACCTTTCAATGTTAGTCGGGTCTAGGCTGCTTGGATGAAACATTCCATACCTAAGGCGGGTTCTTGACCAACAAGTAGCCACCATGAATCCGGGCAAGTTGTTTGGTGGTCGCCACAATATTATGTGGTGTTCGTGCTGGAAGCTGCCACACAATTCTTCATGTAGTCCGCCCTTATAACCACCATGCCACAATCATTTTAAACCTTTTACGCCACTGAAAGCACTAGGATAAGCATTTAGTCCAACGAATATGATGTAGAATGTTGGGATATTACCCTTGCTAATATTTCTCTCTTTTCAAATGTTAAACCTAATGGTTCATATGATTCCTATGCTCTTGGGATCTCAAAAAAAACTCTTACTCTTGATCAACTTTTACCTCTATATTTAGAACTAAAGAATACGATGAGGAAAAAAGAAGAAAAGAGGATATCCTTTTGAAGGAAAATTCATTTGGTAGTTTTAACTCAATTTTCACTCTATTTAATCCACCTTTGAATCTTTAAAAAAGTAGCCAATATGACTTTAATTTGTAAATTAATCTTTTGTTGTTAAAAATCACTATATCATGTTAGATCATCTATTTTTTTATAATCATTTATTTGCATCTTCTACCACTTGAAAGGGATCACTATAAATTCATTTTCCCTTTTATTCAAGGGTATCTTTACTTTCAATCAAAGCATTCTTACTTTCATTTAAGGCTTCCATAAACGACCTTCGATGATTTTTACCTAACTTTTCCTTGCATGAACCATTTTTTTTTAAATAAATATTTGAAACAAATTATCCAAATGTAAGACTAGCTTCTACTTGCACTCAATTTTATACCTGCTCACCTTGAACAAGGAACAATTATTAACAATATATATCTATTTACTTATTAAAATAAAATATTTATAATTCAAAATTATAATCAAATGTATAATATGCGCTTATGTTATATATTGTAACATTTTTATACTGCATATTGTAATGTTGTTAATTGGCTATTTTTTACTAATCTTTTGAATTTTGAACAAGGGACAATTACTAACAATGTATATCTACTTGAATTCATAATTATAGTCAAATGTAAAATACATGGTTATGTTATATATTGAAAGCTTTTTATATTATATATTGTAATGTTGTTAATTTTTCAAAAAAAAAATTGAGAAAAAGTTGGATTATATTATTTCATTAACCGGAACATTACAATATTTGGGTGCTAGCACTGTCCACCAGCAAAAAAACAAAATGAGGTGGATCAAGAGTAAAGCATCCATTGTTGAATATACATTACAATATTTGGGTGGTAGCATTGTCCACCAGCTAAAAAACAAAATGAAGTGGATTAGGAGTAAAGCATCCCTGACTGAATATACATAAAAATAGAAGCTAATATCAACAAAAAGACTATAGATATATCTTGCTAGCATATTCTAATAAGAGTAACATGACAATATTTGTTTTTATAAATTAAACAAATGTTATTGAATTTTTAACATATTCTAATAAGAGTTATATGACCATATTTTTTTAATGTAAATTAAACATGGGTTTTTACTAGGGGTCTTGGTCCCTTATACGAACTTAGGTCTTTTAAATTAAAACCCAAGGACTTGCCACTACGGTATTCTTCTTGAGTTTAGGGTAAAGCACATGTTTTTGAAAAGGTCTCGATCTCCTTGTATTGAGGTTGAATTTAAATCTTTTAAACAAAAATCCAAAGACATATCATTACGATATCCCTCATAGTATAAAATTTTAGGATAAAGCACAAACTTTTTTTAAAGGAGCCCTAGGTCAGCTTGTACCAAGGTTTGAACTTGGGTCTTCCAAATAAAAACCCAAAGACATACCATGAAACAAAATTTAAATTTAAATTAGATTTAAGTATAAACAAATACATGTCAAACATATAAAATAATTAAAATGTTAATGTATTAAAAAAATTACTTCTAAAATATATAAATAGATTGTGTAAGTTAAAATTATATCATAATTGTTTACTTTGATTTTATTATATTAAAAAAACAAAATTTAATTTATTATTAAAATTATTAAATGAAGAAGACTATTAAGAAACTAATCATTCAAAATTAATTAATTAATTAATGACAAACACTATTAAAATAATAATAGTTCTTTAACAAAATTAATCTTATTCTCAAATTTAATAAAATAATTTTTTATTTTTTATATTTCATCTTTTATAAAAAAAATAATATTTTATAATATATTTCTAACAAATTTTAATATATTCTATTATAAAATTATATTGTTAATTATATTGTTAATTATAATGTAAATTACTTATATTTTTTATTTTTCGAAAGAAAATAAAAAAAGAAAAAAAACAATTAAGCTATAACTTTTACAAATATATTTCACACAACTTACTATCAATTGTTTTTAAACTACTTATAACTATTACTACTTATCTCATAAATAAAATAAAATTTTACAAATTAAATATTTTTATATTGTGTTTTTTTCTATGATTCATAGGGTGCACATAACTGCAGCAGTCTCAGAGCATACAAAAGGTCAGCATAGAATTTTCAAGGTGTTGCCCATTTTTGTGAGGCCTGCACCCAATTCTTCGCGCCCATACAACTTTAAAACCTGTAGATTTGTGAGTTGCACGAAGTTGGAAGGCAATTCCTTCAACTCATTACAATAACTCAAATCCAATTGCTCTAAGGATCTCAGCTCTCCAAAACTTAACGGTAATTCTTTGAGGCGTTTGCAATTATACAAGTACAGGCATTTGAGGGCAGTATGTTGTCCAAAGTTACGAGGCAGTATTGTTAGTGAAGTACACCACGACAGATCTAAGTATTCTAAGGCCATGAGTTGGCCGAAGCTGTCAGGCAATTCGGTTAGCATTTCACATTTATAGAATCCTAAGTACCTTAGACCTCGAAGTTCCCCAAAGCTCGAACACAACCCGTTCAACCGAGAACAAAAGCCTAAATCTAGATGTGTTAGACCGGTAAGATTCGAAAAAGATTCTGGCAGCCGCTTTAAGGACTTCCACCCCCACATGATCAGCTTATTCAACGAACGCAGTTGACAGACTTGAGCGGGGAGCTCCTCCATTTCGTCCCACCCATACACCCACAAAATCTTCAATTCAATAAACTGATGAATCCCCTCTAATAATATAGGCATGTTTTTCAGTGCTGATAAATCTAATTCTTGCAACGAAGAATTTTGAACGGTTTGGATGGGGTTTGACTCCTCTGAAGTTGCGCATTCATCCCGATTAGATTGTGCTAGGGCCCTCAAATATCTTAAGCTTTTTGGCAACTGCAGATGCATATTTCAATTTCAATTTCCATGTCAGTCATTTTTCCACGTGACAACCAAACTATTCAAAAATCTTATGAAATGTATGCATGGACTCGCCTTGTTTATACTAAACCCTTCTTTGAAGATGGGCCCCACGTACACAGCCAAGCGGGGAAGCGCCTCTAAGTTCACCGGCAAGCAAGGAATGTCTCCGCCTATCGCAAGATATCTCAACTCTTGGAATGTGTTGCTGCTACGACCTCTGACACTCATGCGGGGTCCTAAACCGAAGACTCTTAGTGAATTGCTCATACTACTCAACTGACTTTCTTCAAGCATGTATTCAGACTCGTCATCTCTATAGAACATAACTCCTTTGATGCTTTGGAGGACCTTCTGCAATAGTGTAGCACGTGTTAAAAGATTGTTAGAGTAGATGGTTTTAGCTTGACAGAGTATGTAATTATAAATACTGGTGAAATATACCTGATCTTCTACAGCTCGAGACAAGGACTGTGCGTCGTCTACTATTCGCGTGCCTTTGGCCATGCTTCGCCCTTTTGCTCGGATGACGTCGTGCACAATCAAATCCTCTTCGCCTTCCCAATATACTCCTCTCTTTCTGATATCATCGAAGGAATTGGCGAATGGCACTGTTGTGATCAGCGCTGCCTCTTCAAGTCTTGCAACTGCAGTTTCTCCCACCATATACTCTGCATGTCTCCTATTAAAATTTTTTAAATAAAGAACGGCGGACAAGTCTAGAAATGCTTCTTTAATGGAAGTTTCTAACCTGTCATACACAAAATTAATAAGGCGTTCACTTAGACGTCCCTGTTTGATTTCTTCTCCCTTTTCAAGAGCTTGCAATATCTCACTGCAATTATCTGCCCTATACTTCTGCTTCCTCAACTGCGCACCGACAATTTTAAGAGCAAGAGGAATCCCACCGCAAATCTGCAAAACCTTTTTCACATCGTCTTTTATTTGCTCGAGTTTGTCGGGGTCATTGCACAGAATTTTCTCCGCGTGCTCATCCGCCAGGGTATTTACTAGGTAGTGTCTGCGTGAAAGGCCGCGTTCCTCGAACAAATCTGTGACGCTTAAGTCTCTGGCTGTTACGAGGATTCTGCTACGCTGAGAAAGGCCTCCAAGGTCTTCTGGTAAAAGCTCTTTCAGGTCTTCTGGCCGTAGAGCATTATCAATGAAAATAAACACAGGTTTATTTGGAAAAGCCTGTGTAAGACGATATCTACCTTCGCTGCAGTTTCTCAATGTTATTTGTCTTCCATGTTGATATTCCGGGAAGACATCTTTGAGCAATTGCTGCTGCATACTTTTGAAGTCATTTTTTTGGGGATCTTCATGGATTTCGATTTTAGTATAATTGAAACCTTTAAGCTGTAGATTGGCAACGACAGCATTGGCCAATGTTGTTTTGCCAATCCCCCCAAATCCGTAGATAACCATAGCCTCTGCTCGCTCCTTTGCTTTTCCTAACTCCAGCATTTCTGTTATTTGGTTAACAGGTTCCTCCAGCCCCACTGTAATCAAAGAAGAATGTGTCATTATTAATTCTAAACGTCAAAGTTATCCATAAATAACGTGAACCCTGCACTACAATACTTAAAGGCAACAATTGAAGACTCCGTAGTACAATACACAGACGCAGTAAATGAACTTTGTCCAATAGTTTCAACGAAATTGATTACTCGCGAACAACAATAGAAGAACATATAAACATGATCATTTAACCAAATTAATTTTAAAAAATATCGAAATTGTCAGTCGCAGTGGCCGCAATTTAGTTTAGAAAATTAAATATAAAATTAATAAACAAAAAAATAAAATTTTAATATTTATAATTAATTTTTTGCCATGGATATTTCTAAACCTTGACTGCAGCCTACTGAATCAAAGAATGGGATCAACAAGTGGATTATGAAAATATTGCATTCTGATGTTGCAAATGTCATGGAACTGGACACTTGGCAAGAGACTGAAAAGTGAAAATGGAGGAAGAGATGGAAATTTTTGGGCATAACGGTAGCTTCAATTTGAAACAAGGAGATCAAATCATAGGAGAAGCTAGGTCAAATCAAAGATTTTCCACTCCTAAGAAAGTGGCTAGAAAAATCCCTCTACATCATCAGATGGAAAAAGCCATTACAGTTCACTGGAATGGCCATTAGAAGAAAAAAATGAGGTGGAATGAGGAAGGACAATGCACAAGTTCAAATATGGAAGGTCTAAAAGCACAAAGGAAGAGGGGAAGGCAAAGGAAGATGGGGAGATGACTTTTAAAGCAAATGAGGTGAAGGAGGTCAAGATTATTCCAAGTAAATCACCTTTATTATCCTCAATTAGCATAAAATCTTTTCCTTACAAGAAAAATAATAGTAAAAAGTGTATTCCTTACACTTTAGGATTTCAAGAGCAGTAAGTAAAGAAAATTGTATGGACGATATCCAAGGAAATTTAGGGTTTTCAAGCCAACATAAGAAAGTGACGACTATGGAGAATTATCTATACAATTTAGAGTTTTCAGGGCAACATTAAAAAGAAAATGCTAATGAGGCTATTCCTTGCACTTTTGACTCTTTAGGGTAACATAAATCTTTAGAAGAGAAGTCTCATTTTGAACAATATGAAAAAATAGAAGAGATTGATGAAGATGAAAGTGGTGTTGGGAATGGAAGAAGGAGAGGAAGGCCATCAAAGCAGGAACAAAGAGAAAAAGAAACTCAAAAGAATATTTATCTGGGAAGCCAAATAAAAATATCATAGGTGTTAACAACAAGTGGGACTAAGCCCACTAATAAAATAAAAAGTGTTGATGATGAAAAGGATATCATGGAATATTAAGGGTATGAATAAAGCCCCTAAAAAAAGAGTTTTTAAATGGAATATTAAGGGTATGAATAAAGCCCTGAGTTTATTTTAAATACAAGAAACAAAATTAAGTTATGAGGAATGTAAGGATGTTTTCAAGAAGATTTGGAAGAAGGTGATTGTTTAGCAGTTTCTTCTATAGGAGCTTCAGATGGTATTGCAATAATATGGGACAAATGCAAATGGGATGGATAACTATTAGAAGCAAAAAGTATTTGGGTTGCTAGATTATTTTGTAGGAAAGAAGGCAACATCTTCTCCAACTATAGTTACTCCTAGTGAAAGATGTTAGAAGGACCTTAGCATATTTTTGTCAAATATAATGATGATTCATTGTGATCTATAGATTCTTGGAGGTGATTTTAATACTATTCTATCTCCTTTGGAAAAGAAGGGCGGCATTCTAGAATGGTCTAAATCAATGCAAGATTTTGCTTCATTTGTCAACTCAAATGACCTTTGGGATGTTAGTCCCTCAAGCTTTCAATATACATGGGATAATATATGCATTAGGAAAAATCATAAAGCAGAAAGAACAGATAGATTCTTGTTTTACAATAAATTGTTGGAAAAAAATTATACAATCTCTTCAGATATTTTATTGCGAGCAAGATCATATCACAAACCCATTCTTTTGACTTGTAAGTTACCTAATAATGGTCATCCAAAGCCATTTTGCTTCCAGTCTATGTGGCTCCAAGACCCTGATTTTTTCCAAATGGTTATGTTATGGTGGGATGAATCAAAATTTGAAGGATCATGTATGTATAGGTTTGTTCAAAAGTTGAAATATTTAAAGGAGCAAATGAAGATATGGAATGCCAAATCTTTTGGTAACATTTTTAAAGAATAAAAAAAATTTACAAAGAGATAGTAGAAATTAATGGAATGGATCGGGATTCTTATGTGAAAGAAAAACAATTACTTTTTTTATTATCATAAAGTTTTGAAAAATGATGAGCCGTATTGGTTCCAAAAATCTAAACAGAAATGGCTCAAGGAAAAAGATAGAAATTAAAAAAAAAACATCATGCTATAGCAAAAACAAATTTTTATGTTCGTCATATCAAAATATTATAACTCTAGATGGAAGAAATATTGAGGACGAAGAAGATATAAGGAAGTACAAAATTAATTATTTCAAAAATATTTGTTAGATTCTAGACAAGATAAGGAGTCATAAGAAAAACTTGTACAAAATATTCCATCAATTATCACTTATGGACAAAATGAAAGCTTGATGAAGAAGATATCTATGGGACAGCTCCATGATGTAGTTTTCTCTTTCTATCCTAACAAGGCACCTGGCCCCGATGGATTTCCAACAATTTTCTTTCAAAAAATTTGGGATTTATTAAAGAGTGACATGTTAGTTGCGGTTGAAGAGGCCCGAAAAAGGAAGGCTATAATAAGCAAGATCAATGTTACTTTTATTACCTTGGTTCCCAAGAAAGGCGGCAAAATAGTTTTGTAATTTTCATCCAATAAGCCTTTGTAACATGATTTATAAAATCATTTCAAAAATTATCGCAAACAAGTCGAAGGGCATTCTAGGATGTCTTATCTTAGAGGAACAAGGTGGCTTTGTTCATGGTAAACAAATTATTGATAGTAATAATTATTGCACAAGAGGCCATACATGCTCTTCATTCCATGAAAAATTCAAGTATGCTTTTGAAATTAGATAGGGTTTCCTGGAATTTTCTACATGCTATTCTCAAAAAGTTTTGCTTTGATTATAGTTGGTCTAAGTGGATTAAATGTTGTTATAGCGCTGCAAAATTTTCTATTTTGATCAAATGGTTCTCCTGTTGGGTACTTCAAGTCATCTTTTGGACTTCGTCACGGTGATCCACTTTCTCCTTATCTATTCATTCTTTTGGTGGAAGCATTAGGGAGAGTCTTTTCAAAGACAAAAATGGAAGGAAAAATCAAGGGTATTCGCATTGCAAAAAATGGTCCTTTTGAATCACATCTCCAATTTGTTGATGATATTTTTCTTTTGGGTCATCCCTCAATCAATAAGCCATGGAGTTTAAATCAATATTATCATGCTATGAGAAGGCTATTGGACAGTTAGTAAATACTACAAAATCCAAGATTTTTTTTCATTAATACTGCCCTAGATTTACAACAAATTATTGTAAATATTTTAGGGTTTAAAATTGAATATTTTCCATCAACCTACATGGGTATTCCTTTGTTTGATAAAGGAAATAAAAAGGAGCTTTGGATCTCTTTTTTGGATAGAATGAAAGCTTGCTTGGTAGATTGGAAAGGTAAGTTCTTAACCATGGTAGAAAGGCTACAACTCAAACACTACATTGCAATCCATTCCTATTTATATGATGTCATTTTCTAGACTACCAATAGGTATTGCTTCAAAAATTGATAAAATTCAAAGAGAATTTCTATGGAAAGATTGTGAGGAAAAATTTAGGTTTCCTCTTTGTAAGTGGGATAGGGTTTGAAAAGGAAAGAACATTGGAGGAGCGGGCTTGCAAAACTACAAAATATAAATTTGGCATTATGAGCAAATCTTGGGTGGAGATTATTCAAAGATCAAGGAAAGAATCGGGCAAAAATATTACTTCAAAAATATATACGTTCTCTTGATTCAATGAAATTATTTAAGAAAAGAACTCTACCCCAAGGATCGTCAACATAGAACTTCATATCAAAGAGTAAGCAATTGATAAAAAAACATATTAGATAGTTAGTCAATGAGGGGAGTTATGCAAATTTTTGGTTTGATGCTTGGTTGAAGCCTTATCCTCTTATCTCTAACTCAAAATGGAAACCATTGGCTCAAGTGTGCCTAGCATGTAAAGGTCCAAAGGTCAAAGATTATATTATTATGAGGAAAAACTCCAGATCATGGATTTCTTTTAATAACCTAGTTGAAGAAGAGGAACTCAAACAAATTGTAGATGAACTTCAAAATATGCTTCGACAACTTTATTTGCCGATTTTTACACGAAATGATGCGTTGGTTTGGAATTTATCAAAGGATGGTGGATACTCGATCAAAGTCAAGATTTAGAACAATCAAAATTTCCTTCTCTCAAAGAATTTCCTTGGAAGAATGTTTGGTCATTAAAGGCTCTCCTTAAGGCCTCAACATTTCTTTGGTTAGCAATTCAAAGTAAGATTCTTACAGGAGAGAGTCTACAAAGAAGAGGATATTATGGACCCTTCAAATGTGCCTTGTATGAGAAGGATTTAAAAACATCGGACCATTTACTTCTTCATTGTCCGTTTGCTCACACCATTTAAGATTATTTTTTAAAAAATATGAAATTATATTGGGTAGCTTCATCAACATTGATAAAGTTGATAAAATGTTGGATAAATTATTTCAAAGCTAAAGCATTAAATGTTCTTTGGAGAATTGGCCCTGCCATTATTTGTTGGAATTTATGGTTGAAAGGAATAACATAATTTTTAAAAATAAATCTCAAAATCATGCCCAAGTTTAGAATCATATTATTGCCTTTCTTGCAGAATGTCTACATATATGGTGCCCATCATGGGAAAGTCTCGATTGCAGAAAAAGAGATGCTAATAACTTGGCTACAGGATTTGAACATACATGGAAGAGTCATCTGCGACAACGGAATTAAAACAAAGGATCTACTTTGATCTATGGTAAAATGAAAATGTCCAAAAATTGGGTTTATCAAAATTAATTTTGATGGTGCTTCTAAAGGAAATCCAAGAAAAGTTGGTGGAGGTGGTGTTTATAGAAATAGTAAAAGAAAAATTCTCCTCACTTATTCAAAATCATATGGAACTTCAACTAACAACTATGCAAAGGCTAGGGCACTTATTACACGGATTAAAATTGTAGTAGAAAAATGATAGATATATATTTCAAAGGAGGGGGATTCACAATTTATCATCAATGTTATTAACAAAAATGGATGTGGAGACTGGATAAAAAATAATATTATTATTGATGTTCATTGTCTATTACAAGAGGCAATCTCCTAGCACTACAAACATATTTATAGAAAAGAAAATCGGGTAGCAGATAAATTAGCGAATTATGGTGTTCATCTTCATCCTGGTAAATTTCAAAATGATTTTGTCTTAATCAAAATGATGTCATATTTTATGTCTTAATCAAAATGATGTCATATTTTATGTCTTAATCAAAATGATATCAAGGAACTGATTGTGGAACCATAGCACTTTGAGGAAGTTCAAGAATATATTTAAGAAAAAAAGAAATGAAAAAACTGTGACAAAAAGGTATGCTGCAGCAAATGTAATATTTTGGTAATATTTTGATATTTTGATGGGAGTGGCCCCAATAAAAGCCACATATAACTTATTAAAAAAATAATAATAACAACAAAACCAATTAAATATTTAAATAATAAAAAAAATTATATACAAAAATTTGAAAAACAAAAACTATTATAATAATTTTTTCTTTTATAAAATAATATAACTAATTTTACATATTATAATTATATTTTAAATTAATAAAATGACAAAAATATTTGACTAAACTATATGCATTAAAATAAATATAATATAATCTATTGCTACCCTTCAAATATTCTGGTATATTTTATGTCCATTTTTAAAATGTCAAGCAAAATCTTGAAAAAAAATCAAACAAACTCAAAAGTCCTTTCTTTAGTCTGGCTGAGGAAAAAAAAAAATCCACTTAGTTGTCTGGGACCAGATCTGCAGCAGAAGAGAATTTGGAGGTCTGGGACTTAAGAAAGTTGGTCTGATGAACAAGGCCCTACTAGTAAAAGAAGGTTGGCATTTGGTTCAAAACGATCAGGTGGAATGGGTGCACATTGTTAAGGCAAAATATTTAAATAATGGGGATGACTTCTAAATGAATAACGTCCCTAGCTCAGTGTCAGCTTTCTAGCTGAATCTCATCCACTCTAGGAGCACTGTCATCAAGGGGGCAAATGGAATGTGGGAAATGGTTGCCTTATTGATTTCTAGTCAAACCCCTGGTTGTTGGACCAATCGTTGGCAACCTTTTCGGAGCTGGCAGTGGCTGAACATTTCTACAGACGGACCTTCGGCTCAAAGGTGGTGGATTATATTGAGATCGTAAATAATAGAAAGAAATGGAAGTCTCTGTCCAACATTGAGCCCCAAATTGAAAAGGTGGCCCTCAAAAAGATCTTTGACGATGCTGATTTCTTTTGGAAAAAGGAATGTTTTGGAGCTCACGGTAAAATCGACTTATTGTTTGTTGGAATATCTTGGTCCTCCCTGGTTCTCGAGTCGGCTGGTGTGGCGGAAGGTTCTAACCCCCAAGGTCAATGATTTTTTGTGGCTTTCATCCAAAATAAAATCTTGTCTTTAGACAACCTTCAATCTCGCGGTTTATCTATCCCTAACCGATGTTTTCTTTGTAAGTCAACGGCTGAGTTGGTCCAACATCTTTTTGTTTTGTGCCCATTCTCTAGGGAAGTTTTTTCCTCCTCCTCTGTTGTTGGTGTCCGTTGGGTCTGCCCCTCTCAAGTTTCTGACCTCCTTTTCCAATGGGACCCCCCTTTTGTGCCTTCCGTTTACAACTCTTCTGGTCCTTCTGTTTGGTCCACCTTTTGTGCTCTATCTGGAAGGAGAGAAACCTTCAGGCCTTCAATTTTGCCCACTTTGTTAAGGCCAAAAGTATCACAGTTGTACTTGGGAATGTCTCCTCTCTACCCATGAGTTGATAGGGTCTTCGAAAGAGGAGGTTGTTTTGGAGCGCTATATGGGTTTCAGGCCTGGTCCTAGACCAGTTGCTCATGGTGACCCGGCTGGACTACTTGAACAATAGCTCTTTAGGGCCGCTTGCTAGAGTTGGTAGGGAAAGGGTGAATAAGGGCACAATTTGTAGATTCAAACTAAGAGAAAGCCCCCCCCCTAGTTTATCCTCGTTCAAATGTTTGAATATCCAGTATTTTGGCACCTTTTTTGTCAATTTCAAAACATCTCCTCTTCAGGTGACAACAGGTTGGCAGTATAATTCGTGGTTTAAAGGACAGGAGGGGAGATACCTAGAGATGTTATATTTTTTAGTGGACCAATGTCAAAGGACTAGATCTATGATCGAGTCGTTAACCAAAGGTCGGAGGGGTCAGATTCAAAAGGGGCTCTTGATCTTGACACCTAGGCTAGGAGTGGATTCTCTCTCTTGGTGGTTGCTAACGTGGTTAAATAAAAGATGAATCGTACCAAGTGGTGGGGCTGGATAAGGACACTTCTAAAGATAGTGAAGGGTAACCAGGCCTTGGGCAGTCTATTTTATTATTGTTATTCGTTCCTTTAGTCCTTTGTGGTCTATGCTTGGTCACCCCTGCGTGGGTGTCATTTGTTGGTCTTGCTGGTCTGGTTTTTTAATTTCCTTTTGGTCTTGTTTTGGTTATTTCGGTGTTACTTAGTGTAGTTTTCACCTTGCGTGGGTGTTGGTTGTTGGTCCTTGTTTCGTTCGCTATCTCCTTCAGTTTTTCTGGTAGTTTCTCTTTTTGTACAAGGTCCGGGACTCCTTTCAAAACCCTTTCTTTTACCTTATCAAAAAATAAAAAATAAATATAATATTTACCCTAACAAACTAATACCTATTTATGAACCGGCCAAAATCCTTTTTTAAATAATATATTTAAATGTGACTAGACAACTCTAAAAATTTGATGCGGAGCATCCTGCCGACCTAGCACTAGAAGTTGAACTGTCATGAATACAGAAGGCCAACTATTGGGCCCAAAAATTATAAATTGTGCATTTCCTCTAAGGGAGGGGGTTGTCTCCGGAGGAAAGGATGTGGTAGGAACCTAGGGTTCCTAGCACATAAATTGATAAATAAATAATTAATAGGTTCCTACCACATAAATTGATAAATAAATAATTAATAAACCTAAAACTAAAGAATCGCTTTTGTATTGTCGAGAAGTCCCTTCAATGTTTTGATAAATTATATTTCATGCCTATTTGAATGATAAGTTCTTCCAATGTTTTATACCCACTCTAGGGTTATAGGTGAAAGGTTGCAATGCTTCCTAAACCTAATCATATAATAATATAATAATTAATTATTATATTATTTATTAATATATTATTTTATTAGTTTCACCATAGGATAAAATATATTATTATTATTATTATTATTATTATTATTATTAGGATATGATCCTAACATTCCACCCTCCTTAAAACAAGATTTGTCCTCAAAGCTTGGAATTGTAGTGTGTAACTCTCCAAACGTCTGGCCTTGTAAGCTTAATGTATAAAACCTTGTATCTCCTATTTGATTATTTTAAATATGTATATGCTCTTCAAATATTCCACCTTGGAATAGTACTTGCTCTATGGTTTACTGAGGGATTAGGTTAATTTGACTCCAATGCAGTAGTAAACTTTATACAAGTCACCTTTAGCTCCTTTTGAACCTTAATAAAAGCAAGTATATAGTTGGATAGTACCTTTATTTTTGTCCACTCGAGATTTTATCGAATCCTTTATCATTGATTATGATGTTTGTGGTAAGACCCCAAGGTCTTACTATAAAATTATTAACAAATTAATGTAAATGTAATCGCAAGCCACTCAAAGGGGGCTCCCTTGTAATCGCTTTGCCACTATAGGGGGCTTCCTCCTTTAGAATCTATGATTCTTATTCTTCTTCTTCTTCTTGGATGATTTGTGTGAATGGCCAACCTAATATATATATCTACCCTAAATCTACGTTGGTGAAGAGACGTGATGGTTCACGTTATGAAGAGATGTGATGGTTCACGTATGAAGAGTTGCGATGGTTCACTTTATGGGTTAATAATATAATAATTAAATGATTAATAATACTAACTAATAATGTTAGGATGGAGGATCCTAACATGCCACCCTCCTTAAAAGGAGCTTTGTCCTCAAAGCTCAAAGTGAGGAGCTTTGTACTTTGTTTTCCAAGAAGGATTTGCAAAAGTTCTTGGACTCTTTTAATGTCATCCTTCCGTAGGCAGGGATATCGAAAAGGATGAAGCGTTAGCATGGGGTTGCTAGAAAAATTAGTAAATGTGTGATGATGAGGGAAGGGCAACCCTTGGGGTTCTTCAAATGCCTTAAAATGATGCATAAAAAGAGGTGGTAAAACTTCTACATTCTCTTGTTGTTCCCCGAGAGAGGCAATGGAGGAGTGTGCAGACACCTTTCTGCCTTGTTTTTGAATAGGTTTGATCCTATAGTGATAACTCACTATTGGAGAGGAAATTGAGTGTAGTTCTTGTAGAGTGCATGTTTGGCCATAATGAGTCACTTCGGGAATGTCTACCTCATCCTTACCTGATACATCGATCACTTCTGGCATATCGACCTCATTATCTTTATTGTTGTGAGTAGGTGCGCCAAGCACTTCGGATACAACTACCTCATCTTCTTGCTCTATGGAGTGACAGGGATTAACTACATTCAATAATTGTACATCTACCTTATCTTCGCCTATTGTGGATTGACAAGGATCAACTTCCTTCAATAAATACAATGTTAATGTAGCGCATTTATGGTGGGGTCCAAATTGCTCATCACAATTATCGCAAAGGTCTTTTGCTTGTCGTTCCTTCATTTCCTCAAAGCTGAGATGTTTAATTGGTAAAGTTCGGTTAGGTTTGGGGGTGGTGTAAGTGGTTTGTGATTTACGTAATATTCCAGCCAAAAATAACACAAAAAATTGCAGTTTTACAGAAAATTATAGCAATCACACGGTTCTCATCACACACAGAAATCTCAGCGAAACTGATGTTTATTTGTAGCCAAACATGCATAGAAGATCTAATTACTCCAGAATAAGTAATGGACTGCAATTCAGAAAATTAAACAGGAAACACACCAGATCTGGTTCAATGAACTAAGGGTCTTGGCTTGAATTGCCAAGTTCTGATACTAATGCAAAAACAACTCTCCAAAGCCTGATGTATTCTTCAAACCTCTGAAATGGCCCCTCTAGGGCAGAACCTCTCACCTTGGGGTGAGGAATTGCAGATCTAGTTTCTCTAATTGATTTGTTCAATGAAGCACCAATGCAAAGCCTCTGTGACTTTGCCCTAAGGAATATGTGAGCTTTGGGGTTTTCAATGGAATTGAAATCACAAAGCCTCTAAGAGGTTGGAGTGCTCTTAGGGTTCCTTCTCCTGAAGCTTGTCCACTCTTCAAGAGCCAAATACAAATTGCTAGCCACAACAAATTGTCCAGAAATATCAAAATGAGAATAATAATCAAGTTTGTTTCACAAATGAGATGTCTCATCCTTATATAGGCTTCCCTTCTCAATGGATGATTAAATCGTGACCCTTAGATCCAATATGAAATAATGAATGGTGGGGATTTCATCTTGGAAACAATGAAATTTGGGTGTAATGTATTTAATGCCAAAATAAGCACTCACACCACCCAACTTCTAGCTGAAATGGTCCCAAATGGTCTCACAATGCCCAATGTTGGCTTGGGATCTCTTCTAAGTCCAGCCATGCCTTTTTAAAATGCCTCTAACTTACTTTAATAGTCCAAACCTCATCCTTATCTTCAAACTAGTCTTGGAACTCACACAATATGAACCTCATCCTTATCTTCAAATTAGTCTTGGAGCTCACAAAATATGACTAGGATCAAAGACTTTGACTTACAACTGCCAAATAGCATTAAATAATGCTTGGTCTTATCCACACATCACACCTTATCCTCAAAACAGTCTTGGGAGTTGTAATTTTCGGATATACACTTGCCAAGGCAATAAATGCACTTGGTCTTTATCCCAAAACATAACTAAACACCAAAATAACAATACTAAGACAAGTATTTACATCATACTTAGCAATTCTTGCTAAAGAACACCCTAAAATACTCTAAAACATGAAAAATAAAATATATACAATGCTGGAAAATATTTGGGACATCACAAGTCCTCCCCTCCCGAATTGCTTGCCCTCAAGCAATCCAAGAAAGTTGGGTGTTGAAGGATAGCAGGTCCTTCCCAAGTATCATCCTCAATAGGCAAGTCTTTCCACTTAATCAAGTACTCACTAAGGACCTTGTTCCTTAGCTTCTTCTCCCTTGTGCCCAAAATGGTTTCAGGTACTAAAACAAGTTTTCCTTCCTCATCAAGGGGTGGTAAATCTGTAGATGGTACAATATGCTGTCCCAAAGCTTTCTTCAAACAGGAAACATAAAAAACATTGTGAATCTTATTTTCTAGTGGCAGTTCCAGCTCATAAGCAACCTCCCCAATACATTTCAGCCACCTTATTTGGTGGCTGAAGCTTCTCAGCTCCACTTTTCAATGTGGACTGCCTATAGGGCTGTAGGCACAAATATACCAAATCATTTACCTCAAAACTGCGTTCTGTTCTGTTTTGATCAGCATACTTCTTTTGCTGATTTTGGGCCTGTTGTATGGTGTCTTTCAATGCTTTCAAAATGTCATGATGTTGTACAAAATCAGTTGCAGTAGGGACCTTGCTGTCCTCAAACAGAAAATCTGCAAACTGTGGTGGTTCATAACCATATAATGCCATGAATGGAGACATTTTAATGGACACATGGTATGAATTATTGTAACAAAACTCACCTAAGTACAGCCACTTTATCCAAGTATGCTGATGTCCCAAAACATAGTTTCTCAAGTAGTTTTCCACCCATTTATTTACTATCTCAGTTTGGCCATCAATTTGGGGGTGGTAACTAGTACTTGGAGTCAAGTTAGTACCACATAACCTGAACAACTCCTGCCAAAACAGACTTAGAAACTTGCTGTCCCTGTCACTAACAATGGTTTTTGGCAACCCATGGAGCCTAAAAACCTCTTTGAAAAATAAATCAGCAAGTTGTGGGGCTGTTGTAGTGACTGAAATTGCAAAGAAATGAGCATATTTTGGCAGTCTATCAACTACAACATATATGCAGTCCTTACCTTGGACTTTAGGCAAGCCTGTGATAAAGTCCATAGAGATACTTTCCCATTTTTGATGAGGAATGGGCAATGGTTGTAACAAACCAGCAGGAAGAGTATGCTCAGCCTTGTTTTGTTGGCATATGGTACACTCCCTCACATGCCTCAAAACGTTTTCTTTCAGCCCTTTCCATGTAAACCTTTCTTTCAACAGCCTGTATGTCTTGTAAAAGCCCGGATGGCCTGCCATGGGTGCATCATGCAAGGCTGCCAACAATTTTTTATTCTGGCACAAGAAAAACCCTGTTTTTGTACAAAATCAGTCCATCCCTGATTTTATACCTATCATCCACATGTTGCCCATCAAGTATGTTAGCAGCAAAAACATTCTTAACATACTCAGCCATGATTTGGGCTTTCCAATCAGCTGAAATAACAGAAATAATATGAAAAGAAGGGTTTCTAGAAAGTGTATCAGCTGCTGTATTTTTCTTCCCTTTCACAAATTCTATCTCAAAATCATAAGCTTGCAGTTTTGTAACCCATTTTTGTTGCCTAACATTGAGATCACGCTGCCCAAGGAAATGTTTAAGACTGTTATGATCAGTTTTGACTACAAACCTGCTGCAAACTAAGTATTGTCTAAATTTAGACAATGCATGCATTACAGCCAACATTTCCTTATCATAAATGCTGAATGTCCTTTCAATAGGACTGAGTTTCCTACTCTCAAATGCTATGGGCTGTCCTTTCTGCATCAAAACTTTTAGCATGAAGAATGTGGCTCCCCATTTGATGTCCTTCTTCTTGAACAATCTTTCCATCCCATTGGCTGAAATCTGCTGTGGGAAATACTCCTTCATTCCTCTCAAAACAACCATCTTCCCATTGGATCTGAACTTGATTTCCAAGGTTTTATAGTTGCAGTAAATTTCCCCTAAAGAGTGCAACCATTGTACACCCAAAACAACTTGGGGAATTCCTCCCATTGGAAAAACATAAAAATCATCAACCACATCATAATGTCCAAAACTGATTTTTGCTTTTCTAACCACTTGGTCACACATAGATACTACACCATTAGCATTTTTCACACTAAAACCAGAAAATGTTTCTGTTTTCAGTCCTTTCCTACTAACAAAATCAACATCTATGAAATTATGTGTAGCTCCTCCATCAACCAAAACAACTACACTATCATTACCAATTTTACCTTGCGCCTTTATGGTCATGAATTTGGACTCTCCTTACATGGTAGCCAAAGCTCCTCCTTCACCATCATTTTCTTCTTCTTGAGGTGGTTGTAGTGGTGGTTGATCCATCTCAAACTCAGCAAAATCAGCCTCATCAATTTCTGGTTCATCATAAAACTGTTCTTCAAACTCAAAATCATCAACTTGTTCAAGGTTTTTATGCTGTCCACACTCATGGGTTCTACTCCAAGGCTGTTGACACTTCAAACACATTCCTCTTTTCATCAAATCTCTTTTTGTGGCCTCATCCAAGACTGGTCTTTGCTGGTTCTGATTTCTCCAAGGCTGAGATCTCTGATTTTGACTGTAATTTTGCTGATTTGGAGGCAGAAACTTTTGAGTTTGGGGCTGATTTGGCTTTCCCCATGACTGTCCACTTGGTTGGTGTGCTCTAGATGGCCAAGATCTATTTTGTGCACCAAATTTTGATGGCTGTCCCCATGTGGAAAATCTGGATCTGCTGCTGTTCAAGGTGGGTTCTAGATCCAATGCCCTATCTACAGCATCATTGAGGGTTTGGGGTTTGAAAGCCCTCACATGCCCTCTCAAGGGATCCATCAAACCATTTATAAAAAGATAAACAATCCTATCTTCAGCCATATCAGGAACCATTATAGAAAGCTTCTGAAATTCATCAATGTAATTTGCTACAGTATTTTTCTGTTTAAGGGCAGCCAACTCACCAAAATAATCATTATCTCCTTTCCTATCAAAACGCTCCAAAAGCCTTTGTGCAAACACATCAAATTTAGTAATGGTGCTATGCCCTTGAGTAACAAGGCCATGCTGCCACCAATCATAAGCTACACCATCTAAATGCAAAGATGCAAATTGAACTGCTTCCTCTTCTACCATAGGACTAAGACAAAGATATGTTTGTACCTTAAGCAACCATGCCCTAGCAAAAATTTTATCATCACCACCATAGTAAGGGAGTTGCATCTTACTCAATTTATGTTGCAAATCTCTCTTGTTGTCACCTCCACAGTTGCCACAATGAGATCTAGCTCCATTTTGCTTCTTTCCCCTAATTTCCAAATACCCATCAAATGAGACTGCATCTTTGAATGCTTGGGATTTGGCTGCATATTGCTGGAAAAGAACATCAACTTCTTGATCTATCACTTGTTAGAGTTAAAGTGCACTATGCCTTCAGTTTGACACTTGTCAGTTTCATTGACAAGTGTCATGTTCATCATATAGGCCTTCTGCCTATATATGTAACACATTTTTATCAATAAAATATCCCCTTCAGTTTTCCCTCCTAACATTTGGTATCAGAGCTCCAGGCTTTCTCTGGCCTTGTGAGCTTGAGGGGGGATTTCCAAATCCCCCCTCCCTCATCCTTTTCCCCCATATTTCATTTCTTCTTTTTCCCCATTTTTTTTCAAAATAGGGAGTATGCTCTTCATCCTTGATGGATGAATCAGAAACCAGATTTTTGAAAAAAAAAAAATCATGGCTCACCTTTTCATATACTATAGGCGCTTTTAGTTTGTGGGGGAGGTTTCCTTTTCCAATGGGGTGTCATTGATTTTTCAGGTCTAGAATTACAGGATTCACTGCAGCTTATTGGGTAGGACCTAGGCTAACAAAGGACCGTGAAAGATTTCCCCCAAACAATGTGCTGCTTATGCTGGCTGGAGCTATTTTTTTTGTGGTTGGGATGGTGTGGCTTTAATGGGGGTGGCCCTTATTCTGCCAATGTTGTTTCATCTATGGCCGTTTTGAATACCAACGTATGTGCAGCTACCAGTCTTCTTGTATGGACTTGCTTGGATGTTATATTTTTTAAGAAGCCTTCAGTCATTGGAGCGGTTCACGGAATCCGGTGCAGATGTGTGGTCAGAGTCTTTGAATCACAAATTTTTTCGTTTGCTGAAGTCTGTACAGGAAGCAACAGATGTACTAATAGAAACAAAGGTTTGATTCGTGTTCTCGTATGACGTCGCAGCGAAAGCATGGTGGTCTTTTGCTATCTGTTTGCCATGATCTCTGTGTTGAGAGTGATTTTTTGCCGAGTTAGATATGGTGGAATTTGTCCAATGTTGAAGTTGCAAGGAGGATGACAAAGTCTCCCTGTTGAAAACGTCTGACCGGTGAAAGATTTGATGTCAACTACATTTTTTTCCCATGGAGGACCATACTTCTGCTGTGCAGTGAGGCCAAAGACCTGAACACACAGTGTAGTTTCTAGATCTGGGCGTAAAGATCACGGAGGTTGTTGTTTCTTCCTTCCTGAAGCTTTGGGTTGTGTATTGAGATAATGTATTGATGTGTAGATGAAGTGACAGTATTTTCAAAGTTTTGATGAAGCAAGGATGTGGAGCGCATGATTTTGCCCGACTGTTCCCACCAACATTACTGCCAATGAAGATATGATATTTTTTTTCTGGAACTGCAGTGATCATGGTGTTCATCTTCAAATAGTGTTTGTGGTGTTTAACCATTTTGAGCTGTGTTGGTGATGGTGGCAATAGCATGTTTCATCCTTGTTTTGTGCGATGGAAAGCATCAGTTGAGTGTCGGTGTAGTGTTCTGCTTCTTTATCACAGAAAAATACAGGTGTCGGTTACATGAAAGCCTAGATGCAGCCCGTTGAAGATGGTGACAGTAATTGATTTGGCAGCATCCGACGTGTGGAGATCACCCGTTATTCACTCCTGAAGAGATAGTTGAAACTGCATGAGAGAGTTCGATGGCATGCATCGCAGTGATGAAGCATCGCGTTTGACATTAATGTGGATGCGACTGTTTGTTGGCGACTTGATGTTCTAGATGCTTAATTTTTAATGCTAGTGGGTGAACACACCGTTGAAGGATGGCTGCGTCTTTGGAGCATATATGGCACAACCGAAGATTTTTTTTTGTAGCCGTTGGACGTGGGGAATGATTTCTCTTGCTTTACCTGAGTGAATCCTGGACTGCGAATGCCAGCTGGTGTCAATATTTTTTTCTAACTGTGCGACAAATTCAATGCAATACTACGCGACCGGCGAAGTTGTCTGCCCCAGTGCTGGTTACGCATAATGTCTAACTGGTTTGAAGCAGCAATGTGGGTGATTGTACATCTGTATCCTTTCCTTAAGGGTATGATGGGGAGACAGACGCACACACCTACTATTGTTATAATGTGGTCCATTCCTCTTGCTTCCATCTTCTCACTTGTGTGGGTTCGGATTAATCCATTCATTGCCAAGTCAGATGGGCCTGTTCTGGAGAAGTGTGGCTTAAACTGTGTTTAGGGCTTCAGCTGACACAGCTTAAGGTGATTATTTAAGAGTTATAGCAGTAGCAATGGAATGCGCTTGCGAGGAGTATGGATGATGTTTACGGGAGGAACTCTTCTTGCCAAGAGGCAAAACGGTTGTTGTAAGTCATGGAAAAAATAGCGTTGTTGTCGTCTAAGAATGGCACATCCACCCACCGCATTGGTTCGTAGAATGCAATCCAAGCTGTGTATGTTTTTGCAATGGAAAGCCCTAATTTTTCAAAGCTAAACAAGATATTGACGATTTTTTTGGACTTATTGATTACGATGTCCATTTCGGGAGGTCAACTGGTCGATGGACCAGCAGTTGTTTCATCTTGTGATTAATATTTATTTTTCAGTTAGAGGGCTGCCATACTAGCTTGTTGACAAAACAGGCACTACACCCCATTGTTTTTTTACTGTTTTTTCCACATGGACAAGTGGAAGTGGAAATGGAAGGCCCACAAAACTCTTTACTGTACTCCTTCATTTTGAAACTGATGATGGCCTAAATAGCCTTTGTAATTCCCCTGCGTGGGAAAATTGAAAACTGTCTATTTTTTGTTATTCCGCCACAGTGCGATGCCAGGAATATGATATTCCTGAGGTTTATTTTGCTGCCTTAGATAAGGCATGATGATTTTTCCACATGATGAAGGCCCCTTTGATGGTGGAATATAGGGGTATTTATAGTCGTTGGAAACGTTTTTCCACGACGGACACAATGGAGGTGTCATATTGTAATTTTGAGGCTGTTTCAATTGAGTTTTTTAGCCTCAAAATTTATCTACCTTGGAGTGCACTTTCGGTTGTACCCGACACTCCCAAGGTAATTTTATTTGTGATCTTTGTACCTAGTGACTATTTCTATACACTTGGCGAATGCAACGGCTGGTTACCCATGCATTTCGGTGGGATGACATGGTCACCATAAGGACACTTATAATAGGGACTACAAACAAAGACACCCTAGACTCTATCCGAGGTTTTTTCCGGATCTACTTCTGAAGACTACAGACAGAGACACTTCAGAAGATTCTCTTCTTTTCTTCTTCTCTCCTCCTATTTGGATCTATGGCTCATTTTATTGTATTGAGTGCATTTTCGACAGAGCCCGACACTCTTATATGGCTCGTTTTTCCTTTCATTAGGTGCATTTTCGGCAGAGACCGACACCTTCTAGATTGAGTTCACCATGAGGAGGGATTTCATACTCATGGTGAATCTAGTCAGTGACCTACGAGTGGCAACATCCTCTGAGGATGACCTGCAGAGGCAACAGACCCAGATGTGGCTGACCCTGAGGCACCCATGATGACCCTAAGGCACTTAGACGGCTGACCCAGTGGCAACAGACCCGTTGAAGTGGCTGACCCTGAGGCAACAGACCGAGATGTATACACAGTGGATCTAGCATTATTCATAGTTGGAGAGCCAAGCGCAAAGAGCACGAGCCTAGACCAAAAAAAAGAGGATGATAGGTTATTTTTTAGAGAAGTCAACATTAAGGGGGAATGTTACCTAATGTTGACTTGCTTTGTTTTTTTCTTTAGTTAGGATAGTGCACTTTAAGGGGGAATGTTAAAGTGCACTATGCCTTCAGTTTGACACTTGTCAGTTTCATTGACAAGTGTCATGTTCATCATATAGGCCTTCTGCCTATATATGTAACACATTTTTATCAATAAAATATCCCCTTTAGTTTTCCCTCCTAACATCACTTTAGGTACAACAACTTCAGTTTGAGGCTGAATGAACATGGATCTAGGGGTTTTCCATAACTTAGAAACCCTAGCCATGAAAATCCCATGGAAATTTCCTCAATAATTGTTCCCTCCATGTGAAGAACTCTCTCCTTGAGAGGCATTAGGATTAGGAACTGTATTGGCACTTTGTTGTTGGGGCTGAATTATGTGATGGGGCTCTTGTTGCTGCTTGTCAAGCCTCTCTTGCCTCTCATTCATGGAATGAAGGGATCTCTCCATTCTTGCCAAAATAGTTGACCAAGGACTTTTCTCCAATGCCACAACCAAAGAATCTTCCATAACCTTGGCAAGCTTTTCCTCTTCAGAGGGTTCTTGTTGTTGTTCAACCCGTTGCTCAGGGATTCTTATACGATGTTCTTCATTTCCATCTAAACCAAAGTGTGGTCCTCCACCTTCCATTGGCTTAGGGTTTTGCTTTCCCTTATTCTTCTTACTTCTGGTATCGTAATTATGAGAACCACTCATCCAAAATGATCACAGGATGGCTATTTGGCTCTGATACCACTGTAATATTCCAGCCAAAAATAACACAAAAAATTGCAGTTTTACAAAAAATTACAGCAATCACACAGTTCTGATCACACACAGAAATCTCAGCGAAACTGATGTTTATTTGTAGCCAAACATGCATAGCAGATCTAATTACTCCAAAATGAGTAATGGACTGCAATTCTAGAAAATTAAACAGGAAACACACCAGATCTGGTTCAATGAACCAAGGGTCTTGGCTTGAATTGCCAAGTTCTGATACTGATGCAAAAACAGCTCTCCAAAGCCTGATGTATTCTTCAAACCTCTGAAATGGCCCCTCTAGGGCAGAACCTCTCACCTTGGGGTGAGGAATTACAGATCTAGTTTCTCCAATTGATTTGTTCAATGAAGCACCAATACAAAGCCTGTGTGAATTTGCCCTAAGGAATATGTGAGCTTTGGGGTTTCAATGGAATTGAAATCACAAAGCCTCTAAGAGGTTGGAGTGCTCTTAGGGTTCCTTCTCCTGAAGCTATCCACTCTTCAAGAGCCAAATACAAATTGCTAGCCACAACAAATTGTCCAGAAATATCAAAATGAGAATAATAATCAAGTCTTTTTCACAAATGAGATGTCTCATCCTTATATAGGCTTCCCTTCTCAATGGATGATTAAATCGTGACCCTTAGATCCAATATGAAATAATGAATGGTGGGGATTTCATCTTGGAAACAATGAAATTCGGGTGTAATGTATTTAATGCCAAAATAGGCACTCAAACCACCCAACTTCTAGCTGAAATGGTCCCAAATGGCCTCACAACGCCCAATGTTGGCTTGGGATCTCTTCTAAGTCCAACCATGCCCTTTTAGAATGCCTCTAACTTACTTTAATAGTCCAAACCTCATCCTTATCTTCAAATTAGTCTTGGAACTCACATAATATGAACCTCATCCTTATCTTCAAATTAGTCTTGGAACTCACAAAATATGACTAGGATCAAAGACTTTGACTTACAACTGCCAAATAGCATTAAATAATGCTTGGTCTTATCCACACATCACACCTTATCCTCAAAACAGTCTTGGGAGTTGTAATTTTCGGATATACACTTGCCAAGGCAATAAATGCACTTGGTCTTTATCCCAAAACATAACTAAACACCAAAATAACAATACTAAGACAAGTATTTACATCATACTTAGCAATTCTTGCTAAAGAACACCCTAAAATACTCTAAAACATGAAAAATAAAATATATACAATGCTGGAAAATATTTGGGACATCACAATTTCTCCATAAGTGGTTTTCCTAATCGACATTGAAAATTGAATTTGTCTTCGGCTAATTTGGCCAATCCATAGGTCTGCATCATGGTATAGGGATTGAACCTTGTCACCTCCATTTTAATTTCCTCTTTCAATCCATTGATGAAGCAATATATGAGAAATGCTTCATCCAACCCTGTGTTGTGTTTGGTGATATCCTCAAACCAAGTTTGATACTCACGCACGGAAGTGATTTGACGAAGATCTTTGAGCAATTCCCACATGATTGGGTCCCACATGGCTCTGATACCAAATGGTAAGACCCCAATGTCTTACTATAAAATTATTAACCAATTAATGTAAATGTAATCGCAGGCCACTCAAAGGGGGCTCCCTTGTAATCGCTTTGCCACTATAGGTGGCTCCCTCCTTTAGAATCTATGATTCTTATTCTTCTTCTTCTTCTTGGCTGATTTGTGTGAATGGCCAACCTAATATATATATATATATATATATATATATATATATATATATATCTACCCTAAAGCTACGTTGGTGAAGAGACGTGATGGTTCACGTTATGAAGAGATGTGATGGTTCACGTATGAAGAGTTGCGATGGTTCACTTTATGGGTTAATAATATAATAATTAAATGATTAATAATACTAACTAATATTAATTAATAATGTTAGGATGGAGGATCCTAACAGTTTGAGGCACAAGTATTGGAGCTACTTTAAAGTAGGATGGACATCCATTGGCATTTCAATATAGTCAACTCTTTAGCAAGAACTTCATGTAAAAAAACTGCTGCCGAACTGCTTCCAAGATTGAAAAGCTTATATAACCAAAGGACACAGAGATTTATTAATCATTCCAATCCGAGTGCATGCCGAGCACACACACCTTGACTTTCATATACTCTCGGTTCTAACATCAACATTCTACACAGCTTATTTATCGTTGTGGCAACATTTTTGTTTGGAATATTTACAAGGCCAGCAATATCAGAGTAAACCGTATTCCATTCTTGCAAGCTCTGGGTGAACAAGCAGAATATGGGAGCAAGACACCAGCAGATTTATTTCAAAATAAAATATGAGACTATTTTTTCCCAATATTATCAGCAGATTTTGGACCATTTTACATTCACGCCACGAGGGAGGTATGATCACACGTTTCAGCAAAGATATCTTCTTGTTAAAAAGTACTGGGGAGGTCCTAGAACCTATTCTCCAATCTTTGCTTTCCTTGGCGATGAAGGCAACATCGAGTTGTCTAAATATTATAGTTCCTTTATTACTAAACCGGCGGCTAACTTTCGTGCGCTTCTTGTTTACATTGAGGTATTTATATTTTCCAATATTTAGTTATCCATCCCCCATAATATATGTTTTTTTTTTTTTTAACAGTATTTGTCTCCCACTGTAGACCACTACTCGTAGTCCCCCTGTCATCATTTTACAATATTGTGGAAGTGAGGACTGAGCAGCAGTTGAAGGAATTTACATGCAGTGACAATCGATGGCTTCGAGGACGTGCCGGAAAATGACGAAATGTCATTGCAGAAGGCTGTAACACATCAGCCAATTAGTGTGGCCATTGATGGCAACAATTTTCAGCTTTACCAATCTGGTATATTCACGGCAGAAGAATGTGGAACTGATCTTAATCATGCTGTGACACTGGTGGGTTATGGCTCCGTTGATAAGGACTTTTGGGTCACGAAAAACTCCTGGGGTGAAAGCTGGGGAGAGAATGGGTATATTAGGTTGGAAAGGAATATTAACAGTCCATCTGGGACGTGTGGGATTGCGATGCAAGCATCCTATCCAGTTAAAAGTCAAGCTAAATAACTCGTACTTATGCTGGCATTACGAGCACCGTTTAAGTTTATGAATAATAAGGGTGAACATTAAAAACTATTTAATCTAGATTCCTCTGCAAAGGATCAAATTTGAATTTGCCTACTATAGGCAGTTTAGTAAAGCTTTC
This sequence comes from Wollemia nobilis, assembly GCA_028583015.1. NCBI lineage: Eukaryota > Viridiplantae > Streptophyta > Pinopsida > Araucariales > Araucariaceae > Wollemia > Wollemia nobilis. The sequence continues at coordinate 2,635,614 of JAQPPZ010001678.1, read as the reverse complement.
CGGTTGGTGTTTACCAGTGTGAATCTGACTTCATGTAGTTTTAGCTTGAAAGCCAATTAGCAAATATAGTAAGAATCCTGACGATTAGAGGTTTACTCCAAAACTAACGGCATCCCAAACCTGATTTTTTTTTTTTTCATTCCCTTAGTTCGTTTTTTTTTTTTTTTTTTGGGTCAAATTGTTGAAATTTGGTTGTTGCGCAACAATGTTCCACTCAGTGTAATTCATTCTGTAATTAAAATTTGTAACAGTTATTTTCACTCTCCAGTACTCCTTGTAGTTAAGTTTGCATGTCAATGTATTCTGATTGGGCACATGTGAGGTGTGCACTGTACAAGAGGTGCAAGTTTCCTTTGGTTTATAAACCAGATGTTGATTTGCTTCTGATCCAGCCCCGTCAATTCAGCCAAAGCAACCTTCTCAGTCTCCGAAGGATAAGACCACTTGTAACCTTATGAGGAAATGCAGTTTGTGGTGATGAATGGCCATGTGTCGCATGATGGTGCCTACTTCGTGGAGAGACATCTCATGGCCAAGGGATCTGCCTTCCATTTTGATTGTTGAACAGGCATTGTTCCAATGATGTCGATAGATAAATTTAATACCTTCTCTGCCTTTGAATTTAATACCTCGAATTCAAACCAACTATCTTTGATGCTGATAATTTATAAAACCATATTTATTCGATTATTATTTAATAGAAAAATCATACGCAGAAAACATATGTTAGGGCAACGACAGTCACTGGAAGCCTTGCCAGGCAGTGGAAAAAATCAAGGATTATTGCCGGCAGATTCTAAGCAAAAGAGGAGACGGAGATTGATAAGCCAGGGAGGAGGCCAAGGCGGAGGGCACAGTGTTAAAGTTTTAAGCCAACAATTTTTTTCATGAATCACACTAGAGAGCGTGCTCTCATAGAGAAGCGTGTAGCCCATCCATTCTGAAATAATATATATTTTCTTATCAATACCAACTTCCTCGGTTCTGTTAATGATGACTGTCAATGCATAAATTATAGATAATATTATTGTGTCACACCTTACATCCAAAATCACTTTTTCTTCAATAAGATCTTGATGTGTTTGTATTGCGGCTATGTAAATCTCTGTACGTGCATGATCCTTGAGCATTTCTTTTGACAAGGGAGGTACATAAATAAAGGTATTATTATTAATGTCAATAGCAGAGGGTTTGCATTCTTGCCCTTCTGCTGTATTTTGGGTACAATTTTGGCTCTCACATTCTACTTTAGGGTTTTGATAACAAAAATATTTCTCTGAAGGTGCAATAGGTACCTCTTGAAAATTTATGGCTTCCTCTTCCGCAAAAAATTTTCTAGGGTTTTTATTAATTTCTTTCTTCTCAGAAGATGCAATGGATACCACCTGACATTCAATGACTATGGGCTCCTTCTCCACCTGGGATTCCATGGCCATGCGCTCCTCCTCCACCTAGGATTCCATGGCTTGGGTCTCCTCCTCTTGCATTTTCATTAAATACTCTATACGATCAAAAAGTTCCATTTGTTTCTTATGGTATTGTTCATTTATTTGTATAATTTTTGCGATGTCATTTTTCATTTCCTTGATATTCATGTCCCATATGGTTGGATCCATAAGGTTCTGATACCAGATGGTAGGAACCTAGGGTTCCTATCACATAAATTGATAAATAAATAATTAATAAACCTAAAACTAAAGAATCGCTTTTGTATTGTCGGGAAGTCCCTTCAATGTTTTGGTAAATTATATTTCATATTATATTTCATGCCCCTTTGAATGATAAGTTCTTCCAATGTTTTATACCCACTCTAGGGTTATAGGTGAAAGGTTGCAATGCTTCCTAAACCTAATCATATAATAATATAATAATTAATATAATTAATTATTATATTATTTATTAATATATTATTTTATTATTATCACCATAGGATAAAATATATTATTATTATTATTAATTAATGTTAGGATATAATCCTAACAAGATGGAAGAGAACCAGTTTCCAAATAAACATTCTACCTTGTATTTTCGATAGAGAAACAATGAATTAAAGCGCTGCCAAACTAAATTTGAGTCATCATTGTGAATGTTGAATTTTATTTCTTTGCAGGCCAAGCGCATGTGTCTGACGTATGTAGTTGTAGTAAAACAAAGTAATTGCACGAATGTAAAGTGAGCATTGAAAATAACTTAAAGAGAACCAAGATGTTGGTGTCACAGAGATGAGGGATGTTGCTGGAACAAAATCCGAAGGAGAACCATAGGACCCTCAGCTGAGAACAAAAAGAATTTGGATGTGTTGAATGGCATGAAGAGTTACAACCTGAGCTAATTGAACGGTTGTAAAGAATGTGCAGACAACCAGTACATGGAGCATGAACGAAGACAAAGAGGAATAGAAAATAGAAGAACCTATCGTATGAAATAAAAAAAAGCATACAACTATCCAAAAGGAAATAATGCAATTAAGGTTGGAACGATAGTACAATAAAACTGCAGCGTTTCTCAGTGATCGTACAAGTGTACGATTGGGAGGCACAATTGCAAAACTGAATGTGTAGCTTGTTGGCAAAGGTCGAAAATCATAAAACTTGACTCGTAATGCTCAATGAAGTTGCATTTTTATGTTATTGCATCGTTGAGGGTTGATTGTACGATTGGCGGGTGTCGTTTTGAAAAAACTGCATTGTACAATTAGAATCGTACAGTTCGGAGCTAGTTTATGATTGCTTGCTAAAGTGTACAATTTGTTGTTGAAGTGTACGATTTGCTGTTGAAGTGTACAATTTGTTGTTGAAGTGTACGATTTGCCTATAGTGTACGATTTGCTGATGACATGTACAATTTTCCTGGATTATACGGTTGCAATCATCAAACTAAACGATTTACCGAATCAAACGATAGCCATTTGGTTGTACAATTATGGTTTGAATGACCAAAATGAACGATTGCAAATTGTCATATTGTGGAAGAAGAAAATATTAACTTGTTTTGAATCTTCCTAGGTAGGTGTCGGGTTTGTTACTGCATCATATGTTATCAGAGCCAAAAGATCTTTGAGGAGTGGGTAGTGAAACGGCCCTAAGGAAAGATGACACAAAAATGACGAGGAAGACTACAAAGCCTTTGAGCCAAGAACATAGTTAAAATGTTCAGAAGAATTATGACCAGGCTGGATGCAATAGACTCTGCAGAGAAGAGATGTTCATCTTAAGGAGGTTAGCGACAGTGAAGAGGAGAAGATTGGGCACCCAAAAGTTCAAGATGAAGAATGGAAAGAATCGAAAGGAGGAGAATCCCTTATGATGGAAAGGGTATTGTTAAAACCTGCTAAGGAAGCACATGAACCTAAGCAAAGAAGGAACCTGTTTAGGACAATTTGCAAATCAAGGGAAAAGTGTTGTAAGGTGATTGTGGATAGTGGAAGCACAAATAACTTGGTGTCAACAGAGATGGTGGAGAAACTTGGGTTGAAGAGAATGGAACACCCAAATCCGTATAAGGTGTCATGGTTGCAAAAGGGACATCACATTTTGGTAACAGAACAATGTATGGTAGATCTTCAAATTGGTTTTATGTGACATCATGTCGATGAATGCATGTCATGTTTTGTTGGGTAGATCGTGGCAGTTTGATAAGAAGGCAATGCATGATGGTAGGGAGAACACCTACACCATTGAGAAGGATGGCAAGAGGTACACTAAGTCCATTGAAGGACACATGGAAAGAAGTGGATCGCAGATCTACAATGTGCCAGGGTACAGAAAAGCAATCCTTGAAGGGAAAGAAGAAGGAAGCTTGTTTTGCTTTCATCGCTGAAACCATAGAAAAGGGGATAATGGAGAAGATGAATGAAATCCCACATGGTGTGAAGGATTTGTTGGGAGAATATGCAGAGATTCTTTCAAAATATGGGTTGTCATCGATAAGGAGCATTGGTCATCACATAAATTCCAGTCTTAGATCAGGCTTAAATTATAAGCCGATAGAAATGAAGAATGAGGAATGGATAGAGATAAGCAAAAGAAAAAGCATAGGAAAGAGGCAGATAACCCAAGTCACCAGTAGTGGGGGTTATGAAACCAAGTTGAAGGGAGAAGAAACAGTGTTGAAAGAGGTTGTGAAACAAGTAGAGGAAAAGGTGGACACAAGCAAGAGGTTAGGCATGGGACAGAGGACAATGGTCCAGGTCACCAATAGTAGTGACAACAAAGAAGACAATGCAGCGACTCCTATGACATATAAGAAGAAAGAGGAAGAGAGACAAAGTGGTAAAGAGATAGTAGAAGATGACTCTCATCAGGTCATTGTTGGCCATGACAAAGGCCATGTTGTCAGAGTTCATAGTGACAATGGTACTTCAAAGTGTGGTGAAGGACATTGTGTTGATGATCAAGGTCAGAGTGGCGATGAAGAGTTTGGGTGCTTTGAAAGGCACATTGCAAGCATTGGCTCCAAGTTGATGAGAAGAATGGGGTACAATGCCAAAGGATTGGGAAGAGATGGACAAGGTGTGAAAATGCCCATAATACTAGAAATAAGGCCAAAGAATGAAGGCCTTGGGTATGTAGGTCCGACAGAAAGAAGTGGGACTAGATTTGTGAAAGGAGAGTAGTACAAGGAATGAAGGTTCGAAAACGGGTTGTTGCATGAGTGTGGAAGAACTGGACATGTAGCAACTAGGTGTTGGAACCTACATCCTTGTGGGAGTTGTGGAGGACGAAATCACTCCACACGTGAGTGTTGGCATCGAGAGGAAGTCGCCAACAAAGTGCATGTTGATTGCAGTTGGATGGATATGCCGCAATGGGAGAAGGTGAAGAGAATGTTGAGTGCATTCTATGCAAGGAGGTTTGATCCTCATAGGGAGACCAAATGGATAGCAATGTTGGCCTTGTGAAGATGACCAAGCTAAAAGAGTGATAGCTTTGGAGAACATGAGTGGGAATTCATGAAACATTTTTGTTACCCGACGAGTATGATGCGGAGCATCCTGCCGACCTAGCACTAGAGGTTGAACCGTCATGAAGATGGAAGGCCAACTACTGGGCCCAAAAATTATAAATTGTGTATTTCCTCTAAAAGAGGGGGTTGTCTCCGGAGGAAAGGATGGAAGAGAACTGGTTTCCAAATAAACATTCTACCTTGTATTTTTGATAAAGAAACAATGAATAAAAGCTTTGCCAAACTAAATTTGAGTTGCCATTGTGAATATTGAATTTTTATTTCTTTTCAGGCCAAGCGCATTAGTGTCTGAAGTGTGTAGATGCAGGAAAACACAATAATTGCACAAATGTACAGTGAGCATTGAAAATAACTCAAAGAGAACCAAGACGTTGGTGTCACGGAGATGAGGGATGTTGCTGGCACAAAATCCGAAGGAGAACCATAGGACCCTAAGCTGAGAACACAAGGAATTTGGATGTGTTGAATGGCATGAAGAGTTACAACCTGAGCTAATTGAACGGTTGTAAAGAATGTGTAGACAACCAGTACATGGAGCATGAAGGAAGACAAAGAGGAATGGAAAATAGAAGAACCCATCGTATGAAATAAAAAAATCGTACAACTATCCAAAAGGAAATCGTGCAATTCGGGTTGGAACGATAGTACGATAAAATTGCAGTATTTCTCAATGATCGTACAAGTGTACGATTGTGAGGCACAATTGCAAAACTGAACGTGTAGCTTGTTGGCAAAGGTCGAAAATCATACAACTTGACTCTTTATGCTCAATGAAGTTGCAGTGTTCTTTTATTGCATCGTTGAGTGTTGATTGAATGAAGGGCCAAGAAATCATGCAATCATTTGGCATAAGAAAACCATATAAGAGCCTGGGCATTTTAGGCGATTCGTACAATTGTACGATTGATAGAAGAATCGTACAATTGTACGATTGATGGAAGAATTGTACAATTGTATGATTGGAGGGTGTCATTTTGAAAAGACTGCATTGTACGATTAGAATTGTACAGTTCGGAGGTCGTTTACGATTGCTTGTTGAAGTGTACAATTTGCTGTTGAAGTGTATGATTTGCATGGAGTGTACGATTTGCCTAGATTGTACATTTGCTGCCTTGATTGTATGGTTGTGATCATCAAACTGAAAGATTTACTAAATCGAACAATAGCCATTTGGTTGTACGATTATGGTTTGAATGACCAAAACGAACGATTGCAAATTGTCATATTATGGAAGATGCAAATATTAACTTGTTTTGAATCTTCTTAGGGAGGTGTTGGGTTTGTTACTGCATCAAAATTAGTTGTATTAAAATATTAATTCAACTCTACTAAAGCTAAAACGAATCGGATCAAATATCAAATCAACCTTGTTGCAAGTAAAACAATTAGATCATCTAAAGCTAAAACTATAGATTGTTTAAAGTGGCCAAAGGAGAAGACTTGCAATTCGGTTATCTATTACACATTTTAAAGAGCAACAATCATTCACTATTCACTATTAATGCATGAAAGTCAATTCGATTGGACAACTTAAGAAAAACAGAAATCATAAAACCATCGAAGAAGGTAGATTTATAATTACCTGCCCATGTTGGGTAAGTAGGTTGTGCCAGAGGAAGAGTTACAAAAAGCTGCTGTTGTATTCCTATTACACCTGTCAAAGTCAAATCTCTATAGAGATGATTGATTTTTGAATGAAGATCTTTTAACATCTCAGAGTTGACTGATCTCTGCAGAAACCTGTCCTATCAAAAAAATAAATAAGTAAACATCTACAAGATGCACATTTAACTACAAACAAATAAAGATAAAAGTACAGTACTCAAAACAAAGTAATTTTATGTTCTCACTTGAAAAACTTTCCTGACTGAATTTGAGAAGCGCACATTATACAGCCTTCTACAATCAAAAGAAAAGCATCTCTCAATCTCTTTTCTTCCTCTGGCATCTGAATATTTAACTTTTTGATGTGATTGACCAGGTCTACCATGCATTTTATAAGTTCCAAACAATCAGTTTTATTATTTGAGCCCTGCTGAAATTTAGATAATAGATATCCCAGTATGGCCAATCCGCCGGCAATCCAATGAATGTTGCCTAGTTTTTGGAGTATCTCTGATAAAATCTTTGCTCCTTCACTAGTGCCCAAAAAGTTATCCTGCAAATCAATAGTTGGATGTTGAATAGCACAAATCAAAACAACTAAACATTATATTAAAAATTAACCAGCAATTACCTTGCCGGCTGTCTTTTCTATGTGCTCGTTGACAAATTTAAGAAATGTGCCCCCGCTCTGGATAAAAGATAACAACATAGGAGTCTTTGGTGTACTTGAACTTATGGCACTTGTGCTTGGTTTCTCAAGCTGCTTTTGTAGAGGCTGCAAGGAATAACAAGTGCAAACATTATCATTTTTGAATGACACGAGAAAAGCGAGATTGAACTGACCTTCGAAATGGTGAAGTTTATACTTACATTCAAGGTAGCATTCAAGAGATCGTTAATGCCGTTGATGAGAGCATCAATGTCCCATTTATCTTTCCCCTCATTGAAGAGTTTGATGCACTCTTCCATCGTCCGCTGTTGCTTTCCCGACGTAGAGGGCTGTTGCAGAGTGCTGGCACTTTCAACATCATCCTTGCAGCAGCATGTTTTCTTTAAACAGCTTGAGCAGTTTCCCATGGCGATTTTATCGATACGTAACTTAATATGTATAATAGATGCAATAGATATCAAAACAATACGGGCTCCTCAAAGAGTTCTCCTACCAAAATATTAAGTCAATATTTAGAAAACTCAAAAGCAAAGCAACAGAACTTCAATCTCACTTCAGAGTTCCAGCCTGAAAGATTAAGTGGAAAATTAGAGAAGCCAACGCAGCTACATTTACATTTTACTTTAATTTGTTGGGTCTATTTCCTTTGGAAAAGTGGGTGCATGTGCCAAAGAGGACTTATTTGGTCCCGCTACTTGCTTTTGTCTGAATGGGATGGGCATGTGCTCCAGAGGAATTATTTGGTCAGGCCTCTTGTTTTTTCCCGATTGGTTGTGCAAGGAAATTTCAATAAGCAATTACCGAATGGGGCACTCACACGATTTACAGCTGGGAAATGGTACGTTTATTGGTAAAGTGATTTTCATTCTAAAAAACAGATCATACGAAATGTGAATGAATAAAATTCTCTGGTCAAATTCTTTCAGCACAAAATTTCAATCGCCTTTCTCCCTTCACAAATGTAAATTGCAAGATCAAATGCCTATCGTGGAAAAATGGAACACCACAACTGTTTTATGTATACATTCTGCTTTAAACATCATTCTGCTTTAATTTTTTTTTTATTTTTTATTAAAAAATTTTAAATTTAAATTATAAATAAATATAAATAATACAGTTATATTTTTATTTAATTAAAAAATAGTATATAATTTTTAAAAAGTTATAAATAATTTATTTAATTAATAATTTTTAAAATAATATTTATATTTGTTTTTAATTAATAAAAACTTTTAAAAAATTAATAAGTTATTAAAAACTTTTAAAATTAGTAGTAATCCTATTGATTAACAACAAGAAAGATGTTAGAAACTTTCAAAATTATTCATTGTCTCACAAAGACTTTCATTTGGATATGAAAAAAAATTTGATAAATGTTTTTTTTAATTTTATAATTTTATTTAATCATGGAAAATATTTTGTGAAGCTCTTTTTTATTCCATAATTATATTTGGATATTGCGAAAACTTCACAAAATACTATGTATTGCATTGTAGAATGTCAAAGAAACTATGAGGGAAGTTATCAACTGTCAAGGGAACTTGAACCCTTGACCTCTTCAGACTTAATGTACTGCATTCTCAACTCTACCAAGACCAATAAATCACTTTAAGAAGCCTAGAAGCAACTATATTAAAGTTTATAAATATATAATTATTTAAAATATTGTAGAATAAGAGTAAATAGTATGTAATTAGATGAAAGTAATTGAGTATAATTTATTTTAACTAATATTTTTATGACAGGATTATCTATTACAATATAGTTTATTCAAATATTATGATAACTTGGTCTTGTAACATGATAATATAGATACCTAGGACTTGTTTTAATTTTATATAATCAATTAATAAAATTAAAAACATATAATTATTTTTCAAATATTTAAATATAGAATTATATTTTTGTTAACTATAGCTTTCTTGTAAAGTCTAGTATCACCATTCATCTTAATTAGTGATTCCAAAATAAAATAATACAAATTAAAAAAAGTAAAGAATCTTCTTTTCCATATCAATTGTTCATTAATTTTGATAACAAAACATATTTAGGATGAACAAGTTCCATGTCTTAAAGTGATCTTGCATATTCAAAATAGAAGATTGCCCTTATGAAAGCAACCTTGGCAATAAAATTACATTGAACGTGAAACATGTGACCAAGGTGTAATGAATGACCTTTAGCCTTGTTAGATTGAAAAGAATAGCTTCACTATCCTTCTAAATAATAGGGGCATATAAAGTATTGAAGCTTTTCATATTAGAGGATTAAGCAAGTCATGAATATGAAGCAACTAAATACACATCCAATCAAGAAGCATAGTACAAGAGTGGTTATGAATGCATGCATGATGCGAAAAAGAAGATTTTACCATGAATATATCATTGACATACAGATTGTCCATGCAAATTGTTTCAAGTCATGAATATGAAGCAACTAAATACACATCCAATCAAGAAGCATAGTACAAGAGTGGTTATGAATGCATGCATTATGCGAAAATTGACATACAAATTGTCCATGCAAATCGTTTTGATTGTAATTCTAGCAATGAAAGAATTCAAACAAGTAGAAAATTCTTTGTAACTTATCCTTTAGATTTAATCTTCTAGTAAGAAGAAGAACAAAACATGAATGCTTCATTAAAAATAATTTTGGGATAGCCCGTGGGTCTACAGCAATTGATGGGAAGTGAGGAGTTTCACACTCTAAACTAGGCTTCAAATCTCGTGTAAAACAACATTTTATCCAATCAACCAGTTAAGTACCTTGACTCTCGAGGAGGAGACCTAGGTTCAAATCTTGTCAAGTGATACATGCATAATTCCCAAAAGCATTATTAGGATGCCATTACATGGTCACAATGTAATGCATGTGGGGCCCATTTCAATCCAATATAACCAAATTTAAAATTAAAAAATATGAAGAATATTGGGATACTTTAAAGGAAAAAAGAAAATGATATAGCATTAGCTTAACTCATTCTCAAGTTAACTATAGATAAGATTACTTTAAAAATTCTAAGGCCAAAGCCAATGAAATAATGAAGGTAGTGGAGAATTGAGAAGAAAATTCCAGTGTTACACGAGGATGCGTACCCCCCTGAGGGATGCGTTCCCCCCTCCCCCACCGTCCCCCAGCACGAGGGGACGGCATTGGGGACGTTTCCCCCCATCCCCATTTTGGGGGACGGCTGGGAAACGTCCTTGGGGACGCCTGAGGCCTACGGCCTTCCTTCCTCGGGACATCCCCTATTTTGGAGAGTCCCTGGGGACGGCCAGCCGTCCCCCATGAATGGGCGTCCTCAGCCAAAAGAAAAACTAAAAAAAAAAAATTTAAATAAAAATTTAATCTATTCTTTAGTAAATTGTAAGACATTTGTGTTCTTCAATCTGTTCTTTAGTACATTGTTGAAAATGATGACATTCCACAAATGAAGATTAAAGCAAAAGTTAAAGTATTCTAAAGCAAGTCCTCAGCCAATTTGTTCTATGAAGATTAAAGCAAAAGTTACAGTATTCTAAAATTACAAGTGAGGGATAAAGATTGTTGATATAATAAGCAGAGATCACTGAATAACATAAATATTAACAAAGAGAGACCCTACTCATACTAGTGAAAATTACTTAGAAAAAACGAAAGTTTCTTAATGTCGTAGATGATCAAAGCAAGTATTTGGACTCAAATACTACATTGTGTAACAACAGTCTGGAGAGAGTTGGAAATAGTGTTCCAAAGAAAAACCAAGAATACAAAATTAATAAGCATAAATATACAAAATCCTTTTAAACAAGGTTAATCAAAATCTTTTGAGAAGGAAGCTGACAAGGAAAAAAAAAATAGTTAAATTGTAGGATGTTAAAAAGTGAAACAAGCAAGTTTTACAGGACTCAGAACAACATGCCTCTTGACTACATTTTTGAAAATATTTTTAGATCATGGCTTTGCATGTCTTAATTCAGGTTCATAATTCAGAAAATCATGTAAGGTAAAAACATGATGAAGTTGTTGGCTAGTAAAAGTGGCATGATAACTCTTACTTGAATGGCACTTTATTTGGTGGGGAAAAGACCCTGGTACAAAATGCTTCTATTGCTGATTTATCTAATGTTCAAGAATGAAGATTTTGTAAAACAGATAGCATCCAATTAGATTCAAGTTCACTGTTTTGTTTTTACGTGTGTTCCTTTGTTGCTATAAATGGTTATTGATTTGCTGCAAAGTGGTTGTTGCCACATTTTGCTAGGGGTAAAAGGATTTTGAAATTTTCTAACAGGTTGCTACCTCCCTCCTTCATTGTTGTTTTCAGTTTCCTTGCTTCAGTTCCAGTTTGTTCAGTTTTCAGTTAAGCTTGAATGTAAAACTTAAAAGAAAAATGTAAAAATTTTCCGAAGTGTTGGCCCATGCCCGCGATTGTCGTCGCTTTCGGGCGATTCTTGGCAGTGCAGGCCGTTTCAACGACTTAGAGCAGCATTGACCGGTTGAAAAAACTTTTAAGTGTGGGATGCCCTCGGGATCGCCATCGCTGGGGAGCGATTCCCAACGGCGCTGGCCGTTTCAACGACTTAGAGCAACATTAACCGGTTGAAAAAACTTCTAAGTGTGGGATGCCCTCGGGATCGCCATCGCTGGGGAGCGATTCCCAGCGGCACTGGCAATTTGAGCGATCCACGACAAGGTTTAAAACTTGTTCAAAGTGTTGACGACCGGGATCGTCGTTGCTTCCCAACGACGCCTGGCATCGCACTTATTTTCGACGACAGGGAGCGGCATCAAAAAAACAAGAAAAATTCTAAGTGTCGCCCATGCTCACGATCACCGTCGTTGCCCGGCGTTCGCGCAATTTTTTAGCGACGCGCAAAAAAGGAGCGAAGCAAGAAAAAAATTAAGTGTCCCCATGACCGCGATCGCCGTCGCCGTCCATATTTCTCACCGCCGCTGCAGATTTTCAACGATTTGCAGCAAAGGTCTAGCCCGCGATCGTCGTCGCTCACCAAGAATTCCCGAAGTCACTCAATTTTTGAGCGCTTCTCAGCTCGCGCCTGAGGTCGCTCTCAGCTCCAACTCCGAAGATCGTCGTCGCTCAACGATTCTGAGCGTTCCTTCTTTCTTTCAGCGACCTCCAGTAGCGCAAGAAGTGTTTAAGGTTGGATTTCCCCCAGTTTTCAGAGCTGATTAAGCAGATAGTGCCTCCCCGGATGGGAGCAGATGAAGTTTCGGGATTTGAGCACATTCCACGGAAGATGAAAATGTACTTCAAAGACAAGGTAGGTGAACATTGAAGGACAAATTGTACTACACCTACCGCATTAACTGATAATCCCCTTTTCAACCACCGGATCTGCCATAAGTAGTGCGGAGTCCTCGAAAACCATGCTACAGGTACAGCTACGGCCGACAACAATCAGATCAGGCCGTTGTTGCAGCTTTTGGCAGGTTTGGGTACCTATGCTCAAAATGTAATTTGGGGGGAAAATCCTGCTATAAATAGCAGATGAACTTCATTGTAAAAGGGGGGAACATATTGCTAAGAAAGCTGTTGTAACTGAACATTTGCTTTTGAATCAAAGTATACTTGGCTCCGTTATCTGTCTCTTTCTTTTATGCTGCCTTCTGTAGGTATTTCTGCATCGTGTCATTTATTTTTCTGATTGTTGTCATTCTGAATCCTGGATTTCAGCATTGGCAATTAAGTAGACCTGGAATACCGAATGAAGGATACATAGGATAGAATTGCACTAACGGTTTCTGTTACATACATTGTTTTGATTGTTGTTGGTTTAGTGATAGGTTAGTGACTGTGCTGCTTGTTCTTCCCCACCCGAAACAAATGATATTTACATTTCTTTCTGCATTTTATTATCTCTTTCCAACACTCTTATCTAAAAAATCAAGTAGATTAGTATAGGAAGCCAACCTTCTCCGGAGATTGGCACGGAAGGCATCCCTTCCTTCCGGCCTTTCAATCTGCTGGGCGAATCTAGGGCGCAATAGATTAAAATCCTTTCCTAAGTGGCAGATTCGTAACCAACAGTTTCTCTGGCACGCCCGGTGGGACGCGAAAGTTTCCCACCCCATAAGCGGTATTGAAGCATCGGTGTTCGCTTCAGTGCTGTCAAATTTGAACACCTGGCGACTCTGCTGAACCTGAATATTCTTTGAGTCTCAAAGACTGGTCCAATATCAAAATTCCTTCATGCATACAAGATGGAGAGCTAGGAACGCGGGACAGGAGCTGCCTGAGTTTTATGAGCTCGACATCAACGCTACTGGAGAGCGCCCGAGGCTGATTGATCACCATGCTCATCAAGACGACGCATTTGAACAAGAAGTTGAAGTCGAGGAGCAAGATACAACTTCAGATAGCACGATACCGACTATACTACTGATCAGCCCGAAGAAGACGATCAAGACGTAGATATGGCGAATCCTCAACCAAATGCTCCTGAGCTGTTCCCAGCTGTTGACTCCACTGGACCCCTCAATCTAGTTGGGCAAGATGTTGTTCCGCCCGCTGCTTTGAAGGCTATTCCCACGTATGATTGAACTAGGAAGACGGCATATGAACATATTCAAGATATCCTGGCCTTGGCTGCGCTTCATTCCATCACTAATGAAAGTGTCAAGACCCGGCTTTTGGCGCTCTCTTTGCGGGGGAAGCTCCTGTACTGGTATAGATCCTTGCCGGAAGGTGTTATCATGGGATGGGCTCAACTGGCTGGTCGGCTGGTCAAAGGGTTCAATGAGTCTGCTGACCCATCCTCGTTGCTGAACCAGTTTCAAACCATTCAACGGCATCCGCAAGAGGAGATATCAGACTTCAATGTGAGGTTTGCGTGATCCTGGAAAAGAGTGCCTCCTGAACTACGCCCTCCGACGGACAAGCTGCCCACTACTACGTCAAGCGTTTAGCTCCGACATCAGTTTGGTCATCAAGTTTGCCCGCATGAACACTTTTCCTGAGTTGTATGAGGCAGCTCAAAAGGCAGAGCTAGATATGATTGCCATAGGTAGACTCCCGCACAAGATGCAGCCGCCAATCTACCCAGATTTCCCTCAATCACAGTATCCACCGACGTCTGCCTCATCCGTTGCATATCACGATCCAACATGGAATCCCGCACCGGTGGTCACTCAATATTCTCCCCAGGTGCATTTCCCCACTCAACCTGCCCCTCCGCTCTCAGCTACCCCGCGACATCCATCACTTCCCGCCCCTCCACAATACCCAGCATTGCCTCCAGCACCGTCGTTGGCACCATTGCCTCCGTCGGCCCAGCCGGTACAAGCCGTTGATGTGCAGTCCAAGATTCTGCAACAAGTGGAGTCGCTTACTTCTGTCTGCCAAACGCTATCCAATGACATGGCCATGATGAAGAAGAAGCAGGCCCAACAGGAATTTATTCCTAGGAGACCATATCCTCCTCCAGCACTGACAAGAGATCAAGCCGCTCAAGCTCAAAGGCCTCCAGCGAGAAATGTTGTTAGCAACGCTGAGCCAAGCACTTCAGATCGTGTGCACTGGTGCTCTACTTGTAATGATCCTCATGGAGAAGACAGTTGCACGCTACATCAGCATTATATCCAAACTTTGGCAGGCAGCATCCCGGAGGAGCAAGTTAACATGATCCGGGAGGAAGAGCGCAATTTTGCGGTCTCTGAAGAGGACCCGGTGTCAATTCTGACCAAGGAGGGAAAAAGGCCAATCGAGGTCGATACGGCCCAGATGAAGCCATTGAAGGTGTATACCAGAAGAGAGAAGGTGCAACCCGCTACGGAAGCTCCTGATAAAGCACCACCTGTGCCTCCTCCACCGGCCAAAGAGAAGCCACCACCCGCAAAGGCTCCAGTGACTCAACCCTCGACAGAAACCAAGGAGCAAGCTCGAGAAAAGCTCAAGTACCCGTCGCTGACAAAGCGGCAGAGGGTTGAGGCCACGCAACAGTACCGCACCAAGTACGAGCCAGCGAAGGAAGCGGAAGGGCCTGGTACTTCGGCCTACAACATAGTTGATGAGCTCAAGAAGACCCCGGCGAAAATAAGCATGTATGATGCCCTTCAGCTCCCGGGTCAGGTGGATTTGTTGCAAGAGTCTCTGAAGACTGTGAAGGGAGGAAAGCCACCGCAGCCCGTGCTAGCTCAGCCCCTAACAACTTCAATCACAGGGAAAAATAGACCACCCCCTTTCTACTTGTCTTTGCGGATGGAGGGATGCGTGGTTCATAACTGCATGATTGACTCCGGTGCATCAACCACCGTTATGTCGAGGGCTGTCTGTGAAGAAATTGGCATGGAATACACATGGAGCAGTCAAGGTGTCTTGCAGCTAGATGGCACTCCTGTGAAAACGGTGGGCGTCATCAAAGACATTCCTATCCAGCTGCACAAAGCGCCTGATATTGTTGTCATTCAAGAGGTTGTGGTCGTTGACCTGGAGCCCTACTTCGGCATGTGCCTCTCAAGGGAGTTTACCGCCAAGCTCGGTGGATACCTGTCCCTGGATTACTCACACATGGAGGTCCCTTTCAAAGGGAGGAAAGTGAAAATATACAATGAAAAACCTTCCACTTTCCTAGTCGGGAAGATGCCCGAGGAGGAGCAACAGAGTGAGTCGGTCCATCTAATGACCGAGGAGCTGGCAGAAGTGGACCTGGTGGAAGAGGCCATAGAGCAGCTACAAGTGGAGGATGAGTTCTCCTTGCTGGACTTCAATGCCATGATCGAGTCAGACATAGGCTGCTACTCCGTCACCCAACCCGAGAAGCCGAAGGAGACGGTAAAAGAAGACATAGGCCCTGCCCCGAATGAGCTGTGGAAGCTATACTTTGACGGCGCCCGATGCAAGAACGGCGTCGAGGCAGGGGTCCTTCTAGTCTCACCATCTGGAATACAAAAGGATTACTGCTACAGGCTGGCCTGGAGTTGCACCAATAATGCAGCAGAATATGAAGCCTTGTGCTTAGGCTTGAAGAAAGCGGAGAGACTAGGGATCAAACACCTGCAAATCTTCGGAGACTCAGAGCTGGTGTGCAATCAGATCACCAATAAGTGCGCCTCCAAGAAGCATTACCTCAAGGCGTACCGCAACCGTGTCTGGGACTTGATGGAGTCATTTGACTCCTTAAATGTCAAAGCTATCTCCAGAGAAAAGAATAAACATGCTGATATCTTGGCATCCGTTGGAGCCAGGTATGTCCCGGCTGATGACACTATGCAGAAGCCGAAGCCGGTTCGTACCATTTACAGGCCTTCTGTGCCTGATAAGGACACCCACTGGCAGGTGTTCGATTCTGATGAGGATATCATCAATTTCTTAATCCATGAAGCAAGTTCAATCGAAGGTAGAGACCCTGATGACGAGCAGTATGAGGGGTTGATACAGTTAAAAAATAATCATGTCCCAAAAGGACTGATTACCCTTGAAAGCCTGTTTGATCAAAATGATAGAGCTATATCTCACAGGATCAAGGTTGACTCCAAGCAATACAGAGATCTGGAACTTGAACCAGGAAAGGTGATCAAAGTTGGAACAGACTGCACCCCAGAGGAGCTGGAACAGATTCAGGCCTTGTGCAGAAAGTATCCAGATATTGTAGCTTGGTGTTATCAGGACCTCAAGGGGTATGACAGAGAGATTATACAACACACCATAGAACTAGAAGAAGGGGTTAAGCCCTTTAGGCAGAAGCAAAGAGCGGTTAACCCAAAGATCGAGGCTATGATGAAGGCAGAACTTCTGAAGATGCTAGAAGCCAAGATCATATATCCTATCAAGCATTCTTCTTGGGTCGCTAATTTGGTCCCAGTCAGAAAGAAGAATGGGGATATCCGCCTCTGTGTTGACTTCCGCAATTTGAATAAGGCCTCCCTCAAGGATCACTATCCGCTCCCGCAGATCGACCAAATTCTCCATGTTGTCGCAGGAGCTCAGCGATTCTCTCTCCTAGACGGATTTTCTGGCTACAACCAAGTCTGGGTGAAAGATGAGGACCAGCACAAGACGACGTTCACCACCAAATGGGGAACGTTCGCCTATCAGCGCATGCCCTTCGGCTTATCCAACGCTGGGGCCACATTCCAGAGGGCCATGGACCTTGCATTTCGGGAGCTGCTAAATAAAATCATTGTCATTTATTTAGATGACATGACCGTGTTTTCCCACAAGAGAGAAGAGCACACGTCTCATCTGGAGCAAGTGTTCGAAAGGTGCCGGGAGTTCGGCATATCCATCAATCCCAAGAAATCAGTCTTCGCGGTCAAGGAGGGAAAGCTATTAGGCCATGTCATTTCCGAAAAAGGACTAGCAGTTGATCCTGACAGAGCAGAAGCTCTCCTAAAACTCCCCCTCCCAGTGGACAAGAAAGGGCTCGAGTCCTTCGGCCAGATCAACTTCGTGAGGAAGTTCGTGCCTGATTTCGCTCAAGTCATCAAACCTATGGCCGAACTATTAAAAAAGGATGTCGATTTTGTCTGGACTGAGGAGAGGAAGAAGGCATTTGAGGAAATCAAGGCTAGAATCGCCCAGGCACCTGTGCTGGTAAACCCAGACTACTCTAAATATTTCATCCTGTATGCAGTTGGGGAGCCTGAGAGCTATGCTGCAGTCTTGACCCAGAAGGGAGATGACGGCGAAGAGCGACCAATAGCCTTCTTGAGCCAAGTAATCCAGCCGCACGAAGAAAGATATAATTTTATTGAGCGATAAGTGCATGCAGTCATGAGATCCTTGAAGAAGTTTAAGCACTTTGTCTCTCAGAGCCGGATTACAGTCTTTGTGATACACCCCGATGTCAGAAATTTTATCATTCAGGGGGAACTAGGTCACAAGAGGGCAGGATGGATTGCTAAAATCCAAGAATTTGACATAGAGGTGCGACCCACCAAGCTAATCCGAGGTCGGGCTCTATGCCAGGAATTAGCCAAAAGTGTTGTCGCCGAGGTGTCTGCTTGTCAGTGGGAAGATCCAGTGATGGAAGGTAACTTTGCCAACTCCTTATCAGAGGAGAGTGACTGGACCGATGATATAGTGTGGTACTTCAGCACAGGAAGATGTCCAGATCAGCTCAATGCCTCACAAAGAAGGAGGTTTAGGCTCAATGCTCTGAAGTATGTTCTGCGCCCCGAGGGGCTATTTTATAAAAATATTGATGGTGTTCTCTTACGTTGTGTCAAGGGAACAGAAAAACAAAAGGTCCTCGACGAGTTCCATTCCGGAATGTCGGGAGGACACCTTTCAAGAAGGCCTACGGCCTTAAAAATGATCAAGGCAGGCTATTATTGGCCCACCATCTTCGCGGATGCGCAAGAAGTCTGCCAGAAGTGTGAAAAATGCCAGAGGTTCGCTGGTCGGAATAAGAATGCTCCAATGCCTTTACAGCCAATTCAGGTGGAGTTTCCCTTCCAGCAGTGGGGCCTAGACTTTATTGGAAAGATCTCCCCAGAATCTTCAGCAGGGCACAAGTTCATCCTAACTGCCACAGATTACTTCACCCGCTGGGCCGAAGCTATACCCACGAAGCACGCCGACCAGGAGACAGTCATCTCCTTCCTGGAAAGTTTGATAACTCGCTTCGGAATCCCAGAGGTGATTGTGACAGACAATGGTCCAGGGTTCACGGGAGCCAAACTCACAGAGTTCACTTGCAAGTACGGCATTTATCATAAGACTTCTTCCAACTACTACCCACAGGGGAATGGCCTCACCGAATCGACGAATAAAAATCTGATGAATATTATAAAGAAGACTCTGGAGAGGAATAAGAGGTCCTGGCACTTGTACCTGGATCAAGCTCTGTGGGCAGACCGCATATCCGTCAAGAAGTCCATCAGGACATCCCCATACGCACTGGTTTATGGGAAAGAGGTTGTTTTGCCTACCCATATTGAGATGCCCGCACTTTGGTTGTTGGACGATGAAAAGGACAACCTAGATCCCCTTGATGCCAGGCTAGCTCAGTTGTTGCAGCTTGAGGAATAGAGAGAAAAAGCTCATGAAGCTTTTATGAAGCATGCTGGCACCACACGAAACTGGTTTGCAAAAGGAGCCACTGCCAGGGTCTTCAAGATCGGGGACCTAGTGCTGAAATGGGATTCATGGAAGGAAAAACCAGGCAATCATGATAAATTTGATGCCTTCTGGGAAGGCCCCTTCCAGGTTGCCAGGGTCAATCAGTTCAACTCCTTCGTGCTAAGAGACATGGAGGGTCATATCCTCCCAATACCGGTTAATGGCTTTCATCTGAAAGCCTATCATCACTGAGAAACGCCAAGAGGTTCCCTCTGTACATAATTTCTTTTCTGCTCTTTTAATTTGTTTGTTTTCCTGCATGTAAATATGCTTTTCAGTTATGTTTAATTTTAGGCTAATGAGCCAAGTTGTTCACCAGATCCCTGGGTCTAGAAAAACTTTGATTCCAAGTGGATGCAGAAGCATTTCCCCTTGCAAGAGAAATTCCTGAAGAACTAATCAAAAGTTGGAGTTTCCCTGTCGTCGCTCACTTATTTGACAAATCCTGAGATCGCTTTGCTTTTTCGACGACAGCGAGAATCCCCTCCAAGCGATGGCCGAGTTAAGGAGAGCACAAGGAAAAAATTGCTAAGTAAAGTTTCCCGAGATAGCCCAATTTTTGAGCAATCCTGGGAGCGCCACCGAGTTTTCAGCGATTCCAAGCAAGCAAGGAGGCTCCAGAATTGCCTAAGTGTCCAAGAAATCCCCAAGATCGCTCAAATTCTGAGCAATTCCCAGAATCGCCAAAGATTTTCGGCGACAGTGATCAAGAGGAGGAAGAGGCGTAAAAGAAATAAATTCAAAATCTTCTAAGTATGGTTGGGACCTCCGTCGCTCGCCAGACGCGCCGATTCCCAAAATCGCTCAGGTTTTAAGCGACGACGAGCTTGGCAAAGAAGCGACAAAGTTCTCAAGTGACAAATCCCTTCGTCGCTCGCCAAAAATGCCAATGCCCGAGATCACCCAATTTTTGTGCAATCCCGAGAGCGCTCTCACATTTCGAGCGAACATGAGAAAGAGGCGCCCCTAATATTCTAAGTGCTGCAACCCTCCGTCTCTCGCTTTTCCAAAAAAGACGAGTGTCGCTGTCATTTTTTAGCGACAGCGGGAATTTTAGGCAAGCACTACCAAGTGAATCAAGCGGCTGGAAAAATTAAAAAATTTCCTAAGTATGGATCCACCCGACTTCGCTAGCCCGATATGACTTCTCCCAAAATCACTCAATTTTTGAGCAACGCCAGGAAGCGCCCCATGTTTTAAGCGACGTCGAGCTTGGTAGGAAGTTGGCAGTTTGAAGATGGTTAAAGAATTTTCTAAGTGTTGATACCCGCCATTTCTCACCAAAGCGACCCACGCCCGGGATCGCTCAACTTTTGAGCGATTTCGAGTTCAACGTGCAAAATTAAAGCGGGCCCCGTTTCTCTCCACTCAGTGACTTAGATAAGTGTGCCAAAGGGCGTCTAAAGCCCGTTTTTCAAGGAACGTGCCAAAGGAAAAGGGATTTGCACTCATTCCAAAGACGATTGTACAAAAGGGACGTGCTCCAAAAGGTTAAAGATTTAAATATTGGAGCCTCCAAGGAAGATTCCATGCATGGCCACCCAAGAACAGAATTAACGTCCACAAACTCCGTGCGCCTGGTATTAAATTCAAGTATCCTCCATTAAAGGCCTGTTCCAAGTTCGCTGCTATAAAAGCACAGCCTCTCAGAAGCGCCTTACCAGATAAACTCCAACAAGCTCCAAGCTGCACTGAATAAAATTCAGAAGTTTCTTGCAGTCAAGCAGCAATTAAATCAAATTTCACCTTCGCCATGGGAAAGAAATAGAAAGGACAGAAGGGTGCAGCAGTTGGCCGAACAGCTTCGAGCACGCCAGAGAGTGGGCAGAAGAGAGAAAGGAAGGATAAGGAGAAAGCCCAGGAGTTGGAAGCCGGAAAGGAGAAGAAGCCCCGGACAGCGCTGCCAAAGCCGGTTCCCACTCCTCCCATTGATTACTGGATAAAGCTCAGAGATGGGATTTACTCGCAGGGCACTAGTCAGTTACGGCAAACAATTGATAACTGGCAAGGGAGGGTTTCTCCTTCGCACCCCTACGTCGTGGCTTATCTGTCCTACCTCTACTGGTTCTTATGCCTGCAGGTGCATCATTGCCCTGACCTGGTGGTGGCAATCGTTGAATATTACAAACCAAACACCAGGCAGGTCTGCGACCATAAGGGCACTGTCTTGTTCTCGCTCTACCTGGAGACTGTGGGAGCGGCCTTTTCACCAAGTGTAACATTAAACAGCGAGGCCTATACTATTAGAAATGTCAATCTCGGGGAACAAGCGAACAGATACTCAAACAACCCGAAGATGCGGAAGTTTGTGAATTCTCAGCTCCATGAGCCCCTTCCACCCCGACAATGGCCAAAGCAGGAGAGGCCTCTGTGCGACTTCAAAAGTTCTAGCATAATTGTCGAAATTGCCAAGAGTGGGGACAATGCGAATAATTGCCCAAAACCTCAAAATGCAAGCAACACCAATGGTAGCAAAGCTACCCAAATGTGTCGGTGGTGTGGACCAAGAAACCACAAATATGTAAACTGCCCAAACAAAACAAGTACGAGTAGTACATAAAAAGTCAACCTGATTGACATATGAGAAGTTCATAATGAGAGGGAAAAAGGAGAGGAAGCCCTGCTGGTAACCAGAGCCTACACTAGGAAAATGGAGCAATACCCAAATCCTACCAAGGAGAAGGAGCGATGGAAGGAAGCGGAATAGATGATTAAGAAATAATTGGACAAGGAGAAACAAGAAAGGCTAGTCCAAGAGAAAGCCTTGAAGAATATGGAGATTGTAACAGAAAAGCAAGCATCAATTGAACGCTTGGTAACGCAAGTACTAAATACGACTTTGGAGGTGAAAGTATCAAGTCTATTTGGTGCAAAACCTGAACTATACGCTACAGTCGAGGAGGTGATAAAAGCAAAGAAGAGAGAGGAAGTTTGGCAGGGTAGGAAATATCAAGCAAGAACAATTCATCGATCCTACGATACTAATGATTGAAGCAGGGAAGAAGCTAGCTTTGGTTCACATGGAGATATTGGACCATAAGCTAACCTAAGTAATTGTGGATGGAGGATCGAGTGTAAACGTGATGCCTGAGAAAACATAGAAGAATATTGGCCAACCTACATTAAGATCTCCATATTTCAAACTATATGGAGCTGAAAAATACGGTATTGAAACAAAAGGAGTATTGATAAGTCAGAAAGAGTGCATAGCGGAACAAGATTTCATTTTGGATTTCGTTGTAATTGCTATGCAAAAACCTGCATATGATGCATTACTCGGACGTGGGTGGCTAAGAACAGCAAAGGTGAACCACAATTGGGAGAAGGAACACCTCACCTTCAAGAAAGGCCAACATAGGTATATGATTAACTTAAAGAACCAGGCAGTAAGCCAGGACATTGCAACTACATGCAAATCAAGTAGTTCCTCATCTGATGATGAAACAGGATATGAACCAAACAAATGAGTGTTGCAATTAGAAGATTGCACGTTAGACGAAAATGACATCAACGATAATGACAAAGGTTTACTTCATTGGCAGATAGAAGAGAATGAGGTATTCATCCACACGAGAAGAAGCATCGCAAGAGACTTCTGGACGAACAACGGAAGAAGCACAACCAGGCATATGATACTATGAACATGGAGAGCCAAGTATGACTGCTGGAGAAGAAGGACGAATGGACCTAGAATGGTTGTTCGGAGCAGAACGCAAACCTATAAGCGAAAGAAGAGAGTTGGAACCTCAAGAAGTATAATATAGGCGATTGGAAGTTCATGTGAGATTTCCTAATAACGAAGGCAAAGAGAAACTTCGAATCCTCACGAATGTTGCGTTACGAGAACAAGGATAGAAAGAAGGAGAACAGGAAAATGAGAATGAAACTTAAGAATCAAGAGTTCTACAGCAATTGATTAGGGAGACATCAATTGCAAGAAGAATATGAAACCCTAAGGATGCACAATGCACGATTAAGTGAACAAGTGGTTCAAGAATTGGATGACACCATGAGGCGAATGCATACACGGCAAGAAGCATGAAGAGCAAAATGGGATGAAAGGCAGCACGAGGAGCCAAGAGGAAGCACGAAAGGCAACGAGGGAGCATCTTCAAAAAACAACCTATTCTTCGTGGCTTCAAGCAATTCATCTTCAACACCATTGACAATTGGCCTAGGACATTCCAGGAGAAACGAATAGAAGACGACCAAAACAGGAAGAGATGGTGGAACCCCAAGAAAGAACAAGGGATAGACCTCAAAAACATCTAGCTGACAACATAGAACAAGTAGGGAAATACCGGTACAACCGAGGAATGGAAGCTGGATAGAAAAGTCAAGTAGTGATGATAACCTTCCTAGGGACCCTAACATCCCATACCCGAGTCCCAACCCACAACGACGAAGAGAACGGGATGAAATTCGAAATCAGCAGGCCAGGGTCAGATTTCTGGAAGAAGTTTGAATCATTGAGAATAAGGAACCACTGATGTCCCAAGAGGAGTGATGTAGGGTCAGGGTGATCAATCCTTACCTACACGGCACCACAGCTCCTAAGCCTCACTTAGGCAGCGTGGACTACGCCTCCAAGTGTTCGTACCTGCACAAGCTAGCAAATAGACAAGCCAAACAATATTTGTATTTATATAGCGGAAGCAAGCAACACAAGGTTAGCACAATATCGCAATGCACAAGATAGACATCCACACAATGGCCAACACAAGAGTTGCAAGTAGCAAAAGCTTTATTTATATTGGATATGTCATCAAACGGATTACAATGCAAAATAGCACAACGGCCTGGCACTATCGGCCCAGTTACAAAACAAGTGGCTCAAAGGCACACACTCTCTAACTTGCCCGACGCCCGCAGATCGGAACGCTGAACGTCTCCTGATACTATGCCCGGTGAGTCCCGATACGCGTCCACTCGTACCACTCACAATCTCGGACAGCTCCCTCCACCTCGCTCAACAACTCATGGCAATTTCACAACAGCACTTGGCAACACACAAAACCGACAATGAGCTTGGCAGGAGCAATGGACGTGGGGAGCAACTTGCAGGAGATTCAAGTTGCTCATATTCTCCCCCACTTAAGCGGGCGACGCCCTCGTCGCCAGTAGCAGGTCCCTCTGAACATTTGGTCTGCAGCCCTCTGAACATCAGGTCCCACACTGAACACTTCGACACCTCCCACCTTAGGGAAAGAATCTTTGAGCTCTAATAGGCGTAAAGTGGGTCTGCAGCCCTCTTCTCAAGGAAGGTGTGCAGCTTCTTTCTAGCACTCCACAAGGCTTCTTCTCGTTCCCAGCTGTCGGATTCTTCACCCTTCCAACTGACTAAAAATTCCCTGTGTTGTCTGTTACCCCAGCCAACTATCTTCATATCCCAAATTCGCTCCACCTCCCGTTCATGCTTATCAATCACATTTGCAGGGGGTCGTCTCGGCTCACTTCTCTCTGGCTCAGCCTCATCGGCATAAAATTGTCGCAGTTGACTCACATGGAAGGTCGGATGAACCTTCATGTATGACGGTAACTCCAGTCGATAGGCAACTTTGCCCACTCTAGCCACTATCTTGTACGGTCCATAACGGCGGATCAAGGCCTTGGACTTGCCCTTCGTGGATTTGAACACTTCAGGTTCCATCCTTAACAAGACCTTGTCCCCAACATTGAACTCCACGGACCGTCGACTTACATCTGCAAAATTCTTCATTCTTTCAGCTACTTTCAACAGATGAAGTCTTGCCAGGTCCAACCTTTCTTACCACTGCTTCATGTAGTCAGTAGCTGATGCGCACCCCTTTAGGTACCCTCCAAGCATTGTATGGGGCGACAAGGGTTGCTGCCCTGTCGCTAGCTCGAACGGTGAGTGCTTACTTGACCTACTCTTCTGGCTGTTGTAGCAAAACTGTGCCATATCAAATAGATCCGGCCAATTCAATTGGTCGCTATGTACAAAGTGTCTTAGATAGGTCTCCAAGATGGCATTGATCCTCTCTATTTGCCCATCTGTCTCTAGATGAAATCTTGAAGACATCAACAACTTCGTACCCATCAACTTAAACAACCTCTGCCAAAACCGACTCGTGAAACGAGTGTCTCTGTCCGAAATGATACTCAAAGGTACCCCCCAATACTTGACCACATTCTTGAAAAACAGCTCTGCGGCCATCTCTGCTGGACATGGGGACTGGACAGACGGTGAACACTGCATACTTTGAAAATCGGTCTACCACTACCATGATGGATGCAAACCCCTTTGATTTGGGTAGACCAGTGATGAAGTCCATACTCACACTGGCCCACGGCCTGATTGGAACTGGAAGAGGTTGTAACAAACCACCTGGCAACCGATACACACTTTTATCCTGCTGGCAAATAAGACAAGACTGGACATACTCATTGACATCCTTCCTCATCTTTGGCCAGTACAATCCCCTCTCCAACAACGCCAAAGTACGTTGCTGACCTGGATGTCCCGCCCATAGAGAATCATGGCATTCCTTTATAAAGTCTCGGCGAAGACTCCCCCACTTAGGGATATAGACCCGATCCTAGGTGAACCATAGAATTCCATCTAACATGCAAAAATTGTTCAACCGACCCCTTCGAGTCTCATCTTTCACAGTGTCGACCAACGCAGCTGCTTGGGGATCATGAACCAATCCCTCCTTGATCTTTTCCAACAACTCCTCTCCAAGTACAATCTTACTTTCACCATGGACAGAAGTCGGGCTCTCCGACGCTATTGTCAACACCGCTAATCGTTGCTTTCTACCGAGTGCATCCGCCACCACATTCTCTCTTCCTACGGTATGCACTATGTCCATATCGAACTCAGCTAGAAAGTCTTGCCACCTGGCCTGCTTGCCAGTCAACTTGCTCTGAGTCTAAAAGAAAGTGTTGGACACATTGTCCGTTTTGACCACAAAGTGTGCACCAAGAAGATAGTCTCCACGTCCTCAAACAATGCACTACGCCGATCATCTCTTTCTCATGCGTAGGATATCTCCTCTCTGCATCGTTCAACTTCCGCGACTCAAAAGCAACCGGGTGCCCTTCCTGAATGAGCACTCCCCCAATGGCAAAGTCCAAAGCATCCACATGTACCTCAAACGGCTTACTGAAGTCTGTCAGAGCTAACATTGGTGAGGAGGTTAGCTTCTCTTTCAACAGCTCAAACGCTACTTGGCACTTTGATGACCAGTCCCATTTCTGATCCTTCTTCAATAAGTCTGTCAAAGGCGATGCCAACTTCGAAAATCTGCTTACAAATCGCCTGTAGAAATTATCGAGTCCCAAAAACTGGCGTAAACCATGTACATTGCTCGGCGACTCCCAATTCCTAATTGCCTCTAACTTATTCGGGTCTGGCTTGATGTTACCTTGACCAATCACATGCCCGAGAAATTTCACTTCTTGCTGAGCAAAGGCGCACTTCTCTTTCTTTACATACAGGCTGTGCTCACGTAACAAGTCGAAGACCTCTGCTAAGTGTTTCTTGTGTTCCTCAATGTTCCTTGAATATACCAATATATCATTGAGGTAGACCACCACTAACTTGTCCAATAATGGTCTGAAAATGTCATTCATAAGAGTGCAAAACGTGGCCGGCGCATTACACAATCCAAATGGCAGCACAAGAAACTCGTACGACCCATACTTTGACACACAGGTCATCTTCTCAACGTCTTCCGGAGCAATTCTCACCTGATAGTACCCTGATCTCAAATCCAGCTTAGTGAACACCTTCGCCTCTGCTAGGCAATCAAAACAGTCATCTATTCGTGGAAGCGGATAACTATTTTTGATGGTAAGCTTATTCAATGCTCTATAATCCACACACAAACGTAATCTCCCATCTGCTTTCCTCACGAATAGTACCGGCGCTCCAAAAGGTGAGCGCGAAGGACGAAGATACCCTGCAGCCAACAACTCTTCCAGCTACTTCTTCAATTCAACCATCTCTGGCCCACTCATCCGGTAAGGAGCCCTTGCTGGAGGTCTCCCCCCTGGGGTCAACTCAATTCGATGGTCTATCGCCCTTCTAGGTGGCAACTCCCGTGGCAGTTCCTTCGGCATCCTATCTTGGTACTGTCTAAGTACTCCCTCTACGGCAGGTGGGATTGGAACCTTCTGTTCATCTTCATCCCAACCTCCTACCAATGCAGCAAGCATCATTGGCTGCTTGCCCATCTTCCTTGATGCTCTTCTCATACTCATTGCACTGCACAACTGCCCCTTTCCCTTTCCTTTCACTCTCGACGGTTCGACTAGCTCCTTCGTCGACTGTCTTCGTCTAATGGTCCTTACAGTGCACGTCTGCCCTGGGTTGAACACAAACAACGACTCCAGATGCGGGCAAATAGCTACTCTCTCCGTCTTGAACCACTCCTGTCCCAGTATCATCTCAAATTCATCCATTCTTAATACTGGGAAGGTGGCTCTCCCTTTCCACTCGCCAGCTTCAAAGTTCACATCCTTTACTACGCGGACGGTCTTTATAGTGGAAGAACTAACCAACTGAAGCTTATCACCTCCTCCTGAATACTTGAGGCCCAACCGCTTCGCCGTTCTATCACTGATGAAGTTATGAGTAGCCCCCGGGTCCACCAGCGCAACAACTGTCTGCCCTCTCGCCATGACCTCCACAAACATCAACAGAGAGTCCCTTGAACAGAGAGTCTCGGAAAAGTTTGAATCGATAGAAGGACGAGTTCATGTTATGGACGAGTTCATGGGGGAATGGAGGTCCCAATATGACGAGACCATGGAGGAGGCAGGACGATGGCGCTCCTCAATGATAGAGGAAATGTCCGAGTTGAGGAGAAGGTTGGAGGATAGCCTGAATGCCCAGGCGGCGTGGGAGACTTCACATGCCGATTTGGTAAAGTCCCTTGAGAAGGTCCAAGCAGAGGTCACCTATTGCCGTGCGGCAGTTGTGGGTGCTTATAGTAGTGACCGAGGGCAGAGCAGTTCAGAGTAGAAGAAGAGACCACCAAAGCTTGTAGAGCCCAAGATCTATGATGGTGCCAGGGATGATCGTCTGTTGGATGATTTCCTCTAGGACGTTGGGCAGTATTTGAAGAAGGTGGGTGGTTTGTCTGCCATAGAAGAAGTTGAAACGGCCGCCAGTTATTTGACAGGGATAGCCAAGACTTGGTGGCGTGGCTTGGCAGAAGATATGGAGGAGAAGAGGACCTTGGTGAGAATAGAGAATTGGGAAGACTTCAAGAAGGCGCTCAAAGAGCAGTTCAGACCAGCCAACTCCGAATGGGAGGCAATGAACAGACTGCGGGACCTCAAGCATACTGGGAGATTGCGAGACTACATCAAGGCATATCAGGACACTATGGTGTTAGTAAAGTCGTCAACCCCACAAGATAAGTTGATAGATTTTGAGAGAGGTCTACAGAATTGGGCAAAGGTTGAACTAAGGCGTCGAAACCCCAAGGATATATATGAGGCTATTGCCATGGCGGATTCGTTCCATGACTTCAAACAAGAATCGGTCACGAAGAAGGACACTCGTGATCCGAGCACCAAAACGAAGAGTTCTAGTGGCGGTTATAAGGAGCAGTCGTGGAAGGCGAAGGGCAATGGTTCTCAAGAGGAGAAGTCAGGGATTTGGTCCTCAACAAGCACATCAGGGTCGAAGAACCAACATTCCAACAACAACAAAGGAAAGAAGCCCGCCTACAACAACAAAGGAGGTGACAAGAAAAAATGGATGGATTGTTGGAATTGCCATGGACCTCATTTACAGAAGGATTGTCCTCATCCACGCCGATTGATGGCAGCAAAACAGGCAGAATGTGATAGAGCTCAGGTTGGAGTCATCATGGGGCAGTGTTCAACAGTGGAGATGTCCAACAAGGACAGAGGACAAGATGTGCAGAAGTCGGGCAAGGGGCCCAAGGAAGAAGGCCAAAAGGCAAGAATGTATGGCAGCCTGTTCCGACAGGGGAGGCTGGCCAAAACGGGAGAACCCCTTAGTTGATGGGAAGATCGATCTGATGTTTGTGGAGGTGATGGCGAGACGGCAGACAGTTGTTGCGCTGGTGGACCCGAGGGCTACTCACAACTTCATCAGTGATAGAACGGCGAAGCGATTAGGCCTCAAGTGTTCAGGAGGAGGTGATAAGCTTTAGCTAGTTAGTTCTTTCACTATAAAGACCGTCGGCGTAGTAAAGGATGTGAACTTCGAAGCTGGCGAGTGGAAAGGGAGAGTCACCTTCTCAGTATTAAGAATGGATGAATTTGAGATGATATTGGGACAGGAGTGGTTCAAGATGGAGAGAGTAGCTATTTTCCCGCATCTGGAGTCGTTGTTTGTGTTCAACCCAGGGCAGACGTGCACTGTAAGGACCATTAGACGAAGACAGTCGGCGAAGGAGCTAACCGAACCGCCGAGAGTGAAAGGAAAAGGAAAGGGGCAGCTGTGCAGTGCAATGAGTATGAGAAGAGCATCAAGGAAGATGGACAAGCAGCCAATGATGCTTGTTGCATTGGTAGGAGGTTGGGATGAAGATGAACAGAAGGTTCCAATCCCACCTGTCGTAGAGGGAGTACTTAGACAGTACCAAGATAGGATGCCGAAGGAACTGCCACGAGAGTTGCCGCCTAAAAGGGCGATAGACCATCGAATTGAGTTGACCCCAGGGGGGAGACCTTCAGCAAGGGCTCCTTACCGGATGAGTGGGCCAGAGATGGTTGAATTGAAGAAGCCGCTGGAAGAGTTGTTGGCTGCAGGGTATCTTCGTCCTTCGCGCTCACCTTTTGGAGGGCCAATACTATTCATGAGGAAAGCAAATGGGAGCTTACGTTTGTGTGTGGATTATAGAGCATTGAATAAGCTTACCATCAAAAATAGTTATCCGCTTCCACGAATAGATGACTGTTTTGATCGCCTAGCAGGGGCGAAGGTGTTCACTAAGCTGGATTTGAGATCAGGGTACTATCAGGTGAGAATTGCTCCAGAAGACGTTGAGAAGACGACCTGTGTGTCAAAGTATGGGTCATACGAGTTTCTTGTGATGCCATTTGGATTGTGTAATGCGTCGGCCACGTTTTGCACTCTCATGAATGACATTTTCAGACCATTATTGGACAAGTCAATGGTGGTCTACCTCGATGATATATTGGTATATTCAAGGAACATTGAGGAACACAAGAAACACTTAATAGAGGTCTTCGACTTGTTACATGAGCACAGCCTGTATGTAGAGAAAGAGAAGTGCGCCTTTGCTCAGCAAGAAGTGAAATTTCTCGGGCATGTGATTGGTCAAGGTAACATCAAGCCAAACTCGAAGAAGTTAGAGGCAATTAGGAATTGGGAGTCGCCGAGCAATGTACATGGTTTACGCCAATTTTTGGGACTCGCTAATTTCTACAGGCGATTTGTAAGCAGATTTTCGAAGTTGGCATCGCCTTTGACAGACTTATTGAAGAAGGATCATAAATGGGACTGGTCATCAAAGTGCCAAGCAGCGTTTGAGCTGTTGAAAGAGAAGCTAATCTCCTCACCAGTGTTAGATCTGGCAGACTTCAGTAAGCCGTTTGAGGTACATGTGGATGCTTCGGACTTTGCCATTGGGGGAGTGCTCATTCAGGAAGGGCACCTAGTTGCTTTTGAGTCGAGGAAGTTGAACGATGCAGAGAGGAGATATCCTACGCATGAGAAAGAGATGACCGGAGTAGTGCATTGTTTGAGGACGTGGAGACACTATCTTCTTGGTGCACACTTTGTGGTCAAAACGGACAATGTGTCCAACACTTTCTTTCAAACTCAGAGCAAGTTGACCGGCAAGCGAGCCGGTGGCAAGACTTTCTAGTTGAGTTCGATATGGACATAGTGCATACCGCAGGAAAAGAGAATGTGGTGGCGGATGCACTCAGTAGAAAGCAACAATTAGCAGTGTTGACAATAGCGTCAGAGAGCCCAACTTCTGTCCATGGTGAAAGTAAGATTGTACTTGGAGAGGAGTTGTTGGAAAAGATCAAGGAGGGATTGGTTCATGATCCCCAAGCAGCTGCGTTGGTCGACACTGTGAAAGATGAGACTCGAAGGGGTCAGTTGAACAATTTTAGCATGTTAGATGGAATTCTATGGTTCAGCTAGGATCGGGTCTATATCCCTAAGTGGGGGAGTCTCCGCCGAGACTTTATAAAGGAATGCCATGATTCTCTATGGGCGGGATATCCAGGTCAGCAACCTACTTTGGCGTTGTTGGAGAGGGGACTGTACTGGCCAAAGATGAGGAAGGATGTCAATGAGTATGTCCAGTCTTGTCTTATTTGCCAGCAGGATAAAAGTGTGTATCGGTTGCCAGGTGGTTTGTTACAACCTCTTCCGAGCTCCAATCAGGCCGTGGGCCAGTGTGAGTATGGACTTCATCACTGGTCTACCCAAATCAAAGGGGTTTGCATCCATCATGGTAGTGGTAGACCGATTTTCAAAGTATGCAGTGTTCACCGCCTGTCCGTCCCCATGTCCAGCAGAGATGGTCGCAAAGCTGTTTTTCAAGAATGTGGTCAAGTATTGGGGGGTACCTTTGAGTATCATTTCGGACAGAGACACTCGTTTCACGAGTCGGTTTTGGCAGAGGTTGTTTCAACTGATGGGTACGAAGTTGTTGATGTCTTCAAGATTTCATCCAGAGACAGATGGGCAGACAAAGAGGATCAATGCCATCTTGGAGACCTATCTAAGACACTTTGTACATAGCGACCAATTGAATTGGCCGGATCTACTTGATATGGCACAATTTTGCTACAACAGCCAGAAGAGTAGGTCAAGTAAGCACTCACCGTTCGAGCTAACGACAGTGGCAAGCAACCCTTGTCGCCCCATACAGGTGCTTGGAGGGTACCTAAAGGGGTGCGCATCAGCTACCGACTACATGAAGCAGTGGCAAGAAAGGATGGACCTGGCAAGACTTCATCTGTTGAAAGCAGCTGAAAGAATGAAGAATTTTGCAGATGTAAGTCGACGGTCCGTGGAATTCAATGTTGGGGACAAGGTCTTGTTAAGGATGGAACCTGAAGTGTTCAAAGCCAAGAAGGGCAAGTCCAAGGCCTTGATCCGTCGTTATGATGGACCGTACAAGATAGTGGCTAGAGTGGGCAAAGTTGCCTATCGACTGGAGTTACCGTCACACATGAAGGTTCATCCGACCTTCCATGTGAGTCAACTGCGACAATTTTATGCTGATGAGGCTGAGCCAGAGAGAAGTAAGCTGAGTTGACCCCCTGCGAATGTGATTGATAAGCATGAACGGAAGGTGGAGCAAATTTGGGATATGAAGACAGTTGGTTGGGGTAACAGACAACACAGGGAATTCTTAGTCAGTTGGAAGGGTGAAGAATCCAACAGCTGGGAACGAGAAGAAGCCTTGTGGAGTGCTAGAAAGAAGTTGCACGCCTTCCTTGAGAAGAGGGTTGCAGACCCACTTTACGCCTATTAGAGCTCAAATATTCTTTCCCTAAGGTGGGAGGTGCCGAAGTGTTTAGTGTGGGACCTGATGTTCAGAGGGCTGCAGACCAAATGTTCAGAGGGACCTGTTACTGGCGACGAGGGCGTCGCCCGCTTAAGTGGGGGAGAATATGAGCAACTTGAATCTCCTGCAAGTTGCTCCCCACGTCCATTGCTCCTGCCAAGCTCATTGTCGGTTTTGTGTGTTGCCAAGTTGCCGTGTGTTGCCAAGTGTCGTTGTGAAATTGCCATGAGTTGTTGAGTGAGGTGGAGGGAGCTGTCCGAGATTGTGAGTGGTACGAGTGGATGCGTATCGAGACTCACCGGGCATAGTATCAGGAGACGTTCAGCGTTCCGGTCTACGGGCGTTGGGCGGTCAGAGAGTGTGTGCCTTTGAGCCACTTGTTTTGTAACTGGGCCGATAGTGCCAGGCCGTTGTGCCATTTTGCATTGTAATCCATTTGACGGCATATCCAATATAAATAAAGCTTTTGCTACTTGCAATTCTTGTGTTGGCCATTGTGTAGATGTCTATCTTGTGCATTGCGATATTGTGCTAACCTTGTGTTGCTTGCTTCCGCTATATAAATACAAATATTGTTTGGCTTGTCTATTTGCTAGCTTGTGCAGGTACGAACACTTGGAGGCGTAGTCCACGTTGCCTAAGTGAGGCTTAGGAGTTGTGGTGTCGTGTAGATAAGGATTGATCACCTCCTACAAGTTGCTCCCCACGTCCATTGCTCCTGCCAAGCTCATTGTCGATTTTGTGTGTTGCCAAGTGCTGTTGTGAAATTGCCATGAGTTGTTGAGCGAGGTGGAGGGAGCTGTCCGAGATTGTGAGTGGTACGAGTGGACGCGTATCGGGACTCACCGGGCATAGTATCAGGAGACGTTCAGCGTTCCGGTCTGCGGGCGTTGGGCGGTCAGAGAGTGTGTGCCTTTGAGCCACTTGTTTTGTAACTGGGCCGATAGTGCCAGGCCGTTGTGCCATTTTGCATTGTAATCCGTTTGACGGCATATCCAATATAAATAAAGCTTTTGCTACTTGCAACTCTTGTGTTGGCCATTGTGTGGATGTCTATCTTGTGCATTGCGATATTGTGCTAACCTTGTGTTGCTTGCTTCCGCTATATAAGTACAAATATGGTTTGGCTTGTCTATTTGCTGGCTTGTGCAGGTACAAACACTTGGAGGCGTAGTCCACACTGCCTAAGTGAGGCTTAGGAGTTGTGGTGTCGTGTAGGTAAGGATTGATCACCCTGACCCTACATCAAGGAGGATGGCAAACAAATGGGAGAAAACCAATCAAGGTTACCAAGTGTGGGGTGCGGGTGCGGGTGCAGCTCCTACCAAAAATAGGGTTTGTTGGGTCTAGGTGCGGCTAGTTTTTTATTTATATATATATATATATATATATATATATATATATATATATATAAATAAAATATGCACATTGTGAAATAATTAAATAAATGATAAATCATTCATATTGTAAAATAAAATAAATCATTCATACACATTGCAAAATATTTAAATATGGCATCATAAAAGCATATTGATATATGATATTCATGTAAAAAAATGACAAGATGTCAAAGTCATAAAGACTCAAGAGATAACAATATACTTTAAGTATATACTATAGTATTTAGTAGTGGACATGTACAAAGATAACATCAAATATCTAATATTTCTCTCACAAGCTGAGAAACTGGCCACCTAAGACAATAAACGACATGCTAGTCGCTGCAACTGTGGCGTCCCTATAAACGACAATGTTTTTTTTTAATACTATGCCCCTTTATTATCCTATTATAAAGTTTAAAGTTTAAATTTATAAAAACTTTATAATAAATTATAATTTATAAAAACTTTAAAGTTTAAACTCTTAAAAAAAATTAAAATGTTTTTTCACTTTTTCTTTTTAATAATTTTTTTTAGCCCGTATGGGCTGGGTGTGGTTGGGCCCACCTAAAAAAATTAAAAGATAATAAAAAACTTTATTTCCTATGTTAATTCCCAAACTGGGCTGGGTTCGGCTGACTGGACCCCGACTAGCCATAGGGTTCGGCTTGGCCGAACCCTGACTGACAGGGTTCGGTCCAAGGCAAACCCTGTCAAACAGGGTTCAAATGGGGTTCGGCCCAGTCGTACCCGTTCGTGAACCCGCGCACCCGGTGCGAGAGTGGGTGCAGGTTCGCGCACCCGGTTACACTGGAGAAAACCCAAGTAGTGAAGAGGAGCCAATAAGAAGACCAGCAATAAGGCTGGAGGTAGAAGAATATCGAGATGCTACATATGAATTAAGAATACAACAAAGAAGAGTGCGAAGACTACAAAGGAGGGTGCAGGAGACATCGAACTGGCCTAAGGGAACGATAGAAGAAGGAAATAATTCAAGCATTGACTTAGCCTTCTCAAATCAGTACAGAGAGGCCTTAGCTCACTGTGCACCACAAAGATGCTTTGCAGAAGCGAGATGGATGAGAAGAATGATGAGAGCATAAAGAAGATTAACAATACTAAGGCAGTTGACAGCTAAAACACAAGGTCATACAAGAACGGAATTCATTGATCAGACCAGGAACAGAGGCAATTTGGGTGATCTTGGGAGTTTGGCAGGACTTCTGGGTAACACAAGTTTGCCCAACCAAGGGGGGAGTTCGACTGGTCTCCTACCCGGTAGCTCGAGGAGAAGAAATTCTCCTCCTGTGACCTATAGCTCAACTAGTCCGCAGAATGGACCACAAGGGCCATCTGCAGACATAGTCCATACCAACCAACAACTACGAATTCATGAGGATAGACCAACAGGTCTGCCTCAACAAGTTCGTAGAAACCGAAGACGTCGTCATGAACAACTGAGGGACGAATCTTGGGCAGGTAGGAGTGCAGTAGCCCAACATTAGGGAGATTCGATCAGAAGGAGGAAGAGGACGATTCGAGTACGCTCAGGGAAGGCATGGATTCAGAAACGGGGATCAAATACACCCATGAAATGCAGCTCAAAGCCAAATATGCCAAGACAAAGTAGAGGTCCAAGGGCCAGAGGGTGGACCCCAAGGAAAAAGACAAGCTTCAATGATCCATCTAAGGAAACCATCATCCAAACGAAAGGATAGATAACCACCAGGGGCAAAATAGGACCGAGTTTTGCTACATGGATGACAACATAATTATCCGACATGAGGATAGAAGGATTGAAAGAATCAGTCTGAAAAACTGTAGAACCATCTAGAAGACGGCAACCCAAGACAGAGTCGTCCAACAAACAACTACCTAGGACAAATCTGTCTTGCAGACGGCAGAACCCATCTGGCAGACGGCTGCCTAGGACAAATCCGTCAACAAGAGGATAGACCTGATGAGATCGATCAAGGCGACAACACAAGGGGATGTCAGAAGGAGTCGTCCAGCAGAGATGGATAGGGCAGATTGGCGTATCATTAGAATTGGAAATGCTTGGCGGGAAGAACGGCCACATGCAAAAATTCCCTGAAGTCAAGGAAACTGTTGGAATCGTCAGTAGGCAGAATTGGAATATGTGGAAGATGACTTCAAAGCATGCAATCATCAACAAGAAGGGGGTTCGTCTGAAACAATGGAGGTTTGCATTGGCATTGCCATGCACTTCACCAGACGATAAATGAAGAGCAATGAAAAAAAAAAAGACAAAAAAAGCAAAAGTACGAAAAAGGAAAAAAAGAAGACATTAGCATGCAAAGGTGGCAAGGTGACACACATGTGAAAGTTAAGGACGGAGGTGGCAGTTAAACAAGTAGTTGCATGGGCAGCAACGAAGTCTATAAATTGGACTCTACGGCGAAGGATTGCTCAACAACGAAGTCTATAAATTGGCGCTCATTCATTGTAGAGCATTTGCAGGTAGTTGCGCAAGAGAAGCATTTGCTGAGGAGAAGGGGGTTGGACGAGAGGCAGAATCACCTACGCACCAGGAACTTAGCCAAGACGAAGCTATTTCGACGCCACAATTCATTTGGCAGATTGCAAGCCTCGTAAAAATTTCAAAATTAACAGTGCAAGTGCAAGCTATTTTTGTCCCTTGATTCGCAGTCAAATGAAAGGCAAACGCTAGAAGAAACTGGCTACAACACATTCTAGCTGTCTGAGGAAATAGTCGTCCAAATCTGCAAGCGTCTGAGGATTCGTTTGAGGCTTGGGCTGCCATCCGTTTGAGGCATAGCCGTCTGAACTGCCATCCGCCTGAGCTACAGCCGTATGAGCTGCCATCTGTTTGGACTGCAACCGTCTAAGGGAGTCGTCTGAGATAGTAATTTGGATTTTGGGAGAATGAGTCGGAACAGATCGGGCCAAATTCGGATGAATGAGCTCGAACGATCAGGAGGAAACAAAACACTTGTAACCCCGAGATGAGGATTGTCAAAGTCAGTTCTAGGGAAACGACTCTGCCATCACCAGGAACATGCCCAAATTAGAGGCAAAATGTAGGGACAAATCCAAAAACCAGAGCAAGGGAAGACTCGAGGAAAACAAGGGCATACACCAGAAACAACATCAGAAATAAGGAATAGAAGGGTTAAAAATATGCAAACTAATGAAATGGAATAGAGTGTCGATAAAAGGTGATTCTCTCATAGTAATAAATGCAATTTTGAGGAAAGCAAAGGCCCCTTGGAACATAAAAGAGATAATTGCGGAAATTCAAGATCTTGCTAAAGAGTTTGGAGAAATCAGGTTTACACATACATTAAGGGAAGGAAACAAATGTGCCAATAGGCTAGCCAATATAGGCGTTTTGATTGAGGATCGTAAAGTTAAATTCTTTTTTCCATGGTTAGAGGAAGTAGTAAGTTTAGTTGAAGCTAACAAGAATATGTTGACTGCCTGAATCAAATAATAATCAAGATCTACTTTAACGTTTTCCATTGGTAATATCTGCTTTATTTTATAACATTAATGTGTTTTCATATAAATTATTTATTATAATTTTTGTGGTTGCACTTGTGTTTCAGGAAGGAAACTAGCAATCCAAATTTGGTAAAGAGGACTATGATAGTGCGATGTTTTGGAAATATTACTCTACTAAGATGCAATGCATAGATAGTAGAGGTGATGTTTTGGTATTGTGAAGGCTGCGATTAAAAAATGTCAAGGACGCTGAATTCTGGAATTTTTGTATTCATACAGAAAATTGAAAAGATCCAAAAAATGAAAATCAAGAATTCAAACATTTTATGTAAAATGATGTAGGTTTCTAGCTATAGCATCTCAATTGAGATGAGAAGTATATCTATTTGTAAACTCTTAAGCTCTAAAGAAGAGAGTTGTAATTTTTCAATGGTGGGGGATCCAAGTACAACCCCTTGTTATCCAGCCAAAAAAAAATATTTAGTGACAAGATTTTTGAGAATGATTCTCCTCACAAATTTCACAACAATGGAGATCCTATTTCTCTATCTTATGTCCATACCTACCACAATGGTTACACCTATTACTTATTACAAAATTGCTTTTACCATTATTATTTGTTTCTCCTTCTTTGTAAATGGTTTTATAAATCTCTGACACAAATTTAATGTCACTATTTCTTGTTATAAATTTAGTCCCTGAATCATTACTACTTTTTTGTCCTATATATCCAAGACCTTCACATTTTGGTCTTATTTTTGGTACAATTGGTTCTTTCATACCTTGCCCATGTTTTTCTAAACCTGTGTCTTTGTATCCCTAACAATTTTGAACCAATTCCTTTAGCATGTCTTTCAAAATAACCAAATTCAACATCACACCGATCTCTATCAATATCAACACAACTTTGAGCATCACTATCCCTGTCATCATTTAAATCCCTGTCACTATCACTATCAATTATGATAGTATAAGCTCCTTTTGCACAATCACAAACTAGATTCAAATCAATTGTGCTACTCTCTATATCTATTCTTTTAGTGTCACAACATGCATTTATTATCATAAGTTCCAACTCATTATATATAAGTTCCAATTAACTCTTTAAATGAAATTATATATATACATACATACATATATATAAAAATAAATAAAAAAGTTATATCTGATGTTTTACTATCATAAGTTCCTGTATATAGGTTCAAATATTTGGTTATAAGATTTTCTGCAAAAGCATTAGGGAGCCAGGCTAATTGTAATTTTAAAATGAATTCTTCGTAGCAAATTGAAATGTCCTAATTTTCTGCATAGAATTTAAGCAATTCTATAAATTTGGGAAAAATTCTAATCTGATTATTTCAATACATCATTCGCTGCACAAATATTGCATAGCCAGGCAGGCTACTTTTAATTGAAGATGAATGCTCAAGTGAATATCCTGCATAAAACAATAATTCAAAAGAAGATTTTCTAATACATTTTGGGGGTTGAAAACTGAAGAAATTACTGTTTTTTGTTTCTTTGTAAATGATACTTATAATGGCAAAGCAAAGCAGTTGCATTGATGATGACCTTGGTTAAAGCCATCCTGGCCAATCTCACTGTGTTAGCATGGTAATGATAAGAATAGCCGGGCCATGTAATGATGTAGCTAGGTACAAATCCTAGGCAAATGTTGGGAGACTAGATATTCTAAGCTTGATAGTGCAATTCACATACATCCATGTTTATCTGACAGCAGGATGACTGCTACCATTTACATAACAATAAAAGATGCTTTTCTGACTCTTAGAAATCCAAACATTTTGTAACTGGGATTTCAAAAGAAGATTTCTTTTTTTTTTTAAGATTTTGTAAACAGGCTTCTTATAAGAAAGTAAGAAACCGTCTTTCTAATGGTTAAAAACTAGACATTTTTAAAATAAATAAAAAAATAAAACAACAAAATTTTGTATAGTTTTCAACATTCACACTGAGGTTTGAATAATTAGATTTTTAAATATGGTTTAAAAAAATGATCTAAGTGATTCTAGGAAAATCGGATTTTCTAAGAGCAAATTCTGCCATTTTGGGAACACAAGATTGCTGTGCAATTTATGTGATTCTGAAAACATCAAAACAACCATTACTTCTGTCCAAGGAATTGTGGTTTAAGTGTAATGCAGACACTCAATAAAAGTTGTATGAACTGAATTTAAGATGAATCCAGGTAAAAACACGTCAAATTGCAGAGTATACGACCAGGCAGAATCAAATGAAAGCCAAATCAGAAATTGTGTTAAGAAGCACACATTGTACAATAGATAGTAGAATAGATCTCTAAAAAAATATGTTAAAACTATGGCAAATTATCTTCCACCATTAAACATCATAGTTCTATACAACTTCCTACAAAAAGAAATGAAAAGACACAGTAGTAAGATGATCTGATTCATCTTTCAGGGATTATTGTGGCTGATGTGGAAAGCACTAACAGTTGGAAGCTTCAAAAGCTTGACTTCGGAAAGTCAAAATTCTTCACTTCTAGCTGCAATTCTCTGTAACTTGGGGAGAGGGCCTATCATTGAACACCCAAAACAGGCACTTTTACCGAGGTCATATGGTGTCACTATAGCTCATGAAAATTTATAGGTAACATGTTTGCAATGTTGTCTTATTGCATCTTTAGTTTTGATGTCATTTGATCATCATAGATAATATTTTTAACTGTTTTTTTTTAAATGTCAATAATACATACAAAAACGGTTGGACAATTTCTTTGAGATACACATCCCCAAAAGTTGTGTGTGCATCCACCAAAAATTACATATTTCATATAACCTATAACTCCATGCAAGTGCCATGCTGGAATCCCAAAATTAACGTTAATTAATTAGAGGGAATATAACCACAATATACATTTTTTTTTAAGGTCTCTTGTTACGTATAACATGTACACTAAATTTTTTCTTACAATAACATATTCCAATATACATGATTAGTATATCTATTTGTTGAAGTTATTGAGTTTTTTTTTGTCAAAAAAAACAATAAAAAATGTTTTAAGAACTAAGGTGCAATATCTCACTTGCAATCACAACTATTGATCACCCATTCAAATATAGCTCCCTCTCCCCCATAGCTTTTCAAAAACCACTAAACAAAGTCTATAGCTCACATTGATTTTGACCACTAGGTTCCATAATAAAGGGCCTTGGAATTTTCATCTTAAAATTATGACCCTTTCTCAGATCCAACTTACACTACTCCCCTCAAAAAGGCCTCAAAATTGCACATTAAATTTATAACCCTGTTTCATGTCCAACTGACTCTAGTCCTACGCTTTTAATTGGATCAAATTAAACACTCTTTGAATGCAATAAGGCATTCCATTACATTGGTCCGTATGAAGTACATTTTAAATGTGGTATACTCAAGCATAACAAAGGAGTAAGATCAAGAATGCAGCCCAGGTTCAACACACACAATAATTTGGTCCAATTAGGGTGACCCACTACCTCAAATATGGTTGTCTTTGTTGTTATACTCAAGCATAACAAAGGAGTAAGATCAAGAATGCAGCCCAAGTTCAACAAACACAATAATTTGGTCCAATTAGGGTGACCCACTACCTCAAATTGGGTTGTCTTTGTTGTTATACTCAAGCATAAAAAAGGAGTAAGATCAAGAATGCAGCCCAAGTTCAACACAAACAATAATTTGGTCCAATTAAATATGGTTGTCTTTATCGTTATTTTGATTTAGGTCATTGAGAAGTAATGTTATCATAAGGAAACACAGACTGCAAACATCCCTGAGACATGAACCTGTACCAGCAATGGTAATCTTTTCACTATTATTATTATTATTGTAAAAAAGGGTCAATTTTCTCAAATAAAATGAGTTCAAGTTGGTTAAGAGTGTATGTGCTTCCAAAATGAAGAACAGGTTCGGTTCTTAATTCATATGAACATGTTAACTGTATAACGTGGATTGTTGAATGCTTACGCATCCAATTTAAATGAAATGATTAGATAATGTCCATGAGAATAATAAGAGTCTACAGTACCAATTAATACAAGTATTGTTGATATCTTCATACAGTTTACTACATCCGTTAGTGTTTGGATGGGTTTCCTCTGAAACATAAACCTATTGAAAGAAAAATCACGCATTGT
This sequence comes from Wollemia nobilis, assembly GCA_028583015.1. NCBI lineage: Eukaryota > Viridiplantae > Streptophyta > Pinopsida > Araucariales > Araucariaceae > Wollemia > Wollemia nobilis. The sequence continues at coordinate 2,593,780 of JAQPPZ010001678.1, read as the reverse complement.
TTGAAAAAACAAATCTACTCGTATTAAAATTACATGGAGGAACTCAACTGTTTAAATAAGTTAACTTTAAAGGTAAAGCAGACTATGATTTTCAAATCTGAAACTTATAAATTGTCAGGATATTTATTATAATATTTTTTATATAATAAAAATAAACCATTTCAATATAATCAAATTTAAAAAAAAAAAAAATGCCCCATTATAATAACAGCTAACAAGAAGGTTTCATACCTAGGTCAATAACAATGTGATACATTTTCACTGAATTGATAAATTAAAACCTTTAAAACAAAACAAACACAGAAATTAAATAAACCTAATTCCGATACATTAAACAGAAACGAAAAGCGGATGAAACCTGACCTCCAAATGCTAGCAAACATGTTCAAAAATCTTGCAAGTTCAAAAATCTTTGGATTCGTGGGATGAACGGTGACCAAATCATATGCGCGCAGCACGGGATTGTTAAGGTTTAGGGCAGCCCGAAAAGCGGATGAAACCTGACCTACAAATGTTAGCAAACAAGTTCAAAAATCTTGCAAGTTCAAAAATCTTTGGATTCGTGGGATGAACGGTGACCAAATCATATGCGCACAGCACGGGATTGTTAAGGTTTAGGGCAGCCGCCTCACCATGCCATCCACGGCTACAGTAACTGTTCTGCCTTGAAAAAACTAGTATTAAAACCTCGTTTTTTCAATATAGAAAATAATTTGAACCATTCACAAAGACTTGGTGGTCTCTTAGGGATAGGGTTAGGGTTATAGTGGCAGTCTCCCATATCAGGTTAACAAGGATAGGGTTATAGTGGCAGCTTCCATATCTGTTATTAACAAGGATAGGGGTTATAGTGGCAGTCTCCCATATCAGGTTATTAACAAGGATAGGGGTTACAGTGGCAGTCTCTCATATCGGATTATTAACAACGGCTTTGAACCTATGACTACAGTAGAAAATGATGGGTGGTTACTTGTTCATCTAAGTAACTAAAAAATATTGAAGTTTAATTTATTAATGAAAAATAATTTGAACTATAAAACTCTAATCAAATTATAAAAGTTTTTTAATAATAATGTGTGAAAGGTATACCAGCAAGGACGTCACTTGCATGATAGATGATGTGACCTCGGTTCAATCCCCATGGCAGATGTGTATAAGAAGTATTATAAAAAAATAAAATAAAATAATAATAATAATAATAATGTGTGAAATAGTTAATGGGCATATGGTTCAATGGTTAAGACATATGGGTGATGTAGCTTATATCAAAGTTTAAGTCTCGACAACACCAAATAGGATATAGACTAAGTTGATGTAAAAGGAAGACCCTTTTGAAACCCTATTTTTTATAAAAAAATAATAATTTATTGGAAGCAAGTGTTAGCTAGGAGTATGTTTTATTAGGTAGCACGAAAGCAAAGTCATACTTTAAAGTCTTAATGAGAAATCAAGATGCCTTAGCTAGAAATCAAGATTTCCTAGTTAGAAGTATGGATGCCCAAATTAGAGATAAGCACAATAGCAAATATATGGCAAGTTTGATCCAAGTAGTAAATGTTACACCAAAAATGATTATCAAGGATAAGATAATCAAGCATGATATAATTATTCTTAAAAGTAAAGGGTTAATATGTAATTTCATGGATATTGGTTAGGGATTTTGAAGAATCAAAATTGGATCAAGTGGAAGTGATGATTGAATTTAGTTTAGGAGGAGGGACGTTTTTCGCAGGACTGCCCAAACTATCAAACTTGTTTCGGCCATATTTCACTCATCCGGACTCGGATTGAGCTAAAATTTTGAGGGTAGATGCCTGAAAAACCCTAGAACGTCTCCACCAATTTTTAGATCATTTGGAGCAACACAGATCCTAGCGCATCCCTATGTGTGAACGAGATTTTTGGCAAGCGGTTGTGCGAGGGTTTCATCTGGGTTGAGTGCAAGCAGCTCCAGAGGTTGGTTTTTAGGGCCTTCGGGCCCTAGCGGCCAATATCTTTGTGGTTTATACTCAATATTTTAGCAGGATATGTTGCAGGGGATCCAAGATGGGTTAGAAATCTATCTTTCAACAGATCATGCTGTGAACTTGAGTGACAACGACTTCCAATTTGCTGCACAAAATAAAAGTGAAAACCATACCTTTCCACGACGTCTAGGGCAAGGATTAAAGAGATCACGAAATAAGTTTCAAGCAGCTGATCAAAAAATGGCTCAGATCTCAAGTGAATCTGGTGCTAAGGTGCACCCACAAAATAAATCTACTATGAAAACCCCTGTCAAGGGTAAGAATTTCGAAGACTCAACCCCAAAAATGAATTTTAGGGATGCCCTCCGTGGTGGACAGCCTCAGCCCAATGCTAATATTAATCTTAGGGCTTCCCATAAACCTCTAAGAATGCCTAAGATTGATCCCAGGAAAATGGAGTCAGGATGTCTTAAAGCAGTTGATGGAACTCCTATTGTTAAGCTTGATATGGGTAACATTCAGACTGGCATTGAAGATCTGGAAAAAAGAGGACTAATTTGTCGGTTCGTGGGTTTTCGTCCGAGCCTATCTGCTTTCAAAGTCTGGGCTGCAAAAATCTGGAAAACTAAAGGTGAGTTACAAATCTCTATTTATCCAAATGGTTATTTTCTTGTTTTATTTGCTAATAATGAAGATAGAGAGAAAACTTTTCAAGGGGGTCCCTGGTTTTTTGGAAGGGCAGGGCTTTTCATGAAGCCCTGGCATACTAAATTTAAAGCCGAAGAAGAGATGCCTTCTACAGCTCCCGTGTGGGTTAGACTCTTTGGCCTCCCTATTGAATTTTGGAATCCTACTATTTTTTCTTCAATTGGAAACTCTTTAGGAACTTTTATGATGACTCTTGATTGTACTCAAAATTTTGAACATATTATTTATGCTCGGATTTGTGTTTTAATGGATTTTGACAAACCCCTACCTAAAAATATCACATTACAATTTGGGGAAGACACTTGGGAGCAAGTAGTGGACTATGAGAACATTCCTTTTCATTGTAGAATTTGCCATGAATATGGTCATTTGGCTAGTGCTTGCCCAAATAAAATTCCTGATCAAAAGAAAGAAGATATAAACTCAACAGGTTTCCAAATGCCTAAGAAGAAGAACACTCAGAAAAAACCAGTTATGAAGGATCAATCAAAGTCATCTGCTAATATGTTTGAAATCCTTTCCACAAATGATGTCCCAAGTGAGGAAGAGGAAATAATGGAAACAAAAATCTTAGAAACACAATTTAAATATGAAGGGAAGAACTCAGAGACAAACCAACAAATCAAAGGTTTTCAACAAAAAAAAAGAAGAAAATTTACACAAGAAAAACAATCTTTTAAATGTCAAAACTTCAAATAATACAGGTCCCAATATAGACTCTGTTGAACCCTCTAGTAAAATTTTGGTTGTGTACGAGCATTCTTCAAGGTTAGAAGCCATCTCGGATTCAATTGGAGTAAGTCAAGAAATAGGGAAAAAAACTTGAAGATGGATTCTAATCAAAAGGCAGGTCGCAAGACCAATCAATATCATATGGTAAAAGAAGGTGAAAAGCTTGTAGAGGAAGGTAAGATTAATGCCCTTCCCAACTTTTTTAGCCCTGGTATTAATGAAGATCATCACTTGGAATATTAGAGGACTCAAAGGGAGTCTTTCAAAACAAAATGAAATTAGAAGAATGATTCAGATAAATCATCCACATCTTGTTTTCCTTCAAGAAACGAAGATGTCAATGGAGGATATGGACTCAATTGCTAGTAAAATTTGGCCAGCTGGAAAAGTGGTTTCCCTCAGTTCCCAGGGGACTTCTGGTGGCATTGCTTGTCTTTGGGACCCAAAAGAGGTAGTTATTCACCATATGGTTGGCAGTTGGGGTCTTTTGGCTATAGCTATTCAAAGTAGACATTCCAACCAACTTATGCTCTGCATTACTGTTTATGCTTCGACTGCTTTGGAGGAAAAAAGAAGACAGTGGAAGGATATAACTCATATTATCTCTCATTTTCCTGAAGCTTGGATCTTGATCGGAGGAGATTTCAATACCATCCTCTCTCTGGATGAGAAAATGGGGGGAAATAGAAATTTGGACAAAAGCACTGACCTCATGAGCGAATATATTGCAAACCTCCATCTTGTGGACATCCAACCAGATAATGGCCTTATGACTTGGTCTAACAGAAGGCAAGGCTTAGCTTGTATAATGGAGAGATTGGATAGGTTTTTGCTCTCTGAAAATTTCTTAATCCATGGTCACATTCCTAAAGTGAAGACTCTTAACAATGTTGGTTCGGATCACTGGCCAGTCATGGTGGAAATGTGGAAAACCAATGTGAGTTTCTCTCCTTTTCATTTTCAATTAATGTGGCTCGAAGATAGTTCCTTTAGACCTCGTGTGCAACAATGGTGGAAGGAAGGTAAGCCTAGGTATGGGACTAAGATGTTCTATTTTGCCAAAATACTGCAATACATTAAATCCAAAATCAAGACTTGGAACTGGAAGGAGTTTGGGGATGTTCATAAAAAAAACATGAAGTTATTGCTCAACTTGAAAATTTGAATAAGAAAATCCGTTTAGATGGCCTCATAGAGAATAGAAGTGCAGATGAAATTAAACTCACAACTCAGTTAGAGGAATGGGAAAAAAGAGAAGAACTCTTATGGAAGCAAAAATCTAGAATTCAATGGCTCAAAGAAGGAGATCGAAACACAAATTTCTTCCACAAATCTCTTCTAGCTCGAAGATCTCACAACTTTATTTCTTCCCTGAAATCAGATTCTGGAGATGTTGTCTATACTTGGGATGGCATGAACTCTATTGTTGTCGATTACTTTTCCAATATTTTTGTTGCTACTCCTCTTGACTCAACTTCTCAACAAAATGTTCTTCAAGCAATCCCTTCTCTTATCACTTCTGAGGAGAACTCTATTTTGACTGCTCCTGTTACTATCAATGAGCTTCAACAGGTAGTTTTTAAAATGCAAAAAGGGAAAACCCCAGGTCCTGATGGTTTTCCCATTGAGTTCTACCAAGAGTTCTGGGATATCCTTCATGCTGATTTATTAGAGGTGGTGGAAGAAGCCAGGAAAGCCAAAGAAATTTTGAAGGTTATCAATAAAACTTATATTACTCTTGTTCCAAAAGCTCAAGAGGTTGATCATATCTCAACTTTTAGACCTATTGCTTTATGTAATGTTCTTCTCAAAATCATTACTAAGATCATGGCAGAAAGGTTGAAGCCTCTTTTGCATAAGATTATTTCCCTGAACAAGGGGGTTATGTGGAAGGGCATCAAATAGTAGATGAGATAGTTCTTGCTCAGGAAGCCATCCATTCCATGGATATGCAAAAATCTCCTTCCATGTTCATTCGGTTAGACTTATCCAAAGCTTATGACAGAGTGGATTGGCACTTCCTTATCAAAGTTTTGAGGCAATTTGGTTTCTCTAAGGATTGGATGGATTGGATTATGGGATGTATCTCTTCAGTTTCCTACTTAGTTCTTATCAATGGCAGGCCTTCTCAATCATTCCCAGCTTCCAGAGGTATTAGGCAAGGTGACCCGCTATCCCCTTATTTATTCATCATTCTTGTTGAATGCTTGGGTAGGACTATAACCAAAAAGAGGGAAAACAAAACCCTTGAGGGAGTTACCATTGCTCATGGAGCTAGACCTATCTCTCATCTTCAATTTTTTGATGACTCTACTCTTTTAGGTAAAGCTACAGTTAAGGAAGCTTCTAATATTAAGCAAATCATTAGCTATTTTTCTAAGGCTACTAGGTAGTTGATCAATGAAGACAAATCTAAAGTTATTTTCTTTCACTGCTCTCGCTGACAAGAAATCCATGGTCTTGGATAAATTAAGATATAAGAAGACCTCCCTTCCGATCACTTATTTAGGTATTCCCATCAATATTCAAAGGCAAAAAAAATATTGGAATTGGTTGTTGGACAAAGTCAAGAAGAAAATTGGAAAGTGGACCAACAGGTGGCTTTCTTCTTGGGGTAGAATCACCTTGGTAAAATCAGTCCTTCAAGCTATTCCTATTTATGTTTCTTCCATGTTGAATATCCCAAAGGTTGTTCTTCGAGAACTGGATCAAATCAGTCATCGATTCCTCTGGAGTGGTACTAAGGAGAAAAGAAAATGGGCCTTGGTGAAATGGGACACTTTATGTCTTCCTAAGAATGAAGGGGGGTTAGGATTCTGGTCTTCTATTAATAACAACAAAGCTTTAGCTACTAAATTATATTGGAGGATGTTGCATAACCCCAATGCTCTTTGGGCCAATAATCTTCATGCTAAATATGCTGAGAACAAAAGTCCTGAAGACCTTGTTCGCTATCAACTTCCTACCAAAGGTTCTCCCATTTTAGCAGTTCTTAAGACTAGTGAGGATTTGATAAAGAAAAATTTATTTTGGATCATTCATAATGGTCAACAGGTAAATTTTTGGATAGATTCTTGGGATGGTCACAAGCCTTTGATAACTCAGTTTCCCGATTGGAGGCCTTGGATGGAGGAGCTTCACCGAGCTAATTGGATAAAGGTGGCTAATTACTGATCGGTACCATACTCGGTAATTCAAAGGTTGGTAGATATTGGATCCCTATTGAGGACTGGCCTATTCAAATCCCAGAAAGGCAAAGACAAGATATCCAAGGCATCCTTCATATGAGATCTCTCTCTTGGTCCCATGAAAAATATTGTTTTGGATGGAACAACACTACTAAGGGTGAGTATTCAGTTGCTCAAGGTTATTTGACCTTATGCCATAATAATCCCAACCAATATTCTGACATATTTTCTCAGTTGTGGGCTCAAAAGCTCTGGCCTAAGGTGAGGTTCTTTACTTGGCTTTTATTGCATCGTAGGGTGCTTACTGGTGAGCAACTTATGAAGCATGGTTTTCATGGCCCTTTTAGATGTGAAATGTGTGGAGAGAATGTAGAAACTCTCAACCATATTTTTATTGAGTGTACTTTAGCCTCTGAGCTATGGAGGAGAATGGCCACTTTACTTGGCTTACAATGGTCCAATTTTTTTACTTTTGAACAACTTTGGAGGGATTGGCCTAAACAAGAGGGTGTTGATCACTTTATTAGGCAGTTAGTTTGGATGGGTTCTACCATTCTTCTTTGGAATATCTGGAATGAAAGGAACAACCAAATTTTTAATCAAGATAGGAAGGATATTCACTATATTTGGCAAAAGACCATAGCCAACTTAGTTGAATCAGTCCATCAACTCCTTAATCACCCCCAAAACTCCCACCAAAGATGGGATCAAGTGATGCAAAGATTGAAGATTAAATCTTCTAAGGGCAACCAACTTAAAGGGAATGTGAGTATTTGTAAGATGGATAGGACAAGAAATTGGCAACCTCCTCCTAAGGATTTTGGAAAATTCAATATTGATGGAGCCTCTAGAGGGAACCCTGGAAAAGCTAGTGCGGGAGGAATTGGTAGACTTTCAGATGGCTCCCTGGTTTTTACTTTTGCTGAGAATTTGGGTATTCTTTCCAATAACCTTGTTGAGGGGTATGGTATCCTCAGAGGCCTTCAAGAGGCTACTAAGGTTGGATGGGAAAAGGTGTTAGTTGAGTCTGACTCTCAACTCATGATTAATATTTTGAAGACTCCTTCTAAGAATCATAAGGTTGATTGGAGAATAAAAAGAATTATTGAGAAGATTCAATTAATCCAGATGGGATTTTTGAAAGTTGATTACAATCATGTGGTCAAAGATCAAAACAAGACTGTTGATGCTTTAGCTAATTGGGCTTTGGACAAAGGTGATCTTACTTGTTATGGCCACCCTCCTAGATGGTGGGCTTCACAAATAAGGGAAGCTCTTCTTTCTATCATTTCTTTGGATGGCTCTAGTTTTGAAGGTACCTAGTTTCTTCTTGCTTTATTTTTGCTTCTCTTTGGTTCGGTCAGGGTATTTTAGTTCCCTAGCTCAAACTATTCTTTCTTTTGTTTCCTCTATTGATTCTTGCCTTAAAAGTCTTTTGGTCTAGAAAGGTCATTGTTATGTTCAATTTTTTTTCTTTTTCCTTTTTTGTTTAGTTTTTTTAGGTGTGTGTGTTTTTTTGTTTTGTTTTGTTTTTGTGTTCTTTGTGTTGTTCTTGTGTTTTTGTTGTTTTGTGTTTTTTTGTTATTGTTCTTGTGTTTTTGTTGTTCTTGTTCTTGTGTTTCTGTATGTTTGTGTTAATTCGTGTTTTTGTGTGTGAGTGTTTTCTATGTTTTTTGTTTTTGTTTATTGTCTGTTGTTGGTTGTTTTTTTTATTTTTTTTTAATTTTTTAGGTTTTGGTTGTTTTTGTTTTTCATGTTTTTGTTGGTTATGTCTTTGTAGTGTTCTGTTGTTTTTGTCATGTTTGTGTTTTGTTTTGTTGTTCTTGTGTTTTTTCTATGTGGTTCGTGTTGTGGTTTTTTTTATCTTATTGTGTGTGTGTTTGGTTGTGCTTTATCTTTTTGACACACTCAAGGAGCATGTTTTTTATTTTATTTTATTATTTTTATTTTTATTTATTTATTTATTTTAATCTTATTGTGTGTTTGTTTGCTCCTTGAGTATGTCAAAGGTGGTAGGCCAGGTTCGAGCCCTGGGCGATTTTGGTGGAATGGATACCCCTGCCTCCTTGGGTCTTACCCAAAAGTGGCATCCCTTCTGGGATGTTTTCCACAAAAAAAAAGATGACTGAATTCAAATTACTCTAATATTTTTCTTGCTAAAGGTTTTTTCCACACATTTTTTCTAATTTGGAAAGCATAGATGAAATAATGGGTGGTGGTCAATGGTTTAGGAGGAAATATGCCCTTTATTTATGACTTGAGAGAAAAAAAATTGTCGAGATGAAACTATTAAGAAACTTCTAGTGTGAGTTAGGATTTTTGGACTTCCATATCAACTAATCAATAGGGATTTTTTGAAAAATATTAGAAACACATTAAGAGAATTCATCAAGGAAGGACTAACTATTAAGGAGAAAACCTTAATAGTTATGGATATTTCAAAACCTTTGCTACAATCCATTAAGATTAAATCTAAATCAAGAGAATGAGATAAACAAGTGGATTATGAAAATATTACATTTCAATGTCACAATTGTTATGAGACTAGACACATGGCAAGAGATTACAAAGTGAAAACTATGAAGAAAGAGAGAGGACCTCTTATAAGTTCATCTATTTTGAAATAGAGAGGACCTCCCAAAGAGGCATGGCTACAATAACCTTCCTTATGTGCTCCACCACATTAAAGGTTTCGATGGAAGGGGCCCTTGGAATGGTTAACATGTCAAGAGGTTGGTCATTTCTTTCATTGGAGGTGGCCTTAATGGAGTTGCAATGGGCTACCTTGGTGGTTTAGGGGTAGCGCTTATCACTGTTGAGACCACTTGACCCTGATTCACTAGTGCAACTTGTGTTAGAGAGATACTTTGATTGTCTATTTCTCTCCTTTAAGGCCTAACCTCAATCGATCTAGGTGCTCCCTATTCTTCACTGGCCCTTCTTTTGGCCTATGTATTATGCTCTAATTGAACTTGTGGCCGCTACATCGAGGGGCCTGCTTTTTCTAACACGTATACTTGTGCTTCATCCTAGGTAGCAAAGGTCTACTTCAAGGTTGACAAGTCAAAAAATTAATGGTGTGGTCAAAGACTGGGTGATAGGTTCTTGACTCGACATATAGACTTCCAGCTAAGAAGAATGAGTATAATTGTTGTCAAAAGAGGAAGTCTCGATGTTTTAAGTTTCCACTCTAACATAATAGTTGAGGGGAGGATAGTCAAGAGCGGGATAGTACCAACCACTAGGATCTTCAACATAGTTGTTATGGGTGATGATGAGGTCCCTAGCTAAGCTTATAGGCACTTGGAAGGATAGGCCCAATATGGGTAGTATCTATTGAGTCAAGTCTTGGAGATGACAAGGATTTTTGTTAGTAAAAAATGGGGGCTTATGATATCTAGCTCAAGGTGATCAAAAACCTGGGTTTCCCTATTGGAAGGAAGGTTTTTAGTAACTCTAGTACGTAAATCTAGGTTTCCCTATTGGAATGATAGGCATCCTCTGATCTTAACAATGAAGTCTCTTGAAAGGCATATTCCAAATAAGGCTAGGAGATCGATCATCGCTATGTCTTAATGAACCATCAAGTTAAGGTATGCTTGGAGTGCTAAGGGAAGGTCTTGAATAAGCCTAAATACTGGCATCAAAGTGACATCTAACTACACCACCTTATTGTTAGTATGTTCTAGCGATGGATTGAGTGCTTCTGCCACATTTCTTGGCATTATCAAAGTGTTGGACCTTGATTCAACTATGCAATTATGTATCAATTGATCTTAGTAGATCAAGGTTAGGTAGAATGGCACGGGCTTAGGCCTGTTGGGATATAAAATTCATAGCAAAATGGATATTGCTTATATTCTCATATTTTTCTACCTCTTTAGGGCCTCTTCTAAGTTCATCTATTTTGAAATAGAGAGGACCTCCCAAAGGGGTATGGCTACAATAGCCTTCCTTAGGTGCTCCACCACTTTAAAGGTTTTGACAAAAATGGTTCTTGGAATGTTTAACATGTCATGAGGTTGGTCCTTTATTTCATTGGAAGTGCCTTAATGGATTTGCAATGGGTTGCCTTCGTGGTTCAGGGGCAACTCTTATCATTGTTAAAACCACTTGACCTTGATTCACTGGTGCAACTTATGCTAGAGGGATCCTCCGATTGTCTATTTCTCTCCTTTGAGGTATAGCCTCAATCAGGCTAGGTGCTCCCTATTCTTCAATGACCCTTATTTTGGCCTACATATTATGCTCTAATTAGACTTATGGCCTCTCACCCAAGGGATCTGCTTTATTTATCACAACTTATACTTTTGTTTTATCCTAGGTAACAAAGGTCTACTTCAAGGTTGGCAAGTCATAAAGTATGGTCAAAGACTGAGTGATAGGTTCCTGGCTTGACATCAAGACTTCCAACTAAGAAGGATGAGTGTCATTGTGATTAAAAGAGGAAGTATCAATGTCTTGAGTTTCTAGTATCTATTGAGTCAAGGCTTGGATATAAAGAGGATTTTTGTTGGTAAAAAATGGGGGTTTATGATATCTATCTTGGGGTGATAAAAAACTTGGATTTCCTTGTTGGAAGGAAGGCTTTGAGTAACTCATGTAGTGTTAGATTGGCTCTTAAGGGTTATCACATCATTAGTGAGGGTCCTCATTTTTTTGAAAATTTCATCCATTTTAGCATCGAGAGGAGAGGAATCTTGGTTTTGTTCTTCTTATGTAGGAGGATGAGTTGGAATGGTGGCAGATTGTATGGTAGAAGAATAATGGTAGAGTTGCTAGATGAAGGGAAGTAATGGCAAAGGTGGTCTAGGAGCTAGCATTCCTATTTATATTAGGTATTTCTCAGCTTGGATGGTTATCCCATAGGCCTTTGGTAGTGAATTACCACCCTTAGACTTGACCATCATGGTAATATTAAAATTGAAAGCTTTTAAAAAGTAAATGAATGACATACCATAGGTGGTTGGATCTTTTTAGAGAACCTATGCCAAGTCTTGTGGAATCAAAAATTGAAATCATCCATTGTATTTATAGGTACCCTCTTGATAATTGTGAGTTGTTCTAGGAGGGATGCTTCATTTTTCTTCCCTTTGAACCGCTTTACCAGGAGCTCTACCAATTGGCCCTAGCTTTTAATTGATTATGGGCTAATATTGAGGTATCATTTATGAACTCTCCCTAAAAATAACTTGTCAATAGCCTTAAGGCTATATCTTGATTTTCAATGAAATGCATAACACATAAGCTTACCAGGTGCTATAAATATTCTATCAAAGTAACAACATCTTCTCCTGAGAAGTAGGGTAAATATTTGAGTGTCAAGGTGAGAATTGGATCCCATGTGTCAGGTAGAATTAGAGGAATCACGGGACCTCTATCATTCCATGTTGAAAATATTTTGGGAGGATGGTGTGCCATGGCTGCCCTATTACACTATTGGATCCTCCTTTACCTTCAATACAAAAGTGGCACTAACTCTTGTTGATTATCTCTAGCAAAGGCTTTAGTCATAGGCCTTCTGCTCATATAACTTTGGGTCTTTCCTCTGATAAACGAGTAATTGGGTGGGGATATTTTGCTTCAACATATGATGAGATAAATACCTCCAAAATATCAATCTACTTTTATCAAAATTTTCTTGCAAAGTTTTTCTTTTCAATCTAAGTCATCAAGTAGAGTCATCAGGTGAAATGTCCAAGTGTTTCTCTTCAAGCAAAAATACTATGACCTTAATTGGGGTCACAATAAGACTTCTTCAATCTTAGTGGGGCAAATGTATAAGCTCATCCCATCAGGTGTACCAAACAAACTATTGTCATCTTTGAATGCACCCATTGAGGCCTGACTCGAGGAGACCTGATAAGACAAATGCGATTGTACCTCATGTAAAGCAAAATAGTAGGAAGTGTCACAGACAAAAGGGAAGAACCACCCACAAGGTAAATTTTAGGGATTTTAATCAAAGGCTAGATCTTCATTAGATTTGAACTCCTTGACACGTAGTATCCTCGATGAGCTGAGGTCAAGGAGGAAAATAATGAATTGCAATGAAAGGAAAAAATAAACAAATTATATGCTTGTAAGAAAGTAAATCCTAAGCTACGAGAGTGATGTACCAATGAATTAGAGACCTCCAATTTTTTACTACAAGTGGTAATTGAACACGAAAAATGTCACTTATGGCTAGTGAACACAACCAAGCAAAACACACCACCAAGAATTAAGACAAGTCAAGAGAAGAAGGATAGAGAAAAATTAGTCATGGATTCTATTAACATGCTTAAATGATTACAAGATAATGAGGCTTGGAGGGCTTGATGCTCCTTAGGCATGATAAAAGGCTTGGGTTCCCCATGTTATAGTAGGAAAGAAGGGTGAGAGGAAAATCTCACAAGGCAAAGTACAAGGTACGAGCAAATAACTTTCAATGCCTTTTACAATAAAATTAGACCTATTTATAGTTGAGCTTCATTTTAAAGTTCTATGTAAAAAGCTATAGATATCTTCTATTCCTACAATTAAGAAATCCTTCTTCTACAACTCGTGTGACAACAACTTCAAGATCTCTAGATCCTCAACCATAAATGTTGAATATTTTGGAGCCTTTGGATGATTAATGTGGCTGACTAGGCTCTCTACTATTATGTCAAGGTGGTTGCACCATAACTCTTATGTAATGCTTCTTTTGGAATATATTATTTTGTTGATGCAATAAAAATGGTCTCCTTGAATAGTGTATGTGGATAGGATAGGCTCATGTGTATGGTGGACAGTGATCATGACTGGTATGTGATTGGATATGATAGGCTTAGCCATGAAAGTCAAGTCTTGTAGCCGTTGGCAAATATCTTCTTTAATATTTCTTTGTCTGCTCTTCTTCTTGCATGTGTGGCTGCCATGTGTCCTTGGAGGGGGTGGAACCTCCTTCGACCAATGGTGGGCCTTCTTCTTGGAGTGCTAGATATTTCCTCTTCTGGGCTCTCAATTAGTCTCCATGTGCCCTACTTTAGCTTAGATTGGACCTTCCCATCTTTGCTAGTGCTTTCCTTCATCGAAAGGACCTCATGAGTGTTGGATTTAAAATCAATGGTCTACGAGCTTTGGCACCCTTAATTTGGCTAAATTTGGGTGGAAATGAAGCACTAGCCATAGATGGAAGATCTAACAGTTGGCATGGTTTCTATCTTGTCTTCCTTTTCCTTAAAGCTCCTTTGTTCTGACTAAATGTGGGAAGTGCCTTCCAACAACGTAGCCTTGTCTTGTCCCACTTTCGGCTAGTTTAGCTTGGAATGAAGTGGTGCTATAGGGAAAAGTTCCCAACACTAACCTCAAGTGCCTTTAGTATCCAAGTGATTTTAATCTCATATGGAATCCCATGAACTTCACAAATATCTTTTGAAATTTCTTCTTCAAAGAAGTAAAACATCTTCATGAAAGGGATTCACATATCATTTATTTAGGTTTTATAGCATTTTATTCTCCTTCATATTTTGGCCCAATTATTTTTTCATGGCCTTGACATGCTTTATATCCTCATTTTAGGGGAGCACTAATGTTTCATTTAAATCTCATATGGAATCCCATGAACTTCACAATTTTCTTTTGAAATTTCTTCTTCAAAGAAGTAAAACATCTTCATGAAAGGGATTCACATATCATTTATTTAGATTTTATAGCATTTTCTTCTCCTTCCACTAGGGTGTCCCAAGGGGACATATTACAAGTTCATGTATTGATGGAAAACATCATGTAAGTTTAAGTTCAAAATTGTTTTCTTAGACAATATTATAAGTAATTGTAAAGTTTGATGTGTCCTTGACTGATGTTGAAATACTTCCTTAGTGGTAAAAAAAAGTTTGATTGTTGTTCTCATCAATCATATAATGATTTTTTATCATGTGTCAACTATATCATAATAATCATATAATGTTTCTTATCATATATCAAATATATCGTAATATGAACATTTAAACATAAACTTATAAATTTTAAATTATAGAGTTTGAAATTATATGTATTTTATATAGATAAAAAAGGGTCAATTCAAAACAATATATAAGATTTTATAATTTTGATAAACATCAAAATATTTAATTATTATAAATATATTTTTAATTTATTTGGGTCCCACCCGTATTACATCATCAACACATAGTGGTATTACAACAAAGCTTGGATATTATCCATGTATCGCTTGGCAAGATTTGAACCTTGGTCTCCTTAAATATTGAGGAATCTAACCGGTTGAGCTAATGTCACTTGATAGTTAATATAAATATTACTTAAATATATATAAAATGTTTATTTAAATATTAAATTTATAATTAGATATATTATATAAATAAACATTACAAAAATCTAATTTAGAAAAGTTAAATAAACAAAAACAATTTTAATTTTTATAATTTCAATTTCAAGCCCTTAAGTTTGTAGTTGCAATATCTTTACCAAGAGGATTAAAAAAAATCTAAATTAATGTATAGATTTTTTGTAAATTCAGCTCTAAGTTCTAGGTATTTGTAATGAAACAATTTCCAAAAACAACAATATTTACAATATTCACTAGAATGTTCATAATAAAAAACAACTCCATATAATATAGAATAGAAAATCTAGTAAAATATCGTAAATCCATATCCAAATATTAGAAAATAGTTTAGGTCAATACGAGGGCAAATTTTATTAGCCATTCAAAGAAGGTGAAGTCTCATATACACACTAGAGGCAACAAGAGTTAGAATAATAAATTGCTAATTCAATCTCGTTTCATTTATAAATTATCAAAGTAACAGCCCCTTAACCTAATGCTCAAGGGTGTATTCAACCTAGCCTAAATGGCTTGACACGATGATTAGGGATAGCCAATGTATAGAATAGAAAATCTAGTAAAATATTGTAAATCCATATCCTAATATTAGAAAACGGTTTAGGTCAATACGAGGGCAAATTTTCTTAGCCATTCAAAGAAGGTGAAGTCTCATATACACACTAGAGGCAACAAGAGTTAGAATAATAAATTGCTAATTCAATCTCGTTTCATTTATAAATTATCAAAGTAACAACCCCTTAACCTAATGCTCAAGGGTGTATTCAACCTAGCCTAAATGGCTTGACATGATGATTAGGGATAGCCAATGTAGCTACATTGAGGTCGTTACATGGCCTTCCCTCTCAAATAGCTTTGCCCTCAAAGTTGGAATTTTTTGAAGAATGGCTATTTGTTCCCATGTCATGTATTTATTTAAAAGACCTTATCACTATAAGAGTAGCTCCTAAAGTTGGAAAGACCAAACATTATACACCCACAACTATAACATGACTGTTGACTTTAATTTAACATGACCTTGTTAAGCACAGATATTAAGCTCTTTGGTAGAGAATGTGGTAAGAGAAAATTTGAAAGGAAAATGACAAATCAAACCCTGCAAAAAAAATCTCAATTGGTTTCGAGAACGTTAATTCTACTATCCAAACTCCGCCTAATGAAGTTCCATTTGTATTTGCAAATAAAACAGGTTCAATTTATATATTTATAAGGAATTCCTCTAACGCAAAAAAAACTTAGACCAAATCAAGACATTTAATTCACTAAACTCACTCAAAACTGTAATAAGCATTGATCCAATGTAGAAGAAGACAATTCAATATATTTCCAATATAGGGAATATGAATTATTGCAGTGACCTGCAATACAAAGTGAAATTTACAATTAACAAATCTACCTTCATTATCAAAAGATGAACTAAATCAAATATGGAGCAATATAAGTGTGTACTCCAATATTCTAAATAGAAGCAGTGCCACAAATCATTTTCTGAAACATAAAAACTTTTACACTCTAATACACTTTAAAATTATTTGCAATGCCAAGCCTTACCAAAATCAACCAACCTTTATAAAAAATATAGTCAGCATAAGGCATGAATATATTAGTTCAACAATCATAACAAACAAGCTGCACAAATAAACAAACATAAAAAGCCACGAAATTATTTTCATGTATGGTAATCCTAAAATATTAAAATAATAATTAAAAAAAATTTATTTTCATGTATGGTAATCCTAAAATATTAAAATAATAATTTAAAAAATTCTACCCATTAATAGGCAAGTTCATTAGCATGATTCAAATCTCATACATAATGGAAAATTACAAACATGTTATACATCACTAATAAACTTTATATGTGGATGTCAAAACATGTCCAAACTTACCCCTCGAGGCCATCATAATCATCTCTGCGGTTAGTGGTAAATTGATTTTCTGTTACTCTCGCTCCCTGAATTGTGTCTCAGGGGACCATGTTAACTCTGCTTTCTCACTTTACAAGCTTGCTGCGCAATTTCTTTGTACCTGTTTTACCAGAGTGTTTAATAAACTAAGAATAGCCTTAGAAAAGAATAGGAATATAATAACATCAAATTATTTTAACAACATATCATTGTAGCAATGAAAATATCAGCAGGCCAAGAAACATTTTATTTTAAAATTATTAAAAGAAAATAGAGCTTGCTAAGATATAGTAATCAATCTAGCATGATGGTTTACAAAATAGTTAAAAAGATTTTATCTTGGCAGGAGAATCTTGAATCATACTAGAAAATATCATATAATAGAATATAGTATGGCTCTATGTTACTGGGTTAGGGTTAAGCAAACATTAAAATCGAAAAAAAAAACTTTTAAAAATTAGTTATATATATTTTTTGAAAGTTCAAAAAAAAAAAATATATATATATATATATATATATATATATATATATATATAGAGGGTTAAATTCCTTGACTTTTGAGAAGAAGACCCAAGATCAAATCTCGCTTATTGATACATGTATAATTGCCAAACGGTTGTAATACCACCATGTAGTCACGATGTAATAAGGGTCAGACCCATTTCAATCCCATATAACCAATTACTATATAAAAATTAATATGAACATGTATTAGGAACTTCACATCTCATAATGAGATTGCTTCGCAAACTCCTCTGAAATAATGTCTTAAATTCATTTTTTCTTGTCGAGTCAATTTAACTTTTCCTTTTGCTGTTTTGTTTAAACCTTTAGCCTTTGTAAATGTGGAATGGAGTCGGGAAGATGCTGTTTGGTTTAAACCTTTAGTCTTTGTAAATGTGGAATGGAGTCGGGAAGATGTGGGAATTAAAGAGAAAATTGGAAGTACTAGTTTTATTTTTCACTGACTATTGTTTTTTCAATTTGTTCACCAAATTTGTTCGTATGATGTAGAAAATCGTAAAAAATTGAATATTTTGTTAAATCTAATAACAGTGACATGACTGTAGCCAGGAACGAAAATTCTTCTGTGATATGCATTGTAAAATCTTTTTTTTGTACTAGCTAATTCAAATATAGATGAAGGAGAGAAAGAGGCATATACTTAAAAGTGAAAACAACAAGTGCCATGGGATAAACATCATGAGCATTAGAATCCAGTAGAAAAGTAGAAAACTCCATGGCATGTCAAAAACAGACAGGTGTGCACAAATAAAAGTATACCTAGCACAAATGTGGTCTGACCAAAGACGAGAGAGAGTAGACAAGGATAAATGATAAAATTGGGTGGTTCAAAAGGATAAGAAAAAAATATATATATAAGGAAAAAAATATATATATAAGGAAAAAAATTATATATATATATATATAGATGGTGTACCTAGGAGAGGAAACCTAACATTTTGGCAGCCTCTAATGGTTGCTTCAAATGTCTCATCAGCTACTGGCTTACCTCAAACAAAACCCTCATGGAATGTGACAACAATGATGCTGCCATTTGGAGCTTGGAAGACCACATTCATGTAATTTCTTCATCCATGGTGCAAATATGTGAAAATTTGATCTTTGTCCATCATAATATGAATTGTATGAACTTGAATCCAATATTTAGTCATTTTGGTAGCCTGGAGTAGAAGTCACATGATATCGAGTGACATTCCAAGCTGATGAGATTCAAGATTGGCATCCAGGGGATGTGGACAGCTATTTGGCATTTACCTAGTACTAGAGCACGCAATAACTTCATGATAAGTTTTGGATTCTCACTTCAAGAAGCTTATCCCTATCCTGATAATGTTCAGGAACTCTTTCCAATCTCTCTCTTTCAGATTCTCTAGAATGCGATCGTTTTTGGAAGCTAGCAGTAAAATAACACAAGAAAATATATAATTTACCAGTTTAGGAATGTACTAAGCTCCGTCTCCTCGAAAAAGTATGACAGCTGTGGATGATCAAGTACGGAGAGAGAAAGAAACTGCAGTGTTGAAGGTCTTTACTTGATCATTGGACATGCTGTACAAAGATCATACACAATAATATAAAATCACGAGAAATTGAGACTATAATACTGTCTTCAATACCAAGTAGAATGATACAGGCAGCTGACCTAAGATCAAATCCTTTAACAACTTGATGTTTTATGTCTTACATACATTCATACAAAAGGTTTTCTTTGTCGCTTTATGGTAGCTCAACCATCAACAACAGCAGTTTCACATTAGTAGAGTTTACTCTAGTTTAGTTTTTCTTGTTAGTACTTTTTCATTGCTAAAACACATTGTGACAGTTTATTTCTGATGAGTCCCATTGGTCCATTTTAGTTATCCGTGGACATTGATAAAATTATCTTGTTTAACTTGACCACATGCTGTCACTAACTGTCATACTCAAAAATAAGCTATATCAGCATTTAACAACACCTATATATATTGTTGAAACATGCAATTTGATTGTTCTGACAATCCTCTTTGGAACAAAGCTCCAAACAATAATCTACAACGAATATTTTTCTCGTGAACCATCTCAAATGTTCAAGCTTCTTGTCTCCATAACCTCAAAATTTGTCTACCGCAATCTGACATAAAGCACCACAAAACACAATCCCCAAAACAAAACTCAGTCTCGGAACATGTTTCTCACACTGCCTTTCAAACATAAAAGTATAATGCAACTCCTGTAAAAGTACACAACACCTGTAGATCAAATGTTTGCTAATAATTATCACACCCACTTCAAATTCCTGTTGCTGATTCCAGAAGCTAAACTATCCATACAGCTCTCGAGCAAATGCACCTATCTCAACATTGCATTAGTTTTCCTATTTATGGGATGACAGTTGCACCACTTCTGTATCTGAGCAAGTGCATAGAGGTTCAGCATCAGCAAAGCTCTTTTATATAGGCTGTTGGCCACTAAATGTGGTGGGAAGAAAGTCTGACAAATCTCCAATTGACTCAGCCTCTGCCTGTGCACAGAGGTTCAGCATCAGGAAAGCTCTTCTATTATAGGCTGTTGCCCATTAAATGGTGAGGGCAGAAAGTCTTACCAATCTCCAATTGACTCAGCCTCTGCCTCCGTGGAAACAAGGAAAGAAAACCAAGATAGTGTAGCATACAGTCATAAGGATCCTTGCAATGGAAGGGTGTCCTTTCCGTTCTGAGAGGCTAAACAGAGTCCATTATTGATAGACAAGAAGACCCTAACTTGGTAAATGCCAACACCTAGGCATAGTGTGGTGAGTCAATTTCAAGCTCTGGAATGATGAGGAGATTAAAAATGTTGCTAAGTATCTTAAAAAGCAAGAAGTCATTTTAAATTTATTTTGTTGAATGCCATTGGAGAAGGACCTGTACAAGGGGTATACAGAGACATGAAAAAGCCATGGTTGGAAACTTGAACCATCTTGATGTCTAGGCAAAGGGTACATTTGCATTGTCCTCAATAAGGAAGGAGAGCAAGAAATCTACCACAAAGGGATGTGGATGATTGTTGATGTAATGGTGTGGCCCTTCCTTGGAAGGAAAAATTCAGTTCTAAAGGGACCTCTCATCATAATTATCCCTTATGCGTAGAATTCCCAAGGATCCCAAAACATTTCCAGGCCTCTACCAAGAAGATCGTGCATCCCTCTGGCATCTGTTTGATGGTGATATTAGAGTCACTAATTTCCTATGCCCATATGCCTGACCATAGGCTGAGCTGGATATTTCAAGAAAGCACCCTTTGGAGATTCAACTCATCTAAATGATTGCTATTCTCTTTCTCATTTTATTAAGATCACCCTTTTTCAAAGCAATAAAATGTAAACATAGCTCCAAATCCCCAGCCTAAGAATCAAAATAAAAAACTGTCGGGTGAAGAACAGGGACCAGCAAAAAGAAAAATATCCAGCGTCCACTCAGCTCACAGAGTCCAATTCAACGGGTAATGAGAAATGGATTCCCACCTACAACAATCAACAAACCTCTTGAACTATAGGTCACAGCTTAGAAGTAGACACAAGTGACAATTAGTGATACTCGAAAGGAATTTGGATGCAGGGTACACAGTGAAAAGCAGTTATCTCCAATAGGGAAATACCATGGTGCAGATACTAGTTCTATGTTGATGTATGATACCCTTCTTGAACAACCAATCACTCAAGAAACCTCACATAGCCACTTCCATTCAAAAGGTGTGACAATAATAAAAAATTTTGCAGTCCTTGGGCAAGGACTTGATGAAAATTGCCCACAAAATTGAAGATTCCTAGAATGTCAGGCATGCATCTGAATGTGGTAGAAGTGCAATGGTAAGTTCTACCATAGAAGTCTTGCATCCAAATGTGCTTTCTTCCAATAGATTAAAAAGACCGAATTTCAATTATGCATGTTACATCTCAACCTCACACTTGAAAGCTAAAGGCACTGTAGTGTGTCATGTTGCTACTTGATATGCCCTCGTGTGATTGATAAAAGGGAGGACCCATTATTAAAATGCTGTAGGATAACTGTAATGCTAGCTAGCAAAGTATAGGGTTTTGCTCGATCTATGCACCAAATGATCCAATCGACAATTCAGGTCTGGAATTGCATTGCCCATGGACTTCCAATTGCTAGGTGAGTCCTTGAAGAAGATTTTAATAACAGTGAGTGGAAGAGGGATTTTGCATTGATGAATGCAAAATGTCTCCCCACTGTGATCAAAGATAGAAATGGGATGTGTGCAAACAGGTCCTAGGTGTCTCGGACATTGCTACTTGGTACATTTGGTCTAATCAGCAAGCAGGAAACAAGTGTATTCATGTAGAGCTGGATAGTTTTTATGCTAATTTGTTTATTGCTGCTTTCTCATCTAGCTCCTTTACTGATTCAGATCATTGTCTGACTCACACTTAAGTACCATTTGGAAATGATGTTGAAGGTTAATTTCAATCTAGATTCAAGTTAAATGTTTTTCTCCTTGATTCAGACGAGAATATGCAAGTTGTGACCAGAGTGTGGAATCCGGTAACTAACCCATTTGGAGATGAAGAGTTGATATTTTGGTGGAAGCCTGCCATACAACATATGGTTAAATCTAGCAGATGTTGCACATGTATGGTTGCAAAAGAAAGGGAAGGCACCAAGAAACAACTTCAAAATCAGCTTCAACAAGCAAGACATGAGCTAGAACAGGATCCCTCTGATAAAACTATCTAGAGTTTACGCCATAAATTGATAACGAGCCTAGGGAATAGGAAAAGCATAGGACTAACTGAGCAAGAATAAGAGGATGTGTTGGTTGTAGATTGGGATGCACCTCCTAATTCTACATCAGGTTCTTGGAAAGGAAACAAAATTCAGGAAGAATTTTTCTTGATAGGGACTCTGATGGAAAGGTTACTGAGGACGAGATTCAAATTCAACATATTTTCCAGTAACATTTTCAAAAACTTCACCTTGGTGAGCATCAGTCCATTGAGAACTGCTTCTATGAATTTTGTGAAGAAAACCTTGAAAAAGTTGAAACTTATGAGAGGTTATCTTTCCATGGACCTAGATCTAAAAGAATTGGAGACTGCAATTGAGATAAAGAATAATGAATTTCCTAGCCCAGATGGATGGCCAGTGAAATATGGTATATTGTTGGACCATCTCTACTAAAACGATGCCAAGAATCTATAAGGAATGGAATTATGGATAAGCTTGTCAATGCAGATATTGTCAAACTTATTATTAAAGGTTCCAATAAAGAGAGGGTTGGTGGGTGGCATTCACTAACCCTCCCGAATTTCTCCTTTAAAATTGTTGTCATTTGTCAAAACTCTTGCAAGGAGAATCACATTGATTGTGCCATGTATTCTCAGGAAAAGGCAATCCAACTTCATAGAACGTGTATTTGACTTAAGATAACCTTACTACAATCTAGGAAGACATTAAATGGGAGAAAGAATTTGGTCAGTGGTCTCTTTTCTTCAAGTTTAATTTTGACATAATTTACAATTAAGACTAAATGGGACTTAATCTTTAAACATGTTGAATCAGTTGAAATCTAATTCCCTTTTCCAGAAAGTTGTGTCCACTATTTTCTCAAAACCTCAACAAGAGTTGGTATAAATAGTAACATTTACTTATTAATTCATCTTCAAGACTTCAACAATCAATCCAACAAGCTTGTTCACTTGCTTCTCTTGGCAATGTCATAGCTATAGATGTTCTTGGTATCTACTGCAAGTGGCAAGAGCGCAAGTGCAGATTAGGAGATTTATGCTGCTAAAAGGGAATCAATTGTTTAAACTTTAAAGTGCACTTTGCAAATGATTTAGCTTTGACTCCTGACCTTTCCCAACAACCGGTGGAGGACATGTTTTTGCTTGGTTACAATTTATAAAGCAACCAAGGTAATGGGCAAAGAGGCTAAAACATAGTGTTTCCTTACTGGAAAAGAGGATCAATCATAGTGCTTTAATAAAAGTGCAAAACTTAAAGCTAGGGGAGGTCATTCACTACTTCAGCGTTCCCTTTGACATTCAGCTCTCTACAGCTGACCAATAATGATGGATTATGCTTAGTTGGAGAAATTGCATTATTGGTATAATATCGATCTTCCTATTATTGAAAAAATTCTTCCAACATGTCATATGTATTGTTCCTCTTACCTCTTTCCTCCCATGTAGCATGAAAGTTGTTGGAGAAGCTCTTAAGAAATTTGCTCTAGGGCAAGCAAAGAAGGGTAAAAGAATTACCATTAGTGGCTTGGGAAATTTTCACTATACAAAATCAAGGACTAGGAATTCCAGATATTATAGCTCAATGCTTAGCTCTTGCAGGTAAATGGATTGTTAGGGAAGTGGAGAGAGAAGCTCCTTGGCGGGCACTTCTCTGACATAGAAGTTTTGACTGCACATTTCCAAGGAATTAGGGACCGCTTCACTCTTTTGGTACAATTGGAAATGCAAAGATTTTTAAGCTTTTGCAGTCAAACACCTTTAAAGATAGATTGAATCACTTGGCAAGCAATCTATGAAAGCCTTCACTGGAGTATAGAGGACCCTATGAAACTTGAGATATAGCAACTCAACAAAAATGGACTTTATGCTCTTCTCATGGACAGCTTGGTCTTTTGCCCTCACTTACTAGTGAATGGTTGGAAAGTAAAGGTTTATCCAGGTAATATGCATAATCACAAACTTCAGTAATATATTCTTGGCACGATTAAAAAGAATCCAAAAGCAAACTCCAGCAACCAGAATTCCCATTGAATATTATCATTATGCAAAACAATGCTTGAAAGTTGATTGTTCAAATTTCAAAATGGCGTTTGATGTAGTAGGCTTATTGGAGGGACTAAACTGGCATAATGGCAAGTCATTTTACAATTATGTAATAGGAGACTTGTTTATCAAGGGAAGAAAACTTAGGTTATTGCTTCTCTTGAACATGGGATAGAGACTGAATGATTCGGAAGTACGATGACCTAGCTAATGTCATCAAACCTGGAAAACAAAAGAACCTTACAAGCATGAAGTCCTTGGTTGGCTCCTAACACATTGAGGGAACAGTCAAAACATAGCTATACAAAGTTAGCATTTCTGAGTCTTAATGCATTTGATCTAAAAATTAAGCATCTTTTCTTGATCTCTTCTGCAAATAATGTGTTGTGTCCAAGAAATTTTGAGCTTGGTTTACAGGGGATTCCATTTTCTTTTAAATGCCTCCATGCGTTGATGTGGCCCTCTTTAAGGAGACAGTTAGAGATGATCAGGGCAAGTTCCAAACACTATGGCAGATAATAATGTTATCTGCTATTAGTTTTTTGTTGAAATTGAAATGTAAGGCAACTTTTCATGAGGACGTGTTTGCATTCAGCTTGGTTTGGGTTTGCAAAGAAATGGACTCACTTTCCATTGAGCCATGAGATAAGAAAAGAATCTCCCAATGATCTTATTGCTTCCTTGATATAATAACCAATCCTTTTTTTATATACACTATCACATACTCCTTACAAATAAACCAAAAATAAAATAAAAATGAAAATAAAAAACTCTAAAAAATGGTAGTCAGCAGTTCTAGCAAGAAATGACAATTCAGAACTGTTTGGCAAAATGTCTACATTATGTTTTGGAATTTTGTATATAAAGTTACTGCATAAAATGTTCTGTGTAATGTTTTGCAAAATGTATACGTCAGCCGTCACATAGTTACCGACTGATTAGTAAAGGATTGTAATGTGCATGGATTATGTAAATCAGACATTAGGAATTTGTTAAGACTGATTAGTTAGCATCTGGACTGATTAGTGAGCATCCTAGACTGATCGTCACGTCCCAGACTGATTAGTTTCAGGATGATTAGTTTGGACGAATTAGTTACGGCTGTAACAAGTGCACAGTTGGGGATGTTGGGGGCCTGGTAGTTGCCATAACTACCAAGGCCACCCTATATATAGACCCTCATTCATTTTTTGTATATAGAGAGACATATAGAGAGGATACATATGGAGAGAGAGATCCATACATACATGAATGAGAATCGTTCTACTGCTGTGCAGATCTGTGTGTGAAGAACATTGTCTTGTGTTACAGGTATCTGAGTGATGAATGCCTTGGAGTAGTTTGCATCAGACGTGTGTTGTCCATGTTGGATGTGTTTGTGCAAAGTTGCAAGAAGGAGCACGCAAGGACAAGTTTGAGGATTTGCAAGGAAATGTGCGTTGCAGGCCCATCCGTCTAGGGCTATCCATCCAAGCCTACCCGTCTGAGTTTGCATACCATCTAGGCCTACCCGTCTAGACCTGCATCTACCCATCTGGAACCCTAATCATCTAGGCCTATCCGTCTAGACCTGCAACTACCCGACTGGAACCCAATCCGTCTGAAAGCTATCCGTCTGGAATGTTACCCGTCTGGAAACTATCCGTCTGGTAAATACCAGTCATCAGTCCAAACCTTCAGTCATCCATCTAGGCCTACCCGTTTGACCACAACCCATCCAAACTTGTCGTCATCTATCTAGCCAACCGTCCAAAGCAACCCGTCTGCAGTTACCAGTCGTTAGCTATCCATCCTGTTTGAACCGTCACAGTAGTTAACCATCTGGATAGAATGGTACATCCGTCTGGAATAAATGCAATGCAGTATACCACCATGATCATTGTGCAAGGTTGGCAAATCAAAGAACGCAAATCCAAGACAAAGTTTCACAATCGGAGGTGGAACGAGTGTGGAATTCCTTGGACGACAAGAATCTAAGAGAAGAACGAGAAAGGTGGGAAACATTGTTGTTGACAACTAAGAACGAATTACAAAAACAAATAGCAAAGGAAGCAGTGGAATATAACGTTGTAGGTGAAGAGCAGATGGTAACACCTAAACTGGCACCTAAACTAGCGGAGAGGAGTTTGTCAAAGGGTGCAGAAGATTGGGCACCATTGGGGAGGAAGACCAAAGGGTGCAGAAGATTGGGCACCATTGGGGAGGAAGACCAAAGCGCTATCTTGTTTACTTGCGAAGGAGGTCGCGATGTTGGAGCACGAGAATCTGGAAGAAGGCTATTTGAACAGGTACTTGAACATGAATTTCAACCACCTACAGCAGAGAGGGAGTAGGATCGAACTCCACAAGAATCATCATCAAGTGGCGAAGATATTGGAAGAGTTCCAATGACAAATGTTGCCAACCTAATAGGCAAACAAAAATGCCCATCCTTCACTAGGGAAGGAAAAGAAGACCCAGCACGCCACATAGGTACTTGCATTACAATCTAGGGAGCAAATGGAGTATCACAACCGACATAATGGTTGTAATTATCTCCGACGAACCTTACGAGGAATGGCTATATATTGGTATCTAAAAAGATAGAATACCCAATAGTTTACGCAATGGAATATGTTGAGAGACACATTCATAGAGGAATTTCGGCCATTGAGGGGTGATACGAATATTTTCATTTTTTTCAATTGGTTATATGGGATTGAAACAGGCCCCACCCATATTATATCATCACCACATAGTGGTATTACAACAAAGCTTGGATATTATCCATGTATCGCCTAGAAATATTTGAACCTTGGTCTCCTCCTTAAACGTTGAGGAATATAGCCAATTGAGCTAATGCCATTTGATGATACAAAGATTATCATTGAAATATTTGCAACAAAACAAAAGCCAGACGAAGATGTCAAAAGTTACAATAGGAGATTGAAACAACTGGCTGATAAAATGCAAATGCCACCTACGGATGGAATGGTGAAACGTTGGTTTTTAGACAGACTTCCTACCAAAATATAGAAAGAAAATGAAAGTAGTACCATCCTCCACGTACGAAGAAGCTCTCAAAAAAGCAAATAACTTTGAGAGCGAAGCCAAATAGACAACGACAAGAATCGAAGGGCATTCAAGGAATGACGACTCCGAGAGCAATACAAAAGACAAAGTCCAAAACACTATACATTCCTTCAGAAGAGAATTCGATAAAATCATGAAGGAAGTCAAAGGAGAAGTGAGGAAGGATCGAAAGGATATTTCATGTTCAAATTGCAAATTAGGACACACAAATATCAACTGCCCAAAGAATGCGTGTTGCAACATATGCGATATAGCAAGACACCCTGTAGTAGATTGTCCATATAATCTAAAATGAGCAAGGCAACAAACAATGACGATGCAACAGGAAGAACAACCGAACACCTCGAGAAATGGGCAAGGTGCAGCAAGCGACAGAATTTGAAATAATTGTCGAGGAATACAAGGTGGATAGAGTCGTCTACAGTATGACTCCGAGGGAACCAATCATCCAATGTCGAAATTGCCAAGAGTGGGGACAATGCGAATAATTGCCCAAAACCTCAAAATGCAAGCAACACAAATGGTAGCAATGCTACCCAAATGTGTCGGTGGCGTGGACCAAGAAACCACAAATATGTAAACTGCCCAAACAAAGCAAGTACGAGTAGTACATAGAATGTCAACCTGATTGACATATGAGAAGTTCATAACGAGAGGGAAAAAGGAAAGGAAGCCCTGCTAGTAACCAGAGCCTAAACTAGGAAAATGGAGCAATACCCAAATCCTACCAAGGAGAAGGAGCGATGTAAGGAAGCGGAAGAGATGATTAAGAAATAATTGGACAAGGAGAAACAAGAAAGGCTAGTCCAAGAGAAAGCCTTAAAGAAGATGGAGATTGTAACAGAAAAGCAAGCATCAATTGAACGCTTGGTAACGCAAGTACTAAATACGACTTTGGAGGTGAAAGTATCAAGTCTATTTGGTGCAAAACCTGAACTATACGCTACAGTCTAGGAGGTGATAAAAGCAAAGAAGAGAGAGGAAGTTCGGCAGGTAGCAAATATCAAGCAAGAACAATTCATCGATCCTACGATACTAATGATTGAAGCAGGGAAGAAGCTAGCTTTGGTTCACATGGAGATATTGGACCATAAGCTAACTTAAGTAATTGTGGATGGAGGATCGAGTGTAAACGTGATGCCTGAGAAAACATAGAAGAATATTGACCAACCTACATTAAGATCTCCATATTTCAAACTATATGGAGCTAAAAAATACGGTATTGAAACAAAAGGAGTATTGATGAGTCAGAAAGAGTGCATAGCAGAACAAGATTTCATTTTGGATTTCGTTGTAATTGCTATGCAAAAACCTACATATGATGCCTTACTCGGATGTGGATGGCTTAGAACAACAAAGGTGAACCACAATTTGGAGAAGGAACACCTTACCTTTAAGAAAGGCCAACATAGGTATATGATTAACTTGAAGAACCAGATAGTAAGCCAGGACATTGCAACTACAGGCAAATCAAGTAGTTCCTCATCTGATGATGAAATAGGATATGAACCAAACAAAGGAGTGTTGCAATTAGAAGATTGCACGGAAGACGAAAATGACATCAACGATAATGACAAAGGTTTACTTCATTGGCAGATAGAAGAGAATGAGGTATTCATCCACACGAGAAGAAGCATCGCAAGAGACTTCTGGACGAACAACGAAAGAAGCACAACCAGGCATATGATACTACGAACATGGAGAGCCAAGTATGACCGCTGGAGAAGAAGGACGAATGGACCTAGAATGATTGTTCGGAGCAGAAGGCAAACCTATAATCGAAAGAAGAGAGTTGGAACCTCAAGAAGTATAATAGAGGTGATTGCAAGTTCATGTGATATTTTCTAATAACGAAGGCAAAGAAAGACTTCGAACCCTCATGAATGTTGCATTACGAGAATAAGGAAAGAAAGAAGGACAAGAGGAAAATGAGAATGAAACTGAAGAATCAAGAGTTCTACAACAATTGATTAGGGAGACATATCAATTGCAAGAAGAATATGAAACCCTAAGGATGCATAATGTGCGATTAAGTGAACAAGTGGTTCAAGAATTGGATGACACCATGAGGCGAATGCATACACGACAAGAAGCATGAAGAGCAAAATGTGATGAAAGGCAGCAAGAGGAGCCAAGAGGAAGCACGAAAGGCAACGAGGGAGCATCTTCAGAAAACAGCCTATTCGTCGTGGCTTCAAGAAATTCATCTTCAACACCATTGACAATTGGCCTAAGACATTCCAAGAGAAACAAATAGAAGACGACCAAAATAGGAAGAGATAGTGGAACCTCAAGAAAGAACAGGAGATAGACCTCAAAAACATTTGGCTGACAACATAGAACAAGTAGGGAAATACCGATACAACCAAGGAACGAAAGTTGGATAGAAGAGTCAAGTAGTGATGATAACCTTCCTAGGGACCCTAACATCCCATACCCAAGTCCCAACCCATAGCGACGAAGAGAACAGGATGAAATTCGAAATCAGCAGGCCAGGGTCAGATTTCTGGAAGAAGTTCAAATCATTGAGAATGAGGAACCACTGATGGCCCAAGAGGAGGATGGCGAACAAATGGGAGAAAACCAATCAAGGTTACCAGGTGTGGGGTGCGGGTGCAGCAGGAATCACGAGTGCGGGTGCGGGTGCGGCCCCTACCAAAAATAGGGTTTGTCGGGTCCAGGTGCGGCTAGTTTTTAATTTATATATATATTATATATATACATTATCAAAAAAATTAAAAAATAAAATAAATTATGCACATTGTGAAATAATTAAATAAATGATAAATCATACACATTGTGAAATAAAATAAATCATTCATACACATTGCAAAATATTTAAATATGGCATCATAAAAGCATATTGATATATGATATTCATGTAAAAAAATGATAGGATGTCAAAGTCATAAAGACTCAAGAGATAACAATATACTTTAAGTATATACTATAGTATTTAGTAGTGGACATGTACAAAGATAACATCAAATATCTGATATTTGACTCTCATTCGTCATATTCCTCATCATCATCTTCTAGGCCCTCCTTCTGTGGATCTGGTGGGGATAGATTTGAAAAGCCATCACACCTACTGTCATCTCTGCTATCATCAGGAACTACATCCCAACGTGCAAAATGCCCCTCTGTATAACCCTTGTTCCTACAAGACATGAGTCGAAGAATACTATGGACATACAAAAGGTTCTCTGCCCTACTTGCCTCTAATCGACCTCTCCTCGTTGAATGGATAAATCTATAAGTACTCCAATTTCTCTCACAAGCTGAGGAACTGGCCACCTGAGACAATAAACGACATGCTAGTCGCTGCAACTGTGGTGTCCCTATAAACGACAATGTTTTTTTTAATACTATGCCCCTTTATTATCCTATTATAAAGTTTAAAGTTTAAATTTATAAAAACTTTATAATAAATTATAATTTATAAAAACTTTAAAGTTTAAACTTTTAAAAAAATTAAAATGTTTTTTCACTTTTTCTTTTTAATAAACTTTTTTAGACCGTATGGGTTGGGTGTGGTTGGGCCCACCTAAAAAAATTAAAAGATAATAAAAAACTTGTTTTCCTATGTTAATGCCCAAACTGGGCTGGGTTCGGCTGACTGAACCCCGACTATGACTGACAGGGTTCGATCCAAGGCAAACCCTGTCAGACAGGGTTCAAATGGGGTTTGGCCCAATCGTACCCATTTGTGAACCCGTGCACCCGATGCGGGTCTGGGTGCGGGTTCGCGCACCCAATTACACTGGAGAAAACCCAAGTAGTGAAGAGGAGCCAATAAGAAGACCAACAGTAAGGCTGAAGGTAGAATAATATCGAGATGCTACATATGAATTAAGAATACAACAAAGAAGAGTGCGAAGACTGCAAAGGAGGGTGCAGGAGACATCGAACTAGCCTAAGGGAACGATAGAAGAAGGAAATAATTCAAGCATTGACTTAGGCTTCTCAAATTAGTACAGAGAGGCCTTAGCTCACTGTGCACCACAAAGATGCTTTGAAGAAGCGAGATGGATGAGAAGAATGATGAGAGCATAAATAAGATTAACAATACTAAGGCAGTTGACAGCTGAAACACAAGGTCGTACAAGAACGGAATTCATTGATCAGACCAGGAACAAAGGCAATTTGGGTGATCTTGGGAGTTTGGCAGGACTTCTGGGTAACACAAGTTTGCTGAACAAGGGGGGAGTTCAACTGGTCTCCTACCTGGTAGCTCGAGGAGAATAAATTCTCCTCCTGTGACATATAGCTCAACTAGTCCACAGAATGGACCACAAGGGCCATCTACAAACATAGTCCAGACCAACCAACAACTACGAATTCATGAGGATAGACCAACAGGTCTGTGTCAACAAGTTCGTAGAAATCGAAGACGTCGTCATGAACAACTGAGGGACGAATCTTGGGTAGGTAGGAGTGCAGTAGCCCAACATTAGGGAGATTCGATCAGAAGGAGGAAGAGGTTGATTTGAGTAGGCTCAGGGAAGGCATGGATTCAGAAACAAGGATCAAATACACCCATGAAATGCAGCTCAAAGCCAAATACGCCAAGACAGAGTAGAGGTCCAAGGGCCAGAGGGTGGACCCCAAGGAAAAAGACAAGCTTCAATGATCCATCTAAGGAAACCATCATCCAAACGAAAGGATAGATAACCACCAGGGGCAAAATAGGACCGAGTTTTGCTACATGGATGACAACATAATTATCCGACATGAGGATAGAAGGATTGAAAGAATCAGTCTGAAAAACTGTAGAACCCGTCTAGAAGATGGCAATCCAAGACAGAGTCGTCCGAAACAACTATCTAGGACAAATCTGTCTTGCAGACGACATAACCCATCTGGCAGACGGCTGCCCAGGACAAATCCGTCAACAAGAGGATAGACCTGATGAGATCAATCAAGGCAACAACAAAAGGGGATGTCGTCAGGATGTTAGAAGGAGTCGTCCAGCAGAGATGAATAGGGCAAATTGGCGTATCATTAGAATTGGAAATGCTTGGCGGGAAGAACGACCACATGCAGAAATTCCTTGAAGTCAAGGAAACTATCGGAATCGTCAGGAGGCAGAATTGAAATATGTGGAAGATGACTTCAAAACACGCAATCATCAGCAAGAAGGGGGTTCATCTGAAATAATGGAGGTACGCATTGGCATTGCCATGCATTTCACCAGACAATAAATGAAGAGCAATGAAAAAAAAAAGACAAAAAAAAGCAAAAGTATGAAAAAGGAAAAAAAAGAAGACATTAACATGCAAAGGTGGCAAGGTGACACACATGCGAAAGTCAAGGACGAAGGTGGCAGTTAAATAAGTAGTTGCATGGACAACAATGAAGTCTATAAATTGGACTCTAGGGCGAAGGATTGCTCAGCAACGAAGTCTATAAATTGGCGCTCATTCATTGTAGAGCATTTGCAGGTAGTAGCGCAAGAGAAGCATTTGCTAAGGAGAAGGGGTTGGACGAGAGGCAGAATCACCTGTGCACCAGGAACTTGGCCAAGACGAAGCTATTTCGATGCCACAATTTATTTTGCAGATTGCAAGCCTCGTAAAAATTTCAAAATTAACAGTCAGATGAAAGGCGAACATTAAAAGAAATCACGTGAACCGGTTTTGGCTGCAACACATTCTAGCTGTCTGAGGAAATAGTCATCCAAATCTGCAAGCGTCTGAGGATTTGTTTGAGGCTTGGGCTGCCATCCATCTGAGGCATAGTCGTCTAAACTGCCATCTGCCTGAGCTACAGCCGTATGAGTTGCCATCCGTTTGGACTGCAACCGTCTAGACTGCAGCCATCTAAAGGAGTCGTCTAAGATAGTAATTTGGATTTTGGGAGAATGAGTCGGAACAGATTGGGCCAGATTTGGATGAATGAGCTTGAACGATAAGGAGGAAACAAAACACTTGTAATCTCGAGATGAGGATTGTCGAAGTCAGTTCTAGGGAAACGACTCTGCCATCATCACCAGGAACATGCTCAAATTAGAGGCAAAATGCAGGGACAAATCCAAAAACCAGAGCAAGGGAAGACTACTAAACAAACTATTTCCACCAATTAAAGTCATCTTTATTTAATTAATCAAATAAATCACAAATCCTTTATTTAATATAACTAAAGACTACTTTCTTCAATTAATCAAATAATCAAATATCTGATGAATCTTTGATTTAATAAAACAAAGACTGCTTTTTTTTTAATAAACAAAAAAATCATAGTCCTTTTATTTAATAAATCAAAGACTACTCTCTTTAATAAATCAAATAATCATAGTCCTTTTTATTTAATAAATCAAAGACTACTCTCTTTAATAAACCAAATAATCACAGTCCTTTTTATTTAATAAATCAAAGACTACTCTCTTTAATAAACCAAATAATCACAGTCCTTTTTATTTAATAAATCAAAGACAAATTTCTTTAATAAACCAAATAATCATAGTCTTTTTTATTTAATAAATAAAATAATCACAGTCCTTTTTATTTAATAAATCAAAGACTACTCTCTTTACTAAATCAAATAATCATAATCCTTTTTATTTAATAAATCAAATTAAAAGAGGGGAAGTCAAATTGTCTCTATTCGTTTACTCAAAAATTCAAGCTAAGAGAAAACAACTCCACGATTGTAAGCACAAATGTACTCAACCAATAATTAATTATTTAAAACCCACGATCCAACCCTAAAGAACAAAGAAGATTGGCTTAGGTGAGGACTATGATTCCAAGACGTGGAATCTCATTGAAAATGGGGGGTGGCCAAGGATTGGTCGAGCTAACAAACCTCCATAGGGATTTCGTTGAGCAATTGGAAGAAGCAAGTATTTACAAATGGTAAAATCTCAAGGTGATCGGGTGGGAGATTCAACCTCAGGCGTTAGCAGGTCAACCATGAACACCCTACACAACATTGCTTGGAGGAACCGACGCCTCACGGTGGCTAGGTAAAACAACAACCCTAAGCTAGAGGGGAACAAAATCCAGCTTGCCATAGAACTTTCTACAAGGCTGACAACCAAACATGAGGCTCAAAAGGAAAAAAAACCACCTAGGATTCGACATGAAGCTAACTATGGTTACAATTGTTAGAAATATTGAGTTGTCATTGATGTCAAAGGTAAAATTGGAAGGATGATTTAATTATAAGTATGCTCATGAGTTTGGGCAATATCATGTTTTGGGTAAATTATTCAAGGCAAAAATATCTTCAAGGATGATTTGAATTACAAGTATATGCTTTAACATTTAAATTAAAGATTTAAATATTAAAGTTATTTAAAAAATATATTATAAAGTTAAACCTTATAATATTTAAATATTAAATTTAAATATTATAAAGTTAAAGTTTTTTAATTCAAATAATTTGAGTTGATGCACCAAATATTAAAAAGAAGTGAAAGAATTGGTATATAAACTAGGCCCAAGTTTATTTCAATATGGAAAATGCGCTTTAATGGAAAATCTTCAAAAAATATGTGATGTCGTTCGTCGAACCTAATTGTTGAAGAGCCTTTGCGAGTTGGAGAGCACTACAAGTTTGAAGATGACATAGAGAAGAGCACTAGAGGCTATGGTGTAGAGATAGTGGCAACAAAGGTTCATTGGTGGCAGCGTTCAACTAATAAAAAATGGAGGAGTCACCAGTGGAAACAGACATTACTCACAGTGTATTATTGACGTAGCAACAACAAAACAGAAAGGAGAAAGCACGTTGTGAAGCCAAGCATTGAGAAGTGAACATAGCAAGTTTGAGGTAAGTTTCTAGATAGAATATTAAAGCTTTTAACGAGAGTTCACAAACAACAGAAGACCATCTTTGTTGCGCAAACATTGAAGGAGGAAACTATTGGAGAGAGAGGCACGCACGTGGAGAGCTAGCAATGTCAAAAGAGACGTTAGGAGGAAATACAACTTGATGACAGTTTGATTGTGGTCAGAACAAGGTAGTCATTGAGGGAAAATTTAAGGTAATTATACTACCATTACCTAAAGGTATTGAGGAGCCAAAGAGATGATGTTTGTTTTTCTTTTATGAATAATTCAAGAGCGCAAGGGGACAAAATAGAATACTAACGAGCACAAGGAAATACAACAGACTTCCTGCAAACGCAAGAAGATACAATAGGCAAGAAATATAATTATTTTTTCTAAGGTTTAAGTTTTCAGCAATGAAACAATTTTTGGTGGATGAATTCAAGTTTGTATTGCTTTTTACTTGGGAATTTAATCCCGCATCTGCCCTACAAAAGGTATGGGACATAATAGAAACACCTTAGAACAAATGGTTTATGGTGAGTACCTCACGATGCCCACAATGCCCAGTTGGAGGGCGCTAGCACTTTGCATGTCATATGCAGGTAAGCCCAGTTGGAGGGTGTTGATGCTTTACATGCCATACGTAGGTAAGCCCAGTTGGAGGGTGCTAATGTCTTGGATGCCACATGGCAGAATCTAAGTGACTTGTTGCTATGACCATTGATTGGAAGTTATCCTATGCATTTCGTCAGTGATATGTTGTGAGTTCACTGTTGACCTGCTATGAGTTGACCGCACACACAAGGAATATTGTTGAGGTAGATTTGGAGGACCATACAAAAGGAAGATCATAATTTTTGTTGAGGCATATTTAGAAGTATAGTGAATTAATTCCTTTCTAAATGTGGTTTTAATTATTTGAGGAAAATATTTTTGTTGTTTTTATAAAGAGGGAGGTATAAGAAATTATTAAGATACATAATATTGAATTGAGTTAGAAAAGAGTTTACTGTTTTGAAGTACACGTGGAAATAAGTAAAAGAGTATAGTCTCACACAAGTAGAAGGATTGTTTTAAAATAAGTCAAGATGTCACATAGTGCAAGGAAAGAGTAAAAGGATTAAAACACATCTTCACCCAAGCATTCAATTTAAAAGAAAGGACATTTCAGCTATCTACAAGAAGGAAAGGTGCACAAGATAATTACAAATCAGCATTTACAAGATCAGCTATCAAGTGCTAGACTTAGGGTACCTTTAAAATGTAATAAATGTGAGACATGTGGAAGCAATAGACTTAACAAGTGTGAAAGATATATTGGCCATTTGATTCTTCCAACACCAGTATATCATTCTCTATATGTTCAAGAGGTTAAATTTTTTTTGGGTAGAATATGTATGAATTGCTTTTAGTTGAAGAAAGCAAACTCAAGAAAAGGTGAAGAATTTGATGCCATTATTGATCAGATTTGGGAGCAGAATTGAGTAGTGTTTGTGAGCATATTTGGGAGCAAATTTGAGTAGTGGTTGTGATCAATTTTAGAGCAGAATTGAGTGAGGTTAGTGCCTCAATAGGATTGGTGTCTCCCGTGGGTTGGTGCCCTCAAACTTGCAGAAGGAGATTGGTGTCTCCTGTGGATTGGTGTCCATGAACTTGTATAGGGGATTGGTGTCTCCTGTGGATTGGTGTCCATGAACCTGTATAGGCGATTGGTGTCTCTTGTGGATTGGTGTCCACGAACTTGTATAGGGGATTGGTGTCTCCTGTGGATTGGTGTCCACAAACTTGTATAGGGGATTGATGTTTCCTATGGATTGATATCCATGAACATGTATAGGGAATTGGTGTCTCCTGTGGATTGGTGTCCACAAACTTGTATAGGGTATTGGTGTCTCTTGTGGATTGGTGTCTATAAACTTGTATAGGAGATTGATGTCTTCTGTGTATTGGTGTCCACGAACTTGTATAGGGGATTGTTGTCTCCTGTGGATTGGTGTCCATGAACTTGTATAGGGGATTGGTGTCTCCTATGGGTTGGTGCCCATGAAATTTATTGAAGAAAAATATAAGCAATATTTTACTATGGTTTTCTCCTGAGAGGGTGTTTCCACATAAAAGCATTGTCTCTTATGTGTATGGAAATTGTGCATTGATTTATTATTGCTTTCATATTATTGTTGTTATCATTTGGAAAGAATATTTTTATTGTTCACCCTCCCTCTCAGTATAAGCTTGTGTTATTCAATTGGTATCAGAGCAGGTTCCTTCATGAAAGCCTAACCGATTGAAGGAAGGTCTTACAGGAAAACACATGGCTCACCAAGAAGGTTTTTCATCAAATAGGGCTCCATTGTTTGATGGAACTAACTATGCTTTATGGAGTGTGAGGATGTAGAATTATTCGATGGCACATGACTATGATATATGACAATATATTAAGGATGGATTCACACCACCTACAACTCCTCCTACGGATAAAAATGACAAGAAACCATATGAAAATAATACCAGGGCTATAAATGCAATATTAAGTAGGTTATGTGAATCTGAGTTTATGAAATTTATGCAATGCACCACAACAAAATAATTATGGGACAAGTTACAAATAATATATGATGGAGATGACACGGTTAAAATAACAAAACTTCAAACCCAAAGGAGGAAGTTTGAAGACTTGAATATGAAAGGTGAGGAAGATATTGCAAAATATCTACTCCACGTTGACGAAGTTGTCAACACCATTCGTGGACTTGGAAAAAGTATTGAAGACTCTAAGATTGTTCAAAAAATCTTATGGTCACTTCCCATGAGCTTTGATGCAAAGGTCTCAACGATTGAAGAAATGAAGGATCTTAAAACCTTAAGCATGGATGACCTACATGGAATTCTTACAGCCTATGAGATGAGGACTGGAAAAATATCAAATATCCAAACGGGATGTCGTGTTTAAAGCTTCAAAGAAGACAAAGAATAAAGAACCAAAGTTAAGTCAAGTCAAGAATCAAGCAACGAAGAAGAAGCTAACTTTGTGCGAAGAAATAAGAAGGGTCCAAGAAAATACAAAGGTATGCATTCCGTGAAATATTTTAATTGTGGTAACATTGGTCACTATGCATCTAATTACCCACAAGATGGAAGTAGTAGTAATGAATAAGAAAAATAATATAAAAAAAAAGAAAGAAATAATTTTTTTTCATGAAAATAAAAATAGGTATGGTCAAAGCAAGAATGATAAGAAGATATTTCAAAGACACAAGAAGAGTTTTTATGTTGAAGAAGCAAGCAGTTCTTCTAGTAGTAGTGATGAAAATCTCTCCAATAGTGAAAGAGAATAAATCCTATTTTTGGCCATAGAAGAGGAAGAAGATGCTTCTATTATCAAAAACCAAGAAGAAGAGAAAGTCCAGAAGATGAAGAGGAAGCCATAGTTGATTTAGAAGAGGAACTTGTTGTTGCTCTTGAAGAATTGAAGAGGGTTAGAAAGAAGAACTCAAGATTGAAGGTTCAAGTACAAGAGGATGAGAAGACAAAGGCAAAGCTTTCACAAGATCTCACAAAATTAAAAGTGAAAATTGAATAGGCAAAGCGAATTGAAGAAGGTATGGCTGAGCAATTAAAGGCAAGAGAGTTGGAATGTGAAAAACTGGAACATGAGGTTGTCTTTTTAAGGAAGTGAAAAAATCAAATGATAAGCCACATAGGTTTGAGAAAAGAACATAAATCATGGATAACATTATCAAAGCACAAAGATCTTTGACTATAAAGACTGGACTTGGTTTTGAAGAAGGTCAAAGAAAACAAAAGGGGGAGTCAAGCTCAAAAGGAACAAAGGCATCAAAGAAAATAATTAAAGAAGAGCCTAAGATCTATGCCGATGTGTTGAGAAGTGGAAGCATCAAGAAGGAAGAAAACAAAGCATCATCATGGACCAAGGTCCATCACATAAACAACAATGAGTGAACCATGTAGTCATATTCTCCAAGGCAATCATATAGGTTTCAATATTTCTTTCATGGTTATTGCTTTTCATGTCACAAATTTGGTCATAAAGCTACACATTGCAAGGTCCGTGCTAAAAATGATTTTGGTTTCATCAAGAGGGATTTCAATTCATTTTCACCTCTCATGGACTACAACATCATATGCTACAAATATAATAATTTTAGGCATACATCTAGATGATGTATAAAAGTGTTCCCTGAACTTCTGAAGTCAAGCAAAAAAGAGGATGATGAAAATGTTCAAAAGGGTATGCCATCCAAATTTTGGAGAAAGAAAATAGAACAAGAAGAGGAGCATAGTAATTTGGGAGTTTCACTCCCATATCATAATTGAAGTCTCAAGAAAAGCAGGTAGAAAGGGGGCATTGTCAAGTGTCCTATATTTTAGTCCCAAGGAGCCTTTGCCATTGATGTCAAAGGGGGAGAGTTTCAGTAAGGGGAAGTAGCTTGTCAAGGGGAGCAACTTGTGATTCTGTAGCAGTAAAGGATAATTTCTTAGCAGGGTTGCCATCAATGATAAATAAGGAGATTGTTAGAAATGTTGAGTTATCATTGATGTCAAAGGCAGAATTGGAAGGATGATTTAATTATAAGTATGCTCATGATTTTGGGCAATATCATGTTTTGGATAAATTATTCAAGGTAGAAATATCTTCAAGGATGATTTGAATTATAGGTATATGCTTTAACATTTAAATTAAATATTTAAATATTAAAGTTATATAAAAAATATATTATAAAGTTAAACCTTATAACATTTAAATATTATAAATTTAAAGTTTTTAAATTCAAATAATTTGAGCCAACGCACCAAATATTAAAAAGAAGTGAAAGAATTGGCATATAAACTAGGCCCAAGTTTATTTCAAGATGGCAAATGCACTTTGATGGAAAATATTCAAAAAATATGTGATGTCGTTCGCTGAACCTAATTGTTGAAGAACCTTTACGAGTTGGAGAGCACGACGAGTTTGGAGACAACGTAGAGAAGAGCACCAAAGGTTGCGATGTAGAGACAACGATAGTAAAGGTTTATTGGTGGTAGCATTCAACCAATGAAAAGTAGAGTCACTAGTGGAAACATACATTACTCTGTTAGAATTATTGAATTGTTTGAGTTGTCATTGATGTCAAAGGTAGACTTGGTGATTAGCAAACCATGGTATGCTTGAGTAAATATTAGTAGTGGAGTATACTTTATTATTAATGATGGTGTATACTTTAATATTTAAATTAAATATTTAGATATTAAAGTATTATAAAGGTTTGTTATATTTAAATAAAAAAGATTTAAATATTATTGAAAAGCAAGAAGGCCAACTTTTGGGTGCCAAAAGGAAAGTGAAACGTTTGCATAATATTATTGAAAAGTAAGAGGGCTGAATTTGGATGCCAAAAGGAAAGTGAAACATTTGCATATATATAAGAGGCAAGAATTCATTTTATTGTGAGTTTTTTGAATAAAAAAATTTGAGCACGAAAATAGAAGACTCGTGGCCAGTGAAACTAAAGGAGAGTACGAATACAGAATATGTGTAGCCAATTAAACCAAAGAAGAGCACTGATATAGAAGACTTACAACTAACAAGAGCGTTGTAATAGAAGACATGTGAATAGTGAAACAAAAGAATGAGCGTTGTTGTAGAAGACTTGTGACCAAAAAGGGCGTAGCGAACAAAGATCTGTAATCGAAACTTGTGAGAACAAAGGGGCAACAATAAAAGATCTACAACCAGAGCTTGTGAGAACAAAGACATAGAGAAAAAAGCTCATGTGGAAGCTCATGAGACAAAGGCGTAAATGAAGCTTGTGGTGGAGCTCGTGAGACAAAGGCACAACGAATGAAGCTCATGTGGAATCTCGTGAGACAAAGGTGCAACAAACGTAGCTTGTGAGACAAAGGCACATTGAATGCAGCTTATGTGGGAGATCGTGAGACAAAGACGTAGAGAACATAGCTTTTGTAGACGAAAATTCTATGGAAGACAACTTGGTAGCTTGCGGAAAAAATAAAAGAGCGCTATGAAATGCAGTGTGGTAGATTGCAGAAAAAAGAAGTTTTTGAAATAGCAAGATTCGAGATCCAAATCAAAGAAGAGAAAGGATGTCATCTAAAGCAATTGCATTAAGCACAATGGTATGGTGATTTATTTAAATAAAATCTTTCAAAATTGCTAAACGTTTAACAAATATATCTATTAGTGAGGACAATATTTACCTATAATTTTTGTTGGCTTATCCGGGGACATTTGACAAAAGAATAATTATTTTTCTTGATTGCACAATGAAGAGATAAGACCTGGGTTTGCTAGTTTAAATGACGACTACACAATAACACAGAACTGATATGCTTTCTGCGACAACACAATGAGAGCATCAGAGAAATTTTAGGGTAGAGTTCACTATAGGGAAACTTTAATTCATCTTGTGAGTGAACAAATTACGTCATAAATGTTTACGTCAGCTAC
The DNA here is from genome assembly GCA_028583015.1 of Wollemia nobilis. NCBI lineage: Eukaryota > Viridiplantae > Streptophyta > Pinopsida > Araucariales > Araucariaceae > Wollemia > Wollemia nobilis. Next base: position 2,552,336 of record JAQPPZ010001678.1, on the reverse strand, counting down.
AATGAATGCCCAAGAAAATGCAAAAAAGAGATCAACGGTAGTCAAAGAGCACATGGTGTGCTATGCGGTTGTTGATAGTTTTGTGACAGGAAGTGTTACAAAGGAAAACATGAAGCAAAAAAGATACATCTCTATAATAACCATCACCATATGATTGCTTGCTCTTGAAAGGTTGTTTTGCGCACGCCATAAGAGGTACAAAACATTGTTTAATTTTATAAAAGTGTGAAGAGATAAGGAATCAGTTTTGAAAAGTAAATACAAGGTATTATTAGATGCATTATAATGGAATGAGTTAGAAAAGGGTTTGTTGTTTTGAGTTTTATATTTTGAAGCAAATATTATTGTCTTTAAAATTTGGAGATATAAGGAGTCAATTTTTAATAAAATTTATATTTTGTAAGTTTTATTATTGGAGTGATAAGAGTGTTTGATTTGAAATTGAAACAAAAAGAAAATTATTAGATTTGAAGTGTATCATTTTTGAGATAAATTGAAGTGCATCATCTTTGCTGAGATAGATTTGAGGTGCATCATTATTTTTGAAGATAGATTTGGAGTACATCATTTTGTTAAGATAGATTTGGATTGCACATACAAAAGAAAGGTCAACATTTTTGTTGAGGCAGATTTGGAAGTGTCATATAGTGCAAGGATAGAGTGAAGGGATTAATGCACATCTTCACCCAAGCATAAAATTGAAAGGAAGGACTTTTAAACTATCTACAAGAGGAAGAAAAGAAAGGTATTAAAATCTCCAATTCAACACACAAGATTAAAAGCAGATTTGGGTGCAGATTTGAGCACGTTTTAGAGCAAATTTGAGCACGTTTGATGCAAGAGCATCCAACGAAGAAAAAGAAAGATATTGCCAAGGAGAAAAACTGTCACGATTTCGTGACATGTTTTGGCAAAGAAGAAACGTGTCATGGTATCGTGACATGTCGCATTATCACGACTTGAAGAGGAGAGAGGAAGCAAGGAAGAAAAATGTCGTGATATCACGACCAAAAGAGAAAAGGAAGGGCAAGAGAGGAAAGATGTTGCGATATCATGACATGTCGCATTTTCGAGACCCAAAGAGAAGAGAGAGAGCAAGAGAGAAAAATGTCGCGATATTGTGACATGTCGCATTTTCGCGACCAAAGGACGAGAGGAGGCGCAAGAGAGAAAAAGTGTCACGATATCGCGACATGTCGCATTTTCGCGACCAAAGGACGAGAGGAGGCGCAAGAGAGAAAAGTGTCACGATATCGTGACATGTCGCATTTTTGTGACCAGAAGACGAGAGAGGGCACAAGAGAGAAAAAGTGTCGCGATATTGCGACATGTCGCATTATCGCGACCAAAAGGCAAGATAAGGAGCAAGAGAGAAAAGTGTCGCGATATCGCGACCAAAAGGCAAGATAAGGAGCAAGAGAGAAAAGTGTCGCGATATCGCGACATGTCGCATTTTCGCGACCAAAGGAGGAGAGAGAAAGCAAAAGATAAAAAGTGTCGTGATATTGTGACATGTCGTGTTTTCACGACCAAAAGAGGAGAGAGAAGGCAAGGGAGAAAAAGTGTCGCGATATCACGACATGTCGCATTTTCATGACTAGAAGAGAAGGGAGAGAGTAAGAAGGAAAAAGTGTCATGATATCGCGACATGCATTTTCAGGGGCTGTTACAGAGTGGCAGTTAACAGAATTCGGTACGCTAGTTACATGAACCGTTACGGACTGAAGTCATGGAGCGGCGGTTACAAAGAGAAAGATCGTTATAAAAGGAGCGTTGCTTGGAGAATTGAAGGGTCGAAAAACTACGAAAACAGAGTTGCAGACTTGAAGGCATGAGGGCCGTTCTAGACCTATTTTGGGCCATTGTTTTTCTTCCAGGGGGAGCTGGAAATTGTAAGAAATTGTAAAAAAAAGATTGCCTTTGTAAATCTTTCCAAGTTTGTTTTAATGAGAATTGGTTAATGGGTTTTTGTAATTTTTGGCTCTCCATCAAGTGGTATCAGAGCGAGAGCTCCTGAGTGTGTAAACAGATCTCCGGACATGAGGTAGTTTGCACCAAGATCTATGGAAGGGTTGCGAGAAGACAAAACTTAGAGTTCCTGAGTGTGTGAGCAGATCACCAAAAGTGAGGTAGTTTGCACCAGGATTTGTTGAAGAGTTGTGAGAAGAGAGTGAGGAAGAATACCTCCATGAAGAAACCGTGGTGGTGGAAGAAATGTGGTACCTAAAGAAGATTTTAGAGCTTTGCAGAGGCAAGTGCAAGCCCTGCAAGAGGAGTTACGAAGAGGGGTTGAGCCAAGGGGAGAAGATTCTAGTGAAGATGAAGCTTGCGAGGTTGATGATCCATCAGATGAAGAAGAAGAAATGGGTCTTGCAGAAGCTAGATTATTTAAGGCCATATATTAGATCGGGAAGAGGCCAAAGCTGGATGTCTCCATGTATTTTGGAAATCTCAATCCAGAGGAGTTAATTGATTGGATCAACGATATGGAGGAGTATTTTGAGTATGAAGAGGTTGTAAATCCAAATCGGATCAAGTTTAAAAAAACGAAGTTGAAAGGCCATGCTAGCATATGGTGGAAAGCAGTGCAACTGGAAAGAGATTGAAGAGGAAAGGAAAAGATGACCATATGGGATCGAATGGTAGAAAAGTTGAAAAGATAGTTTATTCCTGCAGATTACGAATTGGATCTGTTGAGGAAAATGCAAAGTTTGAGACAGTCAAACAAATTTGTCTAAGAATATACTGAGGAGTTTTACAAGATCGCAATCAAAACTGGCCATTCAGAGGCTAACAAGGAGAAGGTAGCCTGTTACATCAATGGACTGAGAACTAGTATTCAAGAAGAACTAAGTTTGGTTAGGATGAGTACCATTGAGGATGCTTACCAGTTTGCTCTAAAAGTTGAAGAGAAGTTGAACAAAAGGTTTGAGGGTAAGTAGAAAGGAAGAGGGCATGGAGAAAGAACTGGTGGAAGAATCAATGGAGGACAAAATGAGAAGAAAGAAGAAGCTATATGCATTTAGGATCAGAAGGAAGATAATGATTGCAGATCCCATGGTCAGAACAACTACCCAAGAGGAAGAGGTAGATCTAGACGTGGGTATGGAAGAGGAGAATTTTGTGGAACCTGTTTCCATTTTGAGGAAGAGGGACATCGGGCATACGAGTGTCCCCAACACCAAGAGAAAATGAATAAGAGACCTCAAGGTCATGCCAGAGCTACTGTAGGAGATGAAGGTGCTGAATCAAAACATTTTGAGGAGGCCAAGAGAGGAGAAGTTATGGTCACAAGGAAAACCTTGTTGAATGAGGAGAAGAAACCAGACCAGAGGAAGAGCCTGTTCCGCACAAGGTGCAAATGTTTAGGTAAGGTCTATAATGTGATTATAGATAATGGTAGTACTGATAACTTTGTCTCTGAAGAAATGGTTACTAAGTTACAGCTGGAGAGGAGAAGACACCCGCATCCATACCGGATTACGTGGTTGCAAGAGGACCATAGGGCATTGGTCAGTGAACAGTGCTTGGTTAAGTTTAATATTGGGGGACACCGGGATCAGGTTCTATGTGATGTTTTGCTTATGGATGCTTGCCATTTGTTGTTGGGGAGGCCATGGCAATTTGACATACGTGCGGTGCATGCTGGGCATGCGAATACTTATTCTCTGACGAAAGATGGAGTGCGTCACAAGTTGAAGCCATTGAAGGCAATGGATGAAAAGGTATGCAGTAGTGCTAGAATCTGTTTGGTAGATGGTAGAAATTTTTTGGATGAAGCCCATCGAATGTCTCCCATGGAGGATGAAGAGTTGAACAGACAGGTTCAAGAGTTGTTGAGGAAGGGGTTGATTAGAGAGAGTTTGAGTCCCTGTGTAGTACCTATCGTACTAGCATCGAAGAAGGTAAAAAAATAGTATAGAAGTGAAGATCACTTCTCAATCCACCTCGGTTGTCTGATGTAGGAGCATCCAATGAAGAAAAAGAAAAATATTGCCAAGGAGAAAAACTGTCGCGATTTCATGACATGTTTTGGCAAAGAAGAAACGTGTCGCGATATCACGACATATCGCATTATCATGACCCGAAGAGGAGAGAGGAAGCAAGGAAGAAAAATGTTGCAATATCGCAACCAAAATAGAAAAGGAAGGGCAAGAGAGGAAATATGTCGCGATATCGCGACATGTCGCATTTTCGCGACTCGAAGAGAAGAGAGAGAACAAGAGAGAAAAATGTCGCGATGTCGCAACATGTCGCATTTTCACGACCAAAGGATGAGAGGAGGTGCAAGAGAGAAAAAGTTTCGCGATATCACGACATGTCGCATTTTTGTGACCAAAGGATGAGAGGAGGCGCAAGAGAGAAAAAGTGTTGCGATATCGCAACATGTCGCATTTTTGTGACCAGAAGACGAGAGAGGGCGCAAGAGAGAAAAGTGTCGTGATATCGCGACATGTCGCATTATCACGATGAAAAGGCAAGAGAAGGAGCAAGAGATAAAAGTGTCGTGATATCGCGACATGTCACATTTTCGCGACCAAAGGAGGAGAGAGAAAGCAAAAGATAAAAAGTTTCACGATATCGTGACATGTCACATTTTCACGACCAAAAGAGGAGAGAGAAGGCAAGGGAGAAAAAGTGTCGCGATATCGCGACATGTTGCATTTTTGCGACTAGAAGAGAAGGGAGAGAGTAAGAAGGAAAAAGTGTCACGATATCGCGACATGCTGTATTTTTAGGGGAGTGACAGTGCAGTAGTTATAGGGGTTGTTACAGAGTGGCAGTTAATGAAATTCGGTACGCCAGTTACAGGAACCGTTACGGACTGAAGTCATGGAGCGACGGTTACAAAGAGAAAGATCGTTATAAAAGAAGCATTGCTTGGAGAATTGAAAGGTCAGAAAACTATGAAAACAGAGTTGCAGACTTGAAGGTAGAGGGCCGTTCTGGACCTATTTTGGGCCGTTGTTTTTCTTCTAGGGGGAGTTGGAAATTGTAAGAAATTGTAAAAAAAAGATTGCCTTTGTAAATCTTTCCAAGTTTGTTTTAATGAGAATTGGTTAATGGGTTTTTACAATTTTTGGCTCTCCATCAACATTTTAGAGCAAATTTGAGCAATGTTGTGAGCAAGTTTTGGAGCAGATTTGTGCAGATTTGAGAGTAGGTTTTGGAGCAGATTTGAGAGCAAATTTTGGAGCATATTTGAGAGTAGGTTTTGGAGCATATTTGAGAGCAGGCTTTGGAGTAGACTTGAGTTGAGGGGATTGGTGTCTCCTGTGGATTGGTTTCCATGAACTAGAGCAGAGGGGATTGGTGTCTCCTATGGATTGGTGTCCATGAACTAGAGTAGAGGGGATTGGTGTCTCCTATGGATTGGTATCCACAAAATAGTAGAGGGGATTGGTATCCATGAACCAAAAAATAGGATTGGTATCTCCTATGGATTGGTGTCCATGAACCAGTAGAGGGGATTGGTGTCTCTTATGGATTGGTATCCACAAACTTGAGCAAGGGGATTGGTTTCTCCTGTGGATTGGTGTCCACAAACTTGTATAGGGGATTGGTGTCCACAAAATTGTATAAGGGATTGGTGTCTCTTGTGGGTTGGTACCCACAAATTTATTGAAGAAAAATATAAGTAATATTTTGTCATGGTTTTCTCTCAAGAGGGTGTTTCCATGTAAAAGCTTTGTCTCTCATATGTGTGGTGATTTGTGCATTGTTTCTTTATTGCATTAATATTATTGTTGTTATCATTTGGATTGAAAAGATAAAAGTTTTATATTATACTGTTCACCCCCTCTTAGTATAATCTTGTGTTCTTCATACTCACAATGCAATATTGACGTAGCAGCAACAAAATCAAAAGGAGAAAGCACGCTGTGAAGCCAAGCATTGAGAAGCAAATGTAGCAAGTTTGATGTGAGTTTCTAGAAAAAATATTAAAGCTTTCAACAAGAGTTCACAAATAGTAGAAGACCGTCTCTGTTGCACAAACATTGAAGGAGGAAAGTATTGGAGAGAGAGGCACACATGTGGGGAGCTAGCAATGTCAAAATAGACGTTAGGAGGAAACACGACTTGAAAATAGTTTGATTGTGTTTAGAACAAGGCAACCATCGAGGGACATTTTAAGGTAGTTGTACTACCATTATCTGAAGGCATTGAGGAGCCAAAGAGATGCTATTTGTTTTTCTTTTATAAAGAATTCAAGAGTGCAAGGAGATAAAATAGAATACCAGCGAGTGCAAGGAAATACAACATATCACCTGCAAATGCAAGGAGATACAACAAGTAAGAAATGTAATTAATTTTGCCAAGGTTTAAGTTTTCAACAACAAAAAAATTTCTAACGGATGGATTCAAGTTTGTATTGCTTTTCACTTGGGAATCTAATCCCACATCTACCCTACAAAAGGTGTGGAACATAATAAAAACACCTTAGCATAATTGGTTTATGGTGAGCACCTCACAGTGCCCACAATGTCCAGTTGGAGGGAACTGGTGCTTTGCGCGCCATATGTAGGCAAGCCCAATTGGAGGGTGTTGGCACTTTGTACACCATATGCAAGAAATCCCAGTTGGAGGGTGCTGATGTCTTGGATGCCACATGGCAGAATTTGAGTGACTTGTTACTGTGATCGTTGATTGGAAGTTATCCTGTGCGGTTTACCGATGACCTATTATGAGTTCGCTGTAGACCTACTGTGAGTTGACTGCACACTCAGGGAATTTTGTTGAGGCAGATTTGGAGGACCAAACAAAAGGAAGATCATCATTTTTTTTGAGGCGTATTTGGAGGTATAGTGAATTAATTACTTTCTCAAGGTGGTTTTAATTATTTTAGGAAATTATTTTTGTTGTTTTTATAAAGAGGGAGGTATAAGGAATTATTAAGATACATAATATTGAATTGAGTTAGAAAAGAGTTTGCTGTTTTGAAGTACACGTGGGAATATGTAAAAGAGTATAGTCTCACACAAGTAGAAGGATTGTTTTAAAACAAGTTAAGATGTCACATAGTATAAGGAAAGAATAAAAGGATTAATGCACATCTTCACCCAAGCATTCAATTGAAAAGGAATGACATTTAAACTATCTACAAGAAGAAGAAAAGGTGCACAAGATAATTACAAATCAATATTTACAAGGTCAGTTATCAAGTGCTAGACTTGGGCTACCTTTAAAATATAATAAATGTGAGACATGTGGAAGCAATATATATAATAAAGAAGGATATCTTGGCCATTTGATGCTTCCAACACCAGTATATCATTCTCTATATGTTCAGGAGATTAAACGAATTTTGAGTAGAATATGTATGAATTGCTTTTAGTTGAAGAAAGCAATCTCAAGAAAACCTGAAGAATTTGATGTCATTATTGATCAGATTTGGGAGTAGAATTGAGTAGTGTTTGTGAGCATATTTGAGAGTAAATTTGAGCAGTGGTTGTGATCGGTTTTGGAGCATAATTGATTGAGGTTGGTGCCTCAAGGGGATTGGTGTCTTCTGTGGGTTGGTGCCCATAAACTTGCAGAAGGGGATTAGTGTCTCTTATGTATTGGTGTCCACAAACTTGTATAGGGGATTGGTGTCTCCTTTGGGTTGGTGTCCATGAACATGTATAGGGGATTGGTGTCTCTTGTGTATTGGTGTCCATCAACTTGTATAGGGGATTGGTTTCTCCTGTGGATTGGTGTCCACAAACTTGTATAGGGGATTGGTGTCCATGAAATTGTATAGGGTATTGGCATCTCCTGTGGGTTGGTGTCCACAAACTTGTATAGGGGATTGATATCCACGAACTTGTATAGGGGATTGGTGTCCATGAACCTATATAGGGGATTGGTGTCCACAAACTTGTATAGGGGATTGGTGTCCACAAAATTGTATAAGGGATTGGTGTCTCTTGTGGATTGGTGTCCACAAAATTGTATAGGGTATTGGTATCTCCTATGGATTGGTGTCCACGAACTTATATAGGGGATTTGTGTCTCCTGTGGATTGGTGTCCACAAACTTGTCTAGGGTATTGGTGTCTCCTATGGATTTGTGTCCACGATCTTGTATAGGGGATTGGTGTCTCCTATGGATTGGTGTCCATGAAATTGTATAGGGGATTGGTGTCTCCTATGGGTTGGTACCCACAAAATTTATTGAATAAAAATATAAGCAATATTTTGCCATGGTTTTCTCCCAAGAGGGTGTTTCCACGTAAAAGCATTGTCTCTTATGTGTATGGAAATTATGCATTGATTTATTATTGCTTTCATATTATTGTTGTTATCATTTGGAAAGAAAAGTTTTATCTTATACTGTTCACCCCCCCTCTCAGTATAAGCTTATGTTCTTCATTGATTTTATAGGAAGCTCTCAAAAACCAAACGTTAGCCCAACAAGGATGTCGCAACACTAATGATCCATTTAGACACTTATAAACATGAGGTTTAAATGGTAGAATGTCATCTTCAAGCGGATGAAAACCTTACTAGAGGTTTATATGAATATAGATGCGGTCTAGGGTGAGGACCAAAATCATAGTTTAGGTAGGAGAGGCATAGCCAAACCAGAGAAGCAAAGCATACGTCCAACCGCAAGGTAAAAATATCAACATATGCAACCAAACCGATGTAAACCAAACACAGATTTAAACATGGAAGGAAGGTATTTTAATGTCCAACCTGATGATTTGGAGATCAAATGTGTCTAACTTTCTTTCAAGTTGAATCATGCAACATTTCACCACCAAGAATTTGTGTTTTGGTGCTAGCTTTCCTCTTTTTACCATTCGCAGTGAAATCCTTCTTTTTGATTCATCCTTTATCGTCGAGTCATCCCTAAAAGTGTTGCCATACTCCTTCTAATAAGGGACAGTGTCCACTCACTTCATCTACTACCATCCTATCTCATAACTCCCCCATCCGTCCACCTTCAATTCCACCTTATCACCTCGATGGATGAGCAGGTTCAAATCAAATCTTAAATATTTTTCCTCTTCATAGAAGCTTCACCATCAAGGCATTCCTTCCCATGGTTGGTAGAGGATTTCTATATAGTTTTAAAATAGATTTACATTATCTAAAATAAACTTTCATTATTGTAGAATGAACTTCTTGTAAATTATTTATTATTTATAAAAGAACTTATATTATCATTTGAAAATAATACAATTATTATTTATAAATGAAGCTCTATTACCATTTAAAACAATATAACTATTATTTATAAATGAATTTCTATTATCATTTAAAACAATATAACTATTATTTATAAATGAAACTCTATTATCATTTAAAACAATTTAACTATTATTTATAAATGAATTTCTATTATCATTTAAAACAATAATTTTATAAAGTAAAAGGTTTTCTCATCGAATACTAACATCATGCTATTCTTTGAAATATTTTAAGCAAAATAAGGAGCTTTCATAGATAACCATATTCTGAATGCTTTCCAAACCATTGATGTAGATAGTGATGAAGTAAAAGACAATCAAACATATGCAATAGACAAAGAGGGAATCTTTCCATCAACCTAGTCACCTGTCTGAGCCTGAGATTTTACGATAGCTACTAGGCTATCAATTGAGGCTCAAGTTGGCTAGCTATTGACAATTATACCTAATCGAATGCATGCCTATATTAAGGTATCCATCCATGTTACCACCAAGTTGCCGTAGTCATCATTTCCCCAACCTCAAGTACCCTTGCTTCTAGTGGATGATTCTACTTCTTCCATCCACAAGTGTACTTGATCTTGTACATTTGGTAATATGTCAACAGTACCATGCTCTTCCAAATCAACTAAATATCACATATTTGGTTTAATTCCTCTAACTAGGTATTAAAGCATCATAAATTAATACATTGTTTCATTGTGCCAAAAAGCCCGCCAGGGAGGATCATGACACTATGCTCTGAAAGGACACATTTGTATGAACTAATGAAGTAGAATAGGCTTTCCTTACCCTAAAAAATGCTACGTGCAACACCCAAGTTTAAGAGATACTTGATTTCTCCAAGACTTTTGTGATAGAGAGTGATGCATTAGGTGTTGGATTGGGGGTCAAACTCATGCAAGAAGGAAAACCCCTTGCATTCATCAATAATCCATTATTAGGATAAAATTTAGTCAAATTAACCTATGAAAAAGAGATGATGACCATTGTCTTTATGATTCTCCATTGGAGATCATATTTGATAGGGTGACATTTCATCATCAAGGTGGATAATTATATCTTAAAATATCTTTTGGAACAACAAGTTTCTTCCTTGGAGTAGCAAAAATGTGTAACTAAGCTCTTAGGGTTTAGCTATAAGATAGTATACCATAAGGGTAAGGAGAATATGGCAGCAAATGCGCTCTCTAGAATTCCAATAACACAAGGTATTCTCTATGCAATGTCCATTATCTAGGTTGATTGGATAGAGGAGCTAAAATCAAAGTTACAAGGTGACCATGCATCAATAATCATTCATGACCTATAGATAGAAATAGAGGATCATCCTAACTACACATGAAATGGAGGGAGACTCTGCTGCAAGTAGAGTGTTGTCATTCCATCCACCATAGGACTTAGGTCTTAGATTTTTTAAGAGCTCCATTCTTCACCAATAGGAGGACACACCAACTTCTTACATGCCTATAAATGGAGAAAATATAGCTTTTATGGCCTAGTTTGAAGGTTAATGTGAAGCAGTTTGTGGAAACATATAGTACATGCTAACATCAAAAAGGAGAAATAATTAAAACACTAGGTCTCCTTCAACCCTTACCCATTATTGATTCACAATGGATATATATTTCCATGGACTTCATTGAAGGGCTCCCTCCATCGAGTGGAAAAATGATTGTCGTAGTTGTAGTAGATAGGTTGACCAAGTATGTTCACTTTTTCCCCTTGGGTCATCCTTATACTATAAAGACAATGGCACAAATTTTTATGGACCTGATTTTTTGGTTCCAAAAGACCCCTTACTCAATAGGTAGTAACTATGGCAAGGTACTTACCATTAAGTTTTAGGAGGAACTCCACCATATTTAGGGTATAGGGCTAAAAAGAAATATATCTTATCATCTGTAGACTGATGGTTAGACTAAGGTGATCAACAAATATCTAGAGATATACCTTAGATGCTTCATCTCTAATCAAAAATCCAAATGGATCCAATGGCTTCTCCTTATGAAATGGCGGTACAACACCACTTTCCATACAACCTCCAATACTTAACTCTTACCTTATAGGTAGTTCAAAGGTAGAGGTAGTTGATACTATCCTCACTCATCAGAAGGAGATCCTAGTTAACCTGAAAAAAAACTTAGCAACTTCCCAAAATCGTAAGAAACAAAAAGCATATCCCACACATCCCACACACCAAAAAATAAGAAGGTAAAATTCTACTTTTTCATACTAAATCCAATGCATAAATACTTTTTGAATTTATATCATTTTTGAGTGAAAATTATAGTTTTAAGATTGATGCACTTTGATGCAATCTTTATGCCACTTGGAGAAAAATATCATAATAAAAAAAAAAATCAAAAACCAAGATTTTTTTTGAAACTACAAACTTTTTCTAATTCACTCATTTCCCACTTTAGAAAATATTATCATTCACTTTATCCATAAATTCAAAAGAAATTCTAAAATCTTGATTTCCCCCGAATCAATAGAAACCCCATTTTTAAGGATATTTTTTATTTTTTTAGTGATTTTGACACCTTCCCCATTGCGATCCTCTCTTCAAGTTGATTGTTTTGATATATAACCTAGTAACACTTTTTGGACTCCTTTTTTGTGTCCAATATGACCCCACCTACCTGTTCTCAAGAACTCTCCTTCAAAAATGTGAATGAAGACCTTAATAAAATCAAGAACAATCTCTCGAATCTAAAAAAAATTGATAAATTGGATCAAATTGAGAAAATTGAGAAAATTGAGTCTAGTATATTTGGACTTAGCACTAAATAAGACTAGTTATAGAATACATTCTCATAGTTGTTGCTATAGAGATAATCCTACTTAGGGCAAGGGCAACCTTCTATTTTAGGATAGGGACAAGATTTAAGTTTAGGATAGAGATCAAATTTAGGTTCAAGATAGGGATCAACTTCAAGTATAGGATAGGCACACACTTTAAGGCTTGGCATTCCTTCATTTCATCCACCCCACCAATGACCAAGTTGGAATTCCCTCACTTTGATGGAGTTGAACCCACTAGTTGGATTTATAGGGCCAAACAATATTTCTCCTTAAATCATACCCTACTTTGGTAAAATATATGCATTGATTCCTTTAATTTAGAGTATGAATCCATTAAGTGCTATCAGTGGTTTGAGAAGACCTCTAGTACACTTGCTTGGTGAGGGTATAGAAAAAGTGCGAAGATCACTATTGTCATCTTTTTTAAATGGTGAGGTTTATAAAAGTGAACCTTAGAAGTACAAAATGTTGGACACTCATGTGCACTTAAGTGTCATCTGTAGCGATATTGAACTCAAAATTTTGTTCTCTTATAATGCTAAAAAATAATTGGGACTTCTTTGTGAGTAATTCCTTGTGAAAATGAAACAAAATCTCTCACCCTTGGGTTGGTTTTGGTGGGTTGTTGCAGTTGGTATCAAAGCTCTAGGTCATATGACTAAAATATTCCATGGAGAGAACCTAGGATAAGCCTTCAGTTGATGTTCTACTTCGGGGAGACTTATTCTTCTAGGGACCTTAACTTAATCTAGGATAAGATAGGTATTTCACATCGACTAGACCAGTCTTACCAAGGAGTAAAAATCTTAGAAAGTATAGTTTCTTATTGAGAATGACATATTGCAATGAGGTAAGTGTGACCTAGATCATTATTAGAGAAGTGATAATGGTCATACCCAAGATGGCTCCTTACGGGTAGGCAAGGACGACCATGATCATTATCGAAGGAGTGATAATGGTCCAAGTTGATTCATGGGGAAATGAAACTAACTAATTGTAAGTACAATTTGGGAGAAATTGTAACTTATCCATCTATTTTTTATGGAGATAAGATGACATATGTTTCAAGAGGAGGGTCATCTAAGAAGGTGGGGTTAGCTATGTAAGAGGAAGTTGTAGTATATCCTCCAAAAGAAAGTTGGAAGAATAATGGACTCCAAGAAAACTAGAAGAATAATGGGATCTAGTGAGAGGGTGGAAAACCTTACTTCAGTGGTTAAGTTGCTTAAAGAGCAGATGGAGTAGCAACACAAATTATTGGAAAATCTGGTTAATAAAGAAATTGATAACAAGGATTCAAAGGGTAGATAGGAAGAGACTATTTCTAGAGGAATCCATGAAGGTAAAGCTGATATTGAGGCTGATCTTGCCAAGTACCTTAAGAATATTAAGGTATCAAAATTTAATGGAAGAGAAGGGGGTGATGCAACAAAGTCTTGGTTGAATGAATTGAAAAATTATTTTTTCTATAAATAATTACTCATTTGAAAACCTAAACTATTTGGGCAACCCTTCATCTTCAAGATGTAACCTTGGAATGGTGGAATACATTTAGGGTCGGTAGAGGAATCTAAGTAGTGGACCTTAAATGGGATAAATTTGTAAGGGTATTTAAGAAAGGATTCCTATTAGATCAATTTTTAGGTAGAGAAGTTTGAGGAGTTATCTATGCTCCAATAAGGTACATTGACTATGGAGGTGTATTATCAAAGATTCATTAAACTCTTAAATATGTTATTGAGTATGAGATCAATGAAAATTAAATGTGGATAGAGTTCCTAGCTGAATATGACCTTGGTATAGAGTATATCAAAGGAAAATAAAATAAGGTTGCAAATGCATTAAGTAGGAGAAATCACATAGCAACATTGGCCAAAGTCACATAGAATTGATAAACAAAGGCAGGGAAATGCAGTTACAATATCAATATTACATTAAAATTTGAGCTAATATTGAGAAAAATCTTAAGAAAAATAAGGATTTTAACATAAAATATGGACTTTTATGTTTTCATACACAAAATTAGTGAATGATTATGCAAGGGACGCATAGTTTTCCCTATTATACTCACCTAGGGGGTGCAAAGATGAGAGGAAGAAAGAAAAATAGTTTTTATTGGTCATGAATGAAACAATATATCACTAGTTTTATTGCTAGATTTTTGGAATGCCATAAGGTAAAGGCATAATATAAGCATCCAATAAAAAAATTGTACCCATAGAATATACTAGGTACCAACATGATGCAATACTTGTGGTGGTAGACAAGTTGACTAAAGTTGCACTTTTTAAATCGAAGAACATCAAGGATAATGCTTTAGTTATGGCAAATATATTTTTTAAAGAAATTTTTAGGTTACATAATTTTCCTAAGGTGATCATATCAAAAAAATATTCTAGGTTGACATTAAAATTTTGATAGGCTCTTCATCATGTAATGGACACTAAATTGAATATTAGTTCTGTGTACCATCCAAAAACATATGAAAAAATGAAGAGGCTGAACCAAGTTCTAGAATATATGCTTGACATGTATTGCATGGATCAAAAGTCTAAGTGGGAAGACTTTTTACATCTAGTTGAATTTACGTATAATAATGGATACTATGCATCCTTGGTAATGACTCCATTTGAAGCATTGTATGGCAAGAGATGCAAAACACCTCTATCACAGGATAATCCAAAATATCAGGTGGTGATCAAACCTAAACACTATCAAAGAGATGGAGAAGCAACTTAGAGTGATTTGATAGAGACTCAAGGAAGCAGTCGATTATTGAAAGAGCTATGCTAATATTATGAGATCATCAAGAGAATTCTCTATGGGAGATAAAGTTTTCTTGAGGGTAAGACCAATAAAAAGTGCCATCAAGTCAATTTAGTTGGATTCCTATTTTTTTGGGCCTAGCCTTTAGGCTTACCTTGTCACCCAACCTATCAAATATCCATGATACTTTCCACATATCCCTACTTAGAAAGTATGTTGTTGATCCTTCTCATGTTTGAAATGTTTTAAAATTACAAATGGAATATCCCTCAACCATTGAGGTGCAACTGGTAATAATTATAGGGTTTTGTTCTTAGATCTTGAGAAAAAAAACCCTAGATCAATGTAAGGTCCAATGGGACCACTATTTAGAAAATTGCGCAACTTGAAAATATGTTTAGGAATTGAGAAAGCAATTATTATTTTTTTGAATGAAATATTTTCTTAGCTTTAAAAAACAAAAGGGACTATGTTTAGTCCAATGGGGGAGTATGTAATGACCCTCAACAAGACTTGTTATTGATACTTATTTTACGTATTGATGCATGGATATCAAATGCATAATATTATTTTATGTTATCAAGATATGTTGATAGTTGCACTTTATGCTTCTACTTTTGGAATATGGTACTACTGATAAAATGTGTAGTTGTAAGACCAAGTACTCTTATGGGTGAATCGGTATGAGACAACCACTAGAGTTGAGAGAATGAAAAATGATGGATGACATTCTCATCGACAACACAAGGGCAAAAAGAAACCCTTCATGTAGGTGCATTGCATATATGTATGTTTTATTGAATGCACCATTGGGTAAGGAGGTTGCTATTAAGCAAAAGAGCCATCCTTAGTAGGAGGGTGATAGCATCACAATTATCGTAAAACCTCCTACTTAAAGAAAAAAGACTTTGGTTGTGTTTATTGTTAATTGCATCCTAGTTGGACAAAGACGATAGAGAGAGAGACTTTATGTGTTGTTTGATATCAATGCTAATGGTTAATATTAATATTCGATAGTAATTAAATTAATTAGGTGAGTAGTTAGTTTAATTATTCTAATGTTGGTAGCATTAGGAAAATAGACTAATTAAATTTTTTTATTGATTTAATTATTTAATAAAATTACAACCAAATGCATCCTCTTATGCATATATATATAATGCATAAGAGGATGCATTTGGTTGTAAATAAAAACAATTAATGTTTATTTAGGTTGTAAAGTGGAAAAAGACAAATTCATTAATAGATTAAAACATAATGTTGGCAAGATAGAAATATTGGAATGTGGTTTTGTTGGCATCGGAATCTTCTTGTAACATATAGTGGGTGTTACTCTATGGTCATGCAAGAAGTTGCTTCTGCATTATTCTTCTTCTTGGGAGAGGTTTTCCCCATAAATATATTTGGAAGAGTTCACTAAGTCCGAGGTTGGGAGCAAAAGAAAGAGTTAGAAAAAGACAGACTCAGAAGGAGGAGATATGAAGGAAGGGAAGAGCTACTTGGAATGACCTTTATTGTAGAGGTTTTTGATTCCATAATTTACCTTGAAACATTTCATACTTCATTGAATTATATAGTTGGCTTAGTGCAAATATATTACATGTTTTCTTGGTTATTGCTCTTAGCTATATGCTTGGTTTTCCACTACTTTTCTTTTGGTAAGTGTGTTCTTACAAGCTTAGCCAAGCTTGTAGAGAGTTATGCTCTTTTTAGCTTACTTTTTGAAAGATATATTTCATTATTTAGAATAAAATTTAACTGATTTGATTTGTGGAAGAATTATTTTAATTTATTGGTTGCTTTTCGAAAGAGTATTTCATTATTTAGAATGAAACTTAGTTGATTTGTTGTTTGCTTTTCAAAAGAGATATTTTATTATTTAGAATGAAATTTAATTGATTTTCTTCCTAGAATATTTTTTTATTATCAATTACTTTCCATAAGAGTTTTTCATTATTTAGAATGGAAGTTAGTTGATTTATTGTTTGCTTTCTATAAGAGATATTTAATTATTTAGAATGAAATTTAATTGATTTGCTTCCTAAAAGAATTATTTTAATTTATTGGTTGCTTTTGAGAAGAGTATTTCATTATTTAGAATGAAACTTAGTTGTTTTGTTGTTTGCTTTTTGGAAGAGTTATTTAGAATGAAACTTCAATGATATGCTTTCTAGAAGAGTTATTTTATTTATTTAAAAGAAACTTCATTGATTTGCTTGATCAAATATTTTACGAGCTTCATTAGAATGCTTAAGTTGGTATTTTGGAGCTATTAGTATATTTTTAATATTGTAAATATTAGGTCCGAGGTGTAGACCAATTGGTTCATCCAAACCCCATAAGGGGGCGGAGGTCTAAGGTTCAAATCTTGGGCCTCATCGGATTGAACGCTTGTCCCTTTCCTGGTGCTTTCACCGACGTAAAAGGTTTAAAATGATTGTGGCATGGTGGTTATAGGGGCGGACTACATGAAGATCTATGTGGCAGCTTCCGAGGCGGACAACGCAAAATACTGTGGTGGCCATAAAAAGTTGGACAACCTGCTTGTATTCGTGGCGGCTACCGATTCCACCATTTAAATACAATATATATATATATATATATTGTAAATTTTGCTTGTTTTCTTAATCAATAATTCTATGATTTGTTGAAAGAAAACATTGTTATTAAAGAGAAAACTTTGTACTCATTTATGAAGTAAATATTGTTATTAGGTTGTATCTATTGATTGGCATTAGAAGAAACTATGAAATGAGAATCATAAAAGGAATTCAATGGACAAGGCTTAGGTAGCCAAGGAATCCATGTTTGGAAGAAGTATGAGATTCTTCACACACACACACACATAGTATGAAATTTGCTTGATTGATGTAATATTATTTACTTTTAAAATTGCATGTAGGCTTGATATGGATGAGGCTTGAGTAGCCAAGGAATCCATACATGGGAGAAGTATGAGATTCTTCCATTGTATTTGCATGTAATTGCTTTGTATGGTGCATTGTTGATTGCTTAAATTGCATAGTGCATGTTAGACTTGCATATGCATGATAGAGTTATCTTGATCCCTAAAATTCTACTCAAGTTCATGGAAAATATCTACCAAGAGGATCACCTTGAAAGAGAAGATGGATCTAGGGACCATTTATGTTGAAATGTATTATTGTATTTGAAGAAAGAAATACTTGAAAAGTATTTGTATTGAAATTATGCAAAGCTTTTGGATGAAGAAAGGATGTATTGTAAATATACTTGTTATAGTATTTCAAGACTTGATCAAGAAAATGGAAGTTAAGTGTTGTTATTTTTTCATGTAAGTTCTTGGAATATTGGTTATGTGCAAAATAGAAAGAATATGATTTTATGATAATAAATCCTTGAATGTTGTGTTATTATTTTATTCTAAAATACAAGAAATGCTAAATGTTAATACTGTGATTTGAAAGTATTTATGTTAGCGTACTTAACATAGTTTGTCTCTATTTCATTATTTAGCTCACTGTTACAACTCCTGTAACAGTTTAGTTTATGCCGGTGTGCTATTCCCGACATTGTAACCTGTATTTAAAAATTTGATGAATAATACATTTCTAGTTCGCATTCTAACATGGCATCAGAGCCAGATTGCAGGGAGCAGTGAGAAGCCGAGGTTGGAGGACAACGAATTTTTTTTCTGTGTTGGGGAGGCATATTTTTTATTATTTTTATTTTTTCATGCCGCGCGCAATCACGCGGCGTTCTGTGCAGGTGTTTTTTACCTGCAGCGCACAGACTGGATCGCAGAGCGCAGGCAAAAAATTGAAAAAAAGAAAAAAAAAGAAAAAAAAAAAATCGCGGGACGCAGGGAGCTGCATCCTCGCGGGACGCAGGACGCAGCGCAGCTGAACGCCCACTAGGCGCAGCACTGCCATGTCCGCGTTGGACGTAGCGCGTCCCACGTCCACAGACACAGTGCGCCTTGCGCGTGTCCCACTGGACGCAGGAGCGTCCCCAACGCCCCCCCCGTTGAACGTGCTGACTGTGCGTCGCGCTGCCTGCACGTGGACGCACAGGGCCCCCCCCAATGGACGCGAATGCAGCGCGCAACGCGCTGCGACGTCCCGACCCCCCTCCCCCCGTGGACGCGAGCGCGGCGTGCAACGCGGCTGCGACGTCCCGGCCCCCCATCGACGCAGCGGCGTTTTTCACGCGTCGTACCCCCCGGTTCGACGCGCCGCAGAGTTGCAGGCGGACCCTGTGCGCGGGTATTTATAAAAAAAAAAAAAAAAAAACTGGACGTGCGCGAGTGTGGACGAAAGCCACAGCGGGCTCGGGCTCGGGAAGGAAAGAGGAGGACGGGAGAGCACGGGAGGAGTTGCAGACTGAGGACCCTCCTCAAATACGAGGGGGCCCTTTCTCCTCCCAGATCAGCCCACGGGCTCACTGGCAAGTGAGCTGCGTGGTGGGTTCCGGGAACCCAGTAGTCGGGGGTTCAAATCCCGCCGACTCCCCCCTTGCAAAGGTATAAATTTTTTTTCAAAGGTTTTATTTAATTATTATTTTTTAGTTAAAATTTTTAATTTTAATTTATTTTTTTATAGTTTTTAAAACTTTATAAATTAAAATTTAATTTTAATTTATTTTTTTATAAGTTTTTAAAAACTATATAAATTAAAATTATTTATTTTAACTTTAAATATATAATAATTATTAAAATGCTTTGTTAAAGAGATTTTTTTTAAGGGGGGATATTTTTTCAAAAAATCAAAGGGGGAATGTGAGTAATTTTCTGAAAAAGCAATTTGGCGAATTGTAAAAGGTGCATTTTCAGTCGTGACCGACACCTTGTGGGTTAATTCTTGTGGGCACTTTTTATGTTGTATGTTGCATATTTCATTTTTTGCACTACTTCATTAAAAGTTAAAAAAAATCAAATACACTCCCTAAGTCCTCGGAATAATTAAAACCCATCCGTGCAATTTATTGCACTGCAGCATTCGGTATTTGTGATACCTCTGGCCAACACTTACAAGTAAAGCTGTCGTGATTAGGCTACTGTATCCGCCGCCTAATATAGCTGCTACAACGACGTCTGAGCTTGTTCTCTATAAATCGTTGGGGAGAGATAAGTTAGCCATTTTTGCATTTTTTTACTCCATCCACTACCCTTTATCACACTTGTGTTTAGGCGTAAATCCGACGAAGTATTCTTCATAGTGTTTAGGGGAAGTTACGCCCCACGCATGAGAAGAATCTTCTATGGTAGGTGCCATCAACAAGGCGATTCCCTTTCAGTACCGCTTATGTTCCACGTATCGTATGATCTCTAAAACTCACCTATAGTCTCCCTCACGTAAGGGCAGGTGATTTTTGTTGATCTTTCTAAATACCTATATTTTCCCTCATGTAAGGGCGAGTATTTTGTACAGTATAACGGCCTAGCAAAAGGTATATCGAAAGGGGGACCAATTGGTGTTATAAGGAACCTTCACTATGGCCGCTGTTGCAAAGTTGATGACTGATCCTCATCAGTTATTGAAAGGTCCAAATTATACACCATGGAAACATAAGATGAAGGCAATTCTCCAAATGGAAGATTTGTGGGATATTGTTACTGGAGCAAAAACTAGGCCTTCACCAATAGCAGGATCCATAGGTCCTTCCACAGATCAGATAGCTTTTGACAAGAAAGACAGTCGAGCAAAGGTGCTCATTTTGTTTGCTGTTTCAGATGAAGTGCAACCTCATATAGCTGACAAAGCAAGTGGTAAAGAGGCATGGGATGCCCTTAGAACCATCTATGAGGTAAAGAATGATTCAACCATTCTTCATCTTCAACAACAACTTCATAACCTGAGTTTGAGACAGGGTGAAACAGTTGAACTCTTTCTGTGCAGAGTGTCTGAATTGAAAGAGAAATTGAATTCTTTGGGAGATACTGTGGACGAAAAGCTTCTCATTTCACTTGTGATGAGAGCTTTTCCTTCTTCATTTGATATATTGATCACCTCCATCCAGGTGTCTCAACGACAAATTACCTACATCGAGTTGGTCAATCTGCTTCAACAACAGGAGGCACGCCAACTTCACAAGGATGATTCTTCCAATACAACCCTATACACCAACAGGCAAGGTTCTAGGAAGAAAGGTAATGGGCAAAAAGGAGGCAACTTTCAGAAAGGAGGAAATTCTCAACAAGATACAAAAGGAAAAGGTAAACAACCTCAACAGAAGAAGAGGTGGTGCAAGATCTATGAGAAGGACAACCATGACACCAACAGGTGTTGGCATAAGAACAACAAAAAGGCCAAAACAAACCACAAAATAAAAACAAGCAACCCCAGGTGAATGTTGCTGTTGAAGAATCTGACTTAGATTCTGAATGGGCACACAAGGTGCTCATGACTACCACAGATTCCACATAGAGGGATCCTGTCTGGTATGTCGATTCTGGAGCTAGCAAACATATGATTGGCGACAGATCATGGTTTGAATCATTCATGGCCAAAGAGGGCAAACCTATCACCATTGCTGATGATAAAACCTACAGGGTTCAGGGAGAGGGTACAGTTTCAGTCACTCTTCCTGATGGCAAGTGTCAGATTGACAAAGTCCTCTATGTTCCGAGATTGGCCAACAATTTGTTGTCAGTGACACAAATCCTGGATAGAAATATGGTTGTCAACTTTCATGTTGAGAATGGCAAGAAGTGTTGTACTATTACCAGTAAGGGTAAGCAGATTGCAACAGCTTCATATAAGCACGACTTATTTGCACTAGATGCTATCTCTGCTCCACATGTTGCCATGACTGTCTCTACCAAGGAGGCAACTTCCCTATGGCACAAGAGATATAGGCATCTTAGTTCTGGCTACTTACTTGAGCTCAGTAAGTATGAGATGGTAAAGGGTCTTCCTTCCCTTTCGCCACATTGCCGGTGTGCTCGACCGCTTAGCGGGAAAGCGGATATAGTACCATTTGAGAAGAGCTCAACAAGAGTACGAAAACCTCTGGAGTTAATTCACATCGATCTGTGCGGTCCTTTCATACCCAACAGTTGTGGAGAGAAGAGGTACTTTCAGTTATTCGTAGATGACTACTCACGAAAGATGTGGGTTTTCTTTCTCCAACCGAAATCGAAGCTTTCACATTCTTCCAACAGTTCAAGAAATCCGTTGAGAAGGAGTCAGGAGCTTCTATTAAAACCCTCCGCTCAGATCGAGGGGGGGAGTTTACCTCTAATGAATTTTTTGCATTCTTAGATAAGCATGGAATCAAGAGACAGTTAACAACCGCCTATACTCCTCGACAAAATGGAGTTGCTGAGAGAAGGAACCGTTCTATCATGGAAATGGTTCGTTGTATGCTCACAGGAGCTACTCTTGGGCAACAATATTGGGTAGAAGCTGTCACCACTGCAGTATATTTGTTGAATAGGGCACCCACAAAGGCCCTAAAAGGAATGACTCCACAGGAAGCATGGAGTGGTCAAAAACCCTCCATATCTCATCTACGTATTTTCGGATGTCACGCTTTCATGCACATACCAAAAGAGAAAAGGAAGAAGCTAGATGAGAAAACACTGAGATGTATTTTTCTTGGTTATGATGAGCACTCTAAAGGATATCGTTTGATAGATCCTTTGACCAAGAAAATTCATGTCAGCAGAGATGTTGTCTTTGATGAAGCTTTCACATCACAGAGCACATCTAAAGTACACCTAGATATTGTGGAATCTAAGGAAGAGAAGATTCCTTCGTCAACACAGACAGGAGGTCCTTCTACATCTTCTTCAAAACCACCGAAGAAGAATCCAAAATGGTGTACAAATACAATCAGAGACGCAAATTTATCCACTCCTCCCAATTTGAACTTGGATAGACCTCGTACACGCAGTATGGCTCAAAAGAAAAAAGAAGCCAAAGAAACTGGTGAGGTTGATGATCTTTGTCAATCTTTTGAGGAACTTTCTGTAACTCCAAGTACAGAAGTAGAGGATATGGATATTGATGATGACAGGGCGTTCATGTCTACCATAGATGATCTTGAACCTGCATCAGTGCAAGATGCTCTCAGTGAGCCTCAGTGGAAGGTCGCTATGGATACAGAGTATGAGTCTTTGATGAAAAATAAAACTTGGAAGCTTGTTGATTTGCCGCATGGAAAGAAACCCATTGGCTGCAAATGGGTATATAAAGTCAAGTACAAGGCAGATGGAACAATTGATAAGCATAAGGCCCGTCTTGTTGCAAAGGGCTATGCTCAAAAGGAAGGCATTGACTACGCGGAAACTTTTGCACCTACTCGCTCGGATGACCACAATTCGGGTTATGTGTGCTATGGCAGCACAATATGGGTGGAAAGTTCACCAGATGGATGTCAAAAGTGCCTTTCTAAATGGTGATCTCCAAGAAGAAGTCTACATGACTCATCCAGAAGGATTTGAAGTGGAAGGCCAAGAGCAGAAGGTTTGCAAATTGGTCAAATCCTTATATGGTCCGAAACAAGCTCCTCGAGCTTGGTATATAAAAATGGACAATCACCTTATGCGGCATGGATTTAAGAGATGTCCGTCGGATGCAAACCTCTATTTCAAGAAACGAGGTTCGAGATAGTGTTGCTTGTACTCTATGTGGATGATCTGCTCATTACAGGGAGTTTAGAAACAATGATCTCTACTGTCAAAAGAAACTTGTGTAAATCTTTTGAGATGACAGATCTCGAACTTCTCCATTACTGTCTTGGTCTAGAATTCAGCCAGAAGGAGCACTCCATCAAAGTGTCTCAAAAAAAATATGCCAAGACATTGCTGGAAAAATATTGCATGACTGATTGCAAGCCAATGGCAACTCCGATGGAGAATGGACTTCAGTTATCGCGATATGATGATTCACCTCAGGTAGATGGTACTCTCTATCGACAGTTGATTGGGAGTCTCATATATCTGACCAATACTAGGCCAGATCTCGTATTTGTTTTCAACTATCTTTCGAGGTTCATGCAGGAGCCTAAGACCACTCATTGGAAAGCAGAAAAATGTGTTCTTCACTATGTCCATGGTACTATGGAATATGGCCTAGAATACAAGAGGAACAACAAATTCTTCTTGCAAGGATACATGGACTCTGAATATGTCGGATCATTTGATGATCGCAAGTCAACTTCTGGATACATTTTTCATCTGGGATCCGGTCCTCTCTTGGCACAGCAAGAAGCAACCGGTGGTTGCTATTTCATCAACAGAGGCGAGTATCACGCCGCACGTGAAGCTGTGTGTGAAGTGATATGGTTGCGTCGCATTCGACAAGTATGGGCCATCCATCAAAATCTCCAATACACTTGTTTTGCGACAATCAGGGTGTTCTGAACCTCGTCAAGAATCCAGTCCATCATGAAAGAACAAAGCACATAGACACACAATGTCATTTCATTCGTGATGAAGTTCCAAAGCACCGAATTCAGCTTCATCACATTCCCACTGATGCTCAAGTTGCAGACATTTTCACTAAGGCACTTGGACGTGTCAAATTTGAATTGTTTCGCAGCTCTCTTTGTATTGCAAAATGATGTAAGGGGATGTTAGTATAGCTATTAGTTATTACATTACCCAAATAATGTAATAAAGGGGGATGTTAGCGTACTTAACATAGTTTGTCTCTATTTCATTATTTAGCTCATTGTTACAACTCCTATAACAGTTGATTCAGTTTACGCCGGTGTGCTATTCCCGGCATTGTAACCTGTATTTAAACATTTGCTGAATAATACATTTCTAGTTCGCATTCTAACAATTTAGTCTCTAGCAAAGTGTTATGATGCATTTGATTATGTTTTAATATAACATTTTATTTCCTTTTGGGAGAGATGTATATTTATATTAATGTTAGACTCTTGGGTTTGTTTGGGGTTTTTGAACATGAATCTAAAGCCATATTAGAGAACCCTTAAGTCAAGAAGATAACCTAATCTTGGAAGGAGTTGTGGTTATGCAATAACCATATAATTGTAAATGACACATCTTGAATGGTGAGGCTTAGATGTTTGAAAGTGATGAGGCTTTTGGAATCATTCACAAGATAGTATAGTGGTGGTACCTTGAATGGTGAGGATCAAGTGACCATGCTCATTACTAGGTGAGTGGTAATGGCCTTAGTTAGCCCGCAAAGGTGTGGTAACTAAGCACTAAATCATTATGCCAAAATAAACCTGCATAGATAAACTTATGTAGGGTTAGGAAAAGACATCCCTCTTTAAGTTTTATGGGCCTTAAAATATAATATATATGCCATGGTCAAGTTTCCCTATACCGATGAGGGTATAGGAATATTAGGGAGACCACTATTGATGTCTTTTTTAAACAACTAGGTTTAGAAAAGTGAGCCCCAAAAGTATGTGATGTTGGCCACTCTTGTCCACATGAGTTTCATCTGTAGCAACAATTAACTCAAAATATGGTTATGCCTTATAATGCTGAAAAATAATTGGCACCTATTTGTGAGTAAAAATAAAATCTCTCTCTATTGGGTTGGTTTTCATGGGTTGTTACACCATGTGTGCAAGTGAAGTGTCATTAGTGAGGTATCAAGTGTGGAAGTAAAGAGTCATGTGAGATATGTCAATATTAAAAGCAAGAGGTTATGTAATCACGAGAATATTTATCTTAATGTAAGAAAGAAATATGAAAGGTTACATCTCCCAAGAGTTTGAGGAAAGCAAAGTAAAGATTATTGAAACATCTTTTGTAAGGTTATATATTGGAGATAAATCTCCATACTATAAAATTGAGTAAAATAATCAAAATAAGTTTGTATTAAGAGATTTTTACTATCAATAAAGTTGTATTTTGTGCAATATTGGTGTTGTGAGTGTGTGAGATTATTTGCAAGTGTTTTTATGATCTTGGAAACCTAGACCTATGATATCTTTGGGCTTATTTGCTAACAATGGTATCAGAGCCACTTTAGTTAGATCTATCCAAGGTGGAAAGAGAGAGGAAGAGTGAGAATATTGAAGGAGAGAAGAACATGACTTTAGAATAAAATGAGTGGAGATCATTGAAAGGACATATTGTTGGAGGTAGCTATTGGAAGATGTGGAAGATATTATTGGATTTAGAGGAGATTATTGAAGGTGTATGTTAGATGTTGGAGGAGGATGCATAGTGGAGTAGTGGAATTTTTTGGAGATGTCTATTGGAAAATTCAAAGAGGAAAAGATTTATTGAAGGAGTAAGTTTTTTGGACACCTATTGAAGAAAATGTTTAATGGATAAAAACATAAAAGAAGACATTTGAGAGAAATTTTGTTGAAGAAGAAGATGTTTGCTAGAAAGCACGAGTGGAAGCTGAAAGACATTAACCTAAGTACAGATAGTCAAGTCAGAGGACAAGGAGTTGAGTACAGTGAAGCCATAGGATGCTACTAAGATATGGATTTGAGAACATTGGAGCTAAAAGACATTGGACATAAATCGAGTGTAGTGAAGCCAAAGAGAGCATAGCATAATTAAGGAGTTTTGGCCTGAAACAATGAAGCCAAAGAGTGTAGCAAAATTAATGAGATATGACCTGACTTAAAGAAGATGAAGAGAGTGGAGCAGACTAATTGGATTGTAGTAATTCTTGCTATAAGTAGATAATGTAAATAATGCTTCCTTTAGATGCCCTAATTGGATTTGAATTGAGATGTGGTAGAGACTAAGGTAAAATCTTAAATTTTTAAGATTATTAAAGGGTGCATTTGATTTATGAGTTGCTTTAGGTGCTTTATTTGAAGGAGATAATTATTGTTATTAGACATCGGGAGTTATAAGAATTTGAATATTAATTTAGAAATGATTAGATATTGATAATTAAATGTTAAACGTGGGAGTTACAAGTAATCTTTAAGGATTGAATTAATGAATGAGAGTTATAAGGAAGTTAAACATTTGAAATTTGAATTAATTGGAGTTTGGGTCGAGATGAAATTTGAAAGTAAAATTATGGAATTGTGGAATTGAAACATAGGGAGATATAAGAAAAAACTTAAATTTGATTATTTATGAAATTAAATAGAGATTTGACGATTGATTGTGAAATTTAAAAACCTTGGGAGACATAAGAAGAAATTTCAAATTTGAAATTAAAATTTGGGAGTTATAAGAAGAGGAAAAATGATTTGAAGAATTAACATTGAAATTAGTTAATTGATTGATCGAGAATTTGAAGGAGAAATAAGTTGATTGATTGATCGAGAATTTGAAGGAGAAATAAGTTGACTAAATTATTAGAATTTGAAGAAGAATTGATTTAAAGAAGGAAAAATGAATATTCAATATGAAGAAAAAGGAAAATATTCCAAGAATAATTTACAAATTGTTTCAAAATAAAAAACATGGAATGCCAAAATTGATGGAACATATGCAAAACATTCGAAGAGAAGTAGAAAGCATAGTTCTTATGATTCTTAAGCGGTGCATATGATTGTTTTAAATATATTAATAACTTTAATGAAAGAAAATAAAACTGTAATAAAATAATGATATTCAAGACATGAAGGAAAGTGTTGGTGTGAAAACTATCACTGGACGAGCATAGGCTATGCTTTGTTGTCCCCAACCAACATTGAATGGCCACCTTGCTTGAGAGAGGTAGGGGTGGTTGATCTCTGGAGAAGGCCGACTCCTTCGGTTCCAACTACCTACATCGCAAAGGGAGAAATGAAAAAGGGAAACAAGAAAGAAAGCAAAGGGATGTCATAGCAAAAAATAACAAGGATGAGGTATGGTTGCATCAAGACACACTCGTTCGACATCACTGGTACAAACATCAGCGGATCACCTAATAGATCATCCCATCCCATCTTCACTCGTTTGGAGTAGTAGGTAGGGGTAAATTCCAAAACTGTCAGGAGGGTGCATGAAATCTAAGCAGCAAAATTAGAGCACTCCCACCTGACCGTCTTTAGCAAAAATAAATCCCAATACCCAAGGATGGATGCAAATTCTAGCACCGTCTAGATAGACCCATGAAATCCATATAGCAAAATTAAGTGAACCAACTTAGACAACCATCACAGAAATAAACATCGACACATAAACAAAAGATAGAAGCAAAGACAAATTGAGAGACAAAACACTGATACACTATTATTTCCAAGTGATTAAAAAATAACATATGAATTGTAAAGGCCACAAAGCCCCCTTTGGAATGGTGAGCATTCCACTATTTATAGAATTTTTTACAATGGATTCAAATTCAAGCATTAATGACATCAGGTGGGAAGAATCATACAGGAATAGTTGGAAGATCTATTGATGCTCTATTACAAGAGGGATGGTGGCTGTCTAGAAAGAGTTAGGTGCTTCTACATAAATCCATGCCTTTGATTACTCTGATGTTTTTGTTGGGTCATAAATTTATCTTGCCCCTTCGTGCCAAGAGAAATACCTAAATTGATTTCCTCTAAAGTCATGCACTTCAAACTATTTCCTTCACACCCATCAACCAGAAGTAGGGGGTAGCTGAGATCATTAATGCCTATTTATAAATATCTCTCACACTTCCCAAATGATGATCGTATTCTTGTATATCTATTTAGGAACAATTATTATTTGACCAACTTTCCAATTCTTCACCCCATAGACAATTAGCCTGGCTTGGAATTTGACTTCTACCTTCCCAAAGTTCTGTCTATTCTTGGGACAAGAATTTGGGAATGAGATTTGCTAGGATTATTTTCCATTCCTCCATCCATCTTGGTTGGGGCTTAGGGGTCTAGGTCTTCTATCCTAAAACTGGGTAAAATTTTGAGGTTTGACTCCAACGCTTGCACACTCGCCTATCCATATGTATTTCATATTGCTTTAAAAATGAGCACTTTGATTTGCCAACATCTTCGCCCCAAAAATAAGAGTGGGTTAAGGGATGCAAAAATTTACCCACACTCTTGGTGACTCATAGGGGATTTCCATTCGATGGGAATAGAAACCCAGATAGCATTCTTCCTTAATAAGTATAAGAAAAGGGGGAGAAGGACGAAGATTAGGATAGAAAGAATAAACTGAGAACAAGGGTAGCCAATGGATGGCTAAGATGAAAAGAGGGGAAGAGGGAGGGTACAAAAAGGTAGTATATAGTGGAGAACATAAGGAAAAAGAAGGCACAATAGAAGAAGAAGAAGCGCTAGGAAAGAAAATTTAAGAAAATAGACAGGGAGGAAGGGGGAGAGAGAGAAACAGGTTAAGAAGGAAACAAAAGAGAGAGTAGCCCTGAAGAAAACCTTTCAAAGTAGGACTCTGTTGATATACTCCTTTATGGATTGATGTATTTTCAAGAATAGAAAAAATTCCAGAGACATTTGTCTATACTGAATAGCCCTTCTTTCTTATGTAATTCAGTAGGGATCTTCTCAGCTTATCAGAGCACATCTTGGAACCTTGGATCATGCTCTTGGGATGATTGGTCAGTGAATTATTAGAGCTATCCATAAGATATTTTATAGAGTAATTTTTTTTGGGGCTCTGTATTTGCTTTGAAAGATTTATCTTGATGCATATATTTACTATACGAGCCAAGGTGCACCTGCTACATTAGCTTACAAGATTTTAGGAGGGTTTTCCATTGGGTTACAAAGTAACGCAACAAGGAAGAGGAGGAGGACACAGAAAATTTAAGAAAGATGTGTTTTCTAGGAACTACCATATCATCAAAAGTAGATCTCCTGATATGATGTCAACAACTATACGACCTTACGATTTGCACCCTTTATTTATCTGCCAGTCTATTTACACAAAATTACAGCACTACTGGCACATCGCATCGTGGGACTTATTTTCCATTTATATGGTAAAACTATAATGCTTGAACTAAATAACACAAAATTTTAGCCATTCCTTGTGCTTAATTTGGTTTTGCTGACTAGCTGCTGCTTTTAGCTTGAGTAGCTTCGTATTCTAAAGGTAAACCGCTCGTGTAGAGGCCGCCTTTACTATTTCAGCCCATGCTTGGGCTGCCATCTCTTTTGGAGGTGGGTACTAAAATCATATTTTGTATGGGTCAACTTGTAATGTTATCCATACTTCATCTCTTTTGGAAGGGATATCAGTCCCCTTGTATTTTGGTTGTTCTAAGATCTAGGGATGACTGCAACAAAAGTCATTAGGGCACAATTCCTTTGTTGTTGTCTTGCTTAATTCTAACCCAACTAGTGGATATTTTGAGCTCATTTAGTTATCATTGATGTCAAGGTGAAAATTCTTCATTAATACCATGGAACACACCATCAATAACACCAGGAATAATGCGAAGAGTTGAAGAGAAAGTTGGCAAAATAATATTTTATGAGGGTTTATGGTAAACCCATGGTGGAAGATTAAATGATTTTATTAAAATAATTATGAGGATATAAAATTCTCCTCACACATTGAGATGGCAGTTAAGATTTTAAAAGACCCACGGTGGTAGAATAATTTACAAGATAAAGGTTTAAGTTTAAACCCAAGGAAGGTTTTAATCTCTTTAAAGCTAAAGTTTATAAATATAATTTATAAAATTTAAATTCCTTAGAATTTAAATAATTTATAAATTATAAATGTGGGAGTGCCGACGTCATCAAAAGTGGGAGCACCAACGTCTAAGAAGCAAAGGAGTTTTTGTGTATAAATTAATTCCAAAGAGGTATTCGAAACTTACCCCTCGATATTATTTTTTCCATGCAACAAAGTGAAACATTTTTGTGCATTTTTTATTCGTTGAGGAAGAAGACAAGAATTTCACTTGTCTTTAGCACCAGGTAAAAGAGATAAGGGAGAGAGCAGATTGATTGAAATGTAAAGGACACGGTGGTACATTGGAAGTGCACGTTTTGCAAAGGTATTGGGAGTTGAGAGGTACACGATCGATTCGCATGGATTGGTGTGTCTTGAGCGCCAAGGGAAGTTCCTTTTTGCATGTTTCTTTTGAGTGTAGGTCGAAGACGAAGAACCTTCAAGCTCTTAACCGTGTGTCTAGTGCACGTGGCAGTCAAAGTCGTGACTAGAGCGCTCACGAAGGCAGAGATTGTGGGTTTGAAACCCACTAAGAGGCAAAGGTAATTTTTGTTAATTGATTCATTATTTGCCTAATGTTTCTCTAAAGGATAATATGGAGTAATAAGGGTATGTGAAAAGTTGTGTTTGAGTTATATTATTTTGGAGTTATAAGGGTTTGAGAAAGGTTGTTGATTTGATAATTGATTTATACTATTGTGGAGTAATAAGGGTTAATGAAAGGTTGTTTTATTGATGAGTGATTTATATCATTGGAATTAATAAAGAAAGTTGATTTGATTTTTATCAAATTTTCTCTTGCCATTAAATTAAATTAAAGAGTTTTGAGTTAATTTTTGGTGGATGTTAAGTTTATTTTAGTTGGGAGTTTATAAGGTGTTATTGGATAAATATTTTATGTATGTTGATGGTTGTTTTTGAAAGGTGGAGTGATAAGGTGTAATTGGGTATTTACATTATATTGTGAGAAATATTTATCTTCTAACCTCTTTGAGATTGGCATAGAAGTTGTTGTGGTTGTGGTAGATTTATGAGATCCCTTCATCATCAAGAAAAAGGTATGAGCACATTCTTCCATAGTTGAGTTGATTGATTGGTTTTCTAGAAAATAAGTTTGGAGTGAAAAGGAATTGATTAGGGTTTCCTTTTCGAGCGTGTTTGAGTTAATGATTCAAGGTTTTCTAGAACAAAGAGTCGTTGTTTAAACCTTATTTTATAAGCATTGTTGTTGAAGCCATTGGTTGTGTGAAGAACTTGAGTTAGAGTTTTAAATAGAACATGAGTATCATTGTTATGTGAAGATTTTTTTATAAGCATTGTTGTTGAAGTGAGTTGTTGTGCAAAGAACTTGAACTAGGGTTTGAAAAGAACATGAGTATCATTGTTATGTGAGATTTGTTGTTGATAATTATTAGAAACATTTTGAGTTGGTTGATATATGCCTGGACTAGGGTTTATGATAAAGGGGTGTTTCATCAAGTGATTGGTTGAGTAAAGTTGATTGAGCCTATTCAAGTGGTTGTGTGAAGTGATTGTTCAAGTTCCTTAAAACAAACTATTATATATTCTATTTTGAGTTGATTAAGCATTGAGTGTAGAACATATTGAGTATTTAACAATTATCTTTATGCTTCTATAATATTGGACAAGTTTTGTGTGGACTTGTTAATCAGATTTGAGGTAAGTCTTTGAGAAGACTTGTGGAATGATTTTGTGTGAGCTTTTGTGAAAGCTTACAATACAAATTTGGTTAAGTTCTATGTGGACTTATTGAGCAGATTTGGACAAGTTCTAAGTGAGCTTGTTGAGCATATTTGGACAATTTCTGAGTGAGCTTATTAAGTATATTTGGACAAGTGAGTGAGCTTGTTGAGCAGATTTGGACAAGTTATGAGTGAGCTTGTTGAGCAAATTTGGATAAGTTTTGTATGGACTTATTGAGCAGATTTGAACAAGTTCTGAGTGGACTTGTTGAGCAAATTTAAGCAAGTTCTAAGTGGAATTTTTGAGTATATTTGAGCAAGTTTTGAGTGGACTTTTTGAGTAGACTTGAGCAAGTTTTGAGTGGATTTATTGAGCAGATTTGAGCAAGTTATGAGTGGACTTGTCGAGAAGATTTGAGCAAGTTATGAGTGGACTTGTTGAGCATATTTGAGCAAGTTCTAAATGGAATTTTTGAGCAGATTTGAGCAAGTTCTAAATGGAATTTTTGAGCAGATTTGAGCAAGTTCTAAGTGGACTTGTTGAGCAAATTTGTGCTAGACCAAAGGACTACGTTTAGTGTAGATTTAATACAGAGCTTTGGAGGTGACAAAGCAGAGAGGAAAGTAGTATCTAGTGGATAGATATCCATCAACCAAGGTGGTGAGGACATGTCTTCTGAGTGGAGATATGTCTTCTGAGTGGGGACACGAGTCTTCAGTGGAGAGATATCCACAAGCCAGTGTAGTGGAGGCAGTAGTCTTCTATAGGATCACTAGCCAAAGCAAAGGAGAAGGAGTTCTCATGTGGATAGAGATCCACAAACCTGATTTAGGGGATTGACATCTCCATTGGAAAGAGGTCCATAAACATTGTAATAGGGAAAGGATTCCCAAGATATTGATTAAGAAAATTTAGTGAGATTTTTCTCTATGGATGTAACCCACATTCGGTGAACCATGTTAAATTGGTGTCTCTATTGTGTATGGTGATTTGTAAATTGCTTTGATTATTGCTGTTGATATTGCTATCTATACATTGCATAATATTGATTTGGAATAAAAGTAAAAAGTGGTCTTATACTATTCATCCCCCTTCTCAGTATAAGCTTGTGTTCTTCACCAACTTTAGTTTTGGGTTGGTGGGAAGATTCCATCATTTGTGGTCTAAGGATCAACACTGGTATGTCATTATGTCATTGCTCCTTCTTAAGAAAAGGAATATATTTCTCAACGCTCTTCTCGTATGAGGAACAACAAGCTATGATATTACCCAACTGAAGAGGTAAATAACTACTCCCGCTGCATGGCTTAGGGTATTGACTTCCTTCCCATGTCCTGCATTATTTTTGCATGTTGGGATATATAGAGAAGAAATGGGCCATAAGCCTAGAATTTTGAATAGGGGATATGATAGGTAGAAGGGACTGAAAAGAACTCCTATCGGGAAGTTTTCCCACTTAAACCAACATCCCTCCTGCTTGGGATGCTTCCTTAAAAAATCAAGAAAAATTCCTCTCTCTTGACTGCTGCACTAGAAGGCCTATGTTAGGCTCGAAGGCGCAAACATAATATATATATGCTTGGGCAACAGATGGCCTCGCTTTGTAAGGGATTCTTCTAAAGGTTCTGGTAAAGTGAATATTTAAGTTAACCATGACTTCATTATAGGCTCGCTTGATGAATGCAAGTTGCATGAGTAAGAGGAAGGGATTTGCAAAAGCATCAAATGCATCAATGAGTGCTTCTACAAGATCATCCCATTTGTTGATGCTTCCATGCTCCAAAGTTTTGAACCATAATAATGCTCTTTCTTTTAGAGAAAAAGTAAGGAGCGGGAGCATCACATTTTCATAAGTAATACCATGAATAAAATAGAGGAATGCTACATACTTGTAGTGTTCATATGCAACACCATCAGTACCATCATAACTGGGGAGCATTTTGAGCGTAGCTTTAGGAATATCTTGTAGGCTTGAGATATTTAGGGGGTTTGTGTCATTCCAGTTGGGATATTTTGGCTTTACCACTAAAGCACCGGTCCCTTAAAACCTTTGTATTACACCATCAGGTTGGAGTCACTATATAAGTATACTTACACCGCTATCAAGGTCAGGGTTGCTCATCAAACCTTGGGTCCTTAGAGGAATGAAGATATTTTTAGCATAAGAAGGCAATTGATCTCATGATGTGGAGATGTCACACAATAGAAGTCACTAGGTGATTTACAAGGATATGGATAAACCAGAGTATCACCAAACTATGATTTCCTCAAACACAAGAACTTATTGAGTTCCTCAATAGAGTCACCAAAAACTATTGGTGTAAAAACTATCATCGGATGAGTGGAGGGTGCACCCGACTACCCTCAACCAACATTGAATGACCACCTTGCTTAGAAGAGGCATGGAGAAGACTAGCTCCTTTGGTTCTGGCTACCTATGCTACAAAGGGGGAAAGGGAAAAGGGAAATGAGATAGAAAGCAAAGGGGGGATATAGCTGGAACTAATAAGGATGGGGTATGACCGTATCAAGACACACTCGTTTGACATCATAAATGCAAATAGTAGTGGATCACTTAACAGATCTGCTCATCCAATATTTACTCCTTGTTTGGTATAGTAGGTAGGGGTGAATTCTAGAATTGGTAGAAGGGTGCATGAAATCTAGGCAACAAAATTAGAGTGCTCCTACCCGATCAAATTTAGCAGAAATAAACCTTGACATCCAAGGATGGATGCGAATTCCAAAACTACCCAACTAGACCCATGAAATCTAGATAGCAAAATTAAGTGAACCAACTCAGACAACCATCGTAAAAATAAATATCCATACATAAGCAAAAGATAAAAGCAAAGACAGATTAAAAGACCAAAAAGTGATACACTATTATTTACAGACGATGAAGAATTACATATGAATTGTAAAGGCCATAAAGCCCCCTTTGGAATGGTGAGCATTCCACTATTTATAGAAGTTTTTACAATGGATTCAAATTCAAGCATTGATGACATCAGGCAAGAAGAATCATACTGGAATGATCGAAAGATCTGCTGATGCCTTTTTCTAGGAGGGATGGCGATCATTAAAAAAGAGTTAGGTGCTTCTGCATCAATCTAGACCTTTGATTACTTTGACATTGCTATTGTATCATAAATTTATCCTACCCCTTCATGCCATGAGAAAGCCTTGATTTATTACGTATGAAGTTGTGCATTTCAAACTATTTCCTTCACACCCATCAACTAGAAGGACGGGGTAGCTGAGATCATTAATGCATATTTCTAAATATCTCTCGTGCTTCCCAAATGATGATCATATTCTTGGTTGGCTATTTGGGTACAATTCCTGTTTGATCGCCTTCCCAATTCTTTGCCCCATAGACGGGTAGCCTGGCTTGGAATTTAACTCCTACCTTCCTAAAGTTTCATCCATTATTGGGATGGAAATTTGGGAATGAGAGTTGTTGTGCTTCTTTCCCATTTCTCTGTCCATCTTGGTTAGGGTTTAGGGTTCCAAGTATTTTGTCTTGAAACCAGGAGAAATTTTGAGGTTTTACTCCAATGCTTGCTCACCCGCCTATCTGTCCGTCTTTCATAATGCTTAAAAAATTGGCACTTTGATTTGCCAACATATTTACCCCAAAAAGAAGAGTGGGTGAAGGGATGCCAAAATTCACCCACAGAAAGTTGAAAAAACAAGAAACAGATTTTATGTTTCCATAAAATCCATACAAAATATGAAAAGCAAATTACACTCACAATTGTAAGAATTGTGGAAATAGTATTCATTTTCAAAAAACTTGTTGGTACTATTAGAGTATCTTTTAAGTTCTACTAGGATATTCTGTTTGAGTTATCACTCTTGTTGAGATTGATAAACTCCTAGTTATGATTAGATCAGATCTATTAGGTTAGATAAGCTTTGCTATTTATGCATAGCTAATCTCATAGAATAATCAATCAAGTATTTTTGCTATTCTAATAGGTACAAGGAAAACAATGTTCATGAATGGGGAAATGTGTAAGGTGTATTAATGATGGCTTTAGATGAACTTATCAAAAATATTATTTCTAAAGTTGCTATGAAAATAATCAAAATTGTGAAAAATGCAAGAGACAATTCAACTTTGATACCAACAATAGTGGATGAAGATAAAAGACAAACATTGAAGGTAAAGCCTTCACACCAAATAATGTAATACGAGGGTGTTAGTGGTATTACATTATTTGGTACAATTGAGTACCATTGAGTATCATTGTAAATATTTAGATTAAGAGTGTGTTTAATATTTGTATCAATGTAGGTGTCAAGTTATGAAGAGTGTTTATGTGTCATGTGAGTTATGAGTTATAATTTTCAAGTGTGCAAGTGAAGAGTAATAAGTTGGAGGAGAGAGAAAGTCAGAAGTATTGAAGAGTCTTTTGTAAGGTTATATATTGGAGACGAAGCTTTATGCTATGAAATTGAGTAATAAAATCAAATGATGTTTGTATTAAGAGATTTTTTATTGTTGATAAAGTTGTATTTTGTGCAATATTACTGTTGTGGGTGTGTGAGATTATTTGCAAGTGTTTTTTTATGATCTTGGATATCTGGACCTATGATATATTTGAGATCATTTGTTAACAACCAATTGTCAAAATGTGAGACTCACTTCCTACATGCACTCAATTTTGCACCCTACTCATATTGGATAGATAATTACTAAAAATGTAAATCTATTTAATTAAATTATTAAAAAATATAGGAAAAATAACTTTTACATAGAGAGAAAATTAGGGAATTTTTTTTCAAAAAAATCTCATATTTTAGGAGTCATATCTTTGTGAAGAGTTTTTTATTCAGATGATTCTTAGACCAATTTGTGCAAAATTTGAAGAGCTTTAAAATAGGTGGTCATATGAAGGAATATGAGTAGTATTGATGGAGATACAACCCTATTAAGTCATCCATATAAAACAAGGACAATGACTATTTTTCAAGGCATGGGAAACAAAATTACAAATATCTATTAGGTATGGTTTGGATGATGGGAGGAGCAATGATGGCCTAGGACATTAGTGAGGTAAGATATTTTGTTTGGGTGTAGAAATTTTTAACTAAGTTTCATTTATCCCTTAATTATCTTAGAATTTTTGCATGAAGATTATTGTAGGTTTATTTTGAAATAATATAATTGCTACAGGATATGCTAGTAAAGTTTGGTAGATATTGAGTTATAGTTTCCTTCCTATGGACTGATTTATAGATAAATCTCTAGAATCATCCTTAGTAGTAGATGTTAGAGAGTACCTCATAGAGTAGTGATCTACATTGCTCAAAGATAAGACATTCATTGATAAATTTAATGGGTTTTATTCAGGGGCTTAAACTCTAAAAATATAAATTTATAGGAGATGGAAATTTCTAGGAGTGAGTGTGTATTTTCTTCTTAAAGGTTTCTTCTTAGCCATTTTCTATTCTAGGGATGAAAGAGATAGAATCCTAAAAGGGGATCCTTGGTTTATGGAAAGAGCAAGACTCTTCCTTGTCCACTGGTATGAAGGCTTTGCACCTAAAAATATAAATCTATCCCTAGTATCAGTTTGGGTAAGGATGTATGGGTTTCCCTTTGAATTTAGGGTAGTAAATACCTTCAAGGAAATAGGAAACACTCTAAGAGAATTTCTTGATATCTTAGAAACTACAAAAGACTAAGTATTGGCTATTCATGCTTGAATATTGATCATGGTTTATATAAATAAACCTTTAATAGATTAAGTCATTATTAAGTATGGGGGTAGGTTGTGGATTAAAACCATAAATTATAAAAATATATCTTTCATATGTAGAAGATGTCATGAGATGGGACATATTGAGAGATAATGCTCTAAGAAGATTCCAATTAAAACATATGTAGAAAACCACAAGAGAGACTTACAAATGGATATAAATGATGATAGTTTTTAACTTTCAAAAAATAGGTCTAGACAGATGAAAGTAAATAAATAGTGGAGACCAATAAATAAGAATATTGGAATAAATACCAATTATTTTAAGGTTTTAGCCTATAAAAAAAATAGATCAAAGCTTAGAGGACATGGTATAATAGAAATATATTATCAATAAAGAGACATACTCAATATAAACCTAATTTAGGGATGAAAATTCCTACTAGACCTAAGGAATGTGTCTATTAAATTTTGAAGACTCCTTTGAAGTACCATGCACCATTCAACAGAAGGAAAGTGGTAGAGAAAATATAATTTTAGATGTTAATATCTCTACCATTAATAAGGAAATACCAAAAGTGAACATGATAAGTCAAAAGCTTCCTTAGAAAAGTGAGGAGAGGAAAAATCTAATGAAAAGGAAAGTTTTGAAAATATTGAGGAATAGATAATAAGATGACCTACCCCTGATACTAGAAAGGTAAAAAGATAAAATGTTCAAATTATCAAGCAAGATCCATGGAAGCAAGAGAAAACATAGATAAAGGAACACAATATAAGTTGGTTGAAATTCTCTTTACCGAATAAAAAAATGATATTGGTAATTCATAAGAGGGACCTACAACTCCAAATGAGACATGATTACCATATCATGGAAAATAAGTGGTGCTAATGCCCCCCTCAAAGTAGACGTGTATCAAGAACCTATGTTTAAGTTATAGCCTGATATTATTTATATCTATGAAATTATAATGACAAAGGAATAAGTTTTCAAAAATATGAAAGTAGTATTGGCAATATGTGAATGGGATGTTGTGGATTCAAAAGAAGTGACTGGGGGAATTTTAACTTGTTGAAATCTGATGATAACCTCCTATGAAACCATTTATAAAATTAAGTATTGGATGGCCTCATTAGCCACATGCTACTTTGTAAATATTTGTTTCATCCTTATAAATGTCTATTGACCTAAAACTTAGCCAGTTAGATTAAAGTATGGAGTGGAACTCAATCCTTTATGAGAAGTAAAGATTAAGAAACTTGATTCATGATCTTAGAATATTTTACTTCCATAACCAATATGGATGAAAATTTAGGGGAAATTAGGAGAATAACCTAAAGTATGAGATATTTTTTAGCTTTTATTTAAAACAATTATCTATGGGAAGTTGAGGTTGAAGAGGACAACTATACATGGACCAACAACAAGATAGACCAAAATTTGATAGATAAAAAAAATAGATAGATGCACACTCTCAAATAATTAGACAAATGAAGGGACTTGTTCTAAAATTAATACTTTGATAAGGAATGGTTCATATCACTAGCCAATAAGAGTTAAAATGGTGGTAAGTGATTTAAAAAATATCATATTTTAAATATGAACAGATGTGGGAAGACCATTCTCAATTTGTTGATATGATACTATAAACATGGAATTCTTCAAGAAATGGTGGGCTATATACAATTCCAAAACAAACTAAAACAATGACATCTAGATTAAAAGAATGAAACAATAAAACTTTTAAAACCATTTTTGAGAAGAAATAACTAAAATAGAAACTTTCAAAATTCTAAAAACAGTGAGCACAATAATCCAAGCTTGGAGGAAAGGGAGTTGCTTAGTGAACATCA
The DNA here is from genome assembly GCA_028583015.1 of Wollemia nobilis. Lineage (NCBI taxonomy): Eukaryota > Viridiplantae > Streptophyta > Pinopsida > Araucariales > Araucariaceae > Wollemia > Wollemia nobilis. The sequence continues at coordinate 2,512,807 of JAQPPZ010001678.1, read as the reverse complement.
TGATATTTTGGGTAAGAAAGAAAAATTCTAAAGATTAAAATTGAGACATACTTGGTTAAAAGGAGACAAAAACACAATTTGTTTTTCATAAGATGGTAATATATAGAGATTGGCATCTAGAATTAGTATAATTAAACCAATAGAAAGGGTTTGGATTGAAGATCAAAGCAAAATAAAAAAGGAGTCAAGGATTTTCTACCAAAATATTCTAAGATTGAAGAATATTGAAGTTTGTAATGATAAACTACTACAATAAGTGCCTTTAGTTATAATAAATGAAGACAATAGTGAACTAATAGATCCTATTACTATAGAACAAGTTTATTCAACTCTTTTTTCTTTTCATAAGGATAAATCTCTAGGTACATATGGAATATTTACAAAATTTTATCAACATAACTAGGAAACAGTGAAAGATTCTTTATTGGTGGCAGTGGAATAGTCTAGGGTAAAATAATACATACCTAATAAAATAAATGCAACATATCTTACCCTAATTCCAAAAAATAATGATGCAATTTTTTATTCATTTAGGCCTAGAAGCCTATGTAATATGACATATAATATCATCTCCGAGGTAATTGCAAATTAGTTAAGACTAGTATTAGGCAAATTTATTCTTAGAATAGCAAGGAGAATTTGTGAAAAGGAGACAATTTTGGATGAGATCATAGTAGCTCATGAAGTAAATCATTTAGCAACTCTTGGAAAAGAGAGAGCAATGATCTTAAAACTTGATATTAATAAATATTATGATAGGTATAAATGGGATTTTATTTTTGTAGTACTATAAAAGTTCATATATGAAAAGAAATGGGTCAAATGGATTAAATTTTATCTCTATAGTATAATATTTGTTAGAGAATATTGTAGGATTTAGTACATGCAAATGTACCCTCATGGTACCTTTATGGTAAATGTAAATATGTAATAGACTAGGGTTTGCATCTATAGTTTAGATGAGTGATTTATATTTCCTCTTTATGTAAGTTTTATGTGTAGGATATGCATAAGTGCTCTATAATTAAGAGTGCAAGTGTGTATTCAGAGAAAGTGCACAAGTGTTATGTATGTAAGTGTGCAAATATGTAATGTAAGGATGTGCACACATGTATTTAATTAGGAGCGCATGTAGGAGAGTAAGAGTAATGTAGAAGTGTGCAAGTGTCATAGCGTTAAAGTATGCATAGTTTACTTTAACTCTCTAGTAAGACAATAGTAAACTAATAGAGCCTATTACTTTGGAACAAGTTTATTCAACTCTTTTTATTTTAATATGGATAAATCTCTAGGTATAGATGGAATTTTTACAATATTTTATCAACATAGCTAGGAAATAGTGAAAGATTCTTTATTGGTGGTAGTGGAACCGTCTAGGATAAAACAATACATACCTAATAAAATAAATGGAACGTATCTTACCCTTATTCCAAAAAAGAAGGATGCAATTTTTTTATTCATTTAGGCCTAGAAACCTATGTAATATGACATATATTATCATATCCAAGGTAATTGCAAATCATTTAAGATGACTACTAGGCAAATTATTTTAGAATAGCAAGGAGGATTTGTGAAAGAGAGACAAATTTTGGATGAGATCATAGTAGCTCATGAAGTAATTCATTAAGCAAATTTTAGAAAAGAGAGAGCCATGATCTCAAAACTTGATATGAATAAATCCTATGATAGGGTTAAATGGGATTTTATATTTGTAGTATTATAAAATTTCATATTTGAAAATAAATGAGTTAGATGGATTAAAGGTTGTCTCTATAATATCATATTTGTTGGAGAATATTGCAGTATTTAGTACATGTAAATGTACCCCCATGGTACCTTTATGGTAAAAATGTAATAGATTAGGATTTGCATCTATAGTTTAGATGAGTGAATTATATTTCCTCTTTATGTAAGTTTCTATGTGTAGGATATGCACAAGTGTCCTATAATTAAGAGTGCAAGTGTGTATTGAGATAAAGTGCACAAGTGTCATGTATGTAAGTGTGCAAATATGTAATATGAGGATGTGAACAAGTGACTTGTATTAGGAGTGCATGTAGGAGAGTAAGAGTTGTGTAGAAGTGTGTAAGTGCAATAGAGTTAAAGTGTGCATGTACGAAGAGAGTAAATATTCTTGTATACAAGTGGTAAGATGAAAATCCAAAGGTCAAAAATAGGAAAGGGTGCAACTTTTAGATGTGTGAGAAGTGTAATAGACAAGAATTGAAGAGTCACCTTCTATGTATATATTATGGAGACAAAGCTCCATACAATGTAATTGGAAAAATGGTCTGTAACAATCACCATAACAAGCATTAATAATAAAACTTGTATATAAATTTTGAGCAATTTTTTATAAGTATTCTCCATGATTTTACATGAATTATTTTGGCCATTTACATTCATATTTTCTATTATAGTGAATGCTATTATATTTATATTGGCTAGTTTATATATTTGATTGCTCTTATTTATTTATTTATTTATTTTTTATAGCGAAAAACTCCTTGTAGAGCCGCCTTGGTCTGAGAGACCATGAACAGGGGGTACTACACCGTCAAAGTCACTGGGGTCGCACCTGACCCCTGCCCACACCAACATTATCAATTGGATTTTAGATATCCAATTCAGATTTTTGGTAGGGTGGAGATTTGAACCTGGGACCTCCCTTGGAGGATTGCCCTCTCCTCTCCAACTCACCTACAACACCTGGGTATATTTGATTGCTCTTATATTTAATTATATTCTTGATTATTCATATTACAACCTAAAATATTGTGGCTTAATTATATTGGGACCTGAGATAGTTTGTCTTAAAATCTAATTTGTATTAGAGTTCCACTTAAATCTATCTATTTTTTATAGAGTTATATTTCAAAGCCACCATAATATTGGAGTTTGTCCACTTTAAAAGTAGTGAAGACTTGGACTATATTTTAAAGGTTTGATTGAGTAGATATTGAGGGGACAATATAAAGTCACAATGATTTGGATGCTACGGTTTATCCACTTGGCTCAAAGAGAAATAGTGAAGACAAGGACACTACTAGAATATATCATGGGCCAACTCAAAAGAAAGTTGGACATGATGGGATATTCAAAGTCATCTTGATAATAGTTGGGTTCTATAAAAAATAGGAGAATCATAATGTTATTAGGTTTGACCTAAGACATCATAGGATTGAGAAGCATCAAACCTTCCAAATAATAGAGAAGCATCATAGCTTCCATATAATTGATAAGTAATATAAGCTTCCAAAGATCATAAGGATATAAGATAACTCAGATAAAATCCAAAGTATAGTAGAAAGAACGAAATTGTAACATTCTACTACTATTAAAATATTATTTGCAGCTAAGTTTACTCTAAGAATAAATAGCATTCAAAGAGAATGTTCAAGTTGCAATCAATCAAGATTAAAGAAAGATTAAAGAAAATAGGTCCCTAGTAGTGTCCAAGAATAGAGTGGAAGCAACCAAACCTAAAATTGCTTAAGCATAGAGCAAAAGATGTGCCCAAGCATAAAGTAATAGAGGTTCCCAAGAAAATAGCAACAAAGCTACTCAAATATAGAGTAAGAATTAAAAGTGTCCAGGCACAGAGTAGCATAGGTGCTTGAGTATAGAATAAGTAGCCAAGTGTAGAGTTAGAAATAAAGTATACAGTAAGCACTCAAGAAGCACCCAATCATAGCTAAAGTACTTAGCAAGCACCCAAGCATAGAAAAAGCACTTAGCAAGTGCTCAAGTACAATGGAAGCACTTAAGAAGTGCTCCATATTTCAAAGCAAATGCTTGTATAATATAGTGATAACACTCAAAGAAGTGCTAGTGTAATCCATCAAAGAAGAAGCAAAGCTAGCATGGTTAGGAGAAGCCAACGTTTAGCTGATAGAGATGAGAAAATCTACATGGCTGGGAGAGGCTAACAATTAGCTGATAAATAAGGTGCAAAGCAAGCACGACTTAGAAAGGTCAACATTAACTATTGGCGAAGATACAATTAGCACAAAGAAGTTTGTGAACTAGCAAGATGATAAAGCTAAGCTTCTATTCAGGGAAGCTAATCTAATAAAAAAAGTTCAACTTATACTGGATGAGGCCATCAAAAAATTCAACCAAAACTTTTAGGGAGGCTTTCACAAAAAAATGAGCAGAATATTAAACCAAGCTTCCAGGGAAGCAAATGTTGAAGAAAAGCTAGTGTCTATCATAGGAACCTAAATATGAATGATCCAAAGAGGTGTCTATTTGAATATTTTTTCAAACAACATTGGAGTTAGTTGAATGCATTGGAAAGAATATTTACTATCCATAACAATAACACATGCAATATGTTTCATAACATCTATCACCACGGGAATTAATCAAGTGGAAGCATTTGTTTAGCAAATCAAAATATTAAGCATTTGTTTAGCAAATCAAAATATTAAGCATTTGTTTAGCAAATCAAAATATTTTCCAAGTGGAGACTAAGGTAAGTAACATTACCTTAATTAAATGCATAATTAAAGTCCTAAGCAAGAAGGTTATTTAAGTTTTTAATCTTAGGAACTTTAATTATTAAGTGGGAGTTAAAAGGAATACTACTTTTTAATGAAGTAATTATTAGGTGGGAGTTATAAGGATTTCTACTATAATTTGAAATTGATATTTCAATTTTTTTATTTTTGAGTTTTTTAATATTTATTAAAGTATGGAGTAATAAGGTTTTCTACTTCAAATAGGATTTAAAAATTTAAATTTGAAATTTGGTTTTTAAGATTTAAGGTTTTTAAAATTTGAAGGAAAATTTGAAGATTTGAGTTTTTAGAAGATTTGAAGAGTTAGTAGATTTTGAAATTTGAAGAAATTTGATTTGAAGTTTTTTGAAGATATAAAATTTGGGAAAAACTTGAGATTTAATTTTTTTTTAATTTTTACAAATTTAATTTAGTAGGGAGATAAAAGGTTTGCTACTTCAAAGGATTGAAAATTTTTAAATTTGCAAATTTATTATTTGAGTGGATATATATATATATATATATATATATATATATATATATATTTAAATTACAATTATTAATTTTGGAGTAATAAGAATTTCAACTTCAAAAAAATTGAATCATTGAATTGAAAACTTTGATTATTATGGAAGAAATTATTAGAAATGCATTCAATGAAGATAGTAAAGAAATGGTGGATAAACTAAAATTTTATTCACAAAACTTGATAGATGATTTTGATGGAAAGAAGAAAATACCAAAATGGTTTAGAAATACACTTGAGGACTCAAAGCTAGAACAAATGCCAGATTTTACTACTATGAGACCACAAACTTGTAGTTTAACAAGAATAAATTCTATAACAAAACCTACAACTACTCAAATTGCCATGGATTCAGAAAATATGCGACTTATTTATAAATAAAATAAAGGAAGAATGGCTTTAATATTGCATTGATGGTTGTGTTGTTTTCTTAAGAATACAGATGATCATAAAGTATTAGCATAGAAGCATAGATCAAATAAAGGATATTGTATTCATTTGAAGTGTAATTATTGCAATAGAATAGGACATGAAGAAGGTGATTGCTAGAATATTTACCCATGTAAATTTTGTGGAAGAAATCCTCATTATCTAGCATTTTGTTGTTACAAAAGAAAATATTATGAGAGATTTTAAAAGTACTAATTCGAATTAGACAATTTTCTTCAAAAACTTATTTTTGAAGAAACTCCTAAAGTAATGAAAAATAGAGCAAAATATTCTATTTCATAGATGTAGGACAAAATTTTAAAAGAACAAATCAAGGAAAAAATAGTTGATCTTATTTTATCTAACAATCAAATTAATGATGAAGTGTTTGATTTTCTAGAAAAGCAAGAAATAGGAAAATGGATCAAGTATGGTCCAAATTTATCATGTAGAGTAAATAGGAAAAGGATATGAACAAAAGGTCAAGAACAATGAAGAAGCTCAAGCAGTTCATGAACAAGATAAAAAATAAGAAGAAATTGAAGAACCAAAGAAATACGATGAAGGAGAATTCAATACAGAACTCAAGAAAGAAGATGAAGAAGGATCTCAAGAAGAGGATCATATTCAATGCAAAGTTACATGATGAAAGATTGAAGATGAAGATTGAAGACTAAATTTTTCAATAATTAAATAATGTAATATAGGGAGTGTTGGAGAATATTACATTATTTGGTACATGCAAATGTACCTCCATGGTACCTTTATGATACAAATATAAATATCTAAGAGATTAGGGTTTGAGTCTATAGTTTATATGAGTGAATTAAATTTCCTCTTTATGTAAGTTTTTATGTGCAAGAAATGTACAAGTGTCCTATAATTAAGAGTGCAAGTGTGTATTGAGAGAAAGTGTACAAGTCTCATGTATGTAAGTGTACAACTATGTAATGTGAGGACATGCACAAGTGTCTTGTGTTAGGAGTGCATGTAGGAGAGTAGGAGTCATGTAGAAGTGTGCAAGTGTCATAGAGTTAAAGTATGTATGTAAGAATAGAGTGAAGAGTCTTGCATACAAGTGTAAATATGAGAAGCCAAAGGTCAAGAATAGGAAAGGTTGCAACTCTCGGATGTGTGAGGAGTGTAATACACAAGTATTGAAGAGTCACCTTCTATGTCTATATTATGGAAGATAAATCTCCATACAATGTAATTGGGAAAATGGTTTGTAACAATCACATAACAAGCATTGATAATAAAACTTGTATAAAAATTTTGAGCAATTTTATTGTAAGAATTCTTTATGTTTGTACATAAATAAGTTTGACCATTTACATTCATATTTTATATTATAGTGAATGTTATTATATTTATATTGGATACTTTATATATTTGATTGCTCATATTTAATTATATTCTTGATTATTCATATTATGACCTAAAATATTATGGCTTAATTATATTAGGACCTAAGATAGTTTGAGATAGTTTCATTTAAAAGCCAAAAATATTTATTGTTGGTCAATGAGCTAGTAATCGAATCATTTAAATCCAAGAAGGGTCTTAGAGATGGAGAACCCCTATCACTATATATTTTTATTATTATGGAAGAGGTTTTGGGCAAAAAATTGAATAAGACATACAAATATGGGATAATACATGGGTTTAAGGCCATAATAACATCAACAACATCATCCATCATCAATTTGTAGATGATGTAGTCATTTTGGGAGGGCAAGGAAAAAACAAAACAAAACTTTGAATGACTTATTAAAGGAATATGAAAGCATTAGGGAAAAACATTAGTAGGGCAAAATCCAAAATTTACTTCCTAAATAGTCTAGCTAGAATCAAAGCAAAGATATGTAAGTTACTTCAAATGGAGGAGGAAAATTTGCTAGCAACATATCTAGGGATGTCCTTATTTGGAGGGAGAATGAGGATAGAATTATGGAATCTAGTTATAAATAAAGTTTAGAATAAACTATCACATGGAAGGTATATGGTTATCATTAGTAGAAAGAGTGTGCTAATTAAAATAGTCTTACATGCCATTTCAACATATTATATGTCCTTAGGTTCGATGTGTAGACCAATTGGTTCGAGCAAATCCCGTAAGGGGGGTGAAGGTCCAAGGTTCAAATCTTGGGCCTCACTAGACTAAACACTTGTACCTTTCTTGGTGCTTTCAATGGCATAAAAAATTTAAAATGATTGTGACATGGTGGTTATAAGGGTAGACTGCGCGAAGAACTATGTGATGAATTTCAGGGTGGACAATGCAAAATACTGTGGCAGTCATAAAAATTTGGAAAACCTGCTTGGATTCGTGGTGGCTATCGATTCCATCATATAAATTAAAAAAAAAAACTATATGTCCTTGTGTGTTATGCCAAAATAGATAAAAAAAGTTTAATCTATATTATGCAGTCATTTTTGTAGTCAAGATTACATGATAAAAGGAAATTTCCTTTAGTGAAATGGAGCAAGATGTGTAATGGTAAAACTAGGGGAGGTCTCGGTTTAAGGGTTATTACATATGCAAACTTAGCTCTAAAAGGAAAAGTAATTTGGAGAGTGTACAAAGAGAGTCAACGAAAATGGGTAAGAATTATTCTAAGTACATTGATCCCAATGGCCCAAGCTTTATCTTTACTACATTCTCATTACCAAATACTTTTGCACTATGGAATGGTTTTAAAAAATCAATTGATCTAGTGATTAAAGGTCTAATATGGGTGGTGGAAATTGGAGAAAAAAATTCTATTTGGATGGATACTTGGTGTGATAAAAAACCACTTAATCTAGATCTAATTTTGAAACCATGGATGATATTACTTCAAGACAAATATGATGATAGGATTTCAAACATTATGTATAAGTATTAGGAAGGAAGATACAAATAAAAATAATATTTTATATAGGACATTGTTTCTAGGAGGAAATTATGCAAAAAATATAACAATAGCGATTATTTCGAGGGGAACCAAGGATAAGCTAATTTGGGAGTTGAATAGCTTAGAAGAATACACAACAAGAAGCAGATATAATATAAAGAACCAAAATAAGAATACCATAAGAATATAAAGAGATATTTGGGATAGCTCAAATATTCCAAAAGTTAACATTTTTGTATGACTAGTAGGTCATAAGAAAATTTTATCCTAGAATAACCTAATGAAAAGGAATTTTCATGGCCCCTCATATATTCTATGTAAAATTAAAGAGGAGTATAAACTTATCTTGCACTACTCAATAGTCTAGGAATTATGGCTATAGATTCTTAATATATTTGGTAAACGTATGTGATGAAGAAAAAAATTGAAGAATGGTTAAAGCAATGATAGAGCACTTTATAAAAGTGAGGTGTTGCAAAAAATCTAGGATACATTGAAAGATATAACACTTTGGATTGTATAGTTAGAAAGGAAAAAAAAAATATTTAAAGAAAAAGAAAGTAGTTAAGAAAGGAAGATTTGTTTAGCCATAGAGAAGTCTAAACTAACCCTATTAACTCACCCAATTCATAATCTTGAAGTAGAAAGCCCTCGAATAGAGGATCATAAAGTTAAATTCTCTTTTTCATGGTTAAAGGAAGTAATAAGTTTAGTTGAAGTTGACAAAAGAATCCGAAAGGAGTAAATTCAAAATAATGTTTCAAAAGACTACAAAGTGTCTTAAGGGATTTATTTATAGATCAATAAATTAGAGGAAATTAATAGTCCATATTTTGTAAAGCAAACTATGATTTCATGAAGTGAGTAGAAGACGATGACATTAGATGGACTTCATGGTTGAATGAATTATTTGAGTTATTGGTTGTTGGTTGGATTATGAGACAGAGTATAGATTGGAACATTCAACTTTTTCATACTACTAAACTATTTATTACAATTTTTGTGGTTGCACTCATTGTTTTAAAACTTAAGGCTTGAGAAAAACTCGACAACCTAATTTTGGAGAGTTACTCAACAACTCGGAAAAAATTGGCAAAAACTTGATAATAACTAGGTAAAAAAATAAAACCAAAGAAAAGTTTACAAAACAATAATTCAATCCAAATGGAAAATACAACATGAAAATGCAACTGCTTTTTGTTTTCCCTTCTTCTTCTTATAGTTGATGTTGATGGTTGGTCTTGGCTTTGAATTGGTGGATAAATTGGAGGTTGCTCAAGTACAATATCATCATGATATATCTCCTCCAATCCTCTTAAATATTTTGCTTCCTCTTCAAGTGCCTTAAGGTCCTCTATAGTAAACTATGGGATCCATAGAACTCTCGATAATCCAATAAAAAAGTGGATCTAGCTCATCCAATTGAATTACCTCATATGATTCCCTACCCTCCACTTGTCTTATATGAAGCCTAAGATTATGTTGCACAAAGACAAGGTCCTTGAGGTGGTCTTGGCTCAACCTGTTGCACTTCTTGGTATGAATGACCTCAAATATAGACCAATTTATTAATGTGTATGGCTTCAAATAAAGACTAATTATGCTAAATATAGGTGAGGCATGGCAAGGTGTATTACAAATGAACCTTATAACTTATATAAAATTACCATATAAATAATTATAAAAGTCTTTAAAATATGAATACGATAATTATAGTTTGTAGTTTGTTGTCGATAAAACAAATAATTATATATTTTTAATCCAATTTTCAATTCAATACAAGGACAAATTGTAACATGAAAATTAGACATTTCTTCACTTGCTATATTTAGAAAATGATTTATAAAAAAATATTATTTTAATCTAGTTTATAATATGTAGCAAAAGACAAAATTTCTAAATTCTATAATCAATGATTAAATATTAAATCATAAAATATATTTTTATTTATAAATAGATAAAATAAATTTATAATAAATTTTATTATATAGTATTTATGTTTGTTTTATTTTTATATGTTTATAACTTTATCAATATTATTAAAAATTATGTTATCATATTTGAAAATATGATTTGTAAAAAAATTACTTAAGTTTTTTTATAAAATTATGAACATGATAATTGTAATTTGTAGTTTGTTGTTGATAAAACAAATAATTTCATGTTTTTAATGCACTTTTCAATTCAATACGAGGACAAGCTTCTCATTAAGTTGTGTCTTGCAACATGAAAAATAAAAGTTTCTTCACTTGATATATTTAGAAAATGATTTATAGAAAAAGATCATTTTAATCTAGTTTATAATTTGTAGCCTAGGACAAAATTTCTAAATTCTATAATCAATTAATAAAATTATGGTGATTGATTATTTAATATTATGTATTCACTCAATTATCTTATCATTAAATTTAAAAGAATAAAATTATATATCATAAAATAAGTATTATAAAAATCAAGATTAATTTACATTACTTTTACCACTACCTAGATGCCACTTGTATCCAATACTTCTCCCCTGAGGCGAAGTAATCCCAAGTGGAACATGAAAATACGTGACCTGGAAAACAACCACATTATTTATGGTAGTGATGTAATAATTGAAGTGCAAATGTTAGAAATATATTTGATATGCTAAAGTATTTATACAAAGCTATAGGCTAAAGATAGCCTAACCAAACGCTAACAAAGTGCTAACTAATGCGCTTAGAGAAGTAAGTGCTAACCTACTAACCAACTAGGAAGTTAACATAGTCAAGTTGACTACAACTACCTAGTTACCATAAGATATTTCAAATAGTGAATATATTCATGGTAAAGTAATAAAATGATGTAATAAACTAAATCTACCATGCGGTAAATAAAATCTACTAAGGTAAAAATGATTTTACCCTAATAATATACCTAGGATAATTTACTAATTACCAAATGAGGTAATTATCATAGTTACTATAACATAGTAACTCTAACAAGTGATTGCAAAGTTTCACTTTATCCAGTGATTATAATTTAACTAAATTATCCCATAATAGTTTCAACTTTGTTTTTTTTGGGAGATATAAGTTCAAACCACGGAGTGTAATTGTGTGTTAAATTCGCTATTGATAAGTTTAGTTTTTCCTAATTTCTCAACTTCAAAATAAGAGTTTTCACACTAACCAAATCTTAAAAAAACAACTAATAATATGCATGTAAGGCATCATCTTGGCTTCCATATCAAGCATATTGCATGGACAAACTTTGCATCTGCAATATCATTGCTTATGTTGTTAGTATGTATTATGACTGCAATGGCAATGGCATGCCCTGAGACCAAAAAGTACAACCTGTTGGATTTCAAAGCAGGAGTTATTGATCCCTCCTATAGTTTGAGCTCGTGGCAAGGCCACAATTGCTACGGCTGGAATAGTCTTCTGTGATTCACAGATACCATAATACTCCACATTTTTAAAGTTGATCTCAGTAGCCAGAGACTCAAGGGAGACGTCCATTGTGGATTGTTTTAACTCGGACATTTAAGATGCTTGGAAATCAGTAATAATTTTTTTTGTTTTAACTCGGACATTTAAAACGCTTGGAGCTCAGTTATAAATTTTCTTGCACTCTCATCCCATTGGAGGTAGACACATTGAAGAGTCTCACCTATTTGAACACCTCAAACACTGGGTTTATCAAGCTGAATGTCTACAGAGCTCAAAAATTCCTTGCCCTGCCTCCCCTACCCTACCTCTTCTCTCTGCTACTGTACGAGTCTGAGTACACGATGAATACTGGTCGAGTAACTTGTTGCGAGTTGGCGAATTACTAGGCCTGAAGTTTTTATTAAAAAAAATCGTAGGCCCTGTTGACCTGCAAGTTTCATTGGGTTACTCATGGATAGTTTATAAGTTTTAGAACATTCATTGCATTTATGTTTAAAGAAGGAAATTAATAATTTAAATTTGGTAAAGTAATAATGATAACATGAAGTTTTGGAAGTATTATTCTATTAAGATGTACATAGATACATATTAAAATATTAAGAAGGATGTGAATTTTAGAATATTTTTATTTATAAGAGAAATTGAAGATCTAAAAATGAAAATCAAAAACTCATATTTTTTATGAAAAAATATGTAGGTTTTTAACAATAGCAATATAAAAATGAAAATCAATAACTCATATTTTTTATGAAAAAATAAGTTTTTAACAATAGCAACTCAAATGAGATGAGAATTAAATTTGTTTCTGAACTCTCAAGCTCTAAATAAGAGAGTTGTGATTTGTCAAGAGTGAGGGACTTAAGTACAACCTCATTTCCTCTAGAAAAAAACACATAAAAATTTTGATTCTTCAGGTTTAATAATATCCATATATTAAGCATGTTCATGTTAATCGTCACTTGATTTCTATGCATTGGTAATATTGATTATAATATTTGTTATATTTTATAACATTAATGTGTTTTCATATAAACTATTTATTGCACTTAAACATCACGAAGGAAACTAATAGTCCATATATAGTAAAGTGGACTATGATAACACAAAGTTTTAGAAACACTATTCTACTAAGAAGCAGTGTGTAGATAGTACACATGGACTTTTGAAAATATCAAGAAGAATGATGTTAAATTTTAGAATATTTGTATTTATAAAGAAAAATGAATTAGATCCAAAACATGAAAAATCAAGAATTCAAACTTTTATGAAAATAAAATGTAGATATCTAGCTATAGCAACTCAATTGAGATGAGAATTGAATCTATTTGTAACCTCTCAAGCTCTAAAGGAGAGAGTTGTGATTTGTCAAAGGTGGGGGACCCAAGTACAACCTTTTTTTTCTGGAGCAATTTTTTAAAATTAAAATATAAAAACATAAATTTAAAATGTACAATATGTTTTTTTTGGTAAATAAAAGTCTTCATTAATTACCGAGTTTTGCAGGTTAACCCAAAACCTATTACAATGTCCAGCCTTCTGCTGAGATTGTAGATCCTAGTCATCCTTGAAACTTTCTTACCAGAAATTGTGTTGAATCCCCTACAACGCCTTACTAACAAAGCACACCCATACCAAAACATAACTGTAAACAATACTTACATTGACAGGAATTGAAGTTTGGAACTTTACACTTGTGAAACCTGTTGCTTGCCCATTTCCTATTCTCTGTCAAAATTTTCCAAGGCTTACACCCTGTTACCTTCATTTCCAATTTGGTATGATTTAGAGGGAAACCCCATAGTTATTACCAGCTCCATGGGAAAAAAACACCCATTCATATTTCTCCTTAATGGGTAGGTTTCTTTTCATGACTAATAATGTTTTCCACTTCACGTGGCACACCTTGTGTCCATGTCACCAAAATACCAACATCAACACCTATGTTGGCTAATTTGTTAGCTGACCTATTGGCCTCATGGTACACGTGACGAGCCCTCCTGTTCTGTCTTGCCACAAAAAGGATCCTCACTTCATGGATGACTCCCTCGATTCTCCATGGAGGTTTTTTGCCATTGGTTAACAGGTTGATGATGTTCATAGAATCACCTTCAATCATCAAGTTACCTTGAGTTGATTGGGCTACTTGCAACCCTCTCCAAAGGGCTCTAGCTTTTGCTTCGTTATTAGTTCTGACTCCCAATGGTTCAGCGAAGGCCTTGACTAGATTTCCTTGATGATCCCTGATTATTCCTCCAACTCCAGCTCTTCCTGGGTTCTCCTTGGCCGCACCATCAAAATTTAGTTTGAACCAACCCTAGGGGGTGGCTCCCAAGAAATCCCATTTTTGGGATTGGGCAAAGGAATGGAAGGTTTGTCCTCAATACCTAATGCCCGAGCTAATTGTTTTTCTTAGGGAAGAATTGAGTGGTTCTCATCCACTAAGGTGCTAAGGTTTTCTTTCACAAAGACAATAATCCTGTTGAGGATGGTTTTTGGGTTGTGAATGGTATCCTTAAAGGCTCTATGGTTCCTTTCTAGCCAAATATACTAGATAAAATGATGCCAACAGATTTTCCATAGGTACTTAAGTTTTAGGCTAACAAAGGGTTGAGGCCATTGATGGAACACTTCGGATATAAGAGCAGGCTTAACCCATGAGATCCTAAAGGCTTGGAACATCCAGGATGGACTCCGCTATCGAACACTCTAGAAATAAGTGTTGGGTAGTCTCCCATCCTGCCCTGCACATGTAGCAACGATTAGCAATAACCATACCTTTGGATAACATATTGTCCATAGTGAGATTTTTCCTTGAATCACCAGCCTTGAAAAAAAGGATATTTTAGGAATTAAGCCTTTGATCCAAACCAAACTCGGTTGAAATTGTTGACCTTCCACATTGAGAAGCAAATTATAGGCAGACTTAATTGTGAAGTCACCACTTTTAGTCTCAACCCAAACAATGTGATCTTCATCCTCTCCAAAGGGAATAATTTGTTGAGTTAAAATGTTATAAAGCTCTTCAGACTCTGCTTCAAAGCCCTGTACTCTGATGTGTTTCCACCTTTTGATATTTATATCCTGCCATATATAATTTGCAACCTTCTTCCCAATATGCTACTCCATATGCTCTTGAATCCTAGCCAAACGAGGAATCTAGGATAACTCCTTAGCTCTCACCCATCGATCCTTCCAAAAGTCTATTGTTTGCCCATTTCCTAGAATCCATCTAAGACCTTTCTTGACAAGATCCTTGCTCATGAGGATTTCCTTCCAAAAAGCAGACCCCCTGCTTGCTAAGTTGTCATTAAGGAAGTTCACACCTTGGAGGTATTTCATCCTAACTATGGCAGTCCATTCATTATTGACCTTAGTCAATAACCGCCACGCTTGTTTGGCTAATAGAGCAGTATTGAGATGAGCAACTCTCCTCAATCCTAACCCCCCATCAGCTTTAGGTTTGCAAACCTTGTTCCAACCTACTAAATGAATCCTTTTCTTATCCTCAGTCCCTGACCAGAGAAATATTTTTTGAAGCTGCTCAATTTTGTGATACACCTTGCTGGGAGCTCTGAAGATTGATAGGAAGTAAATGGGTATACTTTGAAGTGAAGCCATAGTTAAAACTGCTTTGCTTGCTTGAGATAAAAGATGCCCTTTCCAACCTGCTAGCTTTTTTTGGATCCTCTCCAGAACTATGTTCCACATTGATCCTTCAAGTTTCCCCATAAATAGGGGAAGACCTAAATAGGAGGTGGGAAGGGATGCAATCTGACATTCCATGATCCTTGCTATGTTGTTTTGCATAGGAATGGGGGTATTGATGAAATAAAGTTTGCTCTTATCAAAATTCACTTTCTATCCAGCCGCTTCTTCATACATTATGAGAATATTTTTAATCCTTCTTGCCTCAACCACCGAAGCCAAAGTCAGTAGCAATGTATCATCAACAAATTGCTGATGTGTCATCGGGGTAGTTAGCGACGTGGCCTTGATACCTGATATGAGTCCAGCTATCGCTGCTTGCCTTAATGGTTCTTCCCAAGGCCTCAGCTACAATGATGAACAACATAGGACTTATGGGATCTCCTTGTCTTAGACCACATTTGATTTGAAAAAAACCTACAGTAGACCCATTAACCAAAATTGAAAAACAAGGCTTAGAAATACACTCTCTTATTAACTTGACCCATTTCATGTTGAAGCCAAATTTTAATAAAACTGCCTTTAGGAATTCCAATTTATCCTGTCATAAGCTTTGTTCATGTATAACTTTAAAGCCATGACTGCTTTTTTGGTCTGAGTGACTGTATGAAGAGCCTCATGAATAGTAATAACTCCATCTAAGATTGAACTTCCTTGTACATAACTTCCTTGACTTGGATCAATGATAACCGGTAGAACTTTCTTCAAACGATTGGCTAAAACTTTGGACATAATATTATAGGATATATTACACAGGCTAACCAGCCTAAAGTCAGCCATAGTCTTGGGGTTGGGGCATTTAGGGATTAAAGTAATGAAAGTTGAATTGAAACCCCTTGGAATATGATTTGAACTTTGGAACTCCTTGATTACAACAATAACTTTTGCTCCAAAAATATCCCAACAAACTTGGAAAAACTGCGGTGAAAACCCATCCGACCCAGGAGCTTTGTTAGGATCCATGTTAAAAAAAGCCTCCTTGATCTCTTCGTCTGAAAAAACTGCTGTAAGAGACTCGTTAATCACTTCATCAATGATTTTTGGAATGAATTGAAGGAGAGAGTCCTTTGCTTGGGCATTACAGGCCCGTTCTTCACCCAATAATGAACTAAAAAAATTAACAGCCTCGTCTCTGATCTCCTGAATGTTTTGAGTTGAAAATCCATCCACCTTAGTTAAATTTCTAATATTATTGTTGCTTCTATTACTCAATGTGGTAACATGGAAAATTTTTGAATTAGAGTTCTCTTCCTTTAGCCATAATGCCCTTGATTTCTGCCTCCAATACATCTCTTCACAAGCTAAAATATTATAAAACTCACAAAGGGTTTCCTTCTCTTCAGTCCTTGTTGCCTCATCATAGGTTCCATTTTGGATTTTGCTTTCTATTATTCTTATTTTTTCCTCCACTGCTCTCTTATTCTCAAAAATATTTCCAAAGACTTCTTTATTCCATATTCTAAGATTTTTTTTCACCATCTTAAGTTTTTAAGATAGTTTGAAGGAAGCACTTCCCTGGATAGGCTACTGCCACCATTCCTCTATTCTTTTCTTGAAGTCCGGATGTTTAACCCACATTGACAGAAATCTGAATGGATTTTTAAAGGAGTTAGCCTAAAATGCCTCCCATAGAATAAGATTATGGTCTGAAGCGCATTTAGGAAGGGCTTGTAACGCTGAATCACCAAACATTGTTGTAGCTTCCTTGGATAAAAAAACCCGTCCAACCTTTCTTGAATCAGCTGACTTCCTATCCTCTTGTTACTCCATGTAAATTTGGCTCCTTTTAGTCTTACATCCATCAATTCATTTGTGTTAATGAATTCATTGAAGTCCTCCATGCTCCGTGAGGGTAACCTAGATCCTCCCTTCTTGTCAGATGGGTAAAGGGGGGTATTGAAATCTCCCCCAATCACCCAAGGAATGTCTTCAAAAGCTTGGATCAAATGCCCCCAAAACTCCCACAGTTCAGACCGCCCTTGGACAGAGGTGGGGGCATAAACATTTGACATAATCCAATTCTTATTAGTATCAAAATCATGAAATAATACACTTAAGACTCTTTCATTTGCCTGAATAATACTTCCTTCTATTTTAATAGGATCCCATAAAATCATGAGGCCCCCAGATGCTCCTCTCGCTTGTTGAAAGGCCACTTCCCCTTGCTTCCAAATCCTTCTAGCTATAAGTGCTAATTGTGCTGCATCTGTTTTGGTTTCTTGAAGAAAAATGATAGTAGGATTCCACTCCTTCCTTATAGACTACACCATACTTTGTTTTGGTGGGCCGTTTAGGCTTCTCACATTCCATGAGAGAACCTTCATTTAGATTGTTTGATATTTTTTCCCCACCCCCTTCCCTGATCCAAAGGGGGTTTGTCAATTTTGCTATTATCTTGGCTAGGAATAGCTTGCTGTAACAATGTTCTTTGCTTTCCGTTTGCAATTTCTTCATTGATTCTCATTCTATAGTGCTTTGCTGTAGATATTCTCCCTTTCTTTATTTCACTTCCATAATCTATCAAAATCTTGGTAGTGCTTCTAGTTTGTTTTGGACTGAAATGAGGGGGCATATACTGTGATAGTCTAGGGCTTGAACCTTCTTCCTCATTTTGGGGGTTTTCAATTCCCTCTTCATCCTCAGCCTTGTTTTGGTTCACCTCTCCTATCTAGTTCCTAAACAGGGGGCTTTCCTTCAAGGAACCTTTTACCGTTGGGCTCATATGATAAGGGATAATTTTCTCCACTACCGGATTAGGAGCTACATTCCTGGCTCTTGTTTCCACAATTTTGACTCTTGACTCTATTTTTTCCATGTTTAAACTGAAATGACCTGGCCATTTTTCTTCATTTTGAGCATAGATTTTGAGGATTTTTGTCATAGCTGTGGATAGTCCCGATTTGGATGGGGATTCTAGGGTTTTAGGAAACTTGACACTGATGGTATCATCCTTACTATTTTCTTTTTCAACTTCTAGATTTGCTAGGATATCAAACATGTTCAAGCTGGGATCTTTATTACATACCTTATGATTTTTGCCTCCCTCATTATGTTGCTTTCCTTATGGTGTATAATTTCTTACTTTGATTTATATTATATTAATAAAATTTAATTTATTATTAAAATTTGTTAAATAATTAGAAATATAACTAATCTTGTGATTAAGATCATAAAAATATAATAAAATTTTCACAAAATTAAAACTCTTCAGTCAAAATAGAAAAGCCGCAAGTTCAAATCTCTCCCCTTCTGTTACGAATATACTATATACAAAAATTACAAATAAAAAAAAAAAATTAAATCTTATTATTAAATTTGATTATATATATAAACATAACACATTGAAGAGACTCAACTATTTGAACACCTCATGGGTTTTTCGGCTGATCACTTGCCTTGACTCCTCTACCTTCTGATCTCTGCTGCTATATGAGTCCTATCCTACCTCTGCTCTCTGTTGCCGTACGAGTCCAAGTACACAGTGAATATTGGCCGAGTAACTTACCGTAAGTTGGTGAGTTACTCGTCCCGAGATAATAAAAAAAAAACTCTTAGGGCCTGTTGACCTGCAAGTTTCACTGTGTTACTCATGAATAGTTTCATAGGCCCTGTTGACCTAATGAATAGTTTTAGAACATTGGTTGCATTTATGTTTTAAGAAGAAGCAATTATAATAACATATGGAAGTATATTTTACTGAGATTAGTGGATATATAGTTTTTTTTTTTTTGGTACTATTAAAAGAAGAGGGTTTTAACGGATTCCACAACCACTACAAGAAAGCCACGAGGATCAGAGGGTTTTAACGAGATCCCACAACCACTACAAAGAAAGCCACGAGGGCAATAAAGACAGAACCAACCTCGAAGAAGGTCAGAGGCAAACAAGACAGACGATGAAAACCCAACCCCAAGGACTTAAAGAAGGGAGAACTGAGAAGGTTCTACACAAGCAAAGAACACCTTGAGTTACATTTACCGCCAAGCAAGAAGAAAATCAAAGACACCCTAAGCACCCCCGAGAGCAAAAACATTCATCGACGACAGAACGCCCAATAAAAGTAGCCATAAACAAAACTGAAAGGGGCTGTTAGACGAACAAACATGCCACCTAGACTGCAATAATGGCAGTAATGAACACATCTCCAAACACGAACCACCAAATCTGAGAAACTGCCATTCGGACCAAGAGCGGAAGAAAATTTGAAAATTAAAATTTAAACAACCAAACCGCTCGAGAAGGAAGTCGGAGAAAGAAAACTGGACCCTGCAAAAAAAACCACCACCCTGCAGAGAAAACCACCAACACGAAGAACCCCAACATCTCTAGTAGGAAAACCCCAATGCACACTAGTTCCTGCAAAAGCAAACCCACCAATGGAGTTTTAGGACCAGCAACCCCAACAAAAATGGAAAAGAGTGCAGCCAAATATACAAGAATCCCCAACAGATCCTGTTTTCCAAAAAATATCGTGCACAAAAGCTCCCACACAGAAGAAAAACAACCACCAAAACTGGTGGAAGTAGAGAAACAAATCCTCAACTGAGGACCACAACATCTTCTCCAAGGACCACTTAAAAACCAGCAAAAGAGAAAAACCCTAAAGCAAAGATTGGAAGCCAAGGCCTTGGAGAAGGAAACAACGAAGTGGGAAGAAAGAACCTGTCCTAGCAAAGACAAAACCCAACCCAATTGGGAAACCATGAAGGCAGTACTCCCTCAAAACTGGAGAAAGGAACTCTGCAGCCAAGACTACCAACCACCACCCGAGCAACGAAACTTGACCTGGCACCAACCAAGGAAAACAATCAACGCTACTGCAACAACAACACCCCACATTCACCCCCGTAGGTTTGGTTCGGCCTTTGATCCGATCCCCTTCCCACAGGGACCTCGATCGAATATTCAGTGGCATACCAAAACCCATAATAAAAACAGAGATGATTGACCAAATAATAAAAACATAGATGATTGACCAAGATCCCTAGCAAGCAACCAGCCCAAAAAATCGAAGCTCACAAAGCCAAGCAGGTGAAGCACCAGACAAGGGACCACCAACCAGAACCATCCACACAACTACCAAAGCCCCAAATCACCCCCATAGGTAGGGCTGACATGTAGCTCAATCCACCTGGTGGCCGCTAGGGAGCCAGATTTTTAGTGTCTTACCGCACCCACAAGAGATTCAGAGAGAACTGGTAAGGCCCCTTGACCAGCACAAAACATTGCCAACCGCCACCACAGTAGAGCAAAAAAACCTTGAAGAGCAGCCAAAAAGAACCAGGGAGTACGGGGACCTCTCGCTCAGAAGGAAAATCGCCACAGAGCAGAGCAGGAACGAGAGACCCCTTATTCCGGGCCTCCCTATTTTAATTTTTTTAATCTCAATATCTGGATCTAATTTGATGAGAATAATGTGGATATATAGATTTTAAAATATTAACATTGGTTGCATTTATGTTTTAAGAAGAAGCAATTTAAATTTAGTAAAGTAATTATAATAACATATGGAAGTATATTTTACTAAGATATAGTGGATATATAGATTTTAAAATATTAAGAAGAAGATGTTGAATTTAAGAATATTTATATTTACAAGAGAAATTGAAGATCTAAAAAATTTAAATTAACAACTCATATGGTTTTTAGCAATAGCAACTCAATTGAGATGAGAATTGAATATGTTTCTAAACTCTCAAACTCTAAATAAGAGAGTTGTGATTTGTCACGGACGTAAATACAACCCCATTTCCTCTAAACTAACACAATATATTTGATTCTTCGAGTTTAATAATATCCATATATTAGGCATGTTTTCATGTTAATCTTCACTTGATTTCTATGTATTGGTAATGCTGATTATAATATTTGTTATATTTTATAACATTAATGTGTTTTCATATAAACTATTTATAGCAATTCATATGATTGCACTTACACATCATGAAGGAAACTAATAGTCCATATATATATAGTAAAGTGGACTATGATAACACAAAGTTTTGTAGCATGCAAACACTAGATAGACGTGGAGTTTTGTTATTGCGAAAGCTGCCTCTGGAAAATGTCGAAAAGAAGGATCTTAAATTTTAGAATATTTATATTTATAAAAAACAATGAATTAGATCCAAAACATGAAAATCAAGAATTCAAACTTTTATGAAAAGAAAACGTAGATATCTAGCTATAGCAACTCAATTGAGATGAGAATTGAATCTATTTGTAACCTCTCAAACTCTAAAGGAGAGAGTTGTGATTTGTCAAGGATGGGGCCCAAGTACAACCTTTTTTTCCCAGCAATTTTTTAAATCAAAACATAAATTTAAAAATCTTTATTACATCCTTTACATTTTGAATTTTGAACATATTCTATTAAGAGTAAAATAATTATTACATTTTTTCGTAATTTTTTTTTAAAGAAATAAAGAATTTTTTTTTGTTGCATAGGGAAACCTCTATAAACCTATTGTTGTTTATGAAATCATTTGTAATTCATCCTTTGCCTTTTGAATTTTTAACATATTCTATTAAGAGTAAAGTGATCATATGAAGAAAAAAAAATAAAAATATATTTGAGCATAAATAAATACATGTTAAATATAAAAATAAATAAAATATCAATATATCAAAAGGAATACCTCTAAAGTGCATAAATAAATTATTCAAGTTAAGATTCTATCATAATTGTTTACTTTGATCTATAATAAATTAATAATATTTGATTTATTATTAAAATTATTAAAATAAAAGAGCTTTAAGAAACATAATAAATCTTGTGACTAAAATCATAAAAAGCAATAATTCTTTCACAAAATTAAATCGTATTTTTGCATTTGATAAAATGTATTTTAATTTATAATTTTGTATTTTTAAAATTTTATTTCATCTTTTCATAAGAAAATATTTTATAATATATATTTTTTTTGGTGATTTTTTTAATGAAATAAAAAAGTTGTTATGAGTATATATATTCTATAAATCTAATTTTGTTTATGAGATCATTTTAATTCATCCTTTGCACTTTGAATTTTTGACATATTTTATTAAGAATAAAATGATCATAAGGAAGAAAGTAAAAATTTAAAATAAATTTAAGTATAAAAAAATATATGTCAAACATAAAATAAAATAAAATATCAATATATCAAAAAAATTATTTCTAGATTATATCATAATTGCTTACTTTGGTTTATTTTGATTTATATTATATTAATAAAATTTGATTTGTTATTAAAATTTATTAAATAGCTAGAAATATAACTAATCTTGTGACTAAGACCATAAAAAACAAAATAATTTTTTCATAGAATTAAATATTATTTGATTAAATTTGATTATATATATATATATATATATATATATATATATATATATATATATTATAAAAGCTATGTGTGGTTTCTACTGGGACCACTCCCATTACAAAAACAAAACATTATATATATGTATATATATATTTTTGATATATAGAAGCAATGGTTACAATCATGATTTTGTGTTTTTATTTGTGGGTTTAGACACACTTCTTGTTAACAGTTATAATTTTTGCTTTTGTTTTCCCATATCAATATTCTTCTAGGTTTCTCTTTCTTTTTGTTTTTGCTTCTTGGGTCTTCCTATCTTTTTTCATTCTCATCAATACTTTTATCTTCATCAATTTATTTAATCTTCTCACACTGCTCAAAGTAAGTCTTATCATCTATAGGTTTGTCTTGCTATGAAGGATCTATAGATTAAGGAATAACCTCAAAATGTATTCTTCTTTATATTTCCCTAGAAACCCTAAAGTGCAAGAGCACTCTTCCAAAGCAATTACATTCTTATTCTACCCTCAAAACCATAAATTGTTATAGACTTCCTATTGGTGTAAAATCTGCCTTTGGTTACGTTTGCATACTTTGCCAACATTGAATGACCAAGTTTAAAATAAATATTACCTGGCTCAATCTCCAAATAAGGCTGGTTCCTTGCTTAGTCATGGGAAAATGGAAAGAGTAAAGTGCATAAATAGGGAAATATAGTTATTGCTAGAAATATTAGAGAGGTATAGGTTAGACAGCAACAAGGAAATGCATACAGTTTTTGCAGACAATCATTCTTTTAATCACTAAATGAAAACAACCAGTTCTCTAGTGCAAATTAAAATAATCATTAACTCACTAGAATCATTAAATCTATAACTATTGAAGCTAAATTTCATAAATCTAGATAGATTTAAAGCGGTCTGCATCCTATATAGCTTATATAGAAATACTAATTCATACATACATGATTGCACACCATTGAACCATAAGCCAAAATGAGGAGTTTATCTTTATTACTTTCAAAAGTCTGCATACATTCTATCTTGTAAATGTCCAAGAGCTGACCCTTCATTAGAGTCGCTCATCCTATATATATACATCTTCTTACAATAGAAAAACTAAAGTTTGTTACAACAATATGCCAGTTGGCTCATTCTGGTAAGATGCTACACAATGCCTATTGGACCAAAGTAGTGAAGTCCTCAACAATAAGCAGTTAGGATTCTTTTGTAACTGCATGTTCTCATCGATATTCTTAGAGACATCATGGCCCAAATGTCTTTCATTCCTTTATATCAAGCTAACGACCTATGAAAACTAGGTCGATCATGCAATTGTGACAATTTTTTGCCTTTTGGCTCTTCCTAGCTCTCGATCCATTAAAACGAGGTTGATCACAAAATCATGACTATTTTTCACCTTTTGGCTCTTCCTAGATCTCGGTCTACAAAAAATAGTTCAATAGCAAAATCATGACCATTTTTCACCTTCTAGCTCTTCCTAGCTCTCGGCCCGTGAGAACTAGGTCGATCACGAAATCGTGACTATTTTTCACCTTCTAGCTCTTAGTCCTTGAAAACTAGGTTGGTCATGAAATTACGATTGTTTTTTTCCTTCTAGATCTTCCTGGATCTCGGCTTGCAAAAACTAGGTCGGTCATGAAATCGTGACTATTTTTCACCTTTTGGTTCTCGTCCCATGAAAACTAGGTCGATCGCAAAATCGCAACTATTTTCTATACTTGCAAAATTTTGGGAAGTCTCTTCATTCCCCTTAGTGTAGTCATTTTGACCTACATTATTGGTGCCTCCTAGGGAATTATGCTGGCAGAATATTAGAATCCAAAGCCTTCATCCATTGGGCATTAGAGTAAAAAGAACAAAAAGAAAGAATGAGGAGAATAATAGAGCAAAATTTTGTTTTTCATGCAACTAGTCTTATGGGGTATCTTCTTCACTTGATTTCTCCACTTCTCTTCCTGCTTGACTACTCATTTCGGGTTTTCTAGCTTCCTTTTGTTTTTCTAACTTATGGACAACTTCATTGTACGTAGTACAGACCCGTTTCCAAGTTTCCTTATCTAGATTAGAGGTTTCCATGAACTTCTGATATAAATATTCCAATTCCTCAACCTTGTCATAAGACAAAACATTTGATCTTAAAAATAGCTCATGTAGGTAGGAGTTGATATGGGTAAGATCTTGAGCCATTCTGAATATATGATCTTCTTGAATATGCTCTTTCCAGCTATCTATCTTGAATTCATCCTTCATAACATATTTCTGGAAATATTTAAGCCCATATTCTCCTAAGATGTTTAAGTCTTCATCCTAGAAGCTTGGTAGACCATAATTCTTTGCTATACTTAAATGTTTCAAAATTCCCTTAGCCTCAGATTTAAGTTCCTGGATTATATTAACACTTTTCATCACAAGTTTGTATCTTTTGAAGAAAATTTTAGCAACTATTTTGGCTTGGGACCATGCTTCATCTTGGGCTCTGTTTCTAACCCTTTCCTATGCACTTTCAGCCAAAATGTAGATAACCTTGCTTGTAATAAGGTGATAAATGCAACGAATTCCTCCTCTGCCTGACTCAATGTTTCCTTAATCTTGGATAGGTACAATAATGTACTCTAGGCCTTTAAACCTATTTTCTGTATATTATGCAACATCTCCTTTCTAATTAATCTGGCTTTTTTTTTAATAAACCATTGATTTTTCCCTTCCCTTCTTGGATTTGTTTTTGGAGATCTTCCACTTGTTTATTCAAAACCTAAATATGTTCGACAACCTTTTGTGCTTTTTATTTATACTTGGCTACTTCAATGAACTTTTCTTTCCACTTCTTAGCTTTATTCTTTAGAGCCTTTTCAATAGTCTTATGCTCATTTACGACTGCTTCCAAATCTTTCCTTGCCTCTTAAGCTTTGAGGTAATTTTCTTTATAATATTATACATTCAAGTATATGGTACCTAAGTGAGTCTGGGCCATTCCACATTCATATTCCATGGATAGTTGGATGATGTCTTCAGTGACTATCTCTGCTTGGTAATCATCCAGTGTCATTTTCCCTTCAGGTTTGTTTACCAAAAGTGTCATTTTCATCATTGGGCGCTGCATGCTAAGAGGGTCTAGAGAGACTACTTATTGAGTATGGGCTATATTATTGGAGGCTTGAGTGCAATGACATTTCTACCAGTTTGAGGCATTCTAGTTGGCTTTATTTATATTATTGAGCTTAGAGATGGTGGGGTGATTCTCAAAAGAGGAAGTAGGGATGGATTGAAAGTTAGGGAAATGGGCAACATGGGAGAAAGGAATAGTGACCAAAGTGGCATCCAAATTCAATGGTAATATGAGGGGAACTATGAGGGTAAATGAGGATGCTTTGGGACCAGATTGGGTTTGAGATGTAGGCGGTGATGTTGAAGGTGGAGGCTACTTATTGAAAGGAGAGA
Source organism: Wollemia nobilis (assembly GCA_028583015.1). Taxonomy (NCBI): domain Eukaryota; kingdom Viridiplantae; phylum Streptophyta; class Pinopsida; order Araucariales; family Araucariaceae; genus Wollemia; species Wollemia nobilis. Next base: position 2,486,564 of record JAQPPZ010001678.1, on the reverse strand, counting down.
AACATCATCTTCAAGAGTAGAATGAGAAGGATATTATCTTCAGGACTAAGAAGAAGATGAAGTAGAGGAGATAGAGATCATACCTGGTTATATTGATGACTTTTGTTGATTTATGTCTTCGACACTAGGTGGCTCTTCAGTAGGAACCGATCCTTCAACAGGAACTAATCCCTTAGTAGGAGTTGGTCTTCCTATAGGAACTAGTCCCTCAGTTGATTTATTCACTTTAGGAGCGCTAACATCATGGTGTTGAGGGGATTGTTCTACAATTTTTTTGTATCCCCTATTTTAGAGTATTTATTTAGTTCTTCTTACTTGATTTTATTCTGCTTCCTCATCGTCACAGACTCTGATCTCCTTTTTCTAAGGACAAGAGCTCGATCATTGTCAGTCTCTATGTCAAAATTCAAAGGAGGAATGGATTGGGGATTTATTTTCTTAGGGATCTCCTGTTGCTCAGTGGCAATCCATTTTTCTTTATCTTGGCTTACTTTCTACTTTTTAGTGATAGAAGGGTTTTTCTTTGGAGTGCCACAAAAAATTGGTGGAACCTTGTCAGCCAAAGTTTTCGACCATGTAGCATAGTGTTGGTCATACCGAAGGGAAAACTCATTGTCATTATTCAATCCCCACTTGGAAGTGATCATATTAATTTGCACCCTCATCATCCACCAGGCTAGAATTTTTGCTGGTGTCCATTTTGGCCCCTTCTTCTACATTCTCTTTATATCTTTTTCTTTCAACACATGTTTTGGATTATATTTAGGGTTATAATCCATAATATGTTCGTAGAAATCATGCCATAGGGGTAATGATTGCATCTGTTCTACATGCCATTCTAGTGCTTCATTTTCTTCATTATTCCTATATTGTTTGTTGATTTCTCTAACAGATAGATGAAATTGTTTGAAGGGGGCTTTGTTCAAAGAAGCCTGAATTTCTGTAAACCTATTGAGGGGATCATATCTCCACCTCTATGGTAGTTCCACTAAATTTAGGTTATTTAGGGCTCGAGTGATATACTCATGATGCGCTTTCTTAGATACAACTATACCTTCAAACTGGAAAGACATAGGGTATGTACTAGTTTTGCCAATAATCATCCCAAACTTGCAATTAATGTATTATATTTACCTCACATAATCCAAAGCAAACAAACGATCAGTAACATAGTGCGGGAGTAAGAAAGGTTTTCCTGTAAACCCATATAGTCTGATGACCACCCCTTGTGTCAAAATGAACCAGTCACCTTCTTCTACATGGGGGTGTTGCAAAACATCCTTAACCTTTTGGGGGAGTCTGTATACTTCTTCGTACATAATTCTCAAAGCTGACCCCAATAATTCTCTATTGAAGTGGTAATATGATTTGGCCTTTGAGAGTACCTTTGTCCAGTTGTATATTGGTAAAGTTTTCCCCTCTTTATCTCTATCAATTGTAGATATGAAAGCAAGTTGCTTTGACTAAAAAAGAAGAAAATCCATACCAGATATGACAAGAACCTGAAAGATACCTGAGAATCTTTCTGCATCCTGGACAATCCTTCGTGTATTTGTTGAAAAAGGTAAGATGGCCAATCGAAGAAAATGGGTATGGTGCGCTCATCCATGATGGAGACATAGAACTTGGGGTTCAGAATGCACCGAGCTACTACAATTTGCCACCCATGCACTTTTGCATCTGATTTTAAGCCCACCACCATAGCTAACATAGAAAATAACTCTTTGTTCTTGAATTTTGATAAGGGGATAGGTGTTTCTGGTAGAGTTCCTCCGGTAGGAGGTTCCAACAATTACGATTGCAAAAAAATCTTGATATTATGGGTGGGGGTATAGAATTTAGCCTACCCAACTGGGTCAAATGGTATGGGTTTCAAGGTCGGCTTCCTATTGTTAGCAAAGGCACACATGATAACATCGGGATCCAGAGTAAAAATAACCTCCCCCTTATAATTTCTAATAATTCTTTGCTTAGCATCATAAAATTTCACCATAGCTCTAATTAGCTCAGGGTAGGGGTGGATGGGAGTGCAAACATACTAGGAAAGTAAAGAATAGTAAGGGAAAGTGCTTGGGCATGATGGAGTCACCTTTTTAGCTACTTTGGCTTCCACATATTTCCGAATCTTCTCTAGATTTTTCTAGGTGATGATTGTATTCATTATTTTGGCATCTGAGTCTGTAAACTTGACATTATTTTCCACCTCTTGATGAGTTTTTGTAAAAGCTGAAGAGGATCCTACCATGGTTGCTTGTCGAGGATTTTCCACAAAAATTATTTGGAAGCGTTTGCATGAAGCTGAATATTCGAGTAAAATTGGAGAATAATTTTGCAGATAAAATCTTTGAAAAAAAGCAAGGGTGCATGAAAAGGGGCTTCCACGACGTAAATAAGGAGAACATACACAAGTTAGGGAATCATACAGTAATTACAGTAGGTGGTGCATATTCCATGAATAATTTTGAACTTTATCTGGGTCTTGTTTTGTGTGCCACATTTTAAAAGACAACCATTATGCATCACCTTTCTTTTAGGCCAATAACTTCACGTCACCTTTTTCCAGACTAATAACTTCGCACGGTGGTACTTTGAAAGGAGTATGTTTATATTGTCAAAAAATAATTTTTCCTCCAAAGCAAAAAATGTCGTTGTTTGACTTTGATCGGGGAATACCCTTGTGTCATGAAATCATGACTCTTTTTCTTTTTTGACTTATTTCCTGCTTTTGACCCACAAGAATGAGGCTAGTCACAAAATCATGACCATCTTGTAAGAAGTGGCCTTGGAGCGCCATAATGTTGTGAAATCATGACTATTCACACCTTTTGGTTCATTGTTTGCTTTTGTCCCACGAGATCAAGGTTAGTCACAAAATTGTAATTCTTTTACAAGATACGACATGTAGGTGCCACCATGTCATGAAATCGTGATCCATTTCGCTTTTTAGCGTGCTCTAGGCTTTTGGATTGTGATAACATGGCTAGTCGCAAAATTATGAACTTTTTACAAGAGGTAGTTTTGGAATGCCATAACGTCAAAAAATCATGACTCCTTTGGTACTTCAACAATATTTTGGATTTTGGCCTGCAAAAACAAGGTCGATCGTGAAATTGCGACTATTTTGCAAGATACATTATATACATAAAATACAACGGGATGGGGAAAAGTCTTTAGCTTACTTGAAATATAGATTTAAGTGGAAGCCATTAACAGGGATAGGTTGTATTTGGCCCTATTCATCTTTCAGCTGGAAGGAGTTCTATTATTTTTTTACGATTATCTCGAAAGGTCCTTCCTAAAAAGCATCAAATTTCTAATGATTTTTGGGTTTTTCTTTTTTCTCATTCCACCTTAAAACCAAGTCTCCAAATTTGAAATTTTTGAGGGTAGCCTTTTTATAAAACCATTTCTTTGTCTCTCATGTATATTTTTGATAATTATTATAGGCTTGTTCTTTCTTCTCTTCTAGTTACAAGAGTTGTATTAACCTGTTTTCCATTGGTTTTTTTTGGATAACTTCCTTACCATAGACCATTGAGTAAGGTGATGTTATGGATTTCTTTATTATAATATTGTTAACCCATAATGCCTAATTTATTAGTGAGTGTCAAATCCTCTTATTGTCTCTTAGAGTTTGCATTAGAATCTTGAGTAGGTTCTTATTTGTTGATTCTGGTAAGCCATTTCCTTGTGGGTAGTAATTCGAAGAAGTATTCAAATAGATATTGTATTTTTTGGTGAAATAAATTATCTTAGCACCTATGAAGTATGAGCCATTGTTCGTGACCAATGCGTTAGGGATATCAAATCTTGTTATTAAACTCTCAATAAATTCTATCACAACTTCTTGATTAACTTTCTTAGTAGGCACTGCTTTAGCCCACTTGGTGAAGTAGTCAGTGGTAGTTAGAATATATTTATGCCCAGTAGATGAGTTAGGTTCTATTACCCCAATGAAATCCAAGCCCCACTACTGGAAGGGCTCTTCCACCTAAATAGGTTTTAAGGGCATAGAAGTATTTCTATTCCTCCCAACATATCTTTGGCATTCTTCATAATTTCTAGTTACTTTGAATGCATCTGAGAAAATAGATGGCCAATAGAAATTGATCCTGATTATTTTCAAAGTTGTAGTCCTTCCTAAATAGTGTCCACCTGATAGACCTCCATGAAACTCTTCCAAAACCTTCTGCTTTTGGTCATCTCTTATACACTTCAGCAATACATCATCCAATTTTTTTTTGTACAGCCCCTTTGGTAGTAAGGTATACTTCAAGGTCTAGATATGGTATCTTCTCCTTGATGAAGTAGTCAAACCTATTGGGCACTTCCCAGTCTAAAAATATTTTACCAGTTCATCAGCTCAATCAATGCTTTCTAAGGGTTGATCATCCTATGGAATTGATTCTGCTACAATCAAAACATACAATCATCGACTATATTTCACGAAAAAAAGTTTTTATATATTTATATGATTTAATTTTAAATTAATCCATCATCTTCATCTATTAAAATTTATCACTTGTGATCTCACATTCTGTCTCTATGGCGGGGATCTACCCTTTCGTTCTACTCATGCCTGCATTCTACTCCAGTTTGCTTGCAATTTTATTAAGTAATCGAATAGTTATAAGTTTTGGGTGTTGGATAAAGTAACCTGTAGGGGTATGCTACAAGTGGTATCATTCTGGTTCGTCCCTGAAGCACTTTTTCAAATTGCTGTATGTGATCAATAGGTGAACCCAGTTTGGCACATTATCATATTAATAAATCTAAGTAGGACAACTGCTATCTCTTTCCTGGGCTGGTGACAAGTAAATGCGTACCTAGTTTTTCGTAGCAAGCCTAGTTTTAGAGCATGTGCTTATGATTGAGTGAAGCATATCGGGTTTTGTTAGCAGGAAGTAGACCTATCCTCCACAAATTCTCAATGAACTAGAGGTCAGAATGTAGCCTACACAATTGGAAGCTCCGTCACCATTCATATCTCTTGTAAAAACACACAGGAACTTTCATCCTTACCATCCACAGTCGTGGCCAATGAGCGCATAGAGAAAATAACAATTATCAAGTGTTTCTAAGGTACATTCATCAAATTACATTTTTATTTTTTTGGGGGATTCAGATAATTGTCCCACATTCAGTGTATAAATATTGTATAGGGGTTTAAAATGCATAAGTGTCACCTTCTACAATGTGACTTCAGTCACACATTGGGGGTTCTTCTGCACATAGTCTTGTTGGCATCTCCATTAGCCAATCCACCGTGTCCTTTGTCCAGTGGTTTCGCATCGGGTCGTTGTCCCCTATCTAGTGGTTTTGCATCGATTTGTGGTCCAATTGTTGTGTCTTGTCTAATATGCTCATGTATTGATCCTTCGTGTTGTCATTAGTCTAGTGTCTAAGTCGATTCTAGTTGTCACACATTGTGAGTTGAGTCCAGTCATTCGATCTTTGTCGTATCATGCATATCATGAGTTGAGTCTAGTCATTCGATATTTTTCGTATCGTACGTATCATGAATTGAGTCCAACCATCTGGTCTTTATCATATCATGCATGTCGTGAGTTGAGTCTAGCCATCTGGTCTCTGTCATAGCATGCATGTCATCTTATTCGCTCTCCTTATCGAGTATCATCTCAACTAGTCGTTGGAAGATTTAAACTTTCAAAGTACCCGTTGGAGTCCCAAATCTAGTTGAAATAGTAGTTGGAGGAAATTAACCATTGAAAAAACACTTCAAATTCTACATCGCAGTTGAAGCGACAGTTGGGGAAAAAAAAACACCAAATTTTTACCAAAATAAACTAAAATTTTGCAAAAATTGGTGATAAATTTATTTTAAACAAGATTTAAAGTAGGTGCATGAGAAAAAGGTGGAAAAACGGATCAAACGGGTGCTTATCAAATTATGAGGATCCAACTGAGCAGAGTTCAAAATCACCAAGAATACCTCGTCAAAGCAAAGGTACACAAAATTCTTCTTCTCCTTTAGGAATTGTTAGCTATAACCCAAGTCATCCATTGATCAACAACATGGCATCCAATACCTCCCCAAAATCCTCCCAAGAAAACCTCACTCAAGTAGAAACTGGATGTTCCAAGGTCATTTATGAGATATTACTCCACTTAGTAGAGAGTATTAATAACATGACTACCAACTTCAACCAAGTATTCAACAAACAATCCCAACCAAATCCTCCTAGTCCCAACCATTGAAATACCGACATTCATTATGAAGACTATACACACTATAGAGGTCATAATAGTCAGTCCCCAAATCTCAATGGCCACAGAAATAATGAAGATATGGGTAACGAAGAAGTGTTTGAGCAACAAAAGGGTTCTGATAGACCTTATCAAAATCACATCCAACGACATAGGAATAATGACAAACAAGATAGGAACAATGTTCACCACCAGCCAAGAGGTCCTACTAGAGCCAATTATCCACACATTGACATGCCCAAATTTGAATGTCATGATCCACATGGGTGGATAGCCAAAATGGGGGGCATATTGGACTTCTACCAATTTTGGGAGTCAAAAAAATTTCCTTTTGAGACAACCAAATTAGGCACTAAAGCTTATAAATGGTTTACATGGTTCAAACGTGAGGACAAAAATTACAACCACTGGCAAGAGTTCTCAGATGCCTTTCTTCATATATTTTATGAAGGTCTCATAGGTTCCTACATAGTGTGGTTGTTGTCACTCAAACAAAGAGGATCGGTACAAAACTATATCTCAAAATTTACTAGTATGCTTCACTATGCAACAATATTACAGCCAGAGGTGGTCTTAGTGACTTTTATAAATGGGTTGAAATCAAATATTAAGGTGGAAGTGGACCTACAGAACCCATCAAGGTTAGATGAGTGTATAAGGATTGCCAAATTGGCAGAAACGAAGATACAATTGGGTACATCCACACAACGTGAATCATATGGTCGATCTCAATTCCGTAACAACTCTTTTCATAGAAACGATCAACCATAAAGATACTTCTACTATAAATATCGCAATCAACATCCAAAAGATCATGCATGCATACAAAGACAAAACTTTCAAATTGAATATGTTGACAAGGTTGATGAAGAAATAGAGGAACACAACTGATGAGTTGTCGTTAAGCACATCATTAAATCTCAAAGATCTTATCAATCCGGGGTGGTGTCCAAGGCTGTCTACGATAGAAAGTTCAAGCAGGGTTGTAGTTCAGTTCATTTGGGAGCAAGCAGGTCTTTATTGGTAGGATTGATTGTGTGGGGGATTTGTGTCACTTCTATCCCTATATTGCATAAATTAAACCTTAATCTAATTGCAAGAATGAAAAACTAATTGTTGTCTACAAAAATAAAGTCCTAATTACAATTGCTAAATTGAGACTTAATTGATTTGCAGAAGGAAAATCCTAATTACGAGTTGCTAAATGAGAAACCTATTTACTTTTGCAATGATGAGATAAAACAAGTAATCAACTTCTATCAATACTCTGAAATAGAAGGTCGTCAATCTTCTATGCAGTGTTTGACAGCAAAAACAAGAATGCAAGAAATTATAGAAAACTTGTAAATTGCTTGGAAATGTAAATTGCGAGGAATTGGAAAATTATTGAAAAATAAAGAATACCGATTATATCTATTGCTGATTACATCACAAATGTGAAATAGATGGATAAAAACTAAAACATAAATCAAATACCACAAAATGCTGAAATTGACAAGTTCCACTACTTATTCTGCTGTAGCAAAATCAGGACTGAAAACCTGTTTGTTAGTCCTTCTCCTAGATCTGAAAGTGGCCAGCCTCCTTTTCCAGAAGAAGGTATAATTTCTTCTCTAAGTCTTACTCACACTCAGACATAACAAATTAAATGGAATGAAACTACACTTTTATTGCTTCAAAAACATAATTACAATTCTACTGAAATCTATGCATACATTTGCAATCACTATAGGTCTATTATCTCTAATTATGTCTAATCCTCTAATCTAATATTTCTAATATCTAATATCTCAACCTGTATGGGAGCCATCTTTTATAGATGCCTAAAATCTAATTATAAACAAAAAATATGTTGTTCCTAATATCCTGCAGAATTTCCCGGGTTTATCCTAGAATATGATCAATCTGATCTTTTCCATAAATGGTGGCTTTGGATGGAAAATTTAGATGGGAGATATTTCCCTTAACTTTCTCAACCTTCTTATCCCATTTTTCACCGCCAAAATTCAGTCAACAAGTCAAAAAGTGCATTCTGTTTTCATTCTGAAGATAAGTGGCTCATTCGAAGATAAGTGGCTCATTTCGAAGATACTGCAATTCTCATTTCGAAGATCCGCTCATTCCAAAGATACTACAATTCTCATTTTGAAGATCTACTCATTTTGAAGATCTGCTCATTCTGAAGATCCGCTCATTCCGAAGACACTGTGTTTTCTCATTTCGAAGATATCTGTTCATTTCGAAGACACTATGTTCATTTCGAAGACACTGTGTTCATTTCGAAGATCTTTAGAATGACCAACTGTGTTGACTCCAAATGGTTTTGGCTGCATTTCTCAAGTGGATTAGCCCTTAGGATCAGATTACAATAGTCTTCATTCTTCCTTGGATGTGAATTCCATGCCTTGCCATTCAATGGAAGCTGGCTGGAATTTATATGGAAAAACCAGTTTTCTGCTGCACAGTAATAAGTCTTTGTACTATTTGCTGAATTTAGAGAAACTAATGCTTAATGATTATCAAAATAAGACTAGTGAAATGCTGTTGTCAACCTAAGCATGACAATATAACATAAAACTATACAAGAACTGTTAAAAATCAGAATATAATGTCCTTAATACTTCAATCATGCAAACAGTTAATACACAGCATATTAAATCAACTTAACTAGCATATAAGATAATTCACAAGAGTTTTAGGCGGTTTTAACTATTTAAAACATGCTATAAATGAGGCTTATCCAGGCCTCATCATTCCCCCCAACTTATATTAATGCATGCCCTCATGCATTGCAGTGGGCTATGGAGTCACAAATGTCCATACTCATATTCCATGTTTCATAGAACAATTTAGTGCCTGTGTAATTTCTCATGAAGGTTTTTGAGTCATTCTTCAAACTGATAATCTCGGTTGGGAATCCTCTTCAAAATAGGAGGGAACCAGAGTAATGATGGTTGGAGGCCCGAATCTGAGACCTACCCAATAATGTTGCATAAAGGTATTTCTCTGGATTGAGAAGGCAATGCCTCAGAATGGAAGGGCACTGCTTCAAAGTGGAGGGGCACTACTTCAGAATGAGCACCTATGTCTTCATCTTCCCTAGATAATCCAAGCAGTAACTGAACCAAATCCTCCTCTTTATCTGATGTAGTTGATTTTTCATCAACTTGTGACAACCTGCTTTTTAGTTTCTCCACTTTCTGCTATAATTCTCTAATTTTCTTTTCATGTTTTTCAATAACATCTTCTCTTTCCTCAATCCATCTCATTTGTATTTTTATAACACTCTTGGCTGCTCTCAGTTGTTTTGTGATGTCCACCTCCTCTTCTTCATTTGAATCAGAACCTAATACTGACAAATCAACTCGTAGTTTGCTTGCTCAACAATGATCTCATCCTCTCGCTTCATACCCCTACTCCCGTACAGGAGGTTCCATGAAATTATCTATGATTACATCCAAATTCTCAGTGGCTTGTTGCACTTCTATGACATCAAGGCTATCCTGTCTGGTCTTCTCTTCAATCATTTGTTCTTTTATCTCTTTTTGTTGGAGTCTTGCAGACCTCCTAGTCCTTAATGTATATTTTCTCTTCTTGCCCTGTTTTCTTGTGGTAACAAGGGTTGTAGGGATAGCTTCAGGCTCTTCACTGGGAACTTCACTCTCCTATTCTGACAGATAAATAACATCTTTAGAAAAATGAACCCTCTTCTATTTTATTTTTCTGTTGTCAGTTTTAGACCCTCTTTTCTTTTGCTTCTTGGCTCGTGAAGTTGAATGTTCTAGAGCAAGGTGTTCTGTTGTTGCTGTTGGGTGTGTTTCTTTTTCTACAACAACTTCTGCAACAGTTTTTGTTTCTTCTTCTGCAATAGCTTCTGCAGTAGTTGTTTCTTCTTCTGCAATAGCATCAACAACATATTTTTCTTCCTCCTTGGATGCCACATGGAAACAGACTGTCAAATCTTCATTCTAAAGATTTATGTTTCATTCTGAAGACTAAGCTGGGCATTTAATCTGAAGATAACCTTGGTTATTGAAGATACAATAGTCATTCTGAAGACATAGCAGAAACCAACATTTTTCTCTTTCTCCAAGCATGTTTTGTTTATGCCAACTCTTATGAACACTTTTATACTAATGGTTAATTTTCATATACTATATATCAAATATTTACAATGATAAAAGTGCAAGAAACATATATACCTGGTTAAAACAAGTTAATGCAAGTTTTGAAAGATGACTGCTTCTGTTGATATTCTGCTGAGGCTTCCTGCAACACTTCAAAAACAAGTGCAGTTGGTGAATTTGTACAATGGTGACTCAGAAATTTCAAGGTTATGCATGCCAAAAAACTGGTTTTCATGCATACCAACCCAGTAGTGCCTTAGAAAAGGTTTTCACTGCTGAGTTATTCATTTTTCTCTCTCTTTTTTTTTTCTTGGTTTCCTTTTTCTTTTTCTTTTTTTCCTCTCCTTTTCTCTCTTTTTTTTTCTTGATTCTGATTATGCCCATGAAGGATTTCATGACTTCCCTGAAATCATGCCCATGAAGGAATTCACAGCCAGAATTTATTCATATTTTTGTTTTCTATTTTTTTCTCTTTTTATTTTTAAGATTCAAAGATATGATCATTTGGAATCTTCATCAGAAGAAGAAGCCTCTTCTGTCAAATGTAACTGTGTGAAATACCGAGCAAATTCCACCTTTGTTAGTGGTTTATGGTACAACTATAAAAGATGTCCATTCACCACTAATATCCTCCTTAAATCATCAACTAAAGAAAGTTGAACAACTTCATTCTCAAACTCCCCTGGTTCATCCTTGCTGCTCTTAATGTGATCATCATGCCACATTTTCCATTTTTGTTGAGTGAACTCTATTTGGTGAAGTGCTTCCAACCAAAGTTCATCAAATGCATTCAACTGCAAAATTTGTTTTTTTCTGCACTCGCAACAACTCAATGCCAACTGCTAAAGATGCATAAAATGTTAGTAAAGCATTAGGATGTTGCACCAATATATCAAACAAATTTGCTCCCTGGTTTTTAGTCAACCAACTATTGTTGTTCAAAGGTTGTTTTGGCCGTGTTTCAGTTTGTTTTGTACCAGGCTTATTTGAATTGGTTCTTGGAGAAACATTTTTATTTACACCAATGGAGGCCAAAACTAAAGTATTCTTTTCATTTTCCTTATGTGTTCTAAGAAACTGTGGGCTTTCTATACAATCATACTTAGGTGTAATAAGTTTACCTGAAAGCAAGTTAACTAATTTTCCACCTTTTTGTATGGTTTTAGGATATACTTTCTTCTTTTTTCTTGGTTTTCTAAAACACATTTCTTGAACAATCCTATTAATGATTGGTACAACTTGAGGTAAAGGGATTGTAACAGGTTAAATGTTCTAATTCCTTTATCAAATCTGATTGTGAAGATGTTATTTTTGATATCTCGGACTGTTCAAAATATGATACTTTATTTGATGAGGTATCTTGTTCTTCTTGATGTTGTTTTAGTGTGGATTTGTTTTCATGTTCATTCTTTTTAACTTCACTTTCTACATTGATAAGTGGAATAGGTTCAAGCAATGGTTCACCCGAACACAACCGAGTTTTAACACGAGTCACTAACATTTATTAGGGCTGTATTTTTTGATTCAACCACGAGAGACAGGGGTTACCTGTTTAACATGATTTGGACTGACCACAGGTTGAGTTGAAAAAAGAGGTTGTTTTAATTTTTGTTGTTGTTGTCCATGATAGAAATTATGGATATAATTAGGCAACAAATTTGATTTTTGTTTTTGACAATGTTGCTGCCCTTTGTACAGATTTTGATGTTGTACCCATTGATATCCCTATAATTTTGGCTGCAACCATGGTGGATGTTGTTGATTCCATTGTTGTTGCATCCATCCATGTTGAGACCATGCTTGGGAGTATGCCCATGGTGGTTGACTCCAACATTGTTGAAGTGGACCCGAAGCAGACCATGGCATATACCAAGGATTATTTCCCCAATGTGCAGGAAATTGAGAAGCATTATGATATGGAAATTTATGAAAATTATTCCCTTGTCCTTGTCCTACAAAATTGGTTTTTTTCATAGGTTGAGACTGTTTTTCAAAGACACTTTTAAGTTCTGGCAATAAACTACACTGATCTGTGGGGTGTCCTAATTGACAAATGCTACATGTAGCAAGTATAAATATTTTGTTCAAAGGACAATCATGAAGAGAGTGTTGCTTTTTACATTCTGAACAATAGATGGTTGAAGATTCAGTAGATTCATTTTTTTCATCTAATGTTCTATCATGTACTAAAATATCAGCCTCTTTCATGCATTCTTTCAAATCATGTTTTTCATTACCAATTCTGTGTTTTCTATGCCTTGAATGAGAGTAATTTTTACAGAGTTTAATAATTTCCTGAAATTTAAGTGCATTTGTATCTCCTCTTCCCAAGATATCCAATGCATCCCTAGATTCATCTTGTAGTCCCCTTAAGAATATGACTTTGCAAATTTCGGGTTCAACACTTCCACATCTCTTATGAACAAAAGAAAATCTGTCTATATAATCTTCTAAGATTTCATTTTCCTCTTGTTTCATTGTAAGAATTTCATCATTTTGATTCTTGACTTGACAATATTCTTGGTATCTCTCCAAGAATATGTTTTCCATCTCATCCCAAGTTCTAATTGAGTCAGGTGCTAAGGTGATAAACCATCGTAGAGCTAACTCTTTAAGAGTGGAAGGAAATAGTTTGAGCTTTTGATTGTCATTAGTGTAATCATGAGCTTGACATACAATTTTAAACTCAAACAAAAACATATCGGGATCTTCGGATGTAATTCCCTTGAAAGTTGGTAATACTGCAGGTGAAATGACCTTCATGGGAGCATTTTGATTAAGATCTAGTTGGATGGGATTTTGAAAAGTTCGCGGTAGGTGCACTAGTTGCACTAGGGTGGAGCACATTGTTGGCTCTACCTTGATTCTCTTGTGAGCCTTCCATTGTAGGTTCCAAAAAAAAATTATAAATCTTGTCAAATTTTCCTGATTGTATGGATTTGTCAAGAGAAAATGGTGTTGAACTACTTAATTTTCCTCCTTGTAATGATTTCTCAAAGGATCTTGCAGTGTTGTAAGTGGATGATTGGGATTCTTTGAAAATTCCAACATTTTTGGAAATAAAAAATTTAGACATTTTTGACATAATTTCAACCTCTTGTGAAATTTTTCTTCTTGTGGTTTCTTGCTTATTTCCTAAATGGACTGAAATACAATTTACCAATAACAATTACTTATACCAGTCATTACATTCAGATTTTACTCTAAAATTCACAACTTAGCATATTTAATAATTATTGGACTGCTTTTCACCTTCTAACAACACCGTGTTCCCCGGAAATGGTGCCAAAATGATGAGTTGTCGTTAAGCACATCATTAAATCTCAAAGATCTTATCAATCCGGGGTGGTGTCCAAGGCTGTCTACGATAGAAAGTTCAAGCAGAGTTGCATTTCAGCTCATTTGGGAGCAGCAGGTCTTATTGGTAGGATTGATTGTGTGGGGGATTTGTGTCACTTCTATCCCTATATTGCATAAATTAAACCTTAATCTAATTGCAAGAATGAAAAACTAATTGTTGTCTGCAGAAATAAAGTCCTAATTACAATTGCTAAATTGAGACTTAATTGATTTGCAGAAGGAAAATCCTAATTACAGTTGCTAAATGAGAAACCTATTTACTTTTGCAATGATGAGATAAAACAAGTAATCAACTTCTATCAATACTCTAAAACAGAAGGTCGTCAATCTTCTATGCAGTGTTTGACAGCAAAAACAAGAATGCAGGAAATTATAGAAAACTTGTAAATTGCTGGAAATGTAAATTGCAGGGAATTGGAAAATTATTGAAAAATAAAGAAACTGATTATATCTATTGCTGATTACATCACAAATGTAAAATAGATGGATAAAAACTAAAACAGAAATCAAATACCATAAAATGCTGAAATTGACAAGTTCCACTACTTATTCTGCTGCAAAGAAAATCAGGACTAAAAACCTGTTTGTTAGTCCTTCTCCTAGATCTGAAAGTGGTCGGCCTCCTTTCTCGAGAAGAAGGTATAATTTCTTCTCTAAGTCTTACTCACACTCGGACATAACAAATTAAATGGAATGAAACCGCACTTTTATTGCTTCGAAACATAATTACAATTCACTGAAATCTGTTACGATCCGCAACTACATATGTCTATTATCTCCTAATTATGTTCTAACTCCTCTAATCTAATATTATCATAATATCTAATATCTCAACCTATATGGGAGCCATCTTTTATAGATGCCTAAAATCTAATTACAAACAAAAAATATGTTGTTCCTAATATCCTGCTGAATTTCCTGCATTTATCCTAGAATAGGATCAATCTGATCTTTTCCATAAATGGTGGCTTTGGACGGCAAAGTTAGATGGGAGATATTTCCCTTAACTTTCTCAACCTTCTTATCCCCTTTTTCACCACCAAAAGTCAGTCAACAAGTCAAAAAGTGCATTTTGTTTTCATTCCAAAGATAAGTGGCTCATTTCGAAGATAAGTGGCTCATTCCGAAGATACTGCAATTCTCATTCCAAAGATCCGCTCATTTCAAAGATACTGCAATTCTCATTTTGAAGATCCGCTCATTTTGAAGATCCACTCATTCTGAAGATCTGCTCATTCCGAAGACACTGTGTTTTCTCATTTCGAAGATATCCTTCATTTCGAAGACACTATGTTCATTCCGAAGACACTGTGTTCATTTCGAAGATCTTTAGAATGACCAACCGTGTTGACTCCAAATGGTTTTGGCTGCATTTCTCAAGTGGATTAGCCCTTAGGATCAGATTACAATAGTCTTCATTCTTCCTTGGATGTGAATTCCATGCCTTGCCATTCAATGGAAGCTGGTTGGAATTTATATGGAAAAACCAGTTTTCTGCTGCACAGTAATAAGTCTTTGTACTATTTGTTGAATTTAGAGAAACTAATGCTTAATGATCATCAAAATAAGACTACTGTTAAGATTTTCCAAGAACTATTAGAACATGGTGTCAATAAGATAACAATATTAATTGATTTAGGAAGTACACACAACTTTATTGATGCAAAAATTGCAAGGGCATTAAATTTGCATGTCTACTCTTCTAGTCAAGACATATTTCAAGTTAGAATGACAAGCAGGGAAACTTATCAATACCTAGGTAAGACATCTTCAATCTCATTACAAATGGGTACTTATATTTGGAAAGGTCCTCTCTTTGTTGTGTAATTAGGAAATTCAAAAGTTATTTTGGGCGTTGCATGGATGGAACAATTGGAAACCACAATTGGTTTTAATCACAAGCATCGCTATGTGGAATGGCAAGAGAATGGGAAGACCATTCATCTTCAAGGAATACCCACACCTCCATAAAAAATAGTAAGTTCACATAGTATGGAAAAGATATTAAGAAAATATGGTGGGGGTTTCGTAGCCTGAATCAATTGCATTGAAAAATTTGAACATGATATGCCAGAAATCCAAGTAGAAGATCTCCAAAATATTGTTTCTAACTATGAGGAGGTTTTTCAAGAACCAAAAGGACTACCACCCCAAAGATCCCATGACCACGCCATACACCTGGTTCCTGGAAGTCTTCCACCTAATGGTCGTCCTTATCGATATCCCCAACCCCAAAAAATAGAAATTGAGAAGATTGTCCAAGAACTATTAGACCATGGTGTCATTCGCCATAGTACTAGCCCTTATTCTTCACCAGTAGTTTTGGCTTGTTGTAAAGACAATTCTTGGTGTATGTGTCTAGATTTTTGTCCTCTCAATAAAATCACCATCAAAGATAAATTTCCTATTCCTATCATTGATGATTTAGTAGATGAACTACATGGTGCACAATTCTTTACCAAATTAGACTTACATTTAGGGTTTTACCAAATTAGAGTTAGGGAGGAGGATATTCCCAAAACAAAATTTTGAACTCATGAAGGTCATTATGAATTCTTGGTCATGCCCTTTGGTCTCACTAATGCCCCATCTACATTCCAAAGTCTCATGAACCATGTGTTTCATCCATTCCTTTGCAAATTTATCCTAGTCTTCTTCGATGACATACTCATCTATAGTAAATCATGGAAGGATCATTTATCACATGTGGGAAGAGTTCTTCATATCCTACACAGGGAAAAGTTGTTTGTCAAATGATATAAATGTTCTTTTGGTGTTCAATAAGTTGAGTACCTAGGTCATATAGTATCTCAAAAAGGTGTTAAAGTGGATCCCAATAAGATTAAGGCAATTCAGGATTGGCCTTTACCTAAAACCATCAAGAAAATTCATGGTTTTTTGGGTCTCACTGTCTATTATCACAAATTCATGCATAATTATGGTAAAATTGTGGGTCCTCTCACAACACTCATAAAGAAGGATGCTTTTTATTGGTCCGAAGCCGCTACTCAAGCCTTCAAGGCTCTTAAAGAAGCAATGTGTACTACTCCAATTTTGGCAACTCTGGATTTTCTCAAAATATTTGTCATTGAATGTGATGCTTTAGGAACATGTATTGGGGTAGTATTAATGTAGGAAGGTCATCCCTTGGAATTCAAAAGTAAACAAATTTTAAGGAATAATTTGGGTAGATCCACATATGAAAAAGAAATGTTGGCGATTCTCCACATAGTGGATAAATGGAGACACTACTTAATCAATAGTCATTTTATTATAAAAATAGACCACAATAGTCTCAAGAATTTTATGGAACAAAGGTTTTCTTATCCTGAATAAAACAAGTGGTTGAATAAATTTTTGGGATATGATATTGTGATTAAATATAAGAAAGGAAAATAAAATGTGGCAATTGATGCACTATCTAGAAAATACGAATATGACATAGTCATTAATGCCATTTTAAGACCATGTTCTCAATGGGTGTCTCAATTACAGGAAGAATGGTTGTCCAATGATGAAACAAATCAAATAATTCAAGAATTTTTTGAGGGTTCATCCAAGCACCCTCTTTTCTCCTATGATGATAAAATATTACGCAAGAAGAATCACATTTACATTCCTCACAATTCGACAATCAAATCACAGATTCTAGATGAGTCACATGCTTCTCCATCAATAGGACATTCAAGTTTTTTGAAAACTTATATGTGGGTTAAACAATCCTTTTATTGGAAAGGGTAAAAAGCAGAGGTCAAGCAATGGGTAGTTGAATGTGAAGTGTGCCAACGCAATAAGGGAGAAACAATAAAATCACCAGTGTTGCTTCGACCGTTACCTATTCTAGATCACTAGTGGGAACATATTGCCATGGATTTTATTGAAGGTCTTCCTAAGTCGGAAGGTAAAATAGTAATTCTTGTGGTAGTTGATTGCCTTTCCAAATATGATCACTTTCAAGCTTTACAACATCCATTTTCAGCAAGCAATGTGGCCAAGGTATTTATAGATTCAATTTTTAAATTGCATGGAATGCCCAAAAATATTGTAAGTGATCGAGATCCCATATTTACTAGAAAATTTTGGAGAGAATTGTTTCAATTTAGTGGTACCAAATTAAATATGTCTTCTGCATACCATCCACAAACAGATGGTCAAATGGAGGTAGTTAACAAATATTTGGTTACCTACCTGAGATGTTTTGTGCAAGATAAACAATATCAATGGAGTAGTGGCTATCATTGATAGAATTGTGGTACAATACTTCTTACCATTACTCCATAAAGATGTATCCTTTTGAAGCATTGTACGAAACTAAGCCACCAATAGTAGAATATTATGTACCAGGATCCTCCAAAGTGGCCCAAGTAGATTATTGGTTTCACCAGCGATAATCAATGCTCACTATTCTAAAATATAATTTGGTCCAAGCAAAAAATAATATGAAGCAACAACAAGATATGCATCATTTAGAAAGAGCATTAAATATTGATGCTAGGGTGTTCCTATGTATTTAGCCCTACAAACAGTTGTCATTGAGGATCAAGTCTAGTCAGAAGTTGGCTCCTCAATTTTATGGTCCTTACAAAATTGTACGTCGCATTGGAGAAGTGGCATATCGATTAGAGTTGTCTCCTTCATCATGAATACATCCAGTATTTCATGTCTCTTGTCTCAAGAAGGTGATCAGTCAGAAAGTACACTTTTGATTGGAATTACTAGTACTGGATGAGGAAGGGCATATACATCTCCAGCCAAAGCAATTTTACAAACCAGAACTCTCACACTGAGATCTCGTCACATCCAAGAGTTTCTCATAAAATGGCAAGAATTACCCAAAGAAGATGCTACATGGGAAACTGAAAGTATCTTCTAGTCATTTCCAGCTTTGAGGATAAATATTTCCAAGGAGGGGAGTCATGCTATAGTCCAAACATAGCCACCATCGGCTATGTTTCATGGAAGGAAGTTTTTATATATTTATATGATTTAATTTTAAATGAATATATCATCTTCATCTATTCAAATTTATCACTTGCGATCTCGCATTCTGCCTCTATGATGGGGATCTGCCCTCCTTAATAGGTTTTTTGATTTTATTTATTTATTGTTTCAATTGGTTTTGTTCTACTCATGCCTGCATTCTACTTTTGTTTGCTTGCAAGTTTATTAAGTAATCAAATAGTTATAAGTTTTGGGTGTTGGATAAAGCAACCCGTAGGGGTCTGCTATAGATTCTTGTACTTGGTAGGCTATATACTTTGTTGAGGCTTGCTTGGCCAGTTATTGACATAGGGCTCTACATCTTACCATCTTGTTTGGGCAAATTTTGATATTGTATTCTTGTATCTTTAACACCCAACCATATATTTTCTCGTCAAGCTCTCCCTGTATGATGATGTCCCTAACATTAGGATGAACTACATACATTTTTGTGAAAGGAAATGTCTAAATTTTTTTAATTATTTCATGATTGCATAAACTTGTTTTTTGATGAAGTTGTATTTTTATTCATATTCTTGCATGGTTTAACTTAGGAAAGCAATAGGTCTTTCTTCATTATCACTACTCTTTTAGGTAAGTACTGTTGCATAACTCTCATGTTCTCCCACAACGTGTAGAATGAAGCCCTCGGAGTAGTTTGGATTAACCAATATATGCGCTTGAGCTATCTATTATTTTATTCTTTTGAAAGCTTTATTTCACAAGTTTGTCCATTTGAACTTAGCATCTTTCTTTAATTGCTCGGTCATGGACTTAAAAATTTGTGCAAAATTTGCTATGAACTTGTGCACAAAGTTGATCTACCCAAAGAAGGATTGCAGGTATTTTTTGTTTGAAGGTAAGGGGAGTTATAATAGTGCTTTTACTTTGTTAGTATCTGTAGCCAATCCAGCTCTAGAAATGACATGACCTAGCAAGACTTTCTCTTAAATAGCAAATGTGGATTTCTTTGGATTCAGAGAGATAATAAAATCTCTATATTTCTTAAAAACCCTCCTAAGGTTTTCAACGTGATATTACTTATGACGAGATAACACTGTCATATCATCCAAGTAAATAACTACGATATTATTAACAAGTTTCCCTAAAGCCATATCCATTACCCTTTGAAAAGTTGCTCCAGCATTGGATAATCCAAAAGGTATTCTTTGGTAAGTGAATGTTCCCCATTTGGTAGTGAATGCGGTCTTGTATTGGTCTTCATCCTTGACCCATACTTGGTTGTAACCAAAAAACCCATCCAATAATAAGAATATTTCTACCCCTACCATAGTATGCAGAGTTTGGTCGATTTGTGGGAGAGGATAGTGATCCTTCGAAGAACACAAGCTTATACTGAGAGGGGGGGTGAAAAGTATAAGACCTCTTTTTACTTTTTCCTTTATATTTCAAAATAGTAAAACAATATACCCAAAGCAATATCAAAGCAATGCACAAAATCATCCACAAAGTGACATCAATTTTAACGTGGTTCACCCGAATGGTCGGGCTACGTCCACAAAACTTTTCTCTAAAAGTTATCTCAAAGTTCTTTGGGAATCCTTCCCAATTACAATGTTTATGAGCCTCGGCTCAAAGGAGATACCTTCCCCTCTACTCCGGAAATGATCCCTCAGAAGATCAACTGCCTCTACCTCTTGCCAGCACGTGGAACTCCTTTCCATCGAAGACCTCCTGTCCTCAATGCTTAGCCTAAGAGACCTCTTCCTTCTATGATCACGTCCATAGCAGCTCAACAACCTATACCAAACACAGTCAGTCGGTCTAGTACAAGTCTTCCTCTGTCTGTCAGATCTGTCCACCTTTGAACAAATCAATCCTCTGCACACAAGCCTTCTCAAAGACTTGCCAAATCTGTCCTCAGGTTCTTCTCAAAGAACCAATGCACCTCTGTCCTCAAGCAGCAGCACTCCGCATTCATCTTTGCCCTTTGTGCTCTCTACGCCCTCTGCTCTCTTTGCGCAATCACAGCCGCACTTGGTCGAACTTCAACCTTTGCACTCTCTGCGCAATCACAGCGGCACCGTCTTCACACACTCTGTTTCCTTTGCGATCTTTCACACTTAGAATGATTCGACGAAATGCACTCTACACACTACGATCGAATTTCGCACTCTGCTCTCGACGATCGAACTTCTTGCTCTGCGCACTATCTGTGAACGTCGCACTTCCACAACACATCCAACTCTTCAAAATAGCCTACCTTTTATAACAACACTTTCAAGATCAAAACCTTAATCTTAGTCGGCTGTAACCCTGATCTTTAGTCAAATGCACAACCCTAAACTTCGTCGACTCAAATTTAACTTTGTCGGCTTCAACCGCTCTCTCGTAACTCTTCTGTAGCTTTTTGCCGTGAAACTACAACATGTCGTGATATCGCGACACCTTTGCAACCGTACACTTTCTTTTGGCTTTTGTCGTGATATCGTGACACTTCAGCCTTTGTTGACTTCAACTAAGCTCTTGTCACGATATCGTGACACTTCTGTCTTTGTCAACATCAACTTTGCTTTTGTCGCGATATCGCGACACTTCTCCCTTCGTCGACCTCCTCTTTGCTTTTGTCACGAAATCATGACACTTCTCCTCTGCAGACTTCGACTTCACTTTTGCATGTCGTGAAATCGTGACAATTCTCATTTTACTTTCTCTCTCTTCGAACTTGTCACGAAATCGTGATAGTTCACACCTCCGGACTCTAGCTCTTCTGCAGCACGTCATGAAATCGTGACACTTTACCTTGCTTTCACTTTCCTGCTTAAGTCGCGAAAATGCGACATGTCACGATATCGTGACACTTTTCCTCCTTAGCTCTTTTCTTTTCTTTGGGTCACAAAAACCTGACATGTCGCGATATCATGACACTTTTTCTATCGGACTCTCTCTCCTGCATTATGTCACGAAATCGTGACACTTTTTCTCTCGGACTCTCTCTTCTGCAACATGTCACGAAATCGTGACACTTTTTCTTCCGTACAACCTTCCTTGCAATATGTCGTGAAATCGCGACACTTTTTCGTCCGTACAACCTTCTTTGCAATATGTCGCGAAATCGCGACACTTTTCCTTCTTTGCCTTCCTGCACTTTTCGAGTCACGAAAATGCGACATGTCACGAAATCGCGACACTTTTCCAACTTGTTCTCTTTCTTCGAACTTGTCGCGAAATCGCGACAGTTTTTCCACTTGCCTTTTTCTCTGTCAACATGGGGTTTGCAAAAGACCTTTGAAACTGTCATGCCGTAACCTTCATCAAAACAAATTATTTGACATCAAATCAAATTCCTTCAAAAGCTTCTTGACATCAATGACAACTTATTCACTTGAGCAAATGCAATGTACCCAAAGTACCCAAAATTGCCAACAATCTCCCCCTTTGTCATTGATGGCAAACCTTTACTGAAAACACTTCTCAAGAGCCAAAACTAAAACCAACTGTGCTAACAACCGACAAACGTGCCCACAACTGAGAATATTCCTTTGAAGTTTTGCTCCCCCTGACTTGAAGCTTTCCTCTTCACTTGAAGCTCTCCCCCTTACTCATATCTCTCCCCCTTTGTCATCAATGGCAAAGGGTCACCTTTGGGGCTCGGGACTAAGAATGAGCCTCTTAGCTCAGTCCCTCCCCCACCTCCTGATGAGGTGATTAATTTTGGGGTGGGAGTAAAACTCCCATTAGGCACTGATCATCATCAGCATCTATAACTTCCTTGTCGGGCCTTCTCTTGAACTCTTTGTCCATATTCTTGTTCTTGTCACTGTTCTTGTTCTTGTTCTCATCCTTGTTCTTGTTCATGCCTTGATCCTTGGACCTGATCATGCCACTGTTCTTGTACCTGTATTCTGGAATTTCAGCTCTACACTGTCTGATTATATGACCTTCATTGTTGCACTTGAAACACTTGACGATGTTGTTTCTCTGAGGTAAACCTGATCTTTGAATCCACCAGTTCTGCCCAAACCTGTTTTGACCAAACCTGTTCTGGCCGAACCTGTTTTGATCAAACTTGTTCCTGTTATTTACCTCGTAATAGACTGCCTTGTGCCCAAACTGTTGACAAGAGTAGAAATACCCTTGAAAGAAACTAGCACTTCTAAAATTGTCGTTTACCTTCTTCACTTGAGCCATGCAATGTGAAGCCATGTGACCAAACCTATGACACGTAAAACATCTGCCTTGAAATTTTCCTTTATTTGACCTCTTGGGTCCTGAAAACTTCTTCTCATTCTAAATTCTGTTTTCTATTTCTACGCATCTATCATTCAAGGACTCATGATCTGAAATACTTTCCTCATCAGAACTCTCTTCCTTTTGGAGTCTCTTACTAGACTCTCCAACTTGTTCCTTGTGTGGCTTAACAAAACCAAGGCCTGTTTTATCTGTTGTTTTTCTTTGACCTTTGATGAGTGACTTAACATTTTTGGAGCTATCTTGAAACCTATAAAGCTTATCCTTGTACTCTTTAGTTTCCTCTTTCAAAGAAGCCATTTTCTGTTCCAACTCACTATACTCAAGAACCTTAGACTCTAACTCATCCTTGAGTTCTTGTGTCTTAGCTATAGAGAAATCAAGATTTTCTATAAGATCATCTCTCTCCATACAACATTCATCTAACTTATCCTTGAGTCTAGCATTCTTCTTTCTTTCCTTTTTCAAAGCACTAAGAGCACTAATAAGTTCACTTTCAAGATCCTTTATTTGTTTGCTTTCAGAATCATCAAAGCCTTTTTCAGATTTCTTATCACTAGAGGTGCTACCTTTTTCAAAAACCATACATGCATCTTCCTTATAGTTTTCTGAAGCATCCTCATACATACTAGAAACCAAATCATTATTTGTACAATCATCCTCAAGGTGACCAAAATTTCCACATCTAAGACATTTCATGATAATGAATCTATGTTTTGGTTCTTCCTCTTTTTTTGATATGAACAACATCTCATTTTCATCATCACTTGAAGAACTTTCACTATCACTACTAGAACACTTACTTGCTTTGTCTAGGTAGAAACTCTTCTTGTGCTTGTGAGAATACCTCTTTCCTTGATTGTTGTGCTCATCTTTGTTCTTTCTGTGATGCTTGTGCTTTTCAGAATCCTTGCTCTTAGAATCCTATTTATCTTCATCACTTTCATTCTTGGGAACAATACAGTCAGTAGCATAATGACCAAACTTTCCACAATTGAAACATCTTATATTTTTCACGCTTTTGTGCTTTCTAGAGAACTTGCCTTTCTTGCTGTAATATGCCTCTTCATCACTAGAAGACTCATCACTCTCTTGAAGTTGTTTACCCTTGGATTTCTTGGTAGCCTTGAAAGTTGCCTCTTTCTTGACATCAACCTTCACTTGAGTTCTCAACTCAAATGTTGCAAGTATACTATGGAGCTCATCCTTTTTCAACTTATCCAAATCTTTAGCTTCCTCAATAGCAGAAATATTTTCACTAAATCTATTAGGAAGAGATCTTAAAATCTTATCACAAACATCATTTTCAGCAAGCTCAAGACCTAAGTCTTTCATGGAGTTAACAACCTCATCCATACGAAGCATGTAGTCACTAATATTTTCATCATCATTCATCTTGAGTTGTTCAAACATACCTTTGAAGTGTCTCAACTTGGCCTTTCTGACATTTGTATCACCTGTATGAACCACCTACAACTGTTTCCACATTTCACTAGCTGTCTTGCAGTGAATCACTTTGGTGAGATCTGCTTTCTGTAAGCCTTTCAAGATTGCATTCATTGCTTTTGAATTGTTGTGATGTAGGAGCCTTTCTTCTTTAGTATTTGGACCATGTACAGGAATAGTGTACTCATCTTCAATTACTTCCCATACCTCATTACCAAGTGCCATTAGATGAACCTTCATCCTTGCACTCCAAAGACCAAAATCTGACCCATCAAGAATAGGTGTTGCATTGCCACTTGAATAATCCATTGTGTTCTTTACTAGCTTTTCCTTCAAGTCGTTAAACTTTTCGAAGGCACCGGCTCTGATACCAATTGAAGAACACAAGCTTATACTGAGAGGGGGGTGAATAGTATAAGACCTCTTTTTACTTTTTCCTTTATATTTCAAAATAGTAAAGCAATATACCCAAAGCAATATCAAAGCAATGCACAAAATCATCCACAAAGTGACATCAATTTTAACGTGGTTCACCCATAATGGTCGGGCTACGTCCACAAAACTTTTCTCTAAAAGTTATCTCAAAGTTCTTTGGGAATCCTTCCCAATTACAATGTTTATGAGCCTCGGCTCAAAGGAGATACCTTCCCCTCTGCTCTGGAAATGATCCCTCGGAAGATCAATTGCCTCTACCTCTTGCCAGCACGTGGAACTCCTTTCCACCGAAGACCTCCTGTCCTCAATGCTTAGCCTAAGAGACCTCTACCTTCTATGATCATGTCCACAGTAGCTCAACAACCTGTACCAAACACAGTCAGTCGGTCTAGTACAAGTCTTCCTCTATCTGTCAGATCTGTCCACCTTTGAACAAATCAATCCTCTGCACACAAGCCTTCTCAAAGACTTGCCAAATCTGTCCTCAGGTTCTTCTCAAAGAACCAATGCACCTCTGTCCTCAAGCAGCAACACTCTACATTCGTCTTTGCCCTTTGTGCTCTCTACGCCCTCTGCTCTCTTTATGCAATCACAGCCGCACTTGGTCGAACTTCAACCTTTGCACTCTCTGTGCAATCATAGCGGCATCGTCTTCGCACACTCTGCTTCCTTTGTGATCTTTCACACTTAGAATGATTCGATGAAATGCACTCTGCACACTACGATCGAATTTTGCACTCTGCTCTCGACGATCGAACTTCTTGCTCTGCGCACTATCTATGAACGTCGCACTTCAACAACACCCCCAACTCTTCAAAATAGCCTACCTTTTATAACAACACTTTCAAGATCAAAACCTTAATCTTAGTCGGCTGTAACCCTGATCTTTAGTCGGCTGCACAACCCTAAACTTCGTCGGCTACAAATTTAACTTTGTCAGCTTCAACTGCCTCTATAACTCTTCTGTAGCTTTTTGCCATGAAACTATAACATGTCATGATATCGCGACACCTTTGCAACCGTACACTTTCTTTTGGCTTTTGTCACGATATCGCGACACTTCAGCCTTTGTCGACTTCAACTAAGCTCTTGTCGCGATATCGTGACACTTCTGCCTTTGTCGACATCAACTTTGCTTTTGTCGCGATATCATGACACTTCTCCCTTCATCGACCTCCTTTCTGCTTTTGTCATGAAATCATGACACTTCTGCCTTTGCAGACTTTGACTTCACTTCGCATGTCACGAAATCGTGACAATTCTCATTTTACTTTCTCTCTCTTCGAACTTGTCGCGAAATCATGACAGTTCACACTGGACTCTAGCTCTTCTACAGCACGTCGTGAAATCGTGACACTTTACCTTGCTTTCACTTTCCTGCTTAAGTCGCAAAAATGCGACATGTCGCGATATCGTGACACTTTTCCTCCTTAGCTCTTTTCTTTTCTTCGGGTTGCGAAAACCCGACATGTCGTGATATCGTGACACTTTTTCTATCGGACTCTCTCTCCTGCATTATGTCATGAAATCATGACACTTTTTATCTCGGACTCTCTCTTCTGCAGCATGTCACAAAATCGTGACACTTTTTCTTCCGTACAACCTTCCTTGCAATATGTCACGAAATCGTGACACTTTTTCGTCCGTACAACCTTCTTTGCAATATGTCACGAAATCGTGACACTTTTCCTTCTTTGCCTTCCTACACTTTTCGAGTCACGAAAATGCGACATGTCGCGAAATCGTGACACTTTTCCAACTTGTTCTCTTTCTTTGAACTTGTCATGAAATCGCGACAGTTTTTCCACTTGCCTTTTTCTCTGTCAACATGGGGTTTGCAAAAGACCTTTGAAACTGTCATGCCATAACCTTCATCAAAACAAATTATTTGACATCAAATCAAATTCCTTCAAAAGCTTCTTGACATCAATGACAACTTATTCACTTGAGCAAATGCAATGTACCCAAAGTACCCAAAATTGCCAACACCTTCAGTGAAGCTTTTTTCAGATTTTTGAAATCTACATATAGCCTAATGCCTCCATTCTTCTTATTGACTGAAACTAGGTTAGCCACCCAAGTAGAATGTTTGATAGGGTAGACAATCTTAGCTTCAAGTAGCTTTAGAGCAGTTCTTGCTTCATCAAAGCTTCAATTTTTGGGTTCACTAGACTTTGTTTTTGCCTAAAGGGTTTTGCATTTTTTTTGAGCTCAATAGTATGTTGTATGGTTTATTTTAAGTATACTTTGAGATTGCCATAAGTCCAAGCTATGATATCAAGGAATAATTTTTTTAGACACCAAAATCTAGCCACTTGTCGTCCATCTAGATCTTCCCACCATTTTATCCATTATTTACATATATTTATGTATATTTGTTTAATATATATGTAAATATTAATATTTTATATTATATTATATATTTAATAAATTTATATATGTGTAAATTAATCTCAACCATCCATATTGGTCCAAATCCTAGCCATTCATACACCTTAATCCATGCCACCTACCCATATTTAATCTCCACCATCTGTCACGTTTTAATATTGACTCCATAAATTGTGTCGTTGAAACCCTAATGTACCCTAGGGAAGATTATAAATATGAGTCATTATGATGGCTCAATCCCTAAATCCTAAATTTGGAACCCTAAATCCTGAGTTTTCTAGTCCTTGAATCCCTTAAGTTTCTTGAGACTTTTGTGCCCTAAGTACTCAAGTTCCCATCACCATCCATTTCATCCATATCACCCTCATCCCTACATCCACCATCGCATCTATCACTACATCCCTTGCATGAAGCAGTAGAACCTAATTCAGTCTCGAGTGCCTCCCTGCTACTCCCAAGCACCCCTATCCTACTCTCGAATGTCAACTAACTATTCCTGAGTGCTACTGGGTGTTATCCATCATTTTTGAGTGCCTGTGGGCATCTCAAGCCTTAACTCTATAGATCAACAAACCCTCGTGTGTTTCTAGGGCACCAGTGCATCATTTTTCCTACAACAATGACAATGAAAAATTAGAAGGCAACGAGTTCACAAGGTAAATCACTTTGGTTTAATATTAATTTCATTATTTCTATATTTTGCTTGCAAAATTGTTATTTTATAGCTAGAGTTTTTATTGATTTTTAAGGGTCTCACATAGTGGATCCCTCGCAGTTGCTATTAACCCTCTTTTATCATTTTTTGTGTTCAGATCTGGATATATATAGGTATTTGGTAGCTACTTGACCTAGAGTGATCTGGTCAATGGATAGCTGAAGCCCACTCACCTCTATTGGAGAAAATATGAGCTTTGAAGATACCACAAGCATTGTTGACTAGGGTTTTAGATAACCCTAGCATATTGTATTAATTGTATCAAAATAAATAGTGTAAACCCCTATTTGGCATACATTTGATTGTATTGATATCCATTGACATTAATAATATAAGATCTATTTTATTATGCAATCTCTTGTATCACTGTTTGTTCATTTTATGTTATCTCTTATCCACCTCACAAACCTTGGTATTGGTGAATATGTGGTCCAAGACATCACAATCACATCTCTCAATATATCAAATACCAAGGATTTTGGTCACCCACATGATCCACCTTTATCTATAGGAGCGGTATATAATATGGGTTCAATGCCTAATAGAATAGATTTTGTGTATAGGGGGACAAAATATTTGTCTAATCCTAATCCCCCATAAGAACCCAAACAACCACCACCTGCCAATATCCAACAAATGATGGGTTTTCCATCTCGCTATTTTCATAGATATAATTAGCAAAAATATGGCTTAGGTCGATGTGAACAAGGAGTGCCTCAGCTTATTGATGTTCCATATCAAGAAGTGCATTACCATTCAGGTTTAGGTTATCACCTACTTCCCACCATATCTTCTTTTGAAGCCCTCCATATCGATGAATTTAACGAGGAAATGTACAAAGAATTTGACCTCATGTCGATAGCTTTTGATGAATCTGATGAGGAATCGGAGCCCATCATTCCCCACACTAAACAAGATGAGTTTTATCTCATAATGTTCCCCATCAGAGAGCCTATATTTTGCTTGCTTATTCCACAAGAGTGAGCTAAACCTACCAGTGAAACACCACCTCCATCTCATTAATTTATCTCATCATCCAAAATTGTAACATATGTATATAATGCAAAAAAAAAGAAAAAATTATAAAATAAACAAAAACATTTTCTTTTCTGCATTTCATGTATATAGCATTTAGTTAAGTGCATTTATTTATGTTTCTTATTGCTGTCCAGTTTTAACAAGGTCCTAGCATCGATTATTAGGCTTTATCCATCCTATCCATTTCACCTCCTCCATTTTCCATTAAGTCAATATGAATCTTGCTAACTTATTCACCCCACTCCGCAATCCATACAATTTGGCAAAGCCAATCCCAATTGATATGAGCCTTATTGATATGGATCAGATCTCCTCACCACCATATTTTTTGAATTTGTTCTACCTAAGGAATTGTTGAGGGCTTCAGCCAACTACATTCCTCCTTCACCTTCACCTTCACCTCGACATTCAAATATCAAGGTTTTATATGTAGATGTAGATGAGGATAAATTAGGAGAGTTTTATGACATCATAGATGACATATATCTGATACCAATGCCCCATCAACTTGAGGAAGGTTATCACATATCAATTGAAGATGCTATCGATGTGAATATTAGTTTAGATGCAGATAATCCCCAAATTTTCAAAATTGGAAAAATCTTATCCAAATATGAACAAGAGCAATTAATTGCTCTCCTCAAGAGGAAGAAGGGAATTTTTGCATGGTTCTATAAAGACATGCCTGGTATTGAATCTAATTTGGTTGTTAACAATATCACCTTAAACTTTGATTCTAAGTTGATCAAACAAAGACTTAGAAGGATGCATCCTACTATTTCCCTCTTGGTCAAAGAAGAGCTCCAAAAGCTTTTAGATGTGAAATTCATAGTTTATATCGACTATCCTGAGTAGCTATCAAACATGGTACCCTTTCACAAGCCTAACGGGGTGATACATGCTTGCACTGATTTTTGAGACCTTAACAAAGCATATCCTAAGGATGAATTTCCTATTCCAAAAATTGATACTCTTGTCGACACTTGTGTTGGCCATGAAATGCTTTCTCTCATGGATGGTTTTTTAGGATACAATCAAATTTGAATAAATCCTAATGACCAACACAAAACAACATTCACTATACCTTGGGGAACTTTTTGTTACAAGGTGATGCCCTTTGGCCTCAAAAATACAGGTGCCACTTATCAACGTGCCATGATATACATTTTCCATGACTATTTGCATAATATTATTGAAGATTATGTGGATGATATCTTGAAAAAATCCAAAACTCGACAAGAGCACATTAGTGTATTGGAAAAAGTTTTTGATCAACTTCTAGAACATAAGGTAAGGTTGAACCCCAAAAGGTGTGTCTTTGGTGTTACCTTTGGTAAACTACTAGGGTTCATTGTCTCCAAAAGAGGCATTGAGGTGGACCTAAACAAAGTCAAGGTTATCATGGAGATGCATCCCCCAATAAATTTAAATGAATTACATAGTTTACAAGAAAAGATCCAATCGATCCATCATTTCATTACACAACTTTCTAACAAATACAGACCATTCAATCACCTACTACAAAAAGGGGTGCTATTTTCTTGGATAGATGAGTGAAAAATCCTTTGATGAAATAAAGCAATACTTAGTTTCTCCACCATTCTGAGCTCCTCCTCATCCAGGGGTCCCCTTATATATTTATGTTTCAACAATGAACTTTACATTAGGTATAATGCTTACACAAAAGAATGAATAAAATTGAGAGCAAGCTATCTATTACATTAGTCGAACATTTGTAAGCTATGAAACCAGATACGTTTATGTAGAAAAAATATTCTTACTAGTGGTTTTTTCCACTAAGAAACTTAGATATTACATGCTTAGTCACACAACATATGTCATAGCTAGAGAAAATCCTCTATGTTATATGATGTCTCACACTTACAATAACACCCACACCGCTAAATGGATAATGCTTCTTTCTAAATTTGACCTTGAGTTTTAAGCCAAAAATCCATCAAATATCAGGTTATATCCGATTAGCTTGCGAAATCTCCACTACCTAGTGATCATCCCTTGATTAATGAGCTCCCAAATGATTTGGTATTCACTATCACTAAAAAAGAAGAAGATGTCATTTTAGAGGAAGATGTTGATATCACACTATTATTCGATGGTTCAAAGTGTGAGAAAGGTCAAGGTGCTGGAGTCATGTTTCATACATCCCAGGGGGTACCTATCCCCTTATCATTCAAACTTGACTTCCAATGCACAAACAACACTACAAAGTATGAAGCCTTAATCTTAGGCCTTCAATCAACTATAGCTATGGCAATAAAGCATATCAGGATATTTGGTGATTCTCAATGTGTTGTCAAGTAAATCAATAGAGAATACCAATGTAAAGAACCTACCATTAAATTTTATCATGAAGTAGCAATTAAATTGCTCTCTAAGTTCAAATGGTATGAAATCAATAATTTTCCACATTCGACTAATAGATTTGTAGATGCGATGGGCTCTCTTGGATCATTGATTCCAAAAGAATCCTTAGGAGAGGTACAACCTCTAATTATCACAATAATCTCTAAATTTGTAATTTTCCATGTTGAATCTAAGGATGAAATGGATGTTTGCTTTATCCATTCAGATCCATATGAGCCTTGGTCAAGCCAAATAGTAGCCTTTCTCAAGTTTGGAGTACTCCCATATGATATATCTCGAACTGCCAACACACTTTCAAGTAAAAAGCAACTCATTTTGTTCTCTTGGGGGACATGTATAAAAGTGGTTATGATGGAGTCCTCCTTCAATGTCTCGAGGCTATTGAGGCACAAAGAGCCATAGCTGAAGCTCATGATGGTACTTGTGGTGGTCATTTTAGTGAGATGTCCATCACAAAGCGTATTCTACGCATGGGTTATTATTGGCCCACCATGGAACGAGATTGTTGCACATATGTTAAATATTGTAAGAAATATCAAGAACATGCTAATTTAACTCATGTGCCATCATAAATATTATAACTTATTCAAAGCCTTTAGTGCTTTTCACAATGGGGTCTTGATTTAATTGGTAAAATATTGCCTCCTTCCTCAGATTAACATACATTCATCATCATAGCCACTGAATACTTCACAAAGTAGGTTGAGGTAATTCCTCTAACTAGTACAACAAGACCTATAATTGTGGATTTTATTCTTTACCATATCATTTATCATTTTGGTATCTTCTTGAAAATCATTTTAGACAATGGCAAGTATTTCAAGAACAAGGATGTTCAAGCACTTTGTGATAAATATAACATCCAACAAAGTTTCTCGACTCCTTATTACCCACAAGCAAATGGACAAGCTAAGGCTACCAACAAGACATTAATTACTATTCTCAAAAAACTTGTTAATGAAAATCATGAGATTGACATACTAAAATTCCCTTGGCATTATGGGCTTATTGAACAAGCATCCACATGCCTACTGGGGCAACACCATTTTCATTGGTCTATGGAGTCGAAAAAATCATGCCTCTTGAGCTTGAGATCCCCTAATTGTGAATTTATTTTTAGGAATTCATAGATGATGAAATTGCTAGACAAGCACGTCTTGACCAACTCACACTTCTTGATGAGAGGTGAGTCAATGCTTTAGAGCATTTACGAGTTTATCAAGACCACCTAAAGCATGCTTACAATTGTAAAGTTTATCTACATGAATTCTAAGTAGGAGATCTTGTCCTTAAAGAGAATAAAAAAAACACCAATGTATTACTTCATATTCATGATAAAATTACGGCTAACTGGTTTTGTCCATACATTATCACTCAAAAAGTGAGTAAAGGTACTTATAGTCTTGCCAGTCTAGAGGGAGAGGAAGAACCCGAACCACTTAATATTATATACTTGAGAGCATTCTATGCTTAATGATATTTATATATATGTACATATACATGGTTAATAAATAAAAACATTGCACTTCATTTGCATACATTTCATTAAAAACAATTGCATTCATACACTCCATTGTATTTCATACATTCCATTCACATTTCACATTTCATATTTGGGATCATTTATTTAGTTTAAGGTATTAATTGGTCCAATAAAGTCATGTTGCCTTAATAAAGGGCACCTTCATAGCATCATCCACACCATTCCACCAAGTCAAATTATCATTTGCCTCCATATATCCATAATTCCTAGGTGTTTTAGATCACTCAGCCACTCCTAGTGTTTTAAGCAAACCACAAATACATGTCGAGTTATTTTTAGGACCATTACACATATTCACTAAGAAAATATTGAATTCTTGGAATTGACTCCAAAAAATTCTTGAACCAAACACAATTTCATATCTTAAAAAATATCTTGTGTCAAAGAGGGATAACACCATACTTGGGTTGTACCTCGAAGTGAACAGGGTATTCCTTGCTTGTTCCATAATGCAACATAGTCCACAAAAATAGTGGTTTTCACCACTATCACAATTCCAAAAATAAAATATAGAGTAGGGAAAAATCCATAAAAATTCTAAATCTTTTACATCACACCACAAATTGGTAAGTTGTAAGGATCGTACTACACTTCCAATCAAACGGTTAGATAGTCATCCCCAAAACTTAAAGATCAAAATTCTTGGACTATGGAGCTAATATCCACTGAATCTATATATGCTTGACTAGAAGTGGAGTATGCTCATGCATGGCAACACATCTATTTTAAAGAGACCTCTAACCACACATACAAACAAGCTAGCTTCTTGGTCTCATCCATAATAGGTTTCAACCAATTTACTTAAGATGAGTTAGTGAACTCATTTGCACACACATTGGTTCTTGATTACCTCAAGTCATTACCATGCTCATGATTCAGTAAATGAATTCATTACACACACATTTTGTCCTAGAGGAATTAGGCAATTTTAGTGAGTTTTTTTGATGCCACTAGTATGTTCGAGTCTCTGCAAAACAATCAGTTTTCTATATCTTCTTCCATATCAACATCTATATCTTCTTCCATGTCCACATCCATGTCATTACATGAGTCTTCCATTTCAAATACCAACAGTTTGGTGCCCCTGATTAAAAAACAATGATGAACATAGCCAAGAAAAAATCTAAACCATGAATGATAATTAGAACACATGTATTCCTACACCATATCATGTACATTAATCATCCATATAGATTCACAATATCATATGCATTAATCATCCATATACATTTACATTGCATAAAAAGCACATACACAAGAGCATTCACACAAACATATAACATAAAAAGTAAAAGCCATGTATATATATAAATATCACATATGCAATGAGTTCCCAAAGGCTACATACAATGGAGCACCAAGGCTCATATACAAAAAGTACATCTAAGCACTAGTTAAGACCTCCAAGAGGACCCCTGTGACTGTTAGTCAAAAAGTGACTAACTACAAAAAAATAGCTGATGCACCTTTTTGCATATTTTCCAAGAAGACCGAAGTGGCCCATATGCTAAAGATCAAAGAAAAAGCAAAATACCGCAAGGAGGAAAAAGTGTCGCGATATCGCGACATGTTGCATTTTTGTGGTCCAAAGCAAAGAGAAAGAGCAAGGAGGAAAAAGTGTCACGATATCGCGACATGTTGCATTTTCATGGTCAAAAGCAAAGAGAAAGAGCAAGGAGGAAAAAGTGTCGCGATATCGCGACATGTTGCATTTTCGTGGCTAAGAGCAAAGAGAAGGAGCAAGGAGGAAAAAGTGTCGCGATATCGCGACATGTTGCATTTTCACGGTCAAAAGAGAAGAGAAAGAGCAAGGAGGAAAAAGTGTCACGATATCGCGACATGTTGCATTTTCATGGCCAAAAGAGAAGAGAAAGAGCAAGAAGGAAAAAGTGTCGCGATATCGCGACATGTTGCATTTTTGTGGCCAAAAGAGAAGAGAAAGAGCAAGAAGGAAAAAGTGTCACGATATCGCGACATGTTACATTTTCGTGGCTAAGAGCAAAAGAAGGGAGCAAGGAGGAAAAAGTGTCGCGATATCGCGACATGTTGCATTTTGTGGCAGAAGAAGAACAAGGAAGAAAGAAATGTCATGATATCATGACATGTTGCATTTTCGTGACTCAAAAAGGGCAGCGAGCGAGAGAAACAAGAGTGTCACGATTTCGTGACATGTCCGATTTTTGCCAAGGAAACAGAGTATATTTTTGGCAACTGGGGACATGCACTGACATCAGGTGCTGATTTCTGAAGAATGGTCTGTTGATTATAACCTGGCAGGTCCGTTGGATGATTGTAGAATAACAAGCTCATCTAAAATTAGCTAGAAGGAAATCTATCCAATCTACGAGAAATCCGTTGTATATTATTAGAAACTGCAGACAATTACTTGTAATTGATTGAAGAAATTAAATGTACGTAGTAGAAGATACTCTTTTTAGGGTATAAATAGGAGTGAGTCGACCATGAAAAAATGTCGGCTCTTGGACGTTTACAGGCTTGATGTACATGTACTGGATTACAAGCAATAAAATATTTCTTCTTCTGGCTTCTGAAACTTCTGTGTGCAAGTGTATGTATCTGGTGTTTTAACTTTTATTCATTCTAAGTTTTATAATGTATCTATTCTAAAATCTAGACTGTGCATGTATAAACCTTGTTTCTAGAGTTGAACATTAAAGATATTTACATGTATTTAGACGAACATCTAAAAGTCGCACTCAGGAATTCATGTTTTCTATAAGAAGATATAAAGAAAACTCTGAAAGTAGTAATCTGCATCATCAATGTTTGTTGTTGTCTAATCTGTACCATGAGAAAAGTTCTAGCTTAGGCTATATTTCCCTTATCTCTTGTTCCCCTTTTCTCTAAAAAACTCAAAGGAACCAGACTTCTCTGGAGACTAGATAGATGATCTCAAGCAAGATCTGTCTATTCAATGTTGGCAAAGTCTAAGGCGCAACACTATTAACCGAAGGCAGATTTTGTTCCAATAGTTTTTGGCATGCCCGATGGGACCAACAATCCCACAGTATTGTATAAGTTTTGGTGTTTTACCTTAAGAGCCTTTTGTTTGAAAATCTCAAGAAAAACCACCTGGCGACTCCGTTGCAATTTAGACCATAAAAGAAAGACCTTGTCTAAAAACCTTCTAGTTATATAGCCATATGATAACCAGATCCCGAGCTAGAAACTCTGAAGAACCTATCGAGTTCTTTGAACTACATCTCGAAAGCCTAAAGGCACACCCTGTGCTAGCCGCACGATCAAATCCACCCGACACCATTAGCACCTCTTTAACACCCATTGTAGGAGCATCTGCAAGCAATCCTATAGTAGTTGTAACTCCTTTAGCAATCATGGCAGCCGCCCCTGCCCCAACGCATCTTGTGTGGAATCAAACTGGTCCTTTAAACTTAGGAGCACAAAATCAAATTCCACAAGCTGCACTAAAAGCATTGCCAACTTTTGATGGAATAGGCAAAACAATAGATGAGCATTGTCTAGATGTATCATCGCTAGCATCTATTTACAATATCACTCAGGAAGATGTAATGGTCAGATTGCTAGTTATATCTTTGAAGGGAAAGATGCTCTATTGGTACAGAGCGCTCCCCATTGGATCCATTACTTCTTGGGCAATGCTTGCCAGACTGTCTGGTCGATGAATTTAATATACATGCGGATCCTTTCACATTGCTGAATCAATTCACTGTCATTGAGAGGCATCCACGAGAAGAAATCCAGGATTTCAACATCAAATTTACCAAAACTCGTGATAGAGTACCTCAAGGCCTAAAACCCATGGAAGAACAAGCTATATGCTATTATTTAAGGGCTTTTGATTCAGATCTCAGTATGATAATAAGGCAATCCCGTGTAACCACTTTCCTGGGATCTATCTAGAGGCAACAAAGGGCGAAGCTGATCTCATCGCTACAAAAAGATATCCATCAAAGAGTCTATTGCCAATTGTACCAGAGCTTTCCCAAGCATCAATTTCTAAACTTCCTGTACTCCCATCAACGCAGGCCCTCCCAGCTATAGCCGCACCTCCTACATTCCTTGCATTACCAACCACACCCCTTGCATCGACCCCCCCAATGATCAATACACGACCATAATTGATACAATGAAGACATTGTCAAATGAAATGGCATCCATGAAAAAGAGAGAGGCAGAACGGAATATCCAAGCAAGAAGATTTCCACAGATACAAAAGGAAGGTGCTTCAACAAGTGGAAGAGGACAAGATAGAAAAAATGTGGTGTATGCAAATGAGACAGGAGATAATGGAGAACCCACTAATTCTGATTATTGGTGTACCACTTGCAATGATCCTCATGGAGAAGATTCATGCATGATTCATCAACATCATGTGCAAGCGGTTATTAATGAAAGAGCCAAAGAAACTGGCAAGGGATAGGTGAACATAATTAGAGAAGTCCACCACAATTTGGCAATGCCATCCGTGGAACAAGTCTCAGTCCTGACAAGGTCGAGAAAAAAGTCGTTACAAGTCGACCCTAAGGAACTCCAACCACTAAGTTTTCCTCCTGCCCCTAGGGCGACTCCGTAGAAAAACCAGTCTAATGAGAAAGGACGTTCTGATCCTCCTCAAACTCCTGTGGCTGCACCAAGAAAAGAATTTCCTCCTAGAAAAGGGAGCGAGACTCAAGAGCAAGCGAAGGAAAGACTCAGATTTCCTTCATTAACAAAAATACAAAGAACAGAAGCTACGTAGGTCTACAGAGATAGATATGACGCATCGACTAGTGGAAGGGAGAAAAGTGCTGAAGTATCCCCAGCTGCAACTCTTTCGTTCAACATTGCAGAAGAAATGAAGAGGACCCCTTCCAAAATAAGCATGTATGATGCACTGCAAATTCTTGGTCAGATCGACCTCCTCCAAGAATCCTTAAATTTAAAGAATGATACCTCTTCCTCAAATGTTATACAAGCAAATGTTGTGTCAACCTCTGGGAAAAATAGACCGCCCCCATTCTATCTATCCTTGCAAATGGAGGGGTGGATAGTTCACAATTGCATGATTGATTCAAGGGCCGCAACTACGGTGATGCCGAAAGCCGTATGTGACATAATGGGGATGGAATATACTCGAAGTCATCCTGGTGTGTTGCAATTAGATGGTACTCCAAGTAAAAACTATCGGGGTGATCAAAGATATCCCTATTCAACTCCACAGAATGCCAAAAGTAGTCGTCATACAAGAAGTAGTTGTTGTAGACTTAGAACCATATTTCGGTATGTGTTTATCCAGAGAGTTCACAGCCAAAATGGGCGGTTATCTATCTCTAGATTATTCGCATTTGGAGGTACCTTTCAAAGGTAAAAGAGTCAAGATCTACAATGAAAAACCATCTACTTTTCATGTAGAAAGACTAGAGGAAACAACTACCATCAACATGATGTCCGAGGAATTGGAAAATATTGATCTAATGGAAGAAACCATGGAGGAACTCCAATCTGAAGATCAGTTTTTGATGGAGAATTTCAACGCTATGGTAGAGACAGAAATAGGAAGCTATTCCATTGAAAAACCAAAAAAGCTTCCTGTTGTTGTCCCTAAAACAGGTGATTCGGCCAACCAGTTATGGAAATTGTACTTTGACGGGTCAAGGTGCAAAAATGGAGCAGGAGCTGGAATTGTTCTGATTTCACCTACTGGAAAAGAAAAGGTCTTTTCATATAGGTTGACATGGAGTTGCACCAATAACGCGGCTGAATATGAAGCTTTGTGTTTGGGACTTAGGAAAGCTGAAAAATTGGGTGCAAAACAACTGCTGATCTATGGAGATTTAGAGCTGATTGTTAAACAGGTTACTGGTAAATGCATTTGTAAGCAACATTACCTAAAGGCTTACAAAAACAAAGTGTTGGATCTATTGGAAAATTTTGAAGCACTAAACATAAAATCCATTTCCAGAGAAAAGAACACCCATGCAGACTGTTAGCATCGGTAGGATCCAATTTTTGCCCAGTCAGTAATGTTATTCAAAGTCTAAAATAGTTAGACTTATATACAGGCCTTCTATGCCCGACAAGGACATTTTTTGGCAAGTATTCGAAAACGATGAGCAGATCCTAGATTTTTTTATTCATGAGATGAATTGCTCTACAGAAAGAGCGTTACAAGAAGAGGACGAAGAGAGCCTTATTCAACTAAAAAATAATCATATCCCCAAGGGGACTGATCACCCTGGAGAGCCTTTTCGACAATAGCGATAGAGTTGTAGGTCGAAGGATCAAGGTAGATGAACGTCGGTATAAGGAAATAGAACTAGAACCGGGAAAAATGATCAAAGTAGGGACCGATTGTACAGAAGTAGAACTAGAGAAAATAAAATAGTTATGTAGAGAGTATCCAGATATAATAGCCTGGACTTATAGTGATATGAAAGTGTACAGGAAAGAGGTCATTCAACATACCATCGAACTAGAGGAAGGAGCTAAACCTTTTAGGCAGAGGCAGAGGCCTATGAATCCTAAAATTGAAGCCTTAATGAAATAGGAGTTGTTAAAACTCCTGCAGGCTAAGATAATATACCCAATCAAGCACTCTACCTGGGTGGCAAATTTAGTTCCAGTCCGCAAGAAAAATGGAGAAATACGACTATGCATCGATTTCAAAAATTTGAACAGAGCCTCTTTAAAGGATCACTATCCTTTACCCCAAATTGACCCAATCCTTCATACAGTGGCGGGAGCAGAAAGGTTTTCTCTGTTAGATGGCTTCTCTGGTTACAATCAAGTTTGGGTGAGAAATGAAGATCAATACAAGACTGCGTTCACCACTAAGTGGGGAACATTTGCATACCAAAGGATGCCCTTTGGATTATCCAACGCAGGAGCAACTTTCCAAAGAGCCATGGACGTAGCTTTTGGGGAGCTTGCGAACAAAATTATTGTCGTCTATTTAGATGACATGACGGTATTTTTCTCACAACAAAAAGGACCATGCCACTCATCTGCAGCAAGTATTTGAGAAATGTAGAGAATTTGGAATATCACTAAATCCAAAAAAATCTATTTTTGCTTGTGGAAGAAGGAATACTCCTTGGGCATGTTATTTCTAAAGCTGGGCTGTCAATTGACCTCGATAGAGTGAAGGCACTTCTTGAGTTGTCACTTCCAAGCTTAACAAGAAAGGTTTGCAGTCCTTCTTTGGGCAAATAAATTTCGTCAAAAAATTCATTGCGGACTTTGCCCAAACAGTTAAACCAATGACTGAATTATTGAAAAAGGATGCTCCTTTCAAATGGACAGAGCCAAGGAAAGAAGCTTTTCGAAAAATTCTAGAAGCCATCGCTCAAGCTCCTGTGC
This sequence comes from Wollemia nobilis, assembly GCA_028583015.1. Taxonomy (NCBI): domain Eukaryota; kingdom Viridiplantae; phylum Streptophyta; class Pinopsida; order Araucariales; family Araucariaceae; genus Wollemia; species Wollemia nobilis. The sequence goes on along the minus strand of JAQPPZ010001678.1, from coordinate 2,446,363 downwards.
TAGTTAATCCTGACTATTCCCGAGGTTTCATACTATATGTTGTCAGAGAACAAGGTAGTTATGCTGCGGTTCTCACTCAGAAAGGAGCAGATGATGAAGAAAGACCCATAGCCTTTCTGAGTTCCACCATGCACAAACATGAGGAAAGGTACAACTTCATAGAAAAACAAGTATATGCAATTATGAAATCCTTGAATAAGCTAAAACATTTCTTATCCCAGAGTCGGACGATGGTGTATGTTATTCATCCCGATGTAAGGAACTTCATAATTCAAGGAGAATTGGGTGAAAAAAGAGTTGGATGGGTGACTCGCATCCAAGAGTATGATGTAGAAATACATCCTACTAAAATAGTCAGAGGGAGAGCTTTGTGCCAAGAATTGGCCAAGCAAGCTGCAAGTGGATATGGGGAGAGCCACCCCGTCATGGCAAACACAGAGCAACACCAAGACAGAGTAGGTTCAAGTTGGATCGATGACTTTGTGAGGTATTTTCAGACTGGGTCATGTCCTCGAAGATATGAACGCTTCCCGGAGAAGGAGATTCAGAACCCAAGCATTGAAATATACCCTTCGAATAGAGGGGTTGTACAGGATTAACATCGATGGTGTATTGTTAAAATGCGTTCCCGATAATGAAAAGCAGAAAGTGTTAGATGAATTTCACGGAGGTTTTTCAGGGGGACATTATGCAGGCCGAACTACAGCTTTGAAGATCCTTAGAGCTGGATGTTATTGGCCTTCCATCTTCCTAGATGCGTACAAAGTGACCCAGAGGTGTGAACAGTGTCAGAGGTATGTGGGAAGAAACAGGAATGCACCTATGCCCTTAAAAGCTATTCAAGTCGAGGAACCATTCCAGCAGTGGGGGTTGGATTTCGTAGGGATAATAGAGCCAAATTCATCATCAGGCCACAAATACATTCTCACTGCCATAGACTACTTCACCAAGTTGGCATAAGCAGTGCCTACGAAGAAAGCTGATTCGAAAGTGGTGATAGAATTTGTCGAAAGTCTAATCACAAGGTTTGGCATACCAGATTCTTTGATTACAGATAATGGATCCCCTTTCACTAGTGCAAAGATGATCGAATTCATCAGTAGATATGGAATTTACCTGAAGACTTCCTCTAATTATTACCCACAAGGTAATGGATTAGCTGAGTCTACTAATAAGAATCTTCTAAGAATTCTGAAAAGAACATTAGAGGACAATAAGAAGAACTGGCACTCACTCCTGAATCAAGCCCTGTGGGCCGACATAATCTCAATCAAAAAATCAATCAATACATCGCCATATGCTTTGGTTTATGGCAAAGAAGTTGTTCTGCCGATTCATATGGAGATACCCGCGTTGAGGATGCTAAACCAAGTTAACGAAGATGAAGGTCATCCAATGGATGCCCGAATGATGCAACTTCTACAGCTTGAAGAATCTAGGGAATAGGCCTACGATCATCATCAAAAGCATATGGTAAAAACAGCCGGGTGGTTCGATAAGAAAACCACTTTCAGGAAATTCAAAATAGGTGACCTGGTATTAAAATGGAATGTCAAGAAAGCAAAGCCAGGACACCATGACAAGTTTGATGCGTTCTGGGAGGGGCCATTCGAAATTGTTTCAAAAAAGCAATTCAATGCCTTCCAGTTAAAAGATCAAGATGGATGGGTTCTACCCATCACGGTGAATGCTTTTCACCTAAAATTGTATTTCCAGTAAAAGCTACAGATCACCATTATATGTACAATATATTATAAGTTTGGAGTTTTGTAAATATTTCCCTTTTTACGGCCTAATAAGAATCATTTTTTGCGGACTAGCGGGGTCCGATATTTTGAATGAAATATGGAGGGAAAAATTCACCCTTATTATTTCAAATTTTCAAAAATCTGGGCTGCCGCGTGATCGCCTGAAAAGTCGACGAGAAGGGATGAATAAAAAGAAAGTTTCAAAATATGTTATGTGTGCTCCTCGGGATATTTCCAAAAAATTTCCACCGCCAAATGTTTTTAAAGCAACCACGTGCCAGAAGTCCAGTGGGAGAAGATAATTAATCTGTCAGTTAGCATCTTTTCGGGCATGGGATAATTTCGAGTCCCCAAGTGGGTTTTTAATGAGCCGACGAGCGTTTTTAGGAGTTTCCTAAGAAATATGGCAAGAACGAAAACCGAAGAAAGACAGACAAAATCAAATCAACCAACCGTCATTTAATGCATTAATTTTGCATGTCCTCCTAGGTGATATAAAATTAAATTCAAAGATTCAGAGAGGCATTTCGCCATTTGCAAACTTGCTCAAGGCTCCTGGAGAAGAAAAGAAGCAAGGAATTGTCTCTGTGATGCTTGAGAAGCCAGAAGTCTCGCCAGCCATGGTTATACCACTGCACTATAGCGTAGCGAGGAAAGAATTGTGAAGTAATCAGAGGAGGTTCAAAATCTGCATACCTGATAATTCGTAATGGCTCCAAAGAAGGCGAAAGACCAGGCAACATCTACCTCATCACTCCCGACTACTTCGGTAGTGAACATAAGGGAAGAAAATAGTGCTAGTTTTATTGACAGAGACTCTCGGATTGCAGATACGATAATAACATGGAAGGACCCGACGGAGATTCGGAGCAATATAAAGAACCGGGTAGCAACTAGGGTTTCTGCGTCTTCTCCTTCAACGTTTGCATACCATTATTTCTTGTACTGGTATGTATATATTCCTGTCCATCCCTGCCCAGAACTGGTAAGGGCAATTGCAAATTTCTATGATGAAAAAGGGAGAAAAGTTAGGGATTTTTCAGGGAAGGTCCTTTTTCCTCTGTCCAAAGATGCTTTTGTTTCTGCTTTCACTGCGGGTCGTGTTCCCCCCTTAGAACCTAAGAAATTTGACCCCTTAGAATAGGCTACATATTTTGGCTCATCCAAAAAGGTGAGGGGTTTCCTAGCCACCCAGCTAAAAGATCTTCCAGAAGGGGCAAATCCACCAGAACCCCCAATTGACAGGGCAACTTTTAAAAACCCTGAACTATATTCCATCTTGGCCATGATTGCAGGACTAAAAAATGATGAAAAGGTTCAGAAATGGCAGGTGGCTGTAGCAGAGTGTTTGTCGAACCCCAAAATGTATGATTCGACTGTTATGAGCAGGAGTGTGAGACCTATTTTCTTTGATTGGCCTGGGTTCTTAAGTGTAGAAATTTATGAGGGTTTGGCAGCATTGAAGGCCGGCACCCGCTTTTCTTTCAGATACACTTCATATTTGGTATGGTTATTCTTTTATTTCATGTCTCAAGAGTTAGCTTTCATTTCAAAGAATGATAAGAATGAAAAGGGAGAAATTTTGCCAGTATATGAATGGACTAATGTGTTATACAAGTCCGAATCGTATTATGATTTCAATAGGGAATTTTTGGGCCCTGCACTAAAAATCATGTATGGGCAAATAACAAGATTGACCCCCAAAGCGGAAAAGGTATTGCAAACCAAGTTTGCAGAGGAGGGGGATTGGTTTATCCTAACACAAGGAGTGTGTATCAGATTGTATGGGTTTACAGACAAACCCTTTTTACTTCCCCATTATGTGATTGATAGAATCTTTGCCTTAGAATATGTAAGGCAAACAGAAACCATTAATGTCAAATTCGGGACTGGAATTGGAAAAACCAGTACTTGTAATATGCCCTTTAGTTTTGAAGGGATTACTATTTCAAGGAAGGGGCAGAATGAACAGATAGCAGAGTATTTAAGAAAATTGGGTCTTATCGAGATCCCGCAAAGATGGAAATATGACCCCATAAGCAGGTTCGCTGAGAGACAGTCCATTTTGAACAAAACACATAAAAAAGAATTTCATGTTAAAATCAGGGATGATATTGAGGAAAATAGGAATAACATAGAAGATGTACCATTGGAGTGGCACATAGAGAAGATGGAGCCTTTGCCTCCTTGGCATGACTTTTATGAAGTAATTGTTCAATTTGACCCAAAAAATAAAAAGGCTCATCAGTTGACAGAGAAAAAAATCGCCCACGTTCAGAAGAATAGGCCGGATTGGGATGTGGCAAAAATTCGGGAATGGTGGGTAATGAGAGTTCAGACAAATTTTATTTCATCAAGATATCCCACCAAAAATGACAATCTGTTCGAAACTCGATATGCTGAACACCATGACTCCTAGGGAGGAAGTTTCCCTGTTAGAATCCCTCCAAGCATAGGAAGTGGTCATTCTTCTGCTCCCGAAGTGTCCCAACCACCTGAGAAATCCCAGCAGCCTAAAGCTGGTAAGGGAAAAGCGATTACAGAGGCTCAGAATCTTCCCCTTGTTCAGACCAAACCTAGGACAGCTAGGAAAAGGTCGATAGAAGAGGTCTTTACTGAAGAACAAGGAAAGACTTATAGTTCGAAGGCCGCCCAAATGATGTTGAAAATGGGCTATGATGGAAAAGGGTTGGGCAAAGAAGGACAGGGGAGAGTTGAACCTATTCTAGTCCATCAAAGAGAGAAGCGTCTAGCGCTTGGGGCAGATACCCTGACATCCAGACATCATTCCTCAAAGGTTGTAAAATTTGTTCCACTCTGCGAACTCGGGTACAGAATCTGATGAACCCATGGCGAAAAGAATGAGGAAATTGAAAATGATGGCGGATAGGAGAAAAGACAAGAGTATTATTCAAACCTCGTCTAGTGATCAAGAGCCTCAAGATACAGAGGATGACTCAGGGAAAGAGACTCAGGAAGGCGAACCAGCCCATACAACTGAAGGAAACACCGATGCAGATGCTCAGAACGTTGAGCATGAAACTTCACAGAAGGAAGTCCCACACGGCCCACCCAGTTCGGCTCAAGAGAGCCAAAAGAGTGAAAACAAAAAACAAATTTTGGTTAAAAAGGAGATCTTGATGGTAGAAGAGCAACAGGAGAAACAAGTTATAAACTTAGATGAAAGTGATGAAGAAAATGAAACTCCTGATGCAGAAAAAATGCAGAGTGAAGAAATTGCCGTCAGTGAACATGAAGGAGAAGAAGGACACCAACAGCCAGCCCAACCGAAAATAGGTATGCTTTCTTCACTTTCTTCTTCTCATTCTCCTACTCATTCCCATTGTAATTCTCCTTCCTTTTCTAAAATCGACAAAAATATAATGTCCTTGCCAAAAAATTACCTTGTTCTCCCAGAAATGGCAGCATCTTCCCAGAGTCCGCTAAATATTGGGTCCGTAGTTGCTCCCATTCCATTTCTCCCTAGCATTGACATCCCAGCGGCTGGAGTTACAACTTCTCAAGGGACTGAGTCACAGTCCACCATGGCCAAGATTGAAAATCTAAAAAGGGTGAGCAGGAATGCTTTAGATTGGTGGACTTCACATGCAGCTGGAGATTCTAAAGCACCGACTACTGTAAGAGAAATCATTGCTTTAGATCCAGCCAATATGCAGAGAAAGAAGTTGAAGTTAACTCCCATTACCAAGAAATCAAAGGGAGAAATGACCATGGAAGATTACCAGGTAGAAGAGATAAACGAAGATATATCTCAACTGCCTATGCAAGATGAGTGGGTGAAAGCCCAAGCACATTTTGGGACCATATACTTACAGGGCGGACACTATCAAGAAATGTTTTTGAAGGAAAAAGAGAAGAGGAAGGAATTAGAGGCTGTAGTGAAAGAGCAAAAAATAGTAGAGAAGGCTCTTACTTTAGAGGCTAAAAAATGGGAGGGTAAATTCAGTGCTACTGCCAGTGAAGTGGAAAAAGGTAAAGAAAATTTGAGTATAGCATAAGCTCAGATTCAGGCATTAAATACACAGATACAACGAGCTACAACAATAGTTGGTCGAACAACAAAATGCCCCTTCCGGATTTTCAAAAGATAAAGTAAAGAGCATGAGGAAGGAATTGTTAAAAGATTTGTTGTTTTTAGTATTAAAGGCTAAACCTGTATTGTTGTATTTGGCTAAAGTAAAGGAAGCTACCGAAGTAGTAAAATAGGAATTTGAGGCTGTCGAAGCATTTTTATTAAAAAGAGAAGATGCGGCCACTAAAATTCAGATTTTGTCGAAAAAGATGCCAGGAAGCATGGAAGCCAAGCTCAGAAGCGAAGCCTGGTCTCAAGCTAAAATAGCAGCAAAGAACTTCTTTAGGAAGTTTAAATTGATAGCGCAGGGAAACAAGTTTCTGCACGAGCTTGAGGATGAAGCGAAAGGGTTGCTCCAAAATCTTGATTTGGCTATCCAAAATGGGCTTCCTTACCTCTGGGATGAAGGTTCAAAAGTTTTGAAGGAAGAAGTCCTTTCGGCATCAATAAAAGCTTTTGTTGAAGATGAAACAGACATCGACAGCTGGCAGGAACCTGTAGGAGAAAAGCAGGTCATGGAAATGATCCAGAGGTTAACACAGATTAAAACCTGTTTGCAAGAACTGATTTTAAAACAAAAGATCATTTCTTATGATAAAGTGGAAGAATTGCAGTATGTCTATCAACTTTTCGTCGATTCTTCTGATCTAGAAGATGAAGACTGGAATCAAGTGTGCAAAACTTATCAAGAGATAATTGCAGCCATGGACAAAATCAGAAGATCTAAACATCAGGGGCAGCAACCAAAGCTGGGACCAGCTCCCAGAATTGAATTTTTTGTGTTCTTCAGACAAAGGTTAAGTCCCTAAGCGGTAAAAGAAAGGTTCTGATAAGGTAAAGATCACCTATATTCCAAAGTGCATTCTTTTTCTTTTATCTTTGTTTTTCCACTCGAAATTTTACTTTTCGCAACTGTGCTGGTGACTCCGTTTCCCAATGGATGAAGGCTTGGTCCCTATTTTTGCGAGCAAAAATTCCCCCGAAAGGCACCAAGAATGTTAGTCAAAAAGTGACTAACTACAGAAAAATAGCTGATGCACCTTTTTGCATATTTTCCAAGAAGACCGAAGTGGCCCATATGCTAAAGATCAAAGAAAAAGCAAAACACCGCAAGGAGGAAAAAGTGTCGCGATATCGCGACATGTTGCATTTTCACGGTCCAAAGCAAAGAGAAAGAGCAAGGAGGAAAAAGTGTCACGATATCGCGACATGTTGCATTTTCGCGATCCAAAGCAAAGAGAAAGAGCAAGGAGGAAAAAGTGTCACGATATCGCGACATGTTGCATTTTCATGGTCCAAAGCAAAGAGAAAGAGCAAGGAGGAAAAAGTGTCACGATATCGTGACATGTTGCATTTTCATGGCCAAAAGAGAAGAGAAAGAGCAAGAAGGAAAAAGTGTCGCGATATCGCGACATGTTGCATTTTCATGGCCAAAAGAGAAGAGAAAGAGCAAGAAGGAAAAAGTGTCATGATATCGCGACATGTTGCATTTTCACGCCAAAAGAGAAGAGAAAGAGCAAGAAGGAAAAAGTGTCCCGATATCGCGACATGTTGCATTTTCATGGCCAAAGAGAAGAGAAAGGGAGCAAGAAGGAAAAAGTGTCGTGATATCGCGACATGTTACATTTTCATGGCTAAGAGCAACAAAAGGGAGCAAGGAGGCAAAAGTGTCACGATATCGTGACATGTTGCATTTTCATGACTCAAAAAGGGCAGGCAGGCAGAGAAACAAGAGTGTCACGATTTCGCGACATGTCCGATTTTTGCCAAGGAAACAGAGTATATTTTTGGCAACTGGGGACATGCACTGACATCAGGTGCTGATTTCTGAAGAATGGTCAGTTGATTATAACCTGGCAGGTCCGCTGGATGATTGCAGAATAACAGGCTCATCTAAAATTAGCCAGAAGGAAATCTATCCAATCTACGGGAAATCCGTTGTATATTATTAGAAACTGCAGACAATTACTTGTAATTGATTGAAGAAATTAAATGTACGTAGTAGAAGATACTCTTTTTAGGGTATAAATAGGAGTGAGTCGACCATGAAAAAGGGTCGGCTCTTGGACGTTTACAGGCTTGATGTACATGTACTGGATTACAAGCAATAAAAGATTTCTTCTTCTAGCTTCCGAAACTTCTGTGTGCAAGTGTATGTATCTGGTGTTTTAACTTTTATTCATTCTAAGTTTTATAATGTATCTGTTCTAAAATCTGGACTGTGCACGTATAAACCTTGTTTCTAGAGTTGAACATTAAAGATATTTACATGTATTTAGACGAACATCTAAAAGTCGCACTCAAGAATTCGTGTTTTCTATAAGAAGATATAAAGAAAACTCTGAAAGTAGTACTCTGCATCATCAATGTTTGTTGTTGTCTAATCTGTACCGTGAGAAAAGTTCTAGCTTAGGCTATATTTCCCTTATCTCTTGTTCCCCTTTTCTCTAAAAAACTCAAAGGAACCAGCCTTCTCTGGAGACTAGACAGATGATCTCAAGCAAGATCTGTCTATTCAATGTTGGCAAAGTCTAAGGCGCAACACTATTAACCGAAGGCAGATTTTGTTCCAACAGAGTGACCTAGAAGGAGCCCTAGACTATACCTAGGATCGCTATGCCTAACCGACTTAGATACAAATAAGGAAGGTTGATCTAGAAGAAGAATATGATGCTCCATAAACCTATCCTTTAATGACTCGATATACCTCTATCAATACCAAAGGTGCGCTATGTCAAGATTATGATGACACCCCCTCTCTAGTAGCTCTACATGGAGCCTCACAATCCTATCCTTCTAAGTTGTTACCATCGCATCCTGCTCTACCATCAACTACTCCAACTTCACCCAATATTCCTCACTTTAACCTAGAGGTCCATCCGAAGTATCCTCTTCATCATCCTCATCTCTGCCATATCCTCCACTCCCTAGAGCCTGCCTCACAACACATTTAGCCTCCTACTTCAACTATCAAATCGAAGGTGCCTCCACCACTTAGGAGCCTCATTGGTCTCCTTGACCTTAATCTCAGCCCCATATCCACCAGCTACTACTAGAGTCGACACCCATGGTGGCTGTGTAGTGAACCATACATCATACTCTATAGTAGTCCCTACATCATCCACATCAGGGAGATCTATCTCCTAGTCATCCTCATAAGTCTTCCTCCATGCCTTAGCACATGGTAACCCTATCTCATCTCGATGCCTCCTATAGAGCACTAGCTTATTACCTCAAGCCAAACTGATGGAGCACCCATGAGAACTAGATATACTTAGCCTCACTCTAATGCCTCCCTACCATCCACTTATCCTACCTGACCTATCACAACTACTCTCCATATCCTATCCACATGGTGCCCCACCATGGCCTCTATATCACTTGGGTAGATATCAATCCAATCCACAAATACCTATACCACTGACTCATCTGCACAATATGACTCGATTATACCTCCTCTACCATTGTCCATCTACCAGCATAGGGCTACTCCCTATCCTAGCTTATAGTTGGTAGATCCTCTGATTGAGCCACGCTAAAAATCTCCCATCCCTAGAACTACAGTAACAAACTACATCCCAATCCATTCTTCCCCTGCCTCCTCACCTTGTAAATCTCCTGATACATCTACACCAATAAGGTAGAAGCCCATGCATACACCTATGGTGTATCAATCACCAACCCTATGAGGTTCCAAGGGAACCTATACCTGGTACTATTTGGGACCATGATGTTGGCCAACACGAACATCACCAAAGTTGATAGGGCATCCAATGTATTATACACATACATGGACAAGTACAAAATTCCCCCATATGTCACTTCCATACTCTACTAGCTGTGGCCAAACATCTTCCTTATATTCATTCCTCAATCGTGTCCAACATAGATATGAATCCCTTCGATTGATAGCTTGAGGATACAATATACATCCTCAAGTGTGAGGGTAATCTCTCCAGTGGGGAGCTGAAAGGTCATCCTATCCAGATCCCACATCTCTACAAAGATAGAGAGGTACCCCTTGTTCACCCTCACCACATCTATCTGGGCTACCTCCACTAGCCCCATAGTATCCAACCAATCCTAATCCTCACCCTGCAATAACTTTCTCATCCTAGGGATGAGAGGTGCTGAGCCTCTAAAATCCTAAGTTGTAGTACAAAACAAAACATTTGTTGTTAATACATGTTCATAATTAAAAAAAAATTACAAACACCAAAAAAATAAAAATAAAAATAAAAATAAAATTTTTGCACAAAATTAAAAAGAGGTTCAAAGAGGGAATTACCTTGGCAAATCGTACTTCTACTTCAGTTGTACCTTCTACCACCATAGCTTCTATACACACCTCTCTCCACCTCACTCCACTCCACTCCACTCCACCCAATTCTCCTAGATGTAGCTTCACAAATTCACAAACATAATAATGAGCTCCACTTTTACCCTGCAATCTATTTATAGATGATTTAGGTGCCTTGAAACACCTATGGACATTTCTTGGTGCATTGAAGTGCATCATGGCATTTGGAGCATGCCCAAACACTAGCGGGTGTTTGCGCATGTAGTAAGCGCCAAATGACGTTTGGCATAAAAAATAAAAAAAAGATAAAATCAATGAAAAATAGTGAAATACCCCAACCAAATCACTCCAAATTGCATCCATACATCCATTTCATCATATTATCAGGTTTTGTGAAGGTCCAAACCAATTTGGATGCATAATTTTTGTTTACGTCCAAAAGGTGCAAAATCACTTTTCAAATTTCATAGCACTCCAAAATGGTCCAAATTTTCACAAAATGACCATAATCATCATTCTCATCATCAATGCTTTATTTTCACATCATTCCCAATCATCAATAATAACATTTTCACATTTTCCAAGTTCAAACAAAAATTCAAGTGAACCTCGTATCAAGTGGTTTATTCTATATACTTGGTGATTGTAACGATTGGTATCCATGCAATTCAGTAAGATGAATAAATAACCACAATGGAACTTGGTAATTTTCATCAACCTATATCTCCTTGTTCAAAATCACAATAACCTTGAAAATTTTGAGTGAAACCATACCAAGAACAATTTGCACAAAAGCTATCATTGATGACCTAGTTCATGGGGCTTGAAACATGGACAAAATCACATTTCATCATTTCCCATTTCCTTGATAGTCATCATGGTGATTGGCCTTATCTAGGGTGATTATTTATGACCATAGGAATTACTAGACAGTCACTAGTTGGCCCTTCGAAGTTGACTCTTTTTATTTTTGCATCTTCATGTTTGCATATCAATGATGCTAGAAGGCACATTCTACAACAACATCAAATCACCCCAAATTTGGATATTTGGTTTTGAATTTCCTACAATTAGATACATCTTACATGATCATGGTATCTACACTTGGAAAAAAAAACCTTTCAACTATTTGGACAAAAATGGAATCATTTTACATCATTCATATTATCCACAATTACACCATTCATCCATACAATCATTTGCACTCATTTTTCAATTGGATTGTGAGATTCATACGCAACCTCATTCACCAATTGAGGGGTAAGCTACACAATCAAAATTATTTTATCTCCAAGCTCATGTCCACATCTCAACAAAGCTACTTCACCATAAAGCCAAAAAAGGTGTCTTGTATTTTTGCACCGCATTGTGTTTCATGCAATGCAGTACAAAAGGGGCATATGTAGACACCAAAATCTAACCATTTTTCGTCCATACAGCTCTTCCCACCATTTTTACCCATTATTTACATATATTTATGTATATTTGTTTAATATATGTAAATATTAATATTTTATATTATATTATATATTTAACAAATGTATATATATGTGTGTATGTAAATTAATCTCAGCCATCCATCTTGGAGTAATCCTAGCCATTCATCCACCTTAATCCATGTCGCCTACCTATATTTAATCTACACCCTCTATCATGTTTTAATATTGATCACACAAATTATGTCGTTGAAACCCTAATGTACCCGAGTAAAGATTATAAATAGGAGTCATTTTGATGGTTCAACCCCTAAATCTTAAATTTGAAAGCCTAAATCTTGATTTTTTGGAGTCCTTGAATCCCTTGTGTTCATTGAGTCTTATGTGCCCTAAGTCCTCACATTCCCATCGCCATCCATTTTGTCCATCATCATCCTCACCCCTGCATCCATCACCGCATCCATCGTCGCATCCCTTGCATGAAGTAGCAAAACCTACTTCAGCCCTCAAGGGCCTCCCTGCTACTCTTAAGCACCCCTCTAATACTCTCAAAAATATTTTGGCTATTATCAAGTGTCATTGGGAATTTTCAACCATTCTCAAGCACCCGTGGGCATCTCAAGCCTTAACTCTGTAGACCAGCAAATCCTAGAGTGTTGCTAGGGCATCTATGCACCAGTTTTCCTACAACAATGACAATGGCAGATCCAAAGGCAATGAGTTCACAAGGCAAATTACTTTGGTTTAATATTAATTTCATTATTTCTATATTTTTCTCATAGAATTGTTATTTGATAGCTAGGATTTTTATTGATTTCTAAGGGTCTCACATAGTGGAGCCCTCACAGTTGCTATTAACCCTCTTTTATTATTTTTTGTGTGCATAACTAGAGATATACAGTTCGTCTCGTGGATCAGGAAGTCTACTATATGTTCATCACTCTCAAATACCTACCAAAATGTATCTTTGTCTGGCATAGAAGGCCTATATATAAGCCTAACCATCTTAGAATTTTGGATGATATTACTTATGGGGCAGAAATTGGCACCTATCGATGTCAATAGATCAACATTGGTATTTATTTCTCTAGGGATTGCTTTAATATTTAGAGCTTAAAAAGCTTCGAGTAGATCCTAAAATTTATTTCTATAAGCTCTAAGGTAATTGCTGGTCATCAAATCTGCCTAGGAAAGGATTTTGGGTAAGTGTATGCGCCCTAGACCTGCGATCAACGTTGAAAGGCCGAAGGGAAGAGATGCCTCTTGTGCCAATCTCTGGAGAAAGGCCGGCTCCTATGCTGAACTACTTTTGGTGTTTTGAGATAAGGGTGCAGGAAAGAGATAAAAGGGATAGGGTTAGAGAAAGAAATAAAAAAAGGAGTAAGGGTTAGAGAAAGAAATAAAAAAAGAGTAAGGGAAGAGAGATTGATGATTCAAGGTGGGAGAGAACAGGAAGCATGATCACTAACTGAAAACTTGAATAGCAGCAAGGAATACCAAGAATAAACGAAAGAAACACAAAATTAACCTTCCTATGTATCCTCTGGATGAATTTCAGGATCAAAAATCACAACCCACCAGGCAGCATAAAAGAAAGCCAATATGATGTTTTTCCTCTCCTATGTATCCTTCAGGCGAATTTTAGGGTTCAATCCCCAATCGCACACCGAATTCAGGATTCAGAGTCTCAGTATGCAAATGAAGAAAGACAAAAGAATTTAAGCACAAAAGGCAACATACAAGAGAGAAATAGAGCTCAAATATCTTTAGTATTAAAAGCAAGACATCAAGTTACAGTAGATTTCTTAGTAGAAATTCCCCCCCCCTTTTTACATTATAATGCCTAGGTTTTTATAGAGGACCCGACCCTCTAAGTCATTATTACACAGAATGAAGAAGTGCACCCTCGAGCCCTGAGAAGTTGGCTCCTCATGGTTCTCATGACCGAGCTTTCAAATCCTTTACCAGAACTAGCAACTGCAATTGGGTCAACCATGGAAAGATGCATTAATGGACCGCCTGAATCGTCCTTGGCTTTTGGGTGCAGTGCTCGAGTGGCCGCCATGATCACCGAGATCTTCTTCAAAAACTGATACCTCTTTTCCAATTGCCAAAATTATGCAACGAGCTTATCGGGCATGAAAAGATGTATTTATGAGGCACATCGAGAAAATACCCAGCTTGGAATGTGTGCCCCCTTTGAGTCACAAAAAAGCAACATATCACGATATCGCGACATTTCTATGTCTTTAGCTTGGTTCTTCTTGCGAAAATATGACATGTCATGAAATCATGACATTTTTGTCTTTGGCTTCTTTTATTGCTTTTGGCAACGAAAATGTAACATGTCACGATATCGCGACACTTTTTCCTTTTTGGTTGCGAGAACGCAACATGTCGCGATATTGCGACACTTTTTCCTCCTTTGGTCGCGAGAACGCAACATGTCGCGATATCGCGAAAATTTTTTCTTTTGTGTTGCGAGAGCACAACATGTCGCGATATCGTGACACTTTTTCCTTTTGGGCTACGAGAGCACAACATTTCACGATATCGCGACACTTTTTCCTTTTGGGCCGCGAGAGCACAACATGTCATGATATCGCGACACTTTTTCCTTTCTTGTTCTTTCTCCTTGCTTTCAGCTGTGAAACTGCAACATGTTGTGATATCGTGACACTTTTATTTCTTGCTTCTTCTTGTCGCTCTCAACCATGAAACTGCAACATGTCACGATATCATGACACTTTTCTTTCTGGATCCCTCTTGTCGTTCTCAACCGGGAAACTGCAACATGTCGCGATATCGTGACACTTTTCTTTCTTGCTCCGAAGCTATCTTCTTTGGCTTGTTCATCAGTGAAGCTCTTCCATATTCATTTTATGTGCAAGGGGGTGGCAGAGAAAGCCAAAATTGCTGCAACACAACAAAAAGAAATACTTTTGCAAAAAGAAACACTATACAAAATTTTGATTTTTCTACCCCTTGTGTAATGTGACAAAATTGTCAACATTCTTGGCGGCTCGTAGGGCATTTAGCTCGTTTGAATGTAGAGATCCCAGGAATTTATCCATTGGGCAACAAAGTTAGACCTTTATCCATGTCATTCCCTTTGTCCTCTTCTCTGACTATCCACTAACAACATTTTTTTTTTTTTACATATCAAAGTAAAATCTAACTTAAGCTCCTACGCAACACTTAGTGCCCTTGGCACTTTATTTACTAACCGAATTATTTACAAAATTTTGTGACATGATGGGCATGTCGCCACCACAAAATTGGATTTAGTTTATCTTTGAAGTCCAGCTGGCTTCTTCTCGAAGTTCTCCATGTTGTGAACAGGGAGCAACGCAGTGAGTTGTCGCTCTTGCCAGCACCCATACTGTTGATGAAAGATGTGGCGAAGAAGTTCACCACATGAGGGGCCTCTTGGGGTACTGGTCATGGTGATGGCTGGAACCAGAATACCAAAGAATCTACTAACTATGGGCTGGGTATAGGTTCTTCCATCTTCTTGATGCGGTAACAGGGCTCCTCCGGCAACGAGCAATCTTCTAGGATCTCTTTAGGCTCAACTTCTTGATGAGACATGCTTGATGGGTTTTGGCTGAGTACTTGCGTGCTATGCTCTAGGATACAAAAAGAGTACAAAAATGTGCCTTCTTCATTCTTGAGCTCTACCATTTGAGCCTTCTCCTCTTATTGGCCCATCCTTTGATGGAGACTGCAAGCAACCATATTGTTCATTGTCAGGGCAAAGCTTGCATATTCTCATTGTTGGACTTGGGCAAAATCTGCCTCTTGAGCTCCACACCACTGCATCTCAGGTCTCTGATCGGTATGAGGAATCTACCATGATGAATACTACATTGGATGGACAGGAGTAGTAATTATTGGATAAGGTGATGGGGTTTCTCCCCACTGCCACTTTCTCGATAGGAGCAGAAGCTATTTTGATCATACTGCTTCCTCAAATATCTAAGCAAATATTCATTCACCTAATTGCAGTAAGATGACGCCCATGTTCGAGTGAAAGGCCCGAACATAGTAGAGGTGGGCTTGGGCGGGTGTCGGTTGGATCTCCCTTGGAACTCTCTTCCAAGTTCTACAAAATTGGACATTGAAGTCCATGATGCTCTCCAAAGGTGCTCTCGTGATGGTAGAGAGGTACGTGAAAAGCTAGAAGGGGTCTTGAGAGACATAAAATGTTCTGACTAGTGCTCTTGCTAAGTAATCCCATGAGCAGATGCTTTTTGCCCGAGAAGTATGTACCACTGCATCGCCCTTCCTTCCAGAGACTAGACTAGAAGTCTAATCATGACATCTTCGTGGATTATGTCATGGAGGGTCGCTAAATCAACAACAACTTCAAGGTGCTCTCAGGCCATTCCATTAGTGCCATCATATCTTGTCAATGTCTCCAAGGCACTTTTGGGAATCTTATGGTAGCTTTGAAGATTCAAGGGGCCTCAGTCATCCCAGTTGGGATAGCTTACCCCTGCCATTATAGCAGCAGTCTACAGAGATCACAATTATCGTCGCTAAGTCAGAGTCGCCAAGTGAACATTCTTTTCTCTGTTTGTGAGGTCAAGGCTACTCACCAAACCATGATTCCTTCAGGATATCTTCTTTCAGCTTTAAAAGGTGCCTACAATCAAGAAATTTGGATCTTCAGCTCAGAAGATTTGCCAGGTGATTTTGATAGATGAAGACAAGCCAGAGATTCACCAAAATTGAGCTTTCTTAAAACACAGGGACTTTTGGCATGAAGGCATAGGTTTAGGTACCGATATTTATGACTTAGAGATTTTAAGGTTGAACAGAGTCGCCAGATGCTAAGAGTCTTTTGGTAATGAAAGCATCGATTCTCACTACCACTCAAAAGGTGAGACTGATCGGATCCCACCGGGAACTGTTAGAACTTGGCTCCGATGGAGACGGGCTTGAGATTTCTTAAAATATGGGACCTTGGTCCCATCGGGTGTGCCAAAAACTGTTGGTCATAAAATCTATGTAGGAAAGTATTTTGGGTAAGTGTATGTGCCCTAGACCTACGACCAACATTGAAATGCTGAAGGGAAGAGATGCCCCTCATGCCAGTATTCGGAGAAATGCCGGCTTCTATGCTAAACTACTTTTGGTGTTTTGAGATAAGGGTGTAGGAAAGAGATAAAAGGGATAGGGTTAGAGAAAGAAATAAAAAAGGAGTAAGGGTTAGAGAAAGAAATAAAAAATGAGTAAGGGAAGAGAGATTGATGATTCAAGGTGGGAGAGAACAGGAAGCACGATCACTAACTGACAACTTGAATAGCAGTAAGGAATACCAAGAATAAACGAAATAAACACAACATTAACCTTCCTATGTATCCTCTAGATGAATTTTAGGATCAGGAATCACAACCCACCAGGCAACATAAAATAAAGCCAATATGATGTTTGAGTCACAAAAAATATGTATTTATGAGGCACCTCGGGAAAATACTTAAATTGGAATGCGTGCCCCCTTTGAGTCACAAAAAAGCAACATGTCATGATATCGCGACATTTCTATGTCTTTAGCTTGGTTCTTCTTCTTGCGAAAATATGACATGTCATGAAATCGTGACATTTTTGTGTCTTTGGCTTCTTTTGTTGCTTTCGGCCATGAAAATGCAACATGTCGTGATATCGCGACACTTTTTCCTTTTTGGTTGCGAGAACGCAACATGTCATGATATCGTGACACTTTTTCCTCCTTTGGTCATGAGAACGCAACATGTCGTGATATCGTGACACTTTTTTCTTTTGGGTCGCGAGAGCACAACATGTCGCGATATCGTGACACTTTTTCCTTTTGGGCTGTGAGAGCACAACATGTAGCGATATCGTGACACTTTTTCCTTTTGGGTCGCGAGAGCACAACATGTCGCGATATCGTGACACTTTTTCCTTTTGGGCCGCGAGAGCACAACATGTCGCGATATTGCGATAGTTTTTCCTTTTGGGCCGCGAGAGCACAACATGTCGTGATATTGCGATAGTTTTTCCTTTTGGGCTGCGAGAGCACAACATTTCACGATATCATGACACTTTTTCCTTTTGGGCCGCAAGAGCACATGTCGTGATATCGCGACACTTTTTCCTTTCTTGTTCTTTCTCCTTGCTTTTGGCCGCAAAACTGTAACATGTCACGATATCGTGACACTTTTCTTTCTTGATCCTTCTTGTCGCTCTTAGCCGCAAAACTACAACATGTCACGATATCGTGACACTTTTCTTTCTGGCTCCCTCTTGTCGTTCTCAGCCATGAAACTACAACATGTCATGATATCGTGAAACTTTTCTTTCTTGCTCCGAAGCTATCTTCTTTGGCTTGTTTGGCAGCGAAGCTCTTCCATATTCATTTTATGTGCAAGGGGGTGGTAGAGGAAGCCAAAATTGCTGCAACACAACAAAAATAAATACTTTTACAAAAAGAAACACTATAATTTTTTTTTATTTTTCTACCCCTTGTGTAATGTGACAAAATTTTCAACAGTAATATTTCTTACTAGAACATCTCTTTGTGACTTGGTTTACTATTAGTTTTAAATATCCATAAATTTGCAATTGTCTAATCCCCAATCTTTTAGCTTTCTTAAGGCCCAAACAAAGTGCCTCATATTCAACTACATTGTTGGTACAACTCCAATTTAACCGATAGGAGAAGACCTTTTCATCACCTATTAGGGAGATTAGGACTATACTAGCCCCAAATCCATTCTTACATCTAGCACCATCAAAGAAAAGTTTCCAAATTTGGTCGATAGATTGATCTACCTCATGTGAAGGAATGGAAATATTTTTCTCAGGATTCATGATTGAATAACTTCCAAGTCTTGTTTCAATCATAGCATTGAAGTATTAGAGGGAGAACTGGTCTTCTGATTGTAGTACACCTAGGCTTCTTCCATCAAGTTCAAATCTTCCATCTCTTCAATCATTATGTTTACAGTAGTGGTCTGCCTTCCTTCCTCTTCAATTTTTTTGATATGGAAGGTAGATGGTTTTTCATTGAATATCTTTACTTGTTTTCGCTTGAATGGGATTTCTAAGTGCAAGTAATCCATGGATAAATATCCTCCTATTTTAGCTGTGAATTCCTAGGAGAGACACATACCAAAATAAGGCTCAAAATCCACTACAACAACCTCTTGTATAATTGTAAGTTGGGACATTCTATGTAGAACTATAGGAATATCTTTGATCACTTCCATGATATTTATTGGAGTACCATCTAATTGTAAAACACCAAATCTGCTTCTACTATATTCCATCCCCATGATGTCACATACAAATTTTGATATTACAGTAGTTGCAACTCCCAAGTCTATCATGCAATTATGCACCACCCATCATTACATATGAAAAGACAAATAGAAAGAAGCTCTATTTTTTTTGGTAGCATATGTCAAACTAGTTTGAGATGATCTCAAATGAGATGGGGTTTTACTTTTGTTTTTTATGGACCTCAGGAATTCCTATAACAAGTCAATTTGTCCTAGAAATTTCAATGTGTCGTACATAATTTCTTTAGAAGGGGTCTTCTTCATTTCTTCTACTATGTTGAAGGAAGGTGGATCAATGTTATTCTCTTTTTCTTTTGAGAAGGTATCATACTTGTTTCTATACCCTTGAGTGGCATCTATCCTTTGATGCTTGGTCAAAGAGGGATATATCAATTTATCTCTTGCCTATTCTTGGGTTTCAATTTCCTTATGTGGGATGACTTCTCTGCGTAACACTACTTCTATTTTTTAAGATGGGCTTTGAGGAATATTTTTCTGAGAGGCCCGTTTCTCAACCTTATTCCATACATCTGAAGTTACTTTCATGGGTTGAGCTCCTGAGGATATACCTGTATAGGTTTCTTTCCCAATCTTGTCAGGACTGCAACTTTCTCTATCGAAGACATCATGTGGATTGTGGCATTTTTCTCTAATCATATTTACTTGCCCTTTATGACTATTTTTTGCTCTTTCAATGACTATCTTCTAGATATAATGTTGATGGATTATACATGAATTTTCATCATGGGAATTGTTACATGTAGAAAACAAGAATTCAGATTCCATTGAAGAGTTAGCAGGTTCACTATCATTATTAATGTAAACCACATTTGATATCTCTTGTTGCTACCACTTATGGAAGCCTGATCTCTGGTTACCTATGGAAATATCCTTGGCTAGAAATTTCTCTCTACTTCTCTTCTTTCTATTGAGGTTATATTATTGGTCAAAGTCTTAATGGTTGATTGCATGTCTAATAAGACTACAAGCTGAGGATCAAGACTCAAAAAAATTGATGATACATGGATTGCAAGAATTATGGGTAATGCTAGGGGAGCAAGGGGTGCTTGTATTATTGGAATAGAAGGTTGTTCGATCCATTTAGAGAGATCTATGTTGGAGGTAGAAGTAGGGCTTGGGAAAATAGTATTCGATTCTTGTGGAATATCTAGAAATATAGGCATTATCATCTTTAGAGGGAACCTTCCGATAGCAATGAGGTCCTTCTATACTTTTTGAGGTTCTTGGAAAATTTCTAGGAAGGTGAACACTTGAGACTGTTTGATAACCATGCTTATATCTGAATTAACAACTCTTAGGTAATAATACATTGCTTGCTCATTTTTCAACTTTAGCCCATTAGAAACTCTCTACCAAGTATGATTGAATCTAATATTTAAATCAATTATTTATTCCTAAGGATGTTTCTAAATTATGGTGAACTAATTTAGTAGAGAAAAAGGGTCAGCCTATTCATTGAACTCTTCTACCAATTTACCAGTGAGCTGGGCCTAGGTGGCTATGGTCTGATTAGGAAGGGCTCTATACTAGTAGAACATTTTATCTTTTAGGGAGATGACTAACAACCTTATAATTACATCTTCCTCTATGATATTGTGGATTGGTGCTAACAAGGCTACATATTGGTAGTGTTCATAAGCTATTTTTTCTATACCATCATACTGAGGTAATGCTTTCAAAGATGTTGTAGAGATTTGATGCTAGATTGCTAGATTTAGTGGGCTTAAATAATTCCATGTAGGGTAGGGTATATTAGGTTAATTTATGACCATTATAGCTATTGTACCTATTGATATTACAATAATATGGGTAGCCATGCTTAAAAGTCCTAGAGAGAGTTATAGGGGAAATATTTATCGATATTGTAGTAATGGTAGAAGAAGAAGTTGATTGAGCAAAAAGTATAGGATTAGATCTGAGGCTACCGAGATGTAATTCAAAGAAATCAATGGGTTATTCAAATTTTTTTCTTTAGATCTGGTTTTCATATACCTTGGTATTCAACCAAAAAAATAGATAAGGATTTTTTTGGGTTTTATTTTTTTGAACAGAGTGGCCAGGTGATTTTAAAATTTAAAAATTGAAAGAAAACATTGTAACTTTGAATAGAAAGGATAGTGGGATTGTGGCCCACCGGGCGTGCTAAAAATTGTTGGTAAAAAATCTTCCTTTGGTTACGTTTGCACCAAAGACTTTGCCAACATTAAATGACTAGGTCTAAAATAGAGATTACCCAACTCAATATCCAGAGAAGGTTGGTTCCTTACTTAGTTGTGGAAAAAGAGAAAGAGTAAAGTGCATAAAGAGAGAGAAATATAGATATTTATAGAAATATTAGAGAGGTACAAGTTAGACAACAATAAGGAAATGCATATAATATTTGCAAATAAGAATTATTTAAACCACTAAATGAAAAAAACTAGTTCTTTGGTACAGATTAAATAATCATTAACTCACTAGAATCATTAACTGAAGAACTATTGAAACTAAATAATAGAAATCCAGAGATAGAATTAAAGTGGTTCACATCCCATACAACTTATATAGAAATACTAATTCATACATACATGACTGCACGCCATTGAACCAGAAGCCAAAATGAGGAGTTTATATTTATTGCTTTCAGAAGTTTGCATACATTCTATCTTGTAAACGTACAAGAGCCAACCCTTCATTAGAGTCGCTCATATTATATATATACATATTATTACAATAGATAATCTAAATTTTGTTACAATAGTAATCCAGTTGGATCATTCTGGTAAGATACTATACAACACCTATTGGATCGAGGAGGAACAAAATAGTGGAGTCCTCAAAAACAAGCAGTTAGGATTCTTTTGTTACTGCATATTCATGTTGATCTTCTTGGAGACATCATGGCCCAACTATCTTTAATTCCTTTATCTCAAGCTAACGACCCACAAAATCTAGGTTGATCATGAAATTGTGACTATTTTCCACCTTCTGAATCTTCCTAGCTCTCAGCCCATGAAAACTAGGTTCGTCATGAAATCATGACATTTTTTTGCCTTCTAGCTCATCCTGGCTCTCGCCCCATGAAAACTAAGGAAACATTGAAAAAAGTGCTTGCTGGCAACTACCAGGTCTTTGCACTTTACAATGATCATCATGCCATGTGGCAGCCCATCATGTTCAAGGATATCATACCTCTAGGCACTTAGGGCCTACAAAAGGTGCAGGTCCCACCTAAGTAGCCACTCACACTAGGCAAAGGATCTAGCAGTGGGACAAAGAAGAGTCAAACGATTGAGCCTAAGGGACATCCAGCCTCTAAAAAATTTGAGGGTTCATCAAAGTGACTTGTTGAAGCAATACAAGTAGCCCCAACACCTCTAAAGAAGAAGAAGATCAAGGTCAAAATAAACATGTTGAGGGTCCCTTTAGAAAAGGCTATCAGCTCGAGTCCAAGTGCCACCATTCCATCTATTACCTCAAAAAATAAGGCCATACTAAAGAAAGAAAAGAATGCCGAGACGAAGAAGAAGATAGAGGGTGTGCAACAGAAGAAGGCTACTCCCATGGTTCCCCATAAGGAGGTAGTCAATGTAGAGGAGGACACTCCACTGGAGGAAGATGAGTGGATGACCTAGCTGTTCAACATGCTAGCTCAATTAGAGCATGCAGGTACACACTTTATTTTCCCACTTTAGTCTCATGATCCATCATCCGTAGCACCATATTCGGCCATTATTTATCTCATCCTCATAATATTGCCATTAGTCGATGAACCATTATCCATTGTTCCTTTTGTAGTTTATTATCTCATCTGTGGAAAGTCCCAGCCCCATACCTCCACTCATTCAGAGCCTCCCAACCAGTAGGCATTTAGCCAGTTTGTTACAGATCCCAATGCATTTTAGACCCTTACTCCCATTCAGCTAGGTGCTACCCCTATAGGCCCATCCTCCTCACTTGGAGCACCAACTAAAAATCCACCCTTGGCCCTTGATAGTGCCTCTACTGCTGTCCAAACTATCACATCCCCAATAGTAGTTGAACTCCCCATTTCCACCTTACCCCATCAATTTGTAGAGGGATTCTTGCCTCAACAAGATTTACCTCTAATAGCACCCCTATTCGATGGAATGGAGGTCACTAAACCAGAGTTAGAAATGGTGGGAGACCATCCTGCAACAGAAAGCATGGCCCAAACTAAGAAGATTTCTTATAGATGGTTTAGAGACCTCAAGAAAATAAAAATGAAAGAACCCACTGGAGTTGAGAAGTGCACCAGGTTCGACATGGACAAGATGGTGCTACACACCAAGAAGAGGTTCCCTAAGGTCCAAAAGCATCTGAAGGAGATGATACCTGATGATTATGTCTATCAGAGGAAAGACAAGGATCTGAACAAAGCCAGTGTGGAGTATGAAGTAGGGGAAATCCAAATTGGAGCAATTACATTGTATGTACTCCATCACCAGCTGAAGTAGCGATACTACAAGGTTGATAATGAGAACACATAGCTCTAGTAAACCATAGCCAAGATGCAAGACCAACTGTATTCCTTGCAAAAAGAGTTAGAGTAGCTAAAACAACAAGTGGCATCTATTGAAAAAAAGGTGGCTAAGCATAAAGGAGTCATAGATCACCGCACCAAGGAGAAAGAGGAGGCACAAAAATAAGTAAGCCAATTGGTGGCCCAAGTCCAGGAAGTATAGTGATAGTTAGAAGATCGAGCTCAACAAGTTGAGATCTTCTCTAGAGACTGATTCAAGGAGATTAATGCTAGATTGTTAAAAAACTTTCAGACTAGAACCTCAAGGGCTTTGACTGTCCACATATTTTTATGAGAGGCAATAAGAGCATTTGCTTAGAGTAGGTCTATGATAGAAGAAGTAGAGTAAGCAACATATCATTGGCTTAGTATGGCCATTGAAGTTGAGCCCTATGAGTGCAAGGACCTCCAGGTACCCCCAATGACTTAGCTTGCTCTAGACTGGGCCACGACCAGATCAACCCCACATGCCTTATTCAAAAATTATAAAGAGTTAGAAGGGCTAGAAAATTGTTTCATGCCCTGGAGAAAGAAAGAAGTGCTTGCTTGGCTCATTTCCAGACCCTCATGCTCCTCAAATTTTTTAGCTTTACTGATGTTGATGGTAATTACCTTCCTAGAGAGGAATTGAAGCCGATCTAGAAATTTTTTAAAAATGATACCTCAAAAATTGATGGATGGGCAAAACTAATTTTGGAGGAGCAGTTGATGCAATTGATATCAAGGTTCTGCCAGATTAGCGCCTACCTGGGTGACCTAAGCCAAAAAATTGATCAGACAAATATGCTCTAGATCATAACTCTCAACCACATGTTAAAGGAGCTCTACAACCTGGAACCCTTCCAAGAGGAGGCCTGGGCTCAGGTCCAAACCACCTATGATCGTATCCGTGATCACCTTGCTCCCCCAGAGCAGGAGGAGGGAGAGGATAAGAATCAATTTGAAGAAGAAATAGTGGAAGGAGAAGAAACATAAAAAGAATCCACAAATGATAGCGGTGTAGCAGAACAAGAAGTGGAATAGGAAGTAGTACAACAGGAAGGAGAGGTCGGGGTGACTCCACACCCAAAGGATAAAGGTATGGATCCTTGTATCAAGGAAATCTTGATACCTTGTGAGCCACCAAGAATGTTGCCACATTTTGATACAAGGTACAATTTTGGAATATGCTACAATTTTTTTGTTTCTAAGTCTCCTTCATCTCTCCTTCAGATGATTTCTCTAGGAAGTCCACAAGGTTGCATCCCAGGTAGTTTTTTTTAGGTCCATTTTTCTTCCAGGTGATGTCCCAATTCTGACAGAGATTCATCAAAAAATTTATCTAAGACATGGGACAACTCATGGGTCACTCCATTTTGAGCGATTCTCGGGAGTCACCCCTCCCCATCCACGGACCTCCAACTTCATCAAGTCTCAGGCTAATGGTAGCCCAAAAATGTTTAAAAATTTGTTTAAGTCTTGCTTGTTTCCTAGAGTTCACTCCCTAGTGGAGCGATTCCTGGGGTTCTCTCCAGATGCCTACGACTAGTAGTCAAAATTCAAAATTTGTCTAAGTCTTGGCTTTTCCTAAAATTTGCTCCCTAGTGTGACAATTCTCGGGAGTCGCTCAGGCTACCTGCAACTACCGGGTAGAATTCAAAAAATCTTCTAAGACAATGTTAGCCCAAGGTTCTCTCCTAAGGGGTGCGATTCCATGAGGTTGCTCTATTTTTTGAGCGACTAGCGAGCAGGGGTAAAGGCAGCCCAAGGTTCACTCAGCAAGCATGTTCAAAATTTTCCTAAGACATTTAACCTATAGTTCGCTCCACCTTGGGTGATTTTTGAGAATCACAACTACTTCCCGATGACCTCTAAAAACATCCTGTGTGCTCACGAATCACCAGCCAAGTGGAGAAGTCATATCATCATGGCAAGAAAACTCCTCTCGAAATTTGCTCCATTTTGGAGTGACTCCTAGGATTCATAGAAATTTTGGATTATCCTCAAGAATTCTCTTTTGTAAAGTGACTGGCCAGCCCCCCATTCATTTGAAGCCACCCAAATTTTGCTCCTATACCCCTCATCATCGCACATGTCCTACATCGAACACCGGATGAAAGCTAAAAATGGGAAATTCCTTGAAATATGTGCATCATGGTAAGACTGCAATTTGACTTAGAGAAAGCAAGGTGGGTGGGCATTCGATATGTATTAATGCTATATGTGTTTCCAACCCAAAGAAGATCCCAAAGGGAAAATTGTACCAACTTTATTAATAGAGCACACTCTCCTAACTACAGATCCAGCCTCAGGCTGCTCTAAACATGTATGAGTCATATTTTAGGTACATTGATAGTTGTCAGAAGTCAAATATCAGCTTCTCTGATAGTTTTGGGATCCAAGCTTTAATGCAATTGGGAGGGAAAACTCTACTACATAAGGTAATCCAATATTCATTGTAAATGGGGGGGAACTTATTGCTAGAAAGCTACTATACTCAAACTTCTTGCATCAATACTAAAGCATATTTGGCTCTAATTCTTGTGTCTTTCTTTTATGCTGTCTTCTGCAAGTATTTCTGCTTATATTCATTTATTTTTTTGATTTCTATAATTCTGCATTCTGGATTAGAGCATTAGACATTGAGTGAGTCTGGAATTCTTGTTAAAGGATACATAGGAAATAATTGCAGTGTTAGTTTTTGTTACATGCTTTATGTTGATTATTGCTGGTTTGGCTATTAGTTAGTGATTGTGTTGCTCGTTATTTCCCCACTGTTATTGCTTATCATTTACATATCTTTCTGTACTATTTTTTATCTCTTTCCTACACTCTTATCTAAACCCCCAAGTATATTAGAAAAGGATCCAACCTTCTCCAGAGGTTGGCATGAAGGGCATATCTTCTCTTCGACCTTTTAATCTGTGGTCTAGGTCTAGGGCATATGTGTAGACCAAATCCTTTCCTGGTGGCAGATCTGTGACCAACAGTTGGGGTCAATTGAATTTTTTGGATTGGAATCCTTGGATTTTAGAGGGGAGAGAGGGTTTGAAGAAGGATGACTCAAATCTATGACTTTTGGATCTAGATTGGAAGACAAGGAGAAATCTTTCAAGTCTTCTTTGTCCATTGGATCATCAAACCTAAGGAGCTTGTATTTGTTTTATGGAGATCTCCCGTTTGAGAAGTTGTTTGGATTACCTAATTTTGGTTGGCTTTTTCCTCTATCTTGGATGTTATATTTCATATTTATCCTCTTTGCATTGATTGGGTTATAGTTATAGAGTTTGGTTGACTTTGTTCCTTGGCTATCATCGTTAGTTTTAGGTATTATCTCACTAGGTGACCATATTCATGGTATGCTCTACATCTAAAAGGGATTTATTTATAGTCCATATGTTGCCTCCATGAAATTCTCCCCACCCTTAGCTCAATTTCAGCCAAAAGCAATTTTTCCAGACCCATCTCAACATAAATTTAGGTGTAGAGTATCAAGCACCCTTCTATTGTTTCTCTAGACCACCCTGTGTAGGTTCCTAGAAGATCATATATCATATTGAGGATGTCATTCTTTCAAAATTCTAGGGGTAAGGTAAAAAATTTAAGCCAATTGGGAACTGTAGATGGCTCAATGCATGGGTCAAAATCTAGCTTCTAGGGTTGCATGAAAGGGCATGTTGGACCAATATTATAAGGACCCCCTCAAATACCTTGTCTCTATCTATAGACATAATGAATATTACCACAAAATAACCATTGGGTAGGAGAATTATTTCAAATTTCCCTTGAGGATCCTAGTGTTTTTTTATCCAATTATAAAGGAACTTATTTGAGGTCTTAGACCTTTGAATTTTCAAATAAGTGTATGGTTGGATCTATAGACAATGTCCTCAATAATTAGTTCCTCAGTTATCTCCAGAATAGGGATAAAGTCTATTTGGGATAAACATCCATTTATCCTTACCTGTTCTAGTTTCTTCTCTTTTATTTTTTAGTTTCTTGTATAATATATGGACTTGTGCTTTAGTATTAATAATTATGTTATTGGTAACAACATGGAAGCTCTTAAAGATGAGAATGAACACTCCTTTGATACAATTCTAGGTATGCATTTTCATTCAATGGATTATTTTTCCAAACTATTTAAGGAAAGTATGGTGCAAGATGAAGAGGCTCAAAAAGAATTTCTTTTTGTCATACCCTCTATTATATCTAAAGAAGAAAATCAAGCCCTAATTAAACCCATTTATAGAGAGGAACTGAAGAAAGTAGTCTTTGGAATGAGCACTACAAAAAATTCGGGTCCAGATGGCTTTCCAATTGAGTTTTTTTAGATCTTTTGGGACAACTTGGAAGAGGATGTAATGGTTGTTATAGAGGAGTCCAAAGGTAGTAAAATAATGCTTAATGCATTCAATCACACTTTCATTGCATTAATTCCAAAAGGGGAAGAAGGGGTGCATATTTTATATTATAGAACTATTGCCTTATGCAATGTCATATATAAAATAATCACAAAAGTAATGGCTGAGTGGTTAAAACCTCTTCTACATAGCATTATATTCTCAAATCAAGGGGGTTTTATAGAGGGTAGACAAATATTCGATGGTGTGGTTCTAGCTCAAGAGACAATCCATTCAATGCAAGAATTTGGTAAAGGAAAATATTCCTAAAATTGGATATGTCAAATGCTTATGATAGGGTGGAGTGGGGATTCTTATCAAAGATGATATCAAACTTTAGTTTCTCTCAAGATCAGCTATAATGGGTCATGCATTGTGTTTCTACTTTGACATACTTAGTTTTAATCAAGGACCTTCCCTCTCAACCGTTTGGAGCTACTTGAGGTCTTTGCCAAGGAGATCCTTGTTCCCCTTATATTTTTCTCATATTGGTTGAAGTTTTGGGTAGACTCATCTTAAGAAGAATATAACAAGGTTTGCTAATAGGCATAAAGGTGGGTGAGGAAGTTTTGACTCACCTACAGTTTATGGATGACACAGGATTGGTAGGAGTAGCCAACTTTAGAGAAGCAAAAATGATTAGAGATACGCTTAATGTCTACCTTAGGGCCACAAACAAAGTCATCAATGATAAAAAATCCAAAGTGGTCTTTTTCAATCTTGATAAAAGGCTTCAAGATAAAATTTTAGATATCTTGGGATTCATGAGGACTTCTCTCCCAATGGTATACTTGGGGGTCCCTTTGCATTTTAAAAAATTGAAAATAGATATCTAGAGGAATATTTTAGATTGTATCAAGGAAAGAATTAAATATTGGTCTCACAAATGGTTAAGCTATGGAGGTAGATTTACCTTTTTACAGTTAGTCCTTCAAGTCATGCCAATTTATAAATTTTCTATCCTTGTTATCCCACATACCATATGGAAAGAGTTGGACAAGATGGCTAGAAAATTTTTATGAGTAGTAAAAGGAGAGAGGAAATTGGCCTTAGTAGGTTGGGATAAAGTAAGCCAATGCAAGGAAAAGGAGGTTTGGGACTGAGGAGATCAAAGTTAAATAATAAAGCTTTGGTTGGAAAGCTTTATTGGAGGTGGATTTCCCAACCAACTTCTCTATTTAGTAGAGTTTTAAGTAGTAAATATTTGGAATAGGTAAACCCAAATGAGGTGGGTCGTTTCCCTTTGGATGATAATGGATCCTTGGTGTGGCAAGAAATAAAGTTAGGATCTTAGGTATTGAAAGATGGATTATTTTGAAAAGTGGGGAGAGAGGAGAAGGCACGATTTTGGATAGATTCATGGGATAAATACCCACCTATCATTGTTGAATTCCCAAAATAGCAACCGATAAAAGCAACCATGGAAGCTAGGGGTTGGGTCCAAATTAAAAGTTATTTCAACAATAGTCGGTTGGAGGATTATAAGTTTAAGCAGTTTAAGAAGTTGGATGAGTGGCCAATTTTAATCTCTCTAGTATGGACATCCATCATGACTAAAATATTGGCAGAAAGATTTCTCACAGGTAGATATGAGGAGGATGAATTAGCTTGGAGCTATGGGAGCCTTGGTGCCTACATAGTGAAGGATGGATATGATAAGATCCTTCTAGAGCCTCCTCCTCATGCATATCAGTTTGAGGATTGGAGAAAAATTTGGTAGTCCAAGGGTTGGCCAAAAGTAAACTTTTTTGCCTGGTAGTTCATGCATAATGGAATTATTAATTTTGATAATATCAGGCATATGGAAATTATTGGTCCATATCAATATGTTTTATGCTACAAGAGTGAGGAACATCTGACCACTTGATTTTTGAGTGCCAATTAATGCACCAAATCTAGGTGAGATGGTTTTTATCTTATAAAATTTAAGTTAATGGTGATTTGAATCAGACTAATATTTTGGAAATATGGAAGAGGGGTATATTTAAATCTAAAGCTCTTTGTATTTTTTGGGAGCTTGGATTAAAATTCAATTGGTGGTAAGTGTGGTTGGAGATAAATGGTAAATTTTTTAGAGAAATCTTTTCATATTTAGATGGAATTTGGCAAATCATTTGGAGCAAATTCATAGAAACTGTGGTAGTGCATACTAAAGAGGAAACTTATGCTATTATGGGAACAATGGAGAAGGAAGTTGAAGTGCAAGAGGGGTAGGATAGAGCTAGTTGGAAACCACCCCAAAAAGGTTGAATTAAAATTAATACTGATGGAGTTGCAAAAGGTAATCTAGGTAGAGCTAGAATTGGAGTGGTTTGCAAGAATCATGTTGGGATAGTATTTTATTAGGAGCTGCAAGGCCTATGAAGGACCATGAACAATGAAGTGGAAGCCTAAACTATCAAATTTGCTTCTATTTGTGTAGTAAAACAAGGTTACAAGAGGATAATCCTAGAATAATATTCTCAAATAATGGTAGGAGCTTTGGATTGCATGAGAAAATTTGCTTTGAAGACATGGAGGTTGAGGATTCTTGTCACTAAAATTAAGGAATTGTGGAGGGAATTAGATGATCTGATTCCAGTTTATGTGAGTAGAGATATAAATAAAGTGGTAGAATTCTTGTATAATATGGGTACTAAGAAGGAGATAGGGATTCAATGGCACAATGACACATATAGTGAGGATGAGATGATTACGCAGGTTGGTGAGGAAATCCAGTGTTTAGCTAATTTGGACAACCATCGTGGAAATATGGTTCAGGATATTTGGCTCCAATGTAGATATTCTTTTACAGTTGTGAATAGGTGAATAGACATTGTACAGATATGGTTTAGGATATTTGGATCCAATGCAAATATTATTTTACTATTGTAAACATGTGTCCTCTTTGGCTAAGGCTAAGATAAGGCTCATCCCAACTTGTAAATGATCTTATTTTAATATAAAAATTTCAAATTATTTTTTGAAAAATAATTTTACTATTGGTGCCTTTAATTACCCCTATTGGGTAAAACATTGGTTACACTACAGTTGATTTATTACCTCCATTTAAATTGTCAAACCTGGGAAAGCTCATAAACTTTGTGAAGTACCATGCACAGTTTATGCCTGTAAAACCAACAAGATGAGTCCACTATGTCCTAAGGTTTGGGGGGTGGTTTGTGGTGTCATTTTATTTCTTGTCCAAACCATTAATCTAGCCTACATTATCAAACACATGACTAGAAATAAACTACAGAAAGTAAAAACACACACTTGCTGGAAAATACAAAGAAAATAGGGAAAATTATAGTAATCAAGTAAACTATAGAAAAGATAGAAAATAGAGAATAAACAGTGCATAAATGAATTACAAAAAAAATAGGAAAGGGGAGGAATACTATTGAGAGTGGGCCCAAGCTTCCAGTATATTCCACCCAGATTAATTCACGCACATCGAATGCTTAGAAATATAAATATGAACACTCGAATGAATTGTATTGCAGCTTCAAAAGTGATTTTACAAAAAATTGTTTAGGGATCCTTTTTAGGGGTGGTCTATGCATTTATATAGTGTACAACCATACCCGATTACAAACTTAGGCAAGTCTATTTTAGACTTGTCATTACAACAAACATGCAAAAAACAATCTTAGACAACGAACATGCGCTAAGTTTATCCTTCGTAGGATAAATTAGGCGTGTTCTATTTATCGAATAGAATATATCTCAATCGATATCCATAGTTTCATACAATCGATTTGCGTGTTTTCTTAATCATTAATGAGAAATGAATAATTTTTTTGGTTCATTCTGTTGTCCTTCATCCGCATATATCACTGAAAATCATATTCTATTTCTTCTAAAAATAGGGTTCTTGTTGCACTCTACTTCAATGGGAGTCAGGCACCATCCAACCTATCATTGGAAATTAGGCACTATTGACTCCGAAGTCGAGAGTCAGAACCATCGACTCCAAAGTTGGGAGTCAGGCACCTTTGACCCTAAAGTCGGGAGTCAGGCGCCTTTGACCCTGAATTTGGGAGTCAAGCACCTTTGATCCTGAAATCGAGAGTCAGACGCCTTTGTCCCTAAATTCAGGAGTTAAGCACCTCTTTCGAAATACAGGAGTTAGGCACCTTCCAGCTTACATAACTTCTTTGTTGCGGTCACCTTTGTCCTTAGTTCTCCACCATAAAACATGAAGTGCCAGGTCCAAATGGGACCTTGATGTAGATATGCAAAAAAATAGCAAAATCATTGAATCTACACACAAATCACACTCAAAACACATATTAGAGAATATACACAATTTTCTATTAAATATATATAAAAATTTCATAAAAAGTACATTCTATCAAAATAATGTCGCACAATATGTTATTAATCCATACAAAAATATGAGCATTTTTGGTGCTCATCATTCCCCCATGCCTAACTATTGCCACACCCTCATGGCACCTTCTATTGGTAATCCCCTGTTTGGTCAACAACCTGCTAGTATGCTTTGTTTCTATATTTTCTTTCCCTGGTTGTGGCTTGGTCTCTTTCCTTATTATGTTTCCATTTGCCACCCTATTTTGGTTGATTGGGACCTATTTTTTTGGTGCCTTCTTTCATGGACTGCATCGTAGGGGTTGACTCGGCCCTACTTCTATATGCAGCTTGTTCTACTCCACCTCTTTTTACCTGCTACTTCTTCTACGTAGAATCTTGTAAATGTAGTGGCATCCTTCTGGAATGCAGGCTCAGCTTGCTTCTAGTACTGATGGTTTGGGGGAAGCTGGACTACCACTGGAAAGTCAGGCTTGTCCCATGGTGGATAATGGGATGTATCATGCACTTGGGCCCTTGGCAATTTTTCCACCTTAGGGTCAAGCATGGCATCCTCTACAGCATTCTTTTCTACATCATTTTCCTCTACATCATTATCCTCTACATCTTCAGGGGTAGAGATTCGGATGCTCAAACTAGTGGTGGCATCATTGGCTCTTTGTTGAATATGCCCATCTTGTTCAGATATTCCCTCATCCTTGAGGGATTGCCATATTTTGAACCATATAGGTTCTAGAATTATTTTGGCTGTGTAGGATTAATAGAAATACTTGGCTCTCGAGCCATTCTTTTGTAAGCCTTTCACTCCTTTTTAGCCTCCTTCAGGTTCTTTTGGAGCTCTTGGAACTACTCCTTCTAGTTGGTGAAGGCTTTCATGGATGCAACCCACTCTTCATCTGAGTTCAGGTCTGGTTGCACCTTCAATTTTTATTGGGTGGCCTTCTACTTTTGTTGTTTTGCTATTCTAGCCCTTGTCTTTCACCTTTTCTATGGTGCTCTCTCAGCTTTCCTTTTAGGCCATAATTTCCTTGATGGTCTAGGTGTTGCTGCCTCAGTTGTGGATGTTAAAGGACCAACCTCCTCTTCCTTCTGTAGGGGTGGTATCTCCTAGACCTCAGAGGACTCTACATATTGCTTTTCTTGGGCCCTTGGTGTGTTCCCAGTTGGTCCAATCATGGTCTGTTCATCCAACTATTCAACCTTGGTTTGGTCAACCAATGGCTGACCAGTTGACTATGCAGCCTCTATGGGATCGATTGACCCTTGTGGGTGATCCTTTTCATAGTCTTTCCCTTGCCCTACTTCTGTCTAGATAGTAGGGTCAAATGTTTGTGTATCATCAGTTGGTTGAGTGGCACCTAGTTGTGCTTCAGATTCCCCAACTGATTGTGCCACTCCTATTTGGTCATCTAGTGGTTGGCCATTGGACTGGGTAGCATTAGGTATCTTGACTGACTCCTCTACCATGTTATCATCAATTTATATGATAGGGGGTTCTTATTGCATAATAGGGCTCCCTTGTTCTTCACCAATTATTT
Source organism: Wollemia nobilis (assembly GCA_028583015.1). NCBI lineage: Eukaryota > Viridiplantae > Streptophyta > Pinopsida > Araucariales > Araucariaceae > Wollemia > Wollemia nobilis. Next base: position 2,412,702 of record JAQPPZ010001678.1, on the reverse strand, counting down.
TAGTAGAGGCCTCAGAAAGGTCCCCTACTTTAGCTTCTATGTTGGCTTTTTTTGGCATCTAACCTAATCTAGCTAGAAGAAGTAATCTTCTCCTCAGAGTCTAGAGAAGTCATAGGCACCTCCATCACCCAGTCTATCTGGACTAATATCAACCTTGGCTGGCTGACCAACCTCTATTTGTTGCATCTATGATTTCAATCATTGCACTATGTCCTACAGTTGGTGTATGGTGTTATACATCTCTAGCTACTTTTCTATTGTAGCCTTTCTAGACACCTCAAAGAGAGTCTACTCTATTTTGTACTTGCCTTCCCAAATGAAGGCTTGCTCCTTTAATATCTACAATTATTTCTATAGATATTCTCCTTGGACTTCTAGGTGAGAAGGTTCACCATCGACCATGTTCTATAACACTTGGGTAGAAAATTCATCCTCAATCATGCCAATGACTTCTTCATCACTAGATGAATTGGAGATAACCAAGGATGCTCTCTTTGTCCTACTTCTGGTCCTTGGGTAGGTCATCATATGAGTAGGGCTTGACATGTTTGGTCCTACTTCCTCATTAAAATATTGAGAAATAGGGGATGGAGGTTGCCCTACCTCCCTATTAATTGATCATGATAGGAGGTAGGCACCAACTCGGTTGGCCTTGATGCCCCTATAGTCGATTGACTATGAGATTTAGGCACCTCTATCATCTCTTACTACTCTAGAATAGTAATATCTTCTTCAATTGGTGCCTCTTTATGTGCCTCTACGTGCCTGATTAGGGCTGAAATCAACCCATGGTGCACTAGGGTAGTAGTTGTCCCTACCTGATACCACCTGACCTCATATTTTAGGGCACATGCTAAGTAATATGGGATATTGATCTTGTCCCCATGTAATAGATGATTCAGAAAATGTAAATGATTTACATTGAGCCATGAGTACCTACCCATGCAGGTGAAGAATCGGGCCACTTGCTCAAAGACTTGGCTCTAGAGATCTAGGAGGTACTATCTTGGTAGTCCAGAACACGTCAGATACATCATTGGTTGCCCAAAAAACCTCTGTGCATAATTCACATGGTTATCATATTTATATACATGGTCCCCTATTTGAGGGAGACCGATGACTATAGCAATATGGGCCTCTATGACTGGAATTTCTAGTCCATGCATTCGGACGACCTCATCCCTCAAGGATTCTACAAATTCTTTGGTTGCTTCAGCATCCTGGTTCTGACTAACTAGGCAGTAGTAATCCATCCATCCAATAACTTCGAATTGGCTCTGAACATCTTCATTGATCCTCAAAAGATCTCTGGGCTCATTCTTTTTAAGAAGATGATTTATTGATTTTCCTCCCATGGCGAATTACTCTCTATTTTTTATCTGCAAATTTTTTTTTGATTCTTTGGATTTCTTTACAACTTACCCTGGCTCATAGGTTCTTTTAACATATCATCTCAATTCAATCGTATCCATGCAATCAGGCACTTCATCACCATAATTAGAAATAATTATAGTGATGTGTGCAAAAGATCGTTAAAATCATGTGTCGGATTTCTAATGGATGATTGTTATAATTCTTTACCCAACTGATCATTGACATATGGATAAATGCAGAATTGGGTATGATGATTGGATGGATGTCTATGGATAATGTGATGACACTATTTATAAAAATGTATTTTCCATGAAAATTATATACATATAAAATAAAAAATTGAGTACATACCTAAATAGTGTTTCATGTGTGCATGATGTGTAGATGCTTGTGGTGCATATGGATTGGTTGTCTCATGATGACTATGATTACCAAAACAAATAATGTCGTGTATATTTCCCATGTGAAGAAATTATTCTTGGGTGCTACAATTTTCTTTTCATTCGAGGTTCCCTGCTAAAAAAACATGCAAGAAAAATATTAAATTAATACTTTTTTATGGGATGACACACATCCCTCCTTGGAAGTTGTTTGTTGATTGTCTTGGAATATGCAGAAATCTCCAACGAAAAAATATTTTTATCTATGAGAAGTTTGACTTTGATCACGTGGATAAAATGTTGACGTGGCTTCAGCCGCTTCTCAATGTCAAAGATTTATTTTGTATACTGGAAACAGGCGCTTATTAGAATGAAATTTAGGTGCCTTTTTCTAGAAATGTGCCTTACTTTAATACATGGGAAATATGCACCCATTAGAATGGAAGTCAGGTGCCTTTTCACTAGAAATTAGGTGCCTTACTTCAATACATGGGAAACAAGCACCCATTAGAATGGAATTCAGGTACTTTTTCACTAGAAATCAGGTGCCTTACTTCAATACATGGGAAATAGGTGCCCGCTCATTGAATATCAGGAATATTATATAATATGAACTTTCCAATAATGGGAGTCAGGTGCCTATGGAAGTCAGGTACCTCCCCATCATTGAAAATTCAATGTCTGTTGATGTGTCCATAGTTGAGCACTTTCGATTGATCAAAATTTTGATGTTCTCCTTTCAAGGATAGAATCAACATCCATTATCTGAACTAGCATGTGGGCATTTCTCTCCATGAAGATGTAAACACTCGCACACATGTCCAAGCATGGTTATCCCCCTCTGGATGGGGATGAGCGTACTCTACTAAAATTAAACCTCCTAGAAATCTGGAAATGTGCAGGTTCATGGATCCTATGCCTGATAGGCCTAGGTTTCCCAGGCTGCCTTCAGAGTGCATTTAGGGCATCGTTCCTACAAAACAAAAACACAACTAAAGAAAGAAAATGTGGGACTTTAAAAAGAATAAATTATTTTTGGTTCATGTGGACAAACATGTGTCCACATATTACTAAATTTTTAAATTTTAATCAAGTGGGGTCTCCCCCATGCCTATTCTGGACTCAATCGCGTAATTCTCAGGTGCATGATATGGCCACAATCGGTGACCATTGACTATCAACATAGTGTTGCTTCCATCAATAGTTCTGACATGCACAACACCATTGTTGATCAGTTCAATCAC